>OX579663.1:11266334-12570737 GCA_951230895.1 Carpatolechia fugitivella
GGTATTATTTTTTACTTTTTAATGTTTTGCTTTTTTGCTTCGGGGGTTTTTAAATTTTTAATTTTGTATAGACAAACCGTCGATCGCCATCGATAAGAGTGGCCCGACCCTTAGGGCGTTTGCGCACTCATCCGTATCCGATTCTTATCCGGTCCGTTTTTGATCAATAAAAAAAAAACGGACGGTAAATTCACGTCTAGCGCTTGCGCACTCATCCGTATCCGATCCGGTTTTCATTCGTATTTGAGACGATATTGCTCATGCATTGATATTGTCGTAGTGATGTGCCGAGTCGAGCTGACTGACTGAGCTGATCTCGATCATAATGCTACAGAAGCAAGAAGCGTTCAAGGTCAAAGTGTTAACACTTTACCACTGACTGATGAGCAGTTGACTGTACTCGAGTATAGATTTCGGGTACTTATAGAATTCGAATACTAGGTTGATCTTTTTTAATTATATCTACTTATGTAATGTAGATCCCGCAATAAAGTCGCTCACGTTACTCGTATAGTTTGTTTCACGTAAATAGAATCCTGGAGTTTCTTGTCTCGAGTGTGCATTCGATTATTTTTGTAACGAGTACCAAAATACTTGTTTATCAAGGGAATAAAATTACTTAATTATGATACGTTAAGATGATTTCATGAGAGTTTTTGAATATTCAACGTTCTAATGAACAAACAACAGACCAAATATTTTAAACTAAGTATTAAGTATGTTATACGACGATAAGACGTAGTGTAGTTGCTACAAGAGCTAAAATGTAGTGGGACGGTATTATGTTTAAGTACGTTGTAAAAAACTTTATTTTTCTTTAAGTGCAAGTGCACGCGTGCGAAAGTACTAATGCATAGGTAATCGAACGCAAGTACATAACATAAATAATGTTTTACGACAGTGACTTCTAACAATAGAATCTATGCTCTAACGAACAGGAGCTGATTGTAAACAAGATGGCGACCTTGGCGAAATATAACTGACTACTTTTTATACCATTTGCGAATTGCGTTTTACGTTTGGCTAGATTGAAGATAGCGCCATTTAAAAACCGGTCTTAAAGTAATTGTATGACATAACCGTAGCGTGAACATAATAATTTTTTGCAAAAAAAAATCGACGTCAAACAGGAAAATAAAAAAAGTAAAATATTAATGAAAAAAAATAACAAACGCACTAGTCGTCACTACGATTTTCGAAGGTTCCCCTCGATTTCTGTGGGATGCCATCATCAGATCCTGGTTTCCTTATCATGGTACCAACCTTGGGATATCTCCTTTCCAACAAAAAAGAATTATCAAAATCGGTTCATAAACGACGAAGTTATTTGAGAACACACATAAATATATATATATATATATATATATATATATATATATACGGTCGAATTGAGAAACCTCTTCCTTTTTTTTGAAATCGGTTAAAAATAAGTAAAAAGTAGGACAATTTCCACGGCTGAAGACAGCTAGAATCATGGGTCATTCGAGAGGACATTGGCTCAGTAACGTAATCATGAAGTGCTGTAAAACGAAACCGAAATTATTTGCCTACGAGATGTTCGTCACGTAGTCACGTGTTTTTTTAATCCGGCGCCTGGGTTTAGATTTATTGGCTTACGCAGGTCAAGAACCGTTGCCCACAACAAAGTAATCGATTTTTTTTCTCGTTTGTTCAAAACATGAAATCGAATTGTCAATTTACCGATAAAATTGATATGGTGTGTTATATTATAAGTTATATAGGTGATCCAGTGTCATGGATTTAATTAAGAATATTTAGTTATTAAAAGGGACTTTAGTAATCTATAAATAACTAGGTCATGTGTGCTCCATTGATAAGCTACTCCTTCTCATATCAACCCTTTGCTGTGCATAATGCCTCATTTATATTGCACCAATTCTAATGGTTTTATCAGGGCAATGTCAGATGCTATTGGCGGCTTAATAATCCTGACAAAGGGTTTATTACCGACCTTGCTACCCTCACGATATGTTGAATGGTCTTACGCCATCCTCATCCAGACCATCAAGCAATATAGGATTGGTGGAGAGATTGGAAGTGTCGCTATTTTATATGCCTCAAAGCCATTCGGCTCTCTTTTAAATCGGGTACCTATGATGTTTGTCTGTGTTAATTTCTTAACACCGAATTTATATTTTGAGTCGTGAGTAGTATTATTTCCTAATGGTCTGCCTGCTGGCCTCGCCACTATTGTATCAACTGCAGCATCATTTTATTTGCGACTGCATTTAACAATTGCTCCTAAGTGCTATGACGTTAAGCGTAGTACTTAACTAGTTAACTGCCAATCACGCGATTGGCTTCAGAACTTTGTAAATAACTCGGAAGGTGGTAAGTAGGTACATAATATTTGGTACAGAACATAATAATATCATATTATTACATTGTACAGTCGCTTACAGATTAACCTATCTTTTAGTTATGTGTCTCTGTGTACAAAACACATTAAACATATTGTTTTGGGTGCAAGAGTATCTTAAGGAATATTAAAAATAACATTAAAAATTGACGAAAGAAACGAATACTTTTCCGATTAGACATTCCAATTAAACACTGCTACTATACTACAGCTCATATTATTTTTATTTATTTTATGCTGTTTCGTATAAAACCTACTAATATTTGTTCCATGTAAACTACGCAAAAAGATGCTATTCTCTTAGCATGTACTCTTGTACAGGTCAACATAACCATACCTATGTTAAGGTTTAGGTAGGTTCTGTTCAACGCAATAGAATCGCCGAGCATTTTGCGCAGTTACGATCGACGTTACACCAGGAGGGCCCCGTTTCCCGAAGCGGGGCTGTTTCACGAAGCTACAAGTTACAAGTATAATTCGACGTGCGTAGACGATTAGATAAAACGATAAGGGCTTAATATTTAGGCGAATTGGCCACGCAATGTATATCAAATTGTAACTTGTTGCTTCGTGAAACGAGGCCTGGTAGTTGTACCAACTAGACCAGGGGTTCCCAATCTTTTTCAGCCCGCGGCGCAGTTACCGGCGCCCTACCCTAAAAAAATACAGTAGGTACCTACAATAATAGTAGTTAGGTTATGTAGTATAGATTCTTACAATATGAAATTGAGTTTTTTATTATAAAAGAATTAAACAGAAAACAACAAGAAAGACTTAAAAAAACTACTCTACTAATAGTTACTCAGTCAAATCAATGTGACGGGTGAGCTTGGTGATCTCTGCACAGTTTTTCAAAGCGGGGAATAAGACTTGACACTGCTACTAAAAAGGTATCCGCGAATATTTGTGGTTTCGGACTTTGGGAACCCCTGAACTAGACGATAGTTTACCTATTGCAGAATTACAGTCATTTTCCTCAGTTGACTCCGCTTATTATTTATGTATTCCGATAAAATGGATGACCGATCGAGTCCAGGTCAATATTGGGTCATTGCCAGTGTATTGGTTTATTGATCGTTTAAGCCAAGCTAATTTTTCAAGATAATGATCATGCATAGAATGATGTGTTATCGGTAGCTCACTCAGCCCATGAATCTGAACTGCTGTTTGAATCTGAACGTTCAAATATTTGCGACGGAAATGGTCTTCAAATCAAATCAACGGCCCGTTACAGTCCACTGCTGGACTATGAGCCTCCTCCACTTAAGTGCAGGGTTTAACCATAATCTCCACGCTTGGCAGGCAAGTCAAGTCAAGTCAAAGTTTTTTTATTCGAATTAAGATTTTTACAAATCATTTTTCGACGTCAAAGCTCTCATGGATGGCACGTTCGCTACCAGTGTACGCCCTCTGTGGAGAAGAACGGCCAGAAGAAACTCCGGGCGGGTTGGAGATCGCAGATTAAAAGGTTACTGTATCAGAGAACGCTGCTGCCCGTTCCCTGTTCAACGTGTAGTCCCTAAGGCGCCTCTTACGACACCCACGGGAAGAGTATGGGTTGGTGACAAATGCACGGCTTACGTGATAAGTTTATATAAAAGATCACTAAATTAAAAAAAATATGGAAACTAGTTTTTGCGTCTTCCACCCGAGAGGATTTTCGATTAAACTATTATTGTTTTTCTGTGGTTTAAAAACTGGTTTAGATAACACGTTTAATGAACACTTTCCTTACAGAATTTATGTAATTTTATTTCTGTATTGTAATTTTATAAGTGTCTTAGTTATTTCTGATACCAAATAAACGTTTTTCATTTTTTTTTCAGAAGTACCAGAGTTCCAGAATACTGAGTTATTTGCTGACAAAATGTTTAAGTTGCGTAACTAATTAACTTTCAAGTTTATTAGTAGTACTTAGTCATTAGCTAAAAAAAAAGTCGACGAATTTACAATAGGTACAACAAACAAAAATGTACTAATGTAGAATTGTAAAACATCGGGAATTATGCGCAGTACTAAGTAATCTGCTAAATACGTAATAACTTTCTATTGATAGAGGCGGCTGCAGTAGTAAACAAATCCACAACAATGTTGTTATTTTGTTATGCACCTTATGCGAATACGCATTGATAAACTAAAGACCTTGTTAGGTAACCGTTCTATCTAAGCTGCTATTATTAACCTTATCTACGACCAGGAACATGCTTTTTCGATGTTTATCTGTTACCAAAACCATGCCCCTTGTTAATAATAAACTTATTCACTCAAATATTGAGTACTTTTAAATACTGCATCAATCACAATTTTCTTTACAACATTATTTATTATTAATTGAATTTAATTAACGGGATCGCTGTCAATCAAGGCAAGATACCTATAAACTAGACGTAGAAAAAGGCCCGGTCTATTTATAAATAACTGGTCAAGCACGTGTCGGGCCACGCAAAGTGTAGGGTTCCGTAGTTGTCCAATACTACTTAGGTACCTGTTTAAGATAGTTAACATTCATCAAATTTTTTTTTTTTTATGATATTTGTAGTAGGTACCAAATTTCTTACTCGAAAAATAGTTTTAGCAAACTCCCATTATTTAAAAAAAACCCTATCCTGTGAATAAAAAAATAACCGCGTGTACCAGAGGAACACTAAAAAAGTTTTTTTTTTTAAGTTTTATTCTTCAGCTTTGTCGGCATGTCGCAGTAACTAGTAAGATGGTTGTAGCCGTGATATGATCATATCACTCATATACAGGACGATAGTTACATGAAATTACATTACATTATCAACAGATTGGAAGTAGCCCAGAGGGCGGTAGAGAGAAAACTGGTAGGAGTGTCAATGATGGACCGCAAAACAAATAAATGGCTTCGAAAGCAAAGCAAAGTCGCAGACGTAACGAAACGGGTAGCGCACCTTAAATGGAAGTTGGCTGGACACGTGGCCCGAAATGAGGTGTCCTGGTGTAGACGTATCCTCGAATGGAAACCATGGGGAGAAAAGCGGCCTCAAGTACGACCACAGATGCGCTGGAAAGATGACGTAAAGAAAGTCGCGGGCTCGAATTGGATACAAAGAGCGCAACACAGAGAGGAATGGAGAAAGTTGAAGGAGGCCTACACCAAAATGGTTGAAAAAGGATGAAGAAGAGTTACATGAAAATTCGTCCAAGGCTGTTCATTACTATCTTACTAGGGATATGATCATGTCACAGAACTAATATACACATGCCAAAAAAACAGTTAATATTGAAAATAGTCTAGACTTTCTTATATCATGATAGAAAAAGAAATAATGTGCTTTCCGAAGCACAAACAATGCTCCATTTCACTAACAGGCTATTAAAAAATGTTATAAGTGTGACTTTAATCAAATCCACGCCGTATGTTATGTAAATAATTGTATTATATATTAAATTAAACATTTTGTTTTAAAGACTCAAGTTTTGTTTACTTTATTATATCGATTGATAAGGTATAAACGTCTTATATAGTAATAAATATCTTGCGCGTCGAGATAATATGCGCTTTCGCTTTAAAGCAAAGCGCGAGAGATATTCAACAAACGTCTATAATTACTAATATTATAATAGCCTATCTATTCGATTTTATTGACAAATCTACTGGTTTTAAAATATAATACATTTAGCAGACATTTTACCTCAACTACGCACTGCAGAATTTCGTAGCACACTACCTCGAATCCTTTTTGACATGTTGAATGAATAATCATCACCGACACAATAAAAATTATGATACGAGAAGCTCTAAAGTGTTTTTACTTACTTACTTACTTGATAACGACCGAATTTCTTACACAATGTATAATATATATAATATAAATATTCTTTAAAAGATATAATGTTAACGGACGTTGTTGAAAAGGGGTAGCGCTAACAGTACATCTTCGCCCTTTTCATGGTACATGAAGGAAGAGGAGAAATATTGGACCCAAAGACAGGAATTATGCTACTTTTTACGGCGGGAAAAATCGCAAACAACAGGTAGCTGCTTTATAAAAATTTGCAGAGGAGCGGTGGATCCGTTTCTATACAAATATACATACTACGCAGCCTTTTTGTTTTCGAGAAGTTTGTTAAACACCGTAATTCATAAGATTCTGTCAGTATTGAACTACAATTAAAATTATGGATAAACATTGTACGTATTGACAGTAAAAGAACAAAAAACATACGAGCTGTGATCGAAGACCGCATACCTACTGTGATATTGGTCGACACCCCACCGTGGAAGCGACGACGTATTTATCCGACCAAGTTCGATTTTCGCAATGCCACCTAAGTAATTATAGCAAGCAGGTGGTTTTAAAATTGCACAACTGCTTTTAGTCATTGTAAGTTCTATAAATACGCAAACAGACCCAACCGAAAAATATTAGGTATTCATTCTAGTACATATTATTATTAAATATTTTAATAAACGAGATTAATAAATGTATTGCTTGGATGATATTTTTGTGAACAATTTTGTGATCGCATCAGCAAACATGAATACTTAGTTACAAAATAAATAAAATGTTAAATAAGTTACGACCTTCACGAAGAAAACGTGCGTATTGCATATCAGTTTCTTTCTTAAAAGCGTGTGTCATTCATTATGCAAATTCATATACAGTCCGAGTGTCGTTGTAAACAAATACTTCGAAGGGGTAATGATATAATAGTACACTTCAACTTACGAAGTAAGAGAAATGAAGTTGATCTGCCGCCACAGGATTAACATAATATAATGTACTGCAGGCACTGCATCTTCTGATAAGGCACTGTGTGCCTCTGAGACAATACTTTTGATATGCTAGGAAATAACAGATCAGTGAAGTTGTAAGTGGCAGTCAGTTCCAACTACTTAAAAGATAACTTATTACTTTCAAAATTTAAGATAAGCTTATAACTTATTTAATCATACCCTGCAATCGCCAAACTCAGGGCTATTATATGTAACATGGCATATTTATCTAACATCTTATATGATAGGCATGAAGCTAGTCGTTATTATTTTGTCAAACAATTGGTAATGAGAGACTGACCTGATGTTTAGGAATCTTAGAGCACACCCTCCTTGTACTGGTGGCATCTGATGGGGGAGGGCTGCCGGGAGTGCCCAGGCCCTTTGAAGACTGAAGCCTCGTCTTCACCACCTCTAGTGGACATGTTACCACTGCACCAGCAGTGCCGGCCACACTGGAAGAAATTGTTGTTGTTATTTCTAGTTTTGGATTGTGTCATGCATCTATATTGGAATCTCAGTCAATATTAGGAATCACTAATTTCAAACTTCAACCCCTTAAATGTAGTTAGGAGTTATCTAGGGAAATGAGGCTAAAACATAAAAAATAAGCATAGCATAATAAACCTGCCTCCGTGGCCGAGTGGTCGAGATTTCGACGCCCATTATGGAGGTTCCGGGTTCCATTCCCGGTGGGGACACTGTCAAACAAAAATCTCTTTGTGAGACTTTTCCAAGTTTGGTCAGGACATTGCAGGCTGAATCATCTGATTGTCCGAAAAGAAAGATAATTCCGTGCTTCGGAAGGCACGTTAAGCCATTGGTCCCGGCTACTATCTAGTTGTTACATGAGCCAAGTCAGTGGCCTTTGGCGGCTCTATAACACTGACACTAGGGTTTGTGAGGTTGGTTGTCGACAAACCACAACCCACGCGATGATGATGATGTAACTAAGTAATTTAATTTGAAATGTTAGGTCTGTCTGCTGTCTATACTATTCTGTATGCCATTTCATAATAAGGGTTATCACTTTGAATTAGAGTAATTCATTATTTTCAGAAATTGTAATCTGATGTGAAATCAGGAGAGTATCATATACCCACGGAGACATATACTTGTCTCCGTGCATATACCTAACCTACATTTGTTGAATAAAATAAAATCATAATGTCTCAGAAACATAAACACTAAAGAATGTATAACTGCTTTCTGCTCCATGTGTGTAACTAGACACAACACAATCAGTTTAATTAATAATCCTATATACCTCATTTTTGTAAGTAGTACCTATTACAAATTATAACTTCAATTTATAATTCTGTATTTAAAATATACAGGTCTATATAATACATATATCTCCCTATTCAATTTGTAAGTTAGTTCATGCAGGTTACAAAGGATAATTATATAATGTTAGTTGGTGTGTTATCAAATTGATAATACAAGTAACAGTATGATCACATTCATAAACTTTTTAAAATACTTCTCATTAAAATCTAGTATTTTTTATTTTTTGTTAGAGTCTCCCAAGTCATTATGTATTTGTTTTGATATACAAAAAATAAAACAAAAGTATGTTTTTATTGGTAAGTAATAAACATAATTTTATTATCAAAAAGTGTATTATTATCTGATAATTTGGAACCCCTTAAACCAAGTAGGTACCTGGGTGGGCTAATCAAGAAAAATTTAAGAATAAAAATAAATTGATTTAATTCAACCAAACCACTGCGCGACATATCGGTCTGGTAGTAGTGGTAAATTTTATTGTATGTTAAATCTGTTACTAAGTACGATACTACAATCCACTATTGATACATTAGCCGTAAGGTGATAGTTGCATCGCAATCGCAAGGTTAGGTCGCCGCTGTATTGATACACAGATTTCTGCCTCATGCAAGCTCCAGCCGATTTCCAATTCTATTTATATCTGGCCATGCGTTGCCACGCGTATTCACAATTACAGCAACGCCGCTGGCGTAAACAACGTCTGGCCGACGACCACACGCCCTCATTCATTCGAAAATGATAAAAGATAAAGGTTGATAACGATAACAGATCCTCTACGACGTCTCCTAGATGTTTATTCATTTACTACGATTTAGTTTTAACTGCTCTAAATTTCATATAGGAGCGGAGGTCACTTACCCTCCGGCCACAAGATGTATCGCTGTATCCCTCTGAGACATTATAGCGCCTCAGATTCACATGACTGCTAGTTGCGACCGTCTATAAATAAACAAATGCACCTCCACTTATTTCTGCATTCGCTCACTTCACCAAATTCACAACAAACAATATAGTTTATGCAAGAAAAAGTCGGCTTTTATCCAATACAATGTTTATGTTGAAAATAAAGAACTTTTTCTCTTTATATGTCAATTAAAATTCGGCAAAAATCATCACAACACCCAAAACAACACCGCTCCTCAAACGTCGTCGTAACAAATTCACGCACACAGTCACAAAACACGTATCAACGAAGCACGTTGTGCACACGTCCTATCAGCATTCGGCACACACAGTAAATAAAAAAAAACAATCAACCAAAACGGGAGGGAGACTGTCTACGGGCGGTTGCGGAGGGAAGGAACGAGAGGGAGGAGAGTCAGTGTGTTACCATAATTATTATTTTATGGACTTTTAATATAGAATTATAGAATATATAGAATTATATATACAAGGTGTAACTATTTTAAAGGATCAACCTACCCATGAAACTGAACAACTTTCCCCAAGAAACATGTGCTGTTGGATGACACGTACACGTAACAATTTCAATAAATACAACAATAAAATGGTTCTTTTACATTCCCTGCGTTCTGAAACGCGCTGAAATCGATTAAAGCACCCGGAATCGCGTTCCGAATTACTGTCAGTCAGCTGTCAAAACTCGTACGTTTTTTTGCTTTTCTGATCGCTGACAGCGCTGAATGTCTGAATCGGAATACGCCCTAAGTTTTGTCCTGCCTGCGGAGGCGGCGGCGGGGCGGTGGGGACGGTGGTGGGTGGGGTGGCGCAGCAGCGGCGGCGCAGCGGGTGAAACGGATCAGAATGATAAGACCGTCTAAAAGAGGCACCAAATATTTTTTTATTGAGCTGGCAACATTGCTGAAAAAAAACCTGTACCAGAGCCAAAATTATCAAAAATATTTTTTTTTTTTTAATGTACCAGAGCCAAAATTATCAAAAATATTACTGTGGTTAGATCTAGGGCGCATTCCGAATCAGACTTTCAGCAATGTCAGCGATCAGAAAAGCAAAAAAATGTATGGCTGACAGTGATTCGGAACGCGATTACAGGTACTTTAATTGATTTCAGCGTGTCTCGGAACGCAGGGCTATTCTACCTAATGACCTTCGTTCAAAAATATTAAATCGATATCGATTGTAAATTGAATCACTAGTATCGATTTAATATCACTTCACACCACTACCACGGACCCTAAGTGAATTGTGTAAAAGAGATAACGCTATACAGTCATTATCTTTGTTTCTTTGTTTAACATTGTGTTATACAAAAATCTTAACAGCCAAGCACATATTTTTTCACTTTTTTTGACGTTTCCAAAGTTGTTTTGAGGTTTAACAAAAAAACCTACATAGGTTTATTTGTAATCAAACACTCCAAAACAAGCAAGTAAAGGTCCCGCAGGTCGATAATTCCCTGCAACAGTAAATAGTGTTCCTTGGAATAACATTATTTGCAAAAAAATCAGCTGATTTGCGTCAAAGAGAGAAATGCAAATGACATCTGCAAACTGTCAAAGTTATAACCGCCATCTTGGACTTTTTGACAGCTGACAGTTATTTTGGGAAACCTTCATGACCGCCCCTGGTTTTGTACGTCACGTTTTTGATGTACATGGTTTACAACGAATACGCATTCATTCAATATGAGGATGTCTAAAAAGTTGCATCCAAAAACAGGTCTGTACAAAAAGTGCTCGTGCAATTTTGAACGCAACTGTTTTGGTACGCCGCGTTTTTCTAAGCCAATGATTACATGTCAAAATAATGGCTCGACTTTAGGAAACTGTATAAGCGAGCGCAGTGAGCGTGCCACGGCAGCGGCCGGCAACCGCAGGAGATTACTTCTCAAAAAGGCTAATGGTTGGAAAATTCGAGTGCGCAAAACGTGGACGGAAAAAAAATGGTTGCAGAAAACGGGTCTGTCAAAATCTGCTCGCACAGTTTTTCCCGTCCAAGGCAAGCATGTAGTACACAAAAAACTGTCTGTACAAAACTGTAACACGAAAAACGGTCTTTACAAAACGGATACAAGCATGAACCCCACCCACCATATTCTTCAAAAATTGAATTGATGGCTCTCGGCTGTCGATTTTTGTTATTGGCGTCATTGCATAATTTTCGATACTAATTTCCCTCACCGGTATATCTACTATATAATATTGCAAACTATATTTCTCCTAAGAAGCAAAATGTTCGCGACAAGAGGAGTAAGCAACCTTATGTAAGTTCTACGCTGTTACCTTGTTTATTCAGTTGTGATTGAAGTGGTACCACTACCCTACTTACTATTTTACCGGCTCAACTTACTGTTCTTTATTACCTAGGTATACTTATATCCTAAATTACAATATGAAGTTTCTTTTGGTTTGTTAAACAACACGTAAAGATTCTCAATAAAATAGGAATGTTCGATTCTTAAAATAGAGTGGGTAGAATAAAATTACTTAATTTACCTAATTATCGAGCCGCTCGGTGGGGACATCCATTAATAAGCCTTTTTATTTATTTTTGAAGTGTTGGTAGACTAAATGACTAGGTATCCATAATAGTCCAGTTTCGATTTTTCCAAGCTAGCTAGCTATTAATAAAATAATAGCAGTCTACCTTAAAAAGGTAAAGTTAATCATTATCATATGACGCGCGCGCTGCGCACGCTCAATGACATAGCGGATAGGACGGATGTCTGTACTTGTAGTCTGAGTGAATTCCAAAAGGTTGCGTTGTATGTATTGTGCTATGTAATTTAATTTTAATGTAACTAATTACTACACTATCGCAATGGCGTAGCTGTAAAGATAGATGTATGTACGATAAATAAATAAATAAATATGCCCATTTTGGAGTTGCCGGGTTCGATTCTCGGTGTTGGACACTGTCAAGCAAAAATCTCCTTGTGAGACTTTCCCCAGTTTGGTTAGGATTTTGCAGGCTCCAGGCAGATTGTTCGAAAAGAAAGATGATTCCGTGCTTCAGAAGGCACGTTAAAAAAGCCGTTGGTCCTGGCTACTATCTAGTCGTCACATGAGCCAAGTCAGTGGCCTTTGGCGGCTCTATAACACTGACACCAGGTTTTGTGAGGTCGGTTGTCAAACTTACAACCCACACAATGATGATGATGATATTATTAAAAATATTTATTACTGTTAGTAACATGTGGTTTACAGACATAATAACTATCACCACATCACAGAGGAATAATGAAAAGTAATAATGTTGTATTGAAAACAAAATCTTATTGAAAGTTATAATGAGTCAAAGACTAATTAATTACATGGCTATGAAACTAGAAAAGCATAGAACATATTTTATTGCACACAAGATGATAATGAGTATAGAGTGTCATACATTTGATTGTAGACATTAAATATAATATATTATTTGTTTAATTTACAGGCGCACTCTATGTGCATCCCGACAAAAACACACCCTGCCCGATCTGCCATATGAGTACAGTGCTTTGGAGCCGGTGATTTCCCGCGAGATCATGCAACTGCATCACAACAAGCATCATGCAACTTACATTAATAATCTCAATGTTGCAGAGGAGAAACTAAAGGCAGCTCAAGCAAAGGGTTGTTATTTTTTTATTTTGTTATTATTTTACAATTTTTCACTGTCTAATATCTAATATCTAATCTAATTTAATAACTCGATTTTGTACCACTTTTAACATACAAATTTAATTGAAACTTTGTACACTTATCAAGAACCGGTGCCAATACAATAATTTGAAAAGAAAAAACAAAAAAATACATGCTGTCACAGTACATCAAACTAAAAAGCGAAAAATAAAATTAGTTAAAAAATAACTAAAAAACACGCTTTTAAAGCACATCAAACTAAAAAGTGAAAAATTCTTAATAATACTAGTATTTTTCGTTCACTATTGTTTTCAGCTTATATTAAGAATTATTTTTCACTTTTTGGTTTGATGTGCTTTAAAAGAGTGTTTTTTAGTTTTTTTTTTAACTTAAAAACACTCACTTATTTACACTAAATTATTCGGGCTTTTGCTTAGTTTTTATTATTCTATGTAAGTAAGCCAATGAACCATACATACATACATACATACATACATAGGGTCTGAAAACATTTGAACTGTATGCTAGATGCAGATAATTAGTGCTATATACATGGTTAAAATAAACAAGATTTGTTAGGTGTATTTATTAATATTTTGTTTTTCTTGTATAAAAGTTCCGAACACAACAAAACAACAGCAGTAAAAAAATGCAAAACCTGTCAGGTGGTTGTGCTGACTGTGAAGTTGAACAAATTTTGTTCTAGAACTTATCACAAGATTAAATTTCACTTTTCATACAAATCATAGTTTGTTCAGTTTACAGACTAAACAACTGTCCGGTGAAATTTTGTGCTATTTATTTAACACATTGCATAGCAAGAATGTAGTTACAAGTTCTTTTGCATAGTCTCTATGAGGGAGAAACTGCCTGCTCATAATAATAATAATACATTGACAGCAGCAGACACGAGCACGGTGATATCCCTGCTAAGTATGATAAAGTTCAATGGTGGAGGACACTTAAATCATACTATACTGTGGAATTCTTTATCTCCTTGTGCTACAGTACCATCTTCTGCACTAAAACAAGCTGCTGAACGGTTCTTATAATAATTTATTTTATTATTTATACAGTATTTTATTGTAATGATTATTTTAGTTTAGATAATTTTCAATAGGTAAATTGTTTTAGTATAGTTGTAATAATATAAAATTACAAATTAAAGCTATTTGCGATACTAGCGTATGCGTATTTAAATGGATTATTTCTATATTTATGACAGTAAATGTGAAAATGTTTCTTTAATATTTACTTGGATATTTTGACCCCTCGACAGGTGATATTCAGACTGTGATAACCCTGGCTCCTGCTCTCAAATTCAATGGGGGTGGCCACATCAACCACACTATCTTCTGGCAGAACCTCTCACCCAACGGGGGCAAACCCTCGGACGCTCTTAGTAAAGCTATTGAAAAGTAATTCAGACTCAGTATACTTTATGCTGCTTTGGCAAATCAGTTTTTGACTAACAACCCTCTTGCATGCTATGTGTTGAGTGCCTATTTGATAACTACTTTTAAGTTTATCTTGCACAGAGTACAATATTTTCAATGATCCATGCCCCACAAATATCTTTTTTCTTCATTGACCTCTAATTTTATCCACTTATCAAAGTCACCTTTGTTTTGCGTCTTGCTTTGCTTAATCTGTCGCATATACTTTTATTATTGTTTTCTTGTAAATTATCTGTAGCTATACGTAATATTTGTTGGTAGTTTTTAATTTAAAATGGGTTTGCATGATATTATTTTACTCAAACAATTCTAGAATAACAATTTTGATTGTTTTCCTATTTTTGTTTCCGTTTGGTGTCAATAAAGTATATTTTCTCTCTATCTCGATACTGAAATGGTGGCGATAATTTTTGTTGTGCCATAACTATAGCTTTTTCTTTTTAACCGACCGCACAAGGTGATGGTGTTTTCTTTCTTCTATATAGTTCCTAAAGACTAAGATAACTGGCCTAAGTAAATTTACGCCCAAGAGAGGGCACTACTTAGCACTAGGTAGCACACATTCACTAACAAATAGTTGAGCTAATTTCGTACTTTTCTTAATCGCCACCTTGATAATTATTAACATTAAAACTATCTACATTTAAATATCATAAATAATAATAAAAAAAAATGATGAATATCATATGATTATATATATGATTTATGATAAATATCATACCTACCATATTTATTGTTGACATACTTTTTACAGAGACTTTGGCTCTTGGGAAGACATGAAGAACCAGCTGGCGAACTCCTCAGTGGGAGTTCAGGGCTCTGGCTGGGGCTGGCTCGGCTACAACAAAATGATGAAGAAGCTCCAGATTGCTACCTGCCAAAACCAGGATCCTCTGCAAGCTACCACTGGTAAATGTTTTGTTTGGTACTAGCTGTCCATCCGCGACTGCCCCTGCGTTAATTGTGGATTTATGCTGTATCTATAATTAACAGCGCCATCTAAGAACACGGAGGGATACCAGCTATATCGTTCCGAGCACGTTATATAGATGGCGCTTTTCGTTTTAGTAATCTTACTGCAATGATGTTTATGCAGTCAAAATTCTTTCCTTAGGTATCAAAATTGATGCAGTAGTTTAGCCGTGAAAGCTTAACAGATAGACAGACTGAGATATGTACAGTCAGTTGCAAAAGTACATGCCACGGCAAACAATCTATGTTTTCACCTAGGTGCATAATTTTTTAAATAACTTAAATAGTTCTACAATGACTTGAATAACAAAAAGTGATACACTTTCAAGAAAACTTCAATCGCGCACTTTTGCAGCTGACTGTATACATTATTAGTAAGGATATTTTTTGTTTTTTTAGGCCTCATTCCCCTCTTCGGCATCGACGTTTGGGAGCACGCATACTATTTGCAATACAAGAACGTCCGCGCTGACTACGTGAAAGCCATATTTGAAGTCGCCAACTGGGACGACGTCTCCGCTAGATACGAAAAAGCCTTGAAGTAAATTAGACGTGGTTAGACCCCGCAAAAAAATCTCAATGCATTTTAAAAGCGTAGTTGTAAAAAGCTTTAATCGGTAATAGTGAACAAAATAATTTGTTTATTGTAAGCTAATAAAATTAATTTACACAATATCTTGCCGCTTTTATTACATATTTAAAATTCTTTTCCTTCAGTTATTATTTCATTCTGTTCCTAAAGAAAACTATATGTACAGAATATACAGATATGCTTTGTTATTTATTACGATCGAAGATAGAATAGACCTAGACTAAACTATAAATATTGTACAGAAAAACTATTTTGTGGCTAATTGTGTTTGTGGTCACCTCTAGTAGGCTTAGACCCTTCTAAGTTAGCAGGAATAAATAATATCCTTTCCTCATAGGTGATATAATGTATAGATGATATGGTTTTGAAATGGTGTAAAATATAGAAATAATTATATAAAAATATTATATAAATAATTCTATTATTTGCACCTATTTAAAACCATATCATTTTATTTTAAAATAAAAAGAAACACTAAACAATATCAAAAATTAAAGCTAAAGTTAACCGCTGATCGGCTTTACGGTATCATAACCTGGCTGTATGTGTTAAAAGTAATTAAGAATTTATTACAAACGGAACGCATTACGATCAGCGAATGACAGCCAGTTGTCAATGTCAAACAAAACTTGTGAACGTTCTCGCGTTTGTTGCAAGTTGTCGTAAATAAATAAATAAGAATACTTTTCTCGCGATTTGTAGACTAAAAACTGTATTGTCGTGTTGGCTGGGCCGTGTTTCATCTGTCTACAAAGTGGTAAGTGGATTTGTTTTCTGTAAATACGCAATTTCAGTCAAATATCTCGTTCGGTAGGCATGTCAGGGTGTTATTGATTTTTCAGCGCACTGAATCGACGATACCGTTACACAAGACTTCCTTCGAGTTCTTAGGATATTGTAGTTCTCATTAGGCAGTGTTAAGTTAATCTTCGGTTCTCAAGGTAAGTAAGTACACAACTTGAACATTAGTATCCCAGTGAGAAAGTTCTTGCGGTAAATTGCAGAATGGTGCGGCGAAGGTCGACATTTCAGTGTTTTGAAATCGAGAGCAGTTCTGCTCGGTGCATATCTAGGTTTTTGTTATTCCGTTCCTTTGTCATTGATTGTCCATTTTTATTTTTAAGTTTTATAATTTAAAGTTTATTTTCTTTCTTTGTGGCTGGCTTAGTTAATTACCTAGGTACCTATCTACCTACCTACATGAACCCTTACAGTTCTATTAGAACTAATATTCAACATTGCATTTATAGGGAAAATTCACGCTTAGTATGATAAAGATAAATTTTATTTCAATAGAAATTTTATCTAGAAACAGTAAAAGACTTAAATATAAAACATAACATGATGACCATAATAGAGGATACAATTAAAAGGAAAGAACAATTATTTATGTTTATTATCAATCATTATTCATAATTATAATGCTTTAATAATTTAAATAATTAATTTAATAGGGAAATTGATTTTAATATTGCTTGTAATACTTAATAAGTAGGTAAGTTCTATATACATATATTATTCTACTAGGTAACTTGAATATTTTTGCCCTTATTATAACAATTTAAAATATTGTAACACAAAGTCTGCATTTATATTTTAATAGGATTCAGCATAATAATCTCATTTGTTACATTACTTAAATTAATATATAAAAAAGTCTTGTCCGCCCCTAATTTTAAACCCTAACCTACAGTCAGGAAATTGTAGAAGCAACATTATAATTGCAGTGTGGCAGCCATGCAAGGAATATGCAGAGTAGATAGCTAGCTAATCCTTTGTTGTGTGGTGCGCTGCAGTGGGGTGGCTATCAATTCAAGGAAATTCAAAAAGTTTGCTGTGCAAGGGTTAGGATAGGTCATACTTCTTCCTAATTTAAATAAGTGAATGCAATTGCCAAGTAAAGCAGCAGGTTAGGTCAGGTTTTGTGATAGGGGGAATTATTTATTGTAACGGGGAGTGATTCATAACTTTTGATTAGGGTGCCAGTGTAGGTAGAGAGCATGCTTTGTAAAGGGGTAGTGAATGGTAAGTGCTAAGTTCATGAGAACACATTTAGGGCATGTACCTAAATTGACCTATATTATTTATTCAGATGAAAACTTAGTTATGGTTAATCATGCCAGCCCAGCCAGCCATTTACAGAACACGCTAAGAAATTGCTACAATAGAATATCCTATATTCTTTATCTTATATCCAATAGGGGATCGGACTGTTCCTAAATTTACCATATTTTATGAATTATTTTTAAAATATATATCAATAGATCCTATTTTACTATGTTTCACGAATACCTATGTATGTAATGTAACTATTATTTATGTAAAAATAAACGAGTTTGAGTTTGTTAGTCCGATCCCCTACTGTTATGTAAAATCCACTATTGGTTTGAATTCTGGCCACCACTAGCGATGGGTTATTGCATGCGGCGCCTCACGCAACCTCTGCCGACGGTGAATGCACTCGCCATATAATCGGAGTAGCTTATATTTTCTACCTGGTTTAGTTTACTAACACTGGCTACGACTGCGCCGCCGTTTTACACGTTTCCCGTTGTCCACCTTTGGGTGCCACGCCAAAATCTGTTGATTATTTCGTCTTCGTTCTTCGAGATTTAAGATAGTTAGATAGTACACCTGTAGTAGCCCCGCTACGCCTCGACTCACTCGCACATAGTTCAGCGCCATAAAAAAGAAAGAGACAGCATGTCTCCCTAGGCGCTATCAACAAACCAGGAATCATTCGTTTCCGTGCGCGCACGGCTACCGCACATAGTGAAGAATTTTTCTAATAGTATTTCAAATAATTACGTTATTGATTATCTTACCAGTAAATTCAAGTGGTGGTTTTTTGTGTATTTGTGCATAATGCCCAAAAGGAAAAAAGAAACAAAAGAAGATAGATGGCGAAGAAAACTTAAAAGATATGAGGGCAAGCTAAATAAACACGGTATGTACCGATACTTTATTTCTTATTATATTACCTACCTAACTTATTGTAACTGAGGTTACAATTTTTGCTTATTGTTGGAGGAATTGAATCTATTTTGGCTAACTTTTAATCTCAGATCTAACACGTGATGTTAGACAGTAGAACTTTCGCTTTGGAGTCAATACGAGATATTGACCAAGCTATTTATTTTCTGAGTTAATACGTGATATTAACCGGTAAAAATTTGACATCCAGATGTCGACAACGCCGCCGGTACCACGTCGCGGTCTGTTCCTGTACCGCCGCTGCCAGCCGCAGCCGCTCCCGGGGCGCCCGCGCCGCCACCGGCGGAGGCCGCCGAGCACGTTCTCGATCTTACGATCCAGCGCGCGCCTATGCACGCATACGTACCCACGCCGGCCCATACGCTCGCGCCCGCTACCGTCGGGTCCGTTGAGCCAGTTGATAATGGAAGTGCATCTGCTGACACAGCACCAGCTAGCCAGCCAGATGCTTTACCTGTCACTTCGTCAGCTACTAATGCAAATGTAACGACATCTCAAGATACTGAAAATGTTGACCCAGATCTTTTACAAGCCTTAGGTGTTTTTGAGCCTGAGACCACAAAATGGGGTTTAGATATATATGGAGACCTGGCCGTTCGATGGGAGCCCCTGTTAAGGGAGGGCCTTAAAAAGGAATCCAAAGACGTTTTATTTAAAAAATATCTGCCACCCAAAAACTGCCCACTTATAAAATCGGCTACCCTCAATCCTGAAATAGGTGCGATGTTGAATGAATCCGCTAAAAACCGGGATTCGAGAATAATTAAAAAGCAGGATCAACTTGGCTGTGTTTTGACAATTTTGGGCAGAACTATGACAGATGTACTAAAAATTAAGTGATTTCATCAAATCGTCACGAGGTATACAGAAAACGGGAAAACTGATTCAATCTGAAGTCACTTCCTCGCCTTTAAACCCGAGGGGCCCGCCGGCACGCCAATATCAGAACCGTGGGTCACGCACTCATGCGAACCGAGCCACCGGCGGGAGCAAGGCATTCGCGCAGTCCATGTACCGCCCCCGGGCGCCGTACCAAGCTGCAGCAGCATACCCGAACCCGCCTCCCCCACCCCGGCAGCCCGCGACTCGCCAGAGGCAGCCGCCGCCGCCAGCGACCACCAGGCGGAAGCAATAGAAGCCCAGGTACATGCAGGTCGCTTAAAATATTTTGTTGAATCATGGACAAAAATAACTAGTGATAGGATTATTTTAGACACTGTTTCAGGATATAAAATACCCCTATTAAGTAAGCCTTATCAAGTCCCCGGAACTTATCCTAAATTGTCTCTTCCAAAACTGGATATCGTATTTATTGAAAATGAAATTTTGCGATTAATAGAAACAAAAGCAATACGTAAATGTAGACATGTCCGGGTCAATTTGTTTCAAGTATTTTTGTCATTCCAAAAAGTAATGGTCAGAAAAGGTTGATTTTTAATCTAAAACAGTTTAATTTTGTCAATGTAAGTCATTTTAAAATGGAAGATGTAAGAACAGCGATTAAATTAATGACTCCAGACTGTTTTATGGTAAATTTAGATTTGAAAGAGGCCTACTTTTTAGTACCTATTCATGAAGATCATACAAAGTACCTCAGATTTTGTTTTAAAATACCCTCTATGAGTTTTTGGTTTTACCTTTTGGTTTAGCATCTGCTCCTCATGCTTTCACAAAGCTCATGAAACCTGTCTCGTCTTATTTACGCAGTCAAGGTTTAAAATCTGTTAGTTATCTTGATGATAGCTGTTACTTTGGTGACAATTATAAAGATTGTTTAGTAAATTTGAACATTACTATATCTCTTCTCACAGAACTTGGCTTCGTAATAAATTACGAAAAAAGTTCTTTGATTCCCAGCCAGACCTGCCAGTTTTTAGGTTTTATACTTAACTCAACGGATATGACATTGCAATTACCGGATAGGAAGAAAACTGACATACTTGCGCGAACTAAACAAATGCTTATTACTAAACGCCTTTCTGTTAGAGATTTCGCGCGTTTCCTGGGAATTCTTACCGCTGCATGCCCGGCGGTATCGTATGGATGGTTATACACCAAATCCTTAGAAAGAGCTAAATATTTAGCTCTATTGCAAGACGACAACTATGACAAAGTAATGACCATACCTGAAAGTTTATGTGATGATTTAAACTGGTGGAAAAACACTATTATGACAGCCAAGAATCCAATCAGAGCTGACGATTTTGCGTTAGAAATTTTTACTGATGCCTCCACAATTGGCTGGGGAGCTGCTTGTGGTGAAGAACATATAGGTGGCTCTTGGAATTCGGAGGAAAAGATTCGTCATATAAACTACTTGGAACTCCTTGCTGTGTTTTTTGGTCTCAAGTCTTTTGCCAAATCTCTCAACAATTGTTACATTTTACTACGTATAGATAATACGACAGCCATTGCTTACGTTAACAGAATGGGAGGAGTGCAATACCCACACCCACATCTAAATTGTGTTGCAAGAAAAATATGGACATGGTGCGAAGAACGACATATCTATTTATTCGCTTCTTATATAAAATCATCCTTAAATAAGGATGCAGACTATAAGTCCAGAAATTTAGACACTGAATGGGAATTGCACTCCAGTGCTTTCGAAACCATTGTTGAGAGGTTTGGTACACCGGTCATAGACCTTTTTGCTTCAAGGCTAAATGCTAAATGCCCGGATTATGTATCGTGGAAAAGAGACCCTTTTGCCGTTAATGTGGACGCTTTTACGCTGAAATGGGATATGTTCTTTTATGCTTTCCCTCCTTTTTCTCTCATATTAAAAGTCTTACAGAAAATAAAACATGACAAAGCAACTGGAATAGTCGTAGTACCGGATTGGCCTTCTCAACCCTGGTACCCAGTGTTTAAGACCCTTTGAATTACTGAGATTAAAGTATTTCCACCTGACAAGTATTTACTATCCTCTAATTGCAGGGAAGTGCATCCACTGCATCGAGGACTATCCCTTGTCGCGAGCGTCTTATCAGGGAGTCGTTCGCTAGGCGGCAAGTCCCAGGAAGTGCCATGAACGTGATGCTGTCGTCTTTGTCGAGTAGTACTAAGTCACAATATGCGACTAGCTTTAAACTGTGGGAGCAGTACTGTCAGGGTAAAGGGATTGACCCCTTAAATATAAGTGTTCCTTACCTTTTGGACTTTTTGTCGGTTTGTTTAAATAAGGGTTCTTCTTACGGAACATTAAACAACCACCGTTCGGCTTTATCACTTATTTCCGGAAATAATGTGGGACAAGACGAACTTGTCAAGCGTTTTTTTAAAGGAGTGTTTAAAATTAAACCTTCATTTCCTAGATATAATTCGACATGGAACCCTGACATCGTACTAAATTATTTAGCAGATTTTTATCCTAATTCTTCCCTATCTTTAGAACAGCTAGGCAAGAAGTTGGTAGTCCTTGTGGCTCTGGCTACTGGACAGAGGTGTCAGACACTTTCGCTTATCAAAATTTCCAATATTACAATTAATACCGAAAGAATTATCATAACAATCACAGACATTATTAAAACCTCGGGTGTAGGTAAATCACAACCCGTCTTAGATTTACCTTTCTTTACCCAACGTCCAAGTGTTTGCCCGGCAGAGACCTTAACAGCCTACTTAAGGATTACGGCTTGTCACAGGTCCAGTCAACAGGACGACAGACTTTTCTTAACCTTTAAAAAGCCTATTCATCCTGCTTCCTCCCAAACAATTGGACGTTGGATAAAGCAGACACTGTTTGCTAGTGGTATCGACACTACGATTTTTAGAGCTCACAGTACTCGCCACGCTGCTACCTCTGCTGCGCAGCAGGCTGGTGTGAGTGTCGATACTATTAGAAGAACTGCTGGCTGGACAGAGAACTCTTCCGTTTTTTCTACCTTTTACAAAAGGCCAATTGTCGAACAAAATTTGAACTTTGTTAATGCATTGTTTGATTGAGTGTTTTGAATTTATTTATAATTTAATTTATGATAAGTTAGCAGGTGTAACAAATAGGAATTGCCTATTTTATTTCTTTTCCTTGAATGATTTAATATAAGTTACTATTCTGATTTATTTTTATTACTTATATTTTTACTTACCTTAGCAACATTGACATTTTCTCTGAACATCTACAGGTGTACTATCTAACTATCTTAAATCTCGAAGAACGAAGACGAAATAATTCAATGATCAAACGAACTTACCTGAAGTGAAGTTCGATCTTGATTATTTCGTCTTCGTCGAAGAGATTTAAGATCCCACCCTCCCAATTAACCCTTAAAAGTCAATGTTGCTCATCATACTCTAAACTTAATGATTCCTGGTTTGTTGATAGCGCCTAGGGAGACATGCTGTCTCTTTCTTTTTTATGGCGCTGAACTATGTGCGAGTGAGTCGAGGCGTAGCGGGGCTACTACAGGTGTACTATCTAACTATCTTAAATCTCTTCGACGAAGACGAAATAATCAAGATCGAACTTCACTTCAGGTAAGTTCGTTTGATCATTGAAGTATTAGGTCCTTACATATGAAATTGGCGTTTTGTATGGGAGGAACAAAAAGTCGAAAAATTTTTATATAGTATATTTATTTAATCAAAGTATGAGCCATTGTAATCTATGCACTTTTGCCATCTCATAGGTAGTTCATTGATCCCTTTACTAAAAAAACCATTCGGACGGGAATCAATAAAATCTTTGAAGGCGATTTGGACTGCCCCATCTGAGTTGAATTTTTTCCCTTGCAAGAAGTTATCCAAATTTCGAAAAAAATGGTAATCTGTTGGAGCAAGGTCCGGGGAGTACGGTGGATGCCTTAGACATTCCAATTGAAGCTCTTCTAATTTGCTAGCCGTCTGTTGTGCAGTGTGTGGTCTAGCGTTGTCGTGAAGCAGCAGTGGCGTAGAGCGATTGACCAGCCTCGGTTGTTTACCAGCTAGCTTTTCCATCATGGTTTGCAATTGCTGACAATAGTCATCTGCCGTAATCGTCTGGCCAGATTTGAGAAAACTGTAATGAACGACACCGGCGCTAGTCCACCAAACGCTTACAAGTAACTTTTTATTGGTCAATTTTCGCTTGGAGCAGGCTTTGGCTGGCTTGCCAGGGTCCAGCCATTGCGATGAGCGCTTCCGATTATCGTAGAGAATCCACTTTTCATCACAGGTAATGATTCGATTTAAAATCCCTTCGTTATTGTGCCGGTCAAGTAATGTAACGCAGCAGTTGACGCGCGTTTGCCGGTTTGCTTCACTCAATTCGTGAGGAACCCACCTTTCAAGTTTTTTAATCTTCCCAATTTGCTTCAAGTGGATTAAAACAGTTTTATCACTAACACCGAAGCCTGCAGCTAACTCGGACGTGGTTTGCGATGGATCCGCTTCCACAATAGCCTTCAATGCTTCATTATCAACTTGGGTCTCCGGCCGTCCACGGGGCTTGTTTTGCAGGTCGAAATTTTCAGAACGAAAACGTTGGAACCAAAAACGCACTGTGTTTTCTTTTGCGACACAACCGCCATACACATCATTAACCCTTCGAGCCGTTTCCGCAGCACTGGTGCCACGGTGGAACTCGTACTCGTAAATAACGCGATATTTCAAATTTTCCATTTTGTAAATCGAGCGATGCAAACAGAAAAAAGATAAGTAAAAAAACAAATGAATGACGGTTTACGAAACACAACTACATGTGGAAATAGCTGTATAAATTTGAATTTCGAATTCCTAACCAAATAGGAGAAATTTGTGATCAAAGTGGCCAGTACGACAAAACGCCAATTTCATATGTAAGGACCTAATATATTAGTGAAAAGACAGACGGACATATTTTTGCTTTCTTCTTCTTCTTCATCATGTGGGTTGTAAGGTTGATACCTCAACGGCCCGTTACAGTCCCCTGCTGGACTATGAGCCTCCTCCCCTTAAGTGGAGGGTTTTGCCATAATCTCCACGCTTGGCAGGCGGGTTGGAGATCGCAGATTAAAAGGTTACTGTATCAGAGAGCGCTGCTGCCCGTTCCCTGTTCAATGTGTAGTCCCTAAGTCGCCTCTTACGATACCCACAGGAAGAGTAGGGGTTGGTGACAAATGTATTCTACTCTGCCGTCACCACATGGCGGTAAGGTTGATAACTGCATTAATAATAAATGTATGGATGATGGATATTGTTGTCACGGTGCCTTTCATCAAGTTGTTTAAAAAGATATCGTTGTGTGCTCAACACATAGTTCGCTAGGATAAGAAGCAATTTCTATCACTGCAACTTCGGAGAGTAGTACTTAAATTACTGTCTGAAGTCGCAGATTACTTTTTAGAATTTCAGCGTGAGGCTACAAGTGCGATGTCTTACTGTTCAGCTTCGTATTTTACGCTGCAACGACGTCTAATAATACCTTACTAGTGACTCACCTATAGGTTATTAAAACGACCGACTCTGCCCTTCTGACTAGTCATTCCAGAGATACTTAAGTTTTATATGGCAAGTGTTTGCAATACGCGTCATTTGATTTAACTAGTTCCATCGTGGAACCAATTCACTATACCTACCTAGTAAGAACTAACAATCTAGCAAGACGGTTTCATACAATATCGATCGATAATTTGATCTATTTTAAGAATTTTTTATGTCTATTTACGCAGATCAATGACCAGACGACGTTGACGATAATGATGGAGTCCGTGAGCGGGACGAATCGGGCGTGAGATTTTTGTGAGTCATCAGCGGTATTAACTTACTGTCGAAAGTATTTTTTTTATTGATGTGCTCGTGGCTCGTTGCAGTTGCTAAGGTATCTGTGTGTTCGTGGGGTTGTATATGTCGCAGTAAGATAGTTGTAGCCGATGATAGTCATACGAAAGCTCCTATGCACTATCTTACTAGGGATATGATCACTAAACTAATCTAGTGAAATAGTTATTATCGATCAAATTTACCCAAATTGCCACCCATGCCTGCAAGCAGGCATGGGTGGTCACAAGATAACCTAACCCCGAAGGGTATGGCGGAGGGAGCCAGGCGAGATGCAAAAATGTAATGACGAATCTAAGTAATGTAGTTATGTATGTATGTACATTATAAAGGAAAAATAAAATTTTTAGCTTGTACTGCCACTGGAATACAAATAGACATAACTCGCAGGCGCTTCATACTTACAAGGTGCCGAATTAACTTCTGCGAGTTCTGGTCGTAGGTTAAATATGTTTTATAACATTCGTGGTCACCACATTGACGTTAATAGAACTGTTCCTAAATTGACCATATTTTATGAATTAATTTAAAAATATAGATTAGTAGCGGACGATTCGCGAAGAAAAAAACAGAATCGGTTGGAAAACGAATTTACAGTGATTTTTTAAAGTTTCAATATGTCTGTCTCTTTCAAAAACGGTTTTTTGTATGGAGATTATATAGCGTTACTTGCTTGTGACGAGACAATCACAAGCAAGTATGTGCCTCTCTGTCTAATTTTGAATTTCAAACCTTTATAACTTTAAAGATAGAGAAAAAATATCTTAGTGTTCGATAGCAGAAACTAACAAGTTAGGATTTATAAAATAAAAAAAAAGTAGTCAAATACCCTTTAACCACAAGCCCAAGACCAAAAGGTGACATCCACAAAACAAACCTTTCTTCTCTCTGTCCCTGTTATTTCATTTCTTAACCGCACCTCGGGTTATGTACATACAGTGACCAGTGCTCATCAGGCCTATCTGCTTATTCTTGTTCTCCTTCATCGTGAGGGTTATCAACTGACCTCACAATCCCTGGAGGCATTTGCTTATTACAAATTCTTCATGTTTATCTAAACCTGAAAAGCACCGTGTTATAAAAATATATTCTGTACGAATAGAGACTTTGTGATTTTATTTCTGCGTTGATGGCTGTGTAAATCAACCTCTCTTTTTACGATCTAATCTTGTCTTGTCAATCTTAAAAAAAATACTTCAACCGCAATTGCGTCGATTATAACGGCACATTCGGGCAGTGAACTCACGATCGAGTTCTGTGTACAGGAAATAGTACTTTTCAGCATGACGGTTCCAGTCACATGTCGTTTCCCTACTCGTGTGTGGGAGTTACAAAGTCTGAAAAAGGGATTTTCTTCCCCGCCTTGCTTCCTTTTCATATTTGAAAAGGTCAGATTGTTGGTTTGTTTGCTTTGCTACATACGTCTGCCGTTTTAAAGCCGTCCGGATTTATTTCCCTTGTGTTTCGATTTATCTTCCTCATTCAGCTTTTGTGTGGTACTTTTGTTTTATTTGGCTGGCGGGCTGGTGTGGTCCCAATTTCTTACGTCGCTCGTGCCTACTGTGGAGATGTTCAAACTTGTGAAATCAGCTGACACATTTTTGTTTTTATAGTTTGATATAGGCAAGTAATTCACCTTTTTATTAGACATAGTTTCCTTTTGCGTATCATCACAAAACGTTTCGGTTTCTGTCCGTTTTATCTACAAATTATATTCGTGAATCCGATTCTGTAGAATCCTTCTGCGCAAGAGTTCCTATATTCTATATTCGACCTGGCAGATTATTTGAATGAAGAATAATCTGCATAATCTATCTATATAATTTGTTTCAGATATCTGAGTGTAAATTGTGCGTGTTTTTCTTACTATTCGTATGATGGCAATCCTAGGGACTTCTAGAAACTATAAGTGTGATACGTATTTACTTGTTTTACTCAACCTGATATTTCATATTACAAACAGAATCAGGTGAAGTTCGTGCATTATCCGTGCGTTGAACCGTGTCGATAGTTTTGATAGTGGTAATTAGGGCGAGCCGCTCGATCACCGCTGGAACGGCGAAGCTACGGCACGCTATTCCATGCGATTAAGTTAAGGATGGTTTAGCGGCTAGGGCCGGCTTCCTCCCGTCCAAGAGACGCGGGTTCAAACCCCACCACATACAAATGTGTTTTCTTATATTAGATTGTGTCGATCCCCTCCCATATGAACTTCATTAATTTGCTCTCGCTCCCAAGCATCATACGCTATCAAAAAGTTTTTTTTTTTGTTATGTTAATAGCGTAGCCGCTACTGCTTGTAGTGATTCATTTATTATTGGGTCTTCTTAGCGAATCGATGGCAAGTCAAAGTCTACAATGTTGTAGCTCAGAATGTGGCCATTTGGACGGCGGAATGTGTGGTTAACTTCTTAGCCTGTATAATCTACATCATCATAGTGTAAGCGAAGAAGACACGCTGTGCCTACTGAAAAATCTAACTTTGCTGTCTTACCTAATGCAAGTGTACTGGATTAATAGAACACTGGCTGGATGACAGGCCAAATGATTTTATTTTATGAAATCTCAAAAACTGTTTCTAATAAACTGTTTCTATATAAGTGGTTTTCATTGTGTTGTCATAATCGACTAATATTGTATTTTTTTAGTGCAAACTTTATTGGCTTATTTAGTCTTTATTTTTTGTTTTGTTAATGCTGTTTGTTTCCCATTGAAATAAAATAAATAAAAGCATTTTTATAATAGAAAATTAAGGCTAACAACTACTCAAATGTTAATTTGAGAGTTTGAACCTAATAAATACACACATCAAACTATAAACACTATTAAAAAGTAGATTTTCCTCGCTGGGTTAATTGCGTAGCGCCTACGTCGTAGCGTTACCGTCCTATTATAAGGCACGCTAAGGGCCGTATTGCATGCACGTCCTTATTAAGTCTCCGTCCTTATCTTGTGAGGGAGTGGCCATAGCCAAATACATAAAAATAAGTAAAAATATAAATTTAATATTGAAAGAGAATTTAATGAACTATACGAAGCTAAAAACTTGGGTGCTGTCGAGCTTAGCATTATCGAGCCTATTGTTACCTCAATATTGTAATAGATCACCTCAATACTGCCGGACAGGACCGACGCGACGTCGTCGGTTGAGCTTCTACAAGCTCCCATAGATTTCCATAGGTTTCTACGATTACTACGCTCGAGCCACGTCCGGTCTCTGGTCTGACCGGAGTAGCACTAAATGCGCCCTAAACGTGGCTTAAATAACGATTATTCTCAAGGATAACATAGGTGTTAACATGGGTGTTAGGTGTAGAATATCTGTATTGTATTGTTTTTCTAGGGACACCTAGGCAAACTTGAAAATACATAGTCTGACAAAAATAAGTGCTAAAAAATGAGGACGCTGTAGGATGGCTACAGCGTTTATTAGTGTGGCCCAGCCGCCGCCACGGAGCCGCTGAGCGCCACACGAAAGATGTTGTACAGGATTTAAAACGTGGCAAAATCAGGGTTCAGTCCGAAGTAAAGGTAGGTATTTATGTATTTATATAATATATTTTATAAAACTGGAGAACAACAGGTAAACAGGTTTACAGTTAGAGATCAGGACATGAAGTGAGGAATTTGGCAGAAAAAAGACAAAATCGAAACGTAAGAAATCTAAATTTGAAAATAAATTTAAAATGAAAGATAAAACTGCCAGCAAGAAAGGTTGCCAGTCATAAAACCGGAAAGAGGACGAATGCCTCGTTACATTAGTAACTGTTCAATCTTATCACCGCAACTTCCTGTGGTTTTATAACCACTACTATTTAGTTTTGCCATTGGTAAAAAAATTAGTTCCATTGCGTTTTTTTTTACTATAAAACGTTTTCCTATGTTAGTACCAGGATTATGTTAAAATACATCTCACAACTGAGTGCCAAGCCATGCGTATTCAATACCTCACTAACTTATATGACCGACCAGACCCTGCATTATTTACATCCTTGCACACCTGCGTGTAAATTACTTCCGTCTTGCTCCTACATTAATGCGTAACTAATGATATCACCGACGTTCCTTACGCATTTCCTTCCGAACCAAATCAAGCTATTTGCAAATCAATAACTTGGAAAATCCATCTTTGTTCACCTCGGTATGTCAATCATTTTATGAAGGGGGTTATTTAAAAAAGAGAACGAATTAGAATTAATTAAAAATAAATTAAATAAAGCATCAAGGTACTTCGGTACTTAATTAATTGGTATAACATTATAACATACATTTCCATACATGCATTTTGTAACTTTATAACGCAAAACATCTCGGATAGCATTTTTACCTTACATGTATATTTATTTATTTATATATGTATGTATGTGAGTTTCTTTATTTCACCATAACTTCCAAATGCCTGAACAGATTTGTATGTATGGGATATCGTTAGAATCCTTACATCAGCCCAAGTGACACTGGCTATAAATTATTGCTTGACAGTGTCCCACCGGCATTCGAACCCGAAACCTCCGTAATCAACCAGTCGGCTACGGAGGCTGTTCCGCCCATGAAACTGAACAACTTCTGTACCTACTTCATATCAAATAACATTGGAAAAAAGACAAAAAATACGTATGGCAGAAAAAAGGTTATCTTGTCAGCTTATCGAGATTGATATGTCTGGAAATGTATCCTATAAAAGGTTTTTCCAATGTTATCTGAATTATTATTATATTATATATTTATTATAATCAGGCTGTAATGTCCCACTGCTGGGCAAAGGCATCCCTATTGTTCCGCCATTCCTCCCGGTCCTGGGCAAGCTCCCACCAGTCCAGTCGATAAGCGCCGGAACGTGGCAAATGTCATAGAAAATGTATGTACCGATATTTTTTTAGACTCGTGACGATGACGAATTTCTATGACATTTGCCACGTTCCGGCCCCGTCCCTGACACGGCACTGAGCTGTGTGGATAGACCTTAACTCGTCTCGCCATCTTTTTCCACATCGAGGAGTCCACTGCGTGACGACTCTCACCCACCGTTCTGGATGCATGCGGCTTACTTTATCTGAAACAGGGTATAGAGATTTTGAAAAAGTATATATACCTAGTCAGGTCATAAATTCTGTCACATGTTTAATATAAAATAATTGAAACAAGTTTATTCATTATGTAACCATTTATATACCAAAATGAACTTAACAAAACATAGATTCTTATGACACTAAAGTTTATTCAAAATGACCTCCGTGATTTTGAATACAGGCCTTCAATCTGCGCGGCCAGTCGTCTATCGCAGCACGAACGAGGTCCATGTCAATATCGGCGGCTGCCTTAATCAAGGATGTCTTGAGTGACTCCAAATTGGGATGAGGCTTTGAGCACACCTTTTCCTCCAAGTGTTGCCATATCTTGTAATCTAGTGGATTCAAATCTGGACTGGAGGAGGGCCAGTCTTCGTGCCGGATGAAGTCGATTTCACGCGCCGCCAGCCAGTCTTGTGTGCTCTTCGCTCTATGAGCTGGCGCCGAATCTTGTTGGAATACCCAGTGCCTGTTATTGAACATGGTATGAGAAACAGGTTCCACAAGGTTCGTCAGGACTGTATTTTGATACACAACTGCATTCGTTTTTACACCTTTCTCACAAAAATGTACCTCTGTTAAGCCCCAATAAGACACTCCCAACCATACCATGAGCGAGGATGGAAAATGACCTCGTTGGACACGCGGAATACGGTTGCTCGCTTCTTCACTACTGTGTGCGTACACCTTATCATTTTGTTTGTTGTAGCTCTCTTCTACGGTAAAAATTTTTTCATCCGAAAAAAGAATTTCCCGATATTTTTTTCCCGCGTACCGCTTCAACAAAGCGCGGCATCTCTTCAGTCTCAGGTCCATTAGACGAGGATTCAAACGATGTCCTGTTTTTCTTCGATATGCCCGAAGCCCTAAGTCTTCATTTAACACCCTTTTCACCGTGGTTCTGCTTAATCCCATCTGAAGGGCCAACAGTTTCTGCTTACGTTTGGGATTTCTTTGAATTCGCGCCTTCACAGCTTTTATCACTGCTGGAGTCCTAACAGACCGAGGGCGACCACTTCTTGACCTGTCATCTACACTAGAGTCTTCATTGTATCGTTTGATGGTACGATAAACGAATCTTTTGGTTATATTCAAATTTTTCAGTATGTCAAAAATTTGAATTGCGTAACCGCAACGATGCAACGCAATAACTGCAACCCGGTCTTCTTTATGCGTCCACTCCATATTTAAAAATGAGTAAAATTCTAAAAAGTATACATTTTTATTTTCATGAACAATTCGAAATTCGAATTCAATAAACTTTTTTGTGGCCAGCATTCTAAAAGAAAAGTTTTTACTGTGTGACAATACTTATGACCTGACTAAGTATTGTAAGTAGTACAAAATGTCGTTCAGTTTTCATGGGCTGAAGTACTGCCTGAGAGGTTTTACGCTTTCATAATGATTATAGTCGGGTTATTATAGGATTAGTTCTGACAGCTGCAAAATATTTCATACAACGTTAACAACTTTTTTTTATAATATTCAGTTTAAAAACCATAATAGCTAAAATTTTAAAAGTAACTTCACCTCTTATTTTATCATTAAACAGTATGTAATTTTACTTAATAAATAATTAAATAAACAAAATAAAATTAATAAGTTCTTAAAATTCTAATCTGTCAGAGCTCATCCTATACTCCTATAGTAACCCAAGTATACGCATTGGTTTTTTACGTTGGCCGCTTTGTGATTGACGCTCTATTTTATAAGCGGTAAACGAAATGTGTTACGCGCGCGTTTTCCCCTGTGAATGACGCATAATAACCACGAGCTTAAAATTTTCATTTTACATGCTTGGTATTGAAATGCGTCGCGTTTCGGTCGTATGTTGTATTATATAGGTAGGTGTACACTGTACAACAGTGTCTCGTGCCTCCATTGTTCTCGAATTGAATAGACCCTCTTCTGAGCTTTCCCTCTGTCGTCGCATGTTACCGTGTCGTTAAATCCTCTCTATTTTAAAATTTTTCCAACCTCATTTTAAAAATGGAATATTTGAGGCCGTTAATTTGGGTAGGCTCAAGCTATTTTGTGATACCGGTTATTATATTCTTGTAAATAAAAATATTTTTGCCTAAACATTACTTGAACATATGAGTTAAAAAATGTTTAGATGTTTTAGTCGTTTTTCAAGGGGAATAATGTAGTTTTTCAAAAATTTAATTTTTCCTCAAAAGTACATTATTTTATTTTACTACTTGTTATTTTAACTATAATTATTTATTTTGTCCTGGTAATGGTAATCAAACACGCTAAGAAATACCGGCGGTTATTTTCTTTGGAGGAAATATTTTGTTTCTCATTTATCTTAAATATCATCATCCTAAATATATAGGACAGTATCAATAACATTTCTGAGAACCCCTAAAGAGCAACCCTCTACAATGCTATACTTAATAATATCATTCTTGGTGCTAAAGAGATAAAGACTTATATAGCCCTGTTTCTGTCTGTAACGTGGGCGTAATTAATATCCTCCCACGCAACGTCCTTATAATGGAGAGATCTATCCTTTTACTGGTCCTTTTACGAAATAAATGAATTGGATTGGACCTACCGAAAATAATATGTTTTCAGGTTTGAAGTTGATTGCAATAATAACAAGCGTTTTTTGAGCGCTGATCTTGATTGTAACGGTATCTTTCTCTCCCTCTCCATACCTACACCACATTCGCCGAGTTGTCATAATAATAATAAAGTATATTGTAAATTCTTTCTTTTGAATTCTTTTTTAAAAGTGTGTTCATAATCAATTCAATTCAATTCTTGGGTGAATGGCGTTTCCGTGGTGATTTCGCTAATGTCAAGTTTTATTGATGACTCTGCTTGGACATAGGCTTCGTGAGAGAACAAGATTAAAAAATTAAAAAAATATATATATATGAAGAAATTTTAGCTATGGCAACCGGTCTGCTGAAACACCTAGAACAAAAGACAAACACAATATAAGTTAAAAGGTTAGTATAGTTAGTAATAGTAAGGACAAACAAAATTTAATGTTACAATCTGATGTTATTTTTGTAAATATAATCACACAGAATATGAACAAAAGGACTATTAACGTGGGATAAAAGACTTTTAAAATTAATAGGGCGAGGGATGTCAGAAAGAAGGAGGTCATAAAGGGAGGAAGAGAATTTGGGACAGTTAAAAAATATATGGTCCAAGGATCCTTCGTCCAGCCCACACTCACAAATAGAGGTGTCCTTGATGTGGAGTTTAAATAAATGGACAGGAGCATAACAGTGACCGAGTCTCAGTCTGCAAACCACTGAAGTGACGCGTTTATTGGCTTTCCAAAACTTGAAAAACCAGGGAACATGAGGAATGCAGCCTTGGATATCAGCATAATATCTGCCTTTAGTAGAGCTAAGAGCTTTCCAATGAATATCCTACTGACAGATCAAACTTAGCCAACGGGACAAGGTCAGAAGGATAGACTTTAAAATGGTCGAGGCAACCAGAAACAGTGGCGTCTTTGGAACAGAGATCCGCAGTCTCATTACCAGTTATCCCAGAGTGACTGGGAATCCAGGCTAAAATAACTTGGTAACCCAATGAATAGCAGGAATAAAGGAGCTGCTTGATTTTTAAAATAAAAGGGAATTTAGATTTACATCGGAATTGATTTGACAAAATAGCTTGTAAACAGCTTTTGGAATCAGATAGAATGACAGTTTTATTAAGTTTATGCGATATGATGTAACTTATAGCCTCAAGAATAGCAATAGCTTCTCCAGTAAAAACAGAGGAAAAGGATGGACATTTAAAGTTAAGTATGATGCTATATTTAGGAATCCAAACAGCGGCACCGACACACCCACGCTCAGAAAGCTTAGAAGCATCTGTATACATAATTAGCCAGTCACTCCAGTTCTTAGAGATGAACTTATTAAGTTGAGAATTAGCCGAAGGTGAATCTTTCTCAATACCAATATCCAGGTAGATGTTAGATTGAAAAATTATAGACTCAAAAGAAGTCTCAAAAAGGGGCAAGAGTTTACTTTGGGAAACAGGGCAAGGAAGACTGATGTATTTTCTAAAGCTATTAAAAAGACAAGGAGGATCCTTGTGTATCCAATAGCTCCCAGAAGATATGAAGTCAGCTAATTGTTTCAGTTTGGACATAAAAGGATGATAAGATAATTGAATAAGCTTGAAAAAAAACCTATCCGAAAGATATTGTCGTCTTAAGGAAAGAGGAGGATCGCAACATTCCACCTGAAGAGAATTTATAGGGGACGACTTCATAGCTCCAGCAACAATGCGAAGACATTTGGATTGTACTTTGTCCAAGGAGTTCAGAGCGGCCTTGTTATAGGGCTCGAGTAGGAACGAACCATAGTCCAAGTGACTTCTGACAAGAGCATTGTACATAAGTTTCTGGGTGTACGGGTGAGAACCCCACCAGACCCCAGATAAAGAGCGAATGACATTGATGCTCTTTTCACACTTTTTGACAACATAATTTATGTGATGGACCCCAGACATCCTGGAATCGAAAACTACACCCAAAAATTTCGCCCTCTCCTGTGTTCATAATCAGTAATCTTGTTGATCTGTCAGACAGTACAGTCAGCCAATCTACGAGTAGCTATCGCAACAACACTACTCACGATCTTTTGTTATAGTAATATTCGTTAAGCCGTGAATTAGTTGTAAGAATAGATGGCGCCAACCGTCTCACGATGAATGAATTAATGTCGTAAGAATTTTCGTTATAATGAACATTCGGTGACACGTGATTCGAATTTTCAATCTTCGAGATCACGTAGCGGACTCCCGGCGCTCTTTTATTTCAGTCCACGTGCAGCCTGCAGCCGTAAAGTGCAATCGAATGTAGAATGTGCAGATCTCCTGCGAGCCTGCTCGTGAATAATTTCAGTACGTTCGTGGTAATGTATCTATGTGTTTCGAATAACGTTTATTCTGCGTTTGTACTTTAAAAGTGTCTTTCAATTTGAAATCAGGTAAGAGAGTGTTCAGAATTGAATCGGAAACGTAAACTAAACTGGTCTTTAAAAATGTGATCACAATAGTGACAAGTTCCAAGTAAATTCATTAAGATTATTAAAATAGTTTGTTACCTGATGTAAGGTTGGTTTTGATTAGAAATCAAGCAAAAAATAGTCGTAATTCATTCGAATTAACTTGAAGACTGTAGATAGTACGAAGTTATGGCTATTCCTTCTAATAATAGAAATATTGTAATTAAAATAATTACGCCAACAGATTAGATACATTAAAAGACCTTACATTAATTTGGATTTATGGAAGGTATGACAAAAATAAAGCAGTTGTTGCATTCTATGTTTTATTTAATTTATAAGTTCCCTGATTGGTACGAGTAGAATTAAGCAATTACAACTTAACTACTAGCTAGTTTAGAAAACGTCGCTTGTTCTCTTTCAGCTTATTCTTTCACTGCACTCGTAAAATGCAACCGATGTGCTGAACTGCAGCTGGTAAGCCCGTAAATTATTTAATGGAAACGTTCTTCCTCTTGGTACAAAGGATAGGGCTATTAATCTTTTAATGTTCGACGAATGTTCTCAAATTACATATCTGCTTTTATGTACTTAGTTTCATTCTGTTTTATTGGTTTGAAGATTTTTCTTAACGGTGACTTAAAAACGAAATAAAACTGTGAACACTTCCAACCTTTATCGTGTAATGTATGACTAAAGTATATCGTCGGTGTTTTGTAGAAAGGGCGAAAGCGCCTTTTAATAATTTGACAGGACAGCATTTTTTTAGTTTCAATGACGGTCTTTAACTATCTACGGTATAATTGTTAACTTAACTCTTCGTTATAAGCGTAAAAATAAGTTAACAAGAGTTAGTTTCTACGAAACACCGACGATATGCCCTCCTTAGCAACTGGACAGATTCTTAGCTGGACCAAGTAATGCGCTGAGCTTCGAAATAAATTCCCTTGATATGATTTTCCAGTAAGCGGTTAATATTAAACCTATTCAAAACTGCATAAAACCAATTCTAGCATTGTCCACTTCGGTCACGTGGTGAGAACATGAACGTGGTAATCTCTCAAAGCTTTTATTTTCCAGGAATACAATACAATAAATAAACAAACTAATATAAATGGCACACATATCTACCAGGTTATTACCACGATATGTGTGTTATTAATATTAACAACCGCAAAAACCTAAAAGTGTTTAAAACTAATATAAAGTTGCGCGGAAGAAATTGCTTCCTTAGAAATAAAGCTGCCCCCATACCACAGTACTTGTCGTATTTCTGTTCTGTGTTTTTCTATTGTGAAATTAAGTATATTTAAATCTAAATTATTTAGCTCACGAATAACGGGACAGACAAAATAAGTAACAAAAAAAAAATACTACATACAATATAGGTAAATTTTAAGTGCATCAATATGTCCGTTTTGGCAAATAAAGATAAATAATAGTACTTAGTATTAATGGCTCTCGCAGACATTTTACATTTCTGTGTTGTTTCTATTACCAAAACCACTAATCTAGGACCTATTTCAATAATTTATGTTAGCAACTTTGAATAACTGTAATAACATTGATCAAAATCCTTTACTCGAGAGAGACTGGAGACGCAGGAGCATGTCAGTCGGTGTATCTATCTACAGCAAACTCCGTTGATCCACCCGCCGCCGCCTGTCTGAAACAGAAACAGATTTCATATTCAAATGTATTCATGTTGAGTATAATTTAGATCACTGTTGTTTCCAAACCAGACACTCTATTTGCTGAAACAAGGATAAGGATTTTTTTAAATCTTAAAACGTATTTTAATTTTTTTTCTTTTTCGGAGAAGATTTTAAAAATTTTGCTTACCTAACTCAATCAGCCTATTGCAGTCCACTGCTGGACGTAGGCCTTCCCAAGGGCACGCCAAAGTGCACGATCACCCGCTTTCCTCATCCAGCCACCACCAGCGACCTTCCTCACCACTTCAGCTTGCTACACTTCTCCTTTTTCTACCCCTCGCTTACCTATCTAATATTTTTAAATTCTAGTTTATTTCATTATATGAATTTTAACTTCGATTTGGAGTTTTTGTCTCTGGATTTTTATCCATACTTATCTAGAATCTAACTGTCCCGACAAAACAGTCTTAAATTATAGGTAGTAATATATTCACGTTTTGTATTATTAATTGATTTGATTGGGTAATACGAGTACTATGACTGTTTCATATTCATGTATTGTTGGTGTTCTTTTCTGTATCTGGATTACATGTATATTTTGATGTCTTGATGAGACCTGAATAAATAAGTTCAGGTAACCTAACCTAACCTATAATAATATTCGCTGTTCATCTTACGTATAGGAATAAAGTAAATAAGTACTTAACCCTATTTATAAAATTTTGGATATTTGTTGAAATTTTTATTGAGTACATTTCAGTTACGAACATTTTATTAGTATTTCGGTCTAATCCTTATTTGTCTATATTTACAAATTTAATTTTGTGGATTGAGAATCCGGCTCGCGCAGAAGTAACTTTTATTATCCTCTATCAAAGTCAATTTCGCTGTGTTGTCGAACACCATGTTTTTTATGAAAACATAAAAAAGTGTGGGTAAATAGTTCATTCTCTAGTAGAAACTAGGTGGGAAATTTAAATATAAACAACGCCAGAATTTTCTTTCTTAACTCCGATCACTATACAGTCCTACAGTAAATAAAATTTATAGAGTTGTAGATTCTTCTAGTTACCAGACACGCAGAGGTCTGCGTCGGCGTCTCGACACTTGATGCAAATTTAATAGCCGTCCGACGCTGGATAATTGCTGCATGTTTCTTGTTTATAACATCTTCTACTGCTGCTGCAGCTCCAATAAGTGCAAGGCTTATTTTGACGTCTAAAAATGATGCAAAGGATGTAATTAATTTAATTTAATTACTAAAAACCTACCTAGTTATTATGCTTGCAGATAATCTGTCCAAAACTTAAAAAAAATAGCGTTCACATAATGTCTTAAAGTAGAGGTTAAGTTCGACATTATTAATATGAAATTGACGTTAATGCATAGCATCAATATTGTATAATTCTTTCATAATTTTATTGAAATTCTCATATCTAAAACATTTAACATTACATCTCGTCTCCTTACATTACTTTAAAACCGTGTGATATAAGTTTAATTTTACGGCTCGTTAACATGATTCTTCTTTTATTTAGTGACATAAATAAATGAATAAATATAGGTAGTATATCGCCTGTCGACTTAGGATGATGAGAAAACCTTGCCATCTCCTCAAAATTACTTCGAAGAAGGTACATTTCATAGTATTAGAAACTCATCGAACTCCATACTTTCCTAATTGGAGCTCTGAAGCATCTGATATTATTTATATTCCACGAGCGGCGCTCCTGTCCCGAGGTGCCATGACCAGACACGAGGCATCATATTGCCATTACGTGAATAATCTGAAGGGTGCTGTACACTTGTGCAGGTTCCATTACATACTTATATAATATCTTCAATTCGATGTATACTATTGTTTTTATTGACAATATTAGGTTTTTGTTTTTGGTTTTTCTTAGTGTAGTTGATGTTGTAATTTTACCCAAACAGCAAATAACAACAACTACAACAACAATAGCAGCAACTCAAATTGTATTTTCTCTCTTAAAATTATACATTTTTTTTAAAAGATCGTTAGAAATTCCCTCCCATGGGAACAAAGCTTAACATTCTGTATACGTCCTTCTGTCTTGAAAACTCTACCGGACGTGCGGTTCTGCTCCGTATTTATTACTGCACGGGCTACCGCAACGAAAATTTACTTTTAATACATTAGGTCTAAGGCTGTGTTTGGAGTAGCAGGTGGCGGAGGAAAGTCTAAGGTGTCGTTTTGGGAGCTTACTCGGGTCGCGTTATTAGAGTCTTGTCCTTCTTTATTGGAATATACGAGGGGTTCCGAGCGGCCCCTCCCCTCCCCCCGGCAACTTCCAGCTCTCGCCGTGACGTCTAGCTTGTATTGACGTGTTCAAAGACTGGAGATCCGTTTGTGCAGTGCAGCTTGTTAAAGTTTGATTTGCCGGCAAAGGCTAGGTTTATTAGAGAATGCAATGTTGTTTTTCTTGTTACATCGTAGAGGAGTACATATTTTTCCGTAGCATTCTCGTAGCGGTAAGCTACGGCTTGTTTTACAATTACTTTATAGGTGGATTTCTGATTAATGTAGGTCTCAAAGTAATTTGTCTACGTAAGTTTCTTTTTTAAATATTTATGTAAATTGTAATCTAGTGCAAAAAATATTAATTTCCCGCAAAATGTTTTTCTACTTATTTACCTAGACATCGCAAGTTGACCGAATATAAAAACTATGACTATTGTTGTTAATTTAGTTGTGGATAGGTTCGCGTATTTTATAATTGATCGAGCGAGCGAAGCGTTTCTGTTTCAGCTTAGCCAAATTTGCTTTTGTATGTCCATCTGTTTGTTTGTGGATTTGTTTGTTTGTTTGTTTCACTCTACAGGTCGTGTTTCTCAACCGATTCTCGTCAAATTTTGTGAGCAGGTTCGATAAATTAATCTATTTTTTTTGTCGAGTCAGTTTCTAGAAATTTTAAAAATGACGGAGTTATGGGGGTTGCCAGCTTACAAGGTCTACCGCTGAGGCTGTTTTCCTCTACAGGTCACATTTCTTAAAATAAAATAAAATAAAACAAAATAAAATAAAAAAAAAATAAACAAAAAAATCAAGAGATTGGGGATGTTTGTCGAGAAAAAAAAATTTGAAAAGATATATACAGACTCGCGAGGTCTACAGCTCACAGAGCCACTAGTTTAGTGTTATACGAGTATTAGAAATTGCACTAGCTTTGTATTAGTTGTAGCTTGTATTAGTCTTTTCAGTAGATGTGGATGACAATAGGCACGATACCGCCCGGGCTACGCGGCGTCCGTATTCATCGGATGAATAAGTTATAAGCTGAGTATGCAATGCACTGTACAGCAGAATTTTGTAGAAATCCTTGTCATATTTTTGTGATACTTTTCCAGTTATCACCATTCAACATCAACATCAACGGCCCGTTACAGTCCACTGCTGGACTATGAGCCTCCTCCACTTAAGTGTTTGGTTTTGCCATAATCTCCACGCTTGGCAGGCGGGTTGGAGATCGCAGATTAAGTTATCACCATTGTAACGCTTTAATATTTAAAAACCAAGTTGTAACTTTTTGTGAGGAAGAGAAAGCCGTTTGTCTAAATCTGAACTTTTATTGCGCAACCTTCACATACATTTAACCTTTAATAACGTACCTAAAGCGCTGACCTAGTAAGTGACAGATTCACAATCACTTGTACACTGGCGTGAGGTGAATATCCCCCACCATTTTCGAGGAGCGCTTATAAATCGCTGCGGGAACTATAAAATATGACCATCCGTAGATTAGAGCACTTGCAGTCGGACAAAAAATTGGTTTAATTAAGGTTGTAATTTGCAAAATAGAACAACAAACATTATTTTAGTTTGCAGATCAATCTGTCAGGTACCAAGTATAATGAAATCGTTAGCCAGAAGAATAATTCAAAACTGGTAAACCATTTTCTTTGCTGACGACCGTACAAGTGCAGTCTATCCATTGTATTTTATTTTATTCGGAATACCAACAGCATATTATTCTATAACAAAAATAGGAAATATATACAAATAAGTTGCAACGTAGCCAATAATAGGTATGCGTTGCTACGCCGTAGCAATCCGCTACGAAGAACTTTTAATCCGTAGCACTGTTGGACTCTACGAATTCGCAATATTGTACTAAATATTATATTAAACTTTGTGAGGTTCTAGGCAGCTTAACGGATTTGTAATATTATGTTCGGGTATTTAACGTGAAACTTTTGAAAACCTTTTATCTTTTTGATGGATTTATATTTGAACGAAATTTCGCAAACAAATTTAGAAAGAAAGAAAAGAAAGAAATATTTATTATTTTTATTTAAGATGATTATATTTAATAATAGGTAAATCGATAACTTTTTACACTACAGAATATCGGAATCCAACGATAAATTGATAAAGTTTCTAGAAACAATCAGTAAAGAAGAACAGTAACAATCAGTAATCAGTATATTTGTATTGCAAAGCCTTTGATTCATTTAAATGGTTCTAGAAAAAAGCTTTTTATCATGAGGAGCTTTTTTATAAAAAGATAATTTAATAACATTGAATGCAATCTCACAGAAAATTATTCTCTCCTGTTTCAGATGTATCCAGCTTAATCTTAGCATCATCCAGACCCATAAAGGTGAGTAATTAAATTTTGCAAAAAGTGTAACTTGAATACAGGGATTAAAAATGTGTTATTCTTAGTCTTTTTCACCGGGTGTTTTATTGTTCAGTTGTAAACATAGATGTTGCTAAGCCGTACTTTGCTAAGCACACAGAAATTGCCTCGAGGAGGTTTTGCTCCATGGAATAATAAAAGCTGAACTTATTCTCCCAATCCTCACTTATGGAGAAACATCGATCTGTGACTGACAGAAGAACCAGATGTCTTGAGGCAAACGAGTCAACTTCACTACGCAACTGATTAACGCATTCTATCTATTTTCAAGATTCGGTGTTATGAAATCGCGTTAAATTTGTATGTGGCGTGTCCAATTTTATATAAATGCCTAATTCTCTGTAAAGCTCAACTCAGATGGGAGTAGAGATGGGCGGTGGGTTAAAACCCAAACCACCTGACCAGGTAAAAACCCGGTGATTTGGGTTTTAACCCGGTTTTTACCCATAACAACCCATTTTTGTGGGTGTTTATTATAATAATTGATGATAAAATAAAAATAAAAACTTTATTGTATATCTTGATGAAAATACCCTGTTTATATGCAATATGCGCAACTTCAATAATGTGGAAAGCCCAAGGTAGCAGCCAATTGTTTTGTTTATGAGACAATTTCTATGAAACTTTGTTTAGAATTTGTTTGTATTTGTATATTCTAGCGTAAAGCATTTTACTAAGTTTAAGAAAACCTACATGCGTAAAAGATATTGATGTATATCAGCGCTCCAGCCGCTGGACTCACATCGATTCAAATAAGTTCAACCGAATAAACATTTTTAAAATAAAACAGTAGAAATCTGTAAAATGTCGCCATCTTTTAATGCTCAAGGTGCATGAAAGGAGCCTCCCCGAGTGACGTACCGCTACCGCTACTCGGTAGTACGTCTGGCGCACCCTGGGCAACAGTCTAGCGAATTCTATTTCTAGCTGACTGGCGAATCCTTTCCCCACGATGGCAAATCAAAATCAACCATACAGTCCAGTGTTAAAGCCGGCAAAGTTAAAGACTGTGTGTAGTCTCGATTAATATCGAGGGTTTCTCGAAAGATAAATCAGAACTCTTATCTGAACTCTGTCGCAAGACACACTGCGATGTACTGTGTGTACAAGAAACCTATCGAGATGAAACACAATGCCGACCACACGTAGCTGGACTCACTCTTATCTCTGAGACTTAACACCCGAAACACGGTAACGCAGTGTTTGTTACTCCCGGAGTAAGAGTAAAATCCTCTGAATGTTCGACCCAGAATGGCATCGAGGTGATTACCTTGGACCTCGACCACTGCTCTGTTACCTCTGTTTAGGAGAACCGGAAAGACGCCTTTCCGGTTCTCCTCTCCCTCAAACTTTGACGATCAGCAACGGGTGAAAATTGTAATCGGTGATTTTAACAGTCATAATCCACTCTGGGGCTACAATGACCTTGACGACTGTGGTCAAACGGTCGAGACATGGACTGAATCTAACAATTTGACTCTTGTTCATGACCCAAAACAACCGGCTTCCTTTAATAGTGGCCGATGGAAGAGAAGATACAACCCAGATCTAATCTTCACCAGTTCAGACATAAGTTCTCAGTGCGTTAAGACCGTATGCCCACCTATTCCTCGCACTCAACATAGGTCCATTATGTGCGAGATTAGCCCAGTCGTCCGTTCTCTACAGGTCCCCCTTAAACGCCGATTTAATTACTCCAAGACAAATTGGGAGCAGTACGCAAAGTCAGTCGACGACGCCCTCTTGAATGTACCACCATCCCCTCGAGAATATGATCGGTTTGCTGACATAGTCTCTGAGGTGTCTCGTCACTGTATCCCCAGAGGATGCCGTACCTCCTACATCCCAGGATTATCGAAGGAGTCGGGGGAACTGTTGATGCGATACGAGACTTTGTACTGCGGTGATCCCTTTTCCGAGGAGACTACACGAGTCGGGGAAGAGTTACTGTCGCGGATTGATGAAAGTCGGCGGGACAGGTGGATTGATACTGTAACCAACATCAACATGACGCATAATAGTAGAAGGGCATGGTGACATCATCACCGCCATTAAATCCCTTAAGTGCGGGAAAGCCTCCGGAGTTGACCTTGGCCCCGTCGCAGTATCATGGCTGCTACAAATGTTCAACAAGTGTCTGGAATCTGCCCTAATACCAAGACTGGAGAAAATCGAAGGTCACAGCTATACCAAAGCCAGGAAAACCAGCAGATGACCCCAAAAATTTTCGGCCCATTTCACTCCTGTGCCATACTTATAAATTATTTGAGCGGTTGCTGCTGGTACGCCTCACTAGCTTTGTTGACCCGAAATTGATATACCAACGACCAGCCGTCCAGTCCAAATACCTCCAGCTTTGTGTATGCTGATGATCTTGCTCTCACTTCTCAAGCGACCAGTTTCGAAGAGGTTGAGGCCAATCTGACGGTAGCTCTCAAGAACCTGAGTTGCTACTACGCAGAGAATTCCCTTAAGCCCAATCCGTCTAAAACTGAGTCATGCGTATTTCACCTTCGCAATGCACAGGCGGGTCGAAAGCTCAAAATCACGTGGCGTGGGGTGCCTATTTCCCACAGTAACTCCCCCAAATACCTCGGCGTGCTGTTGGATAGGTCTCTTACCTTCCGAAAGAACTGTGAGAGTGTGAAAAGGAAGGTGCATGCTCGAAACAATCTAGTGCGGCGCCTTACCACCACTAAATGGGGAGCCACACCACAAGTTCTGCGGACTACTGGTTTGGCGCTTGCCTTTTCAGCTGGCGAATTTGCATGCCCAGTATGGGACCGCTCTGCTCATGCCAAGCTAGTGGACACAGCCTTAAACGAAACTTGCCGGATCATTACTGGTTGCCTGAAACCGACGCCGGTTAAGTTGCTGTTTCCATTAGCTGGCATAGCGCCTCCAGATGTCCGCAGAGCAGTTGCAAGCTCCTTTGATAGGCGTAAAATGGACGACGACATTCGGCACCCACTGAGTGGCTATAAACCAGTGCCACAACGGCTGAAAAGCCGAAAAAGTTTTATAAAGTGCGTCGAACCACTGACCAACGACCCGCCACAAGCAAAATGCAACCTCTGGCGCCGCGGAGTCTCCCTTCCTAGCCCCCTTTTGTCACGCCATCTGAGAATCTCCCACCCGGACATCAGTTGTCGTGGCCGATCTGGAAGTCTTTAAATAGACTTCAGACTCAGATCTGCCGGAGTAAAGATAACATGTCTAGGTGGGGATTTTCCGATAATACTGACATAAACTGTGTGTGCGGAGAAGTACAGACGATGGCCCACCTGACATCATGTCCTGCGTGCCCTGCCACCTGCACGCAGCAAGATTTGATGGACGCCACATAATCCGCCGTCCAAGTGGCCACATTCTGGGCTACAACATTATAAAATTTGACTTGCCATCGACTCGCTAAGAAGAAGAATGCTCAAGTTCTAACGGGATGATCAAAAGAAGTTGTAATTACAGTTAGCTAGCACTACACTCACTCATACCTACACTGCATGCGAACGTGGCAAGTACGGGCGACAAAAGTCACGGTGACAGTATACTAAATGATGGAAGCTGCCTGATATTACGATTGGCCTAGGACATGTTATAACACTGTGTTGAGTTTAATCGAAGTTGACCCAATAAACGAAAAAGTTTGCTGCCATCTCGGATATTGATATTTTAAACATAATTGGTACTGTTGTTTCTCTCGTTTCTAAACATAGTACCCTAAACCATGGTTCATGCATGACTTACGAACAATAATTTTATCGCCATCTTTTTTTTTATGTTTCTTGTTCAAATACCGAGATTTGCCCTTAAAAACAATATTTTCTGCAGATTTTGTGCTTTACGCCATTTTATCCATTGCTTTGTTGGTATCTTGCTAAAATAGATGTTCTAAGCCCCTGCATTTACTGGCAAATAAGTGAAAAAATGTCACATATAATGTGCATACGCAAAATCTAATGATATATGGATACTTATATAAATTTTGTTATAAAAATAATAAACACCCAAATTTTCACCCAGTGGGTGGGAATAAATGGGTGTTTATCGGGTAAAAACCCAGCGGTAGGTTTAAACCCGGTGGTTTGCCCATCTCTAGATGGGAGTCTCGCTAATGAGGCGTTTAACTCGATTAGCTGAGTTATTTTGAGCGGAACCTTGATTTGCACTCTAGCAATCACGACAAAACAGTGCACTGTTGGTTATGATATTATATAGTTGCATTAATATATTTAGGAGTCCGGATTTTGTCTTTGATCACCATTATTTTTTCTGCCATTGTAAATATATTTTGTCTAGACCTACATCTTCCTCTTTTTTAAAGATATTGCTACTTTATGATGCTCGTGTATATTTACCTCTCTGTTTAATTTTGTTTAAAGTTTCTTCCTTATCTCAACTAACGTACGTCAAACTTGAAATGGCAATGATTCACTTCGCGTAGCGCCCTTAGCTTTGACCTTCGACCGAACATAAATTAGAACTGCGACACATTAATTATCCTTTTCCCGCCAAAAGCCTATTTGTTTTCAGGTGTGGCTGTGTCCTAATTGGTTTCTTATTACATCAAAATGGCGTCGTACAAAATGACGGCGCACCTGAGCTTTATATCAAGATATATGAATTTGGTGCCGTTTTTGCTGCCTATAATTTTGCTTGTCACTTTATATGGATATACCTAAAAAATTCTGAGTAATTTAAACTATCGTCGTCTTTGTAATATTTGTTTTACTGGTATTTTGTGCTATTTGTACTATTTGTTTCTAGATTAACCTTGTCAAAGTATTGAACCGTCTGCTAACCTACGAGGGACTAATTGGATTTACTTTTTCCACTATCCTAGTTATTTCGATAAATATATGTGGACTAGAAAGTATTGCCTCTAAAATAGAGCTATCATTATTTCCTTCAAGACATCCTTACGACTGGCAGACTTTACCTCCCATTGGCATTAATTGCACCGGTTCGGCGTCCAGTAACCGGTTCTTTACGATACGACCGCTCCTCTAGGGATGTTACTGGCCGGTACTGACCGGTATCTGCGGGTTGAATTACTGCCACCGGTCTTAAAGGTTGCCATTTTATGGGACTTTAAACTAGTTTCAATTGCTGTAGTTCGTGGAGCCATATTAATTTTGAAACTTTACAGTGGGAACACTTTTACAGTGGGAAACAATATTAGCTCAAATGTCTGCAAATGTCAGCATTAGTCTAAATGCCTTCAGTTGATAACTTGAACAGAACAGTTCTTCTGTTTTACAAACACACTTTTTAAAACTTAAAACTAAATGCATGACTCACAATCTCCAAAGTATTTACCTATGGTATATACTTACAGACCGTATAAATGTTTAGTGAATATTTAAAATGTTGTTAAAGCACGTAATTAGTCACTATAGCAGTGCATATTCTGATTTAAACATTTGTGAGTAAACTAATTTCAAGTTAATGTAAACTTTGATAGAATACTACGAAAATGAACCTACTCAGACTGCCTCGTTATAAAGCGGAGCAACTGAATTGCATAATTATAAACTTGGCTTGGAATTCAGCTGTATAAATTACTGGTGTAAGTAACATTGTTGTATAAGAAACTTTATTTATTGCTTTCATAAACTGCGGCGGCTTAATAACTTGAAAAGCTAGGAGATTGAAGTTCGCTTTCGAATTGCCAATTTCCTGTACAGACTATTAGATTGTCCCTCTATTTATTGATCAAAGAGAAGATTTTTATTTTGTACAAGCACTTCCAATAGCATTGGAGTACCTGGTTATGTTATCATTCTATAAAAAGTAACGACAATGACCAGCCGTAATAATATAAAAATACATGTTGAATAAGAAATAAATGTAGCGCTATATAATAGGTAATTTGACAATAATTTCATTTATAGTTAAATTATGTTTTATGACATTTGATGAGTAGAACAGTAAAAGGATTGTTGTTATTAACAGTTCATATTAAAGCCCTAACGACCGAGAACTGATTGACGAATATAAAATATATAATTTAAACACTAGTATTGTGTTATTATTATTTTTAGTATTGTGATTCTAAGATTTAACAAACGTCTTTTTAATTTAAACACTGCCTAATTATCCTAGACCATTCGTTGGTAGTTTCGTTGACATAAAATTTACTAAAGAACTAATATGCGGGGGACAATAAGATAGATTTAATCTTCTTTATGATTTGATGAGCGGTCGTGCTCCGTAGGTGGCCGGTCATATTATCGCGTGTCGCTCTTTTATAGCAGATACATGCGGTTTATCTTGTTCATCCGACGGATAAAGACTACAGGGCATTTTGAGGTCATAATGTTATTACTGCGGAGAAATAAAGCTGGACATGACAAGTTGAACCCTGTATTAAAATGTTAGTTTAGTCCCATGTTGGGCGCCAATTATGAAAATTGCTTATTCTAGTTTTTACACTCTTTGATATAGGTAATGCTAATTACTGTAAAACTGTATTACTGTAATGTCATCTTAAATATTCCTCATATATAGTATACAATTGTTCTAAGTGTATGTGTAGGCCCTTGCTGGGCGCCAGTTAGCAAACCGCCGCGTCTCTTTATAAATGGCTCTTATTATTACGAGTTACTTTTCTGGAAGTTTCCATCTCTCGGCGACGGGGAAATCAAAGGCTTGAGTGGCTTTGAATTAAGTCTTGCAAGTTTTTGGCCGTGAATTCGCTTCACTGAAGGGCTGCGTCACGGTCGCGACTGCACGGCGCCTGTACAAAGACGATGTTATGATGTTACGTCAACGTTATATCGCGTATTATAGATAAGTGGAGACTTAAATTTATGTATTTATGATGAGAGTATGTTTTTTTTATTAATACAAAAGTGCATTGGTTGCATTATAGGCCGAAGTACGTTTACTTTTTTGTTTGTTTTATATGAATCACAAAATATTTATTTAAAAACATTTGTTGTTATAACAGATATTAAAATGTCCCTTTCTAAAATAAATCAACACAATATTATACCTACATTTAAATTGAGATGAATGAAGCTAAATTATATTTAGGTACAATTTAATTTTATAATAACACTTAAAGGGTTAATATCCTTTCCTTTAAATTCCAAGTTCATTCATCTTTTATAAAATTTAAAGAGCTTTTAACCAGCCCGAGAATGTTATAAAGCACCAGACAGGCAGATATACTCAGAAATTGTGGTTTGATATATGAGCTTGCTTATATGAGCTCGCCTCGTCTTTAAGGACTTTCTCCCTTTCTAAACGCATTTGAATAGAATTCTAATATTATTTTAGTACATGATATCGTCGATCAATACGCACTGGGCCAGCGTGGTCGACTATGGCCTAATCGCCCTGTTCCAGGTTAGGGTCGACCCCGGTGGGGACGTATGTGAGCTGTTGATGACGATAACATGATATCGAAAAATTAAATTTAAAAATGTATCTCTTAATACTTACTTAATGAAGTTAAGATACAAAAGGTACAATATAACATAATACGAGGAGGGATCAAAAAGTAGTGAGAATTACTTAATGAAGTTAAGATACAAAAGGTACAATATAACATAATACGAGGAGGGATCAAAAAGTAGTGAGAATGAAATAGAATATAATGACTATTGATAACTTAATAATTTATTTTTCTACATAGTCTCCGAGTCTCTCTACACACCGAGTCCAGTGCTTTTCCAAGGCTTCAATCCCTTTAAAAAAAAGTTTTGTCTTGGTCCTGCAAAAAGCTCTCCACGGCATCCATCACCTCGTTATCGTCTTCGTACCTGTTTCCCCTTAAGTATTCTTTCAATTTGGGGAACAGATAAAAATCGCTAGGCGTCAGATCTGGTGAATAAGGGGGGTGGTCAACCAATTCGAAGCCAGCTTGCTGAATGGCAGCCATCGCAACTGCCGACCTGTGCGCGAGTGCGGGTGTCGTGATGAAACAGCACGCCTCTTCGAAGTTTCCCTCTCCTTTTCTCTTTGATGGCATTCCTCAACTTGGGAATTAAAGCTGCATAATATTGGCCTGTAATAGTGGTTCCACGCTCCAGGTAATCAATCAACAATATCCCTTCTGAGTCCCAAAATATTGAGGCCATAACCTTGCCAGCCGATGCCACGGCACGAAACTTCTTCGGGGTCGGTGATGATGGCCGTTTCCATTGCGAAGATTGCTGTTTTGTCTCAGGATCAAAATGATGGACCCATGCTTCGTCCATTGTTACGAAACGAGACAAAAAGTTCTCAGAATCTTCTTGAAACTTGTCCAACAATATCTTCGAAATGTCAAGTCGATTTTGTTTCTGACTGTCGGTTAACATTCTCGGCACCCATCTTGCGGAAACTTTTCTCAAATTCAAAGATTGTTTCAATATGGATTGAATACTTCCATATGAAATGCCCGTTTCTTGAATTAAGTATCGGATGGTAACTCTTCGATCGCTCAATACAATTTTCTCGACTTTCGCAACATTTTCTTGGGTGACTGACGTCGATGGACGGCCGCAACGATGTTCGTCTTCCGTGCTCGGAGAACGAGAAGCTCGAAATTGAGAAGCCCACCTTGCGGAGTAGAATACGGCGGAGCAGACTCTCCTAATGTTGCCTCCAAATCGCAATGAATCTCTTGAGTCGTTAACTTTTTAAACAGAGGTATTTAATAACGGCTCGCACTTCGTTTTTCTCCATTTTCGAGAACAACACAAATGACTACATTCAGAAAAAAACAAAAGAGAATCGAAGATTTTTTTTTCTTTATTAATATTACAAGATGTATCTGAGCTATGCCTGCCAGTATTTTTTTTTCTTACCAAGGAGTATGTCGTTCTCACTATTTTTTGATCCCTCGTATATTTTTTCTCTTTTCTTAACAAGTTCATATTCTGTAGAAAAGCTCTTCTATTGTATTTTATTTTCATGATTTAATCATCGCCGCTTTTATAAAGATACTCCAGAGGTACGTACTCGTATATCCGCTTTGACCGTCTACGAAACCGCAGTTTCGTAACTGGTTTTGAAGTAAACATTATTTATCACTTAAACTGCGTCAAAATGGCAATACCGGCCGTTAATAGAACGACTGTAATTAAAGCTCGTACATTGACTCGACTTTCAACAGGTTGTATCGATTTTCCTCTCTTTCATTATTAATGACTTCGCTAGCTGTCTCTTTCTTGTCTATATCGAAACTATTGTATCTAAAAGTCTTTGTTAAGAGCTTCCTTTGTTCAGGGGAATATTAGCAGCAGTGCCGAGTCACTGACGGGCTATAGTAGATCAAAGACGGAGAGGTGACGGACCTACTAAACTAGTTCACAGACTTCACAGTCTAGGTCTTGCGTCATGTTATCTAATATCTAGCTTTCTATTGGGGTCTGTAGGCTGTAGAACATAACATAAACTGTAGTTTGGTCGTTCTTATGTTATGAACACGATGAAAAAGAATTTATTTTTATGAATTGTTGTTTTTGTGTTGTATTGTAGCAGTACTGCTATCCTACCTTATTCAGCTATTTTGTTTTTGGCAATTCAGTACTTTTATTTTAAGTACTGGCAGTCTTTTCAGTCTTCTTCGTCCTAACGTTTTCCCAGACTAGTGCTGGGGTCCGCTTTCCTACTTAATCTTCTCCACTTTGCCCGGTCTTCGGCATCCTTAAGTGTGAGATTGTTCTCTACCATATCCGCTTTCACGACGTCCAACATAAATTAGCTTGTAATTTCTTTCCACACTTATTATGTAAATGTGAAAGTCTGCCGGCCCTTCCGGCTTTCACGGCTAATCTTCTCAATCAAATCGATGAAAAGTACATAAATTCTATATCCAAAATAGGCTTAGGCTACGTTTTACCGCGAGAAAAAACGCTTGTTACCACGGAAAAAAATCACAAACAACACAGGTGTAGCGGCGCGGGCGGTGGTCGGACATTTCGTATTTATTGTAGGAGTTAAATTGACACGTCACTGTTTCATGTCAAGGCTCATTTGGTTTCCTATGAAATAGAAGTGCGTTGCGTGCTTTGAGTAGTCCGGGGCGAGAGGGCTCGCTCGCGCTGATTGGCTGCCAAACGCGACTCGCCGGCGCCGAACTCGAACCAAGAATTAGCCTCACTATGTTTTTACTTCTAGTACTCTATTATTAGGTCACAAATTATAAGGACGCTTGTAGTTAGCTGTCGACGCAACTTGGCCGGTATCTATTTTTTTATTTACAATATACTTCAATATTTTTCTTGTTCAAAGTTGTCTATAATAATATAATAGACACTTTTAGCTGTTCTATGTTTGCTTTTTTGTATGTGTAAGAAACTATAAACAATTTATCCCCTCTTATCGTGTTTTCAAGCCCCTTATGTTGGCTAAGCCTGTAGGCTCTTAGTCTTACTGATATAAAAGCTCTTCTTAAGAATACGAGTGTAACGAGCCACTGAAAATAAGAAAATACCCATTTGGTTCGATGTTAAAGATCTGAACTTGTTAGTTTTCCGTCCTCGTCACTCGCTCAGGAAACATTTTTTATAAATACCATTATTAATTATACAAGACTTGTTCCAATTTTCGTCTCGACACGTTCCCATTTCCTTAGTTCCAAGAAAATATTCTTAGAAAACGAAATTTTATAAAATCGTTTTGGTTTAAAATCGTTACACGCGCTACCTCGCAATGTTAGCTGTTTTTCATGTACCACCAGCGCCCACAGTTTCCGCTGATATTTTCCTCTAAAATGAAGCCAGTTAGGTTATAGTGCTTATAGCATAGAGTAAACAAAGGTTACGTGTCCCGAGGGACCCCGATTGTATTTTGTCGCGCCGCTACGTGACTGGAAAGAGTCGACCGTTTTACAAACACCAAACACATTTTGGCCCATTCTTTGCAGTTGAGATACGACTGCGCGAGTGTTTTCTGTGTTTCTGTTAGTTTTTGAATTCGCAAGTTGCTTGTAAAATATTTACGGACTACTTTCGTTTCGTGCTGTTGTAAGCGCAAAAATTTTGTATCATACCTTACAATTCTAATATGGCCTTAAAATATGGTATGACATCGCTAATACTCTAGTTTTTCAATCCAAAGTAAACAAAATAAATAATCGAATTCAATTCTTAAATATCATCTGAGATTTTATAGCCGGTTCCAATGATATTATATACATATAAGAGGTAGATACGTCACCAACGCACCAAAAGCGTGCCGTGAATTGGTCCTAATTGTGACCATTGCAGTCAGTCGAGCTGTGATCGCTGTCTCTTTCACTCTTACGATTTGCCTATCTCCTGTCGCACTTATAGTGTGTCTGTGTCGCGAAACAATTTATGTTGTGCGTGCAGTATGAACGTGACGTATCTTTCTTAAAATATCATTGGCCGGTTCCCTAAATTTCATAACTAAACCTTTGTGTGCCCTGAAGGACACTTTTTGTTTTCTTATTCCTTTCATTTTTTATCACCCTATTAAAATTTATTCATGTAAAAATCCAAACTTAAAAAAAACATAAGATAACTGTAAGTATTAAATTGGTTTATCTATTACCTATCAATGCAATGTATTGTACACAAAACGCGAACAGAACAGATCTTACAAAATTTTCAAAACGTAGAATTTATGTTACTTTTATTTTCCTTAGTAAATTAATCTTTTATTATGAACAACAGTTGAATGTGGAGTAAGTAACTCAATAACAACGCAGAGGTTGCGTCGATACCTCTCGGCGAGTTCACGAGTGGGTCCGGGAAAAAACACTGGAACATATTATAACTCACTTGAACATGTTGCTTCCTGTATACTTAATGACGGAACGTAGACGCAATATTGTTTCTATCTTTAGCGAGTTGTCTTAATTTGATAAAAGGCTAGAGAAGTACAAGATAAACACGTTGTTTGATATTCATTGTACGAATGATAATTAATTATATTTTTTTATTTATTTATTTATTTTAGTAAATTATTAGTAATTTTTTTATTTAAAAGTTTTTACTTTTCTGTATTTTTCATATTTCCCGTAGAAATGAGCGTAATCCTTCATTATCTAAAAAAGATGAATGTATTATTTTTGGGTGGAAAACATCACTTCAAATAGTCCAGTATACCTATAGGTATTTCGATCTATATATTTATACAAAATACATAATCGACGAGAATTTTCTTTTCTAAAGAAAATATGCGATTAGAGGTTCCCGGGAGAGCAGAAAAAGGGAATTTTCTGGAAAGCGAAGGTGCGTGTGTGGAATAACCCTCGGGGTGGGAGGTCGGAGGTAGCGGCGCGATTTATTAGCCGCCGCCGCCGGTCTGCTCACACGCGTCGTACATGGGGCTGCGTAAACACTGCGATAAAAGCATAAAAGTAAACCACGGAAAAATGATCGTCAATGAAATTAGAGGGCGTCATTAAAGTCGGGCATGCTGCAAGCCCATGACAAAAATTGTTAAGAAATAATTGTCCCTTAATTCAGGGTACGCTCGAGCCCCTCGGTTGGGACGTATATGAGCTGTTGATTATGATGATGAATTGTCGTAAATATCAAATCGACAAGATTTTTTGTGCAGATTCAGTTAAAGATCTGAAAAATTTGTACGGATTTTTTTTTATTACGCTTCTAATTACTGTTTCTTTTGCGTCTGTGTTCAAAAAGTGTATTTCATTCATTCATTCCCCGCGGAAAAAATATTCGAAAGAACGAAAAAAAAAACCAGAGCCACGCAGGTATAGCCGCTGGCACAAAATCATTAGCGTCGTAGAAATCCTTGTCAGATTTTTCATTTATATTTTTTATAGATAACTCTCCTTCGAGCGTCTAATTAAAACTTGAAGTATTCATTTAATTATAAAAGCCTCGTCGTGAGCGTATAACATGTTTTTTATAATGAAGTTCGTTAGCAAGCTCCCTATTAATTGCTGTTTTATATCCAGTTTTATCTATGTTGTGATGATACGACGCTGGAAAACTGCTTGGTTTTATATCGCATCGAGAAACATCTCTCATATTATGTAATTTTATATTTATTCAGTAGCTCCAGTTTCGTTGCTGTTAATATTTAGAAACCTAATGAAAGACAGAATGAAATTACTAATATCTCATTCTTCACTTATGCTATTATCATTCTCTTTTTTGAGATAACAAATTAGCAGACCAGTTGTGTTGTTTTTTCTAATTTAATTATAATTCTGTTTGCCTTGTTTATACTCGTAAGGTTGAAATAATATCACCACTTGTAACAAGTAACAATAACTTTTATAATATCCATCACCATCAATGATTAATAGGGGATCGGACTACTTTTTATTTATTTTATAAATACAAACTTAGTTTCTGCTATCGAACACTAAAAGAATTTTTAAAATTGACCGAGTTATAAAGGTTTGAAATTCAAGATTAGACAGAGAGGCACATACCCACTTGTGACGTCATTTGTTAGTAACGCCATATAATCTCCATACAAAAAATCGTTTTTGAAAGAGACAGACATATTGAAACTTTAAAAAATCACTGTAAGTTCGTTTTTCAACCGATTCTGTTTTTTTCTTCGCGAATCGTTTGCTACTAATCTATATTTTAAAAATAATTCATAAAATAAGGTGAACAGTCCGATCAATAACCTATTTTGCTCGATGTTCGTTTGACGTTGTATATTGCGCAATTTATTTTGTCAACATTTGTTCTGTATTTGGCTTGCGTACTCTATGTTCCCAGGCGTAGCTCAATAACTCGCTAGGGTCTAGACTGTCTGTACAGTACACGTACGCACATGTACTCATAACTCGTGCAGTATTTACGTTGTAGGTACAGACCTATGACCCAGGCCTGGGTCATGTTTCAACCTGATATATTCCCTCAACGACGATTCTATTAATTTCATGTCATGCCAAATATAATGCCGAAATTGATAAATAAAATATTTTACTTTATTTTTATGTGTTGACTCGATTCGTTTTCATTTTACGAGCATTGCGTGTAGTACTATAAGTTCATGTTAAGATACACAAAATAAAGTACAAAGCAATTACAATAACAATTCAATAGGTTTCGAATCTCGTATGCTGTTTTTTTTTTATTTGTAACCATACGCGATTGGAGTGAAGTTCGCACATTATTTTATAGCATTAAGAAAAATATCTGCCCGCCCGGAAATTGAACGCAGGACTTCGTGCGCAAAAGACAGACTTGTCTACGAACAAGGCAGGGTTATACCGGTCGCGCCTCCTTGTTCCTAGGTCGCGCCAAATCAAATCAAATCAAATCTCCTTTAAATGTGTGTTTATCCTAAATGTGTTTGCATGACTGTTTAGTGTCATCCATCAATCATATTATTCCATTTCATCATAAAGTAAGTAGGTAGGTAATTTGATTTCTCAAGTAAAGTTGAAAAATATGTACATGGTTGCTTTCTTCAGAATCATGTAGGTGGAGGCAACTTAATACATTAGGTTAATGTTTTTTTCTTTAATGCGCCCATCTTGAAGCTCTTGTTCAATTATTTGCTCGTATAAATTACCTAACAGTAGACTTGCAGATGTATGAAAAAGCAATTTGAAATAATACGACTAATTTATTGTAACTCAAACTTTTAAATTATTTTGTTGTTTTGACTAAAAGTTACCACATAGCAAGTTAAGCTCGCCCCGCGTATTATTATTAAATAGAATAGAATGAAAATATATTAATAAAAGAGGTAAGACTTGTTTAGAGTCGGGCTGGTCACACGTCACACACCTAGCGCGGCCTAATTGAAATAAGAAACTACAAATTTTCACCATTTTATGATCCCTTGTATCATTTGTGACTCATTCGTAAAATCTTTATTACTTTTATACGTTCGAAAAGCCTAAAAAGAATGGTATAGAAAGAACAATGATGTATGAATATATTTGGTGGGAATAAATTGCATTAGTGGTAAGTTTCGGAGAGGAGAAAAGAGGCTCATCAATCACCGCACGCAACATACGGCGCCGCCGCCGTAGGAACTATCTTCGCGTTAACGTAAATTACGTATTTTTAATGTGTTTTTGGGAATATTGCGACTTACCTACTGTAAGTTTTTATCGTCGAAAAAATAAAATCTTTTTAAGCGACTTTTATGTATTGACACTCTTTTATAATTCTCGGGAATCACACTCTTCGTAGCAAGCTCGTAGCTAACGGTAAAGATCGTCTGCTACGCCGTAACAGAAGTTCTCCGGGAATTACATGCTTCGTAGCAAGTTCGTAGCCAGCGGTAAAAATGCTACGACGTAGCAAAGATACGAAAACATAACAACCATTATCTTTCTATTTTAATACGGTTTTATTACTTTATAAATTATGTAGACACAGTTATAAGCACTCACTTTAGATAATTATTGTTACAGATTACGTCTGTTCACGAAATATCTAATAATTACTAAGCGAAAAATGAAAAAAAAAAAATACAATCAATTCAATTTCATTTTTTTTTATTTTTCGCTTTATAATGATTAAGCACTCACTTTATGAATGGATCGGTATACTTCATTTTATAGTTTGCCTGCGTCATCACGAGTATTCTCATAATAAAATTGGCATTTCTATCGACGCCTACATAAACGCGTGAGCGACAAGTTACAAGTTCAAAGGCTGACCGAGTTTTAATTACAAATGTGCGATAGAATGGCATGGCAATGGATTACGATCATCGTTAATCCGGAGTGCGGAATTCACATCAGAGTCTGATCATTTGAATTCCTTCGTGGTATCAGCTGTTATCGAGGCCACAATCAATGTGGGTACTTAACAAACGTTAATTGAAATATTTTCCTTATTCTGAATTGTTGTGATTGTAGATTAAAGTTTTATATTTATTTAGCGTTTTTACCTTTAAACAAGCGCATTAATGTTTTTCTAGACAAGGTTAACGATAGTCTATAAATGAACTAAGTAATAAATAATCTCGCTGGTCGGTAAAAGCCGTTTAATACAATCGGCTAATGAAATGAATTCTGACTGTCTAAAACGATGCTTATTTATATCCGAGAACAACGCACAATGACTCGAGTCTTTATCATTATTAATTAATACTGCGCATTTTCTCTAGAATAGACAAGATGCCCCTCGAAGATTATAAAATATTCAAATTTACCGGCAGGTTGGGGTGTAGCGTGTGTAGCTAGTTGGTCAGGGAGAGGATTGAAATGATACAACTTGTTGTTGCGAGTGAGGTCCGTGCAGATCTGATTTATTATCAAAATGTTCGTCTATTTATACAATTTGAACCATTAGTTAAATATGCAATTACCCACAAAATAACTAAGATGTAGGGATACCTACACAAATATATATATATTTTACTACTCAGCCTATATCTACCTACTACTGAGTATAGGCCTCTTTCTTTTTTTTTTCACACCGGTCTTGTGCTGTCCTCAGCCAAAGTTTTCCTGCAGTGCCTACAATATCATGTGACCATCGGGCAGGTGGTCTGCCTACCGAGCGCTTGCCTGTTCTTGGCCGCCATTCGCTTATTGCCTTAGCCTATTTATATATTTTTAGAGATGGTAAAATAGGAATGAATATAAATAAAGGTACATTAAGAGATATGTAAATGAAGTTCACTCACTCCGAAGTAACAGACTAAATCTTTAGACTTCAAAATATGCTCTGTATCATATTTTAAAGCCGCCCTGTGTTTATACTCAAGATTGTGGCTAACAAAGGCTGCTTTGATGCTCTTACCGTCTGATGTGAAATCTGTCGTCTTTATTGGGATTTGCCCTTGAGCTTGTTCTTCGTTACTGATACCTCTTCAATCTCAATTTTATTTTTCTTATTGGGAAATCAATCTTTGTTTACTTGGAAAGTATTTGTTTAGCCAGCGATAGGGCTTTGAATAAGTAGGTTTCAATAAGTGGTTTGAAAATTCTTATATTATACTAATTAAACGTGGTGACTTTTTGACTGACAATGACTATTATTAGATATTCATTCTATGTAATACCCAAAATTAAAAAGTGCCAAACTAAATAAATATTCCATATCATCCAACTTCGGAACTTCTTTAAGAATTTCACGACCTTAGCACGTGACCAGAAAAATAAAACTCGATCACAAAAACTTTTCAAAGTACCCGAAAAGGCAGAGGACCTTTTAGGTGCTAACCAGCCATAACGGGCGAAACGACATCTTTTCAAAAACTAATTCCATCGAAGCTCTTAATTCATTACGTCCGTCAACAGATCGGCGGGCCAATCGCGTGCGAGAACTGAGGTGGCGCATGCGCGGGTCTGGGCGGCGGGTCGATACGCAGGTGACGTCACGTCGATCTGACCAATGGCACGCCCCCGTAGCACGTCAATCGATGTGAACGGTTCTCCGTTTCCGCGGTTTGTATTTTATTGCGGCGGCCATTGTTGATAAATATTGGTTCGAGATTCTTCTCGGTCAATGTTTGGGTTGTAGACTTTTTTTTAATTTTGGTTTAAACAAGGGTTTTAACTTATGAAAGTGGAAATGAAAACAAAACATTTATTTTCATGATTGATTGTTTAAAAAATCTCGGAAGCTATTGAACTGAAAGTTCAGTTCCTACATTTTTAAAGTTACAATTTGATACGACTTCGTTGTAATTAAAATGGTTTTTCCAACCCAGTTCTAATTAAAGATTTGTGCCATTTGTTGAAAGTAATTAACAATCTTGAAGCTCATAAAAATCATTCTAGAATGAAGTGTTGGCGTCACAAAGATATAAATAAAAACTTTCCATATTCTCGATTTATCTCGAGCCAATCTGCATCTCATTTTAGTTGTTATTATCTTTACAGAAATAGTAACCTTAGTTCGCACCGCACTTTTTCCATCGACACCCACAGATGTACCTACAAGCTCATGAATTGTAATGTGCCGTATAATGAGTATAGTTAACGCTTTCATTGCCCTGGATGCTCGTAGCAAGGCCGTAGACAATTTGGAGACTACATTTGTCTTTACGCGTATGCAGAGTTAAGAATTCTTTCAATACACGTTTCAGAATAGCTATTACAGAGTATTTATAAAATCAAATTTTTATTTTTTCCCTTCAAATGAGTAGAGTAGGAGCTATGTAAATAATTGTTGTTTATATGTATGTGAGTGTTTTTTTAAGCAATGAAAGTTATAACTATCTTTTCTATCTACACGATATATTGTAAATGACGCGACCAGAGTAGCTAATGTGTTAAGTTTCAAAAGCTTTTTTTGTAGATAGACCTTTGAAAGACCTTTTCGAGATAGGACGGAAACATTAAATGCAATATCCGAATTTAACCCCAAAAAGACCCTTTACCAGACAAACAGGAAAGGACGACGTCTTTTGGCAATATCGTTTTGTATACAATGCCGTTGCTATCCCCTTTCTTATTGACAACTTAAAAGGAGACAATATTCTTAATACCTACAGTAAATGGTGCCATAAAGAAATTTCCTTTCTTCCCATAGTAAAATCTTTCTTTATGCTTAATGAGCCTTATCCTTTGAATAAAGATCATGAAATAGACAAAGTTAACGTATTATCGGTATTTTTGCACATAAGTATGTTAACAAATATGTGATATTCTTAAACGAAACATCAAATAAATATAAATAGCTGATATTGGAGGGTTTGAACGTGCATCGTCGCCAAATTCATCACTCGGCTATTCGGTCCTGACACAAGCACATTATCAATTATGCTACCAAGACACTGAAAGGTTGTCTGTCATTGCTTCTATTTTAACCCTTAAACCCAGTCCAAGACAGGCAATTAAAAAAAATCTACGTTTGTTTTAAAAATATTTCAAACCTAATGTCTTTCAAATACTGGTTATGTCTGCTCTTTCGTTGAACCATTCGCTGGCCATCCCGACAAGTATGCGTCATCACGAAGTGCATCCCCTGGCGCCCATGACTCATATGTTTGGCAGATGAACGTTGCTGTGCTTAAACGCTTGGGTGGCCGTTGCAAAATGGATTAAGCACTTAAGATCGTAAGTGCTTAAGTTGTGTAGTTATCATGACCCAACTTAAGCTGAAATTTGCCTAAATGTACATTTTGACGACGGTTTACGCCTTATTGTTTTGACGGTTTCTTGTTTCTGCAAAATGGGTGATTATATAAATTGACCGATTTGGACAACCACCGTCGCGTTGTCACGTTGCTCTTATTATAAAGGTTACTCCTTTAGGTTAGAAACTTAAAAGTGTTAATTGATGACGTAATAATGTTATGATTTTTCAAAATATTCTTAAAGCGTCAGGTTTTGTGACGGTAGATATTAAAAAAATATAAGTTTTTTAGATATTATGAAATGCAATACTATCGTCTAGACATTTCAGAATTGTAGACGTTTGTGTTGGTATTTGGTATGGTGACTGAGACGATGTAATTTCCATATCCTTTCAAGAAAGTTGGCAACAGTCGGCCATAATTTACTTTCTAAGTACATTGTCTGTTGCATTTGTAATGGCGGTCTTAAGTTAGCCGGTTTATCTAGCCATGGTTATTTCATGCGCCTGACTTATCATTTTGAATTTTCTATTAACTAATGTTTATTATCATGTCTATTATTATAATGTTTGCAGCAGTTTTACAGAACAGTTCTAATAGGAACCCCGGAGCTTGTGCTAGTAAAAAAACTGTTACAAGCTTTAGTGTCGTTGTCCGCATTATTGTTACTTGTTACATTACATTTTATAGTTGTAATGAATACTTAATTAATCCTAAAGGGCAAAGGATTTAAATATACCACAAAGTACAAACAATAAAAAAATAACCACAATACGAGTACCACACAACTGTAATATACCACATACAATGTTACAGATTTACAGTAGTATGTAGACATAGGCATAATAAGTACTTGACTGTTGCTCTTAATTCATGTAATACAATATTAAGGATAGCTATGGATCTTTGCCATCAACTAAATCTGATTCCACGGATAGCAGATGCTTCATAAACTGTTTTAAAAAAAAAATGCGTCATTTGATACAGAGTTTTTAAAAGGCTTCATCTCTCCATCGAAATTTTCCGAGTAATTTTGACATCAGAAGAGGGATGAAAACGTGAGAGCTATTCCTGAAGCTCGGCTCAGTTAGTCGGTTTCAGCGAATTTCAAAACTAATAGAGTTTTCATACTAAGTTTGTTTTACAAAAGGTATCGATGTGCGAAGCGAAGCTTTCGCAATATTTATTTTGCTTGTACTGCGTCTCTATTTGAATTAAGTTTTTTTTGTTTTACATTCTCGTAAAAAACATGTATTCATATCACAGATATCGTTGAAATATTTTTGGTTACTTTTCGATATATTCGATGAATTCGAATGCTTTTTTAGCTTACTGAAATAATAGCAAGTATGTTTCATCCCATCAAAAGCAATTAGAGCTTTCTCTTTTTTTGCTAACTTGTGCTATTATATGTCCCTTTAATTGAAGTAAAAGCGATCTGAACACAGATATGTACTAATGTTTAATCTATAACGTTATACATTTATAAGACGTTAAAATACGTGGTAGGTTACTAGCCAGCACCGCTCTAACTCCTTTAACGACCTAGACAACTAAGTTATGAGCTCCGCGTCCCAAGTCTCTGTCCGATAAATTATAAGACAGATATTTACCTAGTTTATTTATTAACCAGCTAGTTATCTTCCACATACATAACATTGGCGGTCTATTAGTGGTGAAATAAGTTGATAACGCTATGAAAACAGTACCTATAGGTACAGTGCCTATCCTAATAAACGAAATATCTCAAACGTATTGCTAAGAATATCATTTTATTTAGTTAAAAGACTCTAAAGCGTGATCAATCTGAACTTCATCAACAGCTCATATACGTCCCCACCGAGGGGCTCGAGCCCCAGTCTGAACTTGCAAACGCAAACTTTAAAACAACATCATCATCAACGGCCTGTTACAGTCCACTGCTGGACTATGAGCTTCCTCCACTTAAGTGGAGGGTATTGCCATAATCTACACGCTTGGCAGATGGGTTGGAGATCGCTGATTAAAAGGTTACTGTATCAGAGAGCGCTGCTGCCCGTTCCCTGTTTACTGTGTATTCCCTAAGTCGCCTCTTACGACACCCACGGGAAGAGTAGGGGTTGGTGACAAATGTATTCTACTCTGCCGTCACCACACGGCGTAACGATCTAAAACAACGATCAAGCTTTATATCAAATTAAAAGGTTTTAATGAATAACTTGGCTTCTCGTCACGTCGTCGTTGACTTTGCTCGTAAACTTCTCAGTTCCGAGTTTCGTCCTCACCGGCCTGGAACGGTGTGAACATAAAATTATGCAGCCGTAAACTCGACAAAGTTTCTTAGGATTATCCTTCTTTTTAGGGTTTGTAAGGGACAGGCAGTATCAATATTAATTATGAATATTTCAATCCGATGATGTCAACAAATGACACTCTCACTAGCAAAATTTACGTTCTTTTGTGGAGAATAATGGTTATAATATCTCCATTAGGCACTCCCTCTTTTGTACCTTTTACTTGTTTCAATATTAAATGAGCATTGTTTGCAAATCTAGAATACGAGTAAAAAATTACAACATACATAATTAAGTATATTATTACCTTCATAGTCACTGTTTAGATTTTAAAAGTAAATGCAAGCTTAAAAAAAAAGCTCTTAAAGCTCTTTTTTTTAATAAAAGTAAATAAAAATATGAGATTATGAAAAACTATTTAATTAAAAAAGTAACCACAATATATTTTTATTTAGTCTAGAGCGGTAAATAGTGTACTTATATTAATAGATAATATTTTAGTAACAAATTATGCGCTAGGCAGGCTGTTCTATGCTGAAACAATGTTTAAAATGCATCTGTCTTCGGTTCGTTAGAATATTTTCCGTCCAAAAAACAGATGGGACGTTAGCTAGTAGCCCAAAAATCATCAATCACTTAGAAAGCACTGTAAAAAAAGAATTAATTTGACAAATTCGGTGTTCAATTACTATGAGTGAGTACCAACTTTGTTTCTTGTTTGTCTTAAAATAACCTTAATTAATGGAAGAACCGGCTTAGTATAATCCACTTAGCGCTAATTCTGGGTTTTAAAGCGGCGGCATTCTGAGGGCTGGTGGATTAAATTCTTCTCGCTTGTCAGAATAAAAGTATTCATTAAAATCTGTTTTTGTATGTAAATAATCCTGCTCAGATTATTTTTTGGTTGACTTGTTTAACAATACCTACACGATAAAGAATATTATTATTATTATAATATCATTTTTCCCTAACTGATGTATACCAAAGTAAAGTAGTAATATAGCAGGCTACATGTCACTCAGCGAGCTATGGAAATATCTATGCTAAGTATTTCGCTACGGGATAAAATTTGAAACGAAGTCATCAAGCTACAGTGGCAGTGGGCTGGCCAAGTCTGTCCCAGAACTGATGAGCGTTGGAGCAGACGGGTTCTCGAACGAAGACCACGTCTCGGGAAACGTAGTGGACGCCCCCCTGCCAGGTGGACTGATGACCTAAGGAAGGTCGCTGGTGGTGGCTGGATGAGGAAAGCAGGTGATCGTGCGCTTTGGCGTGCCCTTGGAGAGGCCTACGTCCAGCAGTGGACTGCAATAGGCTGATTGATTGACTTGCGGAGAATTGGCGTTTTTTTTTATTAATCTTCGGCTTTAAACGCGTGACTACGCTGCGTTGCAGCAAACGCAGCAACGTAATACAGCAAACGGTGTACAAGCTGACTTGTCTTACATCAGTTGTTGTACTGTTAAATCATTGCCGCGACTGGTGTGAACACTCCGTACCGGGACACGATCGGGCTGCCATTGTACTTACTCCGGGCCATTATAATTTATTGTAGTGGCGCGGCGAGGCGCATGGCTGGCGGTCCGATCTGTCCCTTTTTTGTAGTTATTGTTTTGTTTTTTTATGTACCCACTTCGCTTCCTTCATCTGTTACTTCTGTATTGTTTTTGTGTACTGCAAATAAATTTCTTTCTTCTTCTTTCTTCTTCTTATGCTCTGTGCTAGAGTGCCTGCATTTAGTGACAATACGCAGACGTACCCTTTCGTAATGGCAGATGATTGGTTAAAAATAGCAATCAATATTAGATTGGAAGGTCGCTGGGTGGTGACTAGATGAGGAAAGCGGGTGATCGTACGCTTTGACGTGCCCTTGGAGAGGCAGCAATCCAGCAGTGGACTGCAATAGGCTGATAGATGAGATATAAAAAAAAAAAAAGATAAATGTCTTATTATTATTATTATTATTATTATTATATTGAAATAGTAACACTAATCCTTAAAATACCTAACAAACCCTAAGGCTCAAACAAGCCAGCTCAAACAACATACTCAACGGGAACGACAATGACAAATTTTTCTTTGAAAGATACGTTAATAAGAGTTCCTTTGAAATATAGCAAAATCAACCTTATCGCTAAAAGTTATAAACTTCGTATCGACTGCTGTACCAGGAATCCTCCGCAGTGCTGCATAGAACTCATTAAGTCTATTCCGAGTCAAAGCCTCGTTCCAGTTATATTATATTATATAAGCGAACTAGCGCAATACATAAGCTTTATTAATGATAAACTCGTATACCTGGAACGGAAAATTTTCGTGCAGTATAGAATTTAAGTTTTGTGATGTTTTCAATCTGTGAACGTAATATGTAGAGATAGGTGGGGACATCTCACACACGGCCATCCGACTACAAACTAGGCATAGCCTGTACTATGGGTGTCAGACAGCTGATATACCTACACAAATATATAAATAGATACATATATAGAAAAACAACAACCAGACACAAGGCAAACACAAGTGCTCATCACACGAATGTTTGCCCTGGGCGGAATTCGAACCCCCGACCCTATGCGTCGGAGGCAGATACGCTATCACCTAGGCTACGGATCCATCAATAAACATTCTAATTATATACCAAAGATGCATGTAGCTCAATGTGTAGTAATTTGGCAAAAAGTCTCGGAAAAAATTCGCATTTTATAATAAAATCGTTCAGCTTACATATTTATAATAAGAGAAAAAAAAAAAGAGAATAAGATAATAAAAGAAAAAGATAAAGATAATAATCAAAGCTTAACGCCCAACATCAGACTGATTCCAGAAGCAAGCAGCGAATAATTTTTTTAAAGTTCGTCTGTTTCAAGAACTAAACGAAAATAAAAAAATAAAAAGATTTAGCAAACCTTAAAATAAAGTATAATTTAGCAATGGAAGATTACGCGAGAAAGCATAGCTATTTCTGAATTAGGTTTTGCTAATTGATAAGGTAATTTTTCAGTAGTACATGTATGAATGATGATGACATGTATGAATCTTAGAGATGGTTTAATTGTAATATTGATGGTACTGCAAATGATTACTGGTAATACTAGGACTCAACTGGAGTTGATAAATTAGGCGGAGCTGTCAACGCTGTGGCTCTGTCAAGAGGTATTAGAGCGCTGAAGCCCGCATAATCTCTTAAGCCACGCCACGTCTAAAGATCGAAGGTCGATGCCAAATTGAAAACGTCCTCATATAAAGGTAATGTATAATTTGTCTTATCTTATCTTATTTAGCCTAGACTGTCCCACTGCTGGGCAAAGGCCTCACTCTTTTTCTAAACACACACACACTTTTCACACTTCCCAGAGATAGGCGGAGACGTGGACGGCGTCGTAGGAGATGGCGGGATGAGATTGACTCTTTTTTAAGGAGTTGGGATGAGGAAGCCCAAGATATAATTTGTTTCCTGGACATCTGCGGAAGGAGTTTAGAAGAGATTTTGATGGTTTTATACAAAAATAGTCCAAAATTTAAAATTAACATTTCATCTTCACCAGGTAGTCAACTTCTATGAAAAGTAGTTGAAACAGTAAGATTTTTTTACTATTTCTTTGAAAATTGTTAGAATCACAGAATTTCAGGTGTTAATAACATCAGTTGCAGACTTAAACTAACTTTAGATATTAGAGATGACTTGAAGATTATCTATCTATATCCTAAGTAATGTAGAGTAAGTAGTTACGTCGATAAACAAACATAGGTAGAAGTTCAGATTATAAGCAGTCTAGAGTACTATGCAGTAATTAGTCCCTAAAAGATGAATAGCGTCCAGGCTAGACAAAAAATACAGTAGAAGTCTAGTTGATGGATCGTCGGCTCCATGGCAAACATGCCAGAAAGATCGATGGTCATAGCACAGTGGACAATGAATAATACTATAGTGGGTGGTTGGTCAGAGACTATACTTATTCAATTAGGTTTTAATTTTTCTAAAGGCTTTTTAAATTGTTATCTTTTGGTTGAAATAATGACAGGCAATAAATAATACATATTCAGGTGAACTTTACTTAAAAATTCGGTGTGTTAAGTGAGACAAGTTTATATTAAATTGGTTACAGTCTTACCGTGTTGGTTTTAAAGTCGATAACCAATTATACAAGCCTTGGACTGGATGCAGTGCTGCCTACGAGTCACAGAACCGGAAAATCATGGTTTTTGCAGAACTGAAAAGATTCGCCTCAGTTAAAAAAGAAACAATAAAATTCATACAAGCTCAAGCAACAAGCTTATAGTTTGGGATCAGATGGCCGTGTGTTAAGATGTCCCCACATATTTATTTTTTTCATTATTCCTTACGATGATACTAGGGCGGACAAATAATTGTGTGAAAAATTAAATTTTAGGTTACAGATAGACGTAGTGATTGACTATTTGTCTTATAGTCGTGAATCGTAATGGCACTGTGTTGTATAAAAGCCGTAAATTACTTTACGTTTACGAAAGGTCTGTTAAAGTCCGTATTATACTTCAGAAAATATTTTCCATTATTCGTTATAATGAAGGCATACTTAGGTAATTCACTGTAACAACCTTAAGCCTCGTACGTGTTCGTTGCTTTTGCTTGTATACCAAATTGCTTTTTGGAAAATCTAATAACAGTTTGTTTTTATAACACGTTTCGTATAAATATATTTTATTGTGTTAAACTTGTAATCATATAAAGTCTAAAGGAGCTTTTGTTTTTGTATAAACGAATGTAATTGGCTGTGTTTGCTTATAAGCTAGAGTGTAATTTCATCGAATGTATGCTGTGAAGTTCATTCTTAATAAATTCATATTCTTAAAACAATACGGGATACTACTACTTATATTGCGTTTTTACCTACACGTGTTGCAACACGTGCACCTATTCGTTGGTTTATATAAATAGAGCGAGAGCTGCTCCAGTGCAGGCTCCGTGGCGGATCGATAAACAGGCTATAGATGTACTACAACTTTACTGTATTTTAGATCTGATATTTCGATCGCTCTTTTGACTCATTCAATGGACGATTCCATTCCAAACAGAAAACTCTTTTATACCAATACACAAACAGAAAAGGAGAATGTTTTATAGAGTACCATAATAATGTAACACTGAATTTCAAGTGTTACGGAAACGTTTCGTTTGCGAAAATTGTTTTATCTTATTTGTAGTATTATGATCAACTGGTGTGACTAATATATTACTACCTGGATATGATGCCTAAATTCGGACATCGGCCCCCTTTTCGACGCCGCCGCCGGCGACTTTTTATCTGATTTCGCTGGATTTTGCCGGCAAACCAAATCATAGATCTTTTTATTTCTGTTATGTTTTCCTGTTCTGTTTCCGTTCGGTGTCAATGAAGTGTATTTGTATTGTATTAGCCGTGTGCTTATTTTAAAAACGTGGACGTAAAGTTGTGTTCTGGGAGAGTGAGAGAGAGAGTGCTTCCCCTTTCATTTATGTTGTTATGATTAGAGGCCAACGGTCGAGTACCTACTCCTTTTACGTGCCCCATATTTGCCAGTAATGTGTCGAATGCATTACTCTTAATCTGCGCCTTGGCCTCCTTTCGGCCCTTTATTTTTTCGAGACTGGCACACTGTCGGGATCTCTGTTTTTAGTGCCAAAAGTTGGGATTACGTTCGGGTAGTGTGGAGGACATGAATTTGCTTTCAAACTGAAACAGTACACTTTGAGTCCTTCGAGTTTAGATATAACTTTTTTTAGTGAACATCCCGCTTTTGCCAACATTTTAAGTTAAGCTCTCTCTGTCGATGACTATACTTCTAGTCTTGTGTTGACCTTTGTATGTATTGTTTGAAAGTAGTAATAGTAGTGTAGTTGTTTAGTAGTTTTTTTTATTATTATTACTAGAAAAGACCTATTTACTCTTGAGTACACTATTTCTGTAACATTTTTATTTCGTTAGCAAGAATTTTTCTTGTTTAAACAGTAACACCCTTTTTGAGTAGATGTTCAAGTATTGATGTAAGTTTAATCAGGCTCGTTTTACAAGTTCTTAATATTCTTAAAGCCTTGAGACTTGATCATGCATAGTTAGTACTTTTACATACTTGTTCGGCCGTTAGCATTGAGTTGAGAAAACTAAGAGGTCTGAACTCTGCCCAATGTGACCCTGAGTTTGAGTAAAAGTTTTGAATTCGATTTTACTACTTAGTTGTTTTATTTTTAATTAAAATTTATTATACGAGTATTCATTGATAAATTTGAATATTGATGAGACATGAAAAATATCGCTTGTGTTCTTAAAATCTTGTTATTTAGTTGGTTTGGAAAACAATGTTTTTGAATTGGTAGGTGTATGTGTTATTGAAAATAAGCAAATAAACAAAGAGATAAAGATTTTGAGTTTTACGGTTCACAATATTTTTTTATAAAATACAACAGATATCATGATTGACACATGCTAATCATATATATTATAGAATGAATATTACTCATTTTTTACAAGCTTTTTATTAGCTTGCACTGTATGTGGGTGGGAGTGTGGGTTTGTATGTTCGGGCGAAATCTTGCAACTCAAATTTGAAGCACTTGCTGCCATTGGAATTAGCTGATTAGTTTGGTACATTTATGTAACCGCGATGACAATGCAATATTATGGTACCATGGAGCTGGTCTGATGATGGAGACGGAAGGTGGCCATAGGAACTCCTTTAATACACAACACAACCTAGTCGTGTTTGGGCTCGTTGGATTTGTATTATGATTTGATTGATTGATTTGATTTATTTGCTAAGAAAAACAAGATCTTTAGTTATACGTGATGTCCAGGGTCTCATGATGGAGCCGGAAGGTGGCCATAGGAACTCCTTAAATACACACCACAACCTAGTCGTGTTTGGGCTCGTTGGATTTGTCTTAACAAGGATACTCCACTCCACGGCTTTAAAAGCTTGTTTAAAAAGGATTTTTAATTAAACTTATTTTACATACATTGAAATTCTTCATAAAACAAAATAATGTAAATTGAGCCTTTGCGAAATTACTTACACTAAACAACTTATTCTGCTTAAGTTATTTTTCTCTTATAAAATATTTTCGCCTTGAAACATGCGCCCATCCCATACACTTTGCATACATAATGCTATGCGGGCGTCACGCCACGTCACATTGACATACGTCGCGTTGTCGGCAGACGACAGATAATCTCATAAACGGATTTCGTTTTACATTCTCTGGATTTTTACAACATGCCGTTTTTTCCGTTCCTCTTTCTCATTGTGTTTGTAAGGTCGGCAGCGTGAAGAGACGTGGCGAGGACGTGTGGCGGCGGTGGATAGTCAAAGTAACGCAATATAAACCGCCATAGTACTAAGCATAGAGTCCGGCGTGCCATTTAGGGCCAGTGCATCGTAAGGCGGTCGCCTGCGGCGGGTGAGCGTCGCGCGAGCGTTCAATTTATGCTGGTTGGAGCTTAAATATCCTAGTGACCAGCATTATGCTGAGCTCACCTGCCGCAGGCGACCGCCTAACGATGCGCTGGCCCTTAGTGGCGGGAAGTCGTCGCCTGGAGACGCGGGCGCAATTCTCCTTAAGACAAAGACGCTATGCTACGTACTATTAAGGTTTATATTGTGTTACTTTGACTTATCGGTCACCGCCATACTTCCTCGCCACATCACTTCTGTGTTGTAGACCGCTGCACGCCTCTGAATCATGTAACGATTATTTACCGTAGATAATAGCCGGGGTTAACGGCTTAACGTACCTTTCGAAGCACACAGAGGCTGTTATTTTTTGCAGTTGAATTTTATTTATTACCTCAGATGGATGTTTATTCTGTGTAATAATATGAATGTATTTTGAATCAGAAATAAATACTATTATGTTTGATTTTTATTTTATTACCTACAGAGCCTGGCCATAGTAAGTAAAAATTATAAATTGGTTTCGTTGGCTAGTTGACTTTTCGAATTTTGCCATCATGTAGACAAAATGGTTGTCAGACTGAAAATTAAATAATCATAAGCCTAGTAACTCCTAACTTATTCAGTTGCTTCTATAATGTATTTTGTTTTCAATTTACGTTTTATATGCTTGTTCAAGCGTGTAACATAAATAACAAAGGTGGTCTACCAAATAATAGTTTAAAAATAAGTTAATTATGTGTTTTACAAATAAAACATGTTCTGAATTTCCATAGCGAATTATTTAATTTACAATAATTTTTGTATAATTAGATAATCTGAAGTTTTATCACATTGGCGATAAATGCCATAATGACTTATCTACTTCAAACAAAATATGTTCGTAGCAATTGGCTACGAATTGCGTAGACGCGCTACGATTCAGCTTACGTGTCGTCATACGTAGTAGCTATAACATATGATATGAATGGAAATAAGTATGACTTTCAGTTGTGATTATTCTTATATATTTTGGATTGGTGTGTTGGGTTAGTTAGGCACTTAGTATGATCCCTAGTCTAACAAGGACATACCTTGTCCATGAGTTTCTATTTCCGTCGGCCAACGGTGTTTATCGGACTACCTCGGTATTATGTGCATCCTTTAAAAAAAGTCATCCATCAGTATCCAATTCATCAACAGGAAAAAAAGTTATTTAAAGGAAAATCGTGTCGGAATTAAAACTACCTTTTTTGTTGCTTTAAGCCTCCGACTTTAGTACTGGCCCCATACATCATCCATAGCCATATTGACACGAGTATTACCACAGTCAATTCAATATTCCTGGGAGAAAGGTCGGAGTTCACCATTACGAAATCAATACTGAAACCTTCAATTCCAACAACTTATTCAATAAATTCCTTTGTTGCTCAAAGAATTTTCTTACTTTGTGATTTTCTTAATTTTCTAGCTTCGATCTCTGTGATCGAAGTTTGAAAGTCTTTTGCTATAGAGTATTATATATGAGTATTTCTAGTTATAAAACATAGCTTAAACGCTATTATTATCATAAGATGGAGATAACTCCAAGCTGTATCTTTAGTCATCAAGTTCAGTGATAAGCCGTTAAGTCGTAAAGATTTCAGACATTTTACAAAATAATTCAATCAATCAGCCTATTGCAGTCCACTGCTGGACGTAGGCCTCCCCAAGGGCACGCCAAAGCGCACACACAGTTCGTAATTTTCATTTAAAAGTATGTACTAGCTGTTTCTACTTCTTTATGTGATTCCCAATAAAAGCGACTACGATAAAAAGTCACCAACCTATGTCACTACGTGTAAGTATGCAAAGGGATAGTGCTGGAGAGTGCTCCAGTCTCCAGCACTATCCCTTTGCAAAAAATCATTTGAAGTCATTGCTCTCTTTGACTCTTTCTGTGTAAAAGAAGGAGAAATCAGCAAACACATTTATGATTAGGGTTAAATGTGATACATTCCTGTACAAGAATTTAGCAGGAGTAACGGTTAACCGACCAGGTGGCATTACCGGTTGTAATTTGTTAAGTTTACCGTTGCACCTCACCTCTGAGTTCCGGGCTCTGGGTTCACCGTAATGTTTCTCAACACTGTAACTGCTGGATAAGTCCTTAAGAGTCTAGTGTTCTTTTTTATATTATTATTATATAAACGAGTCACTTAATTAAAAAAAAATAGTAATGATTATCCTACTATTAGTAGTATGATTATCTATCTATCTAGGCTCGAGGCCCTTGGTAAGGACGTATGCTAGCTGTTAATGATGAATTAGTATTTATTAATCGTGATTTAAAATGAAAGTGTTAAGCAGATTAACACTAAGTATCTAATTAGTATCAGTAGTAGTAGTTTTTATATTATCTTAATACTATCCATCAGGAAGATAATGGCCGGATTCGGAAAGTCGCATGCAGTCCATCTGCCATTTTAGTTTATATGAGTAATAAAGAGATACACGAATGATGCTTTGAATGAATAATAACTTAAAATAAGGCTTTTTTAAGTCTGATGTTTTTACACCCGCTCTAAAATTGTATAATTAATCATGCACACAAGGATATAGCTTGAAAGTACAAAAAATACATGAAAGGGTGTACAGATAGATGGCCTTATTAATAATTAAAATAGCAATTAATGAAAATATAATAACATAATATAATAAAATGTGAATCAAGGCAAGGCAAAAAGGATCAGAAGAATTAAAGCGTAAGTTCCTGTATTAGCCCCAAAATATAATAAAAAGGCACGTGTGACTACGGCAGTGCTACGTAAGTGCTACGCCGTAGCCGCATTCAGCATCCTCAGTATTAATGCTCGTAAACCTTCCTATGCCGTCAGTAATTTATATTAATGAACACTAATAGGCCACAAATACGGTGCAATTTGTTTTGTTTGTGGAAAACTGGGCCATTTTTAGTGAATTATAGAGCGGGTTATTTAAATTTATGTTGTCTTCTTTTTTGTAAAGTTCCATCTGTTAATGAATAATCTTTTGCGTCGGCTATATAAGAATTACTTTGCATTTTATTTGCATTGAAATTATGCTGTATGAATTAATGTTGTTATTTAATTTCTTGGTTCTAAATTCTAAGCTGGCTTAATTACAAAGAGCAACATTGATTATTCGTTGAATGTTTTCAATCTCAAGTTAACAATTTTCAGATTTATATATCTTTAAATTTTGATTGTGATTGAACATGGCAAGTTTTAATATTAACAGACCATATTTAAACCGCAATAAAAATGAAACTTTGAGTTATGTAGCGAGCAGTATAATTATCATTAAAAAAATAGAAAAAGGCATAGAAATATTCCAATAAGGCATTTTATCTTTAAACAGATCCACGTGTACGTACAGGGCACCTGCCCATCAGGGGATCTGAAACACGTGTGGCCCTCAAAGTTCAAAGGGCGACCAGCCGACCACCCGTGTTGATTTGAATTTCCACAGCTTATACAAATGATTAAACGAGAACGTTAACAGATAATGTTGGTTCTTTTTATATATTTACATATGAAGTACCTACTGGAATCAGACAAGACACAAAATAAAAAATTAAAACAGCAATATATATAAGTTTCATATTAACAGATATTTTAAACAGATGTGCGTTGCCTTGAAAATCTAGAAAAAAACATATTCAGGTATTAAATAGGTACTGAATTTGTGTATACGCGAAATTAAATTTCGGAGTCTTTTCGTGGAGATCCTAAATGTGGGTGGTCATTCAGACATCAAAATGACTGGCCATTTGTTTAATTAATTTTCTTAGTTAGGTACCAAATATCTAAACAAAGGTATTAAATAGTAGCAAATAGGTATTAAATGTTAGTAATATTTTAAAGCTGATCTGTCACTTTGGGCAGTCATTCTGATGTTCACGTGACCTATTAGTAAAACGGTAAGTATATTAAGTTTTCTGTCAAATTGTCCACGCCTAAGAATTTTCCCTTGGTAAAAAATTATACTATTCTCCGGCTCATTTAGTATCTCAAAAAAATCACGTCAATTCGATGCGACGTGAAATAAGGTCACCAACAAGCATACGTTCGCTTTTACCTATGTATATTTATTTTATATTTATATTTACTATGATAAAAGTATATTTCACCAAATCCACGTGTACTAGCAGATTATCTAGGATCAGAATCACGTGTCGCTCTCGAAGGGCGATACCCCGTCTTAATTTGAAAATTCACGGCTTACGCTACGGCCATCCTGACACAAACAAGATTAAAGCCGGATAATTCGATAATGGACCGGGGTTGGTGCCCTCTGTGACGATATGGGAACGCTAAAACAAATACTTATACGGTACGCATTGTACCTTTATATCTATACTTATTCACAGATGGACAGTATTCAAGCCGCATTCAAGCCGCAAAATGGCCTGTCGAATGCAAACATGGTGTACAGTCAATATAACTGCATTAAACTGTTTTTCCAATACTGTGCAGTCCACTTGCAGTCGACATGCGAATTAACCTTCTGCAACTGAGGTGGTAGTCTGTCAGACACCGCGAAACTTAAAAATGTTGCCAGATCGCAACATGGCATGATGGAGTTCTGTCTCGCTCAGTACCTTCTGATATCGGTTCGCGCCAACGGCCAGTGCAGCGCGAGTGGCGGTGTGGTGCATACATGCGGAGTTATATGCTGCTGGTGTCCCACAGACGTAAGTACAGCAATAAACGCTGTGTCTCTTAGACGTCACCTCACAAATATCTTATTAAATCCATAGTGTCTGCCATACGTTATATCAGTAAAATATTATTTCGATCATAGTGTTTTTTAGACGTAACCTCATACTTAAATTGATGTGTAATTTTGTTCCTTTATTATTTAGATGTCGGCGCAAAGTGAAAACGGCAGGACCCTCAAAAGAGACTATAGAGGAAAGTTTGCAAATAATGACGAACAGATTGTGCAATGGCTAGACGAATTATGTGAAGGAGACGACGAGTTCAGTGATTTTGATGATTCGGTAGAGGATCCTAATTGTCCGGCAGAGGATGGACAGCAAGGTGATCTTAGATGATAAGAACGTCTGGTCAACTGTTGTTCCAAATCAGCGGAGTAGATTGTAATTATGACTCATATATTATGATTCTTTATATATTTAAAAGAAAAGTACGAAAGATACAATTCCTGTGGAGTTTCTTCTGGCCGTTCTTCTCCACAGAGGGCGTACACTGGTAGTGGACGTGCCATCCATGATAGCTTTGACGTCGAAAAATGATTTGTAAAAATCTTAATTCGAATAAAAAACTTTACTTTATACTTTGATCATGAAGAACTACATAAAGACGATGAGTATTTGAGTGGGAGTGATTTTGTATCGGAGGACACAGCCTCTTAGTGCTTTAGTTTCTCAGGACAGAGACCAGGTTAGTCCTAATTACATTGGGAAAGACGGGTATTGGATTTAGTTGGCACTAATTCATTCGTCTTGTACCAAATTTGTCCAGGTGCCAAGCTGCGAAGAGGAGACTTTTTATCAAATATGGCTAGAGAATTGGTTCTGCCTAGTCTAAAAGAGCGAGTTTATAACGACAGACTGTCCAGAGAACTCCGTCTTACTATAACCTAAGTTTTAGGTAAGGATTTGCCGCCCCCTGCACTCGAAGCTCAGGCCCCAGGGCCTGCTGGAAGGAAGTTATGCAGCATTTGTCCCAGCAGGCTAAAAAGGCAAACCAGATACCGCTGCTGGGCATGTAAAAAGCACATTTGCCTGCAACGTTTTGCTCAACTTTGTCAAGACTGCCAACAAAATTATTAAAAAAAGGGTCAACTTTGAGACTGATTTGTGCCTAATTGAACCGTAGGATCTCGTTAAGTTTACTGTTTCAGATTTATTAAAGAATGTTTACTAACTGAAAAATATTAGTTTTTTTGGAGGTTCTGAGGATATTCATTTTTTTATACTTTTGTAAGTTTAGATGTAAAAGTCCTAAAAATGTTGATCTCAATAAATGATTGTATAACAACATCTTGTATTATTTTGAGAAACCTTTATCATATGTTTTTTAATTAATAATAGACCTCTTCATTATATTATAAAACAAAAATATATATACTTTTAAAATTTCATACAATTAATGGTATATAAAAAAGACGTCTGACAGACTACACCTCAGTCGAATGTTTATCACTAAGTCACCTCAGTTGCAGAAGGTTAAGTTCCCGGAGGAGCTTTTCACAAAAAAAATATAAACTTTTAAAAAATAAATTTATTCAAGAGAAAATTACATGTTTCGCGACCGCGTTATTCTGTATGACTGACCGGTAGGCCAGGCATCAACGCTCCGGTGCAGCGCGGCTTATCGGTAAGAAATGCTAGCGTAGCGTCTGCATTCCGTGTCACCGTAGCGTCAATGTAAGTATAAGAGCTATAGTCTATTACTAAAACTTATAATTAAGGTAAACTAGACATGAAATTACTACGGAAACTGTAGAAAACACTAAAAGTTAATGTAGAGCCGCATAGAGTTCACATAACATGCGCAACGGAAGAAATCGTTCTGTGTTACAAAAAGATTTGGTTTAATTGTTTGATTTTTTGTCATACGAAGTCAATGACTTATGACTGGATATTTTAACGACTGGAAATTATTATTTTTAATTTTGGTCATTATTCGTATAATAATAATAATAATAGTTTATTTCAAGAAACAAGTCTCATAAAAGTGTTAGTAAATAAAAGAAACTTAGCGTATGCACCTTACAAAGAAAAAATAATAAACAAAGAAAATGGCTAGTTGCTAAAGTGAGGAGTTCGCGATTCCTGCGTTAGATCAGATATTTCCCTACCAAAATAGATTATAACAAATAATGTGATAAGGGCCCGGGTCATCGACCTGTAACAATGTGGAAAGCTTTTAATGTCACTCAAGCGTCGTCGCCCCATCCGTCTTCGCGCGTAATAACAAATATAAGTAAGTAGGTGATGGAGTACATTTGTAGGGACTGATTTCAGGAAAGATAAAATAACACTATTGTTTGCTTTGCGTCATCTGTTTAACTAGTAGTTAAATACATTATCAGATATTGATAAAATAAGTCGTATCCTGCTTGTTCTTGGCACGGCTGTATCAATTTTAATGAAAGATACTGGAGAAGTCGCCGTGTGGTGACGGCAGAGTAGAATACATTTGTCACCAATCGATTAACACTTTCTTTTGTTTACCTCGTCTTTTTATATCGGATATTATTGCTTAGTATAATGTGTGCTTCTTTTGTCACAGCTTAATCAATTCTGATGAAAATCATGGATGGATGTACGAAACTACATAATAAACGTTAAATGCATTATTTAAACGTTAAATATTTTTGTAAGTAGATAAGTAAGTATATTTTAGTAGTAGTAGTAATAGTTAAATTAAACGTTAAATACGTAAAAGAATTATTTTTATTTTGTTTAATACAGATTCAATGACAAACAACATTAGTGTATTTTGAAGAGGTATTGTTACAATTTTATATTCAAAAGACACTCTGAAAACATAAAACCATTTAAAAAAATCATGCAATAACTAATAATTAATTTAAGCAGTAACTATTGCATACTTAACTGTGATAAAAAAATTGTTATAGTCTGGTCAAGTTTTCAAAGTCTCACATTATCTAACTTAGAGCTAAGTCATAAATAATTTACTATTTTACACAGCTCTGTTACATAAAGTTATTTTAATCAATGTTTAAGATCTCTAAGTTTGATCATCACCGTAGTCACCAATGCATTGTTAAAATTTACAAACTAGTACAAATAGTTCGAGCGCGGTCTGAATGCAGCTCTAATGTATGATGGTGGCCATAATGGCCATTTATCGATTAATTTTACTTTTTACCGCGAGAAAACGTTATATTTTCTGTAGAAAATTCAAAACTTCATTGCTTCGAGTAGACAAATAGGATATAAATATTACACAATTTTTTAAATTATTTTCACTCTAACTATAACAAAGATCTAGAGGCAATTATTGACCTGCAGACCTGGATGCAGAGCCATTATTGCAGGCATTTGCAGCACATGTTTGCTGGCTACGTTGTGCAAATGTCAAAGGTCGCCGCAGGTGAAACTGATTTAACTGACTCGCAACCACTGCGCAGTAGATTATAATGGACATTTGAGCTTCGTCCCCGGGATACGTTACGTTACGGGGTATACGTTATTCCATAAAGGTCACATTCCTATCTAAATAATCTATCAATGAAATGGTGCTCGTTTCTCTTCTTACATAAAAGTTAACTACTTTTGAAAGAGTCCCACATAGAGTACATTTTAGGTTTTAGTCCCCTTTAGATATATTGCGCATTAATAAAAACGCACTGTTATAAAATAGCTTCTTCTATATTCGATTTTACAACTTTGCAACAATAGTATAAGATAAGATAAGATAAGATAAAATTTATTTCAATAAAAACTTAATCTAAAACATAGAGTATAGAAATACAAAAATAAAAAATAAAGCAGACAAAATATGAATGCGATGCCTAAACTAAGTATTTCTTACTTGTATCTTAGGCATCAACGTAACAATGATAAAATATTTTTATACAGTTCCTAAAAAATAAAAATTGTATTAATTAAACAATTATTTGACTTAATACAATAATTTACATTAAAAAATAAATTAGAAATAGTGTAATTATGGTAATGATCACGAGGTCAGGGTTTGTTTATGTTTATTTGTTAGTGGAACGTGTTATTTTTCTGTACTTGCAAGAAGTTCACCTACATTAATATGTATGCTCGCGTTACAATATAGCCGAGTTTGCAATAAATGGTGTTAGTCAAGTTAGTGCACAATTTTTTGATGACTTTAATGACTATTTATTTGATCATACACCGAAATTAATATTAATGCTTAAATAATGTTTGTTTACGTATAGGTGTATGTATTACGAGCGGTGCTCTAGGCGCCCTCGTAGTCGATAGTACCAATATTTCTGGCTACAGCAATTTTCCTAGCAGGGCACTGCTCGTCTCCAGTTTTGTGGTTGGAGGGCTTCTTGTATCGGTGACAGGTGGCGCATTTCGCTGGCTCAGACTGATTAGGACACTCCTTGATTGAATGACCCGTGCTGCCGCAGTGACCACACGTGGAGTCAGAGTCCCGGCAGTACTTCGCTGAGTGCCCATACTGCTGACAGTTGTAGCACCTGGTCACTATGGTGTAGTCTCTAATAGGGCAAGACGTCCAGTTTATAAAAATGCGCTGTTGATTAATTAGAGTCTTTCTAAGGCTTGGAGTTAGTTCTAAAATATAATTGCATGTGGAGGCGTCTTTTTTGCCTGATTTGTGGCTTAATTTGACTGAGCCAGCCAATTGTTCTCTATTCAGGTCAGGGTGTTTATCGACAATATTCTGTTCAAAAAGGCAATCAAAAAATTCATTTTCTGAGATATTGGATGGTATTCCCAGGATTATGATTTTTGGGAGCTTTTTTGTGGTGTCTTCAACTTTAAATCCTGATGTAGACAGCTGTTCTGACTTTTTAAGCTTATCTAGGTCATCCTTCCTTTCGGAACTGATTATAAGGCCTCCGTTTTTAGTTTTCCGAACTCCACGAATATGCAATTTTAGTGCCTCAGGCCTTATTAGATTTTGCACAAGTTTTTTAGTAACATCACCATTTCTTACCATGTCGGCGAACGACAGGTTAGACGACAAAGGCTTAGGAGAAGACTGCACTGATTCCTTAATATCTTTCAATTGGGCGGATATGTCGACTTGATTAAGGTCTCAATTAAGCTACATGCTGAAAAATACTTTTGTTTGATCGACTGATATTGCACAACCATTTGAGAGACACCTCCCATAATTGTTCTAGTAGTGTTACTAATCCTTAACTTCTGCTCAGTGTTCATCCTGCTCTCTCCAGAGGTAGCGCAGATTTCTTCCAAGCAATGTTGATTCCAACCACTGCTGAATCTCAGGAGTGGAGACCGCGTCCCTGGCAGCAGCAGGAGGAAGCTGAGTTGGAGGTGGTCCTGGTTCCCCATGTCTAGTATGGTCCGCACACGACGGCGGACGGCAGGTAAGAACGTCAAAACTCCCCGGCCGAGCTCGTATGAAGTTTCGATCGCTCTCTTTTTAAACAAGGTAATTAAAAAGAGAACAATTTTTTTTTTAATTTGTTCGTTCTTTCGAACAGGCTAAGGTATGGACCTTAGCCAAAGACATTTATTTAAAGACAAGGCAGCATGCTCATGGGACCATGCTGCCTTGTCTTTAGTCATAAATCTTTGCTTGAGTGAAAATCCAAGGTATAAGTCTTTAGTATTATAATATATTCTTGAGTACAAGTCCGGGTAATACGTCTTCTGTCTCCTGTTATCTTGAGTACAAATCCAAGGTATGTCTTCAGTTTTAATTTTTTTTTTAATATATTCTTAGGGAAAATCCAGGGTATAATTGTCATTTCATTAGTATTATAATTCTTTATAATGTCGTAATTTTCAAATCTCTTCTCGAGTATGTTTTCCAAATCCAATAATGTATCAATCGCTGTACATATCCGACTCATTTTTTTTTCTGTGCACATCATTCTCTTTAATATATTCTAAAAGGGAAACCTTCATGACCGCCCCTGGTTTTGTACGCCACTTTTTGATGTACATGGTTGACAACGGATACGCATTCATTCAATATGAGGATGCCTAAAAAGTTGCATCCAAAAACAGGTCTGTACTAAAAGTGCTCGTGCAGTTTTGAACGCAACTGTTTTGGTACGCCGCGTTTTTCTAAGCCACTGATTACATGTCACGCGGCAGCGGCCGGCGACCGCAGGAGATTACTTCTCAAAAAGGCTAATGGTTGGAAAATTCGAGTGCGCAAAACGTGGATGAAATAAAATTGTTGCAGAAAACGGGTCGGTCATCATCTGCTCGCACAGTTTTTCCCGTCGAAGGCAAGCATGTAGTACACAAAAAACTGTCTGTACAAAACGGAAACAAGCATGAACCCCCCTCTTCTAAAAAGAATCACACCGCCGCCAGCACCAAACCATATGGCACGAGAACCAACGAGGCCTGGTGCTACAGTACGGAGTAGAATGATTCCCTGCGTTTGCAACCTTGTTGTCCTCAAGGCGAGAGGTAAGCATATTCTACCCTCGACCGTCGTCGGTCGACACCTCCCATTAGATGGGACGATATTGAAAAACAAATAGTATCTGACTCTGTCAATATAATCGCTGATCTTGAATGTGACAGATAGTATTTTCCTCTCACTCACTCACAAGGCAAATGTTGTCTACCGGTGTGAAGCGAATATTCCCCACAACTAAGAAAGAAAAAAAAAGAAAATAATAATTGATTCACTATTGCCGAGCGCTCATAAACCGTTTCGGGGATTACACGTGTCACTTTTCGTCATGTATTGGGTTTAAGTTAAAAAAAAAAAAAAAAACTTTTCACAATTTTATTCTAAAAATCCGTATAATTTCCAGGCTCGACATTTTTTCTTCGTTTTTTATTAGCTTATCAATGGTGCTAAAAGATCTATAATAAAAATCAGCAGGATGTTGACAAATAGACTACTGATTCTTCTTTCAGCATGGTTTGTAGTTTAACAGTTTAATCAAGAGAGAATGCGAGTGAAATTTTTCATTTTGCAGCCAATTTGCCGAAGATATTGCGGCCATGAGCTAGTTTCCGCTTCTGTTTGAACTTTGAGTAATTCTGTGCTTATATGCTATAATACTCTTGGAAACGACAATAATGACCATGTTCTTCTTTTAAAAGGAAGAAAAAGTTCATGTTACTACTGTTAAAAATTGAAATTTACAGTAGAAATTACCGATCAAACTATGATTATATCAGTCAAAACACGCGTAAATTTTAGGAATTTCTACAATTCCGAACCTATGTAGTAATGCCCTATCCAATAACCTATGTTATTTAAATATATTAAATAATTATGTATGTTAAAATGTTCTCCTGTTCAAACCAGTAAATTATATTCTCTTCAGGCTCAATACATTATTCAATAAGCTACTGCGCAGTCAAGTCAGTTAAGTTTTTAATAGGAATAGATGTTCTATTATTTTTTCTTCAAACAGGGAATTGACACAACAACGGGGAGAGGCGGTTTGTAGGTGACTAATGCATACAAAGTAGTCTCGTTGTTTATTCTAATATTGCTCGTAACTACAACCTACGCGGACGCGATGAAGTGATCGCAAATTATCGCAATACGTCACTCTGTTTTGTTACATTTTAAGCACAATGTCAGTAAGCGTAAAAACAACATTACATTATGTATTCTATGTTGACATGTATTTTATAGAAACATGAACGTCTTCCTAGTAGGTGAACAGGGCACGAGTAGAGCAAAGCAATTTCCTCTAAACATGTTAGCAATGCAGTCACATCCCACGCGAGATGGGCGGATGCATTGCGTCATCGGAAGCTTTGTGTACGTAAAGAAAGAGGCAGGCAGCTATATAGGTATAAACACAGGATATGAGAACAGGGATATATAGAGGGTTTTTGATTAGGTACTAGGATTACATAACACAAGATGCGATGCATCGATTTATGCCGATGAAGCTCCAGAAAAATGTCGAGCCCACCGTTGAACAGCAAACACTAGAAGCAGCAGATCTAAGCATCAGCGTTTACCGCCTTTTGAAGTTTCGCAGCAAGCTGGTAGCAAGGGCAAACATGTTGGCCGTCATCCTCTGAGCCAATGCGTTAAATATTCAAATATTCATGAGCCTCCGAAGGCTCCAGGCCCCACTCTCCACCGTTCCCCGAAAGGAGACACGGACCGCGAAAATGTGAAAATATGTTCGGGATTATTGATGAGATCTTCGGCGAAATATATGGAACTGTACTTGGGAATTTCGCAAATTTTTCCCTGTAACATTTTGTTAGGCATTCTCGGGGGTGAAATATGTTGGCAAACGGGAATTGACGTTGTAATCTTCTTTTATTTGATAACTTCTATCCGGGTGGAAGGTATAAACGTATACAGATGAAAACGCATTAAAATACTTATGCAAATGAAAATATAACTTCGAAATAAAATAGAAAATGTATCATTCAGAAGCTTTTACGAATTTCTGCTATACCAATTTATGCTTAAATCACTTTAAGCACTTATCATGCTGCAGGCTTAGTTTAAAACAAAGAGAAGTGTCTTCGAGTTCTGAAGATTCTCGAACATTTGAGGTCGAATGAGCGTGAACCCGTAGCCTCAGATAAGAATATAGCAGAGGGTTTTCAGATATAGTACATACAAGGTTAGAATTTAACTAGAAAGAATGACCTATAACTCAAAACGCATAGTTTCGACATAAGTATAAAGTGGTAGAATAGAAATGTCGGTTATTTCTCAGGTACCTTACCTTACAATTACTATTATTATTGTTAATTTTTTATGAAATATCATTTTGTGTCGAATATTTGGTCAGACTAAAACAGTAACACTAAACACAAGCTTTAACAAGTTTCTTAATTTTTACTTAGTTTGTAAGTGAGCTAGTTTTCATTAGACCTAGCTTTGCGGTGAAGGCCCCATTACGTTTTCGGGAGCAGTTAGCAAGACGGCGGGGACTTGTCGCAATCCCCGAAGCAACAACAACAACGGGCCGAGGAATTGGCTCCTAATTGGAGAACCAACGCGTTTGTTTCTAATTAACCCCCTTATTAATTGCGAATTGCGAATTGGGCTGCGCTGTGTGACTACATAATGTGTTCTTGTTTTTTGGTAAGGGACTTTTATTACTACCAACACATTTAAAGAATGGTTATGGGTTTTCTTTTACGTAACTCTGTGACAAATCGATAGTCCAGCGCTCTAGGTTCTCCCGTCCACTGCTACGCCGTTATCGTAGCAGCTGTGACTACTGCCCTTGAACTGAACCCTTATAATGCCTTTGTCCTCGCTCAAACCCGATTCCTTTGTTGCGAACCTTGTGATCTGATTGATATGTCACAATACTGTGCTATATTGCTGTAAAAAAAACATGGTTTACTTAATCAAAATAAGAATAAATACATATGCGTTGCCCAAAAATTTGTGGATATTTGTATAGACATCAAACATTTTGATGTTTAATATTCCATTTTAACACTACACATTTTTCATTATAACAACAAATCTGAATTTAAAACATAAAATGTCTGTTGGTTTGGTAATCATAATTAACTTCAAATAAACTTTGTAGTGACAGGTGGACCGATGACCTGAGAAAGGTCGCTGGTGGTGGCTGGATGAGGAAAGCGGGTGATCGTGCGCTTTGGCGTGCCCTTGGGGAGGCCTACGTCCAGCAGTGGACTGCAATAGGCTGATTGATTGAAACTTTGTAGTTTAACCTAAAGGGAAATCCTTTGATTAGGTGCCTACGAATCTGTTCAGACCAAGTTGCGATTCAGGATATATCGTCTCTACAGACGAGAACTTTGAAACAAAGTTTCCTTTGTTCAAGAAATCACGGTACTATCCTAGTTACGTAAACACAAGGGTCTTTGTCTGCTAGACCGGAGTTCGATTCCCTTGGCGACGATAAGAGATTGTGCCTCACATATATCCGTTTAAAAGACTACATTGTCTCAAGGTGCACTACAGTGAAATGAAAACCATAAATTCACAGGTTTCATTAGACACTTCTAGTCTTTTCTTGGTATATATTTAAACAGTTTTGGTTTTATAAAAGTAACAAGTAGAAAAGCTCGCATACTTTCTTTTTGTTGTTGTTAGGTATGAAGGGATAATTATATTAGTAGCTGCTAACAATAAAATGAGTGTCAATAACTTGTAAGTTAAGAAACGCAAATTACTAATGTGATATTAATTTATCATTAATAAAAAGAAACATTCACAAGTCAAATCAAGTAAACGACAAATACCCGTTCTATCTAGTTCTTTGTTACTGTGTTTATTCCACATTGTAGCAGAAATTGTATCGCACTATGTCATTGTTCTGTTCTGGGTCAACCAATCTCGCGTGATTCCATCGGGATTTAAACGTGGCTGAAGAGTTGTATTGGCCTTTATATTCCCTCTAATGTAAAACTCATACATTAGAGGGAATGAGATGCCTATTCACCTCGTTTTTGTTGTAATAAACAAACAGAGATGGCGTTATTTTGATATTGAGCGGAACAAAAACTATCTGTCCATGTGTATTGTGTAAGATGCCTTCAGTAACCTTCGTCTATAAAACTCTATGTTTATTCATACTAAACTTGTCCTCTCATATTATGACGTCAAACTTAGGTTCACCTTGTAGAGGTCCTGCCCACGCTGCGTCCTCAAATACGTAGTCGGCACTTGAACCTTTCTGCTCCAAAGGCCGTCAGTTCCACGAGCAATGTACCCCTCCTACTGCAACTTCGTAACTTTAAGGGCTATCAAATCAAACCAAATAATGGCCCGGTACAGTCCACTGCTGGACTATGAGTCTCCTCCACTTAAGGGCTATATCTGTAACATAATGGCTTGTAACAAGTGATTTGTATTATATTGGCGCAATCCTCGTCCCCTCGCAAATCGCAGTCGTCATGACGGTTATTTCAATTACACGTTGTTTGGCTGTTCAGGTCGGGTGGAGCCATTCCCAACACGTCGGGGTCAAACATCTCGTAAAATTGGTGGCGTACGTTCCCCGCAAGCCGCAATATGGGCCCGTTCGAGGCTCGACACGTTCGCGCTCTTATTTGACACTACAATCTGTAGGCACAGGCACATGCGGGTAACAAAACAAACAATAAAAAAATACAGATTCTTTCAAGCCTGCTCTGTTTTCTGGCTGTTCAGTTTCCACATTTAGCACATTGCTGTAGTCAGAGAGAGAGACGGTTTGAGGCTATTGTGTCGAAGTTTCTGTAAGTTTTCTAGATTTCTTTGACTATTAATTTTTTACCGTTTCTTCCAGTTAGATACCTAAATCAAGTACATTTTTAGACCATCATCAGTTCATATGTTTTCTGAATTAATCATACCTCCCGCAAGCTGTATGCTCGTACCTCCCATAATAAATATGTGGGTAATGTGGGCAATGGGCATGCTATCGGAATGTAAGCGGGCTGTATTGTTTGCTAACATAATGAAAGTTCTAGAACTCAAACAAAGCGTGGGAAACCAATTCATAGTGTACCTAAGGTTATAATAAATAAATAAACTGGGAATGGTATAAGACAAGCTTAACATTAATGTGTCTGTTAAGTTTTATTTGTGAAATTAATATTTAGATTTTTTTAAAATCAAATATAGGTACACAAGATTGGAGATTAATTTCTGAAGTGCTGCATTATTATAATATCACACACCTACACGTCTTACACTTACATGTAATCACTTCATAGGTACATGAGTAACGCCGTCATATAGTTAGAAGGACTTTTATACTGCCAGATTATACATTAACGTTAAAAGATCTATGTGCCTTTTCTTAACTCCTACTCTTCTTATTTCCTTAATAAAAATTAAGCTTTGCGTGTTCTGAAAGTAGGTTTAGCTTGCCTGACTTAGATACAAATCGTTTTAACTCATTTGCCGAAAATTCAGGGAACTAATATTTTTACAAAAGCTAACTAGAATTGCTTTATGCATTGTGTTCTTGTGAGACGTTGGAAATTCTAACGAAGTAGTCTTGTTTCCTCTGTTTGAGACAGACTAAAAGTTTATCGTTCTCTTTTAACTGAATTGCAAACACAAGATAAAATTGTAACAATCGTTGTATAGTAGTATCATCGCCCTGAAGATGGTTAAAATAATTGTCAACTATTTATTTTCATACAAAGGGAACGGCAACATGTGATAGTAGGTTTTGTCGCTTGAAATAAATGATGATGGGTCTCTCTATTTAACCACGTTATTGCAGATGGACAGACAGACTTTCTCAATTATAATATTATTTAGAATGAAGATAAATAAAACATAAGCTTGAATTTTTTACCAAGATTAGCTTCAATATTAGAAATTACCTTTTGCTCCCATTTGCCTACGTTACCAACATTACAGATAGACGCTTTTGTATTCGTGAGCGCTAGCGATGTCGTTAGGAGCTGAAGAAGGCTGTACTTCGTACCGGCATTGAATTACCTGTCTCTTTCTGCCTCTATTTCTTTGGAATTGCTTTCTTTATAAGCAACTCGAGATGCACTTAGATAATTGGATCTTGAGACGGCTCGTGAACTTTATTTTCACAGAGTGACGCCACATTTTTCTCGTAAATGACTTCATCTTTTTATTTAATTAATAGAATAGAATTTAATGTCTGTGACATTAATTTAATGACGAGTTAAAGAACAAACTTAAATAATTCAATTTGTTCTTTAACATTTTTATTTCTTTTGTTACATAATTAAGCTTTGTTTTTTCATGAAAGTGGTGGGAATTTTCAGTCCCCTTGCAAAATATCTCCGAACAAGCTCATAATGTCACGTTCCCTGAACACAGCTCCAACTTTCGTATTTTCCTTATGCCGATATTATTAAAGGGTCTTCCATAAAGATCCTTTATGGTAGCGTTATGTGTAATGCGGTCCTAAGAGTACTCGACGACTAATACGACCGCAGTAACGTGGTCTAATGTTTTCTATTGGGGTCTATGTTATCATCACTGACCCAAAAGTTGAGAATTAGAGTCTCAAGCCGCACGGGAAGAATTGGAAGAATAATTGATACGATAACAATTTCTTGATTGCATCGTAATTGCTTACGTGTTTTCATATTGCTTCTTCTTTGGCCTATATTTATCTATAGTAACTGTGAACTCTATTATACCTAATATCAAATTTTAAATATTTGAACCGATTTATTTGTATTGAAGTACACCGTTTAGAGATTACACAGAATGACTCGTCATAGGAAGATTTTATAAACTCTAGTATCCGGTGGTGCCCCTGACACGGCCACTGCCAGGTGGACTGATGACCTGAGGAAGGTCGCTGGTGGTGGCTGGATGAGGAAAGCGGGTGATCGTGCGCTTTGGCGTGCCCTGGGGAGGCCTACGTCCAGCAGTGGACCAGTTGATCCAGTGGTGGATCCAGGATCGGTTTTTGGGGTTGTTCTGAAGCTTGGGGTCAGCATTGTCGTGATTTTTTTATAGAATAGAATTATTTCCTGATTTTGGCAAAAATGTTGTTACCAAGCAGTGCGATTTTATTAGTTATTAATAAAATATTTAGTTACTAAACTAGACAAACCTATCTTGTAAATTTTGAGGGAGGGCTTAAGGCGAGGCCCTATTTGAAAAATCGTTCTTGGGCCCCTTTTTCAACTCGCGGTTCTCACGTCTCGGGATATGTACTAAATCAAGAAAATTACAACCAACAGAAAAGTTTATCATTTAGCGGCGTAACCAAGTAGATTTTGTATATAATCAAGGAATAAAGCAAAAATAATAATTAAAATCACCGAAAATCACCCCACATTCGAAATTTGCAAATCTGTTTTCTCAATATTTTCAGCGACAACAACATATTTTTTGAGTGGCTATATTAATACCTAAACGGCGAAACCAGCTAGTTTTTTAATTCGTTCTATATTTTTCACAAAAAAGAGAAAAGAGCTCAAGAAAAACGAGTTTTTCGCTCGATTCCTGCGCAGTGTCGGACGTAACCTCCGTGAAGCATCGCACGCTAATATGAACGTTATTTCAGTAGTGCGTCGGTTGAACTTTCAACTAAAGTGCTTTGAGTTGCTAATTTAGGATAGGGCCTCGCCTTAAGCCTCTAGTATCCCCCTGGATCCCCGCTAGTATCGTTTTAAGTTTCCACATTTTAGTCAAACTTTGTTCATTGTAAAGAATTTATTCTGAATTTGATGTCACCGTCATACCGTCTATACTAGACAGAAAGGCCGAGCTGTCAATGATTTTAGTCTGATCAATACGAGCATATTGCGTCACAGTGCCGGGCGGCAGAAACGACGTAGTTTGTCTAGTTCCTTGACCCACGCACCATTCCTCATCTCCCAGTCATTCGAGGAGTCTGGGCCCTTGAAACTAAACAAACTACTGGTCGGAAGTGCTAATAATGCCTATTGCTTTTTCTTCATGAAAATCCGAAAGATTTGTAAGTTTTGAGAGATATGTTTATATCATTTTGTTATTGATATAACAAAATGATACAAACATCTCTCAAAACTTACAAAAAGATCACTTTTTGTACAGAAAATGTTGACGATATATCTTCGTCCAGAAAAGTAATAAGGAAATCTAAATAATCTCAGTTAGATATACCTTTGTGTAGACTATGGTCTTATATTCAAAGCACCCCATCAAATTGATCTAGACGCTGAAATCAAAGCGCACGTGCCTGGAATTCCCTGTTCCCTTCCACCTCTAGACCCACCAGCTCGTTTGCATAACAAACACATAAATATAATCCCTACCTATAACGTTATTACTGAAATAACCCCATATTGGCATCTGGCATACAATGTTTCCATAATTCATGGCGCCTGAGCATTTAAGTAAACAGCCTCGATCGTGGGAGTAAAGGACATGGGGTCGGGTTGACTTTCAAAGTAATTATGCTATAAGTTCTGGAGAATCCTGGTTGAAAGACAATTTGAAGGGTGGCATAGGTTGTGTCAAAAATATGCATGCAGTAATGGAACTATGCACACGGAGACAGCAGTGGAAATGGTCAGGTGTGTGAGGGTAGTGTTATTTGCGGCGGGGTGCGCGGCTCGGGGTCGCGCAGCGCGGCGCTAGATCGAAGGCTCGGCGGGGCGGACTGCGCATGCGCGCGCCCCCGCCCCCGCCCCGCGTCGCTCCGCCAACACCGGCCCGCAGTCGCTCCGCGCACCCGCCGCGAAGCGCCATGTCCGCAACCGCTGCGACTTGACCGGAGCGCCCAGCTCACAAGAACTAACAAACGAAAACCGCGACTCGAACCTTCCTCGGTCGCAAGGAAGCTAGGGTAAGTGTCACCTAGGATTGTGCTTTCCACCACCGGTGCAGTGTCCGTAATCCAAGGTTAGAGGCTTCGATGCGCTCCTGAATTTGGGATGTGCAGATGGCGCTAGTGTAGCGGTGAGTCATCTCTGCGGCGACACGTTTTTCATGGCCGCTTCGATCTTGTGAGGTTTGGTAGGTATCCTCTGGAGATGGAGACTGCAGTGGGTGTTACGTAATTGCGTGCGGAGTGCAGCAGCGGCGCCGACACTTTCGACAGCGGCCGCCCGCTCGCCGCGGCCGCTCGGGCGCACCCGACCGCAACCAATTACCGCACGCGAGGATTGCTTTCAGGAAAACATTCACCATTTTATACGCGAACCTTGTGCTAGTAACTGTGAATTTGGTGCTGAATCTTCGTATTTGATCTCTTGTTTGCATTTGTGTAAAAATGCTTCATGCTGAGTATTTCTGTGCGGATTATTTCTTGGATTGTGAAAGTGCTTCTTGTGATAAATTGATTGGAAAAATTGGATATTGTAGTGTGGTCGCCTTTTGTTAATTACATAATATCTGAATCGTCGTCTGGCGTAGGTAACATTCCATTTCGTACCTTGGAAATACAATCGAATAAGAGCCTCTCACAATTCCTTGGGGAAATCTAACTGCGCAGTTCAAGGTAACGACCTTTTACTTATCTCGGGGTTAGTAATTGAATTGGCTTTTTCCGATAGGTCTCAACATGACGTGGCATACTTTAGATTGCTGCGTAAGTTCTGGAATGTTGTAGACGAAGATTATTTTATCCTAACATTCTCAAATGAATCAAAGATGCAAGTATAATAAATAAATCAATACTGGTTGTTTGTAAACGAACATAATCAGCTGTTTGGCGCGTGCGCATCAATAACGGTCTGGTGCGCCGGGCTGTGACGCATTCGATCATAATCATGATTATAATGCATTCATTGGGAACGATTTAACCTACTGAATCAATTGAATGGAAAACTTGCTTATGTTATATCATAGTTGTTTTTTATTTAAAGAAACATTTTTTTCTCGTTGTCAGCTAAATATTTATTTGGACCAGACAGTCTTTGTAATACACAATAAACAAGAAAATGACAATAACGCAAAAGAAAAACGACAGATTTATTCCTCATTTTTTATGATACTCGTACCAAACTCATTATATTTTATTTTCTTCTTGGATTACCTAAAACACTAACTTATGTAGATTAAATTAGTTATCTTTGGAAAAAAAGATAGGAATCAATAATGAATTGATTCCTGAACCAGAATAATAGTTCATCTTTCTCTTACGTTTCGTCGTTTCTTTCCACAATATTAGTGAGTTCGTCTAGTGCTTGCTGATGCCCTTCACAATATTAAATATGTTTTGAGAATTTATCTTTACACAAAGTATATACACTTATTCACCTATTCACATTTATTCACTTCAAAATTTCTTATTTCCGGCTCTACTCAGTGTACCAGCACCTTATTCTACATGATATACGAGCTGAGACAGGTATTTTAACTCCATTTTGACGCTTTTACATCAGCCAATATTGCTGAAATGAACCCCGCAAGAGGCTTCGCAAGCTCGTCCCCTCAGCTATGGCATCACGACGACGCATTTACACTAATTTGCAGCGACTCCGTAATTGTTACAGCTGAGAAAATTGTCGCATTATCCTCGCTCTTCGAGGGAATAACTGCTTATTCCCCCAGTCTTGCCTCAAAGACACCCTTATTATTCGTGTTTGTTCGCCTAACTGGCTTACTGAAGGAATCTTCAGCATTTACTCGACATTTTAGACCTAGAGTCTTGAGTTTGAGCTTCTAGATTTATCAGATACTTGCGGATATTCTTACTCCGTCTTGCGTACGTAATTTGGCGTTGGTTAACTTACAGATTTCTAGTGATTACTGCTTGGAAGATTTCCTTTCATAACCGTACTCTCTTCTTAAAACAACGGTTTAATTATTCCGCTTATGCTGGTTTCAGCTGTTAGTTTTCTTTTTATCGTTCTCTTGTCAAAGGCAACTCATCTACCTAATAATACGTTATAAAAGAAATATCTTTTATTATTCTACTATACTATGCGGTCTTTGGTATTGATTTTCGAAGTCTATCTTTGCAAAGGAATCTCACTCCATTATAATTTCAATATTATGAATGCACCTTTGTATTGTTTAAATGGGATTAGATTTAGATTTGATTCGATTTAAGCTGTCTTAGACATTTTTATTTATAATTTTCTCTTCAAAAGATGTTGCATTGCGAAAAAGGATAATTTAATGTTTCAGAAGTATAATTTAGTGTTGTTTCATAATTTAATTGCATCTGAAGACGATTCGTAAAAGTGAAAATGGCTAGGTATTCAGCAATGTTAAGAGCGCAATAGTACTCTCTCTTGTGATTAACGGAAAATGGCGCGGCGGATAATTCCGTAAAATCTGAATTATAAATGTGCTAGGTTTTGGAATTGGGTGGCAGTGGGCGGGGTACATTGCACGAAGTATTGACGAGTGTTTTAGCAGGAAAATTCTCGGGTGGCAATCACGCACCGGATGACGCAGCGTGGTGGGTGGGTTTATCTTGTAGTGGGCCTACCAGAAGGTGAAGATTTGGTGAAGGTCGCAAGAAGACCGGTCATTGTGGAGATCCTTGGAAGAAGTCTGTCGGCTAAAATGATGATGATAAGATGTGCTAAACTTTGGTTTTTCTTACCAACAAATTCTAACCTTCCTTTCTTTGTTGCAGGTGTAAATTCGGTGTAGTACCGATGTGTTAAAGCCGGAGCAGCAGCGACCCGCAGCAGCCATGTCGTCAGTGAAGGTGGCGGTGAGGGTCCGCCCCTTCAACAGCCGGGAGATCTGTCGGGAAAGCAAATGCATCATAGAAATGTCTGGCAACACCACAGGTAGGATTTCAGTTCTTTTTCTTACTTTTGCGGGCAATCAGGGTGTATGTAAATAGGACCTTTTGATGATTAGGTGTATCGTTCAAAGTTAAATACAGTATTTTGTGGTTTTATCCTTTTTTTTTCATTCTCTAAAAAATCTTTACTTTTACCTGATTATTTTTTACTCTGACCGTCTCAGTACTTTTTAGTTTTTTGAAAGTCACCATTAAAGTTTCTTTCGATCTGTAAGATTTTTGTGCACAAATTATTATGATTATGCATTTTTACCTACTAAAGACATGATAAACATGTGAAGTTTAAATTATGTGTAAAAGATTTTTAAATTATGCTTTTACGTCAGAAACTATTTTTGTGAATTTCGTCGTATATTAACGAATAAAAATTTAAACTATTATTCATAATTCAGAATGAGAACAGATATATAAATCCATCATTAAATATTACTCTAAGCTTTAGAAAATTAAAACACTCAATAAAACTTCGCTTCGGCTTACTACACTCGTAAACCATACTATAACCACAGAGCACTAAAATACTAGCGTAATAACTTTTCATCTAGACTAAATCTTCTATTGCACATTTTAACAACGGCATTCGTCCCATTTATTCAGAAGCTCCTTTTTATTTTAGTTAATTTGACTTTATCCTTTTTAGTGTAAGCCAAGAGATAATTTGGTTAGACAATGTGACCTTGCGTGAACGAAATGAAATTCCTCGACCAGAAGTTTTAAACGAATTCGTCGGAGGGCAACCCTGGACCGGGACCTTTTTAAATTAGCCTCCTCCATACCTAATGTGGAGTGACTTTTAGCGGTCGTAAACTCGACCTGCCCAGAATGGAGCTGATAAATTGTATTACGGAATATATTTTTGTTTTTGACTGCACTGCCTAAACGGCGGGTGACGGCAGAGTGGAATACATTTGCCACCAACCCCTACTCTTCCCGTGTGTGTCGTAAGAGGCGACTTAGGGACTACATATTGAACAGGGAACGGGCAACAGCGCTCTCTGATACAGTAACCTTTTAATCTGCGATCTCCAACCCGCCTGCCAAGCGTGGAGGCTCATAGTCCAGCAGTGGACTGTAACGGGTCGTTGATGATGATGATGTTGGTATTGCTTAAATAAGGTATACCTATAATAAGGTGTTTTAAGTATATCACTGTCGTGATTCTTTCATATGTGTACCTTCAAGCCGTCGCGGTTTATTGTTTCTTGTTATTTTTATGATCGTAAGTTTTCTGTTTTGTTTTTAATAACCACTAATCCAATACTACGATAATGAAAATAGGCATTTACGAGCAGTAAACTAGCCTTCGATATAAGACAAAATAAGGCGAACTAAACAGCTCCCTCTAGTAAAAGTCTCGCTGATAAAAATTTGATACCCTTTTAGTGGACGTGTGTAATTTAGTAGAACATGTGTGATGTCACGAGTCAGTGAAATGGGCAACATTGTGCGTGGGAGATTTATAAAGAATTTAAGGTATCGAAGGTGTAGGAATATGGTAGGTATGAATCAAAGAATATTCTTTGTTGATGTTATTTCGTCGAATATTACCGAGAAGCGTTGGACACCTACTTTGATGTGTGATGGATGACCTTTTGCGATCATGAATGATAAAATGAACAAAAGAGAGCTTTCCGTACTTTAAACGACAAACCATTGACTAGAACATAGACACATATAGTGGTCGTTGAGTAAATTCGTAAGCGATTTGACATTTGTTAGTCGAACAGACCACTAAGATAATGACTACAATAAATAATTAAGTTTTCAAACAAGTTTAAATATTTGTGAAATTCGTTGTTTGGTAAATATATTTTAAAAACTTAGTAGAAAATTAGTTTATTTCTTTACATTTTTATAGTTTATTTAACGGTTGGACGGTCTTAAAACCATTGGGCTCTAATAAAAAGAAATACAACGGATGTGCACAATATTAAAAGTAGTTTTAGTGAGTAAATTCGTAAATCATCTTCAGAGAGAAACAGATATATTTACCGAATGAACACACACATCACTCTCAAAACAGATGTTCAGAGCCTTGTTGCGTCAATAAAATGAAAAGAAAATGAAGCATTAATATTACCCTCATCCAGAAGTTACAGCGTAGACAATTTTCCAAGGTGTTTAAACAAATAACCCTAATATGGGCTTTGTTGGCCATAAACAGAGAAATAACTATTACCGAAGCATTAGATATGGGCAGATGGCGTGACAAGAGGCAAGCGGGGTTACAGTGGGCATATAAAATTTAGTATAACTGCGCAGTAAGCGGGGAGCGAGAATAAAGATGAAACCTTACAAGGAGCAATGGCGGTCGTAATATAAAGTATTAAAAATAGTTTCATAGGGAAGTTTCTAATTCAATTATACCTACTTCTTCTTCGCCATCGTGTGGGTTGTAAGGTGAATTAGTTAAAGACGCTGACTAAGCAATATCTATTTAGCTAAAATTTTTTTTTAAAGGAAGTTTGTAAGTCCTGGCTGACTGACTGTGGAGTCCTTAACGTAAAGCCGAAAATACTGAAGCTAGAAAATTATACTCAATGAAGTTAAAAGGTCGTAGTCGCAGTTCACGTTGAACCGTTAGCCCTGTCAAAAAGTAGGTAAAGCGGCGCAGGGCGGCGGCTCATAGAAACTAAGGTTGAAGATTTTTATTGCACAGGCACAGATAATTATTCTTTCTTATTCTAGAAACTAAACGCTGCGCGTATCTGTACTCAAACTCTACCCTGATCAATCACAACGGACCCATCATCCATTTGCCAGTGTTCAATAAAAATCGTTGGAATATTCTCCGTTGCGGGCTACTCGTAGATTGCGGGTGTTGTTGAGGGCGCAATGCGCTCCGATGGCCCATAAACCCCATTATGCGTCGTAAACCTTGTCCATGGGGCGCTGACGAGGCTCGTAAATCGCCATAGCTTCGACTGTAGCGCCCCCGGGCCCCACTTGTTCTGATTACATGCCTGTTTAACGCTGATGGACGTTTTGAGCTTAAAAGTGAGGAATAAAGTTTGTTTACCCCAAAGTCAAAGTCAAAACCATTTATTTCCATAGGATGTTATTACATCACTTAAATCCGTCATTACATTTTTTTGGGTGAGTTCAATAACACAATGGCGGAATCTGTGGAGAAGAGCCCAGGGAGGGATATCAAGCGTGATAATTACAAATTTGCGTATAATTAAATAAAATTGCAATTTCCATAGTTTCTCTTCCCCACATGAAGGAAAAAGATAGTAAAGCTTAGTAAAGAGATTTTTCTCCAATTACAAAATCATTTAAATTTAATTTATTTTGAAAAAATGTATTCGGAAAACGACAGATAAAAAGAAGAAGCAAACAACGTCTTGGTTTTTTATACGAAAAGTAGTTTTACATCTCGCCTATTCTGATACAGACATGCCTCCGTGGCCGAGTGGTCGAGATTTCGACAACCATTACGGAGGTTCCGGGGTCGATTCCCGGTGGGGACACTGTCAAGCAAAAATCTCATTGTGAGACTTTCCCCAGTTTGGTTAGGACATTGCAGGCTGAATCACCTGATTGTCTGAAAAGAAACATGATTCTGTGCTTCGGAAGACACGTTAAGTCGTTGGTCCCTACTATCTAGTCGTTATACGAGCCAAGTCAGTGGCCTTTGGCGGCTCTATAACACTGACACCAGGGTTTGTGAGGTCGGTTGTCGACCTTACAACCCACACGATGATGATGATGATATAGACATCTCTTGGACATTTAGCATGAGTGCGGGCGAACCTGTTTTTAAGGTTGTTGCTGGCAGAAAGACTGGTTTTGTATAGTAAATATGATATATTACAGTAAATATTTAAGGTTATAATGTTGTAGCAATCTTACCTTAACCTTTGCGGAACCACAACTGTCTATCTCCGACCACTTCTGACTATCTCTGGTCTCATGTATGTTTCAAACTCGGTGAAGGTTCTCGCTGGTAATCTAATCTCTTGATAGAGTCTAATTTAATTAGCAAGCGAGACCTCCAAGCCGAGGCAGTAACTTTTACAACCGACCCTGGACGTCAAAGGACACTAGAATGCATTAAGCCTGGTTGACTTTATAGCAACTTCCAAAGACATCTCAGCTAAAGGTATGTGATGTTGTTCAAGAAGCAAGCAGAATCCTTTCTTATGTTCTATACTGGCTTAATCAAAGTATAGCTTGATGTGATACTGATGTGTTAGTAAAATTTGGTCAAGATTGTTTAAATTGAATTAATAACTGGCCATGCACGTGTCGGGCCACGCAAAGTGTAGGGTTCCGTAGTTGTCCAATATAACTACTTATGTACCTGTTTAAGACAGTTAACATTCATCAAAATATTTTTCTGTGATATTAGTAGTACCAAATTTCTTACTTGTACATACAAGTACATTATAAAATGCAAACCCCCATTATTAAAAAAAAACCTATCCACGCCATACGTGTACATCCATGCCAAATTACAGCCTACTAGTACTAAGAGTCTCTGAGCTAAGCCGCGGACGGACAGACAGACAGACAGACTGACAGACGGACATGGCGAAGCTATAACGGTTCCTTTTTTACTACGGAACCCTAAAAAGCAGAAGGTCAGTAGACCATGTTAAGCATCCCACTTTGTATAATAGTCCCAGAATTCAGATATTTTGTTTATTTTTTTATAGAAATTCTTTCATTAGCCAATGGAACATAAAAATTCTAGTACATTAAGGAAGCTAGACCCTTACATAGCAGAAACTATGTAGGTTCAAAAATGTGCAAATAACGTTGCCTTTTCACGTTCGAGCTAATGTATATCAGTGGCTACGAATCTTGGTACTCGGGAGCGGAATGACGCTTGTGATGACGTCACCACACTCGCCCTTCGTCACGAGGCGTGCACGTGACAATGAACTTGATATTATGGGGTTGTTCAGTGGTGTTTTTATCCACCATGAGCTTCGTGGTTAGTCAACATGTAGAGTGATTATATCTTGGGGTTTTCTATTTGCTGCCAATAGAGATAGGGGATAGGGTTTAGTTTTGCTATGCAAAGCCCCGTTTGTGTAAAAAAGTTGAGAAGTGTTAAAGTATAAAAAATTAACTGTTTATTTTTAATATAGGTTCATATTTTTTACTTTCATATTTGTATATTAGACTATGTACAGTACATACAGTACATACATACGATGGATCAAAAAGTAGTGAGAACGACATACTCCTTGGTAAGAAAAAAAAATACTGGCTGGCATAGCTCAGATACATATTTGTAATTTTAATAAAGAAAAAAAATATTCGATTCTCTTTTGTTTTTTTCTGAATGTAGTAATTTGTTTGCTTTGTGTCGGAACGTGTTCTCGAAAATGGAGAAAAACGAAGTGCGAGCCGTTATTAAATACCTCTGTTTAAAAAAGTTAACGACTCAAGAGATTCATTGCGATTTGGAGGCAACATTAGGAGAGTCTGCTCCGCCGCATTCTACTGTCGCAAGGTGGGCTTCTCAATTTCGAGTAGGGAGAACGAGTACGGAAGACGAACATCGTTGCGGCCGTCCATCGACGTCAGTCACCCAAGAAAATGTTGCGAAAGTTGAGAAAATTGTATTGAGCGATCGAAGAGTTACCATCCTATACTTAATTCAAGAAACGGGCATTTCATATGGAAGTATTCAATCCATATTGAAACAATCTTTGAATATGAGAAAAGTTTCCGCAAGATGGGTGCCGAGAATGTTAACCGACGACAGTCAGAAACAAAATCGACTTGACATTTCGAAGATATTGTTGGACAAGTTTCAAGAAGATTCTGTGAACTTTTTGTCTCGTTTCGTAACAATGGACGAAACATGGGTCCATCATTTTGATCCTGAGACAAAACAGCAATCTTCGCAATGGAAACGGCCATCATCACCGACCCCGAAGAAGTTTCGTGCCGTGGCATCGGCTGGCAAGGTTATGGCCTCAATATTTTGGGACTCAGAAGGGATATTGTTGATTGATTACCTGGAGCGTGGAACCATTATTAGAGGCCAATATTATGCAGCTTTAATTCCCAAGTTGAGGAATGCCATCAAAGAGAAAAGGAGAGGGAAACTTCGAAGGGGCGTGCTGTTTCACCACGACAACGCACCCGCGCACAGGTCGGCAGTTGCGATGGCTGCCATTCAGCAAGCTGGCTTCGAATTGGTTGACCACCCCCCTTATTCACCAGATCTGGCGCCTAGCGATATTTATCTGTTCCCCAAATTGAAAGAATACTTAAGGGGAAACAGGTACGAAGACGATAACGAGGTGATGGATGCCGTGAAGAGCTTTTTGCAGGACCATGACAAAACTTTTTTTTAAAGGGATTGAATCCCTTCCAGCGCTTACGTCCAGCGCTTTTCCAAGGCCTTGGAAAAGCGCTGGACTCGGTGTGTAGAGAGACTCGGAGACTATGTAGAAAAATAAATTATTAAGTTATCAATAGTCATTATATTCTATTTCATTCTCACTACTTTTTGATCCCTCCTCGTATATGAGATAATCTCTTGAATGAATTTAATTAGTCGGATCTGCATTCGGAAGCGTAAACGAAAGTGGAGCGTACGTCACGGTGCGCGGGCGCATCCACAACAACGCCAAAAGTAATACGGATTTGAAAGTATACACATATTATTATAACAAGGGCATTTATTAAAATTTAAGCTACCTTTTACCTACATACACACAAAGAAACAAAACTATAGTATCTATAAATACCGTGTTTTTGAGAGTTTTCGTTGCTGAGACTAAAAGTTTGTAAGGTCGACGACCAACCTTACAATTACATACAACCCACACGAGTTTGTTGTCTATGTTTCTTTTCTTGTATAAATCTATTGTATTGTATATAATCAATACAGAAAAATGTGTAAAAATTTTCATCTCTACTCAAACGGTTTTTTTTTGTTTTTCATTTATTTGGGGTAAAAAACAGTAAAATATAAATTAAATAATGAATAAGAAACAGTTTTATTTTATTTAAAACAGTTATGATGGCTACCCGTGTTGTTCAATTATTCAAGCCACCAAATGGTCCCTGGCTTGGCATCTATGATAATACCCGGGCCTCCTTAGTAAGGAAAACGTAAGAAAATGTAAGAAAGTGGCAACTTTTAGAATAGAATATAGATTTTATTTGATCGTACATAAATACGTGTATTATTTGTGAATTATTTATATGGCGTGATTTGTACCTACGAACTTTTTAATTCATGTCAGATTTTATCCGATAATTTAATATTAGAAGTGATGTATTTACTTATTTAATTATTATGTATAAAACATGTAAATAACAAGCGTGGTCGACGAAGGCCTGATCGCCCTATTCAGGGTAGGCTCGAGCCCCTCGGTGGGGACGTATGTGAGCTGTTGATGACATTGTGTTTTGTACTTAATTTTCATACTTACTTTCATGGACAATTCAATACCTGAAGATGGGCGTTTCAGATAGCAACAGGATAAAAAATAATGTACTTATCACTTTACTGATTTGAGCTAACCGCTTATTGCAGTACTCAAACTCATAAAAAGAAGTCGTATTGATTTCTTTTGTATGAAAAAAGGTAACTGCAGCTCACTCGGCCCGCCTTTGTGCAACTCAACCTTGCCACGCGTACAAGGACTCTTGATACTTCATAGCGCGATCGCCAGACGGCTCAAGTTGAGTTATTCCGACTATGCAGACACACGCAACCCTTTCTGCATTAAATGCACACATACAGGCGGAATGTTGACCAAGGTCTTTCACAAAGAACACGTATAATGAATTTGAATTCCACCTAAAATTTAAACCTTGGCATTATAGTTTTGTGCAAAATATTGAGTCGCCGCAGCGCGCTAACTTCGACAACTCTATAGTTATTATTGTCTATAATGTTCTAATATACCTTTACGGATCTTATTTTTTTTACACTAATAATCATGATAATTTAATTTTTATAACGAGTATCTTTGATTTGAATAGGGGATTGGACTGTTCACTATATTTTATGAATTTACCATATTTTATGAATTATTTTTAAAATATAGCAGACGATTCGCGAAGAAAAAAACAGAATCTGTTGAAAAACGAATTTACAGTGATTTTTAAAGTTTCAATATGTCTGTCTCCTTCAAAAACTATTTTTGTATGGAGATTATATGGCGTTACTAACAAAAACAAATGACGTCACAAGTGGGTATGTGCCTCTCTGTCTAATCTTGAATTTCAAACCTTTATACCTCGGTCAATTTTAAAGATAGAGCTAAAATTCTTTTAGTGTTCGATAGCGGAAACTAAGAAGTTTGGATTTATAGAATAAAAAAAAGTAGTCCGATCCCCTATTACAGAAATTCCTTTCTTATTGCGATAATGCTTGAAACAAATACCAAATGTGAAATCTGCCGAGGATTGTGGATAATTAGAAAGATATGAATGAGTACGCGGCTGTCGTATTTACTCATTTAGTCACATTTATGTACCATTCCGAGAAAGAGACGCGATACTTGTTTAAGATGCATCTTGTAATCAAGAGAACACTATACGTAAGATAAAAAATATCTATGTATATATATATATATATAAGTTGCTAAGTTACTAATACCCTAAAGAGCCTCCGTTTTTAATATTTGCCCCTATTATAGGCCACACACTGTATATACTCGTATGTAGGAAAAATACTAATAATATATATATGGGTGACTAGCTACGATCACAGAAAGGTGGCAAGCCCATTTGATCCCAAAATAAGCACAGAGATTCTAAAAAAATAGTTGTTTACAGATAAATAACATCAGTGTTCTGTCATGTCAGTGTGTGTGTGGTGTGATGTGTTGTGTCTTTGTCGGTTGGACGACTAGTTTCGGACCTATATCGGAGGTCCTTCATCAGGGTGTCGGCCAACTGACAAAGTAATAGTGAGTAGAACTATTTCAATTAATAACAGTGAACAATGTCTATTTAAAATAACTTCAGACACAAGTCAAACATATAGGTACACAAATTTCGACCTCACTGTCCAGGGTCCTAGATCACGTGGTAGGCCTAAAAAGCGCTGGCTGGACGTCGTGAAACCGTATATGGAAGAGAACAATCTCACACCTAAGGATGCCGAAGACCGGGCAAAGTGGAGAACATTAAGTAGAAAAGCGGACCCCAGCACTAGGCCGGGAAAACGCTAGGACGAAGAAGAACACAATTTTTTGCTATAGGCGGAATCCGAACTCATTACACCGAGCTTCAAAAACTGACGTACCACCAACTAATCTTTGTTATAATACGTATGTTAGCCGGTTTTATTATACCTATCATCTGGAAAAATAAGCAGCTGGAGTTACTCTAAAAAACGCCTTTGCTTTTTATGCACAAAATGTATTATTGTTTATTAAAATTTGTTTATGGTTAGAGCCTAGTTTCCAAGACTCGTTTCTATATTGGCTGGTACTCCAATCCTCTCATATATTGATTTTAGTTTGTGATTTGTAAATGCTGATATTATATAATCTCTTCGCTGCGATATCATATTGTGTCTGTGATTGGATTTAAAAGAGGTTTGCCACGTTGTTTGTGGGTCACTGGGTTAGAAGTATTTATAATGACTATCGGAGGACGCTACAAGTCCCAGGATACGTTGATAGTTGGAAAGATTTTATGCATTTACACTACATTTGTTTTGGTACCGTTATATAAGTGGTTATAACTATGTTATGTATCTGACTTAAATGAAACAAGTACATTTTCAGTTCACATTTCATATTGGGTACCTATCAAAATAACACGTGGCCAAAGTATTGTACAAAAATCCTTGAAAATAATATAATTCACCTTTTTTTGTGTGAAAGGATCCTAACAAAAGCCCGGCGCCGACCGAATTTTCCTTGCCATCGCTTCACAATCATTGCCCTCTTTCAGTCGCTTCCTAATGTTTTGACCTCCTTAACATAAAATATGTCAATACTTCTTTTTGCTTTATTGAATAACAAATTTTGAAAATCTTTGAACATCCACTTTTATTTAATAGTCCAACCTCATTATCCCAGCCCAAAAACGTCCACAGCTGAACAGAGAAGGAAAGGAGGCCCCAAGGATCTCCGCGACAACCCTTATACGAGTATGAGGCGTACATTTTGAACTAAATGGCTTCCCAAGCGACTCTAGCCAAAAGATTTTGTAAAATTTATACAATATGCATTGAAATTTAGTAGGCGATAAATCGCTAGGTTTTATTCTTAGTGAAACGGGTTTCAGGCATAAAAATATTGCCACGCAATATCATTAGACTAGACAGGTAATTTCGCCAAATTCGTTAATGTAACATTAGCTCAGTCAAGAAGTCGCGAGACTGTGAAGGCTGTCTTGAGTTCGAATCCTAAAGTATGCTTTTTTATTCATGTTTTTATTTTATTTATTACTTACTTCTTTAAATAAAAAAGATATAACAGAGATATCGAAATTTCTAAGTACTTTTCCTTACCCCGAAAGCTCTCTAACAGATGGCACTTCATCTCACATAGTGGCGAAATGTTTTTTTTTTTATTCACTACGAAAAAAATAAGGGTTATGAGTTCAATAACCGGATGTTCCACGAGCAAAGTTCGGTCGCCCAGATGTAGTTTTAATGTACGGAAGCTTCTCGTACGTATCGTGTTGTGCTACAGCCAGTGCAAATACAACCTATTTATTACATAGATTACGTCTGTAGCAGCTATTTATATTACTTCTATCGTCATTGTTAATATCAGGATGGTCACGTTTTATGTAACTAAGTACTTATTTTATGTTATTAATTTTGAACTATCTTCATCACGTACAAAAACTGTATTTTCTGTGTCATTTGACCTTTTGTAAACAAGAGAATTTCTCTCTTCCTTTCCTTTTTTAAAAATAGTTTTATTCTTTTCGTTTCGTCTCGTTTTTTCCCGATGGCCGGGCATGGACGAAGCGATGACGTCTTGGGCTGACATCCGTGCCCATCTGAGGGCACCCCTAGACTTGTTATCTTAATAAAGCTGAGCCCAAAAGCCCGCTGCTGATATATCACCACTTTGCAAGTAGGCCAGTTAGTGATTCTCGTGTCATTGTCAAAGCGCTAGCAGGTGTCTTTGTCTCTAGCCTTGAAGTACACAATGCACTTCCTACACTCTAGTAGGGCTTCGCTCAGATGAACACGTGACGTTTCCGATCCAACATGGCCTCCACATTGTATTTTACCCACACGTGGTAGATGTAGTATTACAGGAATTTGTTAAAAAACACAAACATTATCATAGTTTTAGACAATATAAACTATAGTTTGTTTAGAAAAGTACACAGGTCACAACACATACTAAAACAAGTGCTACTTGGAGAGTAAATTGTTTAAATGAATAAATCCAAATACTCAATGCCAAAACTTTCGCGATTGCACTTGTATCAGATTTAGCTATAACTATAAGTTTTTTTTCTGGTTAAATGTCCACACATTTAACCAGAAAAAAAAACTTATAGTTATAGCTAAATCTGATAAGTTTGATAGAAGTGCAATCGCGAAAGTTTTGGCATTGAAGCGACTTCAGACTGTTATAAAGCCGCCATATTTTTCGATTGCAAAAATGAGATTACGTTCTAAATTCGAATAACGTTACAATTTCCGCCCACGCTTTCATCTCGCTGGCGACGACGCGCCGCGACGCGATCGATACGGCGCGACAGACTGGCTACACCGCCACTCTTGCTGTCCCTATGAACAAACCTTTTACTTTGTGTTTTGGTTACATACTGAGGCGAAGGATATGTAGCTTGTTTTAGATTGCGTAACTAATACTTGTATAGCAGCAACCATAGGTTTAATCCAAAGTAAACGGGATACAATAGAAAATAAATGGCGCTTCATATTCATGTACCTAGAGCCTATAGAGCGTCGGTAGTCTAGTGGCTAGAGCCGCTGCCTCCCGTCTGGCAGACGCGGGTTCTATCCCCAAGACATACCAATGTGTTTTCGAATTTAGAATTCATATGTACTCTCTTACGTTGAAGGAAAACATCGTGATGAAACCTGCACTCCTGCAAAGAAATTCAAAGGTTGTGTGTGAAGTCGACCAACCCGCCCAGCCTAGTGGCCAGCGTGGTCGACTAAGGCCTAATCGCCCTCGAGCCCCTTGATGGGGACGTATAATTGGTTAAACAAATGTCAGATGGATTTTTAGACGTTTTTTCATCCAGTAACGCCAATTAGTTCAAGTTTTTTTCCCTAATAAAATGTATATAATGAGTAAATCCGTTATATTGTGAGTGTAATATGTCATAAGTTGTAAACGCCTATTGTAGGCTCTACCTTTGTGCAGTCCTCTCAGAAGGTTTAATACAACTATAGCTTTATTACAAATGGTTTATAGTTTAACGATTAAAAGCATTAAAAAGCTGCTTATAATTTAAACCGAATGATGAATTTATATTTCTTCTGAAGTTCTGAATAAGCTAATTATATGATACGACAAATAAATTTCTTCTTGAACTTCCTGTACTTCAGCCTCAATGATATTTTATTTCAAATGACAAAATAACATTTCCATTAGTTTTATAATGTTATACATTAAACCAAAAAACAAGATACAGCGTATCAGCGTATTACGTTGTATCTTGTTTTTCTCGTTCTTTTGTAATGTGAAATAAACTATAGAGTGAGGCTTATAGCATGTCTCTTTTTAGAACTAATTATGTTTTTTTTTTTCAGTGATAGTAAATCCAAAAGCACCCCCGGGCAGCAAGGACAGCGCCAAGAGCTTCAACTTCGACTTCTCATACTGGTCACACAATGTAAGTCACATCTTCAATGCTCTTTTTGGAAAGTCACCAAATCTATTAAAATAAAATAAATAAATATGTGGGGACATCTTCACACAAGGCCATCTAATCCCAAACTAAGCAGAGCTTGTACTATGGGTACCAGACAGCTGATATACATTACACAAATAGATAAATACATACTTATAAACAACAACCAGACACAAGGCAAACACAAGTGCTCATCACACAAATGTTTGCCCTGGGCATACATGTAAGGTGAAAAGTACCCAAAAAGGATACCTTACCTTTTGAGAATTTCTCTCAAAAATATCATTTTGAGCTCTTTCTGATGATCCATAAGAAATAAACAAACACCAAACTTAGTTTTTATTTAATTAAATAAAAATTATTATTTAATTTAAATAGGGTGACTAGGGTGAATGATTCGAAACGCGATTACGGGCACTTTAATCGATTTCAGCGCGTCTCGGAACGCAGCCTGAGTGAATGAATTAAGGATGTGGGCCACACTTGTTAATTCGATATAATTTTCCTTGTAAGATGCATTCATAGACAACTTACTAATGTTATGATTTTTGTACAGGTTTGTGAAAAACTAATAATTGTAAATTGTGAGATTTCTCAGCTTGTAATAGTTAAATTGTAACTTGTTACTTGTCTACGGAGCCGTCAAGTATTTATTCCTGGTCACAGAACATAATGGTCACAGCGCTATTGTATAACACCAACTGTTTAATTCGTGGCGGTATCAAGAAGAGTTATTTTTTTAAAATTGCCGATTGAGACATTTTATATTACATCAGGGCAGTATTACACAATATTTCATACTCGTAGTATCAGACGAATATTTGGTTTACTATTTTTTTGGTACCTAATGATAATAACCAGTTATTAAGTGTGTAAGTAAGCAACTGTAGCAAAAAATCTGAATGATTGGTGAATGAATGATTTTCTTTGTTTTTTCATTCTAACCATTCAAAACATTTTATTCAAGTATTAACCTACATAAATTGTTTTGAAAGAAGACCTCTATACTCTAATACTGCTGATACATAAGTATACTTTCTCATTTATATATAGGTAGGTAAGGTTCTTAGCTTATTTTGGACGTAGGTATGTAATTTTTATATAAAGAAAATGAGCAAACACACAGATTAGTCGACCATTACTACGAAATGGCCAACAGTTACTTGCTAACGCATTTTCTAAGTACTTTTACCTTCATCCCACCCAAGTTCACGAGTTCATTGACCTTCAGACACACTACACATTAAGGACAAAGCTATTCCCTAAAAAACCACGCGGTAAACCTGGCCTATATTTGTACAATCAAGAACAATTCAAGCTTTAAGGGTTCATATAACATTTTCAGTAAGTGTTTTCTTCTCTATGACAAATACCTTAGATGACAACAGTAAGGAACCACATTGTTACTCAACATAAATTGTTAGTCCTAGAACTGACTTTGGGTCTATTTGGACTGATGTTGACTATTAATTCTAACTATGCATCAGTTTTTCTTGCTCGTATCTCTTCGATATCAGTACTGGATGCAAAAATTTACATACCTAATTTAATTTACCTAATTGTTTCTTATAATGTTTATTGTAAAGATTGATATTCCACTTTTGGCTGTACGACTTAACCTATCATCATGCTCAGACATGGGACAAGATGCCAGCCCGCTAATTCTTACATGCATAGTTCGTAGAAGGTAAATAAATTGAATTTTAGTCATCGATCAGACCGCTACTCGTACTACTACGAAAATTCTGAACTGCTACGACTTACTACGCCGTAGCAAATGTAGATGATTCGATGGATCAGCCAGGCCCGATTTTATTATTTTAAACTGGTCTATTTTATTATCACCAAATGGTTGCCTAAAGAATGGATTTTTAAATTATCTTTCAATTAGGCCTGGAAGAAATCGATATGATCAATAAAGACGCCTATACTATATACCTTTAGCTACTAATATATCTGAAAATGCTAAAAATACGCACATACGGAATACCGTGTATATATAAAATAGGAAAGATTTTTATATGAGAAAGCAGACATATTGGGAAAAGCACATGTTAGGAAACAGACGTACCTCAGAGGGGATTAAAAGATAAGTTTCTTGGTAACCTTTGACCATTTCAATAGTACATTGTTATACGAGGGGTGAAAGTAACTTATTTAGCGCCGAGACGGGGTTTGGGGCCTGAGCGTAGCGAGGGCCCTAATAGTTCGAGGCACTAAATAAGTCTTTAACCCGTGGTAAACACTGTGCTTTTCATTATGAATACAGGGAAAGTAAAAATAAAAACACGAAATAGCTAAAGAAAAAATGAGTGACTTCCATATCTGAATCAGATGAACTCATTGTAAAGTAAACAAAACCTTACAACTCGAGAAACAAATGATAATAGGATTGTTGCTTTCCCGCCTATTTTTATTTTATTTGCTGTGGCCGTGCCGGCCAGCTTTTGAGCCATTATTTTTAATTTCCATCATTGAAAAATGTTAAATATTTTGCCCAAATCTATTTTATTTTAAAGAAATAGTTGAAAGTTAATTATAATAAAGTCATTTAAAAAATATATATTCTTTAATTAATACTTAACTTTATGTTATTTCAATTTAACATTGCGCTGTAATTGAGTGTCTGGAAAGGTGAGACATAGTTCAATAGAAATGTGAAATTAAAACCAGTTTTTTTTAAAATATAATTTGACAGAATGAATGAAAATGAATGAATGAATGACAGCTGTCAATTGAAAGTGATTCTCCCTCCGGGCTGAAAAGTATTACCTTCAATCCGCTCCTCAGGCAACTTCCGAACTACTTTCAGAGTATGAGTAATGAAAAAGCATATTTCACTATTCTTGTGATGACCTGGCCCTAAAGTCGATAACCTCAATCGGGCCTCCACGTCTAGTAGGCTCCTGTTTATCTGATTAGAATGATAATGTCAGGTATGCTGTCGGATTTAAAAAGATTGATTGTGTGGTGAAGTCAGTAAAGACTTGTGGTTAGTTTATAAAAATATTTGGGTGCCGGTTCCTGTTCGAGAGGTGGCGATGTGAAGTAACACCACTATTACACCAGTAAATCTTCTTTATCACACTAAGACACTCTTTTAGACTTCTGCACTGTAGGACGCGTATCAATCACCAGAATGCCCGAATCCCCATTATCCCCAATTCGAGCTCACAATTCCCCCCCAAAACATCCCAGTTCTTTAATGCCCTCCTATTGGCTAATAACACAACCAATCAAAAACAAGAATGACCGGAACTAACTGAACAGCCAATAGCAAAAATTCATAACAAACGGAAATAATCATTTTGACAACTCTTAATTCGATTATTAAAATATTACAACTAGCGGAAATAGCCGTTTAAACACTTTTTAAACTTGTTAAATTCAATGCAACCTAACAGATGGTTCGACCCCACTAGAAACCGCACGCGCTCGTAAAGAAATTACAACATTTTTTTTTATTAAGTCGGCTAACCCTCACTGGGCCGACAAAGACCTGGTTGCCCTGATTTGAAATAGGCCATTGGTGTGGGCGTATATGAGCTGATAGTAATAAAGCACATTGAGCTGCGTATATCATTTTCGCAAGAGATGGCTGTTTTGGCCAGCGGCCATATTAGATTTCACTTCACGTTTATCGGATTTTGGAGATCGGTTTACCATTATGATAAAGCTACGGTATTAGGTTCTATAGGTTCGTTAGGATTTATTATGTAACCTGCAGCATAACGGAAGTACCTTAACCTCAGAACGAAATCGGAAAGAAAAAACAAAATGTTTAAATGAGATTATAATGTACACGAGCACATGAGGTATAGACCATACTCGCCATAATTTCACTTGCCGTTTAGACGAGGGATCCTTACATACTACCATTATTTTTAAATGGAAAACATAACCCTCTTTTTCGGTATCGAAAAAACACTTTAAAATTATTTTATGAAGAGTAAACATTATTCTCAGATTCATTTATTTTTATTGCTATAAATATTCAGTGTAATGTAAATTTATGATTCAACCTAACCGCTTCTGCTCTGAAATTAATTAAGGAATTATAATATTTTGATTGCTGTTTCAAGCACTTACTAATTAAAAGCCACAGACGAAAATAAATTTTTATAATTTAATTTAATTTAATTTATTTAAAAATCAAGTAACAATGACTCATTTTGTTAGTACAGTTAATCTTATTCTCTGATATTTTACTCTGATATTTTATACTCTGATATTTTATACAAATGGTATTCTAGGCAAAATCTGTTTTGTTAGTACTTAGAAAAAAGTAGAAACAAATTTAAATTTTTATTTATATAATCTATAACACATACTAAAAATGTGTGAAGATAAATAATTATCTAAACTTTTTTTAAGTGTTAAAGCACGCACTTTAACAGAATTAGATTATTTTAATGTTCTTTTAACCCTATAGTTAGGTATTAATATTTTAGTTTTTGTCGTCACTAAATCGATTACATGGGAAACCATGGGGTAACTCTGAAACTATAAGATATAGAAACATCTGTTCTAAGAAATTAGATTTTTCTATGTCTTACAGTTTCAGAGTTACCCATACTGACCAATCTAAATACAGTGGTCTACAGGGTGGCCTGTATACATTCAAATGTGAGCCATTAGTACCCGGTGACCGCAATGGGCAACCTCTTTGGTAATTAATTTCCAATCGCAGTGTTGGTTTTGCGGTCTGGATGCTATCAAACATTGACAATTTGTACCCGATTGTTTACGTCATCAGGTTTGATCGCGGTTGTTTCGATATTTCAACTGTTTGAAGCTATTATAGATTAAAGTTTAAATGGAGATATTAAATTCAGAAAATGTCTTAAGTGATTTGTGGAATACTAATCGGCAGATAATGAGCTTCCATCCTTCTTCTAGTACAGAAAAAGAGTCTAGAAATCTCTCTATAACTATTGTAAAAAATATAGCCAAATATTACATTTCTATGTTTAAATCGAATACCTATAGGTATACCGGGTGTCCAAAAAGGGTATTTGTACTTTTAAATATCAATAAATCGTCTTAGTGAGGCTACCCTCATAACAAAACAAAATATAATGTCATACATGGAATTTATTGTAAATTTAGTTGAAATGGATTCGTATACCGGAGCTCAGCGCACATTTTGTGTACAAGCTAATTATCAATACAATAATTCGATAATAACAGCTCGCCACTTATATCGCGCGCAGTTCAATTTACGGGACATTTCGTTATCTCCCAGTGCGAATATCATTAGAAAATAGATTAAGACGTAATGGACGTCATTTGGACAACATATTTTTTTCGTCGTAAATTTTCCATTGTATGTACTTTTTGCAAATAGTAATAAAATTATGAAATGATATATCTTTCATATATAATTTTTTGGTATAAACTGCCAACACCTTTTTAGGACACCCGGTACATAACAAGCATTACTTAATTTCCCTGACATTCAAACCCAGAATTTTAAATCCAAGTGCTTATAAAATGTTCTCCCCGTACATTTAGTTTCATTTGCAATTTTAACTAGAGATTTTTGTCTAAATCGCATTCAAATTTATTCCGTTTTGGCGCTTGCTAAAGTGAACTTTATGGTGACGATATTAACCATAAAACTGAACGAGTTTTAAGGCTAGTTGAAACTGTAAAAGCTGTAGAACATAATGGCCGTAGTCAAAGTAATAAAGTTGGTGAAATTCAGGTCGTGAGCGCGCGCTAATTGTAGCTACTATTTAGTTCATTGTTTCGAGCTCCAGCGGCTGCGTTTATAAATTAAAAGCGCATTTTAATAGTGCAGTTAATTTTAAGCCATCCAGATTTCGTTTAGTTAGAGAGGCGAATAGATTACTTGTATTTATGAAAACAAAATCATTCTGTATATTACGCACGACGAATCTTATGAGAAATAATTAATTAATGTTTATTAACGAGTTTTTCTTTGTTATAGCCCACTGATGCTGACTTCTCCTCCCAAATAATGGTCTACAAAGACATAGGAGAGGAGATGTTACAACATGCTTTCGACGGTAAGTACGTAATAAACCACCTGTACTTTATGATATTGAATGGCATTAGAGCGAAACGGCCATACAACTCCGTTAAAAGTCTCTCTCTAAACACTCAGCTATCAAATAAATTGTAAAACAGAAATTGAAAATTTTTGTCGTTCTTGGACAGAACTCGAACCTGCATTTCCTTGGCTATCCAGGCCAGAAACAGACGCATTATCAATTAAGCTCAAATCACACTGAAATGGCAGCGGCTGGCAGCGACGCTTAATGACAAAGCATTATGAACTTTATTTTGAAATAAAAAGGTGTAGATTCGAGAGGCCGCGCGGTGATGAAAGCAGACAGGCGGCCACGCGCGGCTTCGAGAGCAGTCAGGCGGCTACGAGCGGTTTGTACCTACGTCACTGCAAATAAAGTTCATAATGCTTTGTCATTAAAGCGTCGCTGCCAGCCGCTGCCATTTCGGCGTGGTTTGAGCATTATGCCACCAAGCTCTGTAAAAGGTTGACGAAAATTTTCATTGCTTTTTACTTTAAGCTCAGAGTGCATTACAGCTCCATCTGTCGGCGCATTTTCAAACTACCGACTTGAAATATGGATGTCGTTAATCTGTAACAATAATAACCTACTCAACTATCAATCATAGATTGAGTTAACAAGCCCTTTTCGTCTCTAGGTTACAATATATGCATATTCGCGTACGGCCAAACGGGCGCGGGCAAGTCTTACACGATGATGGGGCGCAACGATGACGGCCAGGAGGGAATCATCCCGCAAATCTGCAAGGACCTCTTCCGACGCATCCGACAAACCACTTCCGATGACCTCAAGTATTCGGTAAATCCATCAGTATACAATACACTTGTATACTGTATAGTATAGTACATCTGTGACAATACAGCATAGTTATCAAAGAATTTTAGGCACTTGCTTATGTATACTCTAAGATCGGTATATTCTATGGCTACAGTCAGATTGATGTAGGGATTCATTAGTACACGGTGAAGTTACACAGTATACTCTAGATTCTCTTTTCCGATGCATTCGGCATACCACTTCAAAAGGCGTAGATAAGTCATGCGCGCTCAAAAAGTGGCACACCAAAACGTAGTCACGCGTTGCTTTGTCTCTTTTTCGCACTTATGCTTAGACTTGCCGTCCTTGTGTAAGTTTTGTGTCATGTTAAAACACAGTTTGCCTTGTATGACCTATCTACGCCTTTTTAGTTATAATATCATTGACTTCCGGTATTTCATAATTTTAACTTTTATAATATAGGTACCAGTAGTGGTACTGGTAATGATACTAAAACAGTAGCAATAATATTCCAGCTCAATGAGATCTGTTGCTGTACTATCACTTAAAAACACTTACTCACTCACTTTTTGCTTTCCTTATTCGTTTTCATCAGCGAGGTTCCATACTTATTTTACTTATCCAGGTGGAAGTATCATACATGGAAATCTACTGCGAACGCGTGCGCGACTTGCTCAACCCGAAGAACAAAGGAAACTTGCGGGTTCGTGAGCACCCAGCCTTGGGACCTTACGTCGAGGACCTGAGCAAGCTAGCCGTCACCTCTTTCCAGGACATCAACGACCTTATCGATGAGGGGAATAAAGCCAGGTAGGTTTCAATCTGTGGCATTCTTTAGAGTGCTATATACAGCATGATTTTGTAATCCCTAGCAAAATTTTAATAAAAGCAAAATTTAAAAGCTCACTCAATATACTGCTACATACCTAAGTCGATGCAACGAAGTGCTTTTAAGGAACTTGAACGTTGTTGCCTAGCAGATTAGTTTTGTTTTTGCTGGTATGAACACGAATACATTTTTTTTTTACTAATTGTGTATTCTAAGATCCCTCACGAGCTTTCGCGCCTAAAGCCTCGAATAAATCGAAATATTGAGCTGCACTGAGAGACTCGATGATGTTCAGTGGCGTGAAAAAAGCCCTAGATTCAGCAGTGGACTCACACGGTCTGATGATGACGATGATAAAATGGGACGTTGTTTGCAGGACGGTGGCAGCTACCAACATGAACGAGACCTCTTCCCGCTCTCACGCCGTCTTCACAATATTCTTCACACAGCAGCGGCACGACCAGACCACAGACCTCATGTCTGAAAAGGTACAGTTGTTTCCCGAACTAACTCCGCGTGGTGGATTTAAGCCTGATGTGTATTATTTGTTCTATGTGTACAATTTCCATACAAAATGTACGAGTTCGTGTAAAAATTTTCATAAAATATTTGTTGGCTATTTACGCAGTCTCAAACCGCCAAACGGCCCCTGACTGGATCGTTAAACGATTATGATAATACTCCGGGCTTAACCAAAGCACGGAATATTCTCCAGTCGTCACTCATCCTTTACCTGCTTTCGTATTCATAAGCATTCGACTTGACAAGAGGTAGCTCTCTATCTCTGTCATTCAAAAAGCCGTGTAATCATAAAACTGGTGACGATGATTGCCCCGCTAAAAAACTAGCCGAAAAACGGTACATTAACTCTATAGATAAGATCGACAAAATGTAAACAAACTTGAAGAGGATTTGTGCAATATTGACTTTGACCCAGTTTATGAATGTGCTGATGCGGATGCTTGCATGTCATACTTTATTTTGTGCTTATTGCTATTTTACTTTAATTTATTTATATTTAGCATGTAATTGTTTATATTTATATAGGTAGTAATAATATTTAAGTCTTGTTTATAGCCTGAAATACAGGATTTTCCTAGTTCAGTCGTGCTGTTATCTCGTGCTGTTATTTCCCTTTGTATTTATTTAGTCTGTAGTAGTTTTTTTGTACATATTACTCAATAAATTTATTCTTATTCTTTCTATTCTGTATAGCCTAGATTCATCAAATCTTCGCTATCACAAAATAACTTTTCAAAAGTAAAAGCTTCCTTCATAAATAAGCTTTATTGCTGAAAATGTAGAGATGATGATTGTGCCGATGTGTAATGTATGTTGCCTTCGAGAGATTGGCGATTTTGTCATAAATCCCATCGTCATAACCTTAAAAATATATGAGACCATATCAAGGATTTTCTAAAAAAAAAAAAGAATTAAATAGAGAGTTGGTATTACTAAGCTTTCTTAAAATAATACGGAAGAATGGGGGACTTTCCGACAGCCAATAAAAAAAATAGTTCATAAAACTTCGATATAATATGGCGTTGACGATTCGTGGATGAAGAAATCCGGTGAGTCACCCAGGGCCATAAAAGGATTTATAAAAAAAAAACACAAAGTACACCTGGCGCCATCTATCATTTTAATAAGAATATTTTTATTTTTTAAAGAGCTGTCAGAAAATCCCCCATTAAGAACCTACTTTTTATTAAAGTCAGCTAAAATCGAAGTTATCTCTAAGCCATGAGCGATTCATTAATTCATGAGCTGATGATGATGAACCAACGTTTTCCACTCAGGTGTCGAAGATATCGCTGGTGGACTTGGCTGGTTCAGAACGAGCTGACTCCACCGGAGCGAAGGGCACCCGGCTCAAGGAAGGTGCTAACATCAACAAGTCCTTGACAACTCTCGGCAAGGTCATCTCAGCGCTGGCCGAAATCGTAAGTTATATATCTGTTATATTTACTATAAAACAGATTTATATTTTTAGTCTAATAAGAAATACCAGTTTACACATAAGAATAGGTCTACAATCCTTTACAAAACGGTGCTCGGCAAACAGCCAATTTCTCTGTTTTGAATCATTTGATACCTAATTATTAGGGACAGATCGAAATTGGTATTTCTTTAAATTATATTATAATTAATACATCGTTTATTTATTCAACTCAACCACAACACACAGTTATTTTTGCATAAATATTCAAATTCAATTCAACTTGCCGCCATGGCGCGCCATAGCACCGTCCCGCTTTCCCGGCCCCGGACCGCCCCCGGCACGGCTCTGTGTGACTTGGGCCATAATGTCTTATTTGAGCTATGACAAATATCAAATTTTTACCAAAACTCCAGCTGTGTGGATTTTGTCATCTTTCAACTCAAGTTTTTGTTTGTATATTTTATTATATTAAAATATGCCCACATAAATACACATAAGGACTCACCCCATCATATGTATTTCATAAGCTCTTGCTAATATAGTATATATTAAGTATGGTCAGCCACAGAACAACCAACTTCTTCATTTAAAAAAAACAATTTTGCATTAGTTTATTTACTGTTGACTTTATTTGTTGCTAGATTCGTATGTTCAGCAGTCATTAACACCTTTTATCAATTTTTATCGCGTTCTTTTCATTTGGAAACATCTACAGTCGGTAAGTCAGATTCATCACTGTGTGTAAATGACATCACAAGTATTTATTAAATAATATGTATGATATATTCATGATTGCTAGATTTATATCGGGTTTATAAAGCATTTTTATTTTCTACTGAACATGACTGCTTTTGTTCCATTTAGTTCTTATCAATGAATCTTTTAATCATAACAGCATTCCTATACAAATAATAATGAATGAATCGGTGTTCAAACCAGGCGTCAAAGAGTAAGAAGTCGAAGAAGGCAGACTTCATTCCGTACCGCGACTCGGTGCTGACGTGGCTGCTCCGTGAGAACCTGGGCGGCAACTCTAAGACCGCCATGATAGCAGCCATCTCGCCTGCTGACATCAATTATGATGAAACTCTTAGTACTCTCAGGTATCTGTTAAAAAATTACCATAAAGGAATATATGGCCATACGAGGCTACACCCACGTAGTTTTTGATTTTATGATTTCCCGCGGTAAAAACTAGTCTTTGATCAAACAGAGAACATAGTAATGCTGTGTGTTAAGTTGTATCCTAATGTGCTCAGCCGTTTTATTTAAACTTTGACATTTATTAATAAGAAGTTTTGACATTGACTTCTAAAAGTTTATTAACCAGAGCAAAAGTAGAGCAAGCAGGATTATTTTTGAACCATTATCTTAAGGATTTTTCAAAGAATTTTATTTTTATCTTGGTTCTGTGTCAATTTTTAAGGAAACGCATCAGCCAGTAGAAGAAATTATTTTCATTGAATAAAGAATAAGATAGAGACAAAAAGTTCAATTTTATTATCTTATATCCTAAAGAACGAAACAACGAAATACAATAGGCCATTATTTTTTTTTATTTTTTTTCATTTAGATACGCGGACCGCGCCAAACAGATCGTCTGCAAGGCGGTTGTCAACGAGGACGCAAACGCCAAACTTATCCGCGAACTCAAAGAAGAGATCCTCAAACTGCGCGAACTGCTCAAGGCTGAGGGGATCGAAGTGGAAGAAGGTCAGTGGGGGGATAAGAGTCAACGAGAATTAAATAATAAACAGTTCTTTATGTAGAGAAGAGAATTTTTAACGTTACTGGCGCGGTGATGTATCGCTGCGCTGAACATGTGTAGGTATATAACGCGTACACTGCTCGAGTGTCGCTTCTATACGGAAATATAATTTATTGTTCTTGATATTGTGCTGGAGATTGACGACATTACAGACTTACGCATTGTTAGAGAATAGTCCTCTGAAAATTTTACAATGCGCTTAATGTTATTTAAAATTGGATAGGTGAACAAAAGGTAGATGATTTGTTGGTGACAAAAATGGAAAAGGTGTGCTATAAGTATAGGTATTTAAAGATGGGTGTTGTATTCATGAAAGCCTACGCTAGCACAAAATGGCCTCGATTCGGGATGTCATGCTCTAATTCTAATTTTAAAATCCAGCTATCCTTTTCGTTTTTATGACCAATGAAAGAGAGGTGATGAACGAATGATATTCATTTGAACGAATGATAACGTAAAATAAGGGCATAGCTGTCAGTTTAAGAGATTTTTAAGTTACATGTTTTAAGTGCTCTCTAAAATTGTGCAATCGACACGGCCATAAGGTTCAAATTCGATGTTTGACAGCTCTCATATTAGAATGGCCATCTCCTGTCCCTTTTCAGTCTTTAATAGGTAAAAAGGACGGACTAACTTAAATTAAGGATTAGAGCGTGACATCCCGAATCGAGGCCAATGTCTTTTTCTTTTTAGGAATATTTAGATGACAATCTCGTCGGTCTCCAGTAATAGCTGTAAATGTAAAAAAAATTGTAAATGCCAGTCTGTTAGTCGTCATGTGGTCGGTAAGATCTCGTTTGTGTGTGTATTCTTATAATATGTAAATAAAACATATTCTAGTCTAAACTAATTAATAGGGACCGAAATGCCACATATTCTATTAATTATCACTTCTAGATACTTAACTACGATTTCTCTTCTTTCAAAATCCACGAACTAGGACCAGACGGTAAAATCTTATACGAAAAGAAAGAAGCAGCCAGTAAGTAACCTATCGAGGCTTACAACGCATTTGTACACCCCACTCGTACGCTTGGCCTCAGAGGGTTGCCAGCCGCATAAAAATGCAACCTTTCTGGTATTATCTGGAGATATCTGGCAACCCACACTATTTAAATTAAACTCTGAGCAATATACTTTGCACTTTGTCCGAAGCTTGTGGCGTCGTCGTAGGCATATTGATAGTGTACACTTCGCATATCTGAATGAGTATATATTTTCATAGTCTATGGGCGGGTACCTAAATAAATATTTATCTGCGCTTATTATATTGGTGTTGGTTTCACCTATCGTTATAAAGGGATGTATGTATTGTACCTTTTTTATCATATTATAAATGTGTGTAATGTTGAATATTGTGGTCAACCAAGTATTTTAATGCAACACGTCCTTTTTTAACCATAATATAAATTATTTAATAGAAGAAATTGAGTATGAAACATTAAAATGCTTGGATGATATTGTTGAATATACTTATTAAAATGAAACCGTTCGCGGCTGAATATTAAAAAAAAATTGGAATTGCTTAAAAAAAAATAATAAAACAATAATATATTATTTCACAAAAGAAAAAAAAATTGGTAAGTTTAAGGTCGCGGACGGATGGACCCAAAGAATTCTGGGTCCCATTTTTATGATATAAAATATATTATTATGATATAAAATATATTATGTGTTATGGCAGAAAAGCTTGATAGCTTGAGCCTTGCATGTTCCCTTATATTTGTGTCCGTATAGCATCCAGTATTTCGAAATATTTACTATTCTAGTTGTAATTTATTTTTTAATTACTAATTATGTAGTGGAAGTTAATAAAAATTCCTACTGCATATTTCATTCAGTACACATGGGTGTGTGTATGGTTGCAATAATTTGCACTAATGGAGTGGGAGCACTCGTGTGGTATTACATTGGTAGTACCACGTACGAACGAAAGTGCATGAATACTTTAAATTGATGAACTCTTCTAACACCGACCTCATCTTGATAAAAATAAACTAAGCGTCAGTAACACCTTATCCAGATTGATGACGAAGACATATATTTTATTATCTACTTTATATATTTTTAATACTTTTATCTACCTTATTTTGAGTTTCATAATGTAATAAAATATTGAATCTTCTGGATGGCGTTAATTACTGTTCTTTCTTGTCTCTTGTTTTTAATTATGGTTAATTCCTCGGTGGGGACGTATATGAGCTGTTGATGATGATATGGTTCAGAGTCTGACAACACCGCCTTTTCTATCTCATCACAGTTCGTGAAATAATAGCAAAGGCAACGTTTCTATTCTGAAAACTAAAACAAAGATAAGGCATCGACAAGTTCATATTCGACTATCCCAGCAAGCCCAAAGTCACAACCAAGTATAAAAGAAAACCTTGATGTGCACTTGGCTCTATCGTCGGAGCTATAAAAAGTCTAGTTATCTCTTTCCCCCTCAACAACGTCTCTATGTAACAAAACAGGGGAGGAGAACGCGTCGCCGATGCGCAAGAAGAGCGAGGCGGAGGAGGCGATGTCTCCGAAGCTGTCTCGCGCCGCCACCACCATCGCGGAAGAAGCAGTAGACCAGCTCCAGGCTTCCGAGAAACTCATTGCAGGTATGAACTGGGTTAAGTTGTATATTGTTTTATTCTTTTTAACGAGAACTTGTTAGAACAGATGCTATCCAATCCCTCTAGAACACAAATTGTGGGAGAAAATAAAGCAAGACTATTTACGCAAAAAACTTAAAAAACAAGTTTTACATAAACTGCGATAGATGGAATCTTAGATGTTCTTGGGGAAAATAAAAAACAGGATAGTTGGACTGTCTAATCAAACTCATTGTGAATAGCTTTTTTTTGTTGGATGTTCAAACAGTAACATATACGAGGAAAATATATAGGCGCAACACAATAGTGTTTTCCTTAATATTTTAATCCTAGATTTGCGCAAAATCATTCGTTGCTATTTTAGAACGGTCAAATACAGTTAAATAAAATGTCCTGTTTAGTTTATATTTCTAGTAACTTGGAGAAATTATTGGAAGACGCGCGTCTTAATCTTAATCTAGACCACTTATTCTGCTGATTTAATTTTAGAACTGAACGAAACTTGGGAGGAGAAACTCAAGCGCACGGAACAGATTCGCGTTCAACGCGAGGCAGTGTTTGCCGAAATGGGCGTGGCGGTCAAAGAGGGCATCACCGTCGGCGTCTACTCGCCTAAGAAGACGCCGCATCTCGTCAACTTGAACGAGGATCCCAATCTGTCGGAGTGCCTCATCTATTACATTAAAGATGGTAAGTTATTTAATGACAGGTAGGTTGAAGCTGAAATGGGCGTGGTGGTCAAAGAAGGCATCACCGTCGGCGTCTAATGCAATAAGAAAACACCGCATCTCGTCAACTTGAATGAAGGTCTCAATTTGTCGATTATATTAAAGATGGTAAATTGAATTTGTAAGCTTGAAACTAAAATGAACGCTCTTATCTGTAGACATATCTCATCAACTGTATAAAAGGATTTCGTAAAAAAAGACACCCTAAGCAAAGGCGTGTCCAAGGTTTACTTGCTTAAAATCAAAATATCGTCCTAAAATCTGTTTAAAAAATAAAAATAGAGTATGAGTCCCATGTTTTGCGTGGTTTTGTAACGCAAATTGATCTCACTTTACAAACGTTTACATTCATACATTTTATCAACTTTTGCTATAGCCTATTTTTAACCTCGCCTCTGTATGCCAATCAGGAGTGACCCGCCTGGGGACGTCGGAGGCGAACCTGCCCCAGGACATCCAGCTGTCGGGGTCCCACATCCTGAGCGAGCACTGCATCTTCGAGAACGTCGACGGAGTCATCTGCCTCATCCCGCACAAGAATGCGCTCGTATACGTCAACGGCCGCGAGGTTTGTGCTTCATCTTTGTTATCATATAAGCTATGGAACAGTTGCCCAACTGAATAAGGGATACATGCGTTACACTCATAGATCTCTAGTAAATTTCCGTGTGACGGGGATGCCCCAATAATAATGAAAGATGTGGGGACATTCAAACTTCCCACGACACTTTAATAACAAGGGATTCAAACCCGGGACCCTGAGCTTTGTAAACAGGCTTACTGTCGTCAGCTAGGCTATGGAGCAGCTAATAAACTCAGGTGGTGCTGTCCAACGGTAATATAAACACTTCCTGCTCCATCGCCCTGGTTTCTCTGTTTCCTGCAACATAGTGGACCCGAACCAGGCCAATCCAAAGTTTTGCCCAAGACCTTTGTAATTTATTATCGATTTCAGATACTGAAAGAGCAAATGAGTTTAAGACATTTAGATGCTTTGAAACACTTTGATACTTCAGAGATTTAAGCAACTTATATTTGGTGAAAATAAAAAAATAATTAGAAGATTCACGAGGCCAATATCTCAAAGAAATTAACGTGTTGAGTAAAACCCTCATTTCTACGCAGGTGACGGAGCCGATAATCTTGAAGACGGGATCCCGCGTGATCCTGGGCAAGAACCACGTGTTCCGCTTCACCCACCCCGGGCAGCCGCGCGAACCCATCATCAGCACCAACAAAGACATCGCCACTGCTGAAGGTAACACTCCTGTCGCTAGAATATTGAAAGAGTCATCATCATCGTATATCAACCAGTTTTAGGATCTGCCGTGGTATCAACCTTCTGTTGGGAAAAGCCCTCTTCTCTATTGCAATTACCCAGTTTGATCCTGTGAATTTAGCGATATCAGACCATCGGACTGGTCCTTCCCTTGCACACTACTTTGATAGAGTAAATATTACAGATGACAAGACGACGCGCAGTTGGTTTGTCCATCGCATTTAAATCTTATGTAATTGTGTAAATTTTTTGTTATGCTACTTTTGGATAGGTAATCGAGAAGAAGAAAGAAGCGAAAAGGAAGGTAGATAATAAACGCCGTAATATACATATATTTCTTCCACATTTTCTTAAACACCACTAACTGTAAAAGCGCTGAGATAATCTCTATAATAATAGTTTAAAAAACTAAAAAACACGCTTTTAGCACGCACTAAAAATTACAAAATGTCCGCCATGTTGGATTTAAGTCACGTGATTATTTTTTTCGTATTCCTGACAGCAAACCCTTTCATTTGATACCCATATCATGGGGGTGGATTTCAAACAGCCAGTCCGCCATCTTGGGGAGGCCGCCATATTGGATTTGTAATGACGTTTCTTAGCTAGTCATGTATTGTCATCAGAACTCAGAGCGTGTGCAAAATTTCATCCTAATCGAAGACCGGGAAGTGGGTCAAATTAAGATTCCAAGATTTTCGTACATACATAGTTAGTTACAAGTGAAGCTAATAAAAGCGTGTTAAAAACAGAAATGTTTTGTTATTGACACATTATACAAACATTAATTCTATCTGTAGGAAGCGATGGCGAGAACGTAGACTGGGACTTTGCCCAGTGCGAGCTGCTGGAGAAACAAGGCATCGACCTTCGCGCGGAGATGCAGAAGCGGCTCATGGTGATGGAGGAGCAATGGCGTCGGGAGAAGGAACTGGCTGATGAACAGTTTGAGGAGCAGAGGAAGGTTGGTACAACTTCCAGGTCTTCCATACCTTGAGAGCGGAAAGGCGTTGGGGCGGGATGATAGTGGGAGACTTCCCGAGGTGGACAAAATGTCTAGTGAGAAATATTCTCCTTGTTGATCATCAAGACAAAGTTGAAGACTGACCGTATGCCTGTTAGATAGCTCTTTGACTGTGACAAGAATCGTGACATTATAAAAATACAGGTATCCTCTCCGTTAATTGGTTTCAAAGAGCTGCACTGATGTCTCTTCATAGAATCACACTCTTTATAAAGCAGCAACATGTTAAAGTCCATGAAGAGGGAGAACACCTTTCTTGTCGTCGTACAAATTCATGAATTACCTCTCTAATCTTCCTTCTTACAACTGTTATTATAAATGATACTGCTCTCCTAATCTATATTTCAATTAAAGTTAAATCTATTTGTTATCGTTGTGTAGAACTACGAAGCACGTATCGACGCCCTGCAGCGGCAGGTGGAGGAACAAAGCGTGACCATGTCCATGTACTCCTCATACACTCCCGAAGACTTCCACAACGATGAGGACATATTTGGTAAGTCTCTTTGAAGTCTACAAGATGAATTGACAAGGATTTTTTTGCACAATTAGCTTTATATTAGGTACTATTTCGTATAAGTTAATGCTATAAGATTCTGGCAAAAGCTCCGATTACGTTTTATTATATTTAAAATATTTAAAAAATCTTAGTATTTTATTCTTAACTACGAAAATTTTATGTGCGATATCGAGATACAATATTTGAATCCGGGGATAGACAGAGAAAGGCCATTCTGTATGTATTAGGGCCCAATTTAATTATGTATAATTTGACATCCATTGCGTAGCCAATCAGTCTCAATCGTAAACCCTTATCTTTTTATTATATTGGCCATGTAATGTTCATCGAATTGTAGCTTCGTAAAACGGATCCCACTGCGATACTAGTAGTTGTTCAAATATTGTGTGACTGTGCGACAGCGTTGATTGATATTATGTTTCCCTCCGTTGTGGGTGCAGTGAATCCCCTGTTCGAGACCGAGTGCTGGTCGGCGCGAGAGGTGGGGCTGGCCGCGTGGGCCTTCCGCAAGTGGAAGTACCACCAGTTCACGTCGCTAAGGGACGACCTGTGGGGCAACGCCATCTTCCTCAAGGTATGTACTGCCATCACAGCTTAAGCTAGGCTAGGAAATTCTCTAAATTTTCTTTACATATTAATTATATCATTGTTATCTTTAGCGGTGACACTGTCTAACTGAACCTGTCAGCTATTTCATACCCTACTATCTTATAATGCAATGTCTATGGATATAAAAGTGTAGTTCCAATAAAACGCTGCTAAATCTCATCATTCATCAATATAATGCTCTATAGGTAGTTTTCATTATTCATTTAATTTCTAATTTGTTCCATCTTACTCGTTAATGCTTTTCTCCCGGTTTTCCAATCCATTCCTTGCCAGTTCTCGCCATTTGTTATTGGCGTTTTTATCGTCGCACCATATTTACCACATACGTCCACTGTCTTCTAGGTGACGAGGGAAGAAAATCATATGCCAGCATACAAGATATATTTATTTGGTGAGAGTAACCCAATGAGAGAGAGCAAACAAAAATACCTAGAGATTACGGCGACTTTTAGTGGATATGTAACAAACTAACTTGTAATTAGCGATATCTAGTACAAACTGGTAGAACTAGCAACAACGTCTCGATACTTGACTTACATAAATGACACGCAATACAAGATATCTACGGAAATAGTTTTAACAAATGACAATAGATGTCGCTGCGTTAAACATCCACGAAGATTAATGAAAACCGTCCGTCTATAATTTAACTCTATATCAACAGGAAGCAAATGCAATATCCGTGGAGCTCCGCAAGAAAGTCCAGTTCCAATTCACGCTGCTAACCGACACGCCGTACTCGCCCTTGCCGGCCGAGCTGGCGCCCCGTGACGATGCTGATGATGAGTACAGGCCCAGCGCGCCCACCGTCGTCGCCGTAGAAGTCACCGATACCAAGAACGGCGCCACGCATTACTGGACGCTCGAGAAACTGCGGTGAGTGCTCAATGATTAAGAGGAGTGGAGGACGGTAGATAAACGTGACTGACAGGCGATATGATGAACATTTTAATTTAGTTCTATAGTATACTACTAGATGGCGATGGTGTGTTTCTTTGCAATGAGAAAATCCTAAATAAATGGTGTGTCAAGTCCGCGCCCAATATTATTACCACTTTGGTATACATATTACAAAGAAAAACTGAATGAGAATGGTGCTATTGTCCCCAAATTAACTATACAAAAAATATATTTTCGCGGAATGACAGTAAATTGGTACGCAAATGAATGACAGCGCTTACACAGCGCTCAAAGGGTCAGAACGTTGTATTACAAAAATATAACTTTATGGCATGTAGTGTTTGAAAATTAAAGTATTTGATATGTACCTTAATAATTTTGCTTCGTGCGGGGGGAATCTGGAGATCCAAGCTGGATATGAGAGTTCCTAGTTGATCTGTCAGTAACGTTTATATGGGAATGTTAGTTTAATTGCATTAGCTGTGTAAGGTGACGTTTGTGTGATATAAAAAAGTTTGTACTTAGAACTAAATATGACAATTTATTATGTAGTCTCTAGCATTACGGGAGATAACTTATAAATATCTTCGGACATATTTTAATTTATTTTATTTTGTATTATTGAACTTCTTTAACTTATTCATTTCCGTGTGTGTTTTATTTCGTTGCATTGTGTTTTCGTTATCTATGGTTTATTTTTCTTGGGGTTTCTTTTAGTACCATTTTTTTTAACAAACAACAGATTTTGCTAGTGCAGATCCATTCCGTGTGTTTCCTTTTATTAACTCCTTTTTCAAATTGGTTTATAACAATGGTTTATAAATAAAAACATAAATACCTGTACCATAAATCATTATAGAATGATAAGTGTTTAATATTCTGAGGTAAGTACACCTTTCTGCCCAAGGACAAAAATGATAATTTCTAGATTTGCGATGTTCTGCGCTTTTTTTAGTTGCTGCTTTATTTTATTTATTTCACATTTAATCAACATATTTACTCTATAGATTCTATCAATCTAGTTTAAGTCTACTAATGACTAGATGATGGGAACATTCATTCTGTAATTTTGTAGATATTTTCACATTTTTATAGATTTCAATAGTAGCGCGCTCTCTGTAAACTAGTTGAAGATTGAATGTTCTGATCGCTACTGATTAGGGCATCTTAACGAGGCTACGTTTGAAAACAAGTGTATCTACCAGGTGAAGATAGGTTAGGAGGTGTAGTGTCGTGTAGCGATACTGCATGGGGGATATTGTTGTAGCCACCGCCTGGAGCTGATGCGTCAGATATACAACATGAACGAGAGCGCGAGTGGGGAGGAGGAAGAGCCGCCCCCCGCGCCGCTCGTGCTGGCCCCGCCCCCGCCCGGCCACGCCCCCAACAACAACCAATCACAGCAGGCACAGGATCTGCTGCAGTGTATTTCGGCGGCCGCGCAACAGACGCGCCTCTCGCTAGCCAATCTGCTTCCGTCAAGGTTTGTTCGCCGCTTCTGCTGCGACACGCCTTTATATCCTGGGGGAGATGTAGCACGTTTTATGTGCACAGTATAGTGTTATCCTAAAATTTGTAGGTAAAGTTTGATACGACGCACGATATGGATGGAAAAATCATATCTAGCATAGTAGCTACGCCTCAACCTTTTTGAATTTTTATTATTCGAATATGTAAAAAATCCATGTAAAAACATACACAAATTGTAGTTTAATTAGCATTACTTTTTATTACTCGGACCAACCACCCACTGGACACCACACAGGACGCTACTTTCCGAAACGCATAGGTGCATTTGCACATATAAATATCTGTGGGCGGCCAATACCTCACGGCTCACTTCAGTTTCTACCAATTATGAGACCTGTCAGTAAGTTGCGTAAGCGAGATGAACCAATCACGACGTGTTCCCCGCACCGCAACTTTTTCGTAATTAGTTTGTTAGTAAATTATACAGAATGCGGTGTCCAGTAGCTGGTTGGTCCGAGTTTTATTAGTATCTAGATTAGATATAGTTGTACCCGCAAAAAAAAAAACTAGAAAGCATAATTATGTACAGCTAACAACAGATAAATATAGCAAAATTTGGAAGCTTACTGACTGTAAATTAAATAAATAAATTGAGTACGTTTTGATCACTCGACCCCTGCCGGCTGCTTGCTACAAGCTTGTATAAAATGCTTACCGACTACTTTCCACTTTCTAGGCGTTGATAATGATCACGATTTAATTTCTTGTTTCGTTGACTTACTTTACAAGTGTACCTATATTGTAAAATCGCTCGCTATGCCAGTCGTTCTATAGTGTGGAGAAATATATCCTTTTGCCCATGGACTGCTTCGTGATGTCCAAGTCAGTCGAAACTCGATGTATAGTTTGCTTGCAGTGTGCTATGCCTAATCTTTAAGTGTATAATATGTTTGTTTGCATGATACGTACATAAATGTCGTGCAGGTTTGAAGTAGGTTAGGTAAGTATTATTAAAGTAGACAAGTCAATCAATAAATTTGATGTTGTTTTTAAAAGTTATTTTCAAAATTATTGTAACAAGCAATGTGTTTTTCTTAGCTTTATTGTTTTACTGTTAAACTGAACTCGCATTGAAATGTGATTTACAAGGCGCGCTATAACTGAAGCGATTGTTTCCAGGCAACGTTTGGAGCTGATGCGCGAGATGTACCACAACGAGGCCGAGTTGTCCCCCACGTCCCCCGATCACAACGTGGAGTCTGTCACCGGGGGAGATCCCTTCTACGACCGCTTCCCCTGGTTCCGTATGGTTGGCAGGTCTGTTTTTTTAATCTTCTTCTTACTAAATCGAAAAACACATAATACCAAACTAAATTGTGTTTTAAACACTTTAAGGTTTTCGCGGTTGTTAATATTAATAACACATATCTACCGGGTTATTACCACGATTTTAATTTAAGGACTACCTACTGTCGAAGTGACTGTCGAGTGAGTTCCGGTAGTAGTGAAAAAGACTGAGAAAGAGGGTAGACAGATATGTTCCGGCTAACCACCCGCAAGTACTTCAGTTGTGCCGTGATCATGACTATTGCAACATAGTCGAAATATCGGTAAGCTCATTAATAAGCTTATTTTAAATTAAAATCGTGGTAATAAGGATCGGGCCACACTTATCGACGGCGATCGACGGTTTGCCTATACAAAACGCGCATTTAGTATGGCAATCCTTTCGCATCGACGCGGCGAAAAGATTTCCATACTAAGTGCGCGTTTTGTATAGGCAAACCGTCGATCGCCGTCCATAAGTGTGGCCCGACCCTAACCCGGTGGATATGTGTGTTGTGTCATTAAATTGTGTTTGTCCAATGTTCAGCTCAGGACTGCATTTGGTCTGGCCTCAAAGAGATCCTCTATTGTGCATATTGTAGGGCTCGATGGACACGCCAACAGATGGGCCATGTTTTGCGGCATTTTAATGGCAATTACAACGTAATAATAACTCAATATAAAAAGCGAGAAGAATGTATTCTTTTTGCTTCTACCCCTGTTACATAGAGCACAACATGTTTCTTTGGAACCATAATATACTCACCGGCACATCTAACCGCCCACCCTGTATTTCTGGTTAATTTTAAACTAGGCTTTTTGTTATGTAGATCACAATTGATTTATTGATAATTTTACGATAAATTAAACGTTAAATTAACTACTTTTTAACTAGAACAACAGCTGTAACTAGTAGAATTATAAAGAATCACGAGTATTCCCTGAAATGAAGTTAGTTGTGCCGGTGAGTGTATAAAAGGTTATGATTGATTTTATTTGTGTGGTTCAACTACTGTTTGTCGTACAGGGCATTCGTGTACCTGTCGAACCTGTTGTACCCGGTACCGCTGATACACAAGGTGGCCATCGTGAACGAGAAAGGAGATGTGAAAGGATTCCTGCGCGTCGCCGTGCAAGCCGTCATCGACGCCGAGAAAAGTGAGTCTTTGAGTCGTTACTACATCTCTCGGTTTCTAACTTAGTCTTCACAACCTCTGTGGCCGAGTGGTCGAGATTTCGACACTCATTACGGAGGTTCCGGGTTCGATTCCCGGGGGGGACACTGTCAAGCAAAAATTTCTTTGTGAGACTTTTCCCAGTTTGGTTAGGACATTGCAGGCTGAATCAACATGATTGTTCGAAAAGAAAAATGATTCCGTGCTTCGGAAGGCATGCTAAGCCGTTGGTCCCGGCTACGAGCCAAGTCTGTGGCCTTTGGCTGCTCTATAACACTGACACCAGGGTCTGTGAGGTCGGTTGTCGACCTTACAACCCATACAATGATGATGATGATAACTTAGTCTTCAGCCAACTTCAGACGTGGTAGCGTTTTTCAATTCAGTTGCTCTATTGAAGCAATTGCTAACAGATTTTTGAAATCTGTTTACTTTGCAGACAACTCGGAATTCGCTGCTGGCGTGAAGCAATCAGCCAAGATATCGTTTGATGACGACATCGCCCCGACGCGCTCCCGACTCAAGGCCCTCACCAATGTGGAGAAGAACAACGCCATCAACCTCGAAGAACGCATTCAGGATATCAACATCACCGACTCTAACATCAAAATCGAAGGTAATTAGATACACTACACTACACAGTTATATATATATTGCGAAGAACTGACACACTTCCGGCTCAAAGCCCACCAATGTGGAGAACACAACGCTATCAACCTTTCGCATTCAGGATACCGACATCATCGACTCTAATATCAAAATCGAAAGTGAAATTCTATAACATTTGTACAAAAGTCATTATTTTTTTAGTAACAGTTGTTTAAGTTACCGCATGATAGGATTTTATTTTGCAGAGTTCAAAATTTGTCTCTTTTGGTCCATTTTTTAATTGGTAAAAAGAAAAAAAAAGCATTTTAAGAGTACATTTGAAGCACTTTTGAAGACCCTTACTATTATTTGTGCGTCTAGACGAAAATGCTGTTATTTAACATAAGCAGCGTTCATCTAAAATCTAATAATTATGTAAACATTGTTAGTAGAAACTGAAATAGTAGTTTATGAAACTGTTGCATAATGAGGGGTATTAAAACATGAGGCTCGGTTTTTAATAGATGCACACGAGTGTTTTAATACCTAGTTATGTGCAGTTTCATGCACTACTTTATCTACTCTCATACATTGGTGTTGAACAAAAACGAAGTACCTCTTTTTGAATTTTCCATTCCATAAAATCTTCATAGCATTTATCATATATTTTTCTCGACATTGCTGGTAAAAGATTATGAGGCATTTCCGTATATCGGGCGGAGTCAAATTCTCTTCACAAACACTGCTATCGGACATTTTTACGCAAAAATAACAATATTTCTATCAAATTCAGTACAAGAAAACAAGAATGGCGCCAAAACTTCAGAACCAACTAAAACCCAGCCAGCATATCACCACGCATGCGCTAAAGCGGGCGCTCCACACAACATTTAGGGCGCATTCCGAATCAGACTTTCAGAAAGAAAGAAAGATATACATTTTATTCAGTACACGAGATGACGACACATACAGTACATCATTTGAAACTTAACCTAAGAAAATAAAACATAGTTGTCCGAAAAGTACATAAATAGTGCCATCACACTCGATACTAAAAAGGGCTACTAGCTCAGCTAATGCTGTAGCCAAGAGACTACAACGCTGGTTTTCAGCTAGGCCCTGCAGGTACGGTGTTGAACCCAATGAGAACAACACGACATTTTGCTCCTGTTTCTTTGCGCATTCAACTCTTTGTTATTGGTACTAATTTCTACTTTGTATACCTAGAAACAAGAAAAATACCTAGTAGAAAAAGGTCATATCAAGTGGGCCGTAACTTCCTCCTTCTGTAAACGCAAACAATACTTTTTAAGTTTAACTGAAAAACTCCGCACTGAGTCTAGGTTCTTTAGAGGTGGAGGCAGGTCGTTCCAAATCTTTGCGGAAGCATATTTGAAACAGCCTTTATACGCTTTTGACCTGTGCCTAGGAAAGTCCAGCCGATCCAGTCGAAGCCGAGTAGACCTAACTAGCTTCTCATACAAGTATGCTGGTTTACATGTCTTAATAACACCAAAAAGCAATGTTGCAATGTGAACATACCGTCTACTTGCCATCTTCAGGCTATTAGCTTCATTTAAAAACGGAGTGATATGGCTTCTAGGCGGAACCCTATAGCAAAATCTAGCACATGCATTTTGTACCCTTTGGATCAGATTTTTACTTCTCGCTAGCAATCGAGGGCCATATACAGTATCTGCATAATTAAGTTTAGAAAGAACTAAGCTATCAATAAGGTTTGTTCGAAGTTTAACATTTAAATAATCACGCTGCTGTCAGCGATCAGAAAAGCAAAAAAATGTATGGCTGACAGTGATTCGGAACGCAATTACGGGTGCTTTAATAGATTTCAGCGCGTCTCAGAACGCATGCGTGCGCCTTTTTTTTCGTATTCAGCCTAAAACCATAGACTAGTTTAATGAATAAAAAAAGATAGCGGTATTATAATGAGTTTTATGATACAGTTGGCGCTATAATGAGTTTAATTTTTAATTTTATGTACATGCGTTTATAAAGTGTGCCAATATAAAACCGATTTGGATTTTGTAATTCGAATTTTACGATATGAGAGTAGATAAAATTTATTAAAACAATGTTTTCGCAGAAATAAACACTTAACATTATCAATTACTAATTCTTAATATAGAGCTAGGCGTGGGCGAATGCGACGCCGACAGCGGTCGCGGAGACAGCTCCCTCGCCTCCGAGCTGAAGGATGAAGAGCTCCCGGAGCACCTGACCCTGGGCCGCGAGTTCACGTTCCGCGTCACCGTGCTGCAAGCCCACGCCGTCTCCACCGACTACGCCGACGTTTTCTGCCAGTTCAAGTGAGCCCTCATACAACCTCACACAACAAAACCTCTGAACTGAGATGTATCGCGCCACTTACAAAACATCCCATTGTTACGATAACAGGCAAAACAAACAACACAAGAAATGAATTTAAACAAATGACTAGCTAGTGCATATTTGTAACACTTGTTTTTGTTTTCAGCTTCCTTCACCGTAATGAAGATGCATTCTCGACAGAACCCGTCAAGAACGCGGGAAAGAACACTCCTCTCGGGTTTTACCACGTGCAAAACGTACGTATTCACTCTTACAAAACTGACAAATAAATGTGATGGCAGTTAACAGCGTCTAGAAGTTAACAGTATTGTTTTACTATACTGTTAACTTTATAATCCGACTCTCTTTAAAGCCAGAGTCAATAGGCTCCTTCTGGGTAAGCTCGCTAAATCCCATCCCTGCTCTCGGGCTGGATCGGGGCCAAGAGCAAACCCATATAAAAAAAAAAACTTTTGGATTGAACATTTATACAATTTTTCTCTTGAACAATTAGTTTGAAATATTACATTATTTTGCAGATCACAGTGCCAGTAACAAAGTCATTTGTCGAATACATAAAAACACAGCCGATCGTTTTCGAAGTCTTCGGCCACTACCAACAACACCCACTTCACAAGGTTAGTACATATTTATAGCTTTAGGTATATTGCGAGACTGAGAATCATATTGAAAATATAGGAGTAAATTGTAGAAAACAGCAAATAAATTGGTTTGATTTGAAGATTTGTATATTTCAAGAAAAGTAGAAATGAAATGAATAGTTTATTAACTTTTGGATGTTACATCATTACATTTTTTGGGTGAGTTCACTACACGATGTGCGGACTCTGTGGAGAAGAACTCACCAAAGAGATAGAGTTAGAGATAAAATAAAAATAATTTTGACCGTATTACCTATATTTAAGTATGTTATTGTCAGCAGATTTCGTAGACCTGGTTAAAATTGGGGATATATTCTGAAAAAAGCTGATTAATTTGAATCTTATCCAAACTGATACTTAATTGGTATTTAACGGTTTTTAAATGATACTCTAGGTTTTACTAAGTTTACTAACGAGTTAAACCTAAACTTAGAGTTTACAAGTAAATATGGCGAGGTCCCCATTCCCATACCTTGGCTGCCAGATCATTAGTTTATCACTTCCGCCAGTAATAAAAACCTCTTCTCCATCCAGGATGCAAAACAAGACGGCCCCGTCGCAGGCCGAACGCCCCCGCGCCGCATGCTGCCGCCCTCCATCCCGATCTCTGCCCCGGTCCGCTCCCCCAAGTGGGGCGCCGCCGCCGTGGCGCCGCCCTGCTGCTCCAGCCACCTGCACTCCAAACACGACCTGCTCGTCTGGTTCGAGATCTGCGAGTTGGCGCCCAGCGGGGAATATGTGCCGGCGGTAAGTGTACGAGATGCTTTTGGAATGTTTTTAGCCACGGAAAGGTGCGTGCGATTCCAACTGTTTTGTTCGAGGCTAACTGAATTTTAGATAGTTCGAGCAGTCTTTTAATGAACCGGGGAATATGTGCCAGCGGTTAGGTATAGCTACTTTAGTGTCATTCTTTTAGCCACGGATACCAACTGTTTTGTTAGCCTCGGTGACTAAATGAGATGTTTCAAGCAATTTTCCCGACTGATATACAGTGGATTTTACTATCGAAACTGTTATTATCAATGTAATTATACAGATGGACGAAAGGATCAGTTTTAATTGCTTATAAAGCGGAAAATATACTACAAAACTGTTGAAACATCTAATCTACTTTCTTATGAATTTTCGCCTATTATCAATCCTACTTTGTTTATTTTTCGAGCTAAATCTATTTGACTATTTCTATCTGCCGCCGGCAGTAATAAAATGTAGTGTACCAGTTCAGTGTTGACATTGATAATAAAAATCCAAGTTTCCACATGCCTCACAAGATTATTGTTTATAAACGGGTTTTCTGTAGGTGGTCGAGCACAGTGACGACCTGCCCTGCCGAGGGCTGTTCATCTTGCACCAGGGCATCCAGCGCCGCATCCGCATCACCATCCTGCACGAGCCCAGCCAACACCTCGTCTGGAGCGACGTCAGGGAACTTGTTGTTGGTGCGTAGCTTTATTCTGTTCAATGGCCAGAGAGTCCTGCATTTGGGGCTTCATCGTTTATGAGTTCGCCCGAAAATAGAAAAGCTTGTGGTCAAACATATTTCATAAAAAAACCTATTTAAAAGTGGTTCAAACTCACTTTTTAAAATATATAAATGAGTAATTTTTACGGTAGTATTTATCGAAAACCAGTGTTGAAGTTCAAATAATATCTCAATGCATTATCACAATATGATAGAATCTTGAAAAAGTAGCTACAACTCTAAAAAATAAAAACACGTCGCCAATAAAAAATAATTTGGCGCCCGACAAGGGACTAAATATTCCATAGTTGTAATAGAAAAGAACTGAGGTTAGCCAGCTGATATTCAATAGATACGATACTATCGTTTTATTAATTTGCAGGACGTATTCGAAACACACCCGAGGCTAACGAAGACACGACTGACGGCGACGAAGACGGAGCACTTTCCCTTGGACTATTCCCCGGTGAACGACCTAACCTCGATGACAGGGCTGTTTTCAGGTAATTACAATGACTGACTGAAGTGCCAAAGTGCGAAAAAGTAGACTAAAATTCATGGAACTATTAATAAAACGATAGAAAGTTACTAAGATTGGCTGAATATTTTCGAATAACAGTATTGCTAATAAACAAGCATTTGTTTTTAGTGTGCTTTTATTTGTCGCACAACAACTTCTGACACCGTTTTTATGAAACATTCTATCTGTCTTTCTATCTTAAGTAGAGAAAAACTTAAAATTCTATGTTGAACTGCATTTTTTCTAATGTTATCGTAAATTATCGAGCCTACCCTGAATTAGGGCGATTAGGCCTTAGTCGACCACGCTGGCCCAGTGCGGGTAGGTCGACTTCACACACAACCATTGAATTTATTTGCAGGAGTGTGCAGGTTTCATCACGATGTTTTCCTTCACCGTAAGAGCGTCGAATAAACGTACATACGAATTCGAAATTCGAAAACACATTGGTACTTGGTGGGGATCACCCCGCGTCTCCCGGACGGGAGGCTTTTAAGATAATTAATGTAATTATGTTTGTATTAGGTTTGAAGCGGCTTGGGACAGCAGCCTGCACGGCTCTCCGATGCTGAACAGGGTCAGCCAGAACGGAGAAGTTGTATACATCACACTTAGCGCTTATCTCGAGGTAATCTTACTTCTTTATTTAATTTTAACATGTACTAAGGAAGACCTGAATTTGGCATCGCCCAGCGCTGTAGCTGTGGCCGAGAAAATATGAGTTATTGTCATCGATACGAAGAGTTTCAATTCTAATTCGTTTAGTATTGGTGTCGATTCAGCATACGCCCAACTATAAACTAAACTAAAATTAGTCCTGTCACTTTCTATCATTTTTAATTGAAAAGGGACCGAAGATCATCGGTTTTGTTTTTGTCTTTGACTTCACGACTAACTGTTAAATTTAGTCTTGTTTTAGTGCCTACCTAAACACCATGACGAATAAAAAGCCACTAAAATAAGACTAAGTAAGTAAGTTGGGTTATTATAGGATGAGTTCTGACAGCTTCAAAATTCTTCATACGACGACGTTAACAACTTTTTTTTATAATATTCAGTTTAAAAGCCATAATATCTAATAATTAAAAATAAAGTAACTTCACCTCTTATTTTATCATTAAGCAGTATGTAATTTTACATTATAAATAAATAAATAAACGAAATAAATTAAAATTTTAATCTGTCAGAGCTCATCCTACAGTAACCCAACTATAGTCGTGAAGTCAAAGACAAAAACAAAACAGATGATCTTCGGTCCCTTTTCAATTAAAAATGATAAAAAGTGACAGGACTAATTTTAGTTTAGTTGGGTGTATGCCGAATCGACACCATTGTCAGACTAATGAACAGCTCAATTGACCCTGTTATCAGAGATTCAAGTCGTCATATGGGCCTCTGGTTTTGTATGATGACCGCTTTCTATAATACGAGTTTCCTAAGCTTAGGAATGCGTTTGATCATCAACAGCTCATTTACGTCCCCACCGAGGGGCTTGAGCCTACCATAAATTAGGCTTAAGCCAACCATGCTGGCCCAGTGGGGGTTGGTCGACTTCACACACAACCTTTGAATTTCTTCGCAGGAGTGCGTGCAAATTTCCTCAAGATGTTTTCCTTCACCGTAAGAGCGTCGAATAAACGTACATATGAATTCGAAATTCGAAAACACGGTGGGAATCGAACCTGCGTCTCCCGGACAGGAGGCAGCGGCCCTAGTTATAATATCACCGACACTCTTTCAATCGCTCTTGATCATATACTATTTATTCGCTCTCCCATACACGACACACTTGCAGTTGCCTAACTTTGTGTTCCACTAGGCAAACGCTGAAATAATTGTTTGTGCCAGGTGGAGAACTGCAGCCGACCAGCCATCGTAACCAAAGACCTGTCGTTAGTGGTGGTCGGCCGCGACGCGCGCTCGGGCCGCTCCCTCAAGCGAGCATTGTTCGGCTCGCGGTCCGCCCGCGCCGACCACCTCACGGGCGTGTACGAGCTCAGCCTGCACAGAGCGCTCGAACCAGGTATGATTTTATAAATTATAGATGTACATGTTTATAGAAGAGTCAGTTTAAAAAAGGCTGCACTCTATTTGACAGCGTTCAGATAGCATTACCACCGGCGATGGGGTATTTTTTTATTTTTCATTAATTTTAGTTTTAATTATAATTTTAATGTAATATAATTTAATTTAAATTTAATTTGATTTGAACTTTATGTTATGTTATCTTTGTTATTTTTGTATTATGATGGGCCTAGTTGTCTGATAATAAATGATTTATAATATTTCGTTTCAAATAACTTACGGCAAATGTATCTTTACTTGATTCCTCAATAAAACAAGCATTTTACAACGTTTTAAATTGAAATCAAAAGACATTGTGCGTGCATGCATTGAATTGAACTAACCATTTTATACCAAACCGGCGCGTTACTTATGTTTTTTTTACTGCCGTCACTAAACAAACAAATGATAGATGATTGTGTTGGTTGTGTTGTTGATGATAATGATAATGATAATGATTTATTTGCTAAGAAAAATGGTACAGGTTTGCAGGTGTACAGCATAGTAAATAACGAGCACATTTTCAGTCACTTTAAAGTAACATGCAAATTATAAATGTCATAATAACTTAAAAAACAATACACAAAATTACACTAAAAATGTCCAAACAAGTCATGCAAACTTTACACTTAAATAATCCTTAACTGAGTAAAAATTTTGTGATTGAAGCCATTTGAACAATTCTCTTTTAAATACGAGTTTAGGCTGTTGTATTAAAGTTCGTGGCAGATTATTATAAATTTTAATACACATAGGACCACAGTTTTGACTGTATCTTGCCGTTTTAGGGACAACAGTTTGCACTAATTTATCCGGGTGTCTCAAAGGTCTATTAGTTAAGTCTTTTGCTTTTTTAAAGAGATATAGATTTTCCTTAACAAATTTGGCCACTTCAAATATATAGAGACACGGTAATGGAAGAACTTTTAATAACGGACGGCATGAATCGCGAGGACCAGCTCCACAAATTGATCTAATACATTTTTTTTGAGCGATAAATGCTCTTTTAGAATGAGCGCTATTACCCCAGATAAGAATTCCATATCTAGCGACGGAATCAATATAACCGAAGTATGCAGCCAAGGCAGTGTTTAAAGAGGCTGCTTTTGAGAGTTTGTAGAGCGGAAAACTGAATCTATTTATTTTGTTACAAACTAGATCAATCTGTTTTTTCCATTTAAATTCAGCATCAAGTGATAAGCCTAAAAATTTTACACAGTCAGTTCCGTCAATGTGTTTGCATTGGCGGCGTCATATTTAATGTTAAGTTTCTTATTTAAATTATTAAAATTCATAAAATTCGTCTTATTAATATTAATTTGCAAATTATTTTTATCCATCCATTCTATTACTACTTTAATTATATTATTTATGTCATTTTCATGGTTATCAAATTTATTAGATGTCACAACGATTGATATGTCATCTGCGAAAAGAATTGTTCTATATTTTGTCACCTCTGGGATATCGTTAATATATGCCAAAAATAATAGCGGCCCTAGGACGCTTCCCTGTGGGACTCCTGAAGTATTTTGTCTATACTTGGATCTTTTCGTTTCAACTTGAAAATTTTTGCTAAGGTTTGAAATCTCTGTGCATTGGGTCCTATTATCTAAATAACTTTTAATCCATTTGAGAGCTGGGCCTCTTATTCCATAATGATCTAATTTGGAGAGCAAGAGGCTATGAGAGACAAAATCAAAAGCCTTTGTCATATCGAAAAAAAGAACGGTCGTAAGTAATCCTTTATTGGTCTGATCTAAAACTTCATTTACAAGGTTATAAGTTGCTAAGGTTGTAGTTTTTTTACGTTGAAAACCGTATTGGTCACTCTTTAATATACTACATTTATTAAAGAATCCTAATAGCTGCTCATACATTATTTTTTCAAAAATCTTAGAAAAAACCGAAATCAAGGCAATGGGGCGATAGTTTTCTATGACCGATCTATCTCCTTTTTTAAATAAGGGCTTTACGATAGTCTTTTTTAGGCTCTCGGGAAAAACACCTTGCTCTAGGGAAAGATTTATCAGATAAGTCAGTACTGGAGCAATTTGATACCTACAACTTTTCAGAACCTTTGTGCACACTTCGTCATGTCCCACTGACGTTGTATTCTTTAGAGACATAATTGCTTTAATAACGTCATTTTCATTTATAGGTTTTATGTAAATTGAATTTGGTATATGAACATTTGAATGAGTCTTAGAGGTTTTATTGTTAGTTTTACTTGTGGAATTGATGAAATAATCATTAAAACTAGAGGCAATTGTGTGATGTGTTGTGTTGATGTTAGATGGTTGTCTTGAGGTGCCGCCTTTATTACCAAGACATAATATTCTCATGTTTGAAAATATACAGGATTAACGCACCAGTTTTGGTGTATCAACAGTCTCACAAAAGCTGTGAAAACGATGGAACTCAAGGAGTTGCTATGTATTGTTTTAGGAGTGCAGCGTCGCCAGCGACGCGTGCTGGACACGAGCGGTACTTACGTCCGAGGAGAAGAGAATCTACACGGCTGGAGGCCACGTGGAGACTCGCTCATATTCGATCACCAGGTGAATAACATGACTTGGTTTCAATAACGCTTAGGTCTGAAGAAGACAGGGAATGTAGAAGATAAAAATAAAATCAAACTAATATGTCTGCGATGGCCAAAATGAAGTATTTGTTACTTGTTTCGCTTAGGCGTAACAGTGAAAAAATAAATGAATATAACATAATTATAAAAATAAATAGAGAAAATAATAATGGCCTGTCAGTGCATTAGTCTATTTTGAATTTAATTGCAATCTTTTTTATTTGCATTTACGGAGCTCTTCGTCTATAAGGTTGTTATAATTTGACAGTCTCGTTTGACAGTACCTACAAGTAGAATTTTAAACGTATTTTTGTTTTCCATGCTAACAGAAACGCATCAGGCGCAAATTGACCTATGATTGGCCGTTGGACACGATCGCAAAATTCCAGGTTCACAAACTATGTTTTCTTAGCTATTTAGTATGCCATCACCCATTCGATGTATACTATATCATATTCATACTAAATAGCTACCTAAATGTAATTTGTGTACTGGTTATATTATCATTAGTTTTTTTTTTACATCGCTTTATATTTACTTAGTTAAAATTGATAAACTATTCTATATATTTTGGTTTATTATTCATCATCTAAATCAATAGCTTAGTATTTTTAAGAATTATTTTAATTATTTTTAGACTTAGTTTTTCCTCTTAGCTATAGTCCAATTGTTAGTCAAAAAGATCGCCTAAAACTACAACTATTTGACTGTATTTTTTATAGTTACAGAATACACATACAATTATACTATATTATAATAGATAAAAATCATGAGCACGAAATCTTAGGTTTTCACTTCATGTTGATTTAGTGGAAAAGTCAGTCAAAATATTGTATTCATATCAAGAAGAAGAATTTAACAAATCACTTATCATATCGACACCTCCTATGAACAACAACGTAACTCAATTTTAGCAACTAATCAGTACAGCAGTTTAAAGTGAAAAAAAAAAATGTTTTACCTATAGTTAGGTTTTTTTGACCAATTCTAACTTCAGTTCTATTGTACTTAGAGACTGCTTGGACAGAAAATTAAGAGTAAATAAAAATATGATAAGGAATAATATTAACTAAAGTCATTTTGTATCTCAAGTCACGTATCTCAAGTTACGTTGTTGTTCATAGGAAGTGTCGATATCATTATAATGGGTGCATAGTCTGGATTATTTCTAAATATGTGAAGGGAAACTAGTCTGTAGCTACATAGCTGTACATATTTTATTGAGTTATTGGCCACGATTCGGGATGTCACGCTCTAATCCCTAATTTAAGTTAGTCCGTCCTTTTTACCTTTTAAAGATTGAAAAGTGACAAGAGATGGCCATCCTAATATTAGAGCTGTCAAACATCAAATTTGAACCTTATGGCCGTGTCGATTGCACAATTTTAGAGAGCACTTAAAACATGCGACTTAAAAATCTCTTAAACTGACAGCTATGCCCTTATTTTACCATTACAGGCTTTTTGTGTCTTCTTGTGTTATTGTTTTATTTTCTTTAATGTATAAAATGAATACTAGGCGTAACGTCATACCTTGAATATTTTATTTATGACATCAAAAAAGCTGGGTTGCCTAGAACAACAGTATAAACACGTCTTCCTTATACCATCTTTGTTTACTCAAAAAACTGTCCGCGAGTGATCTGAGTGCTTTCATGAGCTGCATTCTGATCGCGCGCGAACTGGTTTTTACCGGTTACCAATTGACTGGTTGTCATGTGCAGTGGGAGCTGGAGAAGATGACCCGCCTGGAGCAGGTGGGGCGCACGCGGCACCTGCTGGCGCTGCGCGAGCGGCTGCGGCACGGACATGAGAACACGGTCGCGCCCAACGACTTCACCAAGACGGAGAAGGTCAGTGGCTGTCTCTTTCACACGCACACGCCTCACACACGCTCAATCTCGCTATGGAGTACAGACCATTATTGATGATCTGCATTTAAAAACTCATTCATTGTTACTTTTTACCGAGTAGTGTGAAACGTAGATGACGTTCTAAAGCCAAAAGGCGTAGCCTACTAAGACCTTAAAAAAAATATGGTAAAAGTATACTGGAGTGAACTGTCATTTCGTCTAAACCTGAATTTTTAATTTCATGCCAAAGTTGTAAACAAAGAAACTTCACTGTCAAAATGACATTCCAGTTATCAAAAACATTTTTTGTTGTATTTTTTTTAGAAATAAGACAAGAGCCTCTTCATATCACACAAATGTTTGCCCGTAGCGGGGTTTGAACCCTGCCTATAGAGCTGACAACATCAGCGTCATCGACATATCGACGGGACTTTTCATACATCGCTAACACCATTAAGGAAGGTCCAAAAATTGACTTTCGACCTATTTTCCTTGGGAAAAGTTGTTGTAAATGGCGGTCTAATTTAAATACTACATTTAAATATGCCAAATGGTTTCAAAATAACCTGTATAGTGTATTGATGAGGATGAAAAATAAAAACAACAATTTTATTCTGAATCTGATAAACTTTCTTCAGATTCGTCTGTTACATTTATTATAAATTGCTCTACTACGTCATCAATCAGGTGATCGAGTTTGCACATTTAATCCTCCTCCAAAAATGTTGTGAACTTCTTTGGTGTTGCAAGTTCATTTTTTATTTTGCACGAGAAAAACTAATTTCCTTTAAACAAAATGTATGTTGCAGCTTTTTCAAATTTATCTGAGTCATTATGTTTGGTTGTTAATGAAGTTTTATAACAGAGATGAAAATAAAATTTAACAATCTTTTTTCGCAATAATCGTAATCTTTAAAATTGCACTAATTTTTCTACAACGGCCATACCTTTGTTTACAACTTTGGCATGAAATTAAAAATTCAGGTTTAGAATATTCTGTAAACTTTTTGTGAAGACTGTTGTCATTAATTTTGAAATGTGAAAGAAGCGGAAAGAAGCGTAATGAAGCTCTCTTTCAGGTCCTATATTTAATATATTTGCTAAAATTAAGTAATCAGACAAAGAGCTACTATATGTTACCCATGTTAACAATAAGATTGCTTAAATAAACTCGTGCCAGATTGAGTGTGCTAGATCTGATTTTCTATGCATTAGAAACTGGCTTATTTGCCGCTAAATTTTTTGGGTCTGGAGGTAAAGTAATGTAGGTGCTGGTTTTATTTTTCAGTCTGTAGTGCTTTAAAATTAAATAAATTAAAGGACAGAAGCAATCAATCCACCAAGAAACAAGCAAAAGTATTTAGTTATAGCTACGCTGCAGCTTTCCAGCTGTTCGGAAGCTTGTCAAGTCTCCGAAGACCGACGACGCTGCGACGCCTGGTAAACGGTGAAAGGGATCTAATCACGAAGAAGTTTTCTTTATCTATCAAAAGTATTTACATATAGCTACGCTGCGGCTTTCCAGCTGTTCTGAAGCTTGTCTCTGAAGAACGACGCTGCGACGCCTGGTAAAACGGTGAAAGGGATAATCACTGAGACAGTTTCTTTATCTATTTATTTGTGTTTTAGCCAAAAGGTGTTGGGGGCACTGAAAAATGGTGCGTTATGTGTATGCAGGAGGTGTGCAACATGGCGGCCAAGGCGGCGGCCGAGTGCGCGCATGCGCCGCGGGACGACGCGCTGTACGAGCCGTGGGAGCTGTCCGCCCGGGAACAGGAACTCGCCACCAAGTTCCTCAAACTCATACAGGGTGCGTCTTTCAAAGATCAGCGCTGGAGTTACCTGCAATAACTGATATGCTACACTGAAATCGAAATAGATCTGAGTTGTTTGAGATATAAGGTTCAAAGATTATTTTTTCTCACTGCTTTTGGTTTCGCAAAGAAGCGGAGAACTATCTTGATTTCAGTTTAGTTTTGTGATTGCAGGAATGACGGCTTTCTTATTTTCTTTTTTGTTGTTTTTGGTTTGTGGTGAAGCGACTATTTAAAATTATTGTTAAATAAGGTTAAATTAGGTACCGTGTTCATGTCTCGCCATTTTTATACAAACCAAAATTTCTCAGTTTTAAATATAAAAACCAATATAGCTGGTTCACCGATTTTTTTACATGATGACGACGTATAATCTGAGAACAAAAGTACTTGTACGGTGCATACAAGTAGTTCTATGGTGGTTGAGTCAGTCTGACCGATTCTTTAACAAAGTTTCAGCAGATGTTATGCAATCTCAGATGCGAAGTGTTTTTGTTGTGTTCATGGTTTCAGGAAGAATAGGAGTGACTGGCAAAGAGGTAGAGGCGGCGCAGTCTCCGTCCACGCCCGTTGACGAGGGCGTGTCAGCGGACATCTCCACGCCCAGCCTGCTCTCGTCCATACACAGCGCTAGCAGCATGGAGTGAGTCTCTTTTCATAACTGAAGAATGTTCGAATTAAACATGTTTAGACCTAAATTAACAAATGTAATTATTTGTTTCTCACTTTTGTGTGCTCCGAAACTGTCCCGTAAGTCCTTCAAAAACAAGTTATATTAGTGATTAGCCCGTCTAACTATATTGTCAGTTTTCAAGAAGAATAATCTTTATTTGCTTTAAACATGGTATAGGGGTGTTACATTGACAAAAAAGTTGTGCAGACATGTTTAGCTAAAGTTTAGTAGCATGCAAATATCACAACAGGTTATCTTTAAGGATCAATCAAGAAATTCCTTAACACTATAGTAGTTTTGTTTCTTAAGCCATTCATATAGTTTTCTTTTAAATAAAGTCAAATTCAAGCCACCAAATGGTCTCGGAATAGAATATACTTGACTGAAGTTCTGGTTGACTAGGCTAATGGTCGACTGACTAACGATTTAACGCAGAGCCGAAACTACTGACTCCAAAAGCTTCAAAAAGTTCAGGACGTAGACAAGCACTAAGAAAAAGGATGATAAAAGTTTGTACAATAATCTGTCGTTTTAAACGAAAACCGCAGGTGGAATGCTAATAAAAAATATGCTATTGCAGTTGTGAGCGTCATTTCTCCTTTCTGACCCTGATTGTCTTCCACAGGCTATGCTCCCCCGAGCGACTAGTGCTGGAGAAGTCGATGGCGGCGTGGGGCGGCGCCGGCGCCATGGCGGGCGGAGCCCTGTACGTGCCCGAGTGCGAGGAAGTCCGCGTGTCAGCGGCTGTTGCGCGCCGCGGATACCTCAACGTGCTTCAGCACGGCTCGCACGGCTGGAAGAAACGCTGGCTGGTCAGTATTCACACACACTCACACACAGTCACGTGTTTTTGTACTTTGAATAGTTGAGTTTTGTGCTTTGCGTATTATAATGACCTTTTTTGCTTTACTATTTGTGTAAATAAAGTCCCGGACACTCCATCCAAGAAAAAATAACCTTTGGTAAAGAAATTATTTCAAAATATAAAGTCACGTGGTGTACACCGGTTATACGAGCTTCAGCGTGGCTACACGAATGTAACCAAAGGACACTAAAAAGAGTAGGTCCCCTGGTTTTCATGCTTAGTATAATCTGTGTTATGAAAATGGAAGAGGCTGTAACAGTTGGAAACGTGTTGACATGACAGGTGGTCCGGCGGCCATACGTGTTCATGTACCGGGACGAGCGCGACCCCATCGAGCGCGCGGTCATCAACCTCGCCAACGCGCACGTCGAGTACTCCGAGGACCAGGAGCAGATGGTCCGCATGCCCAACACCTTCAGGTACACACACAACTTCAACCTAAGATTGTTTCAATCAAAACTCAAAGCACATATTTTTATTATATGTATTTTTAAGTATATTTTTATATGTTCCTGTTCGATGATAACTATTTTTATAATAAAACGTGTAACTAGGATTTAAGTAAGAATAATACCAGTGGTGCAGTCTCGGACCAACCACTCACTGGACGCCATATGTCAGGGCGAAACATTCCTGCATTTGCACATATAAAATATCTCTGGCCTCGCGGCTCTCTTCAGTTCCGACCAAGTATGAGACCTGTCAATACGTTGCGTAAGCGAGATGAACCAATCACGACGTGTTCCCCGCGCCCCCGCACCGCAACTTTTTTCGTAATTAGTTTATTAGTAAATTATACAATATGTCATGTCCGGTGGGTGGTTGGTCCGAGGGTGCAGTGAACCAAAAAAGCTGTCTATGTACTTCTTATGTAAGTGACATTGTATGTCCTTTTTTTGAGTATAAGTATTTTGAAACGAACCCTATCGCGAGGATCTGTACTGGTCCGTTTATCCGTTGGTCCGTACCTATCTTATAATAAACACCCACTCGCACCTTCAGAGGTAACAAAAAAAAACCTTATCGCGATTAAAATTGTTGAACTTTAATGAGAAATTGTTGAACTTTAGACTGGTCATACTTTAAGATTCGCGTGACATGCAATTGATTTATCAGTCCAACTGCGCGACGTTGCTTTTTTGAGCGACAGAATAGTCTCAATAACATCAAATTATCACCGAATAATATTCATATTTTGAATAGTTTTGAACCATAGCATAATCGTTATTTGCTTGATGTCCCGTCAAACGTTCACTGCGCTATGAAGTTTATCGCTGCGATTTAGAAGGAAGCAAGCAAACTTAATGGGGGATTTTCTGACAGCTCTTTAAAAAATAAAAATAATAGTTCTAATTAAGACCAGATAGATGGAACCAGGTGTACTTCGTGAATTCTTTTTTTAATCCTTTTATATCCCTGGGTGACTCGCCGCATTTCTTCGGATCCTCGTATCGTCAACACCATCTAAGATTTAAGAACCATTTTCTTTAATTGGCTGTCAGAAAATCGCCCATTCTACCGACCGGTACTCACCCTACTACTCACCCTACTACTCACCCGATACTCGAATGAACTAGTAACATTTCAGTTGATTGATCAATTGATGATGATTGACGGTGTGTTTGGCAGCGTGGTGAGCAAGGAGCGCGGCTACCTGCTGCAGACCCTGGGTGACAAGGAAGTGCACGACTGGCTCTACGCCATCAACCCGCTGCTCGCCGGACAGATCAGGTGAGCACATTACATTGCTATACTACACTATTCAAGTAGCAATAGCGATTAGTCCTTGAATCAAGATATTTAATTTTCAAAAGAATATGACATCTGTTGTTTATTGGGCTTAAAACGCTTATCGGAGTACATAGCGTCATTCCAAAAACATTTTGTTACCTGGCATAAAATAAAATGGATGCCAATGACACTATTTTTTTAAATCTAACGATTGTCTTATTTTCAGTTCAAATCTTAAGACTGATGTTCAGTTTTCAATCCGCCAAAATGGCCCTTAACATGATTTAACGTATTTCTAGCTGATGCTGACTGACAATATTATTTTTCCTCAAGTATTTGTGTGTGGCAGTTATTTATTTTTGTAACTGATTAATTAAAAATACTGCTAGAACAATACCCTTACTATAGTGTCACATACATTTAGTTTTTCTCTATTATTACTCGTATACAGCATGTTAATGGCATACATTCTAGTAAAATTACACAGCAAACTGCCAATTTACAACTAGAAAACAGTACAGCAGTACTACATCTATAGACCTATAGAATAGACCTATATATTTGCATGTTGTTTGAAAATTTATTTTCAACCCTCTCCTCTGTCTAAATTTTTCTTCCTGTTTTTTTCTATTCGCTTTAGATTCCTAGTTGACCCCATGAAATTGCTCTTTTGCTACTTAATTAGAGTGAATAATTTCCACGCCTATGTTTTCTTACCAAACCTACGCGTACCTTGTATCGGAGATGCGACGAAGGTGACTAAAGTTCTATAAGAAGTAGTGAAAGGGCAATCCATACAAAAATAAGAGCGAATAGAGTTGGCCCCTGTCAATATACACGTGTGAAGGTGTCCGCACGCAGGTCGCGCTCGGCCCGGCGCGGCATCAAGGAGTCCGCGGGGGCCCCCCAAGGGGCGCCGGGGGGCCCGCAGGGGGGGCGACTGCCCCCCGCATGAGACACCCTCACAATGGAGTCTATCCTCGTTTTTTAAATGCGTCACCGACGCCGGCAGCCTCACCGCGCAAAGAGCGCTGACTGATGCGCGTCCTACATAGATATTGAAACAGACTTAATCGCTTTACTTCTCGCTAATGTTAGTGTTTTGAGATGTCGACCTTAAATTATAAGATAAAAATTTAAAAAATAATCCGTTTTCAATTTCATCGAACACAAAAAATTATATTTAAAGTTGACATTCTCGTAAGTAAAGTGATGCCAAAATATCTTCTAAATGGATATCTGTAACTGGTTTGGTGGGATATTGACACTAATAAACGATTTATAATGTCTAGATTTGGACGTATACTTTATATGAATAGCAAACAAAGCGATATTATACGTACATTACAAATAAGTACATCTGTATTTTGTTTGTGGTCCCTTTGACATGGTTGCAAAAACTGAATCTTTGCTGAATTTCGAGGCCACACAAAAACTAAAATACCAATTTTAAACGTCAATGAATCAATTATTTCATCATATCTTTTATTAACATTTTTTTACTATATATGAATATCTATACCACAATGCATTTAATGCGAAATACGATCTATACGTAAATAGATGTGTATGTTGATAAATGTGTATACCTGTGTTATATCGTTTTATTGAAGAGTTTTAACATGTTCGGATGACTTCGGATGAACTAGTAGGGACCAAACCGGTGTACTGATGCGATCGGGGTAATAACAGATAATATTTATAAACAACGACACGAATTTTAACAAACGAACAATAACATGTATGTATTAGAAGATTGTTTTCAGTTACTGTTTCAATATCTTAAATGGACACCCGTTGGTTATACGCTCTTATAAATTGGTGTATCTTATGTATTAACTTATTTATATACTTACTTGTTATCTAAAATTAAAAACTTGTGTACGAGAGATGGATAATGTTGAGTGCGATTACGTATACTTTTATTATCATACCTAAGTAAATGTTTAGTTTTTTATTGGAAGGAATCGATCAATTATTTTTCTCTTGTCCTTTAATCTGATTGGTTGTCAATACCAGTTAATCTTACGTGCAATAATTATTATGTCAAAGCGGTATTGCGCACAAATGTAAATGTCGGCGGTGTCTGATAGACTCCATTTTGTAAGACCAGATTATAAGAATTTAATATGAATGTATTGTGAAAAGAAAGACAAATTACTGAAAATACCTATTATAGATTTTCTCCTAATGTTGGATACATTATTAATGTAATTTACCTTGTATATACGTATGACCCGAACTGTAGAATAAATATATCTATTTTGAGGCTCAATGGCCAATCGCGAAGCAGATGTGTATAATGGCATACGTTAGTTTCTTTTCACATTTGAGTATTGATTGTAAATACATAATATTAATTATAACAATGTAGTTAATGTAGACTACGCGTTTTGAACAACTGCTCGTATTGTGATTAATTTATTGTTACAGTTTTTTTCATTTTAATTTAGTTGTTCGAGTGGATTGTAAAAAGTAGGTTAGAGACGTTGCCGGTAGGTCAGTGGTACTCTATCAGCTCAGTTGGACCTCCAGTCTTGTTGGATTACAAAAGTAAAAAGTTTTTTTTAATTTGTATCTTGAGCCTACTGCCAACGATCCAAACGCGATTGCGTCTAGTCATGTACTCTCCCGTAGTACATTGTATGTGATAGAGGTAGCTCCGATAGCTCCATAGTTACATTACAATCATGCTGTGCCGCGAACAATCACTACGTAGTTTGTTAATACTCGTCTGTGTTAAGTTGTATGTGTGTTAGTTACCTACGTTACGTCACAAACTCATTTTTGTCCATTGAACACTAGTATTTATACAAAACATTTATATCAATGTAGGTAGATCGATGTGAGGGTAGTTTTATATGGATGACTTTCCTTTCTTTGTTTGGATGTAACTGTCTCAACCGTCTGATGTAAGTCCAAGCTCCTAGTATCGTTACCGCTTTGATAAAATGTTGAATATTATATCGTCACTCTACTATCGCTTCTAGGTGACTCAATTAATTTAAAATAAATCGAGCAAACATAGATCTATTTATGAAAAATTCTTAAGCTTAAGTGACTTAGTAATTGTAAATATATTCGAATAGTTAATTTGGTATACTTATTGTTTTTGGAAATCATAAATAATGCTTTCAGTCGTTATGAGAATCCTGTCACCAGCTTACACACAGATAGTTATACACTAGATGATACCCTGATAATAATTTAGAATAGAGTTAAATAGGTGTAAGATGAAAAAGTATTATCCAACAATTTAGACATGCTGTGTGTTATAATGTTTCTTAAATTGAAATTAATACCATTATTGTCGTCAAGTTATTATCATGTGGCAGTTTGTACAGCACAGCGTCAAAAGACGTCGAACTAAAATAATATAGGGAATTTGATGGTGTGCTCTATAACATTACATTGAAGACATTTCATCCTTCAGTGTCTTGAGAGTGAATGACTTTATGTCCAAATATTTCCTTATCATCACATAAAAATTGCTATTTGTGTATTCTCTCAATATTTCCACTGTATCGAATAAAAAGATCTCGTGCTACTGACATTTTATTGTTAATACCTTTATTTTCTAGTCATTTTGTATAACATTCCAAGGATTGAAAATTCTTTCCTTTCTCAAAATAATTAGGGTAATGTATTTTGCATAGCAAAATGGTGTTTAAGTAGTTGAATAGTGAGCAAGAGGGTCGGACAGAATCACGGGCGTGCGGGGACTACGTAGAACGGAACAAATTGTTTTTGAATAGTTCTTTTGCAAAGCTTATATTTTGTTATCTTCGTTTATTTTTGTAACTTCGAAATTAACTTTTTAAATTAGAGAAAAACAGCTATAGCTATATTTTTTATAGGATGTACTTAGCTATTCCGCTATTTATATAGTACTAGGTTCATTTATGTTTATTTCGGTGCGTTGTTATAATACTTACGGGCTTACAGAAGTCCCTGATATTTTGTTTATAAAGCGATTATGTACAGTGAGGTGTTAGCGAGGGCCAACGTCGACTGCACGCCGACTGTGACCCGACCGCTTATGCAGCCGGCGTGCAGTCGGCGCGGCCTCGCCCTGTGATGTGGATAGTGACTATTGATTGTTGGGCGCGAATGATATTTGAAAAATTATATATTCTATATATAATTTATGAATTTCATTCAATCTAAGAAAATAAGAACAATATAATGATTGGTAATATTACTCATTGCTCTAAATGTACTATCAAAATATATTATACACAGTGTTAAAGGTCATAAATAAAATGCTTTGAAAATTTCCAAATCATTGTTTCCTTTACACCTGATTAAAATGTTCTAAATAAATATCTGAAATGGTTGACCATATATTCCGAATCAGAATGACGGCGCTGTTCATGCAGCTGTGCGTTCAGAAACAACTGGTATAATCTATTGAGCCCCTGAATTATATTACAAGATCCAGACTTTGAAAAGAGAAACTTATAAAAATAAAACATGTTGTCTTCAATTTATAACGAAGTTTATTTCCTTATCATAATGGTGACCGTTGACTCCGTAGCATAACAAGCAAATACATACATGACAATTGACCGTCGCTAGCCTGCAGAGATAAACTAACGATAACATGACTATTCAAACGCAAAAAATGTGGAGGGGCGGGCCATGTATTACATAATCGTAGTTATCTCTACAGTAAGGACTATAAATTATATTCCTTTTTATAAATAAAAAAAAAACAGAAACAGCTGAAAGCTGAGATTCATAAAGATATGCAATTGCAAATGAATACAACAATAATAATATCGTAATAATTAGTTTTTGAAGTTGTAAAAACTAACCTTTATTATATCGCGCCCAGTTTGAGTATCCTTACTATTCGCATTTTATCCTTAAAATTCGTAATAAATTATATTATAAAGATAAAATAAAGATAAAATTTGATAATACATATTTCATTTTAAACGATTCTCGCAAAGTGACGAGTGACGAGACGAGATAACTACAGCAAGATCACAACAAAAAAACCACCAGGCTACACGAAGCTACAAGTTACAAATTACAAGTACAATTCGACGTACATTGCGTAGAAGATTAGAGAAGACGATAAGGGTTTACAGTTTAGGCGAATTGGCTACGCAATGTATATCAAATTGTAACTTGTTACTAGTAATTTGTTGCTTCGTGAAACGGGGCCCAGCAAAACCGAAAAAAGTTGCATAGTTTACTCAGAAATCAATCTGTGCTCGTACGCTTTAGCTAGTACGGGGCGCCAAAAAGAAGCTAAAGGTTAAAAAGGGAGCTAACACACTGCTGCAGAATATCTGCATCTTGATGAATATCCAGGGTGAACAGACTTAGGGTCGGGCCACACTTATCGACGGCGATCGACGGTTGCCTATATAAAACGCGCGCAAAGTATGGAAATCCTTTCGCATCGGACACGGCGAATGATGCCGTGTCCGATGCGAAAGGATAACTTAATATTCACTCTTGTGATAGATTTAGGCGTTACGAGTATCTTTCGGTATAAACAAACTAAAGAAAAATTACTTGATCTAGTTACCTCGAAAGAAACAAAAATTTTTTTTTAATAGAAATAAAGTATTTATTTATCCGTCTCTTTAACGATAAAATATGCTAGTATTAAAAAAATCGCATAAAATTAATAAAATATTTATTTTTAACATTAATATCTTTATTTAAACAAGATCGTTTGTAGTATAAGCTTACAAGCAAACATCACATTTATAGAGAAATTAATTAAAATATGGTTAAATTGATCCCTTAAGCTAAATAAACTTAAATATAAAGATTGATGATCAGTCCCGTGCTATTTATTACTCACTCACCACGATACAATCTGCTGTAAATAGAAAGGGAAGCAACCGTACGAAAAAAAAAAGAAAGTAGTAGGGTTTTTTTTTCTTTCACATGGCTACATTAAAATCTGATGGACAGTAGACACTTAACTAATGCTCACATTTCAACAGGATAGTTGCCTGAATAGCTCAGATCAGTTTCACTTTATTAATTACTTAAATTACGAACAAAATTAAGTCAAGTCGGATAAAAGTTACGGTTTATTATGACTATCTTTTTTTAGTTTTAATTGCATCTTTTACGAATAATTTAAGAAGAAAATATTACGTCGGTTTACGAGTATGGATAAGAACGGCCTATTTTCCTAGATAGTGTAAAAACATTTTTGGGTGTCCAGCAGAACAGCTTGCACAATCACATATCAACTACTGTTTCCGGAATCAAGAAAATCATCTAACTCGCCGCACAACCAGATGATTCATCCTGCAATGTTCCAACCAAACCGGGGACTGTCTCGCATTGGCAGTTTTTTTTATTTAGCAGTGTCTCCACTGGGATTCAAACCCGAAACCTCCAGAATGAGAGCCGAGCGTCGGCCTCGGAGGCTGTAAATGAGCAAACAAGAGAAACAAAACGCCGCCGATGCAGACCCCACCTTGTGCCTTTAAAACGTGCATTCGGCATTAAAGTAGACGACGAGTGGTTGGGCACACTGATGGTGGTTGGTCTGCCCGACACTTTCAAACCTATGATTATGGCTCTGGAAAGCTCCGGCCTAAAAATTTCATCAGATTTTGTCAAGACAAAGCTTTTGCAAGAAGTGTAAGTATCCGAGACTTCTGCTTTTTACACTAAGCATAGATATGATAAGAAAGTATCAACCCAACTAAAATCTAAAGGGAAAGGTCCCCGTTGCTATAATCGTAACAAATATGGATGTCGTGGCCATATCACGAAATTTTCGATCATTTCATGAAAGCAAAAAGAAATAACAAAAAAGAATAAAAGAAAAAGAAAGAGTATCAGGTGAGATGGGTGCTGATAGACACGCACTATGCATACAGCGGTCTCCAAATCCGAGGGCGAGCGCAAGTTCAAGTTGCCTCCGTTGGAAGTAAATAAATTTGACGGCAACATTAAAAATTGGCTCAGTTTTTGGGGAAATTTTAAAAGAGTAGACTCTGACCCCAATATTAATGACACGGAAAAGTTACAATACCTGACATGTCACCAATACCATGTCACCAGGGAGCGAGGAACCTTTGTAGAAATCCAATAACAAACGGCAGTTACAAACTGTGTATACTTGAACTGAAATCACGATATGCCCGTAAAGACTTGCTCATGCAAATGTATGTGAGGGAGTTGCTGTCGCTAATACTCAAGAGAAGAGAATTTTGACTTGACCATCCTCTATGACAGCATAAGCAGTCACCTAAGAACTTTAGAAGTCCTTGGTGTTACCAAAGATAAATATTCTGTATTTTTCTAGCCATTAGAGTCAGCCCTTCCTACAGAAATACGAGTATTAAAAATTTGGGAAAGAGCAAAGCCAGCAGACACTATAGTTGGGTTACTGTAGTATGAGCTCGGACAGATTCAAATTTTAAAAACTTTTTAATAATATTTCGTTTATTTATTTATTAATATTGCATACTGTTTGATGATAAAATAAGAGGCGTAGACAGAGAAGAGAATAGACTGATTGTAATTTTTTGTTTCACTTACACAAGAAAAGGATGCTTTGCTGATTAAAAAAAGAGACAAGTTCGTCAATTTTTTGTCCCTCACTGCGTGGCGGTTTTTTCAAGGTCAGCACAGGTACTGTGCGAAACAATTTTGACAGCTGAGAGTCGCTTGTTTTCTCGGAAGCGTGTAATTTGTTTTAATTTAATTAAGAAGTTCATTTAATTGACGATAATAGTTATTGACATTTATTGTAGACAATTTGTGCACTGTTATTTGCTGAAAGCATGGTGCGTTGTAGTGTTTTGGGGTGTAAAAGTGATAGTGAAAAGAAAATACCAGACCTTGTCCTTTCATTCCACGATAATGCCAATTATTAACCTTTCAATGTAATAAATTATTTGTGTCTTAAATCACGTCAAGCGTAAAATTATCAATAAATAGGCCAAAACAATAACATTAATTATTAATAACCTAAAAATTTGTTTTTGTTCAGTTTTGCCAACTTTTTTAAGTTTATTTTCCCATAATTTGTGGTAATTACATTTTGTTAAGTTAAATTAGATAAAATAGTTAAATAAATTAAAATGTTTTTAAATGACACTTTTCAGTTTCCCGGATAACGACAATATATGTCGAAATTGGATAAAAGCAACGGGACGAACGAATTGGACTGCAAAAAAGTCATCAAGAATTTGTAGCCGACATTTTGAACAAAATATGTTAGTAAAAAAGAACAAACTAACCGTTCTTCGTCCGAATGCTGTGCCATTATTGGTAAATGTTTTTTTTTTCTGCAGTACTGTAGGGAACGGCCTCCTTTGATAGACGCTGGCTGTTTCTCCGGTTCGTTTGATGTACTTTATATCTTTTGGATTTCGAATGGATTATTTTGTATGAGTCAGTTTGACGGCCATCGTGGTCCGTTGAACGTGGTGTTGTTTTCCGAATAGCTATAAAAATCAAATAAACGTGATAATAATATATATCCGTTTATCATTGTACCTACAGTGCTCTTCCAAACAAGTAAAGTTCACTACAATGCTGCGCTCAGTATGTAAGGCAGTGTGACAAATTGCAAAAATATTTAGTGAGCACTTTGATATAAAACTTTTATGGAAGAAAGGGAAAAAAACAATTCTCAATCCTGATGCTGTTCCTAATATGGTAATAACGTGTAAATAAAAACTTTCCTTATAGCGACTGAATCGGGACCGGCGTGTGGATCGATGTACTTACCTATATTACGTTGTCATTAAATAAATAAATAAATAAATAAATAAAAAGAGCTTTATTCACCAAAATGTTGAGGCACATACAAAAATCAATAAATACAAAGTAACAGTATTATCGATTAACCAATGATATTTTTTATAATATTTTTTAATACTTACTAGATACTTAGTATGTGCGTAGGTCCCGCGCAAAGTTGCCGAGCGAATGCACAAAATTATTCAATAAACATACATACACACATACATTTTTTTTATATGAAATTATTTATTTTGTTAAAGAAAAAACCTATCACAGCCTACAGATTCTGAACGTCTCAATATTGTTGAGCCGATGGAAGAGGACAATAGTGAAATCATATCTCAAGATAGCTCAAGTACAGATCGTGTAAGTAATACACCTAAACTATGCAATAAATCACATAAAATTTGACCCATATTTTAAATGTACAAATTTTTATTTTTAGATGGATGTATCTAATATCATCAGTAGCATAGCTAGCACACCTGATTCTGTGTCATCGATGGTGAAAAAAGATTCGAGTGTTTTAATTATTCAAAATAAACCTGAAGCAGACTGTAAGTTAAGTATTCACATCATTTAAAAAAAAAACTTTTCTTTCATACATAAATACATTTACTGTATTGTGTACTATTGAGCATCCTGCACGGTACTGTTATAGTTTAGGCTTACCGTAATCAGAAAGTAATTGAAAGGTACTCAATTTATTTACAACAAACGCTATTAAGTAAGTTTAATGTAAACCGCATTTCAGCTTGTTTCGGATGTTTCTTTCTAGAAGCATTGCAACTACGTCAATGATATCAGTCACTAAAATAGAAAATTTAAATACAACTAAATATTTTATTTCTAGAGTTCATCTCCTGATTACACGCCGCGAACATTAAAGAGGAAATGGAAGAGTGAACAAAAAACATTCAATCAGCGATTGAAAAAATTAATGGCCCTACGAGAAAAAAGTCGGAGATTAACTTGACTCTATCTGGCGTGAACACAATTGCTTTTACTTTTGACGGATGTCCAGACAATTTTGCAATGGTGGTGTCACTTAGAACAAACAAACATCGCCACTCATAAAACTTCTTTCAAAGTCGGCGATCAAGAAGTTTTTATTACTCCAGATCCAGCACACATGCTAAAATTGGTAAGGAACACATTAGGAGAAAAAAAGCAGCTCACGAATCAAAATGGTCAACTAATTTCTTGGGAATACGTAGAAAACCTCAACGAATTACAGCAAAATGAAAGGCTTCACTTAGCAAACAAACTACGTAACCAACACATAGATTTTACGAAACAAATAATGAAAGTTAAGTTAGCAGCTCAGACCTTCAGTAATTCTGTTGTTACAGCAATATCGTTTTGTGATAAAAACCTAGGTTTGCCTGAATTTCATGGCTCGGAAGCCACTGTAGAATTTATCAAAAACATGAATGATTTATTCGACATATTAAATAGTCGCAATTTCAACACTTTTGGTTTTCATAAACCCATGAGCAGATATAATATTGCCAGTATAGAATCATTATTAAGAAAGCTACTTGGTTGTGCTGAAATTGTACGGGCGACCAATTTTAACTATCAATAGACGAACCGGTTTTTTTGGATTCTTAATTTGTATTAAAAGCATTAAAAACCTTTATCAAACTCTAATTGCTTCCGGAGCACTTAAATTTATACCCACGTATAAATTCAGTCAGGATCACCTGGAGTGCTTCTTTAGTGCCATCCGCGCTAAAGGTGGGTTTAATAATAATCCCACTGCCATACAGTTTCAAAGTGCATATAAGCGCCTTATCATTCACGGAGAGATTAAACACATTACATTTGGTAATTGTATTCCATTGGAAGATATAAAAATCCTAACGTTCAGTGACATCCGTCATGAAAAAAAGTTAAATATCTGCACTAAATCCACCCGTGAAGAGGATGCTCTAGAATCTGAGGGGTGTGATCCTGTTATTGATGATGAACATGATTACTTAGCTGATCCTTCTAGATTAACTGTTTATTCTAAAGAAGTAATAAAAAGAAGTAATAACTTACATTGGTGGTTTCATTGTGAGAAAATTACGAAAAGTAATTAAATGTGAAGATTGCCTTCTTGCTTTGATCACAAATAAATATGCCGGGATCATAGCAACTAAAGATAACGGAGGCCTTATACATATATCCATCTAATGATGTATTTAAAATTTGCGAATATGCTGAAAGAATATTTCGAGCCCGTTCTCAAAAAGGCATCTCCTTCTATAAAGAGAATAACTTATTGCCGAAAATGGTTTTGCATTGCTTTAAAGCATGTACTACGCGTTCAAATTGCAAAATTTTTGTTAATGATCATTTTGAATTTCAACCATTGATAGGAAATCATAGAATTTTACTTATTAAAGCTATTTAAGCTATTTTACTTATTAAATGCACTATTATGAAGCTCGCATACACCATGCGACTAAACAAAATTTTGCGCCGAAAGAAATAATTCGGAAAGTTCACACAAAATTAGTACTTTTCCAGGGCCAATAAATGAGAAAATATTGGTATTTTCTGGTACTAACACCTACAGCATTTAAAATCGTGTGATCTTAGGTTTCCGACAAGTTGTCATACTTGTTGGGCTGTCTGGAGGGCGAGGCTCTTGAAGCTGTTAAGGGCCTCAATGTGACTAACGCCAACTATGAAATTGCCCTATCAACACTAAAATACCGATTCGGTAAAAAAGACATCACCATAGATGCTCACTACGACGCACTCTATAAATTACCCCAGTCATCTTATACCGCTGAAAACTGCAGATCAACCTTAGACAATATAGAACGTCATCTAAGAGTGTTGGAATCAATGGAAGAACGAGTGGATTCTAACAACCTCCGTACAGTAATCACCAACAAATTTCCAGATCAAATAATTTATCAATTTAATATGATAATGGACACTCATAATATTAAAGAAATTAGGAAAGGATTAGATAAATAATCTCTACTATGGATATCTGCTATGGAAAAGGCCAAAGGTGTTCCTTCTCTGAATTCCTCAGGTGACAAGTTGGTTGCTGCGGCAGAAGCACTGCATACAGGGTCAACGTAAAGTATGTAAGAACAGACGAAAATGTTGAAACTTTTGATGCGATACTTCACTTGGTATCGATACTTTCTACCCACACTCGATACTTTTTTTACAAATGGAAATTCCTTTCAAATTTATTTTTATTGTATGAAGGTACATACTAAAAAGTGCGACAAAGTTATCTTTTGCGGTGAAGGCGTCCCTAGTATACGTACAATTGATGACAGTAGAATGTCATTTCCATAGTGATAATGTTAGTTCCAATTTTAGCCACCGGAACAGATAAATTTGTCGCACTATTATAACTTTTGTGATAATACCCTCGGATAGTAATAAATCAGTCTGTATTGATTGCTTTGAAAAGAAGTGTTCTTTACTTGAAATAAATAAATATAAAACAAACAATGCTTCCACACCAGGCGGGGAAAAAGGGAGTGCTGGAATTATTTCAGAAAAATTGATGGACAATCTGCGTCCTGCAAAATGTGTTTCAAAGTTTTGAAAACTAGTGGTATGTCACAAAATTTATTTATTTGGACTGGTTGATGTTACAGAAAATGTTGTATTTTGTTCCTCTTGCTTTATATACAATTTTGCTACGTATTCAAGCACGGTTGCATGGTCAAGGGAATTTTTAAAAAAGTACTCGATACTTCATGGTATCGATACTTTTGATCCGATACTGGTATCGGGTACGGTATCGATACTTTCGTTTCGATACTGAAACCCTAAATGCAGCGGATGTATTTGACGAAGCCAATGTGTGCAGTGCAGTTTGAAATTTGTAATGGAAAAATGTTAAATAAGTAAGTTTTAGTCTTGTAATAATTGTTCAATTAAAGGTTATGTTATAATGTAAATATGTCATGTCATATATATTCCTGAAATTAATATATCATATTTTTTTTTTGGGGTTGCCATGTTAAATAGTGTGACCAATTCCAAGTCATAAAAGGATATTAATAAAAAAATAAAGACTTGAAATTGAGGGGGGGGTGTAAGACTATATTCGGTGTGGCAATACTGCGTTGTTGTTGTCTGTGGGCGAGCGCATCTCGCGTTTACTGCGTTAATACTCTTTCCATCTAAAATAAACTAGGATTCTCGTAATTCAGCGTATTTTATTATCTAAAGTCCTGACACGGACATATTGCTGCAAAATGTTTCCGTCGTAAAAAGAAGATAAATAAGGAGGACAGTACGACTTTCTTTGCTCCAGCATTGATTCCTGGCATCACAATCAGTAGGTCAATTCTACTAAATAACTGCAGCTGCTCGTTTACGCTTGTCATTTGAGTCGTGCAGGAGCAGTGTAGTCCAAACACACGTATTCTACTAAAATTTCCTGCACTAGAACTGCACGGCTACTGCACTGCTCCTGCACTGCAACTACATGAATCCTGCAATCAACCTGCAATATAACTAATACGGGTAAAGAGGGTCGTGCACTTGCCCACCGACTTTGGACGGAGCTATCGTGTGCAATTAATGTAATCAATACTCCACAATCCAAGGAATGGGCGAAAGTAAGTTAATCCATAACAAGACAGATCCATAGTATCCATTGGATACTGAATAATAAGTCTTGTTATGATACTATCCATCAACCAACCCGTCACATGGCGCTGAAGACCTGAACCTACATACGTAAATTTGTGAGTAACCACTGCAATAAAGTGTACCTACTACAGAAAATGGATCTTCTACGGCAGCCGCCGCTATTGAAATTTGACACGGGGTCAAGTAGGCGTAATTTCGAGGAATGGAAGCAGAAATTTGATCTATATATGTTAGCTAGCGGTGCGGATTCCAAACTAAAGAATGAACAAAAGAAGGCTTTACTTTTACACTGTATAGGTGACGAAGGACTACAGATTTTCAACACATTGGAGAACAAAGAAAGTCTAACCTTTGACCAAGTGATGACCACTACAAACTCATTGTAGCCCACCGTCAAATGAAACTTACAACAGATACTTTTTTTTCAGTCGTAAACAAAAGTCTATGGAACAATATGAAGAATACTTCACCGTGCTTAACCGTGTTATTAGATCTTTTGTATCTGAAATATTATTATTAAGATGGGAAAGTGTACCAACAAATAAGCGCATCGCAAGAGCACTTAAACCAGTCCAGGCAATAACATCTGTACCTGTTAAATTAGCCAAACCTATAATAGTCCAAGCACCTAAATCTATACCTACCTATACCTGTGGGTTCTGTACCTAGAAATTCTAACTCTGCTATTCCTTCACTGCGTACTGAATCTTTAATTAGTAATGGACCTAGAGAGCCTCTGATGGAATGGAAAATTGTAGAAGAATTTAACACAGTTCCTGATTTTAATAAAACGATTCAACCGATGTCTACATAATATAATCATAAGACGCAGCCTGTAACTATATTTTACAACTTTTTCCCAGAAGACACAATTATATCCATAGCAAGAGAAACCAATCGCTACGCATCACAAAATAACAGCAAAAATTGGACAGATGTATCACCTGATGGAATTAAGGCATATTTGGGGGTACTAATAATGATGGGCCTACATCCTTTGCCCGATATGGAGTTATATTGGTCTAGTGACCCTTTTTACCATAATCCCGAAATTTGCAATATTTTCTCCATAACAAGATTCAAAAAAATTACGGAGAATCTACATTTAAGGGATAACACAAATCAACCTCCAAGGGGCGCAGAAAATTTCGACAAGTTGTACAAGTAAAGAACCCTCATCGATACTTTAAATGAAACGTTTCAAAAAGAGACTTCGAATTCAAGCACTCAATCCATTGACGAGTGCATGGTTAAATTCAAAGGGAGGTTCTTTAAAGCAGTACATGCCCAAAAAGCCTATTAAAAGGGGCTTTGAAGTTTGGGCACGATGCGACTCTAAGAGTGGATACCTATATCAATTTGAGATATTTTCTGGTAAAAGAGACAGCGTGGAGAACGAAGGGCTCGGTTATAATGTTGTTTGGAAACATTGCCAAAACGTACCTCCAAATACACTTATAGCATTCGATAATTTTTTCACCAGCTGCAATTTATTGGATGATTTACTTTTGAACGGCATATATGCTGTGGGAACAGTAAGATTAAACAGAAAAGATTTACCAGAAGTATTAAAAAAACCTGACCCTAAAAATAAGTTGAAAAAATAAAATGAGTTCTTAACAGTGACAGCAGGGCCAATCTCGGCAATCAAATGGGTTGATACGAGAGATGTTCACGTTTTAACTACGGCGCATAACCCAAAAGACGTGTTATTTGTTAAACGAACTCAAAAAGATGGATCTCGAAAAGATACGCTAATTGCAGCGGCTATAGCCTCTTATACACTTACAATGGGTGGGATGGATCATTTTGATCACTTCAGATCATCGTATCCCATCAACCGAAAATATAGGAAGTTTTGGATGCATCTCTTTATATGCATGTGCATCTATCATAAATTCGTACATCACGTACACAACTCTACACTCTGCGATGGTTCACTCACATAGAGACTTTCGGCTGAGGCTTGCTCGGGGATTAGTGACCGGGTTCTCCACTAAAAAACGCAGGCCCATAACTTTCAAAAATAAAAGAGGGGGCAATTTCGGCGTTCCCGACGAAATTCGCCTCATGAACGTGGGTGTGCATATGCCTATTAAAGACACATCATAAAAGAGGTGTCGTTTTTGCTCTACAAGAACGTCAGAGAAACGAACCAACATCAAGTGTTATAAATGTGAAGTTTCGCTTTGTCCGCAAGCTTGCTTTCAAAAATTCCATTTAGCTGAATCGCAAGCAGAAGCATGAAGTAAAAACAAGCTTGCAGACAGTGGGACGTCACTTTTACAAATTACTATAATAGTAGTCAGTTACGATTTTATTCCTACAAATAAATATTTAGCTTTCATTTTCCCGTTGTCAAGTGGTTTTCTTTAATTACTAGCTGACCCGTCTAAACTTGTACAAACCATATTTTTAAATATTACCTTTAAATCCATTTTTTTTTGTTTCTGATCAACAACAAAAACCTGAAAGTAAAACCAGAGGCAATTACTAGTCATGTGGGAAATTATTTCCCACTATTGCTAATATGGATATAGGGAAACTATTTCCCACTTTTGTTTGCTCTAAACGGATATAGGGGAATAATTTCCCACGTATTAAAAATAGCCTCAAAAATTTATTTTTCAGTTTTAATTGACTGAATTCCATTATTAATACCTTTCTAATGACGATTTCATTTTAACTTCATTATAGACACTCACAGGGCTTCGTATCCGATTAAGGGTTAAGCAACTAAGTCTAGACTGCAATTTTAAAGATTTAAAATACAGCTTAATAAGAGATCAAATCGTACTGGGCATAAATTGTGACAGTCTGAGAGAAAAGCTATTGAGAGTAGCTGACCTTTCGCTTGATAAGTGCGTAACTATATAAAGCGGCACAGGTAGCACATATGCAGATTAAGAAACTAAACGGCAAGTCTTCCATTCCAGGACAAACGAGTCTTCTGGTGGTGGTGGACTTCGTAAGGCCCATATTACTACTGACGTGTCGACCGGTGAAGAAAGCAACGAGACGGTCGTGCATAGAAAAAAGAGGAACGTTAATAAAATACAAAAAGGAAAATCGACAATCCATCGAGAAAATCTTATATTAGTTACAATACAACGAGACAATACAATAACTACAATAATAAAAGTAAGACAAGCTCGAAATGACTGCTTTTAATGCCCGAAAGCAGGGCCGAAGATCGCATTTCGATCAAAATAAAATAATGAAATAAGACATTATAAAAAAAAAAATTTTTAGATAAATTAAAAAAAACGCGAAAACCAAATTTTCTGAATTTCTTGCCTTTTTCGGTTGTTTGTGTTTGATAACGTCTGTTTTTTATCATTATAATGTCGGAATCAAGCCAAGAGGACAGTGTTTTAACCCCAATTGAGTTAAAGAAGCAGGTGAAGGACGCAGAACTCGGCTTTCTTCCCGATATCAAAGGAAAGATACCTTAAAACTTACGACATATTTAACGAATGGCGCTTGTCAAAAGGCGCGAAAACTTTTTCCGAAACAGTTATGTTGTCATATTTCATTGAAATAGCAAAAACTAGACAGTAAGTACAGAAAACTAAAGATTGACCCGGAAATTTGAAACCGCAAGGAAAAAAATGGTTTCAATGTATGCAGCAGAATAGTGTTCTGATTAAAAACCTAAAAATTGTATACCTGTATACTGGGCATTGCCTAAAGAGAACTTCGGCCACACTTTTGGCTGATTCAGGAGCTGACCTCACAACTCCGAAACGCTACAGTGGCAGAGGGGTATATTGAAGATTCGATAGAAAACAAATCCAAAATATATGGTCGCATTGTTGAGACTATCCACTTGAAGCCCAAGTAGATAGTCTCAACCGAAGATATCTCCTAAGAGTCCTCCTCCACACTACTCTAATGAGTCTTTTCCTGTGAAGGAGTTTGTTTACACTAGCAGATCATACAAATATTCAAGCGAAAGTCTGCTATCAAACAAATATCTAAGCGAAAATCTGACTATCAAACAAATATCCAAGCGAAAGTCTGACTATCAAACAAATATCTAAGCGAAAGTCTGACTATCAAACAAATATCCAAGCGAAAGTCTGACTATCAAACAAATATCTAAGCGAAAGTCTGACTATCAAACAAATATCCAAGCGAAAGTCTTACTATCAAACAAATATCCAAGCGAAAGTCTTACTATCAAACAAATATCCAAGCGAAAGTCTGACTATCAAACAAATATCTAAGCGAAAGTCTGACTATCAAACAAATATCCAAGCGAAAGTCTTACTATCAAACAAATATCCAAGCGAAAGTCTGACTATCAAACAAATATCTAAGCGAAAGTCTGACTATCAAACAAATATCCAAGCGAAAGTCTGACTATCAAACAAATATCCAAGCGAAAGTCTTACTATCAAACAAATATCCAAGCGAAAGTCTGACTATCAAACAAATGTACCAATTTTTAACGCCATTGAACGCACAATCATAATTTAAATTAAATAAATAAAACAGGACAAAACATAATTTAAACTTGCCGCTCATTTTGTTTGATAAAATAATAAAATTTTAAATTGGTCACATTTATTGTGTTATATCCCCATCCCTCTTGTTCCTTATTCCTTTACATAAGCGCAACAGAGAAAAAAGCAAAACTCAAGAATGAAGTTATTGCTGCTCTCATCGAACGAGTGCCATAAATCATTCACTGTTCGTTCAACATGACAACCAAATGTCATTTTTCACTTTCTATTCGTCGTTGATTTAAAACAGTGCCTCTTCTGCACCGATGTAAGAAAAAATGTGTAAAAACTGTTAAAATTGGTTTTTCTAATTAGTACACCATATAATAGGCTGTATGTATGTCATTGACTTTGCATAACTTTATGATTAAAGATGGGTAAGACGGGCGTCTGTCTCTGTCACTCATTCGTTCTCTCTCACTCCGTTTCCGCTAAGCTATGGCAGTGTTGCCAATTTAGCCCTTTCGGGGCTAGATCTGGCCCTTTTTTGGCTGGTTTAGCCCCTAAAGTAATGATTTAGCCCCTAGCCCTGAATCTATTTTATTTATTTTATTTTATTTTATTTATTTGGGAAAGTAAACAGCTGTATACAATATAATAAATTAATAGTATAGACTTATAAAAGCCCCGAAACCGCCTAAGAAAACTTGTCACTGACACACAGTATAAATATTTGAAAAAAAATCGTGTGTGATACAACGAGACAAAAATTAAAACAAAACTTAGCATTAACTAAACACACAAGCGGGCAACACACACTGTCACTCAAAATAATCAAATGTCAGGTGTCTATCTGTTTCTTTTCTTCTTATATGAATCGAAGAGACAGGTAATTCTAATAAGAAATTCCGGATCAGGACGGAACGAACGATAAATCAACGTAACGAACGGAAACGAAGGAACACCAACCCAACCATGGGATGGGAGAAAGGAACGAAGAAAAGTGAATGATTGAAATTGATTGATTGATAATTGATTGATTCAGTGAGAATTAATTACTTACTTTACTTTGTGATTACGTACTGCAAGCAAACTGCAAAAAATGGACGTTCCTCTTAAGAAGAAGACTAATTACGCTCAACATTATAGAAAAGAATGGGAGAATATTCCTGCATATAAAAAGTGGTTAAGACCAGTCAGTGGAAATGACTCTAAACCTAAAGCAATGTGTGTTTATTGTAAAATTGAATTTACAGCAAAGTTGTACGAACGGAAGCGTCACTCTGAGTCGAAAAAACATGTAGAATAATTGAAACCATTTTCTAACAGCCAGACCACGATATCTATACAAAAAGAAGTGCAATCCAACAGTGTACATAATGCAGAAGCACTGCTTTCGCTCTACATCGCAGAGCATTCAGCTGTTATGCAAGTTGATCATCTAAGTCAAATGTGTGCTAAAGCTTTTCCAGACTCCAACGCTGTTTGTGACATGAAACTACATCGTACTAAATGTAGTGAAATCATAAGAAATGTTTTGGCGCCCCATTTTAAATTGGCGCTGAGAGAGGATATTGGTGATACCAACTACAGTCTCGAAATTGATGAGTCGACCGATATTTCAGTTCAAAAGTATTTAGGCCTTGTAATCAGGTATTTTAGTAGATCTATGAAAAAAATTGTGACAACATTTCTTTCAATCACGGAATTAGAGACTGCAGATGCCAGAGGAATTGTGAATGGGATTGTTAAAACTATTCAAGACATTGGTTTAAACCTTCAAAACATGGTAGGCCTGGGGATCGACAATGCTAGTGTCATGGTAGGGATAAATAATGGCGTTCACCAAATTTTAAAAGAAGAATATGGTCTAGACCACTTAATTTTGGTTAGATGCGTTTGTCATTCGTTGCAACTCGCAGTCAGTCATGCTTCCGAGGAAACTATACCGCGAAACATCGAGTATCTGATAAGAGAAACTTACAATTGGTTTTGTTTGTCGCCAGAACGCCGTCTCCAGTAAGCAAAAATTTATGAAACCATAAATTGCGGAAAAAAGCCATTAAACATTTTGAAAAATTGTGCCACTAGATGGCTTTCCGTAGAACCTGCCGTGCAGCGAATTTTGGATCAATGGGATGAATTGAAGCTGTTTTTTGAAATTGCCAGAAATAAAAATAATTGCTATACGGCCGAAATGCTGTTTAACATGTACAGTAACCCATTCTGGAAGGCATATTTGGTTTATATAAAAAGTATACTTGCACAAGTGCAATACGCGTTAAAGGCATTTGTAGGACAAAACAGCGACCCTACAAAACTGCTGCAATCTTTAGTGAAATTATTAGAGGACCTATGAGATAAAATTGTGATTCCTGGAAAACGCCACTCCATTGATATTTTCAAAGACAATATTGCCAATTACTTAGATCCGATGCCATACCTTGGCTATAACTTTGAGAAGTTAATCGAAACTTGCAGTTTAAACGATAAAGAGATGATTAGAAAACGTTGCATTGATTTTACCGTTAAATTGACCAAAGAATTGCAGCAACGGCTTCCCGACAACATAAAGACACTTCATGAGCGTTGATCATGTATTAAAACCAGTAAAGGGCATGGAAATAATAAAATTAGCTGAACATTTTGGATATGCCGGCGATACCATTGACAAAGTATTTTCTCAATGGAAAAATATACATAATAACAAATGGGAAAATACAAATAATACTGTAAAATTTTGGAACGAAGTGTCGCAATACAAAGATGCGGGAAATGAAAATCCCTACAAAGAAATATGCTCATTGGCATTACTTATGCTCGTATTGCCACACGCAGACGTTGAAAGAGTGTTCAGCACTATGAACATAGTAAAAAATAAATTAAGAAACAGGATGAAATTTGAAACACTTAATTCAATATTACAAATAAGATATGGTCTGATTAAATTTGATAAAAATTGCTTTACATTTGATATTCCAAAAGATATCCTAAAAAAAATTGGATCTAAAGAAAAATATAAATTTTTATTGAACAAGCCCCAATGCGAAACAAATCCATCTCAAGCATCAACTTCTTCGCAAAGTGAAGTGTGCGGCGAGGGCGAGGAATCCTCCTCCGATGAGGACTTTAACCTGTAATAAGCAGTTTTAATTTTGAAGTTGTTTTTTTTTGTTTTTAATTAATATAATAATAAAACAATTTGTCAACAAATCTTACTTCTTTTATTTATTTTTATTAAAAAAGCTAATTTCTCTATTTTAAATTTACTAGCCCAAATTTAGCCCCCATCTAGCCCTTTTTTGAACTCTATTTAGCCCCGAAACCGAAAACTGAGTTGGCAACACTGAGCTATGGCCGTCATCCCAAATCTTGTGAATAATTGTATCCATTTTAATCTAAGCTTGACAATTGTTTTACGCCTTAACAATATATTGAATATATTATTCGTAACAAGTTTTTCATTGTGTTGCCATCAAATTACCATCAACCAACTTCTTGCACGCACCGGACCACTGAGCCACGTCCTCCAAAACAAATAGGTTATCTGGCCCAGACAAAGGAGTTAGGGTATAGGTACTGTAAAATTAAACATAAACAATAGTAATATCTAAACACTTATAAATGTTATGTATGTGCCTGACTTGTTCACCAATTTACTGTCAGTTAGTCAGTTAGTAAGCGAGGGTTATAAAGGCACTTTTCAAGGGGATTCATGCAATATTTATAATAATAAAAGTAAAGTCAAAGAGAACGTACGAAATCATATTAGAAATGATGAAATCTCGATTTCCAAATTGGACACCCACAAAAATGGCTTTGAAAATCAGCAACCAAATGTATTTCCGGATACCGAGATAAAAAGCTGTTTTTATAATTTTATTAACAGTCTCTTCAGACATGCGAAGCGACTGGGCATCAAAAGTAAAGTGCAGAAACGTCATGTAGCCAGATGTACTGGCTTAGCATGTGGCTTAGTATCAAATATGTACTGTCCAGAGCTAGCAAAACCAAGGAAATTTATAAATTTTACAAGTAGAGAAAACTTAGTAGAATTAATGAAAGCAATAAAAAATGGAATAGACAATGACATGCTATGTTTACCATGAAGAAATAGCTAGAAAGACACCTGGGGGCCATTTCACGAAGCTACAAGTTACAAATTACAAGTAGTACAATTCGACGTCCATTGCGTAGACGATTAGAGAAAACGATAAGGGTTTACAGTTTAGGCGAATTGGCTACGCAATGTATATCAAATTGTTGCTTCGTGAAACGGGGCCTGATGAAGTTTGTTCTTTTTTACTTCATTATACTTAAATAACAAAAAATATGGACTCTACCGTTGAAAAGGTGCATCGCAATCGCTGTGATTATAATGCTGATGGCATTAGTTAAATTAAAAAGACGAAACTTAACTTTCCTATGCGTGACCTTCCTACTGTAAGTTAAAAAACAAACATAAATAAAGATGGAGTCGTCATAGAAAAGCTTTGTGCATTTTTATTTGAATATAACTTGTACAACACATGGTGTCAGGTGAAAATATCATTCATGGATGGAATACGACCGCCTACAGCCTTTCAGCTCTCAGGAAACGGAGCAAACTTTAAAAAAATCGTCCAACAGTTTGAATTATATCTTGACGCTGTTGGATTGACAGGCGCAACGCAACTGATACAAGAAAAAACGCATTGTTTTTGAGCTGTGCAGGAGAGGAGGCGATCGAAATATAGTGGACAAATTTAAAGAATACTCTGAACCTAGAAAAAGTTTATTATGGCACAGATAATATAATACTACGTACAGTTGCCTCATCTCATACAAAAAAACTGTACCCTCAAAACTCGGGCTATTCTTCGGGCTATTTTGTTTCCTCTATTAGCTCACTAGATGGTGCTACGTGCGCACTGACCTACAAAATTGCGCAGATACGCCATTATAAATATACTTCTTTTATTGTTTTCTGTTTGCTATTATTTGAATCTTTTCAAAAATCGTTACTACTATCCAAAAACATTAAAATGTTTTAATGCAAGAACAAAACATCGCTGTGTCAAGGGCCAAGTTTGATAAATATTACAACTATTAGATAATAGATGTCACTGTATGTGTGATATGTCACAAACAATATAACTATTAGACGATAGATAGCGCTGCAAATGATAACGATTGCTTAGACTCTACGTAGTGCCAATATTGTCACTAGATGTCATGACTAATTTAGAACAAAATTTCCGTACTAAGGAATGAGACCCCGTGCTAATTATGGTTCACCTAATAATGCTAAGACTAGAATGGAATGGACAAGAATGGATGGAAAGTAATTCTTTCAATTTTTCTTCTGTAACTGGTAATTCTGTCTTAAATCCATACACAATTTCAGTTTCAAACAAATGAAGGATTTTTACAAAAACTATTTAACTGCCAATTTTGGGCGAATCGTAACAATGGTACCAATGCGTTCAGAAAAGAAAATTATATAAGGCGCCAAAATCAGTTTTTATATAAGGCGCCAAAATCGGTTTTTACAAAAAATCACCCGACAAAACAAGGCAACAAAGCAAAATATCGGTAATTTCACAAAAACAACATATCTTTTTGGGTTTTGCATCAAAAACTACTTAAATGAATGCAGGTAAGTAGTTTAAAAAAAAAAAAAAAAAGTCGTCTATCAAATGTCAACTACTAAATAATAAATTCGTTTATTTGTCGCCCTGAGCTCAAAGAAAAGGAAAAAACGTGTAATCAAGGGGTAAATCGTGGATCTAGAAAGAGTAAACGCAAAGAAAAGAAGGAAGATGTTATAAATAACATCTTCCTTCTTTTCTTTGCGTTTTCCTCTTTAGAGGAAGAAAGTTCTAGGTTTGGAACACCTTAATCATAAAAATAATCTTGTCCCAGCTCGCAAAGTTGGTTCAAACTGCAGGTTAGTTTAGTTACTTTCTTTTAATGATTATTTATTCAATTTCTAGCTTATGATCTCGTAGTTATCTAGGATATAGCATGTAAGACTAATCACCCTAAGCTCCCACAACTTGTACTGCGGATAGGTATTTATTTAACCCAACACTTTTTTTACAGATGTAAGAAGTTGCAATGTTACTCCAAAACAACCACATATGAAAGAAACTCTATTCTCAAAAATTTTAACAATATCGGTAGCCCCATCCTCTTTCCTGTAATTAATTTTTTAATTAAATATTTGTCTTTCTATCCCTGTGCTCCCGGTATGTATGATTGTATCAGCTCACTGCTGGCTGGATTAATAAAATCTGTAAACGAACGAACTCTCCTGTTTTAATTTACTTGCTAGAGTGCCACATCGTCCACCCTTCTGACCTTTCACAGGTTATGGGACTAGCCTTGCTTTTTAAGCACTCGATTAGGCCGTAATGAGAACGCACAGATTGCATTTCGGAACTGAAATCGTTTAAAAGAAAAGATCTATCACTCGTCTGGACGCAGATTCTTTGTTGTACGTCGACACGTGGTGTCCGCCATGACGACGACGTCGGCGGCGGGAAATGGCGGTTCCGGCGGTGGTAACGGGAATGGAAATACCATGGGAGGCACGGGGTTGATAAATAATTACCATGCGGTCACACTACTGGATGGCGTTTCGAATTGGAATACATACAAATTTCAGATGAATATGGCACTGACCTTGGAGGGTCTATGGGCGTGCGTGGAAGAAAAAGATACAGATTCCTCACGAATGCAGAAAGCATTAGTGTGCATTCAATATATCATCAATTGTACTAAACCGAAAGAAGCGTGGGATAATTTGAAGAACATAATTCGAAGACAAACGTTTATGCAGAAGAGTATTATTACTGCGATAGCTTCATCGTGTTGACTTCAATATGTATACTAGCATTTCTGAGTACATTGAGGCAATAATGGGCTATGTGCAGAAATTAGCAGACATCGGCAAGACAATTGAAGATGGAGAAATTGCAGAGCTGCTCCTTACAGGACTACCATCGGAATATGATGTTCTTGTACCCAACTTAAGTCAGCAAGCATCACTGGAACCTTATCGAGCGAGCTAGTAAGAACCCGTTTGCTCCAGGAAGAGTTCGGAAGACAAACAAACCAAATAATGGAGGATAGGAGCAGCAGAGTGCTTTCATCTCTAAGAAACAAGATATTGTTTGCCACTATTGCAAAAAGAAAGGACATTCCAAGTCAAAATGCTTCAAATTCAAGAAGGGCGAGAGAGAAGACTATGATAGCTGCAAATAATTCTGTCTCGCAACCACAATGGATTGTGGACAGTGGATGCACTCAACATGACCAATTGTAAGTATTTAATTCCTTATTTTTTAACCCTGCATATCTGAAATTAATATAGCTAATAATAGCAAAATTTATAGCGTTGAAGTAGGTAATATCAGTCTTTTAATGAATAATAAAACTCGCTTGACATTATATAATGTATTGTGTGCCCCAGTTCTCTTAATATAGAGATATAAATAAAATATACAGAATTGGAAAGAGAGACGTCACAGGAGAGAAGGAGAAACCAATATTGATTTCTTTTGTTAATGGCTGGATAAAAGACATTGTTACAAAAAATAAGACTAAACTTAAGGGCGCGTTCCTCGAATTTTGTCTCTTTTCGGGACTATTTTGAACATTGAAATCGTAACAAAAAATATATAAAAAAATATATAAGTAAGGTGAGTTATTCCTTTTTATGATTATATGGTTCAAAAACAATCTGATATACTTTGTTAGATCGAAAATGCATCCAAAGTGTGGTCGAAAATGCTGATTTCCGCCCAAAGAACTTCGTGATTCTAAAATTACTCGATCATTTTATTTTTTAAGTTTATGTATTAGAAACATTTTTTGCAGTTACTTTTTTAATAAATACAATACTTGTTTTTTGATACTTTTATCCAACGAATTTCAAGGCTTGAACGACTCGCGCGCTGCTCGCCAGTGAAGTGTGGCTCGCAAGCCGTCATCGAGGCAGGACCTGTCGGTTTCCGTCAGAAAATTCATCCTCGCTTGAAGCGGTAAAAATATTTAAATTTTTAATTGTGTGTTGTTAATTGTGCAAAAAGAAAATAAAATACGCCAATCTCACTCAAAAATATGTTTTTTTGCCTTTGGCGGTTGAGACGGCGGGGAGCTGGTGTGGGGAGGCATGGAATTTTGTCCGGAAGATAGGGCGTCGGCTGAGGGAGAGAGGGCTTGATCCCCGCTCCGGTTCGTTTCTCGCCCAAAGGTTGTCCATCGCCATACAGCGCGGAAACGCTGCTAGTGTGATAGGTACTTTTGGGCCGGGAATGACCCGGGGTGGGCTTTTCGAGTAGCTTTTGACTGTCAATAATATTTTTATATTATTGTTTTTTGTCGACGATATTTTGTTTTTAATTAAAACTTATCGGAGCTACGCCGGACGGACTTGTTGATGATGATATTGTTGTAGAAGTTAAATGTCCAATTTCTGCCGTAAAAAAAAGATTGAAGCAAGCCATCGAAGAAAATAAAATCCTATTAACACGAACAGTAATTGGTACTACCAGGTGCAAGGACAACTCCACGTAACAGGACGGCAGCTATGTCTTTTTGGCATTTGGGTGGGAGAAAATGAACCGGTTCATATTGAACGAATCAAAAGGGATGAAAACTTTTGGTTAAAAAAATGGAACCATAATTGATGAAATTTTATATGAAATGTTTATTACCGGAGATAGTGAACCCAAGGCATACACGCGGCATGTCTTTAAGAAATATTACATTGGATGATAATATAAATAATCCAAATGACAAAGAAAGTTTAGATCCCATACCTGTCATGCACCAACAACCAATCAATAAAGAAAGCACGCATCCCATCGTACAGCAACAACGAGCAATAACTTTTGAGGATTTTTGATGTATGTAGGATTTTTGTATGTTTGACTTATCTATACAAATAACTGTAACACTTGATATATAGCAATGTTATAACTGCTAAGTTTCATTTAAAAAATTGTGATTATACCTGCTCGTAAAAATACTTCTACCTGTGACTCCTACCGTGTTTTTTTTGTACCTACCTATAAATAGAATTGATTAATTAGAACTGATTACCCCCCTCCCCTATTCTACACACACACGCACACATTATTTTATAGACAGATATTTGTATACTCACTTTGGGACAATGCCTTGTAATATATTATTGATAGTTCCGATACTTACATAGTTGTAATTTTTTTGGGAAGAATTTGTTATATAGATAAATAAAATATTAAAATCCAAAAATTATCTACTTACTTTATCTACTACTATTGCTTGGTTACAGGTTTACAACAATTTTTTTATTATTATTTATTATATATTTGTAATGAAATTATAATAATTATCAATTTCATTACACATTGATTTTCTTCGCCTTCAATGATTTTATTCGCCTACTGATATTTTTATACTGTGGCGTAGGTCACGCCGCTTGCGCGTGAACGCATCGGAATCGGAAATATTTATGTCGCGCAGCGCAAATTTGGCGGGGGCTAAGGTAGCTTTGCAAACGCCTAATGTTTCTGAGGAACGTGCCCTTCAGGATCTATATTTTTTTTTGTTTAAAGGCATTAAATCAAATATTTCCATCTCTAGTGTCAATCAACCCGAGATTGACGCCTAAAATATAGACTATCGATTCTCAAAACTATAGTATTTGTACACCATTTGTGCCTACATTTTTAAAAGAGATGTACTTAAATCCATTTATGTTAGAAAACTTTTTTATGATTTAATTATCGCCCGCGGCTACGCTCGCGTTGTGTAAGATTTTCTCGTGGGAATAAGACTTTTTCCCGTAATAAGTATCATATGTGTTAATCCAGGGTACAAACTATCTCTATTCCAAATTTCATCCCATTCATAGTTAGCGTGAAAGAGTAAAAAACATCCATACATACAAACTTTCGTTTATAATATTAGTAAGGATTCGTTTATTGCTCTTATAACAATAAAATTATAGATGTTACATTAAACTTGCAGGAGCAATAGAAAAGGCCTGACGTGCAACTGAAATATACCTATATAATACAGGCCGTTCTTATACGTATATACCTATAGTCAGCGGCTAGTAGATGATTTGATATTACATTATTATAAAAAAATACTAAAAACAATGTGTACACAGACGACCAAGCCAACCGTGACGTCTTAAACTGATCTTTGCCTTGATTTTCCATACTGCTTGAACATTAAAAAAAAGAAGCTCATTTCACCAGTCAGTCAACATTCCTGTTCTTTGGATTAAGACATTGCATTACAAAGATCTATCTACGAGTATACCTTCACAGCACTCACGAGAACGGGTTCAGGTTCTTGTCATACTCTTCATCATCATTGAACGGGTTTGACGGGTCGTTGTCGTCTTCGGCGAATGGGTTCTTCCCGTCGTCGTATTCGTCGTCTTCTCCAAACGGGTTTTTGGAAGTGTTGCTGATGGTTGAAGATATCTTTGGTGAATTCGCTATACTGCTGGGTTCCTGAGTGACTATCTTGCGCCCTGAAAGTTCAACAAAAGTGTTCATGGTGATGTACCAGTTTTTTAATACGTGAATCATCTATAAGTGGTAATCTTTTACTTTCTATGTTTTTTTTTCTCATAGATAGGTTCTCCTAAAAAGAAAAAAAATCCCTTGTCCTAATAATCTTTGTAATAAATCTTTTGTTTTCTTACATATCTCATACAATGTTGAGTATTGTTGAGCGATAATCAAGACACCTCACAAAAAGAGAAACCAAAGATATTCTCAAATATTTGTATTGTATTGTAAAGCTACCGAGCTAGCTAGCAATAGTATCTTTATTTTCTCGCTGCAGACTCAGATGCAAAACTTCTCTCTTTATCACTCACGGGCTTTATGGACGTAACGCCGCGTGATACGTCATCCCATAAAGCCCGTGAGTGGGAAAGAGAGAAGGAGTCTGCAGCGAGAAAGTAAGGATACTATAGCTTATTTACCGAATTATTGCAAATGAAGTAATCGACGGATTATTTAATTGAGCTTCTCTTTGGGAAGGCATTTCTTGAGGTGGTTACACGATTTGGTGACGGTCGTGGGAAGTCACTAGATGCGGAACGCAACTTATGACACCATCACCAACAGCTTTTATACCTTCCCACCGAATGGTCGAGCCTACCCTAAAGAAGGGCGATCAGGTCATAGTCGACCACGCTGGCCCAGTGCGGGATTGAAGTGTCACGGAGCAGTTACCTGGCAGCGGCGAGGCCATGGCCGCCATCTTGCGCTGGTGCAGTCTTGGTTCTAGTTTGTTCATGTTGGCTTCCATGGAGTAACTGTTGGTTGCTCCAGTGGACGTGTAACAGCTGAGAGTTACCTGGCAGCGGCGAGGCCACGGGCGCCATCTTGCAGTGTAGGCTTGGTTCTAGTTTGTTCATGTTGGCCTCCAAGGAGTAGCTGTTGGTTGCTCCAGTGGACGTGTAACAGCTGAGAGTTACCTGGCAGCGGCGAGGCCACGGGCGCCATCTTGCAGTGTAGGCTTGGTTCTAGTTTGTTCATGTTGGCCTCCATGGAGTAGCTGTTGGTTGCTCCAGTGGACGTGTAACAGCTGAGAGTTACCTGGCAGCGGCGAGGCCACGGGCGCCATCTTGCGGTGTAGTCTTGGTTCTAGTTGTTCATGTTGGCCTCCATGGAGTAGCTGTTGGTTGCTCTAGTGGACGTGTAACAGCTGAGAGTTACCTGGCAGCGGCGAGGCCACGGGCGCCATCTTGCGGTGTAGTCTTGGTTCTAGTTGTTCATGTTGGCCTCCATGGAGTAGCTGTTGGTTGCTCCAGTGGACGTGTAACAGCTGAGAGTTACCTGGCAGCGGCGAGGCCACGGGCGCCATCTTGCGGTGTAGTCTTGGTTCTAGTTGTTCATGTTGGCCTCCATGGAGTAGCTGTTGGTTGCTCTAGTGGACGTGTAACAGCTGAGAGTTACCTGGCAGCGGCGAGGCCACGGGCGCCATCTTGCGGTGTAGTCTTGGTTCTAGTTGTTCATGTTGGCCTCCATGGAGTAGCTGTTGGTTGCTCCAGTGGACGTGTAACAGCTGAGAGTTACCTGGCAGCGGCGAGGCCACGGGCGCCATCTTGCGGTGTAGTCTTGGTTCTAGTTTGTTCATGTTGGCCTCCATGGAGTAGCTGTTGGTTGCTCCAGTAGACGTGTAACAGCTGAGAGTTACCTGGCAGCGGCGAGGCCACGGGCGCCATCTTGCGGTGTAGTCTTGGTTCTAGTTTGTTCATGTTGGCTTCCAGGCTGGAGCTGTAGCGCTGTTGCTCGATGAGCCGCATCCGTCCTTCTGGTACTGGAACCACGGCTGTGCCTCGCGCCGACGCTTGCTTTGACGTGTTGGCTACGTATACTGGAATCAAGAGGTTAATTAGTTAAATATACAGTGGACCGAGAACGAAACAAGTAAATTTTATTTATTTAGTTAAATAAGGCAAATCTTGCAGTATCTTTTATAACAGATATATGACAAAATAACTGTTTAGCTGTGACAAAGTTTGTAATTTTTACATTTATTATTAGGGTTCCAAGTAGAACTGTACCTTCCTAGAGAAAATACAAGTTTTCGAATTTAGTGCACCTCATCCGCCAAGATTTCACCAAAATTTCTTGTTTAAAAATATCACTCTCTCTTCAAAAACAAACAAAATATTTGAAAAGAGTGTATGATGTTTTGTAAAGAATAATAGATAAGAAAATCCACTATAGTATGAATTTAATCTTTATGAACGGTTGAGTGAAGTTGTTACTGAAACTAAAGCGTATTGTAGGTGATGTTTCTAGTAAGCTCTGAAGTTGCAGAGAAAACCTTATCTACGTTTGCATTTTTGCATCTATAATAAAAAACAGCAAAATCCCATATACCTTGAGATGATTTATATACCTTGTTTGTTCTGTCCCTCCATATACCTTGAGATGATTCATATACCTTGTTTGCTCTGTCCCTCCTGCAGCCTCAGCTTGGCCTCCGCCCCCGGGCCGTAGGTCTGCGCGGGCGCGGGCACGGGGGCGGGCGCGGGCGCAGGCGGCTCCACCGCCGCCGGCTCATCCGTCACCACCGTCAGCTTGTTGAACAACCCGCGACCGAAGTACTCTGACACCACCGCGTAACTGCCGAAGAATATACGGGGTTAAAACTGGAAACAAGAATGACTGGAATAGTAGAAACTGAACACTTTGGCTGCTGAAATGAAAAACGCAATAATACAGCCATGCGCCCCCCACCCCTCTCGGTAGGTGGCCACATACGCGTTTGGTAACAGCGCACCTACGACTTAGGGGCCGCGCAGTCACATAAGAAATTATTACACCTACGAGGCGGGTACGGCTGTCTAAACACACTCCACCTACGTAGTATAGCGAGCGTCGTGGGGACGGGTCTTCACAAACTGACAGCACATCATTTTGGTTCATATTTGACAAGAAAATCTACCAGGAATTTTATAATAGGTGATCGTTTTCGTCATGTTAAATAAAATTTGATAACAGTTAAATAACTAGAATACTTATATAAGCTTAATAACTAGAATACTTATATACTTATATAAGAATACTTATAGAAGCTTATTGTCAGCAAAATAAACTAGATTTAAATACAACAAAGTGTTCTTTTATGACGTTTAGCCGAAAACATTGTCCGGTGACCTTTAGCTATGTCCTTAAGTCTCAACCTCTCCTTAAGGTTCACTGTGTGCGCGATCTTGGCGTGATGCATGATTCTCGGTTATTGTTTGACGAACATATTGAAGCTACTGTCTCTAAAGCTACTAAATCTTTAGGATTCTTGATGCGTAACTCAAAAATCTTTTCTAATGCTAAAACACTTAAAATCTTGTACTGTACGTTTGTCCGTAGTGGCCTGGAGTATGCCTCTCAAATATGGAATCCAAGATACGCTACATATATTAGAAGACTTGAAAACGTCCAAAAATGTAAACATGTATACGTTATTTATGCTACCATACAAAAACTCAATACAATTCTATTGACTACGCAAGGATATGTAAAAACACCATTTATTAACGTTAGAAAACCGACGATCAATAGCTAATTCTTGATGAAAATTGTCCATGGTCTCATTGATAGTCCTGAGTTACTTTCCCTACTAATTTTAACATCCCTGCTAGATCTCTTCGCAAGTATGATTTACTTCATTTAAAACCTTGTAATACTAATTACAGATCGAATACATTTATGCTGCGAGCAGTTAAGACTTTCAATTCGTTGTCCGGCAAACTTGACTTAGATTTATTCAATAACAGTTGTGAGTCAGTAAGGCGTCAACTTACTAGTCACATCTTTACATTGGTTGATTAATTGCAATGCGCTGCGGTTCTCATCCGCGGATTTATTTTTTGGTTTTTTGTTTAATGTTTCAATTTGTGTTTTGTGGTGTTGGTAAGCTGGTGCTTAATGTACTTACTTGTCACGTGAATGTCTTCTTGGCTGTTAGTCTCAACGTAGTTTCATTTTTTTACCTAGTTCTATCTGTGGGAACCTTTAATTGGTTTAAAAGTTGCAATTGTATTAATTATTTAGATTTAATATAACTGTTGGTTCTCCTGTCAAATAAAAAATAAAATAAATAAAATAAAAGAACAGCAATATATTACTAGGCCTACAATCTACATGCGCGCATTGAATACACAACAACTTAGTGGCTTGTGGCTTGCTCTGCGCATGTAAAATACATTACGTAGAATAAAATAGAAACTCTAGCTTGTGTTACCTTAACAGTCTTTATAACAAGACCAAATCCTGACAAAAATAAACAATTTGAAATAATAATAATAATTTTTCATTTTCTGCTTTATAATATTATTAATTTGAAATAATATTTTTCTAGTAACTGGTTATTTAATAGTTGCCGCCGCCGGCCGAACAGTCTAAATATTTTATAAATCGGGAGATTTCAAGACATTTTACATCTTTTAATAGCGATCACATACCAATGGACTATTTTTATGAAATGTTTGTGTAGGTACCGGGACACAGTGCAGAAATATGCCGATGGAATCTCCAGTCCGCAAAAATAACATAATAAGTATGTACACAAACAGCTGTTCTGTTTTGATTAAAAAACGCCACATCACACAATATGAATACAAACATATCTTACTCACATTGAATTAATACACCACATTATCAACAATTCAACACAATATACTTCTTAACTTATTCAACCTTAGAAAAACGTTAAATTGCACAATTCGTAACACAATATTACCCTTCATAGTTGTCCTCGATCGCGTTACTGAAACACCAGGAGAAAGGCGGCAACATTTCGGTATATCTATATGTAATCAGCAAGTACCTACTCAGTTTATAATTTATCGATAATTTTACAACGACAGATATGCGCGCAGTTAAATTGTGGTGATAAGAGCCGATATGTTTCAGTTGCGCGCGCGACAGTGGTATGACGTCGCGACCGTTTTGTTATTAAGACAGGTGATGCGAAGATCCGTAATTCGATTCTTACTTTATTAAACGTTCAGATTTGTTACGCAGATATTTTTTTGTTACTAGGTGCAATAGAATAAAATAGTCAGAAAAATAAAGCTTTTTAAACTTTCTAAGGATAGGTGTAAGTTTATTTTTATTACCTACTTCTAGGTAAGTGCCGCAATGAACAATTTCTATGGGAAGTTTTTTTTGTCTTCCTTCGACCCATGTTCCTTAGGAAAAGGTTGTATTTGACTGTCTAAATACTATATTTAAATAAGTGTACTGTTTAAAAAATAACCCTGTAGGTATATTGCAGACTTTAGTCAAACCATAAGACATTCAGTAAGGTATTAAATAAGTTATAATAAGTTACTACTCTGGTAACGGGTTAGTATAGTTCCTACAACGCTTATAAGCGCCCGGCAAAAGTTGGGGGGAAATCGCAGCAAAATTACATCATTTTCAGAGTGAGTGTCACATTCAAGTTCAGCGATTATAGCCTGGATTTTCATCATCATCATCATCATCATCATTATATCCTGGCTGATTTCGGATACAGCGTTTGCATAAGTTGAGCGGACTAAGCTGATTCCCGCGCTTGTGCACTCTAAGTGACTGCAGTAGCCAACTTTGGTCTGTTCACGTAGCACACAGTGCATGTCAATATAAGGTCCCTTTCAATAGAATCCGGCAATAATGTAAACAAGATAATTTTTTGACACTAACTTTCCAAAGACAAACAAGACTTTGATGAGTACAAAATTATATGGCAGTTGTCGTCCGAGTATTCTTTATTAAAGTAACTATCATAAAGAAGTTAATAGGGGCGAAATGATTGTAAGAAGAATGTATGGTTCCTTGAAAAGTGAATATGATCAGGATTGATACTCAAATGTAAGTAATTACGGAGTGATCGTGTTTAAATTGATTTGTTTACATTATTGTCTATTGAAAGGGGCATTAGTTATGGCTATGATAGTCATTCTCATTTTCAAGGCCAGCCAGCGCCTATAGGATTGTAGGTAACGTCCGAGCCATACGACAAGTATTTAACAATGCCGGCAGTCGGCTACATACGACAATCGGATAATGCATTGTTCTTGTATTGTCTCAGCCGCGCGGGCGCGTGTCAACATTTGGCAGAGGAAGTGGATCGTTCCACACATTGTTATGTGTTTATAGTGTAGGAAGCTATGAATACGGTTTTTATTACTTTATTATAATTTAATCTGTATCACACAGCGTTTTTCGTTTGTCATATATTTTCCCCCGGGCTTTGATCTCGGAACCTCATGAACCTCCCAGTGACTAACGCGCCTTGCTATTTGGCAGAATGACACGGGATCGAACCCGGGACTCTCATTTCATTCTTTTCATTTTTTTCATTCTTCTTTTTATTCTCAGTGACTCACGCGTCTTGGTCCTGGTGCAGCCTTGCGTGCAGGGTCTCGGCGGGGGGCGCGGGGGGCGGCGGGCGGGAGGGGGCGCACGCGAAGCATTCCGACTCGTTCTCGCAGTAGTCCTCGAAGCAACTGGGGAAGGAACGGACATGATCAGCATACAGGGTGGTCACTTTAGACAGGTCAGTGTGGGTAACTCTAGAGACTATATGACAGAGATATGTTCTAAGGAACCGTGTCATCAATTTAGTGATAAGAAAAACTGCTTCCATAGATTTAAAAAAACAAATTTTTAGTCTGGGTCTAATATTATAAACGCGAATGTTTGTATGTATGGATTTTTGTTTCTCTTTCACGCAAAAACTACTGAACGGATTGGGATGAAATTTTGAAAATAGATAGTTTGTACCTTGGATTAATACGTAGGATACTTTTTATGGGAAAAAGTGTTATTCCCACGGGAAAATCTAACACAACGCGAGCGTAACCGCGGGCGCACCGTTAGTATATAACTGTGTGTAAGTGACTTACAGCTTGTGGAAGGAATGTTGGCACAGGAAATGCTTGGTGGGCAGTTCGAGCGGGCGGTTGCAGGCGGCGCAGCGCGTGCTCTGGAAGATGACGGGCTGCGTCTGCAGGCTGTGCACATGCGCCTTCATCTTCTCGCTCTCCTGGGCGTATCGGGTTGCCAACTCCTGCTCACGAGTTATAACCTCGTTCTCGGATTTTAATACGTTCATTAGGTACCTGGGGGAGGAGATAATATCGTTACAAATGAATTATTTTTGAGTGACAACTCTATAAAATACGATAACCTAAATAATAGTAATCTACCCGAAAATAGAGCATCGGTGGTCTAGTGGCTAGGGCCGCTGCCTCCCGTCCGGGAGGCACGGGTTCGATCCCCACCACATACCAATGTGTTTTCAAATTTCGAATTGATATGTACGTTTATTCGACGCTCTTACGGTGAAGAAAAACATTTTGATGAAACCTGCACACTCCTGTGAAGAAATTCAAAGGTTGTGTGTGAAGTCGACCAACCCGCACTGGGCCAGCGTGGTCGACTAAGGCCTAATCGCCCTAATTCAGGGTAGGCTCCTCTTCAGGATGGTACGTACACTACTTAGAGAATCAACTAGGAACGAACATGCCATTCTTTGGACGAACCATGAAGAGTGTAGACAGGCGAAGCTGGCCTTGCCATCCCCCAGTGCCAGGCTCGCTAAGACCCTGATTCGGCTAAGTAAGCCACGCTTGCGTTTGGTGACTGCAGCATTAACTGGTCATGGTTCTTTTAACAAACATCTATATGTCCTAGGTGTTACTGACAGCCCCCTTTGCAGAGCCTGCTTGGAGGCAGAAGAAACGGCTGCTCACGTCCTCATGGAGTGCACGGGAGTGGCTGACTACAGGCCTAAATACCTCGGTCAAGCGAGGGACCTTCCAGGGATAACCGGTAACGTAAAGGGCCTACTGGGTTTCCTGGAAGAGTTGGGTTGGCTCGAATGACACCGCATTCCCACCCACACGCAAAATAGGCGCATTAGACGTCGAGTTGCGGAAACCAGCCCGATATGACAATTGACAATTGACAGGGTAGGCTCGAGCCCTTCGGTGGGGACGTATATGAGCTGTTGATGATGATCCGAAAATAAAATACGTTACCTTAAAATAAACAAACGCAGGACAAAATGTCTTGGCGCAGAATTATTAGAAGAGCTAACCCCACATAAAGTGGGAATGAGCAAAGAAAAAAAACTTTATAAAATACAACTATCAAGAGATAAGTAAAATAATTAGAAAAAAATAAAATAAACAATGGTCCTAAAAACTGTAATCGTAGCACAAGAACGAGATGCCGAGAATATGCCGATTGTTATTTTATTCAGTGGTGTTATAGTTATTTCCGCAATATTTATTTGTCAACTTACTTGCGAACATCTCCAAGTGTGTAGGAAGGCGTGCTAGTGAGGCAATCTATGACTAGAACAGGCGACAACAGTTTCTCATTGCCTGTAAACAACAAAAAATATTAATTTAGCTATCGTAAAATCCGTGGTATGATTTAAGTATGATCGTATACAATACACAGAACTTATTTGGTAACTGTCTCGAAGCTTTGAATAGTAATTTACAGAACCGTAGCTAATTCTTTTTTCTTATCGTGTAGGTTGGAAGGTCAAAGACCGACGTGTCATGATTGTAATAATTACAATATGCGCAAAATTGGTGACTCCACAAATTAAAAAAAAAACTGCATTTACACACGCCATCTAGCGGGAATCATATGAACTTGTACAGAGCTACAGTACCTATGACGTTAAGTAGTTCGGGCAGGCAGTGTGCGTCGGGCGCGCTCCACAGCACGTCGAGCCACAGCTTGGGGCAGGAGGCGCCGCGCCGTCTGCAGACCCCCAGGGCTCCCTCGGCGTCCCCCCCGCGAGTGTGCAAAGCCACCTGCGCGCGCCATCTAGCGGGGAATGGGAGAAGTTTTACAGAACCAGTACGGTCAGTAGACAAAATAATCCGCGTGACATAAAGCGTATAACGACAAACATAGATCAGATTTGATTATTAATTGGCGGTTATTTTGTTTCACACTATTTATTTTGCTGATGGTACATAATATATGCTACTCGACAGTTGGTATATGCACGGTTTAAAATTGCACAAATATGGCATAACCCGAATATTATTTTATAACTAATAAACTCGTTTCAGAGTCATCCATCACCGACAGGAAATGAAAAAACTTTCATACCTACAGGACACTTATATATTTAGATTTCAAAAAAAAAAACAGTGACGCCAATATTGTACGTTCAAATCAAATCAACGGCCCGTTACAGTCCACTGCTGCACTATGAGCCTCCCCCACTTAAGTGTTTGGTTTTGCCATAATCTCCACGCTTGGCAGGCGGGTTGGAGATCGCAGATTAAAAGGTTACTGTATCAGAGAGCGCTGCTGCCCGTTCCCTGTTCAATGTGTAGTATCCCTAAGTCGCCTCTTACGACACCCACGGGAAGAGTAGGGGCTGGTGACAAATGTATTCTACTCTGCCGTCACCACACGGCAATATTGTACGTTGTTGTTGAACTATTGTATTTATGTGTTCTGGATCTGGATGTTACTTGTATTAGTTTATGTATGTGTCTATTGCACTCCAATACGAAGAGTTTTAGCACTCTGATCGTTTAGTAAACCATCACATAGTAATTAAAACACTCACAATTTGTTTTCCTCATACAAGTAGAGCACCCCCGCCTTGAAGCCCAGCATCTGGCAGATGAACAGCGTCTGGTCCTTGTCGTAGTTGGCTTCAGGGTCGCGCAGCACCTTCATTATCTTCTGCTCGTAATCCTCCTTCTCTTTGTCTGAAGACTTTGCCCTAGAACAAATACAAACTTCGTGTGAACTTGTCAGGCTACTGGTGGGTTAGGCAAAACTTTGCTCTATTTGAAGAGGTAATTTCAAAACGTTTGTAATTCAAATCAAATCAACGGCCTGTTACAGTCCATTGCTGGACTATGTATGAGCCTCCTCCACAGGAGGGTTTTGCCATAATCTCCACGCTTGGCAGGCGGGTTGGAGATCGCAGATTAAAAGGTTACTGTATCAGAGAGCGCTTGCTGGACTATGTATGAGCCTCCTCCACAGGAGGGTTTTGCCATAATCTCCACGCTTGGCAGGCGGGTTGGAGATCGCAGATTAAAAGGTTACTGTATCAGAGAGCGCTGCTGCCCGTTTCCTGTTCAATGTGTAGTCCCTAAGTGGCCTCTTACGACACCCACGGGAAGAGTAGGGGTTGGCGACAAATATATTCTACTCTGCCGTCACCACACGGCGGAATTGTAATTGTAGCAATTAAATTTAAACAGCCTGGTTACTAGATTCACTTTTCTTCTATAAGATTTATGACCCTCAAAGCGAGTTATTTACTGCGCCTAAACTACGATTTTTATAAAGATGTACCAAAGTGACAGATGCAAACGGATTATTTTTCTTTTAATGTTGCCACCTATAGAAAAATAGTGTTGTTAATGATTCAATTCAAGTTATTCATTGTATCGATATGACTTGAGTCATTGTTTTTTTTTTAATAGCACTAATTGTACTTTGTGCCAGTGTCGAGTTATAAAAGGTAAAGAAACTATTATCCCGGATACGAAAAAAATAAGCCGGGTTAATTTTACCGTTGGGCGTACATATTATATCTCAATAATTCAAAATTACTCAGGTCAATTATTTGAAAAAGTTTGAATGTTTGTTGCGATATCTATTAGAGCGGTACCTCTCTCTCAGTCACCCCATCCTTACCCTATGCGAGAAAGAGAGCCACCGCTCTCTCAACGCTTAAGATACGTGCCGCTACCTATACGTCATCGCAACCAGAGTCGCGCGCGTCATTCGTCTCCCTACTTCGCGCGCGATCGGTTGCACGAATATTTTCTCAGTTTTGCCCACGCTTGTTTCTGTTGTTATTTTCTGTTAAGTTTCCGTTGTTTCTTCCTTGTTACGTTATTCATTTGTTTGTTAAGTTTGTGCCTGCTTGTTGTTATTGTTGTTAAAACGCCACGCCATTTTTCTGACAAAATATACACCAAAACATGAAAGTATTTTGCACTAATAAAACTGCAATCTATAACAACAATAAAAACTGTAATTAACTAAGCATGCAATAAAATTATTGTAATAAATTAACTTTTTTTCCTTGATTGATTTATTGTAATAAAAAGTAAACGTTGTTATGTTTTGAAATCATGATAATAATGCTGATAATATTTTAACAGCATTTACCACACATGAATGCAGTGTTCAATGAGGGCGTTGTACACAAGCTTAGTGCACCGTTGGTCTGTACTGCACATGTGTTCCAGGAACTCTATCAGTCGCACGAAGATGCTCAGGAACATAAATGTAAAATGCTGCTCTTTCAAAGAGAATTGACCTTAATTGGAACGGTACTTACAACTAGCGGCAAACTTCTTGAGCATCGCGTGAGGTGGTGGGGGAAAGTGTGCGCATGTACAGACGACGTCGACGCGGTGCGGGAGGCAAGGGTCAACTGACCAACCAATCCTGTGCGTGTTGCCATGGTAACTAGCGCGCCCCGCCTCCTCGTCCCGCACCGCACCACCAGAGACCTATTTTTTGTTTCTGTGCATTCAAGGTCGTTGCTCAAGAAGTTTGCCGCTAGCTATACCCACACATGAATGTAGTGTTCAATGAGCGCGTTGTAAACCAGTTTACTGCACCGTTGGTCGCTACTGCACATGTGTTCTAGGAACTCTATCAGATGCTCTGGAACATAGATGTAAAATGCTGCTCTTTCAAAGAGAATTGACCTTAATCGGAACGGTACTTACCACACATGAATATAGTGTTCAATGAGCGCGTTGTACACAAGCTTAGTGCACCGTTGGTCTGCACTGCACATATGTTCCAGGAACTCAATCAGTCGCTCGGAGTTGCTCAGGAACATGTGGATGTATTCGTCCGGGAACGCTCGCTCGGGCTCCTTGTATGTCCCGGAGAGAGACGACTCGTCGACCAGAGGCTGGCTGCGTGGTTTGTAGTCCGTGCATAGTACTGGGGATATGTACAGAATTAAAGTTCTTTCTTTTTATTGTGGGGCTAATGTGAGGACATGGACGGACATATATGTCGTGGTGATGAGGGTGTGTGTGTTGTGTTCAAACATGTGAGGATTATGGGGTTTAATAAACTGTAAAAGGATCATTTCCTTCTTAAACTTGTATGTGATCTTCAGTGTTTAATTATTTTTGTGTAATTTTTTTGAGTTAAATAGTATAAATGTTTTCTTTGATTATTTCTGTGATGCCATTTGACACATTATTTTCATGTAGTAATTATAATATTATTAGCTTATAGGAAACTAATTATAATCTAATGATTAGATTATTAAAACTGTTGTGAACATTATTCACTGATTATTATTTTTAGTTTTATCGTGAGTTGACCGAATTAATTAATTACAGTGAATAATATTATAATGCTATAAAAATAATATTGCTTCGAAAGTTGTTGCACTTAGCTGGGACTTATTTACTTACCACATCATCATCATCATCATCATCATCATCATCATGTCAGCCTGTTAAAGTCCACTGCTGAACATAGGCCTTTCCAATCGCACTCCAGCGCGACCGGTCCATAGCCACCTGCATCCAACGAGACCCAGCGATTCCGAGATGGACCGACGACCTTACCACATCACAATCAAATAATATATTACTTTTCTTGTTTTAGTGTACTTAACTTGTAAGAAAATAAACATGTTTCTTTCTTTCTCTCAATTTACTTCTGGTACAGCGTTCAGAATTAAACAAGTAAACCACTCACATTTCAAAAACTTGGTGCTCTCTTCCGGCTCGTGTTGTATCAGCTTATGTCCATATAACTTCATATACCGGTCGGCGAGTTCAAACGGCAAATCCGCCATGTAGTGCAGCGCCTGGCGATAGTCCTTCTTGTCCTCTAAGAGCACGGTTAGGTACCAGTCGTGCCGCTTGTAGTTCGCGGCGAGAGACAGCGCGTCGTCCACGCTCACTTGACGGACCACCTGAGAGACAAAGCTGTGATAAGTACAGATTTAAAATGTCATCGTCATCATCTCAGCAGGAAGACGTCCTCTGCTGAACATAGGCCTCCCCCATAGGTTTCCAACGTGATCGGTCCTGCGCTACTTGCATCCACCGGCGCCCAGCAACCTTTACAAATTCGTCTGTCCACCTTGTGGAAGGCCGTCCACCACTACGCCTTCCGGCCCGTGCAAGCCAGGAGAGAGCGCCCAGCAACCTTTACCAATTCGTCTGTCCATCTTGTGGGAGCCCGTCCAACACTTCGCCTTCCGGCCCGTGCAAGCCAGGAGAGAGCGCCCAGCAACCTTTACCAATTCGTCTGTCCATCTTGTGGGAGGCCATCCAACACTCGCCTTCCGGCCCGTGCAAGCCAGGAGAGAGCGCCCAGCAACCTTTACCAATTCGTCTGTCCATCTTGTGGGAGCCCGTCCAACACTTCGCCTTCCAGCCCGTGCAAGCCAGGAGAGAGCGCCCAGCAACCTTTACCAATTCGTCTGTCCATCTTGTGGGAGGCCATCCAACACTCGCCTTCCGGCCCGTGCAAGCCAGGAGAGAGCGCCCAGCAACCTTTACCAATTCGTCTGTCCATCTTGTGGGAGCCCGTCCAACACTTCGCCTTCCGGCCCGTGCAAGCCAGGAGAGAGCGCCCAGCAACCTTTACCAATTCGTCTGTCCATCTTGTGGGAGACTCGCCTTCCGGCCCGTGCAAGCCAGGAGAGAGCGCCCAGTAACCTTTACCAATTCGTCTGTTCACCTTGTGGGAGGCCGTCCAACACTACGCCTTCCCGCCCGTGCAAGCCAGGAGAGAGCGCCCAGCAACCTTTACCAATTCGTCTGTCCATCTTGTGGGAGGCCGTCCAACACTACGCCTTCCCGCCCGTGCAAGCCAGGAGAGAGCGCCCAGCAACCTTTACCAATTCGTCTGTCCATCTTGTGGGAGGCCGTCCAACACTACGCTTTCCGGCCCGTGCAAGCCAGGAGAGAACCTTTCAAACCCAGCGGTTATGGATCCGTCGAGCTATATGGCTTGCCAATTCCCACTTCAACTTTCTTATCCTGAGAGCTATGTCGATGACATTAGTCTTTCTACCTATCTAGTCATTTCTGAATCGATCTCGTAGTGAGACTTCGAGCACTGTTCTCTCGACCGGACGCTCGAGTATAAAACTCTTCCTCACAGAAAAAAAAAATCTACGCTTGACAGTACTGGAAGTCTGCAAAAAGAATCAAAATAATTCAAGGACTTGAGTCAAGTTGAATTTACAAATTTACCCATTTCCCAAGCTTTTATTTAACTTGCACTGTATGTATGTATGGGTATATGTTCGGGTAGAATCTTGCGCAACTCAATTTTGAAGCACTTGCTGCCATTCGGCTTTGCTGAAATTTGGTACACTTATGCAACCGCGATGACAATGCAATATTATGGTACCATGGAGCTGGTCTGATGATGTAGACGGAAGGTGGCCATAGGAACTCCTCTAATACACAGCACAACCTAGTCGTCTTTGGGCTCGTTGGATTTGTCTTAACAAGATCTTTAGTCATACGTGATGTCCAGGATCTCATGATGAAGCCGGAAGGTGGCCATAGGATCTCCTTAAATACACACCACAACCTAGTCGTGTTTGGGCTCGTTGAAATAGTCTAAACAAGATCTTTAGTCATACATGATGTCCAGGGCCTCATGATGGAGCCGGAAGGTGGCCGTAAAAATTCCTCAAATACTCAACATAACCTCGCCATGATTTCTTACAATATGGGTATCAAATGGCTTGCTGAGAATATCTAAAAAAATAAAGTGACGTCACTCTGAAAGGTCGTCTGCTTACAAAGATACTCCACTCCACGGCTTTAAAAGCTTGTTTAAAAAGGATTTTTAATTAAGCTTATGAGGATTAGAGCCTATACTGTACTGGTTGAAACAAGAAGTTTATGTAATTTAATACCTTGATGGCGACGTTGACGTCGAAATGTATGGTCTTATCCTTGCAGTTGATGAACTCTTTGAGCTTGCCCTGTTGGTCGTGCTGGTCGATCTTCACGTAGCACGTCAGCAGCAAAGTGGTGTGGTCCTCGGTAGCGAACCCTGAGCAATAATTATAGATATTTAAAACACAAACCCAAAATACAAATTGAATTAATTTGAAATTAGACGTCCACTGCAGGATCTCCATAACGACTGGTTTTTAACCAGCGTAGCGGCAATCCGCTGCCATCACATTCTACAAATAAACAGTCGACTATTTTCTATTATTATTTAAAGTTAAAATCTGCCCAGCCCTCTCTTTAGTGATGCAGCCTGTTACTTAGTAGTAAAAAATATCTGTATATATATTATCTTAGTTAGCCTATGCTGTCCCACTGCTGGGCAAAGGCCTCTCTCTTTTTTTTTCACCCTTCTCTTGTCTAGAGCATCGGTAAGCCATCTCCGCCGAGGTCTGCCTGTCACTTGGGGATACATATAGAAGAAATTGACTGAATTCTTTAGCTCAACCTGCCATCTCCGCCGAGGTCTGCCTGTTACTTGGGGATACATATAGAAGAAATTGACTGAATTCTTTGGCTCAACCTGCCATCTCCGCCGAGGTCTGCCTGTCACTTGGGGATACATATAGAAGAAATTGACTGAATTCTTTAGCTCAACCTGCCATCTCCGCCGAGGTCTGCCTGTTACTTGGGGATACATATAGAAGAAATTGACTGAATTCTTTAGCTCAACCTGCCATCTCCGCCGAGGTCTGCCTGTTACTTGGGGATACATATAGAAGAAATTGACTGAATTCTTTGGCTCAACCTGCCATCTCCGCCGAGGTCTGCCTGTCACTTGGGGATACATATAGAAGAAATTGACTGAATTCTTTAGCTCAACCTGCCATCTCCGCCGAGGTCTGCCTGTTTATTTGGGGATACATATAGAAGAAATTGACTGAATTCTTTGGCTCAACCTGCCATCTCCGCCGAGGTCTGCCTGTCACTTGGGGATACATATAGAAGAAATTGACTGAATTCTTTAGCTCAACCTGCCATCTCCGCCGAGGTCTGCCTGTTACTTGGGGATACATATAGAAGAAATTGACTGAATTCTTTAGCTCAACCTGCCATCTCCGCCGAGGTCTGCCTGTTACTTGGGGATACATATAGAAGAAATTGACTGAATTCTTTAGCTCAACCTGCCATCTCCGCCGAGGTCTGCCTGTCACTTGGGGTTACATATAGAAGAAATTGACTGAATTCTTTAGCTCAACCTGCCATCTCCGCCGAGGTCTGCCTGTTACTTGGGGATACGTATAGAAGAAATTGACTGAATTCTTTAGCTCAACCTGCCATCTCCGCCGAGGTCTGCCTGTTACTTGGGGATACATATAGAAGAAATTGACTGAATTCTTTAGCTCAAACTGCCATCTCCGCCGAGGTCTGCCTGTTACTTGGGGATACATATAGAATAAATTGACTGAATGCTAGATTAATACAGAACCAAAACTACTGTGCAGGTATATAAAATTTTAATTTGGACAATGAATTATTATTCTCAGGACTTGGCAAGTATTTTTGGAAATTACTCCCCTAAGAGGGGATAGGAAGGGTTAAAGAAACTTTGTCGTTTAAAAATAAATCTATGCGGACGAAGCAGAATGCTAGCTTATCCTTACTAATTGTTGCCGACGATTGTGACTGGCCGGTGAAAATGTTCTTTTTTGATAATAATTATTTTGAATTTACAATTGTGATATTTTTTGTTTTTATATTCTATTGTCAGTTACCGAATAAATGTTCTAAACTCAACACTAATATTATAAACGCAAAAGTTTGTATGTATTGATGGATGTTTGTTACTCTATCACGCAAAAACTACTGATAGGATTGGGATGAAATTTGGAATAGCGATAGTATGTACCCCGGATTAACACTTGATTACAAGTGATTAACACTTTTTACGGGCAAAAGATTTATTCCCACGGGAAAATCTTGCACAACGCGAGCGTAGCCACGGGCGGACCGCTAGTAAATACATTATAAATTAAGAAATAAATAATAAGAAACAAAAGAATAGTTCTGTTATAAGTACCTTTCTTGTGTAGTTCTTCTAGATACTGCACTAGTGGTTCCAGATGTCTCGACTCGAGGTACTTGCGGATGACGTACGAGGTTTCCAGCCAGCCGATCGTCTTCACGTACTGGTCGATCGCGCCCTTCAGATCACCCTGGAATGAATGTCAGTCTATTGCAGTCCACTGCTGGACTGCTGCCTCCCCAAGGGCACGCCAAAGCGCACGATCACCCGCTTTTCTCATCTAGCCACCACCTCAATCAATATGTATAAGTGGGGACGTCTGCGAGGAGCGCAGACGGGTGACCTGCTCTATACTCGTAAATAAGAACTATTTCACCCTTAATCCCAGTCTTGATGGATGCTCCTTTCATGATAGCGCCGCATCAGCTCAGCCGCACTGCGTGATACCCTCGGTAGGTGAGTTGTGTTAGGTCTATCCCTTGTTCTATCCGCTTTTGGCGTGGAATGACCCCGGGGCCCCCGCGACTCCCCGGAGAGAATCAGCTTGGCGACGGCTATTGCCATCACTAGCCAGCCCCCCGAGCGCCGCGTAAGCCCCAGTGCCTCCCCACACCTAATGCTTCGAAAATTCCGGGTTTCCATCACACGGTTGTTTTTTTTTCCTCTTCCTAACTAATGGCGACACATCTTATGTAGACGTATTTCGCCAGTGTCAAGTGATATTTGTAGGTTTAAGATATATATCCTTGGATGATTGTTCGGTGAATTGAGCTTAGTAATGTGATAGTACAATTACTGAAACAAGGCCTCTTGGCATCATCTAATGTCAACAAAGTGTAAGCGATTAAATTTTTCTATAATATTATACATCGAAATTATAAACTAAACACTTCAATAAACTAAAATAAAAATAAAACGAAGACATGTCCGCCATTGTCAGATGCTGACAAAAGCCACACGGTTGTTCTCCCCCCGTGAGATCGCAGTCGGCCGGGCCTGTCATTGCCCACCCTCGGAGCACCCATCGAAGGACTAACCGGTTTTACTGTAGCTCCTGCGTTATAGCCCCCTCAAATCTGCCTGTTGCTCTAGCCAGCCACCACCTGCGACCTTTCTCAGGTCCACCTGGCAGGAGGGCGTCCCACACTACATTTCCCGAAACGTTGTCTCCATTCGAGAACCCGTCAATGAAACATATGTTTACTAGATAAAAATAAAAATATGAACAGGTGTAAACAAAACTAGAAGAAGGCTTACTGAAAGGCGACGCATCGTAATGGGAATCAGATAACCACACATTGAAAGAAGACGCATCGTAATGGGAATCAACGTTAAGGCGGCTTTGAATAGAGGGAAAAAATCTAAATCTTCTTTATGCTATTATTTTACTCGTAGTCTGTATGTCTAAAAGGAAAAAAACTTGACTGACAGAGCAACACTGAGGCAAAACTACTAAGTCTAAAAACCTGAAATTTGGCCTGCACATGAATAAGGGAGTTTTGTAAAAATCCCTGAGGGGGAAAAGCAGGGATTAAAGTTAGCCGGAAAGCAGGAATAAGTTAAATTAAGTCATGTTTAATTTATTTTTAAAAGTAAAGGAATGTTTCTTTCTTATAAAAAAAACCTAACAATAATATTTGAAGGGTACGTTTTTCTCTCCAGCTACGGCTTTTATAAACATTCTCTCTTACCTTGCCATACAAATGATCCCCATACTGCTTATAGATCTCCGTGAGCCCCTCCACATCATAATGCTGACTGCTCGCGATCCTTATCGCCACATCATAGAGGTTCTTTTTGAACAGCATCTGCAGTTTCGACTGCAAATCCTTCTCATCCAAATATATAATTTCCTTCTTCTTCGTTAATATATAAAACGACCCCCACTCTGTAAGAACCGCATCGATTTCATCAAATGTCTTCGAGAAGACTTTGAATTTGTTTTGCGTGTCTAGTATCGTGATGTGGTAGGTTTTCGGGGCTGGTTGTGTGCTGGTGGATGCTTTGGGGGGGGTTTCGTTGGTGGTGATGACCAGGTAGCTCCGGAAGCAGTGGAGGCTAACTTTATCTCCTTGCAACGCGTAGCACTGACCCCGGCCTTCGGGCGTGTAGAAGTATATGGCCTGGTGAAGGAAAAGATAATTATTTAAACTTGTCACTTGTCGCTTTTTTATGCAGTCAATAAGGCGTATTAGCTGTATTACAATCTACCCAGTAACAATTTATAGAGATAAGATACTACCTACTACCTGCGATCTTTTCTTACTATGTGTAAGAAAATATATATTCCTACCATCCTACTGGATAGGTTTACTTGCTAATGTATTAAGATCTAGTTGATAAGTAATCTAAGAATTTCATAATCTGTAGTACACTATTGTCCACGAGGGAAGTTGCGAGGCATTCCCATTCCCACCTCAAGTATCCTCTGGATTACTTTCCGGGAAGTCTCCATACAAAGTTTTTGAAATGAAATCTTTTTTTTTTTATAAGATAAAACCAGTTTGTAAAGGGCTTTTCTTTTAATTTTCATATAATAACTTTGAAGCCAGAACTACCTAAACTCGTGTGTCAGTTAATTTTGACTAACTACGCGCGACATTCCCATAAAAATAAGCGCCATCTAGTTAGATGTTGTAGGAATTATATCCTCCATTGCGTCAATGCGCTGCCGTATAATGACGTCACTTCGCCGGTCCCTGCATAATCCAGATGATGACGTCACCTCGCCGGTGGCCACAGTGAGCCGGTTCTTGTCAGCCAGTACGCTGCAGGCGGGCGCGGCGCCCATCGCGTCGAGGGTCACGCTGCGGTCTGACGTCAACCAGCACACCATGACGCTGGCTCGGGACACCACGTAGAGCTGGTCGGCGCCTCTGTGAAGATAATACAGGTTTATAACGAGTTCCGTGGCCGAATGGTCGAGATATCGACGCTCATTACGGAGGTTCCGCGTTCGAATCCCAGTGGAGGACACTATTGGACTAGGTAGTAGTCGGAGGGCACGTTGTCGCTGGTCCTGGCTACTATCTAGTCGCTACACGGGCTATGTCAGTGGCCTTTGGCGGCTCTATAACACTGACACCAGGGTTTATGTCAGTTATCAACGTTACACACCCACACGAAATTAACGAATCACTTCACAAAATTTCACAAGAATCGGTTGAGAAATGCGACCTGTGGAGGAGATCCACCGGACATATGAGAGCATTTTGCCAAAGTTGAAACGGAGACGCCCGCTCGATCACTTATTATATCACTTATTTCTCTTTTGCATATATACCCATATATGGGACTACACGAAACTCAAACCACATTATCATTAAAGTCAAAATAAAAATAAGTATGTTTAAGTATGTTTGTGTATGATTATTCAACAACCCCTAGAGCGTCGGTGGTCTAGTGACTAGGGCCGCTGCCTCCTGTACGGGAGACGCGGGTTCGATCCCCACCACGTACCAATGTGTTTTCTAATTACGAGTTCATATTACGTTTATTCGACGCTCTTACGGTGAAGGAAAACATGAACATGAAAAATTACGGTGATGAAACCTGCACACTCCATCGAAGAAATTCAAAGGTTGTGTGTGAAGTCGACCAACCCGCACTGGGCCAGCATGGTCGACTAAGGCCTAATCGCTCTAATTCAGAGTAGACTCGAGCCCCTCGGTGAAGACGTATATGAGCTGTTGATGATAGACACTTAACGTTTCCACCCTGTATATCAACGGCCCGTTACAGTCCACTGCTGGACTATGAGCCTCCTCCACTTAAGTGGAGGGTTTTGCCATAATCTCCACGCTTGGCAGGCGGGTTGGAGATCGCATATTAAAAGGTTACTGTATCTGAGAGCGCTGCTGCCCGTTCCCTGTTGAATGCGTAGTCCCTTATACACACACCCTGTATAAGGGAGACTCAAACCATATTATCATTAAAGTCAAAATAAAAATAGTATTACATGATTATGTTTATGACATTATTACACAATTGGCCTGATAGATAAGTCATTTGCATTTTAATCTTATTAATCGAGTACAATTCCATACTAATAGATTGAAAACGAGTCTTACTTGAAAGCTAGAGCAGTGATGGGGCTCATCCCGGTATCAGGTATAGTCTTCATCTTGCCGCTGCGTTGTCTCGCGATGTCTCCGCGATATAGCGCCACCGAACCATCTTGGAAACCCACTGCCAATAGATTCTGGAAATTAGTCATGCATCTGAGTTAAAATTACATATCTAAGCTCCATAGCCGCTATTTTATTCACTTCCAAAAACTTCCTGCAGCCTAATTGTAATTGGTGCAAAATTATTAATTATGATTTCAGTTTGAAAGTTTAAGTTTGACCAATGCCGACAAGCAACCACTATATTTTTACGGCGACGGCGCTAGAGTACGATCCCGAGTGCAGTAAAGGATTCAAAGTACAACACCGCCCGAGGAAAAAATATTTGCGTAAAATAAAATAAGGCCATAAAATATTCAGCATTTCCTGCATAGGATTTTTTCACTTCAGGCATAGATTTTTTTTGGTACCAGTTAATATCAGATCCGATTAGAAATATTATTTAACAAGTTACCTTATTATCATGCAGCGCAAGCGCCGTGGCGGGCGTAGGACGCATGTGCGAGGGTACAGCGCGCGACACTCGCACGCATATCGGGTTGCCGTGCCGGTCCGTACGCGACCAGTCCCACACCTTAATCAGAGGCATCACCCCGGCCTCGTCATCCTGATAACAGGGACAGTCTGTTGTAAAATCTATATCTATACATCATTACCAGCTTATATATGTTCCCACCTAGGGGACATACATACTACAATCTATATATCACTACATTTTATTTTAATTTTCAGGAAAACCAAAAGCTATCAAAACCATATTAAAAACATTAACGTCAGATACAGCCAATTACAGGTCTTCACTAATATAAAATGAAGTAAACAAAAGAAATCGCCTGATTTTAGCTAGCCTCGTTGTGAAATACATAAGAGTGAAGCACGGTTTACAAGTAAAACTTAAAAATAACTTAGAAAGCCAGTGCTCGTGAGACACATAACCGGGCCACTTAAGAACGAATTAAATTCCTTTTAGCAACAATCTTCAATCTTACTTAATAATCACTGAAAAACGATGCCGCCAGCCTACGCCTCACCGTCGCAAGAGTCAGAATTGACGGATCGAAATCAGGTTGTTCGCATAATTCTTTGAATCGCTTTCTCGCTCGCACTAGGAACGCGTTCTGCCTGTAGTTAGTAGTCGTTTTACCAATAGATACCTATGGGTGCAAAAGTCCGCAAATTTCGTGAAGGGATATTAAAATAAATCAACGACAATAATTCCGAGCAATCGCAGGCATATGATTGTGAACATCATTAGTTTAAGATCTCTCTCGTGATATTATAAACTGACAAAAAAATTTACACTGCAACATTATTTCCCAATAGTTTACAATCTATCAATGTTAAATCGCTAGTCGCTAGTTCTAGATAAAATATTATGATATTACAATATCTTAAAAAATATTTATAGTGGCACGCTCTTGGACAAAGACTCCATCCATTATTTTTCGATTTTGCCTACCTTGTGTTTCTCTCCACCAAAATAAACTATTTTTTTATTCATCATCACTATCAACATTTCAGCAGATATCTACTGCTGGACAAAGGCCTCTCCCAAGGATCTCTACAAATAGGGCAATAAAAAAAATTCATAAAAAAAATAGATTTTTTCATAGTTCAACTGAAAGTATACAAAAATAAAATACTGACAGTCAAAACAGAATCGAAATTGATCGAAAAACAAACTAGTTACAACATATCTGTCCCTCTTTACGAAAACAAAATTTTCTATGGCGGATGTATAGCCCGCGACACATATGACGTCACATGTCTCGTCGGACCTCTCTGTCTAACCATCAACTTTGAAGCCTTATAACTTTGTAACTGTTTAAGCAAGATATTTAGAAAATTATTTTTTATGTGTTTTATACAGTTGTGACCTGCCCAATCTCATTTTAACTTCCTCGCAAGTTCAATTATGAAAGAGACTAACATCTTGTTTCTGATCTCTTTATTTACTCTGTCTTTTTTTTAACACGCTTTTATTAGCTTCACTTGTAACTATGTACGAGGAGGGATCAAAAAGTAGTGAGAACGACATACTCCTTGGTAAGAAATAAAAAAATACATATCTCAGATACATATTTGTAATATTAATAAAGAAAAATATCTTCGATTCTCTTTTGTTTTTTTCTGAATGTAGTCATTTGTTTGCTTCGTGTCAGAACGTGTTCTCGAAAATGGAGAAAAACGAAGTGCGAGCCGTTAAATAAATAAATAAATCATTTATTTGCAATAAGTGTGGTGGTGCACGCAGGCAAGATTTTATACATTTAAAAGTTCAAGCACACTTAACCATAGTTGGCATGCAAATTACAAATTTACAACAGTAACACATAAAATACTCGTAACATTAGATACATAACAAAGCAGCGATAGAAGACTTGATGCAAAATCTTATTATTATTTATTCTGTACCAGAAATTCAGCCGTTGAGTAAAAATTTTGGCCTAGCAACCATATTTTTATTTCTATTTTATTTTATTTTTATTAAATACCTCTGTTTAAAAAAGTTAACGACTCAAGAGATTCATTGCGATTTGGAGGCAACATTAGGAGAGTCTGCTCCGCCACGAAACACGTAAGGTTTGAGTCAAACCGTTTGAGGTCGGTTTGAACGGTTTGTCAAACGGCTCTGCGCAGTCTGATTCTGTACGCTGTCGTAATTACACTTCTGACGCGTCAAACACAACAAAATTTATTTATTTATTAAAAACTAATAATTACAAAAGACGTCATCATTACAGGATTGCTCCCAATACGATGATGCCAAATATGAAATTGCATCAAACGAAAAATATGAAATTGCATAAAACATGCTTCAAACACGTAAATGTTTGACAAACCGTTCAAACCACCTTTGTAAACGATCAAAATGGTTTGAGTCAAACCAAACTTTACCTATGTGTTTGAACAAACCGTTTGACCGTTTACGGGGCCCATTACAGGCCAATATTAGGCAGCTTTAATTCCCAAGTTGAGGAATGCCATCAAAGAGAAAAGGAGAGGGAAACTTCGAAGGGGCGTGCTGTTTCATCACGACAACGCACCCGCGCACAGGTCAGCAGTTGCGATGGCTGCCATTCAGCAAGCTGGCTTCGAATTGGTTGACCACCCCCCTTATTCACCAGATCTGGCGCCTAGCGATTTTTATCTGTTCCCCAAATTGAAAGAATACTTAAGGGGAAACAGGTACGAAGACGATAACGAGATGATGGATGCCGTGGAGAGCTTTTTGCAGGACCAAGACAAAACTTTTTTTTTAAAGGGATTGCAGCCTTGGAAAAGCGCTGGACTCGGTGTGTAGAGAGACTCGGAGACTATGTAGAAAAATAAATTATTAAGTTATCAATAGTCATTATATTCTATTTCATTCTCACTACTTTTTGACCCCTCCTCGTATGTAAGAAAATCTTGGAATCTTAATTTGACCCACTTACCGGTCTTCGATTAGGATGAAATTTTGCACACGCTCTGAGTTCTGATGACAATACATGACTAGCTAAGAAACGTCATTACAAATCCAATATGGCGGACTGGCTGTTTGAAATCCACCCCCATGACATGGGTATCAAATGAAAGGGTTTGCTGTCAGCAAAACGAAAAAAAAAATAGTCACGTGACTTAAACCCAATATGGCGGACAGGCTATTTGAAATTCACCCCCATGATATGGGTATCAAATGAAAGGGTTTGCTGTCAGGAATACGAAAAAAATAGTCACGTGACTTAAATCCAACATGGCGGACATCCAATTTTGTAATTTTTAGTGCGTGCTAAAAGCGTGTTTTTTAATCTATTATTTTTGTTATTGACCTCCCCATGGCATTTTTTATTACTACGTTTTGCTGCTCTTCCTACTTCTATTTACATGCACACAATTTAATATTAAAACAAAAACTACTTACGCCAATTGTGACCAAGTATGAATCATGTGGCAGTTGTTGGGCCAAGGTCACAGTCAACTCGTAAGCCTTGAAGGAGGTGACCTCCCAGTTTCTGGAGATCAGGTGGGCCCATCCCGTAACATCACATAGTACAATGTGGTTGTTCCCTGATGTTGCCACAGTAACATTTGTATCCTGGTTAATAGCAAATAAGTCACCTAATCAATTCCAAATACTTATTAACACCCTCTGCCATACATAATCTAAGCGAGTTGATTTTATTAAATAAATGTCCTTTAATAAATATGTTTTATGTTCAAAATAAAAAAAAAAATATGTTTTGGTTTTTATTTTTATGTTTCGGATTTCTTTGTAATATTAAACTATGCTTTTTTGGACAATGTATTCAAATGAAGAGCAGTGCCTCCAAACACAGGCTCTCTCAGCCTAAATGGAGACACTAGCCCCTACTATATTTTGTTGGGATTGTCTGATGGCAGAAAGTCCATCAAAAATTTGCACGCCGAACTTTATTGGGCAGAATACAAATTGTTCTAAATATATTTATTATAAGATCTTGTGTTACTTGTATTCTTGCAAATAAATATTTTTATCTTTCTTTTATTTCATCTGTAACTGTTTGAAAATAATAAAATATATTTTCAATACACCTTGCTCGAAAATTGAACTTATGAAGGCAGTAAACTGTGCGGTAAATGCGTTTTACCGCACTAGTGCGTTTTTTTTTTTTAAATTCCATGTCTTCAAAATTATTATTCAGCCAGGATAATTTTGACACTAAAAAATATTTAAATCGATTCATACAAAGAGAAAAGCATTTTATATTCTTTTATTTCAACAAATTGTATCAAAAATATTATCAGCCAGTAATATTTTAAGTATAAAAATAAAAATATCTCGATTTAACAAAACATCAATTCGTAGAGGCTGAATGTCCGCCAGAGCCTTTTCTCCGTAATTATGCTTATAAAAAAGAAACATAATATCGATTTGTGGTTGGCGCCAATTTTGTGATATTTTCATTTAATTGTTTTACATTGAATGTTGTTTTACGAGTGATTATGTGTTGATATTTAGTGATAAATTTGAACAGTAAGGATCTCAAACTATATCGTGCGCTATAGTAAAGGTTAGTTTTTACAACTTCTACATGATCAATTTTACCTGTAGTATCATTGCTTTTGTTGGGGTACCTTCTTAACCATTTCAATTTAATTATTTACTATCAGTTTTCTCACAAGTGTATTGAAAAACGTCGTACAACACACGGATCGTAGGTTTTATAACAAACTCGTGACATTATAAACCCTGCGGCTCGGGCTTACAAATGTCACCTTGTTTGTAATATGCCACCTACGATCCTTGTATCGTAATGTACTATTTTATTTTTATTGTTAACAATTTATACAAAAATACATACAATAATATTTTGCATTATTAGCAATATTTCCCCTTAGAGCATAGGCCACTTCACTTTATCATAAATGTGGTACAGTGTAAAAATATTTTTAGTTTTGCTTTGTCCGGTCCGTAGTGTCTAGCAGCAGATTTATGTGGCTTAAAGCCAGATAAGAATTACGAATTGATTTTTATGAAGATCAATAATCATTCAATGGTATACATACAATGTAGTATATTTTTTATCGATTCATTTTGTTTGATCTTTAAGTAAATCTATTTAAAAGTTAGGAGAACCGAATCACCTATAGTTGGGTTATTATTGGATGGGTTCTGATAGCTTCAAAATTTTTCATACGACGTTAACAACTTTTTTTAATAATATTCAGTTTAAAAACCATAATAGCTAAAATATTAAAGAAAAGTAACTTCACCTCTTATTTTATCATTAAACAGTATGTAATTTTACTTAATAAATAAATAAATAAACGAAATAATATTAAAAAGTTTTTTAATTTTTAATCTGTCAGAGCTCATCCTATAGTAACCCAAGTATAGATCATATTCATAATCCTAATACTACCTAGTGTGATTAATTATGCACATAAAAATCTAAAATAAAAAATAATTTAGTACAAAATATCGGCCTGGACCTGGACAGTATGAGGATATGCTATTAATAAAATAATAATAATAAATATGTGGGGACATCTTCACAAACAGCCATCTGATGCCAAACTAAGCAGAGCTTGTACTATGGGTACCAGACAGCTGATATACATTACATAAGTAGATAATTATATATTATATAGATAAACAACAACCAGACACGAGGCAAACACAAATGCTCAAATGTTTGCCATGGGAGGGATTTGAACCTGACCTTGTGCGTCCGAGGTAGATACACTACCACCTAGGCTACGGAGCCGTTATTATAACAATAAATAGCTTGAAATATGAATTTTATTATGTAATTATAACAAAAGTGCTTTATTTCATACAAATATTAATACAATTTGATACAATTAGATTTTCATGAGATTGATTCAAGAATGTACAATCCAATCTAAGAATTGATTCAAAACCAGAAGGGTTTAGCTGCATCTACTCACCTTTCACTCAATTTTACTTACTATTTTAAATTTGCTTTGACTAACTACTTTGTACTTTTAAATAATGAGAAGATACTAATTTTAAGTCTTTCACTCGTGAACTTAAATTTGAATAAGCACTTGTTTTATTTAGGCTTTTTATACAATGTACTTATTTTTCCGAGAGGGGGAGCCAGGAGTTCATAGCATAGGGTATCCTAGTTTGGGCTCCTGACTCCCACGAATTATATTAAAATATTGTATGATGAGATGATTAACTGTATTAGTTGTAGTTACTTTTGTGGGAGTGAAATAAAGCATTATTATTATTATTAAATACTAGGCATACGCCCAGTAAAAAACAATACAATAAAATAAACACAATTAGAATAAAATAAAATACAATAAAATAAACTACTTAAAACTACAAGTAAACCCACCCACTACTTGCAGTTCTCAAAGGCTTATGAATCATTCTGATCCAAAAAATCAATTCAAAGCAAAAAATTATGCATCTTTAATAAGAATGAAAATATTACATTTATCCTACATACCTACATGCCAGATAGGAATACAGATTGTGCTTGCAAATACATGGACTTAGAATAGAATCGTCATAAAAACAACATACTTCAGTTAAAGAAAAGTAGTATGTTAAGCGCCCACTACACTACACACGAAGTTGATCAAAGTAAGCCGAGGAAGAGAGTATAGAGAATAGAGAGGCACTTCGTGCAACTTCGCTTCGTATCAGGCAACTTCCATTCTGTGTCGGTTTTTCGCATCCGAGTCAAAGGGTCTGAAGTTTCGAACATGAAGTGTCACACTACATTACTCGACTTCAGTTTGATAAAAGTTTTTGTCAGCACATGTCGTCTATGTCGTGGCCAGGATAAGTTTGTGGTCTCACAAGGGGAATCTGTTATATGGGACGCTCAACATGCGGGACATAAAGTAAAAAAAAAAAAATTTTTTATTTTTGTAGTATGTATTTGTATAAAGTTGACATAAACAAGAGAGTACAAAGTAGCGGGTTAAAATTTTAGTAGTGTGTCTCCTCGCCTCGGCTAACTTCACTCTAGCACTTCGTCGAAGAACTTCGGACGAGGGTGTAGTGGGCGCTTTAAATTTTCAAGCACACCCACTGTAACTTTGTGGTCAATAAATGACTTCTTTTATCTATAGAGAAATACTCACTTGTAAACATTCTGCAATCTTCCCGTTATCGACGTTCTTGTGAATATCGAAAAACTGGAAAAGACGCCACTGAAAACACAAGCAAATTAAACAACAATAACTATAATTTAGCTGAACAGCAATCAAAATAAAAAAAAACTAACAACTTGAATTGGCGTATTAGTTTTACGAAACATTGTGACTTTTAGTCGCTGTACCACTAAGCGAATGCTGTAGAAACATAATACGTACCTCCAAAAATGCCATTTTATAGGATTTTTATCTAATTAGTGCTCATTTTTCATTAAAATTATCAAATAACTCTGCGTTTTCCTCTATCATGAACACAGACAAAGAGAATGGAATAAAGATAAACTAATACGGGGATCATGAAATCACGAAAATCGTCTGCAATATATTAAGGCGCGTTTCCATTGTGCAAGTTCTTGCATGCAAGTATGACGTCACACTTGCGTACAAGTAACTTGTATTGTAAACTTTAATTTGAAACTTGCATGCAAGTTGCATATCACTTGCGCAGACAAGCGTTAGTTGCGCATTATGTTTACAAGTTCAATACTACCTGCATGTAATTTGCAGCCTGCATGCAAGTTTACGTTTCCATTACGAGCTGCATGCAACTTACAACTTGCATGCAAGCTACTGGCATAATGGAAACGCGGCTTTACTATATATACTCTTTGTCTGCAATTGTCTGTCTGTCAAGTGTCAGTTGATTTGACAATTTGTACCTTTTTTTACACTCAGTCATTCTTGGTAGGCAAATGGAACAAAGTCTATACAGCCTTTTCTTTGGTATTTAGTAAATATAAAATAAGTACTATATAAAAAAAAGAAAAGAAAAATCATGGCTGCGACTCGTAGTATAGTAGTAGTAGAACATAGGAAATTCTAGTAACCAAATAAAACCAAAAATACTCCTAGGAAAAACACCGACCTGAGGAAGAAAAGACAAGTCTAAAGGGCCCCGGAGACGGTCAAACGGTTTGACTCAAACCTTACGTGTTTGATCAAACCGTTTGAGGTCAGTTTGAACGGTTTGTCAAACGGCTCTGCGCAGTCTGATTCTGTACGCTGTCGTAATTACACTTATGACGCGTCAAACACAACAAAAATATGAAATTGCATCAAACATGCTTCAAACACGTAAATGTTTGACAAGCCGTTCAAACCACCTTTGTAAACGATCAAAATGGTTTGAATCAAACCAAACTTTACGTGTTTGAATCGAACCGTTTGACCGTCTCCGGGGCCCTTTAGAAGTGAGTGACCCGCCAACCCCGTGAACCATCAATTTCACACAACCTATGGGTTACTATAGGATGAGCTCTGACAGATTAAAATTTTAAAAACTTATTAATATTACTTCGTTTATTTATTTATTTACTAAGGAAAATTACATACTGATTATTTTGTTTGTGTAAAATTTAAAAGTGGGCGATACAAATATAACAATAAATAATCAGCTGATCTACTAAACAGATTTTGATGAAATTATTACAGATAGTTTGACACACAAGAACTGACACAGGCTTTTAATTACGTGGGCACAGCCCAAGTGGACTGATGACCTGAGGAAGGTCGCTGGTGGTGGCTGGATGAGGAAAGCGGGTGATCGTGCACTTTGGCGTGCCCTTGGGGAGGCCTACGTCCAGCGGTGGACTGCAATAGGCTGATTGATTGATTGATTGATTGATTGAGCCCTAGTGGACAGCTAGTTTAATAGCAACTATAAACCATCTTTATCATATTCTCTCTTCTTCTTCAGCCTTCTTCTTCTTGGCCCAGTAGTTTAGGCTCCCCATTATCTGTCATTCAGTCAGTTTCTTCTTTTATTATAATAATAGCTGACCCGGCAGACGTTGTCCTGCTATTTTTTACCTCTACCCTACACTACACGTACCCTACACCTACTCTACACCAACCCAACACCTACCCTACACCTCCAAATGTTTGAAAGTTACGAAACCCATGAACATTTTGTATGCGAAACTGTTTTTTTTTTCGTAAATTTTTCAATGTTTTTAATAGTTATTCTGCTATTCGGGACGGAGACAAATACAACAAATCAAAAATCATGAAAATCGGTACAGCCGTTCTCGAGTTATAAGTGTTCGAACAAACCAAAAAAAAAAAAACAATCAATCGTATCAATTTTTTACAAGCTTTTATTTAGTTTCACCTGTCCCGTTGTCTGTCTGTCTGTAATCATTACAAGCTTTTATTTAGTTTCACCTGTCCCGTTGTCTGTCTGTCTGTAATCAAATCTTGCAAGTTAAATTTGATCCACTTCCCAGTTTCCGATTGAGCTGAAATTTTGCATTCATGTATAAATCGGATGACAATGCAATATTATGGTACCTTGGAGCTGGTCTGATGATGGAGACGGAAGGTGGCCATAGGAACTCCTCTAATACAGAACACAACCTAGTCGTGTTTGGGCTCGTTAGATTTGTCTTAACAAGATCTTTAGCCATACGTGATATCCAGGGTCTCATGATGGAGCCGGAAGGTGGCCACAGGAACTCCTTAAATACACAACACAACCTAGTCGTGTTTGGGCTTGTTGGTTTTGTCTTAAGAAGATCTTTAGTCATACGTGATGTTCAGGGTCTCATGATGGAGCCGGAAGGTGGCCACAGGAACTCCACAAATACACAACATAACTTAGTCATGTTTGGGCTTGTTGGATTTGTCTTGACTAGATCTTCAGTCCTACGTGATGTTCAGGGTCTCATGATGGAGCCGGAAGGTGGCCACAGGAACTCCACAAATACACAACATAACTTAGTCATGTTTGGGCTTGTTGGATTTGTCTTGACTAGATCTTCAGTCCTACGTGATGTCCAGGGTCTCATGATGGAGCTGGAAGGTGGCCATAAGAACTCCGTAATTAAACGACGCAACCCCACCGAGTTTGGGCCCATTTGATTTGTCTTGACGAGTACTTTGATACTACATGGTAACCAGGGTCTGATGATGGAGCTGGAAGGTGGCCATAGGAACTCCGGAACGACGCAACTCCATCGAGTTTAGGCCCATTTGATTCGTCTTGTCGAGTACTTTGATACTATATGGTAACCAGGGTCTGATGATGGAGCTGGAAGGTGGTCATAGGAACTCCGTAATTAAACGACGCAACCCGATCGAGTTTGCGCTCATTTGATTCGTTTTGACGAGCATCTTAGTTGGCGTGAATATGCAACTCCAACAGATTTGGGAAAAAGTTCGTTCCGTTTGTTATGAATGTGGATTATTATATTATGTCTGATTGATTAGATGGATGCCCCAATGCCAAGGTTAGCACGTGCCGAGGGCTGAATGGTATGAGAGTGTATAAACATTTCATATCGCTAACGTTGCGCCTCAGGGTACCAGGGCGAACACTGTTGTACTGAAGCCCTTATCCCTCTACAATGGACCTCGGCAAGGATGGCATTCACATAATACAGCCTAAATCAATTCAATTTCCTGCTAAATTTAATTACGGCACAGCTGAAAGAAGAATGCTTCCGATTGTCTTGTCTTGGGCTACAACTGTGCACAAAATGCAGGGAACTACTGTAGATCATGCTGTTATTTATCTAGGCTCTAAATTATTTGCTGCTGGTCAAGCTTATGTGGCTTTAAGCAGAGTTAAGTCTTTAGCAGGACTTCGAATCGAAGAACTTGACTGCTCCAAGTTGACTTCGAAGAAACCTTGTAATGTTGATGCATTAAAAGAAATGGATAGAATGAGAAATGTTACAAATAACTAACTAGTGATTACATAACTAATTTAAACATTATTTTACCCTACTACAAACAAAAAAAATGAAATATTTAAATATAAATAAAATACATAACTTTAAGTGCTCAAAGCAGCACATTATTATGTGAACGTACTACGGACTACATAACGGAAAAACGCTGCTACGCGCTACTAACTACGTCGTAGTAAATCTCGAATTAAACATGCTAAAAAGTTAAAAATAAAATTAAAAAAAAAACCTTTTTTAAAAACAAGCTTTTATTATTTGTTAAGAAAATGAACTAAAAAGTTAAAAATAAATTAACTCTAATTAGAAGTATAACACTTTATAAGTTCATTGTAACCTTTAACGATAATTAAGCTTCTTCGTCTACGACAAAATAATTCCATATCGTAATCATATATTTTAACACCAAAACTTTACACCTTAATTATTAAATCTTCCAGTTTTTATTACAGTCTCAATTTTATAAATAATAAAAGCGTGTTACATTTTGATGGTATAATTAAGCTATCACAATGTAACACGCTTTTTTATTTATAAAATTGGGACTGTAATAAAAACTGGAAGATTTAATAATTAAGGTGTAAAGTTTTGGTGTTAAAATATATGATTACGATATGGAATTATTTTGTCGTAGACGAAGAAGCTTAATTATCGTTAAAGGTTACAATGAACTTATAAAGTGTTATACTTCTAATTAGAGTTAATTTATTTTTAACTTTTTAGTTCATTTTCTTAACAAATAATAAAAGCTTGTTTTTAAAAAAGGTTCTTTTCTTTAATTTTATTTTTATGAACGGACCTAATTACTTTTTCTACCGAAGTGGTACTATAGCGGGCGCCGACTTGTGTAGACATGATTCTCAAACCCGCATTTTCAATATGTTTAGACTTTTGGTTTCACACAAACATGATAATTAGCTACTTAAGTAATTTAATAATCTAAAATTACTGATCTAATTAACTATAATTAAGAATAATTTATGTATATGTATATGTATAAGCAAATACATAATAACAAGTAGTTTTATGCACACTGCAATTGTAAGCCAAAGAGATTATATTCAGCGTGTATAAAATATAATTGTTACATAATTATCTATACATATAATAAAGCTGAAGAGGATGGAAAGTCTGTACATAAAAGATATTCGAAAAAAAAATTATTGGGGATACTTAAAATTGATAACAGAACACGTTCCAATAGTTTTTAGAATTTTGTCTGTTTATCTGTTTGTTTGTTTATTTGGCTGAGCATCACGCGAAAACGGCTGGACGGATTTTGATGAAACTTTTACTATTATGTAGAGAAAATTATGGACCAGGTTATAGGGTAAAAAAAAACAACCCCTAAAAGGGGGGGGGGGGGGGTGGCAAAAACTTGAAATACGTTTGCACGTGAATTTCATAGGGGCGCGTGGTAGTATGATGTGCAAACTACACTATGAAACCGAGATTTGAAAAAGTACCAACATAATTATAATATTAATCTGTCTAATATCTTATCTAATCTAATAATAATAAAAATTCTATAATTTTCTAAGATAAATAATGATAATACACACAAACATCCAAAAAACCATAATAATATTACGAAAAATGAAAGGAATAAAACATGCGCATTCCTTCCGTCCTTCTTGCTTCCATCTTGCTTCATCTCCATCCATTGCGCATGCGTAGACAAAGTTATTTCGTTATACGCTAAACCAACATACCTATTTTGATTTTTTAAATAATTATCATGACGAATCTTTTAGAAATGGAACGTAATTTTGAACTGCCTGTTCAGTATAGCTTGGCATGAAAGTGCAGATATTATTCGGCATGTGACGATGCACAGCATCTAGTGAGAGAGCGCCACTTACTTCGTCCAGCAGTTGGCCCATTTTGGGCCAATCATTCTTGCAAATATTGGTAGTTGATTTGACTTACTCTGATTTCCCGCCAATTTTAGTCACCTGAGGTTGAGCCCGTTCAACGTTTCCTCATAGCGTCGATAACTTTCGAACCAGCAACATCATAAGTAAAAACTCTGCCCAAATTTTTATTTTTAATGTGTCTTCGAAAATTATTCTTCTAAATTCAGTAGACTTATAAATGTTTTCTAAAGGGAAATGAGTGTTACGGATAACACAGCGTATGTACATTACCTACCATATTGAAATAAGCACACGTGGGTGACTCCGAAAGATCACTTACGCGAGGACAACGAGAATAGTGTACGGTAAAGGTTTCTATAATTATATTTTGAACTGGTGAGTACCTTACATGTTATTATTTTATTGCAAAATCCAAATGCAAAACCGAACAACAGTCGTCGTCAAGTACCATAACGGCTCGTGTCAGGTGCTATATCGACCGCGTCAACGTCTCCACAGGCTGACGCTTTTATCTCTTGTTCGCTTACCTACTATTTCTCAGGATTTTTAAGCCGGAATAGATAATTACCGCAAGGTACTAAGTTCCCACGCTCAGATACTTGTGTGGGGAGGCTAAAAAAGAAAAGGGAAGTCCACATGGGTGGAAAAAATATGTTACTTGAACTTCAAATTTGAAACAGTCACATCCCATATGGGTGGCCGCCGCCTATTGGGTATAATAAGATATATTTATAATAAAATGGGACAGTACTCATGGAAGGTATGTTCTATGTTCATTAAACTCTTCTTATTTTTTATTTATCTTTTTATCTTCAGTTATTTATGCTTAACAAGACAAGATCACCTTAAACAGTTTCGCAAGAGATCGGTGGCAATCTACACAAGAAACTCAGTAGCCCCTAAGCCTAACCACAGAACAAATAATGGTGGCTACGCGAAACTCTTCCTATAAATATTTAATATTCATTTGATATTTGTCTTTGTTGGTATGTCTTTTGTGTTTGATTTAGGCTTGCAGGTGAACAAAGATGTTACACAGTATTTTCTATTACAAGCACATCAATTTTTCCGGGACGATGCGTAGATACCTTTGAAATCTACTTGAAAGCTTGCGATGGTTATGATGAATTCATCAACAGCTCAAATACGTCCCCACCTAGGGGCTCGAGCCTACGATGAATAAAAAAGTTCTTTTTTTGTTCGAAAATACTTGATATCTAGACATAGACAACTCGTATCTAAAGTACAGCCTGAGTGATTTTAACACTGATTCATCGTAGAAAAGAATGCCAAGAAGCTTCGCAGAATGATTGACGTTTTACAGGGGCTGCCTCCGAGCGAATCGGGGCAGTGACAGGCTCGTCAGGCTCCGAAGGCCAACCTGTGAATCATCTCAGGGATGGGTCTGTCATTTACCTCTGACAGTGTCTGCCTTGTCAGGCAACACTGTACAGTATATTATGTCACATTTACATCACTATCCAAGAGTCTCCGAATACTGGAAAGGATATGACTACCTACCTTAACTGTTGAGCATCAGTAGCAGTGGCAGCCACGCTCGTCTCGGAAGACCAACCTGTCGACAATCTTGGAAATGCGGCCGCCATTTGCCTTGTCAACACTGTTCAAACTATGTCGCGAATGCGGCCAACATTTACCTTCTAGCCAGTGCTTGCCTTGTCAACACTGTGCAAACTATGTCGCGAATGCGGCCAACTACCTTCTAGCCGGTGCTTGCCTTGTCAACACTGTGCAAACTTATGTCGCGCATGCGGCCAACATTTACCTTCTAGCCGGTGCTTGCTTGTCAACACTGTGCAATCTGCCCTACACGCAGGGCGAATTTGTGTTCTATGCACAATGTATGGAACATAACGCAAGAAGAACAACGGCTCAAACTGAACTTTATGTTTCACCTGAAGTGACTCGACAAACTGAACCTGATTGGAGTGTTCGACGGATATTACAGGTATGTCCGCCATGCATCGACAGGCTTTTTTGTTTCGACTGCAGGTTTCGTCAGGTCCTTGGCTTGTTTTATAAAAAGTTATACTAAACTGAAATGATACATGAGATGACTGGTTAAAATTTCTAAACCTTTTTTCAAAGTTGAATCTCGCAAAATATTTTTATTATTCCACACCAAAGCTGGCTAATGATACAATACCAAGATCAAAAGTTCCGAAAGTCTTTACCTTAACCTATCATAACTTCTTGGCACTTATGCAAGGTGGCTTTGCCTTCAAAGCACCGGGTCACGGGTTCGAGCCCCGCCCGGGACAAGCTTTTTGTGTGATGAGTAGGTAGGTAGTACTATAGTACCTACTTGTGTCAGTTTTTTTTAGGATGGTACTAATTTATTAAATCTGTTTTACATAATTATATAATAATTATATATACTTGTACCTGATGATAAACTGTCTGATACCCATAGGGACGGGCTCTGTCTGATTGGGTATCAGGTAGCCGTGTGTGAGATATTCTGTTCTAGGTACTCGAAGTCTATCCCAGGAGTTCTGCTAATTCACGTAACGATAACCTTGTATGCAATCTTAACGCGGCACTTTCTGGTAGTCAACACTCGGTTAAAAAACTACGTGACTCAGGGCAAGGCAAGTATGTGGCACCCAGAATTGTCGAAATGGTTTTCTATCCAGGAAAGCTGTTTAGAATGGTCTGATTTTGTTTGTTAGCTATTTTTTAATTTATAGAGTGGCTGACATTAATAGTTTGATAATTAAATTTGGATGTCAGTGCCATGCTGTATTGCCGCTTAGTAAACATAGCAATTTGGCCAGTTAGTTCAATTGGCAAGCGCACCATTATTGTTGTAAATTCTGAACGAACGAATGTGGAAATCGGTTGGACAGAACCCCAACCAATGTTGATCTACTAGCAACATCGACTTCAGTAGCATGGCAGACAATATCTTTCTAGGCAAATATTGTCCGGAATGATATCTTCTTAAATTAACCAACTGTGAGTAATAACTTTTTTGCGTTATGAAGCCTGAATTAGGATCTTTTTACATTAAATAGTGCAAAGGTAACGCACACGTGCACAGTGCATCAGTAATGGGCTTTCGCGTTCATGGATGAGGGTGACCAACACCTACATTATTATTCAGTGCACTAATTATGACCAAGCGTATTTTTTTACACGCCTCTGTGAAAGAGAGCTGAGCTACTGAATCTGCAGCTCCCCAGTCCCCGCATTAGACCGGCAGTTGAGGTTAAAAAGTCTATACTTGCCACGTTCGCTATCAAACAACAGCGAGCCGCCCTCCTCCTCAAATAAGTTCCTATAATTCTTAGTGTTAAATAGTTCAAGGGGGGGGGGGGAGGAATGACGAGCTGGTCGGTCGCTGAAAAGCCCCTCGTATTGAATAGCTAGCGAGAGAACACACTAAACAGGTATGGTAAACTATAGTCATTCCACTATTTATTTTTGTCTCTCGTCATAGTCTGGTAGAATATCTAACTCGTCTTTTTCTGGGAGAAAAATTGCAAATGGCCAATCTTTTGGGGATATTTTTTTTCAAGAACCTCTGTCTATTGCTTGTTACATAACCAAGTTTTGATGCCCTACCAGTGTATGTCTCTTCTTAAGAGAACTGTCAGGATAGTTTTATCTTAGCACAGAGTACTATTCTAAATAATAATAATAACTGGATAGTAATTCTGCTCTTACCATCAAGTTGTGGATTGCACGACTTGACGAAGTTAAGGATTCCTTACTCATTATAAGTCCTCCTCTATCTTGCCCAGAAGCAGCGTTAGTTTTAAGGGCCGGAATGTTTTAGAACCACATAATGGGGTGTGCTCAGCTCAGAAAAGGATAACGATTTACAGGCAGTCTAGTTTGAAATAATATAATTATTAATTGAATCCAAACAGGTTTACAACAATATTTTGGTTACGGTAAAAGCAGAGACGAGCAGCGGGACGCGATGCGAACCTTTTGCGATGCGCCTTTCGGTCGCCAATGCTATTGGTAGCCAGGTAAAGTTCGCAGCGCGCCGTTTAAGATGTTCGCACGGCACGTCTCGTCGTTTATCTCACAAGCAATATATATATAGGTATAAATAGAATGTTTTTACATCACTTTGGATTAATGGCGGAATCGGTGGAGAAACTCGACAATACTTTTATTCAACTCTATTGAAAAGTGAGATGTTATACTTGTAGACCTTAGAATTGTTGATAGTTTTTCAACATTTTGATTTCTTCGTTATTTAAATTGTGTACGAGTTTATTTTGCAGGAAATCACAGCACAATATCAATCACATAGCGTCGTACTTGTAGTCACCATGAGCTAATAAACACGTCTCTCACTAGATGCTGTGCATCGTCACATGCCGAATAATAGTGCAAGTTTTACACAACAATAAAACTTGTATTATTAAGCAGAGACGATGCACAGCATCCCTTTAAGGTCTCCTGGTGAGAGACTCATGAGGAAACGTTGAACGGGCTCAACCTCAGGTGACTAAAATTGGCGGGAAATCAGAGTAAGTCAAATCAACTACCAATATTTGCAAGAATGATTGGCCCAAAATGGGCCAACTGCTGGACGAAGTAAGTGGCGCTCTCTCACTAGATGCTGTGCATCGTCTCTGCTTAATAATACAAGTTTTATTGTTGTGTAAAACTTGCACTATTAAATAAAGTGAAACTTAATTTTTTCTTCATATCGCAATGCCACCGCAGCAAGTGTCAAACGTCATTCAAACTGGCAATACGATAAAAAAAGACTATGGCTGTATATAAATTAATTCATTTGCCTTAATAAAGACAAATTTATATAAAAATATACGTTTGGCGGGAAATTCCTAGCACTTTTTTCAAATAATTTTTTGTCGCGTAGAAGGTTTAACAAATTCTAAGAAAATGCCTTCACAGAAAAAATCAAACTTATCGAGAAAGTCTCGCAATGCTTTAAATAAACAATTAGTGCGGTCTCAAGAGTCCGAAGAAGGTCGCGATGAGAGACTCAGCCAAGCGCGGGCCAGGCAGGCTGCCTCTCTTTCGGCTGAAACGGCAAGCCAACGCGAGGCTCGGTTACGATCACAGCGGATTCGTACGGCAGATGCACGCTTGGCGGTAAGTACCTAAGCTTTCTTAATCTTATTTTTAATTATGGCGCTTCACATAAGTATTTCGCCAGTATCAAGTGGTTTTGCTAAGTAAGTAGCGTAGGTTACACAGACAGCCCTAATCCTAAGACTAGGGTGCTGTGTACGGTGAAGGACTCCAGTAAGTTGATAGCAGAAATACTGAAGCCACCACGTGGCCGCTGCAAGTCATCAGTAAATGACAGCAAAATGCAAGCGTTTCAATTGTCCTATTAAAGTTTATAGTTCAGAGTCGTTCACTGGATAATACACTATCAAAATTTATACACTAAACACTCAAATAAACTAAAATAAATGAGAATTAAAACGAAAGTACGACCGCCATTGACGGATGCTAACAATCGACCAGTAAGCTTTCTTTGTTTATAACATGCATTTTGTAAGTCAGTACTGCTTTATTTCAATGATCTTATATAGCATATTGCTGAATATTATAGGAAAACGAAGAGGATTATGACCTCCGCCTGTCCGCCGCCCGGGAGCGACGCGCTCTGTCACTGATTTCAGAGACTTTCACGGAGCGCAGTGAACGCTTGGCGTCGCAGCGAACGCGCACGTCTTTCGCTCGGTCACAGGTATGTAATATATTATTATACCACTAACACTGACCTTATTTTAAGGCGGTCCTTCCACTTGACGTCCGTTGCTGCGTTTTTTTAATGCATGCTTTTTTCAAACGTTAGGAAATTACGAATTTTAATCTTATTCCTATACAAATATGGCAATGCATGCGTATCGGCACGCAGCTGTTTATGCTTATGCCTGATGGAACTACTTATAATGTTGTGTATAAAGAAATACTGTAAATATGTTTTTATATTGTAGGTTAATGAGGCATAAGCATAACTGTAAATAAATAATAAAGTAACTGTATATATATATATTGTACATACTACATGTAAAACTATAGATAAACTCTAAACAAATATTGTAGATAAATGTGAATATTGGACATAATAATAATTGTATGTAATACTGTAAATAGATGTATACAAAAAATTACATGTAAGTATAACGTAACTGTAAATAAAATAACTGTACATAAATATTGTATATGTAATGTAATGTAATACTGTAAATTGGTGTATATAAAAATTGACAATGTGTAACATAACTGTAAAAAAAATTAATATAATTTTATTGTAAATCGATCTCACTTTTTTCACCTAATTCTCTTCTCCTCTGATCTTGCTTAAATTTTTTAAGTAAAATCAGACCTAAAACTCAAGTAACTATACGTACATGGTTTGTCTAATCTAAAGTATCTACTTACATAAGAAACCTACCAAAGTAAAATTAAACGTTAGATATTAGGTAAGTAAGTACTCCTCCTCTTGGGGACTGAAAAACAGCGTCTATCTCTGTAAAGTGATAGATATATGCTGAGGCGTGACCTATTCATTGTTGTGTTGCATTGCACACTGAAATGTAATTACTTACATACTCTGTTTTTTTCTCTCTATCTACTTTTGATATAATTATTATTACGTAAGTACCACAGACCAAAGAAAAACCACGCGCGCCAGCTGCGCCGCACTTGACAGCTTTGTGGTAAGTACCTATTGTATTTTAGTGTGTAAGGTGCCACAATTACTTGAATAGACTTATTTTCTTCTTCTAAGTTGGCGAAACGAAGTTCGCGGGCACCAGCTAGTTGTAAATAAAACTGAACTAAACATATTATTTAACTGTCTTTCTCAATCAATCAATCAGCCTATAGGCTGATCTATGTATTTAAAGAAAATATATTTTTAGGCAGACAGATAGGTGCAAAAGTATAGCTAAAATAAAATAAAAATAAAATATTCTTAAGATGGAAAGCAAAGAGATAAACGAAATACACTCATCAAAACTGTCTAGGGATTATCTTTATTTCTTCACAAAAAAAATTGTAGTAAACATTTTATCTCAGTGTCAGGGATCAGTTTCAATCCATTTTCTACTTTCTCTTTTTTTTTTCTCTTTTTTTTCTTTCATTTTATATTTCAGAATATGAATTCCAAAAGAGTAAAGACAGTGTTATTCAGATTTACTATTTTTTTATCTTTTGTGAAGAAATAAAGTTAATCCCTATAATAGATTCATTTTAGCAATTATATTCAATAAAAACGATTAAAGATAACAACCAGAAAGTCACGTTTATATTTTCTATTTTGCGAAAAGAAAAAACTATCTTCATTACACTGTTCTCGTTTATTTTTAATTAACTGTTTGTCCATCCAATACGGCGTTTGTGGTCCGTAGGCCAGCTAAAGCTCTGCTGAAATGTTTATGTAAACAGTAGTTATTATTCAACAACGAACTTAATTATACTCATGTTAGATCTATATTTTTTGTAACTCTATATTTAAGATTTTATATTGTAAATAAAACAAATAACTAAAATTCAAAGTAATGATTCTAATTTGATTTATTGTCCTGTTGTTAGTATGCTTTGAAAAATATATTCTTTTAGGAATTATACACCGTGAAATTTACATCGTTTTGTTCCCGCCGTGTAGTGATAGTACCCGTCAAACTGAACAGTTTTTCACGAAAAAAAAATTTCCTGCGACAAAAAAATTTTTGGTCTCCATACAAAGTGAGACTCCCGACCGACCCATTTTGTATGGAGAGACCAAAAATTTTTTTTTCGTGAAAAGTTGTTCAGTTTGACGGGTACTATCACTACACGGCGGGAACAAAACGATGTAAATTTCATGCTGTAGAGTGAACTGATTATTTTGATTCATATTTTTATTTTACTTTAGTCTGAGGTGATTAATTAGCACTATAATTCTTAAAATAATCACCTAAAAATTGAAAACACGACTGCCCTGAAAAATCATAGCCAAAGACACTCGGGGTGATGTTAAGATTCTAACGATTCCCTATACATCAAAATCTGTTCAGGCATTTAGAAGTTCATCATCATCAACATCAACGGCCCGTTACAGTCCACTGCTGGACTATGAGCCTCCTCCACTTAAGTGGAGGGTTTTGCCATAATCTCCACGCTTGGCAGGCGGGTTGGAGATCGCAGATTAAAAGGTTACTGTATCAGAGAGCGCTGCTGCCCGTTCCCTGTTCAATGCGTGGTCCCTAAGTCGCCTCTTACGACACCCACGGGAAGAGTAGGGGTTGGTGACAAATGTATTCTACTCTGCCGTCACCAAATTTAGAAGTTATGGTAAAGAAACTAATATAACACACATGCATTCATGAACCCTGAACACATTACACTCCTTTTTTGGGCAGTCGTGTAAAAAAGGCGTGTTATTTAAATTACTTATTAATAATAATAATATTAATTACTTTTTAATATTAAAAACATAATAATACTGGCACTTTATATCTCATTACAGAGAGCTTGTTGAAACGATAAACGTGGACGAAGTAGAGTTTATCATTAGGTCGAGTTTTATCTTCTCATAATGATAACAGACTTAGAAATACCGACTTCTCCTCTCTTAAGTATATTAATTTAATAATCATAGTGAAATAACAAAGATGCAGTAACTGTGTACTGGAAGGCACAGTAAAATTTACTTAGTTCCTACGATATTAAAATTAACTATAAAGTTTACAGCTGCCTTTATAAAGTAAAATATTATATTTGACTACTTAAAATGTAAATGGCTGAAATACGTATTTTTACCGGAAATATTAAAAAATATCAAACTCAAAAAAAAATAGCAGAAATATAAAGTTCCAAAAACAGATTAAGTAGGTAGGTACATTTTAAATCAAAATTATATTTAATTTTGTAAGTTTAAGTTTCCCTTAAGACACCGACTTTGGTGACTTGGACTTGGCTATTTGACATTTCTTAGAACAATTTTGGCTTAGTTTCCGTCTCTGAATGTCGCCAAGCTCACACAGCGTTACTGCACTAATCGGAACCAGTCATTAAATCCGATGCCTTATCCAGCATCAAACATCTACGAAAACTGCAGATAAATGTTTGTACGAATGGTCACTCAAAATCCATTGAGCTCTTGATCTGTTCAGACGTGTCTTCAGAACCAGTGCATCATGAGGATCCTTGCTTTGACGGCCCTCGTCGTGGCAGCGTCCGCCAAGACGGTCAACGTGAAAAACTGCGATGGAGGTGAGAGGTTTAGAAAGCATTCAAATATCATAAATTGAAAATGGAAATGAAAAAAAAAATTAAAATGTATTTTACAAAAGACCCTTTAACACAATTTTGTTTCACATAGAAGGCTAGCTGGCAAGCGAGAGTGTGGGTGGTCTAGTCGCTAGGGCCGCTGCTGCCTCCCGTCCGGGAGCCGCGGGTTCGATCCCCATCACGTACCAATGTGTTTTCGAATTTTGAATTTATATGTACGTTTATTCGACGCGCTTACGGTGAAGGAAAACATCGTGATGAAACCTGCGCACTCCTGCGACGAAATTCAAAGGTTGTGTGTAAAGTCGACCAACCCGCACTGGGCCAGCGTGGTCGACTAAGGAGTCGGCGGGTTGGTAAATTATAAATCTGATATCAATTACATTTTTATTCATGTTTCAACTTGAGGGATAATGAAAATTTCAGCCGTTTGATTGTAGTTTAGTTTTACAGATGAGGTTTTTTAATTCTTAATTCTTTTCTTCAGTTAACAGCGGTTTGTGCACCATCCATGAGATAAGAATAGACCCTTGTGGTGAAATCACTAGGACTAATGGTTGCAAGCTAATCAGAGGCAAGGATGCTGAGATTTCCTTTGATTTCACACCCAGTAAGTACACGGACATGACGACATGGTATTGTATAACGGGCTGGGGGCCGTTTCACGAAGCTACAAGTTAAAAATTACAAGTACAACTTGATGTACATTGCGTAGACAATGAGATAAAACGATAAGGGCTTACAGTTAAGGCGAATTGGCTACGCAATGAATATCAAATTGTAACTTGTTACTAGTAAATTATTGCTTCGTGAAACGGGGCCCTGGTTTCCGCAAATCGACGTGTGCTGCGCTTATTTTGCGTGTTAAAAACTTGACGACATAGACAAACTCTTTTTCTTCTTCTTCACGTGTTGATGGTGGTGAAACTAGTCCGAGGTTAGACCTGTGGCCCAGCAGTCGCCAAGGAGCTGCTGAGCACCACACGAAGAATGTTGTAGAGGATAATAATATACAGTGTGGCAAATAACCAGGGCACTGTCCGAAAGAAAGGTTTTGTGTATTTATATATTATTTATTTTATATTATATAACTGACGTGGGAAATAGTACAAGGATAAGTTTACTGTTGGAGATCAGGACATAAAGTGAAGAATTTGTCAGAAAAAAGATAAAATCGAAACGTAAGAAATCTAAACTTGAAAATGAATTTAAAATGAAAGATAAAACTGCCAGTAAGAAAGGTTGCCAGTCATAAAACAGGAAAGAGGACGAATGCCTCGTTACAGTACTTATTTAAAAAATATATTACTCTAAAGTTGCGACGCATGTGTAGTTTCTTCGGTGAGTTTTTTACAGAGTCTGCACATTGCGTAGTGAACTCATCCAAAAAATAAATGTAATGACGAAACTAAGAGATGTAACATCTAAGCGATTCATTCTTTCAAATGAAAGAATAAATAAAATAAAAAAAACGAAAATTGAATCGAGTTTTCGTTTTATCTACTTTTTCGTTTGTTTGTGTGATTTTTTTATTTTTTTTTAGTGTTTAGTGTATAATTTAGATAGTGTATTATTACTAGTGGCTCTGTGAGCTGTAGACTTCGCGAGTCTGTATATATTATCTTTTAAAAAAAAAAATTTTTCTCGACAAACATCCCCAACCCCTTGATTTTTTTACTTTTAAACTTTATTTAATTATTATTATTTTTTGTCTTATCTTATTTTATTTTATTGGTTAAGAAATGTGACCTGTAGAGGAAAACAGCCTCGGCGGTAGACCTTGTAAGCTGGCAGCCCCCATAACTGCGGCATTTTTTAAAATTTCCAAAAACTGACTCGATAATTTTTTTTTATTAATTTATCGAACCTGCTCACAAAATTTCACGAAAATCAGTTGAGAAACGCGACCTGTAGAGTGAAACAAACAAACAAACTACAAACAAACAAACAGATGGACATACAAAAGCAAATTTGGCCAAGCTGAAACAGAGACGCTTCGCTCGCTCGGTCAATTATCCAGTGAATGACTCTGAACAATAAACTTTAATAAGACAATTGAAACGGTTACATTTTACTGACATTTCTCGATGGTGTCGGGGGCTCCTCGTGGCTGCAGCAGTTTTGCTATCAAGTTACTGGAGTCCTTCACCGTACGGGGTCTTATTCCTTAGTACGGTTTGATGACATCTAGTGACATCATTGGCACTACGTAGATAATTATGTTGTTTGTGACATATCACACAAATACAGTGACATCTATTATCTAATAGTTTTAATAGAGCCCTTGACACAGCGATGTTTTGTTTTTGCATTAAAACTTTTTTAATATTTTTGGATAGTAGTAACACGAATTTGTGTATAGTGTAGACGTAGTGTAGACCAAAACATTCGCAGGAGACACGCTTTTGCGCTGTTTATACTAAATGGCTGTATTTAGTTCCATCTAGTGATAAAAAGCAAAAGCGAAATACTCCAGATAAATCGTCAACTTGGCACTAAATGGCGTATCAGTGCGCACGTAGCACCATCTAGTGAGTTAATAGAGGAAACAAAATAGCCCGAAAAATAGCCCGCGTTTTGAGGGTACACTTTTTTTGTATGAGTTGAGGCATCTGGTACACAGCTCCCTAGTTTTAGGACTAGGACTGTCTGTGTCACTTGAAACGAAATAGTGAAACGCCATAAATAAAAATAAGAAATAAAAGACGTTCAATGTTTTTTTTTTCAGACTTCAGCGCTGATAAATTGGGTACCAATGTGATGTGGCAAGACGTTGCATGGCCAAATTTGGACGAAGATGGCTGTAAATCAACAACTTGCCCTGCGGTGGCAGGCACGCAACAAACCTATAACGTGAAGTTACATATTGGGAAAAATTTACCTAAGGTTACTACCTTACCTATTTATTTAGTACATAATTCTGTCTGACTGATTTAAAAAAACATAAATAAACATAAAAAAACATTATTATTATTATGTTTGACGTACCATAATCTCGGGACAAAATATTATTATTTGATTTCGGTCACGTCGACAGCTTTAACTTATGAAACATAAAAAATTTAATACCCAACTTTTTTTTTTCAGGGAAAATTCTCCGTTAAATGGTCAGTGTGGGATACCAACAACATCACGATGTTATCATCATGTTGTTTTGAAACTACCTTCCAAACTATCTGATAAATAACTTTAGATACTTAAAAAATTGTCCTCTCCATCATTCCACCATCGGCCTTATTTAAAACAGCAAACAAGTAAATTATAAAAAAAACACGAATGCATGAAAAATTTTAAACTTTCAAACTTAATTAATAAATGAACTGAAAAAATGCAAATAGATTGTTTTTTTTTAATGATTGTGGTTGATAGTGTTCACAATAAGCAGTCGGAAGCATCAAATATTCACAATATCTATCACAGCGTTTTTGTGAACGCAGTCGGGTTTTTGTTTTTTTTTTTTTAGTAATGAATGACCGATATTATTGTGTATCGTCCACACATTATACAGGTAATTCAATTTAAAACGTTGAAGTTTTTGTTGTTTTGAAACATTTTCATTCCAAATTACATTAACAGTTAAAGCTTTACATATACAGCTTATATATATATATATATATTAGGTCCTTACATATGAAATTGGCGTTTTGTATGGGAGGAACAAAAAGTCGAAAAAATTTTATATAGTATATTTATTTAATCAAAGTATGAGCCATTGTAATCTATGCACTTTTGCCATCTCATAGGTAGTTCATTGATCCCTTTACTAAAAAAACCATTCGGACGGGAATCAATAAAATCTTTGAAGGCGATTTGGACTGCCCCATCTGAGTTGAATTTTTTCCCTTGCAAGAAGTTATCCAAATTTCGAAAAAAATGGTAATCTGTTGGAGCAAGGTCCGGGGAGTACGGTGGATGCCTTAGACATTCCAATTGAAGCTCTTCTAATTTGCTAGCCGTCTGTTGTGCAGTGTGTGGTCTAGCGTTGTCGTGAAGCAGCAGTGGCGTAGAGCGATTGACCAGCCTCGGTTGTTTACCAGCTAGCTTTTCCATCATGGTTTGCAATTGCTGACAATAGTCATCTGCCGTAATCGTCTGGCCAGATTTGAGAAAACTGTAATGAACGACACCGGCGCTAGTCCACCAAACGCTTACAAGTAACTTTTTATTGGTCAATTTTCGCTTGGAGCAGGCTTTGGCTGGCTTGCCAGGGTCCAGCCATTGCGATGAGCGCTTCCGATTATCGTAGAGAATCCACTTTTCATCACAGGTAATGATTCGATTTAAAATCCCTTCGTTATTGTGCCGGTCAAGTAATGTAACGCAGCAGTTGACGCGCGTTTGCCGGTTTGCTTCACTCAATTCGTGAGGAACCCACCTTTCAAGTTTTTTAATCTTCCCAATTTGCTTCAAGTGGATTAAAACAGTTTTATCACTAACACCGAAGCCTGCAGCTAACTCGGACGTGGTTTGCGATGGATCCGCTTCCACAATAGCCTTCAATGCTTCATTATCAACTTGGGTCTCCGGCCGTCCACGGGGCTTGTTTTGCAGGTCGAAATTTTCAGAACGAAAACGTTGGAACCAAAAACGCACTGTGTTTTCTTTTGCGACACAACCGCCATACACATCATTAACCCTTCGAGCCGTTTCCGCAGCACTGGTGCCACGGTGGAACTCGTACTCGTAAATAACGCGATATTTCAAATTTTCCATTTTGTAAATCGAGCGATGCAAACAGAAAAAAGATAAGTAAAAAAACAAATGAATGACGGTTTACGAAACACAACTACATGTGGAAATAGCTGTATAAATTTGAATTTCGAATTCCTAACCAAATAGGAGAAATTTGTGATCAAAGTGGCCAGTACGACAAAACGCCAATTTCATATGTAAGGACCTAATATATATAAGTGTATGTTTTTGGATACCATTTATAAAGCCCTTTATTTTGATACCCCACTCGATAGGTTTAGGAGAGATAAAATTTTTGAAGTCTATATGTTTTGGTGCCAAAAAACGGCCATCTTGGATTTTTTATAATTTTGATGTACCTAGTGTCACTCTCACAAGTAAGACGAATCTAACGTCATGAACGCAACATGGCTAAAGAACAGTACTCCATCGCTCTAAGAGAAGCCTCCAAAAACATTTCAAAGAATTTTGCTAGACAAGGAAAAGAAAACGTGTGGTCCCTTACAAACAGGTTGTTAAAAAGTGCACCTCAACCCGTTCCTCCAAAAACGCTAGCAATAGATAATGATAACAACTATACTAAATGAACAAAAGAAACAGAAAAACTATTTTTCCAAAAATGTTACCCTGATGACACTCCATTCCATACCTATTAGAAACACATAAGCGCATTAGAGCTAAAGCTGACAAATACCCCAATACTTCAGATGAAGTCCCATTCACGGAAAATGAAGTCTTGACTTGCCTGAAATCAATGAATCCAAACAAGGCTCCAGGCCTTGATCACCTTACAGCCGATATTTGTCTTAACTTTAATAAACAATTCCCATCATTGGTAACAAATATTATGAATAGATGCCTTGCTATACATATCCTATTTTCCTAATATTTGGAAGGTTGCGCACGTTATAACAGTACGGAAACCAACTAAATAAAATAGTACGGATGTATCGTCATATATATCGTCCCATTGGTCTTTTAAATCTACTCGGTAAAGTTTTAGAAAAACTTATTATAAAACGTCTATGTTATCAGACTAATTATGATCAGTGCACAAGCCCCCACCAGTTTGGTTTCAATCAATTAATGCCCTAAGTACGGCGCTCGATAATATCAAAGCTGCACGCGTGGGAAAAGAGCTGGTAGTAGCTGTTTTGCTTGACATTAATGCAGCTTTCGACGTTGCACGGTGGCCAGCGCTTTTCTCGAGACTAATTCTTATTAATTGCCCTAATAATATCTTCAGATTAATAAAAAAATACATCCAAAGACTCTACTGCTAGCAAGACCTTAACCAAGGGTTGCATACAGGGGTCTGTATGTGTGCCCACCTTTTGGAACCTTATATTAGATTAACTACTAGAAACCAAACTTCCTGACAACTGTCACTTGCACACATTTGCTGATGACGTTCTTCTGATTGCCTCCACTAAAGACATAACGAACTTGCAAAGCACAACTAATGCGGCTTTGGAATTTATTTTTTTAACCCCCGACGCAAAAAAGAGGGGTGTTATAAGTTTGACCGCGTGTCTGTGTGTCTGTCTGTGGCACCGTAGCTCTTAAATGGCTCAACCGAATTGGATGCGGTTTTTTTATTTGAAAGCACGTTTCCTAGCGATGGTTCTTAGACTTGTTTCATAAAAATCGGTTCAGCCCTTTCAAGGTCATCAGCTCTTTGGTTAGCTGTGGTAGGGTTCTTAGACTCATAATGTGTATTTACTTTTTACTTTCAAAAAAATAGGTGTGACCTAAAATTTGAAACACCCATGTATGCTATATAACTTTGCATGATAACGGAATTATTGGTCTGATGCTGCAGCCAGGATATCCAGCACTCTAGTAAACTCTTCAAAAAATAATAGCAGATATGTAGTGGTTGGATTCATTTTGAGCAGTACTTGATTCTTTCTACATACCGGGTGTCCAAAAAGGGTATTTGCACTTTTAAATATCAATAAATCGTTTTAATGAGGGTAGATAGCAAAAACAAATATAATGTCATACGTGGAATTTATTGGAAATTTAGTTGAAATGGATTCGTATACCGGAGCTCAGCGCGCATTTTATCAAAACAATAATTCGATAATAACAGCTCGCCGCTTACATCGCGCGCAGTTCAATGTACGGGACATTTCTTTAACTCCTAGTGTGAATATCATTAGAAAATGGATTAAGTCGTAATGGACGTCATTTGGACAAAATATTTTTTTTGTAGTAAACTTTCCATTGTATGTACTTTTTGCAAATAGTAATAAAATTATGAATTGATATATTTTTCATATATAATTTTTGGGTATAAACTGCCAACACCCTTTTTGGACAGCCTACAATGCAATGGTGGCAACAGCCAGGATATCCAGTACACTAGTACTCTCTAGAAAAAAAATATAACTGATATGTCGTGTTTGGAATCATTTTGATCAGTATTAAATTCTAAGTACGACGGTGGCATTACGATAAATTAATGTTATGTGAAAAGAAACTTAACATTCTGCAGTAATAACAACGCACCAAAAAAAGGGGCCAAGGGCCAATCAACAGTTTCTGAAATTTAGTTAGGCAAACTACCAAATATACTTTGATTAACGATTTAAGGATTAATCTGATAGTGATTCTTTCAGATAACTGTACTTATCATTTGTAATTGAGTTTCAAAATTATAAAATAAAAAATAAATTTAAAATTTAAAAACCCCCGAAGCAAAAAAAGCAAACATTTAAAAAGTCAAAAATAATACCTATCGTTGAGCCATCAAATAATAATAATAATAAATAATAATAATAATTTATTTGCTTTCACAAAATAGGTAACTTAAATTATACTAAGAACTTAATCTAATACAGTAGCCTATTGCGATGTGAGAGCCGTACTAGGAGAACCTGTATGACAGATCATCAGGCTGCCGCCCCAGGAATATCAATTTTGAAGTCTTCAGGTTGCAAAATTATGACATTAATTTAGCGAATTGACAGTTTGAAACAGTGAAAACAAACAAGACAAAATATGAGTAAGACAAATCTGGAGAAATAAAACTACTACGTAGAAATAAAACATATTTGTATTGTGGGAGATTGTAATTGTCAGCATATGATATGAGCGTGCTTGTGAGGGTGTGTGCGTGGTGAGTGTGTGAGTATATGTGATAGGGAAAAATGATAAGAGGGTGAATGAGAAAAGGGATCTGTGAGCGTGTATCCGGTTATTATGTCTGAGCGACGTGAAGATTTTCTGTAGCGGTATAATTTTTACATAGAAGCCAATTTGTTATTTTTTTTTGCATTCGCTTTTAACGGTCTCATATTATATGAGCAATTCTTTGTTAATTTTATTATACAAGTAGGAGCCGAGGAAGCAGAAAAATTTGTGAGAGAATGAGGTACGGAAGGATGAGCTTGTGCAGACTTGATGTTTCCTGCGGATGTTTTTAATACTAGGATCGAAATGGAGGGATGAGTGTTTTCGAAGGACGGTAAATAGGACGAAATTTTGCCTAACTGTCAACATCCCAGTGGTTTCATATAGATCTCTTGTTGGGAATCTATACGGAAGAAGCCAACCCACCTTTATCTCTTTGGGCGCGCTCTAATTTTAAAAGGTGCGTCTTAGCAGCTCCCCCCAGGATGTGATGCAATAGCTAACTAGAGACTGGCACAGGGCAAGATAGACCGTACGCAAGGTGTTTTGGTCAGCCACGTGTCGTAGATTTTTGAAAACGTAGATGAGTTTCCTCAATCTTCCTGTAAGTATATCAATATGTTGTTTAAAATTTAGGTGATAATCAATAGTAACCCCAAGATACTTGACAGATAGTGAGTTATTAAGCTTTGGACAGGAGCATTCCTGCTCAGAGGGGGCTTTACAAGAGTGAGCTTTTATATAAAAACTGCTTACATACAGAGGGTTGGTCTTGTGACCTGATAGAAAAGGTGACGTAGGTAGTTTTTGCTACGTTCAGAGAAAGCATGTTATCTGATAACCAATTGAGTATATTATTAAAGCCCTTCTGAGCAAGTTTAAAAGTCTCTGTCCTAAATTCTCTGTCCAGAATTTCTTCATTGGCACAGATAAGACAAACATTAAAGCCCAAGTCACACAGAGCCGTGCCGAGGGCGGTCGGGGGCCGGGAAAGCGGGACGGTGCTATGGCGCGGCATAGTGCCGTCCCGCTTGTCCCGGGCCCGGACCGCGCCGCTCCCGCTCTGTGTGACTTGGGCTTAATGGAACTTTTGACGTCACCAGAAATATAAAGTCGCTTTGCCAATTCAATAGTTGATATAATTTATGTACTTACTAACACGGGTAATATTAGTCGAACCAAGTCCGCGCCTGTCATATTACTAGTAGAAATAGCGATTAGGTCCGTGTCGACATGTGTCTGTATCATGTTTACTCTTATCTGCATTGTTATTAATGAGTTTGTTAAGACACAGTTCCAGTTAATTTTATTAATGTTAATAACGTTGCTAAATATTATAGTTAATAATTCAGTAGCTATCTAGAAATACGACGAACATGTCGGTGCGTGAACTTACAGCGTTGTTTTTATGTGTTATCTGTGTACAATGTGAATATGTAATTAAGAAATTGTGTGATAATAGTAAGTATTTTTTTTTTGTTTCTACGGGCGAATCCTAAAATTATTTTCATATTAGCATGCTCTTTGTGTCTGCCCAACGGTTTTAGCTGAAAATGCCAAAATGTTCTATAAAAAAATACAAAAAATACCTACTGTGTTTTTATTTTTTTTATATCTTTAAATATGACTGAGTTATTAACGATCAAAGTGCACACTTCCGCACGAGGCGAGTGGTAGCTGTGACGTCATATGCACGCAACGTTCCTATTACACCGCCCGCAACCGCCTGCATATGACGTCACACGCTCGGAACTTCTCGCGGTCATAACTTTGGTAATATTTCATGTATTGAAGTGAAATAAAAAGTAATGTAATGTACATAATATAAACTTTAATATAATGTTTTAATGTGAAATAAGAACCTATCGGTATTCTCCATTATCAACTAGCCGAAAGAACAGTTGGACTAAAAGTGCTCCCCTAGGATTTGCCCACGCTGTGTCTTCCGGTTCGTGATCGTCACTTGAGAATTTAGGAGACCATTGGCTGTCAGTTTTGCGAACAACGTGTAATAGTTAATCTAGATGTTATTCATTGTAAAGGAATTTTATTTATTTCATGATTTTAGCGGACACAAGCCAGTGCACAGTATACGATGTATTCCTGAACCCTTGCAGCGACGGTGGAAGCTTCTGCACCATCAAAAGAAGCAAGAGATAGGTACTGTAGCGGCTGTAGCCACTTTAGCTACAGCTCGCTACTTCAAATATAAAAGACACTTTTATAACACGATACTTTATTTATAACTTAAACGCACTGTTTATAACTTTAGTATTTTAATACATTTTAGCTCACAATTTTAGCACTGGTACTGAAAGTCATACAATCGTCCGCACTCGACGGCGGACGGCAGATGAGAACGTCAAACTTCCACGGCCCCAGCCCGTCTGAAGTTTCTATCGTTCTCTTTCTAAACTGAATAGTTAAAAAGAGAACGAATATATTGCAAAAAGAATACTATCGCCAGTATCAAACTACATAGCACTCGGACCAACGAGGCCCGATGCTACAACTACCCCCGGTCTCACCTGAAAAAATTTTTTTGGTTGAAGACCCAAAAAAATTTTTTTGCTAGTTACATTCTACTAGTAACTAACTACCTACCTAAGAGAGGGAAAAATTCACTTAATAAAAATCTAATAAAAAAAACAATGGAAGACTTAGATCCTGGACTTAGCTAAAGTCTAATTACCAGAAAAATATTTTCTAATAATTTTTCTAAATAAAAAACCTCTCCAAAAATACTTAAAACAGGACCCATATCTTACCATCCTAAACCAAAGCTAACAGCTACCTCAATTACAAAATGCAAACCCTAACCTGAATCTATAAAATTCTTCAAAGACATAGCATGCAAAATTTAAAATGAAATTTAAAAACTTTAAGTTAACGATAAAAAAAAAAATAAAAAAAAAAAATTAAGATAATCAAAACAATGTTAACACCAATCACAATACTCAAGAATCTCAAGAATTAAATTATATTTAATTTAAAAGCAAAATAGAAAAAGAAGTTAAGGTGTTAAAATTGAAGCTATGTTTCCAAAGAAAGAGAAGTTAACATCCCACTAACAAAAAAGAATACAACCAATTATGCATAACGCATATAGAAAAAACAATCAAATGAGCTAAGATATAAATGTTGTTTTTTTATATGAAAAATTATTTTCTTTTCATTCAGGCATCACTGATGTCCTGAAGTACATCTCGCGTCAGTAAGGAGGTGTAGAAGAAAATATTAATGATTGTTTAAATATAAAAGTTTTATCAGCCCGCACATGAAACAAATAATAGGATCAATACACAGAAAAAACAATATAGTAACAACAATATCAAGATAACTAGCGACTAGGAAGAAAAATAATTATTTAGTCTAAGATACAAGTACATTACATGTCTTCTTACAAGATACAATATCATATTCAAATTATTAAATATTTGGATTTGAAAATGACAACAACTTGGATTAGCATATATAATGAATTGAAAAAAATTACCTATCACTTCTCCCCATATCCTAATACCATACCTCATCATAACCCATAGAAATCTCAACCTTTTACTAACCTAGAAAAGGACAGATAGAATACGTGTGATCCTAAACAGACCACCCTACAAAGCTCCTATGTCTCTTAAAGCAGGTGTATCAACTGTGCCTAATCAGCCAACTAACAGCGCAAACAATCTCAACCTAATCATCGTACACGAAACCTCAACTACCTCATCTACCAAACCACTTAGAAATACATACAAACAATTCGTAAAAACTAGTGACAATAATGCATTTATGTTTTATTTTATATTATGCAGGTCACCTAAGCATAACCCCAAAAGAAATTACCTACCTCAATATAATAAAAGGGAATTCAATAAAATATAAATAAAAATAAATACGTAAACATCTGTTTACAAAAGTGACAGACCAAACATTCAAATAGTTGAACTGTAAAGAATTAAATAAAATATCTGTCATTTTTGAAACTATTTCCCTTTTTCAACTTTAATGATTCCAACACCAACGTGAAATCTTTTCCAAACTAGAGGAAGAAAATATTTTTTTTAAATCTTTAGCGAACATAAAACTTTTTCAATCTATTTACATGAACCAAATAAGTACGAGTTAACCTACCCGTTTTTCGAATAATATAGTTACGGTCATTTACGCGTCTTACGATAACAAATGGACCTTTAAATAGTCTACATAATTTGTAAGTTCTTCCAGTAACCCGTTTAGGAGAATAAAGCAAGACCAAATCATTAGGCTCAAACTGTTTTACTACCGTCTTTTTGTCAAATAGCCTTTTTTGTCTAAAATGTGCTTTATTAATCCCGGAAATCGCCCGCCGAGATAAGTCTCTAACCAAGTCAATTTTTTGGTTCAAAGTGTTAACATTTTCAGTCCCATTAATTCCTAAATCCATATCAAGTACCGTACGCGGTTCCCTACCATACAAAAGAAGATGAGGAATTACCCCTGTCGAAGCTTGGGTACTAGAATTATAAGAAAAAACCAACATCGAAAGATAACGGCACCAATCACGCTGATCGGAAGATATAAACTTAGAAAGCATAGAAAGGAGCGTCCTATTAAAACGTTCAACTAGGCCATTCGTCTGTGGATGAAAAGAAGTAGTATGGATAAGCCTAGCACCAAAAAACTCAACCGCTTCTTTCACCAACCTTGAAGTAAAAACCGTACCTCGATCGGTAACAATCTCTTGAACTCCTCCAAACCTACAGAATATCTCATCTGTGAGAAAATCTACAATGACGTCAGACGTAACACGAGGAACAGCTTTACAAACAGCATAGCGAGAAACATACTCCAAAGCAACAATGACAAATCTATTGCCCTGAGAAGAAGTTCGAAAAGGACCAACAACATCGACACCAACCTTTTCCATCAAACCTGACACCGAAATAGGCAACAATGGTGCTAAGGTGATACCTCCTTTTCTTTCTTGGCATAAAATACAAGAACGGATATACAATTCAATCTCTTTATCCGCATTAGACATGAAGAATCTAGAGCGAAACCTACTTAAGGTCTTAGAAAACCCTAAATGACCACCTGTCCACGCATCATCATGCAACTCCTTCATCACATCTGTAAACAAACTACCTGGTAAGACAAGAACATCTTTCAAAACACCCTGTCTCAAAACTCTTTTATATAACAACCTATTTCTTAAGAAAAAACCTTTATGTCTATGATTCCGCTCCAAAATATTAATTACATTACGACAAAAACTGTCAGACATTTGCCTGTCATGAATTGAAGTTGACTCAATTCGAAAAATTTCCAAACCGTCATGTTTGAAATCCGAAATATAAGGGTCAGGTTCCACTGGAACCAACGGATTCCTACTCAAAAAATCAGCAACCACATTATCTTTACCATGACAAAAAACTATTTGGAAATCCCACTCTTGGATTGCAAGTGCCCACCGAGCTAAACGTCCCGTCATATCTTTTTTAGACTGTAACCAACAAAGAGCTTTATGATCCGTAGCTACTTGAAAAGAAGAGCCCCATAAATAAGTTCTAAAATATTTTAACGCCCAAACCAAAGAAAGACATTCGCGTTCTGTTACTGAGTAACGGACTTCCGCAGAAGACAATTTCCTTGAAGCGTAAGCAATGGGATGCATGACTCCTTCAAATTCCTGCATCAGCGTTGCTCCTAAAGCCTCGTCTGATGCATCAACCATCAAACGCGTTACAATATTGTTATTCGCCTGAAAATACCTCAATATCGGGGGATTCACCAATTTATCTTTAATTAAATTAAAAGCATGTTGGCAATTATCAGACCAAATGAATTTAATCCCTTTTTTAAGCAATTTTACTAAAGGCAAGGTAATTTCCGCAAAATTTTCCACAAATTTACGATAATAGGAAAATAAACCCAAGAGTTTTTTAACATCCTTAGTGCATTTAGGCTCAACAACATTGCGAATAGACTCAATTTTGGTCAGATCAGGTTTTATACCATTACCCGAAATGTGGTAGCCTAAAACATTTAATTCTGTTAACCCAAATTTACATTTAGATGGCTTGAAAGTTAAATTAGCTGCGCGGAAACGCTCAAATAGCTTAGACAACGAATTCGTAAACTCTTCGAATGTCTTGCCATAAACTACTATATTATCGACATATACAACAGCATTTTTATATCGTAAATCCCCCATCGCCTTATCCATCATGCGCTGGAAAACTGCTTGGCTGGTTTTCAACCCAAAAGGAACTACCTTAAATTGATAAAGTCCAGTAGGAGTAATAAAAGCTGTCTTATGCCTTCCCTCTCGAATACTAGTTTGCCAATAACCAGAATTGAGGTCCAATTCTGCAAAATACCTAGCATTCGCCAAATATCCAATGAGATCATCTATAGCAGGAATAGGATAGTTATCTGTAACGATGATTTTATTCAAACGCCTATAATCGATACAAAACCTCCAAGAATCATCTGGTTTCTTCACCAACACCACCGGCGACGCATAAGAACTGTTAGATTCTTCAATAACGTCAAGACGAAGCATCTCTTCCACCTGTTTATCAATAATTTCCCTCTGTGCCGGAGAAACTCTATAAGGCCTCGAAGAAATGGGTTGCTCGTTCAAGGTTTCTATATCCACATCCACGATGTCGCACCGTCCTAACTGTGAAGAGTCAAAGGCAAACCTATCCTTATTCCGGTCCAACAAACCTAATAAAACCTCCCTATCGTTAATATCTAAATCGGAACCTACAATAAAATCTTCCTTAGAATTGATATTGAATTCACAACTATCATCCAAAGATACAAAATGGATATAATCACGTAGCGACAAATTCGATAAGTGTGAGTCGACCCTTATCGAAGAATACTTTTGTTCGACGTCACTTTCAAAAAACGAAGTACAAATTTCATCGCAGCTGACAGCCGACTGGAAAATAAAAGACATGCTGTCATCGGAAACAAAATCGACTGCACTTTTCCCCAAAATTATTCTCGCCGAAGAAAAATCAACTATTCCTCCATGAGAACACAAAAAATCCTGCCCTAAAATAACGGAACAAGCAAGGTCCTTAACAACAACAAAGGTTGACGAGTATTGCTCGTTATTTATCTGAAAGGAACATGTTATTTTACCTAGGGAAGAAAGTCTCTGCCCGTTGACTGACTGCAAAAATACTGCTTCCTTATCAAAAGGGTCATCCTTAATAATAGATGAATTAATGCACGACACACTCGCGCCAGAATCTATTAAAGCTGGAAAAGAAAAATTCTTATAAATAATCTTTATTATGGGCCTAACTTTAACATTATTCAAAGATATTGGCTTAAAAACTATGTCTTCCGTCTGCGACCCTGCCGACGATGTCGCCACTCGTCTCTCGGCCGCCTCGTTCGTGGCGCTTAGGGCAGCCGCCTGGAGTTTCCCGAATTCTGCCGCCGGAAATCTTGTGACTGGTCGAACCTTACCCTCGGTCTTAAGTTGTATTCTCTGCGCACTGGAGTACCAGGAGCAGAAGAAGCCGGTGCATAGCGTGGCCTCTCCACGTTCGCTGCATCTAGATTTCTAACCTGAGGGATACCCGCTGGGAGTACCCCTACCTCTCCCCGTGCAGATGGCGTTCCGTACGCCCACCTGGGCGGTGTGTATAACTGCCGTTCACCCACAGAGCCGCTTGGTTGAGCCAAATGGGGGTCATGCAGTACGCCCATTGGCCGACTGAAACCTTCCAGTCCTAACGGCAGATGCGTAGGTGAAATTGCTTCCTTTGGGCCATAAATCATCATTAATTGGTCAATCATCTTCCTGAGTTCCTTTTTGGTGCTATATATTGAGGCCACCAACTTGTGTTTGTAAAAGCCTTCTGTAGTCTTCAGAAATTGATTAATGAATTTCTCGTCTCCAACAATCTTTGCTTTCGTAGCCAACTCCTGAAGGCGATAAAAGTAGGATAGCACGTCTTCTTTATTCTCCTGTTTGGCATGATAAAAAAGCTCCTCGTAGTTTTCCTGAGGTGGGAATTCCTCCTTGAATAATTTCTCCAGCTCTTCATAAGTTTTTGCCTGGGATTCTATCGTTCTGTAGAAAGAAAGAGCCGGCCCCTGCAGGTACGTGCTTATCACTGCCATCTTTTCTTCTTGTGACAATTTCTTGAGGACTGCCAATCGATTGAAGCGTTTGAAGAATTCCTCAGAATCTTGGCGAAAGCCATTGAAGCATATGACAGACTCCATAATCATTTAATATTCTCCACTTATTTATTTAATATTCTCCACTTACTTGGTATTCTCCACTTCTATTTCAAACAATTTTCTTTTTGTTTTTTGTTCTATTCTAGAACTATTCAGCAATCTTCTATCCGCTGTCACTCTCACTTCAAAGAGAGTGAGGGGTAATATAAGAGGGTTAACAGTTCCTCTTTAGAATCAGTTATTAATTCTGTGTGTTTGGGGGCGCGTACCAGGTCTGGGTGTCTCCACCACTGTAGCGGCTGTAGCCACTTTAGCTACAGCTCGCTACTTCAAATATAAAAGACACTTTTATAACACGATACTTTATTTATAACTTAAACGCACTGTTTATAACTTTAGTATTTTAATACATTTTAGCTCACAATTTTAGCACTGGTACTGAAAGTCATACAATCGTCCGCACTCGACGGCGGACGGCAGATGAGAACGTCAAACTTCCACGGCCCCAGCCCGTCTGAAGTTTCTATCGTTCTCTTTCTAAACTGAATAGTTAAAAAGAGAACGAATATATTGCAAAAAGAATACTATCGCCAGTATCAAACTACATAGCACTCGGACCAACGAGGCCCGATGCTACAGTACACTCTCAGCGTGGACATCTTACCAAGTAAGTAATTTAGAAAACTTTAGGCTTTGTGAAAATCGTGGCTTGACTTATCTTCATTATTATTTAAGTCAATTACTCGAAACCTGTCCATCCTTGCGAATGTAAAGCCGGCGAAAGTACACAACTGCGATGTAACCAATCTATAACTCAATTATTTTAACTGTGCACTTCGAGCTGTCAAAATCGTCATGTTGGTGGCATTGAATTCACCCGCCCGCTTACTTCCTCACCTCCTCCGACGGCTATCAAAACGGATACCAAACCTACCAACATGCAAATATTATGACGTTGACAGATGCACAGTTATAAAAATTGGGTTATATCATTCACTACATCCAAACTCGAAGGTTTGATTCAGAATCCGTTTTATCTTTATTTCAGTCAAATTCAGATTTTTTGTAATATGAGTACAGAATCAGTAACGGTACCTACTTACTATAGGTATACAAGTCCACTCTGTATTTTATTTTGGAACCTTCTATAATAAAACACGACATTAAATCCCACCACCTATATTTGATCTAAGCCCACCACGTTTCAATATGATTTCATATTACGTTTATTCGACGCTCTTACGGTGAAGGAATACATCGCGGAGAAACTTACATACCCCGGTTAAGAAATTCAAAGGTTGCGTGTGGAGTTGACCATGGGTCAGCGTGGTTGGACTAAGGCCTGATCATCTAAAGTTAGACTTGAACCCCTCGGTGGGGACGTGTATGAGCTGTTTATGATAATAAAGTTATTTATTTATCAACATTTTAGCTTTCTCCGCCGACCACCTTGAGCTGTCCATGTACGCTGACGAGGACAATGTTGGGGTCTACAACGAGGTGGTGAAGACTCCAGTAGACGCCTGCAACATGCTCACCTGCCCCGTGGAGGCCTACTCCAGAAGGATCTTCGACATTGACTTCAGCTTGGGCAAGACCTTTAATGTTGTGAGTATTCAAAATATTTAGGGAGTTTAGGGACAACATTTTGTGGAATCGCGAAATTGGCTTGAGACAATCAGAAAAGGCTTAATCGTTCATGCAATATGGGCGTAAGGCTGCGAATCTACCAGAGATGTGCGAAGTAATTGAGCGGTGTGCGAGGAAAAAACAACCAATAGCATCACTTCATTTTCCTAGCCTTGCTCAGCTCAGCTCTGAAGCGAGGTTTTTCTACGTAAAAAACTGACAAAACTAAAGACAAATGTGTGCGAGGAAAAAAACAACCAATAGCATCACTTCACTTTCCTAGCCTCGCTCAGCTCAGCTCTGAAGCGAGGTTTTTCTACGTAAAAAACTGAAAAAACTAAAGACAAATGTGTGCGAGGAAAAAAACAACCAATAGCATCACTTCATTTTACTAGCCTCGCTCAGCTCAGCTCTGAAGCGAGGTTTTTCTACGTAAAAAACTGACAAAACTAAAGACAAATGTGTGCGAGGAAAAAAACAACCAATAGCATCACTTCATTTTACTAGCCTCGCTCAGCTCAGCTCTGAAGCCAGGTTTTTCTACGTAAAAAACTGACAAAACTAAAGACAAATGTGTGCGAGGAAAAAAACAACCAATAGCATCACTTCATTTTACTAGCCTCGCTCAGCTCAGCTCTGAAGCGAGGTTTTTCTACGTAAAAAAACTGTCAAAACTAAACACAAATGTGTGCGAGGAAAAACATAACCAATAGCATCACTTCATTTTACTAGCCTCGCTGAGCTCAGCTCTGAAGCGAGGTTTTTCTACGTAAAAAACTGACAAAACTAAAGACAAATGTGTGCGAGGAAAAAAACAACCAATAGCATCACTTCATTTTCCTAGCCTTGCTCAGCTCAGCTCTGAAGCGAGGTTGTTCTACGTAAAAAAACTGTCAAAACTAAACACAAATGTGTGCGAGAAATGCATTGTAAGGAATGTGTTGCTAGGAATGTGTGCGAGAAATGTTTGCGAGGCGAGTGACGAGTCTGAATGAACCACTCACGAATCCTCGCACCACTCATCTGCACACATTTCACAGCTTCGCTACGCATCTTCATATTGCTCATCTTCCTCTTTCTGGTAGAAACGCCCACATATTTCGAAAGCTCCGCTACACATCCTTGGGTCATTTGACTCGCAAATCTCTGGTAGATTTGCAGCCTGAAAAACATTCACTACACTTTCACTACACTTTCTGGGATTGAAACTTTGATCGGTTCTACCTGTTGCTCTTATTACAAAAGAAAACTGATTCCGTTTCGATAAGATTGGTGATTCCCAGTCCGCATCCCATTACAACCTCTCCCAACTGAATACTCTATCTTATTTGTAAGCGTTTGTTCTTCAACAGTTTAATTGAACGAATGTTTTTCACTTTCCACTTAGAGGGCGGTTAAAACATAATGCACTACAGTTTCTAAGAATACTGAATATGTTTCTGATTTTGGATCTAAATATTTTTTTTCCATCAGTCAGTAGTTTATGTCTTCAGGTTTATTTGCCTATTTACAATACGATTTATTTTTTCAGGGCAAATATCCAGTTAAAGTGAAAATATTCAACAAAGAAAACGAAAAACAATTGTGCATTTAAAGTTAAAGTCGATAAATGAAACTGAAACAAACTGTTCTTTTATTAACTTCCTCCAGCCAGATACAAGACAGAGAGAGTGTTATTGCTAGTCTTATAATGACAGGCGTTAAATTAAAACGCAAACTTTCCTTGAAGAATTTTTTTCTAACTCATTAATTTCTATTTTACACAAGTCATATCAGCCTATCTAGTTATAAAACTCGTGGAGAATGCATTCCATCTCTGAGTCCACCATCTTATTTCGCTAACTACCTCCTTCTATCGGAGTAAGCTGCGCAAGCGCCGCGGCCGGGGCGGGGGCGTGTCCACCCACACTTTGCTCACGTGGTGGCATTGCGTCCTATTTTTTGGGGTGCGTACGTAAAGCTTTCCCTGCGTCGTCCGTGTTTCTGGAATCGGATAACCTTGGTCTATTCAAAGTAAAAATATACATCTCGATTACAGTACTAATTTACTGTCTCAAGAGCGACCCACATTGTAATTAGAATTAATCACTAGATCTAAAGAGCTATAATGTAAGTACTATTTAACGTAGTAGAAGATATTATTGTTATACATGTTTGTCTAAATGTTATGTACTACGTTAAATAAATGTTTTTCTATTCTATTCTATTCTATATCAAGTCCGCGCCCGCTATATTACCACTCTTAGTGATTCATCATCAACATCAACGGCCCGTTACAGTCCACTGCTGGACTATGAACCTCCTCCACTTAGTGGAGGGTTTTGCCATAATCTCCACGCTTGGCAGGCGGGTTGGAGATCGCAGATTAAAAGGTTACTGTATCAGAGAGCGCTGCTGCCCGTTCCCTGTTCAATGTGTAGTCCCTAAGTCGCCTCTTACGACACCCACGGGAAGAGTAGGGGTTGGTGACAAATGTATTCTACTCTGCCGTCACCACTCTTAGTGATTAGGTCCGTCAAAAAAAATACTATTCAGTGCAGCAGGCAATCTGTTCACATTCGAATCGCTTGTTCAGATTAAACAGTAAAGAGAAGAACACGGATCTCAATCAGTCAGTCATCGGAAAGTTAATACATATGACAAAACTTCCCAAGGGAAAAACACAATATTTACCTAAGTATTAGCAAACTCAGGGGCAGCAGCTGCATGCAACCAACCTGTTATCATAGAACTAGTTGCGCCCGCTCACGGCTTTAGGAATCGTTTCCACTGTCGGACGATATCCGTTGTGATATGAAGAAGAGTGATGCATTTAAGTGATACAAAAAAAACAAAATTGAAAATTTAAAAAAACCCACGCCGTATATTAAAATATATTAGAATAAAAAGGATTAAATAACATTTTTGGAAATCCTCCGACCAGAGTCAAATAAGATAAGAAATATAAAATAAAGAAATCTATAAAAAGAGTGATTTCTCACGAAATCCGCCACACAAACAACTAATTATGACCTTTCTTAGTCCTTACCTTTACGCACCTATATGTATCATATTATTAGATAGATGAGTACGTAATAGTACCTAAATTAATAAATATTATTGCTGTGTCTATCTCTACGAGAAAGCAAAAGGTAAGTAGGTACGTAAACGTAAGGACTAAGAAAGGTCATAATTAGTTGTTTGTGTGGCGGATTTCGTGAGAAATCACTCTTTTTATAGATTTATTTATTTTATATTTCTTATCTTATTTGACTCTGGTCGGGGGATTTCCAAAAATGTTATTTAATCCTTTTTATTCTAATATATTTTAATATACGGCGTGGGTGTTTTAAAATTTTCAATTTTGTTTTTTATTTGAATATGTTTTAACATCCGGCGTGGGTTTTTTAAAATTTTCAATTTTGTTTTTATTTTTAACTTTTTGGAAAGTACGTTACAAGGGACAACAGTTGACAAGGCTGTTGTTTATTTGGGCAACAAAATGTTTGCCAAAGGGCAAGCCTACGTAGCCCTCAGTAGGGTTCGCTCATTGGATGGTGTGGTGATATGTGACTTGGACCAACGCAAATTATTTAATAACCCACATAATAATGTAGCATTACAAGAATTAGAGAGACTCAGAAATATAACGCAATAACATAGGCACTAAAATTGTATTTGCCTTTAACGTACTTATTAAGTATATACCTTCTCCGATCCGTCGTGGGTGCAAATAACCGCATCGGAATCGGCCACCTATCCTCGCTGTTGCAGTATTTCTTTATAGTCTACCGCCATGCGCCATAAAACATGTCCAAGAACCTGATCTGTAAAGATACCGGTTCAGTAGTTTTGAAAACTCCTGTAATGCCAACTTATCTGGCTACTGCAGGGCTCCCTGGTGGTCTACCGCCTCAAAACATATCCAACAACCAGCTCCAAAATGAAGCCTTTTGAATGCAAAAAACCGCATCGAAATCGATTCAGTACTTTTTGAGAACTCCTGTAGTGCCAACTTATCTGGCTGCTGCAGCGCTCGTGTTCTACCTCCATAAAACGTATCTAAGAACCCGCTCCAAGATGAAGCCTTTTGAATGCAAAAAACCGCATTGAAATTGATTCAGTACTCTTTGAGAATTCCTGTAGTACCAACTTATCTGGCTGCTGCAGGGCTCCCTGGTGGTCTACCTCCATAAAACGTATCTAAGAACCTGCTCCAAGATAAAGCCTTTTGAATGCAAAAAACCGCATCGAAATCGATTCAGTACTTTTTGAGAACTCCTGTAGTACCAACTTATGTGGCTGCTGCAGGGCTCCCTGGTGGTCTACCGCCCCAAAGCATGTCTAACAACCAGCTCCAATATGAAGCCTTTTGAATGCAAAAAACTGCATCGAAATCGATTCGGTAGTTTTTGATAACTCCTGTGTTGCCAACTTATCTGGCTGCTGCAGCGCTCCCTGATGGTCTACCTACATAAAACATATCTAAGATCCTAAGTTGAAGTGATACTTTTTCAATGCAAAAAACCGGAACTAAATCGGTCCAGTGGTTTTCGAGATAGAAGGTAACAAACAAACAAACAAACAAACAACCTCTTACCCCAAACGCATATACCGCCTCCGTTCCGTTCTGTCCGTCGTGGGTAAAAATGAGAGGTTTACCTTTTTTTAATATTTTAGCTATTATGATTTTTAAACTGAATATTATTATGAAAAATTTTGAAGCTGTCAGAACCCATCCTATAATAACCCAACTATAGTTAAAGAAATCAATCAGTAGGTATTCGCGACAAGGTACATGAGAGTAGCCGAACCGGTAACGGGAAACGAAGGGTTCTTTTGCGTCCATCTGATTTGTTGTCATCTACAAGTTGCGATTATCAACAGATTTTCGTGAAATTTTGTAAGAAGGTTCAACAAATAAAGATATTTTTTGTCGGGTCAATTTTTGGAAATTTTTAAAAAGACGAGTTAGGGCGCTTGCGCACTCATCCGTATCCGATTCTCATTCGATTCTTATCCGTTTCTGATCCGGTTTGGCCATCCTAGTAATTGTATGGACGCTTACGCACCCATACGTATCCGATTCGTTTTCGATCCGTAAATTCTCACTCCGGATCGGTTTTTTTACGGATCAAAACCGAGTCGAAGTTTTTACGGTTTTTTTTTTTTGTTTTTTTTTTTTAGTTTTTAGGTACGGGGAGGGGAAAGCTCGCGCTGCTAGTGATGTGCCAAATTGACTATTTTTTGATAAACAAGTATTTTGGTACTCGTTACAAAAATAATCGAATGCACACTCGAGATAAGAGACTCCAGGATTCTATTTACGTGAAACGAACTATACGAGTAACGAAAGCGACTTTATTGCGGAATCTACATTACATAAGTAGATATAATTAAAAAAGATCAACCTAGTATTCGAATTCTATAAGTACCCTTAACCTATACTCGAGTACAGTCGACTGCTCATCAGTCAGTGGTAAAGTGTTAACACTGACCTTGAACGCTTCTTGCTTCTATAGCATTATGGTCGAAATCAGCTCAGTCAGTCAGCTCGACTCGGCACATCACTACTACAATATCATGAAATATCTTCTCAAATACGAATGAAAACCGGATCGGGCGCAAACGCTAGACGTAAATTTACCGTCCATTTTTTTTACGGATCAAAAACGGACCGGATAAGAATCGGATACGGATGAGTGCGCAAACGCCTTTAGGATGGTTGAAAATGTCAAAGATTTCTGACGCGCATTGATCGTCTTATTTCCTCTGAGGAAATTGTAAAAAAAATACATCGGCCATTTAAAAAAAAAACTCGCGAGGTCTAGGTATAGCTCGTCACAAGAGCCACTATACAACGTGATCTAACCTATGCTATCTAACAAATCGTCTGAAGAGCCACTGGCCACTAATGGCACAACTTGGTACGAAGAAAGAAGATTCTAAATCGAAGGGTAGGTAGTTCACATTTCTAATGTCAATGAAATAAATAAATAAATTTCATGTAGTGTAATTTAAATGTGACAAAATGAAAAATAGGTTGCAGAAGACAGACATTTATTAATGGAAATGCACGCGGAACGGCAGGTCAGTCGTTGGTTTACTAGCAGACTCTTCTCTTTTGTTAACTGTGATATAGGTGAACAAGGGCTGGTAGACCAAATGCTTCACTTCGTAGGAAAGCGTAGATAAGCCGTCGAGGGTATACGGAATATCGTTTGTGGAGTTGTACCTTTGAAAGAGAAACGAATAATTAATGTCTAGAAATTAACCAACTAGAAGGACGAGTGACAAATTAGTCTCTTTGGTGGTTGATTGAAGTTGAAAGATTAATTGTAAGGCAATCGAAGATATTCAATTATTATAAGAGCAACCATACTTCTCGTTGCCTGCGGAACTATATATATATAAAAAAGCGGCAACGAAAAAAAAAATAAAGGTCTAGAACAAGGTCTTTGAACTAATGACTACATCTTAGGGCGTATTCCGAATCAGACTGTCAGCGATCAGAAAAGCAAAAAACTTTTATGATTTTTGACAGCGGACAGTAATTCGGAACGCGATTATGGGTAAATTACAATCACGAAACATTTTGAAATTATATGTATAGGTAATGAATTTAGCTGCCTATATGGGAGTATCAAAATAAATGTACAAAAAAAATGCTTTGTAAGCCTTTCAATCGATTGATAACGCCGACTAGTGTTGCCAAAGAACTTTGATACTTAAATTCCAACATTTATGTGATATCCTTATTACAGACAAGTAATATTTTTATGTTCATATTGAAGCCCAGAGGTCAAACATTTTGGTTTCTGTCCTTTGTGTTTTCGAATTTTGAATTCATAATGATTTTCCGACGTTCTTACTGCGAAGAAAACGTCATAATATCATGAATGACACTTCTACGATGAAATTCAAAGGTTGATGTGTGATCTACCAACCCACACTGAGCCAGCGTGGTCGCTTGATCACCCTAATACAGGGTAGGTTCGAGCCCCTCGCTCGGTGGGGACATCATAATGAGCTGTTGATGACTTACTCCTTCTCGGCGGCGGCGGTTTCATAGAAGGGTCCTGCCAAGGTCTTGTACCGTCCAATCACAGGATCGTTTGTCTCCAGAGTATAGTTCACCACTTGTACCCTGTAAGATGTAATATTGGAAAATGGTGGGAACTATAAAATACTAGAAGAAGCTACAATTAAAATTAAATAAAAGGAGCTTTATTTGTAATGCTCAACCATTGCATAACCTGCCTAGCATGAATTGAAAACTCATATTCGGAATGTACCTTTTATACAGTTCCAAATATGCATCATCTCGCCCAGGAACACGGTTGGAGAATCCGTTTATTTTCGAGAACTGCTTCGAACTCAAAGCTACGACTCCTCCTAAAGTCGTGGGTTGGTAAATTTTGCTAGAAAGAATAATAGAAAAGTTATACAACTACTAGACCTTCTAAGAACGACAGTACTGCATAAAATGCATCGTTTTGAGCGCTGGGTGTACTACCAAGGACTCTCTGGACCTCCGTATCCAGGTCGGTCGGAGTAAAGAAAACCGTCTCAGGTGGGTTTTTTAGACGGGGTGGACCTTCGGCGCGAGTGTGGCGCGACTCCGCAGACAATTAGCCCACCTTTTATCGTGTCCTGCTTGTCCTAACTCAAGCTCTCTGGAGGAGCTCATGGAGACCTCTGATGGAGCAATCAGGGTGGTGGCAGCATACTGGGCAAATAAAATATGAATTTGACGAGCCGTCGACTCGAAAGAACAATAAGTGCTACCGACCACACAGCAGTAATGACTGTGGTCACATAGCGCTGAAGGTACTTACTGACTTGATCAATTTTTTACGCAATCGCAATAGCGTGTGAGCAGGAAGTCCGTGACTGACTCAATATATTAATAACGGGGAAACTACTTTTAAATACATTTATTAACATTATTCTAATAAAATGCTTACAACACGCGTTAGCTGTTGAGATCAGGCCTTGTGTGTACTGTACGTCCTTTTATACATTTATTTATTTTATTTTATCTATTCACAACAAGAGGGTTATTCTGCTTAAGAACATTTCTGGAAATGCATTTCATTTCATTTTTACTCTTTTGCCTATCAAAATTGTTATTCTTTATATGCGACTCGCCACCACACATAAGTGGACTATCTTAAGTGGCGGCTACATAGACTAAGTGAAGATGTATATGCTTGTTATTGGAGAATAAAAAAAAAAAAAAAAAAAAAGCCGCCCAAAATACAAACGTCAAAGAGATAGAACTAGGGATGTCCTAGTCGATCGGTTAATTTTTCCCGGCTAATAATATGAAATACATAATATTATATTTCTTATAATACTCGTGTCTGCCCTACTGTGAATCGAACGCAGAATCCTCGTCGCGGAAGGCAGCTATAACTAGGCTGCAGGCTTCCAACTGGGAGTCATTTATACTTACTCCTCGACAGTTAGTTCCGTTTGTATCTCGGCGATCAGCAGCTTAGGATACCAGTTGCAGCGGTACAGGTTTCTGGAATCCAGCGGCACCAGGTGATGTTCATGGAAGATCACGCAGTCCCATTTAGCATGGTATTTCAGCGCTTCTTTGAAACCCACGTTGAAGAGGTACCCGAGAGTGAGGGGAGACGACTTGTTCGCTGCAGTTGGATGTTTTTGTTATGTATAATAAAGAGCCCCTCAGTGGGGACGTATATGAGCTTTTAATGATGATAATGATGAATAGAGAGATGATTTTTTTTTCAATTAATATTACGAGTACTGTTTTTGTTTTTGCATCATCGTTTAACTCACAAAATATATCGGGCATGTAAAGTCGACCAATAAATTGGTTTACCACCCTAAGGTTGAATGTCAGTTGCAAATAGGCCTGTGTCGTAAATTTCAAAAATGGCTTATTTCGTTAGTTTAGTACCTGTATTACCCCAAAAAAATAATATTTCATGATAAAAATTATATTTAAAACACATATTTTAAGTTTTAAGAAAATATTTTTAATCTGGCGTAAAAACACAAGAAAGTGTCATGGCGTCGTGAATGACGTTACATAGTGGCAAACGATTGTGTTCACTTGTGCTGTTGTATGAAAAAGTTAACCAAGCGTCAAAACAACAATGGCGGCATACCACTATGTGACGTAATACGTTCTGATTGACGTTCACAGCGGAGTGGCCAGGGGGGGTATTTATTTGATTTTAATTTGTAAAAATAACAATAATCATAAATTTTTATGTGGAATTATTTCGGTTTTCCCTGTTTAAATATTACAATTTACGTCTAGAACCATTCATCCATTGATTTCATTGTTAGTTGACACAAGCCTAATAGAACAACAAAGATTATTTTCATTTGCAGAACGATCTGTCAGGTACCGAGTATAAACCTTATTGAAATTTTCGATAACTAGGAAATTGAATGAAAAATGGTAAACCACTTTCTTGGTCGACCTTACCTATATCTGTATTATCTCTAGCCTCATATACTCAATATATTAAATAAGAATAAATAAATCTTATACGAAAGTATTTTAGCTCTAAAGGCGTTGCAATGAGAAAGTGATAATCGTCTAACCATGGTCGATAACAAAAATCGCGTATTCAGCCTGTTGCTTCATCAGAAATGGGTGTATGTGGTGCAAAAACTTCATCAGATTCTTCTTTGACCCGCTGCAAACATGAATCGGTAAGAATTTATTCGAACTCTGAAAAACTACATATACGATCATTTCAAAGAAGAAAATATGTGTAAGAGAGGAGCCTTAGATAAAAGAAAGGCTCGCGCGGTGCTCGCCTAGATACCGCGCTATCTAATAACAACAGCTACGTGAATGCCGCAACTCAACAATGACAATGACAAGTTGGAAGTATGCAAGCTCGGAGGAAATACGACGTATGGCGTTTCTCGCACATTGTTTACAACGAGACTGCGTCGGCGAGAGCTCGGTTGTTGCCGCATTTTACAACTACGCCAGCAGCGGTATCTAGGCGAGCGCCGCGCGAGCCCAAGAAAGGTCTTTTATCTAAGAGAGGAGCGTTGATGGTTTAGTTTAATGGCTAGGGCCGCTGCCATCCCCGTCTAGGCCACGGTAGACGCGGATCACCACCACGAAGCATGTACGTTGTTTATTCGGCGTTCTTACGGTGAAAAAAAAAACTTCGTGGGGAAATTTGCACACTAGTGCACACTCCTGCAAAGAAATTCAATGGTTGTATGTGAAGTTGACCAACCCGCACTGGGCCAGTGTGTCCGACTCAGGCCTGATCGCCCAAATTTATGATATGCTCGAGTTCTTCGGTTGGGACGTCGACAACCGACCTTACAAACCCTGGAGTTGACCAACCCGCACTGGGCCAGTGTGTTCGACTCAGGCCTGATCGCCCAAATTTATGATAGGCTCGAGTTCTTCGGTTGGGACGTCGACAACCGACCTTACAAACCCTGGTGTCAATGTTATAGAGCCGCCTTGCCGCCACTGACACGGCTCGTGTAACGACTACACACTAACTAGAGAACAACCTGGGGGCCGTTTCACGAAGCTACAAGTTACAAATTACAAGTACAATTCGATGTACATTCCGTAGACAAAAAGATAAAACGATAAGGGTATACAGTTTAGGTGAATTAGCTACGCAATGGATATCAAATTGTAACTTGTTGCTTCGTGAAACGGGGCCCTGGACCCAACGAATTATCTACAGTCAAGAAAAGTAACTACGCTTCAAACTATGCCATACCACATTCTAATACGCGGTATAATGATGTTTTATATGACTCGGTTTGTAAGAACGTCGAAAGTAAGCTTCAATGGCAGCTACAACATCTGTCTGCCTGTCTGTCGTCCTCGTCTGTCAAAATGAATTAGGTGCTAGCGAGCTTTGCTAGGCGGTTACTCTTCTTGACAAATTGTAGTTCGTTGCCTCGACCAGATTTGAGTTTAGTGCAATACTATACACACCTGTGAGGCACAATAATCGCTAAACTTTCTAGGGCTTGACATTTATTATTTGGGAAATAGCCGCCCTTAACTACATCGGAGACCCAGTCCTCTGCGGTAGGGCTTTTAAAGTCTGGACCTAGAATAAATGGATCTTAGCTAGAATAATATATTTTGTGATCTTAGCATTGATTTACAACAGGCGATAAAAAAAGCGCAAAAGCGCTAAACAAAAGCGCAGAAGCGCTATACAAAAGCGCTTCATACAAAAATACACTAGAAAAATGACACCTATTTGAAAGTACGCTGGGATTAAAAAGTGACATGTGTATTTTATTATTTGCAACCTTATTGTCTACCATTATAGTAGTATTTTTATTGCCATGTACTGCGGTAATGTAGTGCTTGAGCACCACTTTGCCGTCCCATTTTTTGAACTTTCATGTTCTATCTAGGCCTGTTGTAAATCAATGGATCTTAGTCGAAAGATGCTCGGAAAATCTTATTCTTATTTTAATTATTTTAATTAGTTTGATGATGGCCATGCTTTTTTGGCCAACTACTATAACATTTCCTAGGTTGCTTAGTCATGTCCATTTCTAATGGATCACCTCAATTTCAAGTTTAGTGTAAAAGCAAAAAGGCTTACTGTCAGTAACTATCAGTTCTTAAAAACCCTTACCTAAGTCCGGTGGTATTTCAGGACACAGTTTATTTTCTTGTACATCATTGTCATCATCATCATCAGTGACATCAGTATTCAAACATGTCTCGTTATCAAAAGTAGACGAGGCGGCGGTTTTCGCGATCTTCCATAATAAAACAGACTTTGGCCTCGCAAACTCGCTATAAAAATATTGTATACTTATTATATTATTTGAGTTTTCTTCTTCTCGACTTGTGAGGTCGGTATTTTGTCGATGTCCCGCCCTGAGACCCTCAGGGAAGAGGAGCATCGCCGTCCCCAATATAAATACTGTGTCTGAGTACTTTGAACAGAATTGTGCATGTATGGATGGCTGCCTGTTTTTGTATAATGTGAATGTTTATGTGTGCATCTAATTGTGTGCAATAACTATGTATACTTTTGGCTACTATTCCGGATGTTCCTATGATTATTGGTATGACTTGGGTAGGTGTCTTCCATAATCGGGTTATTTCTGTTTTGAGTAAGTGATATTTACTGATCATCCACCTGCAGGTCCTGGTACGTGATCTTCAATCGCCGCTTCGAAGAAACTTAAACCCAACTCAAAGAATTAGCTCATGAAGTGGGACAGAATGATGACTCTTACGTGTCGTTATCCTGATCATCCACCTGCAGGTCCTGGTACGTAATCTTCAATCGCCGCTTCGAAGACAAGGCAAGCTGGGTGATGTTCAACACAAGGACCAGACCCAAGAAGAACAACAGCACGCGGATATTTAAGTACGCCATTTTGGAATTTCTTTCACCAAAATAGCGTTGTAGGTACGCCCAAGGAATTATAATTTAGAAAAGGTAAGATCATTATCTAATGTTACATAATTTATAATATAAAGTTATGAAAATGTGTTAAACTATAGGGTAAAAGGGTAAGAGTAAAAAACAATAGACAGATCTTGAGACAGATTGTGTAACCAAGGAGCAAAATAAAATCAAAGAGTAAAACAGAATTAGGTACTCTATGACCTGAATAAGTTTTCATCAAAGATAACTTTGAAAACAAGCTAAAAAAAATCTTTCGAGTCTATGCTTCTCATAGAGGAAATATGCTTCTTTCAAAGATGCTACTACTTGCTGATGAGTGCCCTCATGAGGAGACAATCCTGGCTGCAGCTTCAGGACTTCTATCACTTTAGTGTATGTTATCCATCAGAACTGACAAATGTTGCAACATTTTATTTGCATTTTATAACGTGATCAACATACTTTATAATATAATGCATAATTATATACATTAAGTAAAATATACCTACATATAAGTATAAAAAAAATGTTACAGGTTACGAGGAAATATCTCATAAAATTAACGAACAATTAAAAAGTTTCCAACCTTGGACAAGACTAGAAATAAAAAGCGTTTCGTCGACCTTTCGCACAGAGCTTGGTAGCTATAATTGGTATAATCAAGGATGTTTAAACGTCCTTGGGTATAATGCGCTCTTTGAATGCGCCTATGTCTAGCCCTTTGCCGAGGAGTATATAGGTTTGAGCCCTGTCCGAAGTCTATTAGTAAATTTTGGTGCAAAGAGCGTTTCTTGCTGTGAAAGCCTCCTCCAACTGTGGCCAAGATTATCTTTCTCTTGCTACTCTACTCCAAAGATTTCCCGCTGTTTCTGTGATTTCATCGCGCCATCTTTTTAGTTTTCCAGCGTGCCATGGAGCGTAGCATTCTGGGAGTAAAAAGAATAGACCGTATTTGAAATACAGAACTACGCTCCAAAACTGGCATCCAAGATGTTGTACAAAAGTCCGCAAAGTTGAAGTGGGATTGGGCAGGACATGTCTGCCGCATGCACCCGGATAGGTGGGCACGGAATGGGGCCGGAGGATGGTCGTCGCCGTTGAGGCCGACCCCGGAGACGATGGCGAGACGACATTGACAGTTTCCACAAGGCTTGGCATCAGGAGGCTAAAGATCGAGACAGTTAGCGAAAGCGAGGGGAAGCCTTTGCCCAGCAGTGGGACACGAATACGGCTACATAAAAATAAAATCCTTTTAGTGTCTTTAGTCGATTGGGTACCAATTAGTCACGATAATACCTATACATTTTTTTTTACGTAGCCTGTAATGTGTCCCACTGCTGGGCAAAGGCCACCCCTCTATTTTTCCACAGTTCACGATCATTAGCTTTCATCTGCCACTCTGTTAGAAACCCGCCAACGTCTCCGGGGTCTACCCCTTCGTCGGCGGCCATTGTCTGGCAACCAATCTGTGGTCATCTTCGCCCATCTATCAGGATGCATCCGAGCAACATACCCTGCTCAATCCCACTTCAGCCGCGCGGACTTCATCCCGACATCCGATATGCCAGTTTTAGAGCGTAGGGTGACGTTACTGACTTTACAATACCTACCTAATTTAAATGAAGGTTTGTAATTCTCAGTAATTAAGTAATTTTCAGCTCTTCTCCACAGATTTCACCATTGTGTTAGTGAACTCATCCAAAAAAATGTAATGACGGAGCTAAGTGATGTAATAACATCCTATAGAAATAAATAATTTTTGATTTGATTTGATTTAATGATATAGAGGCGCGCCGAATAAAAGATCTTAATATAAATCTTATAATCCGAGGACATAGCCATGCTACGCTGCGCTTTCTACACCGCCGCCGCACAGTGGTCCCGTTTTTTAAAAAAATGGACATCCATCGTATAGCCACAGTAAATTTTTTTTATTGTTAACATTGTAGTGACTAATAAGGAAAAAAAATATCTTTACCCTGGCATGACTATTTCTTAGAGAAAAAAAAACTTTTTTTTTTGTATGGAAGTAATTAAATTATTATTAATTTCTCGAAAACCTTGATAGTTGTCAAGATGGCATTGACATATTATGTTAGAAAAGAAGTGGTTCTTAGTATTTCACCCAAAGATACATGTCGCTTATCTTTGCGTATTTTGGAGATATAAGCGTCGAAAAATAATGTCTTTGTGACCAAAAAAATTAGGCTTTTTATGAGTTGACCCTTTAAAATAATTGAAAAATATGAGATTTTAATTGTAAAAAATTATTACAAATATATTATAAGCAACACTATGGATAAATTTCAATTTAATAAATATGGTTACGAATGTGAATACATAAATGAAGAAATCCGTAATCTTGTCCCGACCATGGTAGGCAATCTCGAGGTGCGTCATGATTTGTATATGACGATGATTGATGAAAAATTTTCAACTGTTGTTTCCAACACTTCTTCTGCAGCTGTTTGCAATATTTTTAATACTCCGCCAAGTAAAATGAATGACTTGGACTTTATATCCAAAAGACCAATCAGAGATGATTTGTACAAATACGGTATGTCATCGCTCCATATGTGGATAAGATGCATGGAATGTCTTTTACATATATTTTACAACTTAGACTTCAAGAAATGGACATCCCGAAACGACGATAAGTTGATAAGAGAAGCTAAAAAAAATTTGACCCAAGAAGAATTCCGGAACCGAACTGGTTTATTGATTGACATAGTAAAGCAGGGTTTTGACACTACCAATGACGGTAATACTGCAAGAAGATTTTTTACGAATTTTGAACTTTCCACTGAAATAACAGGCATTCACCCTGATTTGATTAAGAGATTTGCTGTTATCTTACAAGCCGTTTCATCTGGGCAACAGATTAACACAAGTGTTTTCAGGGAATATTGCAAAGAAACAGCAATCCTTTACGTGAACTTATATCCATGGTATTCTATGCCGTCAAGTGTCCACAAATTGTTAATTCATGGTGCTGATATTTGTGAGAATTTTGCATTTATTCCCATAGGCATGCTTTCAGAAGAAGCATCTGAAGCGAGAAATAAAGACTTTCGGAATGTTAGACAGGCACATACAAGAAAAATCGGCAGAGTTCAAACGAATTTGGACATAATTCACAACTTTTTAATTGGCTCTGATCCTTACATCACCCACATTAAACCAAGCTTTGTCCGACACCCGAAACATTTATTCCCGGAGGCCAGTGCGTTGATCTTGAGCAATGAGTTATCAGTGGAAAGTGAGAAATCAGAGATTACCCAAGAAAACCTTGACCCCAACGTAGAACAGTGTTCTTAATATTTTTACATTGTCGCACTTTTATGGTTGGTATTATTTTGGGGTTTCATTTGTAACTCATATAAGTGTTCAGTATGGGGCGCTGGCCATCTTGATATTCTGGCAAACTCGCGTTGAAGCTACTTTTGTTGGCCATCGGAGCTGTCAGCTGTTACTGTAGCAATTTTTTGATGTTTCCGTACAATAACCATATTTATTAAATTAAAATCCATCCATAGTGTTTCTAATTATACAATTGTAATAATAATTTACAATTAAAATATCATACTTGTCATTATTTTAAAGGGTCAACTCATACATATGTGAATGCCATCTTGACAACTATCAAGGTTTTCGAGAAATTAATAATAATTTAATTACTTCCATACAAAAAAAAAAGGTTTTATTTTTTTCACTAAGAAATAGTCATGCCAGGGTAAAGATATTTTTTTTTCCTTATTAGTCACTACAATGTTAACAATAAAAAAAATATACTGTGGCTATACGATGGATGTCAATTTTTTTTAAAAACGGGACCACTGTGCGCCGTAGCCGCTTCATACTACGCCGTAGCCCTCCGCACCGTAACACGTATGAACAATGTGGGAAAGTACATAAAATAAATAAATACTCAAAGCTTAAATGCATTTTTCTGAAAAAGATAGTGAAAACAAACCTTCATTGTGTCTAGGTGACAGTTCAAATAATGAAACGTCAGTGTCATTTAGTATCGGGAAATAGTGTAGGTATTTTTTCCAAAATTTTCCTTGAAATAATGCCGAAATACTACAGATTTCGTGCTTTTACGCCTACCCGCAAAACAAAACGAAGCCGTGACCCTGGCAGGGAAAAGGAAAAAGAAGTTACTAAGTAGGTGTATTTGGTTTATTTTCGGTTTTTATCCAAGTATATTTATTTGGAGTATGTATGCGCTACTTTATTTGATTACCTACTTTGCAGACTTTTTGAAACTGCTTTGCTTGCTGATTAACTTGAAATTGTCGAAACAATAATACACTTACATGCTCCTATCGTACAACTAAAAAAATATTGATAGCTGCTCTGAAAATAGTTTTTCTACTTTATGCTTTACAGCATTTATTTCCTTTAAATTAACTGATAAAGAAGAGTACAGTCATTAACCCAACATACATTAACTTATTCATCTGTGGTCCCCAGGCGCCCTCTCTATGACTACGTTCGGTTTGAATGTTTTAATATTATTTCCTGGATTGTTGTGTATTAAAATTATTCTTAATTCATTTAGCCATACGAATTTTGTATGATCCTCCTGGTTCTAAATCATATATGTTTTGAATAATCGATCTTGAAAAGATACGGTTTTGTCGAGACGGTCGCAGCTGGCCTGTGTGAATCGAGTGACGAAAAAATGTTGAACAATTGACACTAGAATCACTTGCACGCTCTGGACGGTTGAGTGGATTCCTAACGAGTAGGTATAATAATGGAGAGGCAGATAGACACTTGTCCCGCCCATAAACAAACATGGAAGTGGTGATAAGTCCATAAATCCCGTTTCGTAGCCGGATTTGAAATGGAACTGTTTTAATCCCATTTCGAAGCCGGCTTCAAAATCTAACTACGAAGTGGTCCGTAGGGAAAATGTCTAAGTCGTTTTCCACTATACCTACTTTTTACGTTAGATAGTATTATTTGTTCCATAGGCCAAAATTTCAACACAAACCCGGTCGAGCCCAGAGGTGATCCACCACCAAACCAAAGCCTGATTTTTTCAAGCCTGAAATAAAACAAAACATACAAATACAAATTACAAATACAAATACAAATTGTTTATTTTTTTAGAATTCATACATTATTATGAAGGGGATGGAGTCTCCCTTTAAGCAAATATGCCTGTGTTGGGAGGCTCCGCTCTTCCTTACAAATAGAAAAATGTTACAAAAATAAACAAACACAGTATGTACCTACTATTAATATTAAGAATTTAACAAAAGAAAAAAGAAAAGAAATTAATAATAACAGTCAAAATATTTCAGTATAATTTGCCTTTGTGTGCGTATGAGCGTGGGTGCTATAAGCGTTAAGTGTGTGGTGTGCGTGCGTGTGTGTGTGTGTGTGTGTGTGTGTGTGTGTGTGTGTGTGTGTGAGTGAGTGTGTGTTTTACTATCTAATACAGTGTAGCAAATTTTCTATATAGTCGTATTTTTTTAACTTTAACCATTTTACAAGCAAAGTTTTACACTCTCCAAGTAGTCTAGGGTAAATATTTAATTCTTTATTTATCTTATTATATAAAACTGCCGACCTATTTTCAAATTGAGAGCATGCAAACTTTGTTTTCATTAAAACTGTATCAGCTACGTTTTTTACTACTATTATAGTTTGTGTTATATGGTAGGCTTATATGTTTTTTAAGTATAATGTGCAGAATGTATAACTGCCTAACAGAGAGGAGGTCACTTAGTTGATATAGGGCTTCTGTCGGATAACGTCTTTTTTTAAAATATATAACCTTAATCAAAGCGCGTTGTGCACGTTCAAGATCTAAAAAACGTGTTTTTGCGGCACCTCCCCAGACTGGTATACAATACGTTAAGACAGATTGCACCAAGGATGTATATATTTCCTTAATAATGTTACGTTTATCACAATTTTGGTTCCCTGGTGCAATGTGTCTCAAAGTTCTGAAGATCCACGTGATCCATAGGGGTAAAGTGCCTTATTGTGGTGTATTAGCAGATGAAATTGATTATATGGCTTAGCCTTAACAGGACGGACACCAGTAACCAGACACACTGTATATGGCGTGTATTTAACAGTCTTATCCATCTTTAGAGCGGAACCTGATCGCGACTTGCTAGAGTCCCTCACGCTGGCGTGTGCGCACGTGCCCTCGTGGTACCTGCGCCGGACCTCCTGGCGACAATCCTCCTGGCTTCTCCCGCGCCAGCTCTCCGACACCCTCAGAGCTTCCTTCCAACTCAGCAGCTGTTCCTGCTGCAAGCGGAACATCCTGTACGTCAGAGAACTTGCCTCGGAACTCTTCAAACTTTGACCAACCAAAATGCTTTTGAAATTCGTAAGGTGCTGTTTGTTTTCCATGTGATTTTTCTGCATTAGTAATGCTAGTAAATTGAAAAGTTATCTATAATACCTTTACTAACCTTGTTTTAATTTGTTATTCTTAGATGCGCATACAATTCAAAATTTCAATGAACAGTGTTGCTTTGTAATGTACATTAAGTACTATTTTTCCATGGCAGCTAAATTTAAAAGCCTTGTAACTCCACTTTTTAAATAAACGTTTTAATATCGATAGAGAACTCATTGCAAATTCTCATGTTTTGTTTATACTTATAGTAAAGATTAGGTCTCTTATTTTATTTTTGTATCACGGAGATACGATCTTTGCCAGCTTGGCACACTTTTCTGTTATATGATTGCTGTCCTTGTATTTACTTTCTTTTCCTGTGATATAAGTAGCCTTGGTGCCCCTGTTAATGTGAAAACGTTCTGTGATTTGTTTGTGAATTAAATATTTGGAAATGAATAAGTTTCCCTTTTTTATAGTCACGCACGAAGATACTCAATACTTTTATTGCTTTGATGATGTTACTGGAATCAGAGTCTCCTATAGGAAGCGTTGAGGATCTTTAAGTAAGTAAGTAAAAACAGATGATGATGATGATGTTGATGATGTTTAGTTAGATGACGGCTCCATGCCTAGTGCTCTGCCCACAAAGCATATGGTCGCGAGTTCGAATCCTGCCTAAGGCAAACATTCGTGTTATATTTGCCTTGTGTCTGGATGTTGTTTATCTATATACGTATATATTTATGTATGTGTATCAGCTGTCGGATACGAATAGTCAAGCTTTGCTTAGTTTGAGATCAGATGGCCGTATGTGAGATGTTCATTTATTTAGATCGATTAGACCGACGGACGGACAGACCGACAGACGGACATGGCGAAATTATACTTATATTTTTTTATGTCAATAATTACAGAAGATACAGAAGATAGAATAAATAAGAGAACAACTGTACTGAATGTTTCGATAAGACCTATGGAAACGACAATTTTTTTTTACTGTTAAATCTTAAATTACTTTGCCCTATGTTCCTTTTGTGCAATTAAGCATTAAGGGTATACTATTCTAAGGAAAACACTTTCGTGGTCTTTCACAAATTTATTAGTCTGTTCAGAAATTAATGTTATGCGTTCCTCGCGTATTATTTTTTGACTCTGATAACGATGTATTTCGGGATTTAGAATACCTAAGTGGTGGAAATAGATAAGGAAACAAACTTTTTTTTACAATATCTTTATGTGGAGTTTGGATGTATGGAATGGATGAGGCAAAGAGTTATACTAAATCAATGGAATGACTATATAGACCTCAGTACCTAACAAAAGATCGCTTCGCTCCAAGCGACGCGCGTCATAAATCTTTGGGTTAGACCCACACAGCTCTAAAGCTAGTGATCGTCAAGATGACGGGACCAAGTCTTGGATTTCCAGTCTGCACGTGTCAAAGTCTAATACTCTTAATCTACCATTTGCTAACTAATTAAAAAAATAAAAAATAAAATAAAATAAAATTAAAATAATTTAATAAATAAAAAAATTAATTAATTTTAATTTTAAATTAATTTAAATTTTAGCTACCACAAAATGTACACAACTATAATATTAAACAATAATTATTAAAGTAAAAAACATTTTTTAACATATTATATATGGTGCAAGATGGACCACGCGCGCCTAGAAGATGATTACAAGATTTGGATAGTGAGGCCTGGATAACAGAAAAGATAGTTCGAAACTTCGTAAAGTCGGGTCTCCTGCGCATGTTTTGCCGTACACGTGTACGCATGTTTTGCCGTACACGTGTACGTGTTTTTTAGTTTATTTGAGTGTTTAGTGTATAATTTCGATAGTGTTTTATCCAGTGAATGACTCAGAACAATAAACTTTAATAGGACAACTGAAACGCTTGCATTTTGCCGTCATTTATTGATGACTTGCAGCGGCCACGTGGTGGCTTCAGTAATGCTGCTATCATATTATTACTGGAGTTCTTCACCGTACACAGCACCTTAGTCTTAGGATTAGGGCTGTCTGTGTATCTCATGCTACTTACTTAGCAAAACCACTTGATACTGGCGAAATACTACAAGTGAACCGCCATAAATAAAATAACTACTGGTAGGGTTGTTCTTCTGATTGCTCTGAACACCATGAAGTAACTTAAAGTCTGGAGGGGTTATGACGTCATAGTTATGCGTAAGTAAACCGTCTAAATACAATACAGAGGGCTCCGCGGACTCCCGGACCCTGTTGTCGCCGCGGACTTGAGAGCGCTTCCGACCGTGGACCCGTTTCGACGCTGCCGACTGGAGACCCCCTGTACACGCTGTGGGCCGAGGTCTAATTGACCAGCTAAGTGGAGCTATTCGTCACCCTTTTCTTTACACGACGACGATACGACGGGACGATAACCCTACCCTTTTTGTACCTTTTTTTTAATTCGCCTTGTATTCTAACGGTTTCCCTAAATTTCGGCTCCTAAATATATTTTCTAAATTCTAAAAGAGGGACCTAAAGGATCCCATCTTACTTTCGGATTTTAGTTTGGCAATCGATTCCCTAAAGGTACTCCGCGAAGTACCTAAACCTACCAACATATTCACCCACACTACACACCCAACCAGAAAGTCTACTTCGTCGGAGTCCCTTTGGTCCACTCCTTTCTTTCGGGTTTTTTATTGTAAACCTTTATGGTTACCTTTTTAAAATTATTGTTCTCATTCTTTTTATATTAAATTGTTTCGGATAAATAACCCTTTGTTTACTAAATCTAACGTTTACCTGTGGTCGTCGACCACAGGTAAGTTGTAGTTGTTTATTTTTTACTACACTACCTACTATGAATAAAATAATGAATTATGCTCCACATCATGTTAATTAGGTAAGGTTTAACGGGCCACGACCCCTCCACCCTACAGACTTGCCCACTAGTGGGTGCTAGGTTTCAAGAAAAAATTGTAATTAGCGGAAAAACTAATAGTCGGTTTTTCCAGAGTAAAAATAAAACAAATCAAGTGTCTTTACAACTGCGGACCGGTGCGGTGGTGGCTCAAATTTTTTTTTATACAATAAAACAAGCAGAAAATTAATGATCGGTTATTAACGGGGTCATCCCAGTGATGTGACGTATTATAAAATACTTGCCCCTAATAAAGGCCCACAGTCCAACTAGTTGGACAGAGCAGTTGGTTGGACCACTATCCCGAAATTATATCTTTCGGTTAGCATTTTAAATTCGATGTTGTGGTGGTTACCCAGACGGGTCTGCTTTGTCTTTCTTATTGCACACATCAGGAAATCATTTAAAAATACACTCTGTTTGAGTGTAGTATAAAAGTGAAAAAATGGGCGGCCTTACTGCTAGAGTTTCTGCCAGGCAACCCTGTATTATTGTAAAAAATAAAATGGATGTGAGTGCCGTGGCACTACTGCAACCGCATTAAGGGATGGTGTGTGAAACTGTACCATTTTAACACGTTTTTATTAACTCGCTTTCTTGTCTGTCTGTTTGTTTGTTTGTTTGTTTGTGGGTTTGTTCGGTCCGAATCTTGCAACCTCATTTTTGGAGCACTTGCTGTCATTCGATTGTGCTGAAATTTGGTACACTTATGTAACCCCGGTTACAATGCAATATTATGATACCATGGAGCTGGCTTGATGATGGAGCCGGAAGGTGGCTATAGGAACTCCTAAAATACAGAACACAAACTTGTCGTGTTTGGGCTCGTTGGATTTGTCTTGACAAAATCTTTAGATATACTTGATGTTCAGGGTCTCATGATGGAGCCGGAAGTTGGCCATAGGTTACTTATTTGTTGATTAAATACAAATTAAACACCAGAATCACTTTGAGCACGTACCGACTAGCAGTGTTGCCAGCCGAAGAGTGTGCGTTCCCCGCACCCTCTCCACCACACCACTTGCTAGTATGCACATGTACATTTATTATACATTACATCCGCCTTTTACAAAATCAAAGAAAACATTAATCTAAGTAGGTATACTCCAGATACACATTAAATCAAAATACACATAGTAACACGAAATTAAACAATTTCATTCTGAACACCTAGAGACAATATTCATAAGTTTCAACAGTAATAATAATTAACAACAAATATCAATCCGAATAAAACTTAAACAACAAAATACACAAATTTTATGGAAATATTAAAACCTCCATCATTACAATCAGCGGTATCGTCTGAATTATTCCTAGAACCACTATCCTCATGTGTACCACAAACTTTCCACTGCCCTTCTGTAGTGTATGACGTAATTGCAGAATAACAAAGGAAAAAGATATTGTATTTTTAATAATATAAACATTGAATGTCAAATTACAAAACGATCACCATATATGTAGTAACCTAATTAAGTTGTTTATAATAACAATGTAATAAGAGTATTAAATTCAATATTGTAATATGATCTATTTTAGATAAAGTAAATGTCACGGTTAATTCTAAGGTTCAAAGACCATTTCTAGTTTACTATAAATACCTATGTATTTCATTCAATAAATGTTCAGTTAATCACCAACATCGTCGTGTCATTACAGCCCCCTACGCCGCCCACTTTATGGCGACCCTTAGCCAGGCCACTGCCTTATGGCAGTGCTGGTCCGTGGGTTCCGAGCCAATAGTTGCGGTGATGTAAAGTTTCGCGAGTGAAATAACGTAAAAAAAAAAAGAAGATCCGCGAGTAAATTAGTAGTGAAAAAAATAACTTAGAAAAAAAAAGCGCTAAGACTTGAAAAATATATAAAGAATATTAAATCATACGGCAAGATGGTCAGCACTCTAACAAAAACGAGAGCGAAAATATTATGGCATTCTCTGCCTTCAGATAAAACCCGCGACTGCTGCGCTCCGCAAAGTTAAATTGAAAAAATGCACAATTATTAATACTTAATTACCAAGATGAAAACACACGGACCAAGAGGACCAAGATATTATGAAGCAATATAATTATTTTTATAGGGGGATAGAATAAAAAATATAAAAAAGGAAACAAAATAAACTATAAGAAAAAGAAAAATTGTATAAAGAAATGAAACGTGGACTGGACAATGTATCAACAAACAATAAAAAATGAAAAGTATGCTGAAGAAAATAGTGAACTGCCTTCGGGTTCCCAATAGTACGAGTCGGAAGTGGATGCTGCTAAATAGAAATGTAGTACCTAAAGAATGTAGGCCAAAGTTCAGGACTCATCATGGATAGAATAGTAGAGCAGGTGGACGAAGAAAAACCAGGAGCAACAGCAATGGAAGAAATAAGAAGACGACCAGTTAGCTCTACCATATCTCTGTATATAGAAAGTAAGTCAATACAGCCACGGATCATGTATTGCGAATAATTATTTAATAATTCATTCATATTCATACGTCTAAAATTTAAATATTTAAGTCAGTAAAGAAATAAAACAAAGTCTTACAGAAATTACAAAAAAAATACAGTATCTGTGAGCACAATTTTGAAGTACTGTTGGCAATATAAAAAATAGTATCATTTAATTTTAATTTAAAAAAATGGTGACAAAATAATTTACCTTTAAACACAGTAGAAGCATAATTAAAAAAAATACATTTCATAAAGATAACAACAATAAATAATAATTATTCCTCTATTAAGAAGAGATAATTATGTGATTGTAAATAAATAAGAAAAAATAATAAACAGCAACATACAGAAAAAAATACAAACGAATATATCAAGAAATAAGTTTTAAAAGTGTTGTTATGACCAGTAATATAAGTAGAAAACATGTTCTCTGAAGTATGAATTGAAACTTCATAAGTACTTTCACAATAAGTGTCATATAAAAAAAGAATGACGTAATATCTAAGAATAAAAATTATTTAATTAAAAATCCATAGAAAAAAAAATCTCTGCTTAATCCTTTACAATAGCGAGCGTGGAGTAATTAATATCAATAAAGGAATGCAACTTGATTCGAACACGGAATACGTGTAACACGATGCTGACGCGAAGGTCATGGAGACATGATGCGTTTGACGTTATCAGCCTGTGCTAACTGCCATACTAGGTGCATAAAAACATTACTAGCATGTCTTGTAGTAGATTTACATTACACTTAAAAGGTGCTAAAAAAAAAAACTTTCGTAAGCAACAAATTAATGATTAGATTGCAAAATATAGATAGGGAAACTAATTTTATTAGTAAAAAGGAGTAAAAGCATTTAGAAAAAACAGTAAAACTAACTGAATAATAACGCACAGTAAAAATAAGATATACTTAAGATTAATAAGAACAACAGGTATAAATCTATGAACATGCTACTTGTAAAATTAGAAAAAAAAGGATAAAAATTAACTAATTTAATTAAAAACTAACATTAGGCAAACTAAATTAAAAATATGATGAAATAAGTCCAATATAAATAAATCAAATAAAGATAAAGACATGAAAACAAGTCGAAATGAAAGAAATATATAAGATTTTACTGAATATAATAGAAAACGGTAATACTGATGATGTAGAAATAGAAAAGTGCGTGTCATGAATAGGAATATGAACGTGGAGAAATAGAAACATCTAAGAATTGAAAGTATATAAAAAAAAACTTTATGTAGCACTGTTAGGTATTTTAAATACTTCCACCTAAATAACAAGGTAGTCGTAAAAATCCATCGTATAAAATTATGCACAAATAAATTTATTGCTATCAGGCCCAGAGTTATAAAACTTCACTAAAAAAAAACAAAGATATCAGTAGAAGATAATGAAATAATTGAGTTTTATTATATTAAAATAGAGGATATTAACAAGAAAATATTGGATTATTACAAAGAAGAAAAAAATGTCTACAAAGGAAAGTTTTGATTTAAAAAACGGCGGTATTATTATTATCGACCATAAATAGCTCAGAAGCTGACACAAAACAAAAAAAAAACGCACTAGAGTTATACTCTACAGTGATTAAAGATTCAGATCAGCAATTATTGATTAATTCTGTGATTAAGAAAAGGTTGTCCCAAAATGTGAAACTCAGAAACAATTTTTTTTTATCTACAAAATTTTGTACGCGTGGTTTTAGGAGAATATGAAAACAGTATGGATAGGATATATCGCTAAACGTTGGTATAGATTATGATTTGATTATAAAAAAAGTTAAGTGAAACAAATCATTGAGATTAAACAGAAAAGTACAATAAGCAACAAGATTGCAAATGTTTCGTAAAAGTTAGCTGCGAAGAAGAACAAAAAAAAGAATAGCACAGAACTAAATAAAATATAGAAATTATTTTGGATGTTATTATAATGTCTAAATACTGACGGCCTGATCAACCAAAGGCAACGAAATTATAATAATCAAACAAAAATACTACAATCCAGTATGAAGATAAATTAATAAGAGTACACGAATTGAAAAAGCACAATTTGCTTTTTATATAAAAAAAACACAGTCAACAAAAATAAAAGGCACAAAGGCACTTTCAAGGTTATGATACAGATCCTTCTTTCGATCATGGCCGAAACGAGCTTTCCCCGTGAGAAATGTTGGAGACTTAATTGTTATACTTAATTAGTCTTAAAACTGGACCTTGAAATAATAATTAATATGAACCATGATACTTGACTGACGGAGGTGCGCAAGACGCAACGTACGGAGATCTGGTTACATAATGTCGCGACTAGTCGGTAAAGTGCCTATTTATTTAGTAAAATGCTAAATAAAATATTCCTCCTAGTGGTTGATACCGACATTGTAATGGCTGGCCAGCCCATGTTATATTGTGTGCCAAGTCCACAGGTCTTATGATAAAGATAGCTAAAAGCTATAAAATATTGTGTTTTGTTGACAGAAAAAAGTACGTACAACACCATGTAAATAATGTGTACCTAGTCCATCAGCTAAGGATTGATTCAAAGCTATACTATAAAAAGTTTATAACTAAACAAAGTAAAAGAAAAGTAAGTAATGTTTAATGAATATACAAGATATAGAAGACAAATGTAGCATTCGATTAAATAAAGGCAAAGCTATGAAAAATAAAAAGAAAAATAACTAAAATCAAGTAAAATAAGTATCATGAAATAAAAATAGGAAAGTCATGTTTTGCGAGACACAATAGATAAAAAGGCCTATGCATACGACGTACGCTGACGTATGATGACGCCACATGCATTATTAAGGAGCTAGCACAATACATTAATAATAAAGGGACCAGACCACGATTATGTATAATTAAAAGTGTCACAAAAGTAAATAATAAAAATGACAGGCGAGTCATATTAAATAATTTTCATTTATTACAAACCAGTGGCCGTGCAGTGCAGGTATTCGTAGAATGATCAATAACGTGAAATGTTATTACTACTGGCCAGGAATGAATAATGACATTATAAATATTGTTAAATTGAGAAAAACTACCAGTATTATAAAAGTAGTAAAATACCATTTAAATAAAAACATAGATAGGACTAACTAAACGATATGCATGACGTGTGATTTGTTCAGATTAAAAATAAATAAAAGAAAAATACGAACAAAACTTGGTACTAGTGAAATAAACTAAAATGTAGAAATTAACAAGTATAATAAATAAATTAAATGTAATAATCAAATAAAAATGCAAAACAAAATAAAAAACGAAATGAAATATTGTTACAAACAGTTACATTGCAATTGCATTACAAATAATGCATTTGATAGAAAAAAAAAGTAAGAAATAAATGAAAAGAACTTAATGGGAATAGTTGCCAACAGTACCTAATCATAGTTTTTATAGATTTAAGAGAAATGTGCCGTACCAAGACAAACCGCTATATGATTTATTGGTAAGCATAATTAAATTGTCAAATACATAAAAAACGGAATCTAAGGTATATACCTATAATAACAACAGTAGATTATGTATGTTAATAAAGAGTAATTTAATAATGTAAAATTATACACTATAATATGTACATTAAATAGAATATTATACTATTTTTTTTTTATATTATTATTTCATATAGTAACAACATAAACCAATAATTGTAACAGAAGAATACAAATGAATGAATAAACTACAAACGAGATAGTGCCATAAATAAAGAAAAAAGTATGTAATAAGAAACCAACAGTAACATTCCGAAATCCAAAAAAGGATCTCCATCTTCCTTTACACCAGAAACAAAAATAGGTCGAAATAAGGCATTGCATTGTTTACATTAGTAATATAAGCATAATAGGTATTATATTGCAAGAATTTAGTATGTAAACATTATCTAAAAGAGTATCAAATGTATTGTTTGTTGTTATAAACAATTTATAGTTTATAAAATAGATGTTCTAGATAACAAAGTTACTTTAACATATAAATTAAAAATTGTGATTTGTAGAATTTTAGCCAAAAATTAGATTTATCAATTTTTGTCTCAAAAAAAAAGGGGAAAGATGTAGTGTATGACGTATTGCAGAATAACAAAGGAAAAAGATATTGTATTTTTAATAAAATAAACATTGAATATCAAATTACAAAACGATCACCATATATGTAGTAACCTAATTAAGTTGTTCATAATAACAATGTAATAAGAGTATTAAATTCAATATTGTAATATGATCTATTTTAGATAAAGTAAATGTCACGGTTAATTCTACGCCGCCCACTTTACTTCAATACGTTTAAGGTGCACTATATTTCTACGCACTCTTTGACCATTGTCATTATTTTCAAGTTCAACATCATTTCCTTCTTTATTGATTACTGTGTATTGTGTATCATTGAACGGGGCAAACAATTTATTCTCTCTTATCATATTCTTCACATAAACCTTATCCCCAACTTCAATAGTAGATTCTGTTGCTCGCCTTTTCCTATCTGCATATTCCTTTCCTTTCGCTTTCATTTCAGTATCTTTATCTTTCGTTTCCTGATCTCCAGTTGCAAATTCTACATCTAAAGGTAGCATTCGGATCTCGGCGGTCGCTGCCCAGCGGCGCCGCCGTGGGCAGCGCCGCCCGGCAGTACCGCCACAGTACCGCACCGCTTTGTAGGGATTTGTATGAAACGCATTCCGATGCACGCCGCCAGGCGGCGCTGCCGAGCGGCGCTGCCCACGGCGGCGCTGCCGAGCCGCTCCGGGAGCAGTATGGCGGCGCCGCCCAAACATTACGGAAGGCAAAACAACTGTTCACACCGACGACTCCTTGTTGACTACTGCACGTGGCAGTCGCTGCCGGGCGGCGGCCGCTCCTATCCGAAAGGACCTTGCAGCGCCGCCGGGCAGCACCGCCGGGCAGCGCCGCCGGGCAGCGACCGCCGAGATCCGAAGGCTACCTTAAAACAGAAGGCACCTTTCTCTAAATTGGCGCCTATAAAATAGCTCTGCAGGAGATTTACCTCTTACAGAATGGGGGGTACTATTATACATAGTGAGGTATTTAAGCAAATCATCTTGGCAATTAGATTTTTGTAATTGACTAATACGTAATCTTTTTAATATATCTCGGTTCTGTCTTTCAACCTCGCCATTTTGTTGAGGCCAATAAGGAATACTATGGAACAACCGTATACCAAACTCGCTACAAAACGACTCAAACTCCGCGCTAGTAAATTGTCGACCATTATCAGCAGTGATACTTACCGGCGCTCCTAACCGAGAAAATATTTCTTTGAGCATGCTTATGGTGTGTGCAGAATCAATAGTTTTGGTAATTTTAATTTCTTTATAACGACTAAAATAGTCTACAATCACCAAAAGGTAGAGTCCGCTAGGCAGTGGTCCAAGATAATCAATAGCTACATCAATCCAAGGTTGCACCGGAAGTTCGCGTCTCCGCATGGGATTTGGTGGATTTGGGGCGGAAACCAGTGTACAGCCTTTACAAGCTCTGACGTAATGTTCCGCATCTCGGTCAATCTTTGGCCACCATACTTTGGAACGAAGTCGAGTTTTCATAGCTACAATTCCAGGGTGTCCTTCGTGAGCAGCTGCAAGTACTTTTGATCTTAGGCTAGTAGGAATCACAATTTTATTCCCTCGCAAAAGTAAATTGTCCTAGAAACAAAGTTCATTCTCAAAGACTTTGTAATTATTAACAGTCTGATCCCAGCTAGGATCGTAAATACCGTTCTTAACCAATGCTAATTCACGATCTCCTTCACAAACCTGCTTTAGTTCACTTAGAACAATTGCTCTAGGACAAAGTTCATCAACAAGGGCATTTAAATAATTTTCGTCATCATAAGCGCGTGGTTTCAGATCAACAGAACTCAACCGTGACAGCGAATCAGCGATGTTTTTCTTACTAGGACTGTACACAATTTTGAAGTTGTACGACTGTAGGCGTAAAACCCAACGTTCTATTCTAGCACATGGTTTAGAATCTGACCCAAATATGACTTCTAGGGGTTTGTGATCGCTAACTAGCTCAAATTCCTCCTTTCCAAACAAATACATATCAAAATGTTCAACGGCCCAGGCTAATGCAAGAGCTTCTTTTTCTGTCTGGCAGTATCGTTTTTCGCGGTCTGTGAGACTCTTATTACCATATGCTATTATTCGTGGGCCATCTGCACTATGTTGAACAAGCACAGCTCCTAATCCAACTGGACTAGCATCGGCGTAAACCTGAGTTTTGTCATGTGGATCATAATAGCCCAAAGTTGTGATTTGGGACATCGCGCGTTTTAATCCATCAAATGCTTCAGCCTGACTTCCTTTCCAATATGGAGTTATATCAGCGCCCTTGCCCAGTTTCAGTTTTAATAATTATGGTTCTGTCCATGTAGCAAGATTAGTTATCCATTTTCCAACATAGTTTACTAAGCCCAAAAAGCTCTGAACTTCTTCAACAACGGTCGGTTCACGGAATGACTCAATTGTTTTCGCATATTTATCAAGAGGTTTAACTCCAAAACTAGACAGCTGATGCCCAAGAAATTGAATTTGTCTAACACCAAAAGCACACTTGGCGTCATTTAGCAGTACATTGTTATCTCTTAACACTTGCAGTACTTTATTTAGTCTTGCCTCATGTTCTGTCTCATCGCATCCGAAAACAACAATGTCATCAATAAAATTTACTACACCTTCACAGGGTAATAACACACGTTCCAAATTTTGTTGAAAACATTCATGAGCGCATGATATACCAAACATGAGACGCTTATATCTATACAACCCTTTGCTGCATATAAAGGTAGTAATGTATCTGCTATCCTCACTTAGCTCCAGCTGGTGAAGTGAATTTTTTAGATCTAACTTGGAGAAAATTTTGGCATTTTTAAATTTCGGAAGCAGTTGTTCCATAGTAGGCAAAGGATGCTTTTCTCTGATAATAGCCTGATTGGCTCTCCTCATATCTACACAAAGTCGAACATCTCCATCTCCTTTAAGAACTGGTATAAAAGGAGAAATCCAATCAGACGGACCATGAACAGGCTCTATAACATCAGCATCAATCAGTTCTTGAATTTTTTTATTTATTTTAGCTTCAAGAGGAATAGGTACTCTACGACAAGGTTGAGAGACAGGCGTGACAGAAGAATCTATAGGTATATGAATTTGGGTATCTTTAAATTTGGGGAACGTACCATCTACTGCGTTAACTTCTAACCCTATTCTTAAGACTCCAAGTTTAGTCGCAGTGTCTTTTCCAAGCAAGTTTCTGGTACCAGGATCCTAGGACTGTTAAAGGCTTTTGACTCCCATATGCCATGAATTTCTTGTTCGGATACTTGACTTGGTTCTCAACTCTAACACCGTTACGCTTGAGAGTCTCTCACGTAGTATCGTTAATTATATTACATTTGCTACCAGAATCTATAAGCATGTCAATTTTTACTTCTCCCAAAATACAAGTTATGGTGTCATCAGCATCTAAATGAAAAATGTAATCTACTTCTTCAGGTTTACTAGATTTTATTTTTTTGGCAGCATCAGTAGATTTAGGAGAAATGTCATTAATTTTACGTTTATTGACTCAAGTTCTGCAATTTCGCCGGAAATGTCCAACAAAACCACATTTCAGGCATTTTTGATTACGTGCAGGGCAAGTCCTGCTATCACTAGAATGACCTCCACCACAGCGGAAACAGGGAGCAAAACTTGGTTTCTTCTTTTCAGACTCTACACGATTTACTGCAAAATCTTTATTGGGTCCGAGCGAAGTAAAATTATTAAGTTGCCGCTGGACAGTCTCCAAAGCATTGGCTTCAGAAATAATTTTATCGAGTGTGACGTCATCACCAAAGGTAAGTATTTTCTTCCGCAACTCTGCAGATTCACATTTTTCGGTGATTTGGTTTATTAACTGCTCATCGGGGACTGTTAACTTGCACTTGGAACATTGATGCCTAAGTCTTACAAGAAACTTGTCAAACTTTTCCCCGACTTCTTGTTTAATGAGTCTAAATAAATGGCGCTCATATACACGACTTTGCTTTGGGGAAAAATATTCGTCAAGCTTTTTAAGAGTAACCGTGAATACGTCACCAACAGCAGCACCAGCATCACCAACTAACGTAATTGTCTCTATATGAGCTCCTGGAATATTGTAATAAATTTCTTGCAGGACCAGGACGCCCATGTGCAGAAGCATTGCTCTTTTTGCTTCAGGCGTAGTCACATTGCAAGCAACTAAATATAATCCCAGTCCTCGTTTCCACTTCTCCCAGCGTAAGCCAAGAGAAGCTGGGTCACACTCACAGTCCAACGACTCCATGGGTGGTATGTGCGCCATTTTGGGACTACCTGTGGAAAATTAATTTATTTTCTCTGTAGGTACCGTTCCGAATTTATCGAACTACCTCTTGATCTTTGTTTTTAACCCCCGACGCAAAAGAGGGGTGTTATAAGTTTAACGTGTCTGTGTATCTGTCTGTGGTATCGTAGCTCCTAAGCGGATGAACCGAAATTCGTTTAGTTTTTTTTTGTAACATAGATAATTTTACCCCGAGTATTCTTAGCCATGTTTCATGAAAATCTCTTCAGCCGTTTGAAGATCATCAGCTCTTTTCTAGTTGATGAGGGGATCTGACGAACTTCCTTATCTCCGATCGATTCGAAATTTGGTACCTTGTTACTTCAATCATATTGAAAGTATATGGTAAGGTAACCATGACCTGATCAGCCGTTTGAAGATCATCAGCTCTTTAATAGTTGATGAGGGGATCTGACTACTTTCCATATGTCCTTTCGATTCAAAATTTGGTACCGTGTTACTTGAATGATATTGAAAGTACCTATATGAAAAGGTAACCATGAACTGATCAGCCGTTTGAAGATTATCAGCTCTTTAATATTTGATGAGGGAATATCTGACTACCTTTCATATGTTCTATCGATTCGAAATTTTGTACCATGTTACTTCAATGATATTGAAAATACCTGGGCTGATTGATAACTGGCCGAAACGAAGAACTTAAAAAAATGATACGCAAAAAAAAAAAATTACATTGTATTTTGGCATCTTTTTGAAAATAGAACGCCAAATTTGAATTTAATCGAACTGGTGGAATTTGTTTGATAGGACGTAGAACTTTCTCTGTCGTAAATTTTCTTAACAATGGAAAGAAACGAAATTGGTGCGGTGATAAAGTTTTACGTTTTAAAACAGAAAACAGCAACCCAGATTAAAACCAAGCTAGACAGTGTTTTAGGTAATTCTGCTCCTGCATTGAGTACAATTCACACCTGGGTAACTGATTTTAAACGTGGAAGACAGAGCTGCGAAGACGCCCACAGGTCTGGCCATCCAAATGAAGTCACGAATCCGGACATGATAAAAAAAATTCACAAAATTGTATTGAATGATCGGCGCTTGAAGTTGCGAGAGATAGCAGAGATGGTGAGCATTTCATCTGAACGCGTTTTTAATATTTTGCACCAACATTTGGGAATGAAAAAGCTTTGCGCACGATGGGTGCCGCGTTTGCTCACTGTTGACCAAAAGCAACGTCGAGTGGACGATTCATCGGAGTGTTTGGCGCTGTTTAACCGAGATCCTAACGAGTTTTCGCGGCGTTATGTAACAGTCGATGAAACCTGGATACATCATTATACTCCCGAGACAAAAGAACAATCTAAGCAGTGGACTGAGAGCGGAAGACCTGCGCCGAAGAAAGCAAAAACGGTTTTGTCGGCCGGCAAAGTGATGGCGACTGTTTTTTGGGATGCTCGAGGGATTATTTTAGTGGATTATCTGCAAAAAGGAAAAACAATAAATGGAGAGTACTACGCAAGCTTGCTGCAAAAATTCAGTGAAGAAATCCAGAAAAAACGACCACATTTGGCCAAGAAAAAAGTTTTGTTCCACCATGACAACGCACCTGCACACACGTCAATGGTTGCAGTCGCCAAACTCCATGAATTGCAGTTCGAATTGCTACCGCATCCACCCTATTCCCCGGATCTGGCCCCGTGTGACTTCCACTTATTCCCAAACCTGAAGAAATGGTTAGGTGGCCAGAGATTTTCATCAAATGAAGAAGTCATTGTTGCCGTGGACGAGTATTTTGAGGGGTTGGAGGAAACATTTTATCAAACTGGTGTAACGGCATTGGAGAAGCGCTGGACTAAATGCATCGAGGTAGAAGGAAACTACGTTGAGAAATAAATTTATTTTAAATAGATTTTTAAAGTTTTTCTTTGTCGTTTCGGAAACTTATCAATCAGCCCTCGTATATGGAAAGGTAACCATGACCGGATCAGCCGTTTGAAGATCATCAGCTCTTTAATAGTTGATGAGAGGATTTGACTACCTTCCATAATATGTCCATTCGATTCGAAATTTGGTATCGTATTACTTCAATGATATTGAAAGAACATGGTAAGATAACCATGACTTTAAATATGACATGTTAGGGTAATAAATAATATGTAATATATGTGGTGCGTCGCGTCGCTCTGCCGCAGTGAGAATTGAGCCTTAAGTTATTAATTCTGCTAAAGCTGATCTGTCATGCGGATTATTGAAGAGCTTTCGCTGGTCCAGTTCAATAATAGCCACACCTTGCAGGCTTTTTACGCGACTTAAAGCCACGTAAGCTTGACCTTTCGCGAAAGTTCTTTTCCCTAAATATATGACAGCTTTATCCACAGTGGTCCCTTGCAGCTTATGCACTGTTACGGCCCAGCTTAAAATAATGGGAAACATTATTCTTTCTATGTTGCCATACCCTCTAAGACCTTGAAAGGTCAAACTTTGTGCCTGTATTGGGACTCAACCATTGTCGTCTTTAAAACTTCCGCCGATTGATTTGTCATCGAATTCTAAAAATATCTTTTTCGGGAGTTCTCCTTCTTCCAACTGATCTCTGCGAAGTGCGTTCCACTCAATTTTTAGATATAACTGTACTCATATATATCATAATTTATTTGTAATAAAGTTTAAAAATTATGAAATAAAAATAAATTAAAAATTTAAAAACCCCCGAAGCAAAAACGGCAAAAATTTAAAAAGTCAAAAATAATACTTATTGTTGAGCCATCAAATTCGATAAAGTAACACCTATATATTTTAATTTTATTATAGAAATTGATGGATGGCACGATTTGGTTTGCTCTTTGAAATGACGCTATTAATGTCACGTCGGGGTACCGCTAAGTTTAAAAAAAATATCGTACCAAAACAAGTTGGTCGGATATGCCAGCAAATTAATAGATAGTCAATCAAATGAAGCGTCTGACTTACTTAAGCTTAAGCGGTACCCCGACGCGACATTATAGCGTCATTTCAAAGAGCAAACCAAATCGTGCCATCCATCAATTTCTATAATAAAATTAAAATATATAGGTGTTACTTTATCGAATTTGATGGCTCAACATTGTTGTAGTACTTATGTACTATTTTTGACTTTTTAAATTTTTGCTTTTTTTGCTTCGGGGGTTTTTATACAAAGAACATTTAGGTACCGTTTGGTTTACCAAACTACCTCTGACCATCCGTGTTAGCCTTTTTTTATCTGTTTTTTACAAATTTTGTAGGTACCGTTCTAATCTATTATAGAACTACCTCTTTATTGATAGGACCACTGACTTTTTATTTTGTCAAACTTAGGTACCAATCGACGGACATGACTTGTTTTGTGTTTCCTTTAATAAAAGTGCTTAGACAAATACCATCAACGAAATATAAATAAATTATTAAAACATTTGACATGACGTCAAAATCAGTTATTTACCAAATTTGTTTAAACCCGAAAAAATTATGTATACGGCACAAAGCTCGACCAGTGCCATAAACAACAAAAAAAAAACGGTAACTAAAATGGTACGAATTGGCACAAAGCACACTAGTGCCATACCTAAATTAAAAAGTACGGTAAATAAACATGTGAATAAAATGGCGGCGTCCCGCGCTAAGTTTCAAATAGATACTAAAATGTAGATATATCTATGTTTGATTTCCTAAATTAAACTAGTTGACACTCATTAAATTATGCACTTGTTTAACGATTAGACTGAATGCACCATATCTATTGGTTATAAACCGCTTGGGTCTTCTAAATTACATCAATAAGACTCATAACGAACAATAACAGTCTGTCACATCGATTTACCTTTTTTATAATCCAATTAGTGATTCCAATTTATTATTTGCACATACCTCAACGAACTTAATCCTGGCAGGGTCGCCACTTGTACAGGTTACTTATTTGTTCATTAACTACAAATTAAACACCAGAATCACTTTGAGCACGTACCGACTAGCAGTGTTGCCAGCCGAAGAGTGTGCGTTCCCCGCACCCTCTCCACCACACCACTTGCTAGTATGCACATGTACATTTATTATACATTACACATAGGAACTCCTAAAAAACACAACATAACCGCGACGTGTTTGGGTTCGTTAGATTTGTTTTGATAAGATCTTTTATAATACGTGATGATGGAGCCGAAAAGTGGCCATAGAAACTCTTAAAATACACAACACAACCTCGTCGTGTTGGGGATCGTTAAATTTGTCTTGACAAGATCTTGTCATAGGTAATGTCCAGGGTCTCATGATGGAGCCGGAAAGTGGCCACAGGAATTCCTCAAATAGGTACACAACATAATCTCGTCGTGTTTAGGGTCGTTAGATTTGATGATCTTGACAATATTTTTAGTCATACGTGTGTGATGCTGGCATGATGGAGCCGGAAGGTGGCCGCTGTATTTCCTCAAATACTCAACATAACCTAGTCGTGTTTGAGCTCGTTGGATTTGTCTTGACTAGATTATGACTAGCAATATGTGATGTCCAGGATCCCATAATGGAACCAGAAATATGGCCAACTTCTGAACTTCAGAATTCTCTCAACGTCGCAACATAACCTTGTCGTGTTTGGGCTCGTTGGATTTGTCTTGACAAGATTTTTAGTCATACGTAATGTCCAGGGTCTCATGATGGAGCCGAAAGGTAATCTCAACGTAACAACATAATCTCGTCTTGCTTGGAATTTTTATTCTTAGCAATTTAGTCCTACGTGATGTTCAGGGTATCTTGCAAAATTTAAATACGCTGGACTAAAAAGCACAAAATAATTATCAAGTAAAAAATATTTTCTTACAACACGTTTTAACGCACTAAAAAGTATAAAATATTTTTTATTGAGATTTTTATTGGTGTAGTACTCTTGTAGTACTTAAAACGAAAAACGTGGGGTGCATGGAATATATATTCTAAAAAGAACGAGGTGATGGCTGAAAAACAGCATAGCTGACGCTGTAACCTTTTCCTTGTCGTACTTATTTTCATGTCTTTACTGTTTACGAAAATGTTATTAATGCACAACAATTACTGCTTACTATTTAAATAAAAACAAAATCACAGTAAAAAAAAATCTTTATTTCTATAAAATTCCGGCTTTTTACGTTCTACTTTTAAACACAACTTTATTGCAGAATATTACTGTGACAATAGATAATTTACTTGATTTTCCTTTATCTCTGTAACAAGTCGTTGTTCGTCATGACGGCTAAATTATGAAAAATAACTGGCCAAGCACGTGTCGGACCACGCAAAGTGTAGGGTTCCGTAGTTGTCTAACAAAAGAATAGCTAAAGAGAAACTTAAAAAGAAACGTACCTATAACCTATTTTTAATTTTATCTACAATATTATGTAACTACTACGAATGAAAATTGCTCCTCTGAGAACTAAGTTTTTGGAAATAAAAGTAGGCTAGACTAAATTGCTAAATAAAATTATAATAGTTTATGGAATATCTAACTAGAATTGAAAAAGAAATAGTATTGTAATTTCAAGTCTTTCATATGTTAGTATACTTAATTCTAACAAAAATAATCAAAAAATTTGAATATTCAAAGTGCTAATAATTGCAATCTAATAGGTAGGATTTCGAGGCACATCCGAACAGCATCCAGTCGCTCGCGCTAATGAGCGCGCGCGGCTGCCGCTCTATTTGTTACATCGACTCCCCGCGGCCATAAGCTCCGCGGCGCGGCGCGCTTTATTTGAAATTAAAAATAGTTTTATTCGAATGTTTCGAATGTTCCATTGGCAACTCGCGATTGTTACACATTTAAAACTGACTGGTAAATAAGGTAAATAGGTTATGAAATTATTTTAGTAAATGATGTTATGATTTTTTTTTCGCAATCTTTTTACTGTTCTAATACCTACTTAAATTTACTACCTACATAGACGGACTCCATCAAGTCATTTCTATGATACTTGTACTGAATTTCTTACTTAGCACAAGTACATTTTAAAGTTGGTATTTTATTCGTTAACCTGTCAAGCCTACTTATTTCACATTTTTTTTACTTTTCTCGTACTTAAATTTAGTACATAGGCAGTTTAAACTTTATCAAAGTATTTCTTTATGATATTTGTACCGAATTTCTTACTAGTACAAGTACATTTCATAAGTTGATATATTATTCGTTAACCTGTAAAGCCTACATGATGATGATAGTTTTCATTTTAAATTCATCATATACATTACTACCGTGATTTTTTTCACATTTCCAAATACAACGGTTTCGCTGGCAAAAATAAGCACTTAAAATATTTCTGAAACGTAAACTAGCATCGAAAAATGGTTTTAGCAAACCCCCATTATTTTTTTAAACCCTATCCAACGATACCTCACACCATAAGGTAATCGTGAATTTAAAAAATAACCCCCACTTCACGTGTACCAGAGGAACCCTAAAAATTTTTTTTTTTATGATTTTATTCTTTAGCTTTGTCGGCATGATTCATATGTATGTCCATGCCAAATTACAGCCTTCTAACATTCATCAAAATATTTTTCTATGATATTTGTAGTACCAAATTTCTTACTTGTACTAGTACTTTTTATAAGTTGGTCTATTATTCGATAACCTGTAAAGCCTACTTAATGTTGATAGTTTTTCTTTTAAATTCATCATATACACTACTACCATGATTTTTTTTACGTTTCCATATACAACGGTTTCGCTGGTAGAGGGGGGGGAAACTTGACTCTAACAAAAATAAGAACTTTAAAACGAAATATTTCTAAAACTTACTAGCATTGAAAAATGGTCTTGGCAAATCCCCATTGTTTTTAGAAGACCTATCCAACAATATCTCACACTATAAGGTAATCGTGAAAAAAAAAATAACCCCCTCTTGACGTGTACCAGAGGAACTCTAAAAAATTTTTTTTTTTTAGATTTTATTCTTCAGCTTTGTCGGCATGATTCATATGTATATCCATGCCAAATTACAGCCTTCCGGTACTAAGAGTCTCTGAGCTAAGCCGCGGACAGACAGACAGACAGACGGACGGACAGACAGACGGACAGACCGAAACTATAAGGGTCCCTTTTTTACTACGGAACCCTAAAAATGCAGTTAATCTGTTTTGGCAAAAAGGGTAGTTACGTAATAATAATATTATGTACTTACTTTATAATAAATATATAAGTCAAAAAATATTGTCGCCAAAAGAATGTTTGTGGATATGTATTATAAATACTGCCATAACATAATAACAAATTTTAAATAGGTAATCATTTTTGAAAGAAATGTAATTTAAAAAAAGGTGCATGGTAGTACCAATATTACAATGTATTTCACTAGTCGTTATTGCGAAGTAGATATCTTAGGTAATCTAAATTTTATAATATAAAAACATCGCGGAATGCGAAGAGATCACTGGGTAACCACTTGTAACGCTTTTGTAACACTTAATCAGAATGTAATACTTTTGTGATGAGCATGTAACACTTAAGTAACAGTTTCGGGGTATCTGCTACATTACCGGTGGTCGCCAAACAGAAGCTTGGCGAAATACGTCCATCAGCTGTCCTCGTCTACATTGACTGACACTAGAGTGAAGAGGCGGTGCTTGGCGATGCTCACCAGCTTGTACTGGAGGGAAGACAGGCCGTCTTTCTTGAAGTTCTTATTGGTTTGGGACAGGAGTTTGAACCTGTAATTATATTTCGTTCGATAAATATAATAGTCAATAACCTTGATTCGGGAAGTTATCTTCTAATTCTAATTTTAAAATCCAGCTAAGCTTTTCGCTTTCATGACCAATGAAAGAGAGGTGATGAATTCAGATGAACGAATGACATTATTTTGATTGAATGATAAACTAAAATAAGGGCATAGCTAATAAATAAGATATTTTTAAGTCGGTTGTTTTACGTGCTTTCTAAAATTGTGCAATCAACGCGTCTATAAGGTTCAAATTCGACATTTGACAGCTCTAATATTAGGATGGCCATCTCCTGTCCCTTTTTAATCTTTAAAAGATGAAAAGGACTGACGAACCAAAATTAAGGATTAGAGCGTGACTGTGTGAATCGTGACCATTATATGTTTTAAGATTTTCGTGGTGGTTTAACAAACCCGAAAATTGTGACAATTTGAATATATAATAATAGTCAGTTTGGTAAGAAAGACCATGTGATTTTCGGCTTTCATCTTGCCGTGGATAACAAACTAGGCGACTGTGCGCGTTGATTTATAATATTGGTTACCTTTTAGGGTTGCGCCATTCTGCAGCGTGGTCCAGCATCGTGTACCTCGCGATGGACATTTTGTATCGCGCTATGTGATAATTCATTTTTCGGACCCTGGAATTAACAAAATATTGTGTCAGTCAACAAATTTATACAATACAACGTTCCAAACATTATTTTTCCATCGTTCGAAAACTGTAAAATAATCATTAAGTTCTGTTAGTTGTTAAGCGCAAATTTTTTTGTTAAACGTTTTTATAGAAAATATTCTTAGAAAGTAAAATAGACGTCGGGTTAGCAAGAATTGTATAAAAATGAAATACTTACTATTGGTAGGGTCAAACAGAATGCAACAAAAGGTTAATACAAATCGTCATCAGATTACATTATCTGTCGGACATAGACTCCGCTGCAGAAACGTCCATTCGGTTTAAAGACATTTTATTTCCAAAAGAATTATACATGTGGGGTTCTGGCGAAATGAGAGGCGTAGGCTTGATATTTAACACGTTTATTGAGTCTAGCTTAAGACGTTCGGCTTAGACGCGAAACGTGCGCAACGCGGAGCGAGGTTCAGGACAGACTCCTGGTGTACAAACTTGTTTAAGCTGCAAAGACGAACTATTATTCTCAACAAGTGATTGTAAAGTTGTGTCATTCTTTTGTGAGAGGGCCAATTGCTTCCAGTCGATAGTTGAGTGAATGGTCTCTATGCGCGATAAGAAGTCAGCTGGTATATTGTCTGAACCTTTAACATGACGAATATCAGTAGTGAACTGACCTATGAAATCTAAATAACGGAACTGCCTCGGAGTATTTTGTTGGCCTTTCTTTTTAAATGCGAAGATAATAGGTTTATGATCTGTGAAAATAATAAAATTTCGCGCTTCGACATAATGCCTGAAATGTTTAACTGCAGCATAGATAGCGAGAAGTTCACGGTCATACGCTGAGTACTTCTGTTCGGCAGGTGTCATTTTTTTGGAAAAGAACGTGATAGGCTGCCAATCGTTACCTACTCTTTGTTGTAGGGCGGCGCCTATTGTAACGTTAGAGGCATCAGTAAAGATAGCAAGTTCCGAGTCCGATCGTGGATGAGCTAGTAACGCAGCGTTAGCTAAACTGTTTTTACAGTTATCGAAAGCCTTTGTAGCTTCGTCAGTCCAAGTAATTGGTGTTTTACCTTTCAGATTGCCACGTAAAAGTTCGTTTAAAATGGCTTGGCTGCTGGCTGCATTAGGTATAAACCTCCTATAAAAGTTTAACATACCCAAAAATTGACGCAGCTGTTTGGCAGTGGCTGGAATAGAGTAGGTACGAATCGCTTCAACCTTTTCAGGGAGCGGGCGTGTACCGTCAGCGGATACCAGGTAGCCGAGGAACTTAACCGTGGATTGACCAAATACACATTTGGCAGGATTAATAATAACACCATACTGCTTTAACCTACCGAATACAGTCTCTAAATGTTTTGAATGTTCTTGTTCGTCACTTGATGCAATTAAAATATCGTCTATATAACAGTAGCAAAAATCTAGTCCACGAAGCACTTCATCCATGAAACGTTGAAATGTCTGAGCCGCATTACGTAAACCAAAAGTCATGTATGTAAATTCGTACAACCCGAAGGGTGTAGTAATTGCGGTCTTCGGAATATCTTCTTCGGCGATTGGTATTTGGTTAAACGCGCGCACTAAATCTAAAGTTGAAAACACTGCTTTGTTACCTAGACACTGAGCAAAGTCTTGAATATGGCGCACTGGGTACTGATCGGGCACTGTCCGGGCGTTGAGAGCGCGGTAGTCACCGCACGGTCTCCATTCGTCATCCTTCTTCGGCACCATGTGTAGAGGCGCCGCCCAGGGACTTTTAGAAGGACGAGCGATGCCTAATTTCAGCATAGCGTCGAACTCCTTCTTTGCAGCAGCGTAGCGCTCTGGAGCTAGGCGTCGTGGTTTTAGTGCAACTGGCGGTCCTTGTGTCACGACAATATGGTGCTTCGTATTGTGCTTAACCTTTTGAGCCGTGCCGTCGGGGCGTGTAATTTCTGGGTACTTTGCGAGCAACGTGTGATATGGCGATGAGCCTGTTATGGTCTTCAAGGATGGTTCTTGATGTCCAGCTACCTGTCCTTTTACTGATAATGTAGTGGTAGCATCGAAAAGTCGCTTTCGTCTCGTATCAACCATAAGGTTGTAGTGCTCTAAAAAATCAATGCCCAGTATCGGCTTTGTCACGTCAGCAACTACGAACATCCATGTGTAATCTCTACGTAGGCCCAAATTTAACGTTAGTGTAATTGTGCCATACGTTTTGATTGGAGTGCCGTTAGCCGCCACAAGTTCGTATTTAGTACTCTCGCGTGGGGGCTGCACTAACCTGCTAGGAAAGACACATATTTCGGCTCCAGTGTCTATCAGGAACTGCGCTTTCGAATTAGCGTCGTACACGAAGATGCGGCGTGAAGTTAGCTGGGATTGCGCGTCGTCCGCCGCTAGTGACTCCCGCTGGCGTTTCCCGACTGCGAGTTGTCTCGCTTGAATGCGCAAGGCTGTAAACACTTGCGAGCCTTTGCGCCGAAATTATGGTGATACCAGCACATGTGGTCGGAGGTTTCCCTTTGTGGTCGTGAGCGTTGTTGTGAGCGTGAGCGCGATCGGGTACGAAACCGTTGTCTATTGGGTGCCGGCTTCAACTCCTCTACCATTGTTTTAAAAACTCGCCTTATTATAGTCTCTAATTCTCCGTCACTGCTGATGGCTGAGACCGCAGGTTCACTCGTATAAGCTGGTGTGTGTTGCAATCTCTGTGTCTCAAAGACTGCGTCTGCACACTCGGCGGCCTTCGTTAGCGGTGATTCGTTTAACGTTGCCATAATTGTCTGTAAATGACTTGGCAGACCTTTTACCCACACTACTCGGAGAGCGTCGTCTGTTATGGAACTACCTGCTAGGTGCTTAAGATGGCGTAGATATTGCGAAGGCTTCCAATCGCCTATCACTTGGTCTCCGAGAAGCTTGTGTATCTTGGTGTTTTGCGTATCGGTATAGCGGTGTATTAACTTTTCCTTCAGGAATGTGTAGCCGTCTTGTCCTGCGGCAGGCGAACCTAGGATGATGTCCCGGATGTCGTTCAGCATAGCCGGTTCTATACTCTGGAGGCAACACGTCCGCTTTGCGGCTGGTGAACACACACCTGCCAGCGCCATTGCTTCTTCGGCGATAACGAACCAAAGGTCGGGGCTTTCTGGAGTAAACCGCGACAGTTTGCACCTAGTGACGACGTTGAGTTCATTTTCTGGTGGCGCCATTTTTGAACTTCACTTTAACTTACACTCGCGAGCCTCTCAAACGCGAACACACCAAATTCAACGCGACAGTGATCACGTCGGGGTCACCACTGTGGGGTCCTGAACCTCGCTCCGCGTTGCGCACGTTTCGCGTCTAAGCCGAACATCTTAAGCTAGACTCAATAAACGTGTTAAATATAAAGCCTACGCCTCTCATTTCGCCAGAACCCCACATACAATTCACTTACATGGAAACTTCTTAATTCTAATACTTAAATAATTTTTAGACATAAAATTACAAAAATAAGTTATTACATTTAACGGTGGGTAGTAATCACAAAAATTCCACAGCGCGCAGAGAAAACGTATTTCTATAAACACGTTCAAAAGTACGAGTATGCGTAAGTACAATACAACCAGTCAACACTGTTAAAATTTGAACGCATTCATACCAAAGAACATACCATAGATTTAATTACTCTATTTTAGCTCGGTGTCTTTGACACGTTCACTTTATTCTCTGTGACATAACCTTTCTTTTGTGCCCGTACCGGACTCATGTAACATTTCATTTTAATTGCTATTTACCTGACTCGATCATAGCTGCTGTAATTACCTATAGTGTGTGTGACCTAATTATTGACGTGCGAATGTTGGACCTCTTTGTGATTAAAGAGAAATCTTGTATTCCCATATAACGTGCTTTCATTTTGCCTGCCACACGATTACCTAACCTGCGAGCTGCGCCCATCCACTGCGGGATCCCATAGCCTCATAACAAACACAACGAGCACAGAACAAGGATTGTTATTAGATGTGGCATGGCGGGTTTTGCTTTAGAAGATAGGATTTTAATGTTTTTTTTAATAAACTCATATTTTTTATTTCTTTTATATCATTTGGGAGTCTGTTGTATTTGTATATTTGAGCACTTAAGTAAGTGGTGTTATTTTTTTCGTAGTTTGTTCTAGGTTGCCGAAGTATTAAGTCATTTGCACGTCGCAGTTGTCTTTTTTGGACTTGTTTTTTTTTTGTAAATGTGATATTGGTGTGTATGTCTTTCAGTAGTATTTTACGTACGAGTATGCATGTGTAATATAGGAATGTTTGCGTTATATTCAATATTTTAGTTTCTTTATACAGTATATTTGTAGGCGTTAAATAATCATAATTGAATAATACTTTTAGCAATTTGTATTGTGCTCTTTAAATAAGGTTAAGGTTAGTTTTTGCAGCCATACCCCAAATTTCAATTAAATAATCTATATGTGGTTTAACAAGCGCATTGTATATTGTATATTTCACGTTAGATGGTAGACAACGAAGTATTCCTGTTAATGAAGTTATTTTGGATTTTATTTTTTCAATATGTGGTTTCCATTTGACTATAGAGAATAAAGCCTAGGTATTTTTCTCTGTCGGTTCTATTAATTATCTGATTGTTTATACTTAATGGAGTAAAATCATTTATTTTCTTATTTTTAGCTGTGAATATAACATAGTGTGTTTTGGAGACATTTAGAGTTAGCAAGTTACATTGAAACCATGTGCTTAGAATGTTGAGATCAGCTTGAGCATTATCAATAATTGATTCAATTTTATGTCCAAAATAAAATAAGTTTGTATCATCTGCGTATAATGCGTATTATTTACGTAGATAAGGAAGAACAGTGGCCCTAGTATTGATCCTTGGGGTACGCCGTATGTTATGGTCTGCGGTGAGCTTTGGTTATCTGCAATTTTAACTATTTGACATCGATTTGAAAGGTAGGATTTGAATAATTTTATGTGCGTTGCCTATTATGCCGATGTCGTTCGATTTATTTAGTAAAATATTATAGCTAACTGTGTCAAATGCTTTCTTCAGGTCAATAAAGATTCCAAGAGCAATATGTTTTTGGTCTATGTTATGATTAATTTTGGTTATAAGATCTACAGTAGCAGAAAGGGTGTTAGATTTGGGTCTGAATCCATATTGGTATTTGTAGAGGAAATTTATCGAATTTAGGTATTTCTCCAGACGATTGTATAAAACTCTTTCGTAAATTTTCGAGATAACTGGAAGGACCGAAATGGGACGGTAGTTCCCGGGATCGAATTTGTTACCAGTTTTATAGATGGGAGTGACTTTGGCTGTCTTTAGGTTATCGGGAAATATACCATGTTTTAGGGATTTATTTATGCATCGAGTGAGTTCTTCCACTATAAGGGTTTTTAGACACTTGATTACTTTGGTGTTTATGCCGTCTATGCCCGAGCTAGTGTTACAATCTAGATTATCGATAAGTTTACTTATCTCATCAGTAGTGGCTGGTTCGAATGTGGACATATCATGGTTTGTAGATTTGTCCCGGGTAGAGGCGCCAGTGTAAATTTTATTATTATGGTATTTGACGGGTATATCATTTGCTAGAGCTGAACCTATAGTTGAGAAGAAAGTATTGAAGTGTTCGCATATTTCTTTTTTATCTGTAATTACATTTTCTTGTATCTGGAGTTTAGCTGGAGTTGCTACTTCTTGAATTTTATTTTTTGATAGTTTGTTAATTAAGGTCCATGTCTTTTTCGGTTTATTTCTACACTCAGAGAACTGTTCATGAAAGTACTGACTTTTTGTTTTTTATATGTCATTAGCTAGTTTGTTTCTCTTTCTTTTAAATTTCTCTTCTAGTTCTTTGTTGTCTGGATTTCTTTTATGTCCATTAAATATTTAAAGTGGCATTAAATACTAATCTTCCAAGTGGTATTAAAGTGTTGCACAAAAGCAAATTATGTCATAATGAATTCAAATTTTAAAGCTTTATTATATTTAATAACATTCTTAGCTAAAACCTACTTAGCAATTTAAGTTAAAGTAAAATTTTGTAGTTATTTTAGGGTGCCTCATTAGGTACAATAAAATTGACCAAAAAAAAAATATATTTAACGAAAGAACTGTCAAACCTATCTTTAAACCTCATTTTTGGTTGCACAAAGCGTCTTTAGTATCTAATGGGCATTATCTTGACGTTTGTTACATTAAAAAAATCATCGGGCGTGAAACCCCCATTAAAGTAGAAAATTTACAGTAGTTGTAAGTTTCTAACGAAAAACAATGCCTGTATCCAGTTTATCATCATTGTCTAAGGCAGAAGAAGATGGTCTGCATCACTGGCATATCCTAGATGGAGTGGATTTTTAAATACAATGGTGAAGAATTCCGTATAAGGTACATAATATTCAAGGCTATTCAAGGAAGCTGTTATTCAAATACGTGATCATATGGCTTTGGAGCCCATGACTCAAAGAAACAAATTCATCGACGGCCTAACACCACTATTGATTTGCCTGAGAATTTTCGCAACAGGAACATTCCAGCAAGTGTTAGGCTTCTTCTTCTTCAGGTGATTCAGCCTGCAAAGTCCTAACCATACCGGGCAAAGTCTCACAAAGAGATTTTTTCTTGACATTGTCCTCACCGGGAATCGATCTCGGAACCTCCGTAATGAGCGGCGAAATCTAAACCACTAAACACGGAGGCTGTTAGGCGATCCTGCTTACATTGAAATCCTAGAAAGGGAAGAACTACAAAATGTTGATGAAGACTTGTATCATCATCATCATCAAAAGGTCATATATGTCCCCACCGAGGGGCAGAGGAGCATTAGACTGTACTCAGGTAAAAAAGTGGACCCACCAAATGATTTCGAGCCTGACGTGATAATATTCTGTATGACAGAGAAGATGAAGATGTTTGGACCGCATTCATAAATACACTGTTTTAATACTGAATAAACAAAAATACCGCATACATTATTTTTATTATTTATTTAGCTACAATATTAAGACTTGTTTTATTTACTCTATTTCCATTTCAAATAACATTTGTAATAAGTAGCAGTGAAATAGGCATATTACATATTGTATTGATAATACTACATATTTACACTATGAGCTTTTTTGTATTAAGTATATTATCATATAATGTTGTTATCTGCTCAGCTCTGTCACTCGTTAGACCATCCCACTATATTATTCTTCAGTAGCATTACTGTTGTATTTTCTAGTAATTGCCTTCCAGGCTCTTCTTTTTTGCTCAGAAACGTTCCTATCGTCCTTTTGTCGTCAATAATGTGTTTATAACTGAAACAAAAACGTATAATTTATTTGTTTAAGTACAAACTCTTCAGTCGACTATACAGATTTCAATTTTTGTAATAGAAGTGTGCCGCGGCTTAGGACTTCGGAATCATAGTAATTACTTATGCAACTAGTAGTCCTGTTTTGCAATATTTTCATAGCAGTAAATGCTACTGCTTGGCATAGGTACATAAATAAATGAAAATTTTGTAAATATTTCACTCACCTCCTAACATTGCTTTCTCTTCCCCTGTGTAGTGGGCTCTTTTTTTCACTTTTCGGGCATTACAGTAACAAAGTTTCCAAAGAAATCCAGTAATAAGAGATATCAAAATAGATATTTCTGTTCAATAGGTATCAATATTTGTTTATAAAAAGCCGCAAGTTGTCAGCTTCTCATGAACCGTCAATGTCAAACATATCAAATACGACAGATCTGCGTGTACCATTCACTCTTTCTTTTTTTTAAACCAGTTTTTGAGGGAAACTTTTTTTAATGGGAGCTTTGACTAATGAAGGATTATTCTGACATAATTTCCTTTTGTGCAACGTCTAAATTAATGAAATGAAATCATTAGAGATAATCCTCCTTTACCAAAGGTAGGATTAAATGCCACCTTTCTGCAACTGAGTGATAGACTATAAGAATATTGCTCTATTTATGTTGCATAGACATACCTGTAAGACATGTCGTCATCTTCGCCACCCCAGCCCCAGTACTTGTTGGAGAAACCGTTGACCTTGGTAAATTGCTCGTAGGTCATTGCAGATACGCCCCCAAACCAATCGGCGTATAATAATCTGTAATAAAAGAGAAGCTTCATGATCATCACAACACTACAAACATTTTTTTTATTAATAGTGCGTATTAAACACCAACAGTGATCTTCAACAGTCGAAATTATATTATCAGCAGTAAGGCCTTTGGCTCGAATCTTGCGGGCAGCAGCGGGGCGGCGGCGGTGGCGTCGCGGTAGCGGCGCGGGCAACGCAGACCCGTTCTCGAAACCAGCGGGCAGATCGCGCGGCACTATAGCGACGTAGTGTAATATTCGTGGTTGTTTCGAGATATTTGTATTTATTCACGAACGAAATGTCTGAACAACGGCGACAACATCTTTTTGATTCAAATTTATTCCTAACGATCGATTTATTGTGAGCAAAAGAAGAAGTGAATCCCGCGCGGGCGGTCACCGCTTGACTGGAGTGCACCGCTCGTTGCCCGCCCCCGCGCCCCTGTTTTCGAGGGCCTGTCCATTTGATTTTACGCATAAGATCCTGCGGCTCCCGCGCCGCCGCGCCGCCGCGCCGCTCGCTGGCCGCAAGATTCAAGGCAGAGGCCTAAAACACCTGTTAGACAAAGGATCTTTCTTCACATCAGTAGACCTCTACTTGGTACTTTTACAAGTTTCGGAGGTTTAGCCTAACTCGTAAGTATATCGAAAATATATGGCCAACCGGTAGTATAAAATATAGTACTCGAACATACCTACTTGAAGTAACTTAAACCATACTTGAATATCGTCGAAAGAAGTCCGCTGCTGGACATAGTTTTCCCTCAAGAATCTCTACAAGGACAGATTTTGCCTTGCCCACATTCAACAGCTGCCTTCAACCTTTACAGATGCTCGTTCCACCTTGTGGGATGCCTGCGCATGCTGGTTTGAGAATCGTAAACTTACTTGAAGTGAAATTTATCTATGGGCGCGGACATGTGGCGGGGCTGTCGGGGGCAGCTGTAGATATTCCGCTCGTCCATGGGCAGCAAGTCCAAGTCGTGGAACACGAAACACTGCCAGCCACCCTCCCGAAGACGGTTGCTCTCCACAAAACCAACGTTGAGCAACTTGGCGCGGTTAAAACTGGTGAAGCCTGCCAAACCAAAAACCTGTTAGTATTTGGGTTACGTAATGGTCACGGTAATGGTAATAATAAGAAACGTGAAGACGAGTTAGAAGACAGAAGAAATCTTGGCTTCGAAACATTCGGGACCGGGATTGCCAGTGTGGAAGAGCTGTTTCGTTTAGCAAGGGACAGGGAGGAAAAAATCAAGAAGCTGACGGCAGAGAATGTAATGGAGTGCCACCAAAAGAAGAAGAATTTGAAGAAAAAAAAAAAATTTGGTTACAACAACATTAGATTCTCACCCAGCTGTTCAATAACAAATATGCCGTAGTCCAGCTGTTGTTTCATGAGGAACGGGTGCATGTGATTCAGAAATATTACCAGATGCTGCTGACGATCTCTGAAATGTAAACAATGTTGAGTTATTCGTATTTCCCGATATATATCGGCCAGGTAAGTAGGGAACGGAAGGGTCAAAAACCAAATAAATGCTCAAGGTTGGACTCTTCACCACAATCAAGTAGGTAAAAAACAATCCAACGCGGCAATGCGAGTGTGTTGGGCTCCTTTGCCGGGGATGGCAAGGGGCGGACTTTTTAACTGACGAGGTACTTTGTTACCAATTTTATTTGAATTTGAATTTTGTATGTTGATTTTAAAAATGTATATTTTAATTTAAATGGTTTTTGAGATTTCCTTAGCCTTACATATATAATTCAAATTTTAATCGTAGGTAAGATTGAAATTGTATATCATGTAAAACAAAGCTTGGTTGCACAAATGAATCCAAATTTCCAAATCAAAGCTTTTTTTTAAGGCACAAATGTGTCCAACTCTTGGGCAACGCCCTACCTTTCGGCGTCTCAATGTGCATCACTCATCAGTCCATAATGTAAGCTCCCAAGTCGTCCCTTTATCGACTACGACACGTGTTAGCCTCACTAGACGGCTACGACGGGTTAGTAATAAATATGAAAAACTAACCTGTAAGGTATGATAATGGCAACTTTGTGTTTGGCAGTGCAATTTGGCGGTTTGTACCAACCACCCGGTGACAACTTAGGGAACTTCTTCTCTAAAGACGACAAGTATATTTTTTTATTCACTGTAACTGGACCTGTGGATTCAGGAGTAGGTACATGATTGATTCATAGTTCGTATGGTAAAAAAAAACTTATTTCTAATGTTAACTGAAATGGATTGCAAGTTCTTCAATGGTTACCAACATGTATCGGCTGTCTTTTCTTCCCAAGCAAATCGTAAAAGCTTTCTGAGGGGAAAGTTTATGTCGTATTTTTTTAAAAAGGACAAGCAGCCCACTTTGTGCCTTCGTTCTTCAACATAGGCTAAAAATGGTTCAATGGTTTTTGAACCGCCTTAAGCTAGTATCCAATTTTATATGAGGTCTTACCTAAATTAGTTGGCTCTTGACAGAAGGGCGACGGGCGATTTCCGGTCAAGTTTTTTTTATTTTTTGTTCGCTTTAACGGTTCTGTCGTCACCACATTTTTCACGGGAGCTTCCACTAATTTGGTAGTCAACAAAGGTGTGGTGATTTCTTGGCTGTTCTCCTTAGTAACAGACATATTTACAGAATTGTTTCTGAATACACTCTGAGCTGTTCCTTGCGTTATATTATCCGGCTTTGCCGACTCGTACAATCTTTTAGGCCATGAAGATGACGAGATATCTTGAGATCTAATAAACAATAAAAAGAGACAATAGAAATAACATATAGGCAAAGCTTTAGTTTTATTGTCAATACATATATTTTCATTATTAAACATTTGTGCAACATCTTTTATTTCTGTTACTTTGATTGGTAGGTTGACAAGATTTTCTTACTTATCAATGGATAGACCATAGACTTAGAGTTTTTTTTTGCTATTATATCTATGGGTTAGACTTTTTCTGCGGCTCTGATAAAAAACCTCTTTACAGACTATTTCTTTGCTCTACGGGGAGGTCTGCAATGGCCAAAGAAATAGAAACTCCTTCGCTGTGCTCTAGCAAAGATATTTTTCATCTAAGGCGATGACCAATATAAAATATAAAGATAACCTACACAAAAGCCACCTGTTTCCTCTGTTGATGAGAGGCCGTGTATATTGTATGATTAAAATACTTATTTACTTGGAATTAACTCTTTTATTGATATTTTTCCTTGGACGGAACGAAGACACATTTTTCCTTTTTTTTTTTTTTACTTGACCACAGAGTAGAGAAAGTATTGCCATACCACAGACAGAATAATAAAATTACTAATATTTAGTTTTGTGATATAACAGTGTTATTTCAATACTCTCCCTCAATGTTACATCATCAAAACTACTTAATTTCTAATACAAACCCATACTTGTAACAAACTTATTTAACTGAACCTTACACAATGGCTTTGTTAATACATCTGCAATTTGTTCTTTTGTTGTAATATACTTTACATTAATGACACCTTCTTCAACTTTCTGTTTTATAAAATTATATTTAACATCCATATGTTTTAATCTTTTCTGATCAGGATTTTTTACAGTTTTAATAGTACTCTGGTTATCTTCAAAGATTGTTACGTAATCAATTTTAATATTTAAATCTGACAATAGTTTAACAAGCCAACATGCTTCCATTGAAGCTTCACAAAGAGAAATTAATTCAGACTCGGTAGTACTTAGAGCAACAGTACCTTGTTTTCTAGACTTCCAAATAACAGTATTATTATACAATTTGAACAAGTATCCAGATGTTGACTTCCTGTCGGTTAAATCCCTAGCAAAGTCAGCATCTGCATACCCAATCAATACACAATTTAAATCATCATTCCCTTTCTTATATATCAAAGAATAATTAATAGTTTGTTTTATGTATCTTAGTACCCTTTTAAGAGCTTTAAACAATTTTTCGCAAGGCTTAGACTGAAATCTACTAAGATAGCAAACAGATGTGGCAATATCAGGTCTTGATCCAATCATAGCATACATTAATGATCCAATTAAAGATCTACACGTGTATTCCCAGCTAAAATCAATTTCACTATTATCAATATTTAAAACAAAATTTTGATCTATTGGTGTATCACAACCCTTACAATCCTGCATGTCATATAGGAATAAAATTCGTTTCAAGTATTTGGTTTGATTTATATGAACCTCCCCTGTTAACTTGTCAATAGAAATTCCCAAGTATGTCAACCGATTACTTCCCATATCTTTCATTCTGAAATTGGATGATAAGAATTTTTTTACCTTTTCAATTTCTTGTAAGTCTCTCCCTATAATTAATAAATCATCGACATAAAGCAATAGATACATATCCCCTTTGGTGTATAAGCAATAGTCATTCTGTGATCTCTTAAATCCATATGTACAAGTGGGGTGCTGGGTGAAATAAGATTATTCTTTAAAGAAGTCGTGTTTTAGGCAACAAGCACTTACCAAAGGTTCTGTAGACAGCTAGCTCTGGTATCACTCAAACATAACACATGGGAGCTCCCTAAACTAATATTTCGCAATTATTAATGGCAATAGGTGCAATGTCACCGGTCGGTCAGTAAGAAGTGAGAAAACAGAATCGGGACAAAAAGGAGGCAAACAAAAAATTTATATTTCAAAAATACCCCACTTTTAAACATTATCGCCCGCCTTAAACATGGTTAATGTTTATGAGATATTATATCTAACACTAAATTTTATTTAAAAATAATAATATAGGTAAAATAAATTATTCTATGGGAAGGCGAACTAGTTTGGTTAAAGATCGCTTTAATACACCGGTTGGTGTTTTCACATCTACCACTCTAGTTATCTTATCCTGTCCAGGGTGCAAGTGCAGTATGCGTCCACGACGCCATTGTAAAGGAGGAACGTTATCCTCTTTTAAGAGAACTAATTCACCAACTTGCGGTGAATTAACTGGGGACGTCCATTTCTGACGACTTTGTAAGGTATTTAAATATTCTAAATGCCAACGGGCCCAAAAATGTTGGGAAATTTGTTGTATTAACTGAAAACGGGATAATCTATTCATCTTGATATCTTTAAACGGGTATTCCGGAAGAGCAGTTAAAGGTTGACCTATAAGAAAATGACCAGGAGTTAACGCTTCAAAGTCATTAGGATCAGATGATACGGGACAAAGGGGCCGAGAATTTAATACAGCCTCTATTTTGGTAAAGACGGTAAGAAGTTCTTCAAACGTAAGAGGGTTTTCACCAATAACGCGTTTCAAGTGGGATTTTGCAGATTTGACGGCTGCCTCAAATAAACCTCCCCAATGAGGACAAATAGGAGGATTAAATAACCAATTTACATTACGCTTAGCTAATTCAGTGCTTAAGGTAATGTGGTTTTGATTCAAAAAAAGTTCTAAGTCCTTCAAATAATTATTAGCTCCAACATAATTCCGTCCGTTATCGGATCTTACAAGACTAGGTAAACCGCGGCGGGAAACAAACCTAGTAAAGGTAGCAATAAAGGCCTCAGTGGACAGATCAGACACAACCTCCAAATGGACAGCCTTCGTTGAAAGGCATACAAACACGCAAAGATAACTTTTGACTAATTTTCGATTACGATGTGCCTGTACTTTGGTGTAGAATGGTCCTGCAAAATCAGTACCTACGCCATCGAAAGGTCTCGTTGCTATCACCCGATCTCGGGGTAGGTTACCCATTGGGGGCTGGGACGTGATTGCCTTTAGTCGATAACAAGGAAGACATTTAAATATTATCCGCTGGATTGCCTTTCTAGCAGACAGAATCCAAAATTCTCTACTAAGAATAGCGAGAAGGGTATTTAATCCAGCATGAGAGTGCTCCAGGTGAAAATACAAAATTACAAGATTCACAAAATGCCCATGACTAGGCAGGAGGAGAGGATGGCGTGCATCATAGGAGAGATTGGAGTTACATAACCGGCCACCAACACGGATAAGTCCACTATCATCAACAAACAGGTTAAGCTTTTGCAAAGAATTTTTTATTAATTTACCACGAAGGAGACGATCCAATTCATCAGGGAAGGTAGAATACTGCACTAACTTGACAAGATAAAGTAAAGCTTTTCTACGTTCTTCAGGACTCAGGTAAGGAGCAGTCAAACAGGAATGAGAACTTTTTGCATTATGGAAAAACCGCAGGATATAACAAGTAACATTTATCAATTTATGAAGGGAACTAAAACGTTCCAACAAAAATGAAGGATCTTGAACAGAAGGAGAATGGGTTACTAATAAACAACGAAGTCCTGGAAGGTCATTAGGGTGGTTGATCTCAGAAGATACGAGCCACTGGGAAGGATGCTGTTTTAACCAGATTGGAGAAATCCATGAAGAGAGATTATTTACTAATTGGGATGGAAGAAGTCCACGTGATGCACAGTCACTAGGATTCGACTGGCCAGGTACATGTCGCCAAACAGATTGAGTATCACTGTTTAAAATTTGAATGACACGATTTGCCTCAAAGATTTGAAGGTGATGGGGTGGAGTCTTTAACCAGGCTAGAACAATCTTGCTGTCCGTCCAACTATTGACAGAGTCCAACACAATTGATTTCTGCAAGCAGATAACAACGTGATTGAGTAATTTTGCAAGGAGCACAGCTCCTAACAATTCCAACTTGGGAATTGTTAAACGTGTTCGAATAGGTGAAACTTTACTTTTAGCCATTAAAAGGTGAACGGAGCAAGGTTTCTCAGGATGTTCTGCACATAAATAAACGGCAGCAGCGTAGCCAGCTTCCGAAGCATCACAAAAACCATGTAAAGAAAAGGTGACGCATCCAGATGGTAAAATATGGCGTGGAATTTGGACTTCACTCATTCGACTAAGTTCTTGAGCAAACTTATTCCAGTCAGATGCAAGGTCAGGGTGCAACTCATCATCCCAAGACAATCCAGAAAACCACATGCGTTGGATAATTGTTTTAGCCTTGAACACAATAGGTGTTATCCAGCCACAAGGATCATATATACGAGCAATCAAGGATAAAACTTTGCGTTTAGTAACTATCTCTGGAGGCTCCAACCGTGATTTATAAGTAAAACAGTCAATTACAGGATTATATTCTACGCCAAGGACAGCAACAGTTTGAGGATTATTTGAATCTTGTAACGAATAGGGTAATTGAAGGTGTTCAGGAGGCAAATCTGCAAGGAGTTCTGGTTTATTACTTATCCATTTACGGAGCTCATAACCTCCAGAAGACATTATACCTTCGAGTTCTCTTTTAAGGAGGAAAGCAGATTCAACAGATTCTGCGCCAGTTAAACAGTCATCCACATACATATCATTTTCAATAACTTTAGCAGCTTTAGGATAATTAGAATGCTCTCGATCAGCCAGTTCTAAAAGGGATCGAATAGCAATGTAGGGACTCGATCGCAACCCATAGGTGTTCGTATTAAGCTCATATATAAGCAGAGGTTGATTAGGATTTTCCCGCCAGAGCACAAGTTGATATCTTCTATCATCAGGATGGACCCAAGTCATACGAAACATCATACGGATGTCAGTTACAAAGACCACTTCGTGTCTACGAAAGTTGAGGAGGATGTGAGTTATATCTCTTTGAAGTTTAGGTCCTGTATGCAAACATTGATTAAGAGAGACTCCAGTTGAAGAAGCAGAGCTACCATCAAAGACGACACGTATTTTATCTCCTCCACTTTTAAATACGCCATGATGTGGTATAAAATAATGTTCATCAGATAGATCTACTGATGATAGGGACATGTGTTTCAGGTTAAGGTACTCTCTCATAAACTCCACATACTTTTCACAGAATTCAGGGTCAGCTTGTAAACGCCTTTCCAAATTCTTGAAACGTTGTAAAGCAGCAGTTTTAGAATCACCAAGGTAGGGACGGTCAAGTAAAAACGGAAGTCGAATCATAAAACGACCATCTGGTTCACGAGTAGTGGTAGCTCTAAATATTGTTTCGCACTCGTCATCAAGTGGATTAGGAGGAGCTGCTTGAGGGGCTTCTTCAACCTTCCAAAATCTCTCCACAATTCGAGACAAAGAAATTCCAGTCAAAGGAGATTCTAAATTAATAAAATTACCATGAACTGGTCCAGAAATAGTAAATCCAAAGATAGTTGATAAGGCAGTTAAACCATTGGGTAAAACGGAAACGTCCGGTTTTAAAAGAGATCCAAAAACATCCGCACCAAGGAGTACATTTATGGGTCCAGGTTTATAAAACATAGGATCAGCTAAGGGAAGATGGGTTGTACTAGAAATAACATAATTAGGTAATTCTATCTCTGGGTGAAGACCAGCTATTACATCGACTACAATTGCCGTAGACGAAATTTCAGGGTAGGTAGAATCAATAGGTTTAAAACAAAAGGGAACAGAACCGCGTGAATTGATTACTTGAACATTACCGATACCTCGCACAGGGGTTGAAGAACAGGTAAGAGCAACATTTAAACGATCGACAGCAAAATCAGTAGTAATCAAACAACCTTGAGCCCCTGTATCACACAGAGCTCTTGCTTCAACAAAGTAACCGAAAGAAGTTCGAACATGAACCACAGCAGTAGGTAAAAGGACTAGGTTAGTACAAGTGGGAGGAACAACAAGGGAAGGCGATGACTTACTAGCAGGGCCTAGTTATAATCTAGAACCCTGACGGGGGGTTTGAGAAGAGGTATTGGAACTAAAGGGGGAAGCCCTATAGTTGTCACGGGTAGGAGTAGGGGAACGATATCTAGAAAAAGAGGGTGGAATGCCAGATGAATTTTTATATGCCACAAATTTTTTGCCACGATTATTATTTGATGGTGAAAGTCGCCTGTCCATTTTAGAAGGTGATGGTTGCCTGCTCTTATGAGGCGAGGGCGTAATCGTACGACCAACTACCGCATCACGAAAGGTAACTGTTTGATCACGAGATATAGGAGACTCATAGGTGTGAGGTTCATTAAAACACAGTAGTGTGTGATGGGATGAACGGTGACAAGTACTACACTTGTAGTCACGTCGACAGAGAGCTACTGCATGAGGATCTAAGCAACGGTAACACAATCGACCCTCCTTTACAAAGGTAGAACGTTGACGGACAGGTAACTGATGAAACTCGGGGCATTCTCGAAGATAATGCGAGGTACTTTCACATAAATAACATTTGGGCTGAGAGGACACTTGGTTAGTCAAAGTTACATAAGTTTTAGGCGAGGAAACGAAACGTGGTAAAGGTTTTGTAGTAATACGGGGAAATGTAGTTGCAGGAGACTGACTATCGACAATCGAAGCACTGCCTACATTATCATGATGACGACACTCATCCTCTAAGAAACTGATCATGCTATCAAAGGTAGGTAAAGTTTGGTTGTCATCACCATGTCGACGTTCAAAACGCGATTTCAATTCTGCAGGTAATTTACCAAGACATACGTGCACTAAAAAATAGGACCATTGTTTTACAGGCAATTCAAGACGCTCAAGACAACGGTAAGAGGAAAGTAGTGGGTTGAGAAATGATACTCTCAGTCCTGCCAATTTGGAAGTAATAGTAGGTAGGGCCATTATTTGTGAAATGTGCGTATCAGCTAGAACACGCACGTTATGAAATCTGCGCTTTAAGAGGTCACGAGCCACTTCATAATTTCCTTCTTCAATTTTCAGGTGCTGGATTAATTTACGAGGTTCTTCCGACAATGCGCCTACAAGGTAGTGCAATTTCACTGTGGAGGTCAGGTTAGGTTGTGAACCCACTACACTGTCGAACTGGTCAACAAAACTAATCCATGATTCTGGACGGCCATCAAAACGTGGTATAGGTAAATCGGGAAGTTTACTAGAGGCAGAGCTGAAACTATAACCTTGTGATGATTTTTGGTTCTTAAGGGGGGTACTAGATCCTAAAGGGCCTTCGTGAATGGGAGGACTTAGCTCTTCTAACTTCACCTTGATAGAATCAATTAACATCCTCCCTTCTCTCATATAGTCATTCAGTAAGGCACACTCTTGAACATAAATTGAAGGATCGAGACCGCCTAGTAAACGAGAACAAGCCATATCAAATTTTTCCTGATATGTTTTTATTTCCCTAATTCGCACTCGCAATTTAGAAGAGGCATAAGAAGACTCCATTTTTCTATGGGAATCTTGAACCCAGTTAAGAACAAATCGAACGACTCCCATCGCTTCACGGTATTCAGCCGTATCGGTGTATAAAACAGTTTGTGGTCTAATAGTTTCCTCATTGTCATTAGGCATTTCAAAAAACAAATTTTAAAGAAGATAAATCCGTAAAATATGAAATAATTTACACCTATTTAGGTATCACAATAATACTTCAACACAGAATAGGGATGCGGAACAAATTTTATAATGTTGTCAGAATAAGGCTCTTTTACAAATTTCACAGAATAAGGACACAAAAAATATTCCACACCAGAATAAGCCGTCAGAGTGAACAGAACCAGAATAAGGACGCGGCCGTGTTAGGTGGCTTCTACCCACTGGAAAAATGATTATGACCGCTCTATAGGAAATTATTAACGTCCGTACACCACAGATGCACTCAAAAACAAATAATACTTAGGTAAATCGAATTTTTGGCATAAAATAGGTACACGAAGCAAAATATCTCATAAACAACAGGCGTAATTTTAATAAATTGACCATGAAATAATGTAATTGTCTAAAGGTTACTTTGGGAATTTGATTAAATATTATTACTTTGTTAAAGAAAATCTCAAAAAGGACTATTAAAATTAGCAAGAGGGGACGTAACCACGCTCTGCTACCAAAATGTACAAGTGGGGTGCTGGGTGAAATAAGATTATTCTTTAAAGAAGTCGTGTTTTAGGCAACAAGCACTTACCAAAGGTTCTGTAGACAGCTAGCTCTGGTATCACTCAAACATAACACATGGGAGCTCCCTAAACTAATATTTCGCAATTATTAATGGCAATAGGTGCAATGTCACCGGTCGGTTAGTAAGAAGTGAGAAAACAGAATCGGGACAAAAAGGAGGCAAACAAAAAATTTATATTTCAAAAATACCCCACTTTTAAACACCATACTTTGTTATAGTTTCATGAAATTTTTCATACCAATATTTTGGTGATTTCTTCAGGCCGTATAATGATTTTGTTAATTTTAGTACATGCCCTTCTGGTATGTCTAATCCTTCTGGTGGTTGAAGGTAAACATCTTCTTTTATATTTCCATATAAGAAAGCTCCTTTCACATCCATCTGGCTCATGTGAAGATCCTTCTGAGCAGCCACAGATAATAATATTCTTAACGTTGGCAATTTTAAAACTGGTGAGTAAATGTCTTCTAATTGATCCTTTTGTTGAAATCCCCGCACTACTAATCTGGCTTTACAAATTTCTTTATTTTCTATCTCTTTTCTTGTAAATACCCATTTACAGTCAATTAGTTTTGTATTATCTGGTTTAGGTACAATTTTCCAAGTTTGACTTTCTTCAATAACTTTTAGTTCTTCTTTCACTGCATCTCTCCACTTATTTTCATCATCTCTTCCTTCTATATCTCTGTAGCTCATAGGAACATCTTGACATGTCAATAAAGCATATAATGCCTCTTCACTTTCATCACTTAGATTTATCTCATAGTCATCCTGCCATTTTGGTCTTCTTGCCTTTCTTTTCTCTCTCCCTGTTTCTGATTTTCCTTCATTCTGTTTTTCATAATTTTCCACTGATATTTCCTCATCTTTTCTTTTCCCTTGTTTTTGTATCTTCTTAATTCTTCTTTCATTTTCTTCTTTATCTTCTTCCTCTTCTTTATTTTCCTTTTCAGATCCAGATTCATTCTCATACTCCTCTTCGGGTTCATTGTTGGATTTTGGTAAGTACACTACGTTTTCATTTAAATTTTCTCTTTCATTAAATAAAGTATTTCTGCCAATTACTGTTCTTTTATTTTCCTCATCATATAGTCTGTATCCTGAAGTACTATATCCAATCATAATCATTCTTTTCCCTGGGTTATCAAGTTTCTGTCTCAACTGTTTAGGTACATGATTATAGGCTACACTTCCAAAAACTCGCATATTTGAAACATCTGGCTTATGTCCATGCCATAACTCGTATGGTGTTTTCTCCCTTCCTGTTGTTGGGCTTCTGTTTGTTACATAAGCAGAGTACAGTACAGCATCACCCCAAAATTCTTTTCCAAGTCCGGATTCTCCTAGTATTGTCCTTGATTTATCCATTATGGTCCTATTCATTCTTTCTGCGACACCATTCATCTCCGGATTATATGCAACTGTGTACTGAATTATTATACCCTTTTCATCACAAAAGTTCTGCAGTTCCCTTGATGTATACTCACCACCGTTATCAGCCCTCAGTTTAAGTAAATTTGTGTTGAAATGATTAGTAACAAGATTATAATAATTATTGAATTTTTCAAATACCTCAGATTTTTCTTTTAGCAAATATATTATTGTGAAATGCGTGTAATCATCGATAAAAGTTAGAAAGTATCTGTAACCGTCCCTAGTAACTGGAGTGATTGGCCCACACACATCAGTATGTACCAACTCTAATGGGCGCTTAGCTCTATAGCCAATTTTATTAAATGGTTGCCTTGTCATCTTTCCTAACATGCATGGCTCACACAATGTATTCTCATTGATTGGAACATTATTTAAATCATTTAACCCGTTCACTAAATTTTTATTACTTAAAAGGTTTAAATTTCTCAATCCTAAATGACCAAAGCGCCTGTGCCACAACTGTATAACCTCTTTATCATTGGATGCAAAGTTACAGCTTGTGTTTGGGATATACTGCATCTTAATGGTGTACAAAGACCCTTCATTGTTTCCTATCAAAATTCATTGGTTATAATAATATACTCTTACCTTGCCCTTGAAGAACTCTATTCTCATATTAGAAGTTTGTTGTAATTTAGAAACAGACAATAAATTTTTTCTCAAATCAGGCACATAATACACATTTTTTATAGTACATTCTGTAGATTTCTTACCAACATAACATACTGCCTTAATATTTCCAATACCAACTGCCTTTAGAGTTATACCATTTTTTGCTGCAGCTATTTCCTTCGGTTTGCTAAGTTCTATGTAATCTGAAAAACAATCTTTATTATTAGTTAAATGATCCGAAGACCCAGAATCGCACGCACCAACAAATTTCAGTTTCACAATTTTTAAAAGCAACATTGTTATTATCGGTTTCCATGTTTGCACTAAACGCAATGTCTGCATAGTGAGCGTTTTCTCTTTGTTGACTTCCTCTGTAATTTCCTCTATAATTTCCTCTGTGATTTCCTCTGTTATTTCCTCTGTGATTTTCTCTGCAATTTTCTCTGTAATTGTAATTTTCTCCGTTATTTCCTCTGTAATTTTCTCCATTATTTCCTCTGTAATTTTCTCCATTATTTCCTCTGTAATTTCCTCTATTGTTCCCTCTGTAATTTCCTCTTCCTCTGTTTGCTTGTCCATATCCATAGCTTCCTCGTCCATATCCTTGTTGGTGTCCTCGTTCTCTTGTTCTACACTCCGCTTTCCCATCAATACAATCCTCTTCTCTTAATAACGCTTGAAGCCTGAATCTCCAGGTTGCAAAATCTTCACCCGCGAATGGTTTTATTTTCCAAAATTTATCACCCGACGCCATTTTTCCGAGACAACAACTCTTTCAATAATTTTCTTCTAACCCAGCTCTTCTACCACTGTTGATGAGAGGCCGTGTATATTGTATGATTAAAATACTTATTTACTTGGAATTAACTCTTTTATTGATATTTTTCCTTGGACGGAACGAAGACACATTTTTCCTTTTTTTTTTTTTTACTTGACCACAGAGTAGAGAAAGTATTGCCATACCACAGACAGAATAATAAAATTACTAATATTTAGTTTTGTGATATAACAGTGTTATTTCAATATCCTCAGGGCCACAGTGAAAAACTTCGCGCTCGAATAACCGTATTCCACCTTCCGCATCAGCGTACTTTTTTTTCATCAGGTGAGTGAGATGACGCAAGCGACAATGAAAAGAAAAAACTTACTTAATAAATAATAATAAAAATATTTATTTCCACCCATACAGAGAGTACAGTTGATATTACAATAAAATTGGCAAGTAGGTAAATAGACATTTAGATACAATTTAGAATAAAGTAAAGGTGGCCAGATCAGTAGCTGAAATGTAACCCTGTCTCTCAAACTAGGAAACCTGTATCTTGAGAGGCAGTGTATAATTGTTGTCTTAGCGGCAAGTGGACAATGTGTATCATTGAATTAAATAACAAAATTACATGGGACCAGTCGGGTAGATAAGTGTATGTGTAATGTGTATGTGTGTGTGTGTATGTGATTGTGTGTGCGTGTGTGTGTTGTATGTATGGATGGTGCGTGTTCGTGAGTTGTGTGTGTTTTGTGAGAAGTGTGATTGCGTTATTGAATTAGTGTGTCAAAGTATACCAGATTATTTTAAATACAAGAACATTTGTGAAGTTTTAGGAATTAAAAGTAATGAAATCCTCAGTTTTATCATAGTTTAAATTAAGTAACCAAGTTGTAATTTTCTTTTTAATTTCATATCTGTTCAGGTCAGAGATGTTTAGTTCTTTATTTATTTTTTACTTGAGTGTAGGTTGCGCCGCGTTATACAGCGGCGTGTAGAGGTAGGTGTGGAGCGGGGACGCCTCGATGATGATGGACCCGCAGAGGTACTCGACGGGTGCCAGCGCCATCACCAACAGCAGCAGCAGCCGCAGCGCTCGCGCCGCCCTGCCCCCGCCACCTGCCACGCCCATCAACGCATGTGGCGCGCGCGCAGACACGCGCACCTCTACAGACAAATTCATAATATCATTATTAATTCATCGCAAGTCCGCACCATCAAACTGGGATTAAGAGTGAAATAGTTCTTATACATAGAGCAGATAATCCATCTCCGCTCCTCGCAGACCAGACGTCCCCACTCGACATAACATCATACAAGTCCGCGCACGCTGTATTACCACTTTGGTCGAAATAGCGATTAGAACCGTTAAAAAATATCATCATTAATTATTCATCAATCGCTTGCTCTTGTCCCATCATTAACTTGACGTCTGTATTTTTTCCTGCGTTCTGATACGCGCTGTAATCGGATTACAGCACCCGTAATCGTTAGAGTCGGCGCAGTATGTTTTCTTTCTCCATACATTTCCCGTAGTACATGGTCACTCGCTGGGTATAGATACATCACTATCAGTCGTCAATTCAACACTTACATCCTTCCTGACCATATCATCCTTTCAACCCTTCTTTTCTGTGTTCGTGCTCTCCCAACATATCCATCCATATTCATATTAAATCCCTACATGAAATTAATTAATTATCCAAGTTACTTATCCACATAGCAAGGCAAACCAAGGCGATTTACTCTCATTCTATCTACCATGGGGAAATCCTGTTTTACCAAAAACAAAAGCTAGCCAGATCGATTTATCGCCCTCGAGACCCCCTATATACCAAATTTCATCGAAATCGTAGCAGCCGTTTCCGAGATTCTCATTATATATATATAGGTATATACAAGAAATGCTCGTTTAAAGTATTAGATTGCTGGCGCAACTTTTGAACTTCCTATTATGAATTGATTACTTATCTTGTCCATTCTTGTTACTCCACGCATCTATCTCGGAATAAAGAATATAATAATATACCTATCTATAAATAAAAATAATTGAAATGGGAAATGTCTTTGTGAGTTTTACCCCAGTTTTATTAAGACGTTGATAGATAGATAACTCATTTATTTGCCAACAAACAGTACAAATATCAAAATTCCATACACAGAAGTACACATGCATACTTAAAGCTAAGCTAACACAACGCGATACAGTCTTTGAATTTGAAGAGGCCATAAAATACATAAATTGGGATATAGTAGGGCTATCAAAGATCAGGAGAGTAGGTGAACAGAACACACCGAAGAAAGAGACGGAAATGTGTTTTTCTACTGTGGTGAAACAAACGGATTGTACGGAGTTGGTTTTCTAGTAAATAAAAAGTGGAAAAATAATATAATTGAATTCATAGCTTATTCTGAAAGAATCGCAGTTCTTAAATTCCGCACATTCAGATGAAGACATTGAAGAGTTTTATGATCGTTTGAATCAAGCTTGCGATAAAAACCGAATCATAGTCCATAGTCCATATTAGGAGAATTATAGTCCTCGGCGATTTCAATGCCAAAATAGGCATTAGGCAGCCCCTAGATAACGACACAATTCTCTGCCAACGTGGCTCAGGGAACCGCAACATCAGAGGAACACGTTTAATTCAATTCGCGTTAAGTCAGAATTTTAAAATAATGAACACATTTTTTCCTAAACAGCAGCAACGTCGATGGACGTGGATATCACCTGACGGGAAAACGAAGAACAAAGATTACGTGTTGTGTTCGGACATCGGAGAAGCATAATCAAATAACGTTGGTGTAATAAACACTATACGGTTTAGTTCAGACCACAGGCAGGCCCTTAAGAACAAAAGTCCATCTTGACGTAAAGCTTTTAAGAACAAAAATTTTTACAAATAAAATCAAAAGAATAGCAAAACAAAATTCAATGAATAATCCAGACCAATTTAATTTAGAACTTGCAAACTCTTTCAATACTTTAACTTTGATGAAACTGATAACGATTCAAACAGCGAATACATCAACATAGTTGAAAGTATTAAAACAGCTAGTAACAAGATCTAAACATCCCGGAAAAATTCTCGTCAAATAGTAAATTCTCTGCAGAAACCATACTAGGTACTAATAGATCAAATTGAGAAAGTGGAAAAATACTCAGATGAATATAGGACAATGGATAGACAGATCAAAAGAGGTATACAAAAGGATTTAAGAAATTCAAACAAGCAACTAGTAAAAGCTGCCTTAGAAAACCACTCCTCCCTCAAAAACATACAGAATGGAAAATCTATATCTAAAGCGTTAACAAGTCTTAAAGATGAAAATGGCATTAAAGCAGCAGATTTGGCAGAGATAAAGTTAATGAAATATGTACAAAATTCTACCGGTCCTTATACTCTGACCTACATATCAGTAACCGGCCACTGAACGACTATCACTGTCCTGAAACAATACCGGTAATTACAGCCCACGAAGTACACTTAGCTTTACAAAGCTTGAAATATAACAGAAGTCCAGGTCAAGATGGAATCTCAAACAAAAATCATCATATTCACAAATAAGAGAAAAGACACAATGACCAACCCAATCACAATAGATGGAACGGCTCTGGAAACAGTTAAGGAGATTAAATATCTAGGAGTGCTACTTGATAGCAAACTGCAATTCAACTCGCACATAAAGGCACAATGCACCAGGGCTAAGATAGCAATGATGCAGTGCTGCAGAGCTATAGGGAAGACTTGGGGTCTAAAGCCACGTATATCACAGTGGATATACAAGGCCATCATTCTCCCGAGGCTTCTCTATGGGTCTATAGTATGGTGGCATAGAGCAAGCATCAAGCAAAACTACAAAGAGCTTGCCCAAGTTCAGAGATTAGCAGGGCTAATGACAACAGGGGCAATTAGGACTACTCCGACAGCAGCGCTGGATATGATACTTGATCTCAATCCGCTTGATCTGTAGGCAAAAAAGAGAGCTCAAGAACAATACTACAGACTAAAATCCTACGGAATGTGGAGTCTTAAGACCAATGACACAGGACATTCTGTGGTAGCTAAGGAATTCGAAGGAAACATGTTGATGATTCTGGCAAATAATGATCTGATCAGGAAGCAAAGAATATTCGACAAAAAGTACAGAATACACATAGGACCAAGAACATCATGGGAAGTAGAGCATAATGACGACGCGTTGTTATGTTTTACGGATGGGTCAAGGAAAGAATTAACAGGACTCTCAGGGGCCGGCATCCTTGTCACTGGACCTGAGCGGTCCTTAAAGACTTCGTTAGAACTAGGAAAGTATGCGAGCATCTTTCAGGCGGAAATCTTCGCTATACTAGAATGTGCTCATCAGATTAGAAATATGGAAGATCTACAGACGGACACTGTAGTAATAATTAGTGACAGTCAAGCAGCTCTCAGGGCATTAGATAAACCAGTAACAACATCAGCGCTAGTTAAAGAATGCAAGTCAGCACTTAACCTACTTGCAAATAAAAGTAGCGTTACTGTTGCCTGGGTGCCTGGACACCAAGGCACCGAAGGGAACGAAACTGCAGATGAATTGACCAGAAAGGGAGCGGAGAGTACCTTCACAGGTCCTGAGCCCCGCCTACCAATACCACATAGAATTACAAAAGGAGTTATTGAAAAGAAAACAAGAGTAGAAACCAATGCCAGATGGGAAAAGGCCACCGGATACCGGCAGTCTAAACTTTTCATCAGGACACTTGATCGCAGACGAACTAAGTACCTACTTCAACACAAGAAAAAAGACGTCAGAGTCATCACAGGTATAGTGACAGGACACTGCACGCTAAATAGACATCTCAGCATCATGAAGAGAGCAGAGAGCCCCTCATGTCCAGAGTGCGGCGAAGATGAAACAAGCTTACACTTCCTGGCAGAATGTCCGATGTACTCACTGCCGAGATGGGAAATACTAGGAACAGACAGCATCGAAAAGGAAGAACTGAGTAATCTGTCATTCAAGAACATACTGAGATACTGTAGAGCAACAGGCAGATTTGAGGGGGCCATCACGGAGGAGCTACAGTAAAACCGGTACTCCTTCGATGGGTGCTCCGAGGGTGGGCGATGGCGACCCAGAATTTTCGAAGCTTAAGGCGTGGGGAGGCACTCACGCGGCGCTCGGGGGGGCTGGCTGGTGGTGGCAATAGCCGCTGCCAAGCTGGTTCTTCTTGGGTAGTCGCGGGGGCCATTGGGTCACTCCATGCCAGAAGCGGAAAGAACAAGGGATAGACATAACACAACTCACCTACCGAGAGTATCACGCGGTACGGCTGAGCTGATGCGGCGCTATCATGAAAGGAGCATCCATCAATACTGGGATTAAGGGTGAAATAGTTCTTAAATATAGAGCAGGTCACCCGTCTGCGCTCGCAGACGTCCCCCCTTATACATACATACATACATACAAGATGAATCACGTCAGAGGCTCTGAAAATAGGCAAGCCAACACTACTAAACCGGTCAGATTCCAAAATCTATGTCATTCTTGCATTACCCTACTTCACAAAAAGGTGACAAGAGCGATCTATGTAACTACAGACCCATTAGCCTGATATCACACGTATACAAAACTTTTATCAAAATCATACAGAACCGCATCGATGGAATGCCATCGATGCGGTTCGTTCCAAAACTCAGATTATAGATGTTGGCCAAAAATCTGCTAAATTAAAATGGGATTCGGTCACGTGTCCAGAATGCACCCGGAAAGGTGGGCCAAAGTCGCCACGGAGTGGATGCCACAAGAACCCCGGCATAGAGGAAGACCCAGAAAGAGGTGGCGAGATGATCTGGTCGACTTCGACGCGGATTGGTCGAACACAGCTACAAACCAGGAAGTCTGGAAAAAGAAAGGGGAGGCCTTTGCCCTGCAGTGGGATACAATAGGTTCATAATAATAGTAATAATAAAAGTACAAAATAAAAAAAGAATTGGTATGTACCTGCTCATATTTATGTCCGCTCAGTGATTAATTTTGATGTGGATTAATAAACTTGAAACGAGCAGAAAGGTAAAGAGGAATATCTTATAAATGAGAGTAGTATATTATAGAAGATTAATATTTATAATCCATATAAACATTTAAATAAAGCAACTTTAATATGCAACAAAATAATAATAATAAAAGAACTTTATTTACCAAACATCAAGCACAAAGGTGTATATTTCAATTACAATAAAAATAATAATATAAAGTAGACTTGCATTTAAACAGAATAATATCACCTGATTATGAGGTCTGCACAGTCAGACTGCCAGCACTCGACTGCCCGCCGCCACACCGCCAGCCCGTATTATACTGTGGCGTGCGGCCGGGCAGCCGTAGTGGGGAAAGTGAAAGGCTATACAGCTGCGCTGCAAGTGCACGTGCACCCGCGCTGAACGTAAAAGTGTTTATGTTGCACAGAAGTGTTACAATTAATAATATTTGTGTTTTAAATATAATACAGTTTAAGACTTAAAAAACCGCCTAAGTGAATAAAGTTTTTATACATTAAAAGAATATTTCGACTGTGAACTATAAAAAATAAGTGTCGGGATACTCTATACTAAAGAGCACGGAGCATTACAATTAAGTTAGTTTTAAGTTTTTTTAACTTTTTTTGTCTCCTTATGTTGTTATGCCCGACAGGGTCCATGTTTTTAAGCACTTTACGAGTATTATTATTATTTACCACCTGAAATGTACACATGGTATGCAATAAAGAATTTAAATTCTAGGCTAGATCTTACATTAAACTTAACGTTTATAATTTATTCTTGATATAACTAATATTGGTATAAATCAACAATACAATTCTTGCTACAAATTGAAGAGCGACCGATTTAGTTTTGTACATTTAATAAAGAAACTTTTTTTTTTCTTTTTGTAATCAGGACACATTTAAAACGACCAAACATTCGTTTTAGCCAACATAACCGATTCATAGGTTTAGTCACACAAAACACCAGCAAATGCGCTAGTTAGTATCATTGATGATGTGAACACCTTATTTAAATCAGTACACATTTACAATGACACAGCGCTCGCACGTGTCAAGTCTAACCAACAACCCATTGGACCTCGGTGATGTAAGGGTCGGGCCACACTTATCGACGGCGATCGACGGTTTGCCTATACAAAATGTTTTGTATGGGCAAACCGTCGATCGCCGTAGATAAGGGTGGCCCGACCCTAAAACGTTAGCAATACGCTTAAGGGTCCTACCCATGCCAACTCGCAGTTTTTGAAAGCCTAATGCTCGTAAACGAGCAAGCTAAACATTATTAAACTTAATTACCTTACCTTTATTTCGCGCAGACTGATTTTTATTAAAAACTTAAATACTATACCAAAAACGCCGCTGAAGTCGAGCTGTTCCTATTGTTAAATTCGCTACTGCTTCTAAACTATAACAGACGCGGACACGGTTCCTACGGGATATTATTGGCAATTCATTTATCTTTCAACCGTGCAAAAAAAATCATAGGTAGTTCAAGAATAAAGTAAAAAAAAGGTTTAATTAAAAATCCTTTTTAAACAAGCTTTTAAAGCCGTGGAGTTGAGTATCCTTGTTAAGACAAATCCAACGCGCCCAACCAAACACGACTAGGTTGTGGTGTGTATTTAAGGATTTCCTATGGACACCTTCCGGTTCCATAATGAGACCCTCCCTGGACATCACGTATGACTAAAGATATTGTTAAGACAAATCCAACGAGCCCAAACACGACTAGATTGTGGTGTGTATTTAAGGAGTTCCTATGGCCACCTTCTGGCTCCATCATGAGACCCTGGACATCACGTATGACTAAAGATCTTGTTAAGACAAATCCAACGAGCCCAAACACGACTAGGTTGTGTTGTGTATTAGAGGAGTTCCTATGGCCACCTTCCGGCAAGATTTCGCCCGAACATACCCACAAACCCACACACCCACCCAACATACAGTGCAAGCTAATAAAAAGCTTGTAAAAACGAGTTTTTCGCACGATTCTTGCGCAGTGTCGGACGTTACTACCGTGAAGCATCGCACGCTAATATAAACGTTATTTCTGTAGTACGTCGGTTGAACTTTCAACTAAAGCGCGTTGAGTTGATAATTTTGCCATTTTATGCCCCTTAATGTCACTGATGATGATGTGCCAGCCTGATTTTATATTTTTGATATACCTTTTACATCGTAACATTAACATGGTGAACAGACCTTTCCGTCCTCACATGTTAGCATTCTTAATAATAATAACAATAATATTAACATGGCGAAAAGACCATTTTCTGTCCCCACATATTAGCATTCCATATATTATAATAACATTAACATGGCGAATTTCTTATTCGAATTGCGAATTCTCTCCTTACGTATTAGCATTTCAAATATAATAACAATAACTTTAACATGGCGAACAGACCATTTCCGTCCTCACATGTTAGCATTCCAAATATAATAACAATGAGTCCCGACAGCGAAGTTGGTAAATTGCTCTAATAGCTCTCTTCTGCAGACTGAAGATTGTATCAGTCACTCGGCTCCACATGAGCATACCATAAGACATGGCTGTGGATGTTAACGAATAAGCAACCGATCGTTTCGTGATCTTAAATTGCTGTCTCAGTTCACAAAAATCTCTCAGTCTCTTTCGGGTTTGCTGAGGCGATCAACCCGTCATCAACGTATAACGCCAGAATCAGCTTTTCTTGCGAAAAGACATGGATCACTCTCGCATTTTATGAATCCTATCTTTAGGATGTACTCGGTAATACAATGATTCCAACAACGAGGAGCTTGTTTCAAGCCATATAGGCTCCTCTTGATCTTGCATACCTTTCGTGAAGTATCACTGTATCCTTCAGGAGGCTTCATATAAATTTCCTCATTTAAGGTTCCATAGAGGAACGCGGTTGAAACATCGAATTGGGACAGAATCATCTTCTCTTGTGCAGCAACACTCAACACGGCTCTAATAGTGCTCATCTTCGCTACGGGACTAAACGTCTCATAATAGTCTAGCCCTTCCCCCTGCGAGTAACCTTTTATTACCAAACGAGCTTTATACTTATCCACCGTGCCATCAGGATTAGTTTTAATTTTAAAAATCCACTTGCAAGGTATTGCCTTTCTTCCCTTAGGCAAATCCATCATTTCCCACGTTTGATTCTCTTTAAGGGAATTTATTTCATTGTCTATAGCTTTGCGCCATTTGACAGCTTCAACACTTTCAATCGCTTTTATGTAAGTGGTCGGTTCTAACATGGGTTCATCGAATTTGGACAGTGTATGACAGACGTTGCAGACAAAATCACGGTATCGACTTGGAGGTCTAAGACTATCACGATCCCGAAGTCTCATTCTACCATCATCATCTTCTGCATCATCATAAACAACAACGTTTTCACTTTGAAATCCTTGTGGTAAGTCATCGTTTTCATCATTCACTTCATTATTTCCGATCTCTAACCCTTGTTCTGTTGCTTCATCATTGACAACGTCTTCGTCACTGACTATAACCTCTTCATCATTAACTACTGGTTCATTATCATCAACTGAAGCTTCTCCTTCCACAACAAAGTCTTTGCTAGATCCGTACTGGAATCCCAAAAACTCAAGTTTGAATTTGTCATTCTGACTGCAGCTCTTTTGAGAATTTATTCCTTTTCCAGTCTTATTCTCAGGCTCTACTCTGTTAGACATTAGCTCTCTGGCTAGCTTGGTTTTACCACCGAAACAAAATTAGCTAATTACCACCCTCAGTTCACTTCGAAAATTAATTCTCTGCTACCATGTTAACGAATAAGCAACCGATTGAGGAAGTAATTATGAGTTTTATTATTTCAGTACAGAGTTCAAAACATAACAACAAAAATATAATAAGACAGATGTCATGTCACAGTCACAGAATATCTTCTTTTCACAATCATAGACAAAATAATCAAAGAAGGTGATACTTCTTAACAGTGGAAACAGCTGAAGCAAACTAATGTAGCTGTTGCAGACTTTTTAGTGTTTCTTTTATGCCTTTGGTTTTGCTGTCATTATTGTTTAAAAAATCCCTTTTGTTTTACGCTTAGCTTGTATAATTTTGTGTTTTTTAAATCCTTTTGCGTCAATAGATATAAGTACCTAAGAAAACCGTACCGTCTACCAGATCAAGCCGTTCTTTTTTTCAGTACAATTTGACCCTCATTCTTTCGTCGAGTCGTTTCGGCGTAGATATTTTGTCTCGACTCGAAGTCGAATAACGTGCGCGCGCACTTCTAGCAAGTCGCACTCACGCCGCCGCCGCGCCGTGTTGTCGTCGTCGCCATCTTCGCTGCCCCGAGTCGAGTCCAAAAACGCAGATGTTCCGAGTATTCTGTACGATGTAGTGAGTGAGTACTAATTCGGACAGTTACCCTACTTACGCCGATTACGCTCGCCGCTTACTACTTCGCCTTCGTCCGGGGGCTCAGTGATGAATTAATGTCGGCGATTGTGATTCGTGGCATCACTGACCCACAGTCTGTGTATCTGTCTGTGGTATTGTAGCTCCCAAACGGATGAACCGATTTTCGTTTTGTTTTTTTTTGTGTCATAGATAATTTTATCCCGAGTGTTCTTAGCCATGCTTAATGAAAATCTGTTCAGCTGTTTGAAGATCATCAGCTCTTTAGGGGATCTGACTAACTTCACAATATAATTTATATAAATATTAAATAATATAGAACCGAGGTGAGATCCCTGAGGAACACCCGATAAACCATTAGCCACGACAAAAAACGAGCGACCTCTTAATACTATTTTTCCATGGCCGCTAAATTTAAAAACCTTGTAACTCCACATTTGAGGTTGCAAAATTTGTCAGAGAATCTACATCTGTTTAAAAAGGCTAGAGATGTTTGTGCTGCGAACCTAAGAAATTCAAATAAACTAGTAACTGGTATAATTTGTAAAACATCCCGATTTAAGAAAAATTGTTACTTTATGTGTGTAGAAATTTATAATAGAATTCCGCAATATATTAAGGACCTAGATACGAAAATGTTTAAGCAAAAATTATTTGAATGGTTACAGATATTTAACTTTTATTCTATAGGGGAATTTTTGGATAAATTATATTATAAGTAATTTATGGCTACCTGGAATGTGATTTATATTTGCATGTCATGATGTTGTAATGACTGAGTGGGAGAAACCTATTTTTTGCATAATTGTCAGCTATGTATATTTCCTCTTTTACCTACTGTTTATTTTCCTATAATAATCCCTTCTGAAACCTATCCAAATTCCGATCCTAATTCAATATTTATAATACATTATACGTTTCCTCCTTTTTAACAAAATGACTGTGCAAACCGCACCATGCCAATATATAAAAAAAAAAAACCCATTCTCAGAAAATAAATTTATTTGAGGCACTATGGAAAGCGCGGGAAACGTTGTTCTTGGCGGACGAAAATTTTTTTGGCTTGTGAATATTTATTAATTATTTTGGTTTCCGGAAGGATTTTTAGTTATTTAATCTATAAATTTGTATTATAATTGTGATTAGTTTTAGTTTTTGTATATATTTTGTAATATTTTAGTGTAAATATCTCAACTCACCATTGGTAAGTTTTTACCTCGTTTCTTTCTATGATGATGCCTCCGGGTGATCCCGGAGGGACGGATCCTGGTGGGACAAACTTTTTAACCCCCCAAAGCAAGGGTTCATCCGTTGGTTATAATGTAACAATAGATAATGAGTACAAAAATGATAAGATGGAAACTGATGGTTCAGCTACGGATTGTTCATCAAATGAAGTTGCATCAAAACCGAATTATCGTAAACGCGTTTCTTCACGACTCGTCTGCAAAACATGCAACAAAAAACGTAGTAGAACTCGCAAAGGTAAGGAATTACATGAGAGTGACTGTCGATGCCTTGAAGAAGTCTTTCAAGGTTCATCGGAAGCGAATAATATATGTTTTACTCACCCTAGGCCGAAGCATGATAATGAAAGTGTCACAAATATAACAAATGATGAAACTCGAACAAAAAAAATGCCACAACAGCCCTCACCTGCTAGACTGACTTATCAGCCTTCTGACTCTTCGCCATTTATCGTACATGTGCAAAGGGTTCAACAAACTTCTAACGATGGCATTACTCTTCACCCTATATCTTTTGGAAAATTTCTCAAAAATAATAAATTCAATAATATTATAAATGGCAGTTTGAAGCGGATCGGGAGAAACAAAGTCTCATTAGCTTTCTCACATTACCAAGATGCAAACGATTTCATTAACAGCCCATTGCTAGAAGCAGGCAATTATAAAAGCTTCATTCCATCTTTCAATGTGACCCGTATGGGTATTGTACGTGGCGTCCCGGCCGATTGGTCAGAGGATGAAATTAAAGAAAACATTGGTGTCCCAATTGGCTGTGGCCCCATATTGAAAGTAAGACGTCTGAAAAAGAAGGTAATTAATAATGACATTTCTGAACTCAAATCTACCGAATCAGTGGTGATCACATTTGATGGACAGGTTTTACCTAAACGCATATTTCTTTGTTATACTGCCTTATCCGTAGATTTGTACATATTTCCTACAATCCAATGCTACAGGTGCTGTAGGTTTGGTCACGTTAAAGATCTGTGTAGAGCCAAAAATCCAAGATGTTTTAAGTGCGGTCAAGACACACATGAAGGCATAAATTGCTCTGTAAATGAAGAGGATTCATGTTGCTGCTTATGCAAAGGTTATCATTTTGCTAATAGTAAAAGATGTCTTGAATATGAAAGGCAGAAAGCTATTAAAGAGACGATGGCTAAAAGCTGCCTTTCATATCAAGATGCCTCTAAACAACATGCACCGGTAAAGATGTCTTATGCAGATGCATTGTTGACTAATTCTGCTACAAATTCCTTTTCAAAAACCCCACAGAACGTTTCTAACGAAAAACAATATACAAACATGTCATATAAAAAAACAGTTTTTTCAAAACCCCGTTCCCCTCATATTAGTACCTCTAAAGGTTATGACGTGGCCGCTCATAATGCGTTAATCAAAGATAATAATATGCCTACTCCTGCTGATGGATGCGCATTAAATTTTAAAATTGACAATAACGAAACATTCAATTCTTCCGTAAAGGAACTTATTATTGCCCTCATCAGCATTTTAAATTTAAATATAACCTCACCGTCCAACGCTGCTACTAATTCTGAATCAATTGCTAAATTAATTAATATTAATAATGGACAGTCTGTCCAACGCCCTACAGTGGAACTGTAGAAGTTTAATTTCTAAAAAATCTGACATATATTTTTTATTAAATAAATATAAACCTTTTATTTTCGCTCTTCAAGAAACTTGGTTAAAACCTATATCAAGTAGTAAGTTTCCTGGCTATGCATGTGTCAGGGAGGATCGTTTTGATGGCTATGGTGGTGTTGCTTTACTAATAAAGCACCCTACTCCTTTTAGTATTTACCCTATCCCTTCACACAACGATGACTTGTCCATAATTGCTGCTATTGTCCATAATATTTGTTTTGTATCTATATATGTGGCTCATCCTACTGTTGCAATTTTTAATGAAATTGATAATATTTTTTCATCACTCCCTAGACCATATGTGATATTAGGAGATTTTAATGCCCAACATCAGTCATGGGGTAGTTCAACCTCAAACCATTATGGATCTTTAGTTTTAGATTTATTGGATATTCATAATATTTGTGTTCTTAATGATGGCTCTCCGACTCGTCGTACTCGTCCCAATGAAGGTTTTAGTGTTCCTGACCTTAGTTTATGTACTCCTAGTCAAGCGTCTACAGTAACTTGGCAAACTTTGCCAACAACTTTTGGAAGTGATCATCACCCGATTCTGATTAAATTTCCCTTTTCCCCTAGCTATGTACAGAAACGACCTCCTAGACTTAAATATAATTTAAACAAACCTGACTGGGCTACGTTTAATAGAAGTTTAGAGCGTAGAATTTTATCCCTTCCTAATGTCAATCAAGGAAGTGAACCTATGTGTGCTTCTTTGTTAGCTAAAGCCTTAATTGAAACTGCTGACGAAGTTTTTCCGTTGAAGGGTGGAGGAAGCAACTGTATCCCATCTCCACCTTGGTGGGATAAAGATTGCACTGAAGCTGTTAAAAGTAGAAAAGTATTAGAATTAATTTATAATGAATGTGGTTCTGAGGAAAAATTTATTAAACTTTCTGAGGCTATTACGAACACCAGCAAACTTTTCAAAAAGAAAAAATTTGACAGTTGGAGGACCTTTTGTCTGTCTTTATCACCTAACGTTAATTCTTCTGAAGTGTGGCGAAACATAAGAAGATTTAGATCCGCGTTTAAGGAGTCTTCACCTCGTCTAATCCCTTCATCTTTGGCTGACAGATTCCTAAATAATTTAGCACCACCTTCAGTACCAGAAAATATATTATTAGATAGTACTATTCCTCTCATAATATTAGATGACCCTCAGGATCTCAATAGACCCTTTTCTTTAGCTGAATTAAAGGGCGTCTTAGCTAAAGTCAAAGATTCTGCTCCTGGGTTAGATGGGATCCCTTATTCTTTTCTTTCTCACCTTAGTGATGATTCTCTTTCTTATTTTCTCCAAGTTATTAATTCCATTTTAGTATCAGGCAATATTCCTTCGTCTTGGAAATCCCAAGAAGTAATCCCAATTTTGAAACCCCAAAAAGACTCATCCGATCCGTCGTCGTATAGACCTATCGCTCTCTCATCAGTACTAATGAAAATTGCCGAACTTCTGGTAAAAAACCGTCTGGAGTGGTTTGTTGAAAGTGGGGATTTGTTAGGTCGAAATCAGTTTGGGTTTAGACGAGGTAGGAGTACAATAGATAGTATTAGTATCTTTGTGACCGATATAAGATTAGCTTTTTCTTTTAATAAATCTGTAGTTGCAGCGTTTCTCGACATAAATGCTGCTTATGACAATGTTGTTTTAAGTGTGTTGAAAAATAAAATGCAATCTTTAAAAATTCCTATTATTTTATCCAATTTCATTATGAATATTTTATATGAGAGGCGTATCCATTTATTACTTGATGATGGCAAAGAGGAATCCAGATTAGTATGGAAGGGCCTGCCACAAGGTTCTGTATTAAGTCCTATCCTGTTTAATATTTATACCTTTGACCTTGAGACATCGTTGGGTGGTAACGTGAACATTCTTCAGTATGCCGATGATTTGTTGGTGTATTGCACTCATCGTTCTATTGAAACTGCCGCCTCTGCTTTAACTACCTCTTTAAAACATTTAAAAAAATGGCTTGATAAAAATGGACTTGATTTATCACCATCGAAAAGTAGTGTAGTATTATTTTCTAGAATGCGACTTCCTCCTCCATTTTCGGTCTTTTATAATAATATAGAAATTCATGTAAATGATAAGGCAAAATTTTTAGGCGTTTTACTAGACTCTAAACTAACAGGTGTACCTCATTGCGAATATGTTTATGCTAAATGTGAGCGTCTATTAAACATGCTCAGATGTCTCTCGGGTGTTTGGTGGGGTGCTCACCCCTTTTGTATGAAGTTGATTTATAATGCCTTAATACGTAGCGTGTTAGATTATGGTACTTTTTTATTAGAACCTGGTAGTACAACATCTTTCAAGAAACTGGATAGTATTCAGTCAAAGGCTATGAGATTAATTACAGGTGCCATGAAATCAAGTCCAATTAATGCGTTACAGGTTGAGTGCGGTGAGCCTCCCTTACAACTACGACGTCAATATTTAGCAGATAAATTTTTATTTCGTACACTTCAGCTTACAGTTCATCCCCTTCATTCTAAGCTCAGGTCACTTTCAGACTGCATTAACTCTTCAAATTACTGGACGCACAAGTCAATTCCATGTCTTGTTAAAAGTTTTCAAAAGTTCTCAAACATTCAAGCACCTACTTTTAATTATTCTAAACACCCTTTGTTTTGCTATTCCTTTGATTCTTAAATTCATACTCCTGAAATCGTCCTAAATTTAGGTATAATCAGAGATGACCAGAATAATAATATCACTTTTAATCATTTAAGATATAGTAAATGGAATAATTATCATAATATATTCACTGACGCGTCTAAACATTCAGCATCTGGTCATGTTGGTGTAGGGATTTATCATTCCCAATACAAAACATTTCAACAAGTAAAGCTCCCTCCGGAATCATCGGTATTCACTGGTGAATGTTTTGGATTGTATAAAGCTGTAGAATATATTCGTATAGCACAGCTCCAAAAAAGTGTTATCTTTACTGATTCAATGAGTTCTTTACAAGCTTTAGTCAAATTTCCTTTTAATTTTAGAGTTGTTTTCCCCATAATATTGAAAATTCGTCAGATATTATACGAATGCTTCAAACGCGGGGTTTTGATTTCTTTTGCATGGATACCAGGGCACAGTGGTATCAATGGTAATATTAAGGCTGATAGTCTGGCAAATGAGGCTGTTGTGTGTGGTGATATGCATCCATACATGAACTTTTGTCATGATTTGGCCTGTCTGCCCACATTTGACCTTCGGAACTCCTGGGGCCAAATGTGGTCGGAGAGTATTCAACTAAAGGGCAAATTTTACGCAAAAATTCAACCATGTATACCTTCCAAGCCATGGTTTTCAAAACTAAGGCTTGGTAAGCGAGCCACTAGTGTTATTATTCGCATGAGACTGGGACATTCTTGTACACCGATGCACCTCGCCAGGATCAACATAGCTCGTGATGAGCTGTGCGAGTGCGGCGAGGTTGGTGATTTAAATCATATATTTTTTGCATGTCCTTTTATATTTCCTTCTTTAGCAACTTATTGTCCTTCAAAGTTCCTTTTCCTACATCAGTTCCCATTCTGCTGGCTACCAACGATGCTGATATATATAAGTCTATAAGTAGTTTTATAGTTGTTAATAATATTCGTATATAATATTAACTTTTTTTATTTATCTTTTATCATTTTCTTCCTCTTACTTACCTTTGTTACCTACTATATATTTCCTGTAATCCTTTCTGAATCTTTCTAATCCAAATTCCGATCCTTATTATAATTTAATCTTTTTAATAATCGTTTCCTCGTTTTTATGTCTTTGGCGATGTGCAAACCGCACCATGCCAAAGAAAAAAAAAAATAAAAAAAATATTTGATTTGATTTTATTTTAAATAAACGTTTTCATATCGATAGAGAACTCATTGCAAATTCTCATGTTTTGTTTGTACCTACTTACTAAAGATTAAGTCTCTCATTTTATTTTTATATCACGGAGATACGATCTTTGCTAGCTTGGCACACATTTCTGTTATATGATTGTTGTCTTCGTATTTTCTTTCTTTTCCTGTGATTTTTATTAAGTAGCCTTGCCATGTTAACACGAAAACGTTCTGTGATTTGTTTGTGAATTTGGAAATGAATAAGTTTCCCTTTTTTATAGTCACGCACGAAGATACTCAATACCTACTTTTATTGCTTTGATGATGTTACTGGAATCAGAGTTGTATCACGAGAGATACAACTTATACCCAAGAAAAGAAAAGTCTCCTATAGGAAACGTTGAGGACCTTTAAGTAAGTAAGTAAAGTAAAAACAGATGATGATGATGATGTTGATGATGTTTAGTTAGAATGACGGCTCCATGCCTAGTGCTCTGCCCACAAAGCATATGGTCGCGGGTTCGAATCCCGCCTAAGGCAAACATTCGTGTTATATTTGCCTTGTGTCTGGATGTTGTTTATACGTATATATTTATGTATGTATATCAGCTGTCGGATACGAATGGAAAGAAAGAAAATAATTAATTCATCACACAATGGGGAAAAAAAAAGTACACACAAATAATGATGATAAAAGTTTTCATCGTGCAATGAAAAGTTCTGGGCTCAGCATTTGTCACAAGTACTCAAGAACAAGTTCTTGTAACACTGATTTTCAGCCAGCACTGGAGTTCTAAGTTACGCGTAAGATATTAAACAAATTAAATATAAAATGAAGAAATAGAAGCAGAATTAAAATAAATAAAACAGAAAGTTACTATCGCATTTTGCCTTAAAGTAAACGTTAAAACAAATTTTTGGGGAAGTTATATGTTATTACCAACAAATTCGGTATTAGTGGCGCCGCGACAGAGCATGACACAATCTAACGCATATTCCTTTAGTGCTTACGAAATGGACTTTTGTTGAGCAAGTAAAAATTCTCTATAAAGTTCCATTTTGATTTGATGTTCCGAATGGGCGGCGGGATATCATTCCAGCATTTGGAAGCACGGTAGCTGAAACCTCCCCGAAAAGTGGCAGTACGATGCTGTGGGACACTTAAAACCGCTGATGCCGATCTTACCGTATACCTGTGATTAGAATAACGCCATAACAACTTGTTGAATAAATAACTTTTACTTGAATAAATAGTCAAGTGTTGCTTAGTTTGAGATCAGATGGCCGTATGTGAGATGTTCATTTATTTAGATCGATTAGACCGACGGACGGACAGACCGACAGATGGACATGGCGAAATTATATATTTTTTTTATGTCAATAATTACAGTAGATTAACAACTGTACTGAATATTTCGATAAGACCTATGGAAACGTCAATTTTGTTTTACTGTTAAATCTTAAATTACCTTCCCCTATGTTCCTTTTGTGCAATTAATTCTAAGGAAAATACTTTCGTGGTCTTTCACAAATTTATTAGTCTTTTCAGAATTATTGTTATGCGTTCCTCGCGTAAAATAAAGCTGCCAGTGTGCATTTATCACATGCCAGCATTTTTAATAATAAATCAAGGAGTATAGATATTGCTCACAGTAATACCTAACAACCCTCTAGTAGCTAAAATTTATGCATAGGTAGCAAATGGTAGATTAACAGTATTAGACTTTGACACGTGCAGACTGGAAATCTAAGACTTGGTCCCGTCATCTTGACGATCACTGAAGCTACACCGCAAGAGGCTCCGGGGACCCACCATACCTGGGGGTAGGGTGGGACGAAAACATACCAACATAGTAGAGTTGGGATATGAAAAATGGAAAAACAGTAATACCGTCGCCTTAGAGTGAAAACCTCGTAAGTGTGTAAGAATAGTTTTTTCAAGAGAAATGAAAAAACAGCGTCGTGTAAGATATTTGGAACAAAAGAAATCTAGTTATTTATTTATCATAGAATGTCATTACGAGTATTGGATGATTACACAAGTTAAATTAGGGTTTGGTTTGTGAGTTCTTTTCTCCAAAAGCAAAAGAAATAAATTTTGACCGAAATCTATTTCCGAGGTTTTATAGGTTCAAATACATATTTAGACAGAACGAAGTGTAATCAAACTGGACTTGCGAACGAGCCAATAAAAAAAATGTATTGTATTTAGACGGTTTACTTACACATATGACGTCACAACCCCTCCAGACTTTTAAGTGACTTCATGGTGTTCAGAGCAATCAGAAGAACAACCCTACCAGTAGTTCATTTTTTTTTTATTTATGGCGTTTCACTTGTAGTATTTCGCCAGTATCAAGTGGTTTTGCTAAGTAAGTAGCATGAGATTCACAGACAGCTCTAATCCTAAGACTAGGGTGCTGTGTACGGTGAAGGATTCCAGTAATAATATAATAGCAGCATTACTGAAGCCACCACGTGGCCGCTGCAAGTCATCAATAAATGACGGCAAAATGCAAGCGTTTCAGTTGTCCTATTAAAGTTTATTGTTCTGAGTCATTCACTGGATAAAACACTATCGAAATTATACACTAAACACTCAAATAAACTAAAAAACAAAAATTAAAACGAAAGCCCGACCGTTGACGGATGCTAACAATCGACCCCCCCTACCAGTAGCTGTTGCTGCTCTAGCAATAAAGTCCTGTTGACATTCTTATTTTTATATCTTGGCGTCTACGCGGATAATGTTGGCACGTATTAAATAAAGGAAGGTATCGAATGAAACAGCAAAGTTATTGAAAACAAACAATACTATAATATTCATAAAAACAATTTGGACAAATAAAATTAATGCGCATAATATCACTTCCCTTAAGTAACATGGTCTAGTATCATAACGATTTTCTATATTTATGATAATTACAAGATTTGGATGGTGAGGCCTGGATAACAGAAAAGATAGTTCGAAACTTCGTAAAGTCGGGTCTCCTGCGCATGTTTTGCCGTACACACTACTATTTGTGATAAAAGCTTCGTTTCAAATGTTTTTGTTTTACACACGGAGAGAGCGGCTTTATTTTGCCATATTAGATAATATAGCTATTATAAAATTAAATAATGTGTTGTGTATGTACGAGTTTTTGTGTAGGTATACGGCAAAACATGCGCAAGAGACTCAGATCGCTACAGACTTCCACATAGGTGCTATTTTATACAATGTTGCCATTTACAAACTTTGTTGTAAACTAAATAACATTTTATTGGTTATAGTTAGTAAACACAATACCAGGGGGCCGTTTCACGGAGCTACAAGTTACAAGTACAATTCGATGTACATTGCGTAGACAATGAGATAAAACGATAAGGGCTTACAGTTTGGGCGAATTGGCTACGCAATGAATATCAAATTGTAACTTGTTGCTTCGCGAAACGGGGCCCAGATGGTAAACAAAGTCATTTGTTCTCACTCGGTCGTATATGGGTTTCGTAGCGCGTCGTCGTTTCTCTCGCATTTCGCTAATGCCAAATCACATCCAGGTCTAATAATACAGATCTATCTATGTATCTTGTTGATTATTGACTTATATATACCGTAAGGAGTGTAGTACAACTTTCTTTCGTTAAGATTGTTGGGATATATTAAGCAATATTGGATTTCCATCAAGCAACAAGCGGGTTATTAGTTCTCTAGAAATTTGCAATTATAGATACAATTTATTAAAACAATAACATATGGCTAAAATCAAATCATATTTATATATGTGTAGTATTGGTATTGTAGCTTATTTCTGTTTGTTTTTATATTAGTGTTTTGTCAAAATTATCAGGATCTTAAAAGAAATCGTTATCAGAAGTCGGATTGAAATAAAGAATTACAAATGACATTGGCACGAAACACCCATTCAATTTTGGCACAAATGTCATTCAAACCTACGAATAAGTAGATTCAACCACTATCTTTTCTGTCATATTGTTTCAAATTAATGTTACATAAAAAATAATATCCTCCTAATATCCTCTTCTTAGTATCGATCGCGCCTGTAACACTATATAGTGGGTTAGGTGTCATGTTTAGTCTCCATTTCACTCTACTTAGTAAAAAATTATAGAGAGGTATGTATGTATAGGTAGAGACAGCAAATCGAAAAGAATGTTTAAAAACAATACGAGGGCTGTTCGAAAACCATGAAAGCTCGGAAGTGACTTTTCTGTAAAATACGAGGGCTGTTCGAATACCATGATAGCTCGGAAATGACTTTTCTGTAAAATACGAGGGCTGTTCGAAAACCATGAAAGCTCGGAAGTGACTTTTCTGTAAAATACGAGGGCTGTTCGAAAACCATGAAAGCTCGGAAGTGACTTTTCTGTAAAATACGAGGGCTGTTCGAATACCATGATAGCTCGGAAATGACTTTTCTGTAAAATACGAGGGCTGTTCGAATACCATGATAGCTCGGAAATGACTTTTCTGTAAAATACGAGGGCTGTTCGAATACCATGATAGCTCGGAAATGACTTTTCTGTAAAATACGAGGGCTGTTCGAAAACCATGAAAGCTCGGAAATGACTTTTCTGTAAAATACGAGGGCTGTTTGAAAACCATGAAAGCTCGGAAGTGACTTTTCTGTAAAATATGTATAAGCGGATTGTAAGGTGTTTACACTTACTGAACACTTTGAAAGACTTGCACATAATCAAAGGTCTTGAATTCGTTAGGCCGGTAGCTTACATAAGAGGATATCAGAGTCTTTGTCTCACTAGATTTACTACAAATGCTTGCCGACATACGCTTTAATTAAATTTCTGCTAAAAAAATTAGAGTAAGATTCCTATGAGATTTAACTTCTGAGATTCCCACTCAAATTGTAGATTATCCTTATACAACGATGGACTACTTATCTAAGCAATAGTTGGTATAAAAAATTCTACTTATTATTATGACTTAGCACAATATCTATTGACTGTATTTCAGTAGACATTAGTTAATTAAAGTAGGCTTCTTTATAATAAAAATATTCATACAATATTCATCACTTTTTGTTTTAAAGAACATAAAAACAGAAGGAAAACTATACCTACCTAAAATCTAATACTAAATTATTGAAAATTATTAGCAAAAATAAGTAGAATGCATTTTAACATTGTTAATTTAGGCCTATTGAACAGCAAATAATATAACATTTTAATCGAAGCATAATATTTAACATTTCAGGAGTATTTACTCAATTATATGTTGATTTTTTTTACATAATTTACTACCTATTTATTTACAATCTGTTCTAAAATAAATACTAATTCAGATTAAGCCCAATTATATCAGTAATTAAATAATTAATTTCCAGCAAGTAGGTACCTATGGTATTTATACAAAATATTCAACAATTTATATTTATAATTACCTAGTTTAAGAAATATCTTGTTTACTTAATTGATTCTGATTGTGATCTTTTATTCAGGTAAGTAGAAAATAACTTATTTTGTATTTACTTCACCAGTTTTGTGACTGTAGCCGCAGTTTTTTATTTATTTAAAAACACTGTTATAAAGTGCTTGGATGAAAAACCATTATTCGAGTATAAGGTACTTACATTTCTGTAATCTACAAGCTATTTACATGTTTAAGTACGTTTTTTTAACGTGTGCATTTTAAGTGCATTAACAACTAGTGCATTTCTTCTTGCAAGAATATTACTTAATAATCTTAGGATAGTAAAGTCTCTGCAGTCGACTTAACGTAAAGCGTAACAATTTGATCTTTGGTTGAAAAATTATTGGCGGTATTGCATTGGTATTTTTTTTTTATTTGCTATGCATGTAAGTGTTACGCTCTACATGCGGTCTACTGCACTTCAATTGAACGATTATTAAAAAATAACTTAAAAACGAAATTTACTAGAGTAAAAAAACAATACCGAAGTGGGTACTACTGTAGCCCATGTAGGTACCTAAATTAATAAATTTAGGTCAATAGAAATTAAGTGTAACCAGAATTATATTGCTATAACAGACGAATGGTTTACTTTTTCAGAATTTGGGCAAAAATACGTACCTACTTGAAGTATACAGCTTTTAATAGGTAAGTTACCCATTACCTACTTATAAAAGTAAGTAAGATATCAGTTATTTCGTTATGTATTGTCGCATTTTTTAACATTACCTATTTACTACACTGTGACAATCATGACATGAACAGCGGATAAGCACCTGTTAATAAAACTGTCATAACCAGAAATAGGTAAATAAAATTTAATTCGACTTAAAAGAAATGTAAGAAATTCTTAAATTATAATAGCTACAAATAAAAGATTAGCATTGAAAGGATAAAATATCATAACATTAGGTATATATAATGTCAGCAAACTGAGAAGTAGGTAGTAAAATAAAGAAAATCTGGTGAAAATTAAGTGTAATAAAAACAATGAACTTGAACTCATCATTTTATTTTGTCTGAAATGGATACCTAATTATTCCAAACTGTTTCTACAACACCTGATTATTACTTCCTTTTCGTTTGGTCCTGTGAAATCGACACCGTAGTAGATAATTATTTATAGCAAGTATAACAAGACTTTACATTTATGTAGTACATGCTAATAATTTACATATTTCAGTCTCATTCGAGCCTCCGTATACACCAAGCAAGTTTATTAATGATAACGTCGAAAGGGTTGGACAATATCACTTGACATACCTAATATAGGTAGGTAGTTTCAGAGAAAAACTAAAATGCACCCAGATCTGAAGTCGAGTTATAAAGAGGCAACAAACCCAAGAACCTAAACAACGAAATCACTTATCAGCTGTTAGGCCATTTTACCTTTGGAGCATACTTAATAAACAGTCACCTTCATAAGTCGAATCATATCACGTGACATTAAAATATATTTTCATTTTTATAATCTTTCCTGTATGTTCGAAAGTGGAGTCACACCACGTTTATTAGACTCTGAGATATCTTTTCATTATCATTACTTTAATGCATGTTGTTTTTTTGTAAATAACAACCAGTAAATAAAAAAAATTGTTGTTTTTAAAAATTATCGTCTCCACTTATGAACGTGATTGTTAATTTTTATTCTTGCTAGAAAGTCCTGTACACGTCATCCGTAACAGATCACGACCAGAAAAATATATAGATAATACCAGAAAATAAGTTGAAATCAAAATCAATCTAATATTTTAAAAAGCGAAAAATGGAAAACTGGGTTCAACACGTAACACTATTAGTTATACGATATAACACAATCGAAATAAAATCAAATTGTATTCTGCCTTACGACAAAAAAACTTCCACATTGTTATCGCCTGTGGGTAACCGGATTGCCGAAGAAAGACAGGTTCGAACCCTGTCCAAGATGGAGAACATCGATAGGTTCTTATTTCACATTAAACATGCTTTATATTAAAGTTTATATTATCATGTAGGTACATTACATTATTTTTTTATTTCACTTTAATACATGCAATATTACCAAAGTTATGACCGCGAGAAGTTCCGAGCGTGTGACGTCATATGCATGCAGTGTAGCAGTGTTTGCGGGCGGCATTGCGTGCATATGACGTCAACATGACGTCACAGCTACCACTCGCCTCGTGCGGAGGTGTGCATTTTGATCGTTAATAACTTAGTAATTTTTAAAGATATATAAAAAAAACAGTTTTTTTGTAATTTTTTATAGAACATTGTGGCATTTTCAGCTAAAATCGTCGGTCAGACCCATTTTTTATTTTTCTTTTCTTTTTATAAATATTCCGACTCTAGTTATGAAGGTGAGTGAAAACAAAATGGGCGCGAAGATGTTCGAAATGTATTGACGTGTAGGTATAGGTTAAAGTTACATAATATTATTATATGTATGTAGAGAAAAACTACGATAGCATGGCTCACCCCTACACACAATTTTTTTAACGTACCTGATGCTATAGTCGCGTAAAATACATTTGTAGTTCGTTGGGACATAATTAAATACAAAAAAAGTGTATTAAGTAGATACGTACCCTTGTTGTCAAAACCGAGGCAAACAGTTAGGCCTTGAATATTTGATGACAGGAACACAGACTTTTAAAACGCTTAGTGTCTAATCCTAGTTTGTGTTTAGAACACACTATGCCGAAGGTACGCGACCGAAGTTCAGCATGATTACGCCTGCAATGCTATTTGAATTACTGACGACACATAATGCCGAAATGAAATTACGTTGCGTTATAGCGTACATACATACTAACTGCGGTCGGGCGTAAGTTCAGCGGCAACTTTTCTGTACAGCACACAATATAGGCGACCGAAGCACGACGCCACAACAGCGCTCGAAACACTGAATACACACACAACGTTTCGCAACAAGCCGCGGAACTTCAGTCGCGTACCGTCGGCATAGTGCGGCTCGACACTTAAGCCGCGTTTTCATTATGCAAGTTGCAAGTTGCATGCAGCTTGAGTAATGGAAACGTAAACTTGCATGCAGGCTGCAAATTGCATGCATGGTGTTTTGAACTTGTTGCTGACCGACGGTTTTGACTTGCTATAAACCGAGACAAGACGAAGATGATGACAGTAGACCGAGCTGAACAAACTGGAACCAACGTACACAATATAGCCAACTGTGAAGTGGTACAGAACTATATTTACCTCGGTTCTACTATATCAAGTACTGGAGGATGTGGCGACGAGGTCAGACGACGGTGCGCCATCACCAGGTCTGCAGTGGAACGACTGGGAAAGATTTGGAAGGACAGGAGGATTACCAAGAAGACTAAAGTCAGATTGATGAAGTGCCTTGTGTTTACAATCTTTCTCTATGGAACCGAAACTTGGTCTCTCGAGATTGCAGGATCGCCGTAAAATCGATGCATTAGAGATGTGGTGCTGGAGACGCCTCCTAAAGATCCCGTGGACGGCATTTCGCACCAATGTATCCATCCTGAAAGAGCTTTGTGTTAAAGACAGATTATCGTCAACTGTGCAACTACGGATCCTGAAGTTTTTTGGTCACGTCTTTAGAAATGAGAACTCGATGGAGAGACTGGTAGTTCAGGGCCAGGTGGAAGGCAAGAGAGCACGCGGTCGATCGCCAACCCGTTGGACAGACGCCATCACAAAGGCTACTGAGTCCACCATGGTCCAGTGTATTCGCGACGCCTCTAACCGTCAGAAATGGAAGCACATAGCCAGGAGAGCTACCCTCGGAAAAGATATCGACCCACCGAACACTCCACCGTGTACCTCGTCAGCGCAACCACGACCACTCGGACAAGAGTGTCCGACTAAGAAGAAAAAAGTTTTGAACTTGTGAACATAACGCGCAACTGACGCTTGTCTGCGCAAGTGATATGCAAGTTGCGCGCGCAAGTGCCACAGCACGTCCTTGTCCTGTTTCGGACACTTGCATGACAATAAAAACTTGCATGCGAGGTTTAAGTTCTATAAATTAAAGTTTACAATTCAAGTAACTTGTACGCAAGTGTGACGTCATACTTGCATGCAAGCACTTGTACAATGGAAACGCGCCTTTAGATTTTCTACCGCGTTATGCGCATTTAAAAAAGACATTCTACTTATGCACATTCGTTATTGAACTTTTTACCGCGCTTTTTACCAAAGTTCATTAAAAACAGTTCAGTAGATTACCCCCAAAAGACAAACAGACTGACAATCGTATTTGTAGTACCTACCTACTATGAACAAAATAATGAATTATGCTCCACATCATGTTAATTAAGTAAGGTTTAACGGGCCACGACCCCTCCACCCTACAGACTTGCCCACTAGTGGGTGCTAGGTTTCAAGAAAAAATTGTAATTAGCGGAAAAACTAATAGTCGGTTTTTCCAGAGTAAAAATAAAACAAATCAAGTGTCTTTACTATTACTGCGGACCGGTGCGGTGGTGGCTCAACAGAAAATTAATGATCGGTTATTAACGGGGTCATCCCAGTGATGTGAAGTATTATAAAATATTTGCCCCTAATAAAGGCCCACAGTCCAACTAGTTGGACAGAGCAGTTGGTTGGACCACTATCCCGAAATTATATCTTCGATTAGCATTTTAAATTCGATGTTGTGGTGGTTACCCAGACGGGTCTGCTTTGTCTTTCTTATTGCACACATCAGGAAATCATTTAAAAATACACTCTGTTTGTGTGTAGTATTATAAAAGTGAAAAAATGGGCGGCCTTACTGCTAGGGTATTAGTTTCTGCCCGGCAACCCTGTATTATTGTAAAAAAGAAAATGGAAGTGAGTGCCGTGGCACTACTGCAACCGCATTAAGGAATGGTGTGTGGAACTGTACCATTTCTGTCTTTAAGAGAATTTGTCTTTTTGAGAATCTGTCCTTGTGCGAACAAAGGTCCCTGTCTTTACTGTTTACGAAAATGTTATTAATGCACAACAATTACTGCTTACAATTTAAATAAAAACAAAATCACAATTTTAAAATTATGAAGTTAAAAAAATATTTTTTACTTCATAATTATTTTGTGCTTTTTAGTCCAGCGTATTTAAATGTAGCAAGATACCCTGAACATCACGTAGGACTAAATTGCTAAGACTAAAAATCCCAAGCATGCCGAGATTATGTTACGATGAGATTACCTTTCGGCTCCACCATGAGACCCTGGACATCACGTATGACTAAAGATCTTGTCAAGACAAATTCAACGAGCCCAGACACGACAAGGTTATGTTATGTATTTTAGGAGTTTCTATGGCCACCTTCCGGCTCCATTACGACACCCTCGACATAAAGTGTGACTAAATATCTAGTCAAAACAAATCCAACGGGCCCAAACACGACTAGGTTATGTAGTGTATTTGAGGAATTCCTGTGGCCACCTCCATCATGAGAACCTGGACATTACTTATGACGTAAAGGTCTTGTCAAGACAAATTCAACGAGCCCAAACACGACGAGGTTGTGTTGTGTATTTTAGGAGTTTCTATGGCCACATTTCGGCTCCATCATGAGACCCTGGATTTGTAACCAAAGATCTAGTCAAAACAAATTCAACGGGCCCAAACACGACTAGGTTATGTTGGGTATTTAAGGAATTCCTGTGGCCACCTTCCGGCTTCATCATGAGACCCTGAACATCACGTATGACTAAAGATCTTGTCTTGACAAATCCAACAAGCCCAAATACGACGAGGTTATGTTGTGTATTTGAGGAGTTCCTAGGGCAACCTTACGGCTCCACCATGACACCCTGGACATCACGTATACCTAATTAAAGATCTTTTCAAAACAAATCCAACGACCCCAAACACGTCAAGGTTATGTTGTGTTTTTGAGGAGTTCCTATGGTCAACTTCCGGCTCCATCATGAGACCCTGGACATCACGTATGACTAAAGATCTTGTCAAGACAAATCCAACAAGTCCAAACACGACGAGGATGTGTTGTGCATTTTAGAAGTTCCTATGGTCACCTTCCGGCTCCATCATGAGACCCTGGACATCTCGTATGACTAAAGATCTTGTCAAGACAAATCCAACGAGATCAAACACGACGAGGTTGTGTTGTGTATTTTAGAAGTTCCTATGGCCACCTTCCAGCTCCATCATCAGACCAGCTCCAAGATATCATAATATTGCATTGTCATTGAGGTTACATAAGTGTACCTAATTTCAGCACAATCTAATGACAGCAAGTGCTCCAAAAATGAGTTGCAAGATTAGGACCGAACAAACCTACAAACAAACAAACAGACAGACAAGAAAGCGAGTTGATAAAAACGTGTTAAAAATATTACTATGACAATATATTATGTAATTTAGTTGATTTTTCTTTATCTCTGTAACAAGTCGCTGTTCGACATGACGGCTAAATTATGAAAAAAAAATGCAGTTAACCTGTTTTGGCAAAAAGGGTAGGTACGTAAACATAATAATAATATTATGTACTTACTTATTTAGATTACCTAAGAAATCTACTTCGCAATAACGACTAGTGAAATACATTGTAATATTGGTACTACCACGGAGACAAATACCCGTGGGTACTACCATGCACCTTTTTTTTAAATTACATTTCTTTCAAAAATGGTTACCTATATTTTACATTAAATTTTGTTATTATGTTATGGCAGCATTTATAATACATATCCACAAACATTCTTTTGGCGACAATATTTTTTGACTTATTTATTTATTATTTTATATATAAGTGAATAATTTTAAACGTTCTTAGAATGGATGATAAGTCGTATGATCATCATCTCATTTTTCGTTTTTCTTTTGACGAGTGTCCTTTCTACTATAACATGGCAAAATATAAAAACATCGCGGAATGCGAAGAGATCACTGGGTAACCACTTGTAACGCTTTTGTAACACTTGTAGTAATCAGCATGTAATACTTTTGTGATGAGCATGTAACACTTTGGTAACAGTTTCGGGGTATCTGCTACATTACCGGTGATCGCCAAACAGAAGCTTGGCGAAATACGTCCATCAGCTGTCCTCGTCTACATTGACTGACACTAGAGTGAAGAGGCGATGCTTGGCGATGCTCACCAGCTTGTACTGGAGGGACGACAGACCGTCTTTCTTGAAGTTCTTATTGGTTTGGGACAGGAGTTTGTACCTGTAATTATATTTCGTTCGATAAATATAATAATCAATGGCCTCGATTCGGGAAGTCATCTTCTAATTCTAATTTTAAAATCCAGCTATCCTTTTCGCTTTTATGACCAATGAAAAAGAGGTGATGAATTCAGATGAACGAATGAAATTATTTTGAATGAATGATAATATAGCTGTCAGATTAATGGCTGGTTTACACGTATTAAGTTGTTTAGTAGTTAACTAAATTTTAACTTAATTTTAAGCAACTTAATTCGTGTAAACAGCGAATTTAGTAGTAAGTTGCAAGTTAAAATTTAGTGTGCAAGTAAACAAGTAGATAAGAACTTTTTCTATTTTTCGGGTAAGTTGGTGGGCGTGGCTTGTCACTTGACACGTTTGGAAAGGCGCGATTTAGTTAATTTTAAGTTAAATGCGAAGTGCGAAGTTAAGTGCGAGTGTTTTATGTTTATTTAGGTATAAAAACATTGATTAATATATTATTAATATCAAATATTAATCATTAAAAATAATAATAATATAATATAAAAAATAAATAATAATATAATATTAATTTTATAAAAATAAATATTTTATTATACTTTATTATTTTATTTATTATTTTTATTACAGATTTGAATTCGCTGTTGATCGTCCATCTTGGGCTAACTAAAGAGCTTAACTACTAAAATGACGTGTAAACACTTACTTAAAATTTAGTCGCTTAAAATTTAGTTAAAATTTAGTTGCTACTTGACAACTTAATACGTGTAAACCAGCCATAAGAGATTTTTAAGTCGGTTGTTTTACGCGCTCTCTAAAATTGTGCAATCAACGCGTCTATAAGGTTCAAATTCAATCTCCTGTCCCTTTTTAATCTTTAAAAGATGAAAAAGACTGACCAACCAAAATTAAGGATTAGAGCGTGACTGTGTGAATCGTGACCATTATATGTTTTAAGGTTTTCGTGGTGGTTTAATAAACCCGAAAATTGTGACAATTTGAATATATAATAATAGTCAGTTTGGTAAGAAAGACCATGTGATTTTCGGCTTTCATCTTGCCGTGGATAACAAACTAGGCGACTGTGCGCGTTGTTTTATAATATTGGTTACCTTTTTGGGTTGGGCGATTGTTTAGCGTGGTCCAGCATCGTGTACCTCGCGATGGACATTTTGTACCGCGCTATGTGATAATTCATTTTTCGGACCCTGGAATTAACAAAATATTGTGTCAGTCAACTAATTCATACAATACACCGTTCCAAACATTATTTTTCCATCGTTCGAAAACTGTAAAATTATCATTAAGTTTTGTTCGTTGGCGCAATTTTTTTTGTTTAAACGTTTTAATAGAAAAAATTCTTAGAAAGAAAAATAGATGCCGGGTTAGCAAGAATTGTATAAAAATGAAATACTTACTATTTGTAGGGTCAAACAGTATGCAATAAAAGGTTAATACAAATCGCCATCAGATTACATTATCTGTCGGACATAGACTATAAGAATATTGCTCTATTTATGTTACATAGACATACCTGTAAGACATGTCGTCATCTTCGCCACCCCAGCCCCAGTACTTGTTGGAGAAACCGTTGACCTTGGTAAATTGCTCGTAGGTCATTGCAGATACGCCCCCAAACAAATCGGCGTATAATAATCTGTAATAAAAGAGAAACTTCATGATCATCACAACACTACAAACATTTTTTTATTAATAGTGCGTATTAAACGCCAACAGTGATCTTCAACAGTCGAAATTATATTATCAGCAGTGAGGCCTTTGGCTCGAATCTTGCGGGCAGCGGCGGCGGCGTCGCGGTGGCGGCGCGGGCAACGCAGACCCGTTCTCGAAACCAGCGGGCAGATCGCAGAAATATATGGCCAACCGGTAGTATAAAATATAGTACTCGAACATACCTACTTGAAGTAACTTATACCATACTTGAATATCGTCGAAAGAAGTCCGCTGCTGGACATAGTTTTCCCTCAAGAATCTCTACAAGGACAGGTTTTGCCTTGTCCACATTCAACAGCTGCCTTCAACCTTCACAGATGCTCGTTCCACCTTGCGGGATACCTGCCCATGCTGGTTTGAGAATCGTAAACTTACTTGAAGTGAAATTTATCTAGGGACGCGGACATGTGGCGGGGCTGTCGGGGACAGCTGTAGATATTCCGCTCGTCCATGGGCAGCAAGTCCACGTCGTGGAACACGAAGCACTGCCAGCCACCCTCCCGAAGACGGTTGCTCTCCACAAAACCAACGTTGAACAACTTGGCGCGGTTAAAACTGTTGCGGCCTGCCAAACCAAAAACCTGTTAGTATTTGGGTTACGTAATGGTCACGGTAATGGTAATAATAAGAAACGTGAAGACGAGTTAGAAGACAGAAGAAATCTTGGCTTCGAAACATTCGGGACCGGGATTGCCAGTGTTGAAGAGCTGTTTCGTTTAGCAAGGGACAGGGAGGAAAAAATCAAGAAGCTGACGGCAGAGAATGTAATGGAGTGCCACCAAAAGAAGAAAAAGAAGAATTAGAAGAAAAAAATGAAATTTGGCTACAACAACATTAGATTCTCACCCTGCTGTTCAATAACAAATATGCCGTAGTCCAGCTGTTGTTTCATGAGGAACGGGTGCATGTGATTCAGAAATATTGCCAGATGCTGCTGACGATCTCTGAAATGTAAACAATGTTGAGTTATTCCTATTTCCCGATATATTATATCGGCCAGGTAAGTAGGGAACGGAAGGGTCAAAAACCAAATAAATGCTCAAGGTTGGACTCTTCACCACAATCAAGTAGGTAAAAACAATCCAACGCGGCAATGCGAGTGTGTTGGGCTCCTTTGCCGGGGATGGCAAAGGGCGGACTTTTTAACTGACGAGGTACTTTGTTACCAATTTTATTTGAATTTGAATTTTGTATGTTGTTTTTAAAAATGTATATTTTAATTTAAATGGTTTTTGAGATTTCCTTAGCCTTACATATATAATTCAAATTTTAATCGTAGGTAAGTACTAATACTTAGAGATAAATGAAATAAATCTACGGGAATGAACTGTAAATCATCTAAAACAAAGCTTGGTTGCACAAATTAATCCAAATTTTCCAAATCGAAGCTTTTTTTAAGGCTCAAATGTGTCCAACTCTTGGGCAACGCCCTACCTATTTCGGCGTCACAATGTGCATCACTCATCAGTGCATAGTCGCTCCCAAGTCGTCCCTTCATCGACTACGACACGTGTAAGCCTCACTAGACGGCTACGACGGGTTAGTAATAAATATGAAAAACTAACCTGTAAGGTATGATAATGGCAACTTTGTGTTTGGCAGTGCAATTTGGCGGTTTGTACCAACCACCCGGTGACAACTTAGGGAACTTCTTCTCCAAAGACGACAAGTCTATTTTTGTTTTATTCACTGTAACTGGACCTGTGGATTCAGGAGTAGGTACATGATTGATTCATAGTTCGTATGGTAAAAAAAAACTTATTTCTAATGTTAACTGAAATGGATTGCAAGTTCTTCAATGGTTACCAACATGTATCGGCTGGCTTTTCTTCCCAAGAAAATCGTAGAAGCTTTCTGAGGGGAAAGTTTATGTCGTATTTTTTTAAAAAGGACAAGCAGCCCACTTTGTGCCTTCGTTCTTCAACATAGGCTAAAAATGGTTCAATGGTTTTTGAACCGCCTTAAGCTAGTATCCAATTTTATATGAGGTCTTACCCAAGGACGTCTTACCTAAATTAGTTGGCTCTTGACAGAAGGGCGACGTTAGATTTCCCGTGAAGTTAAACGGTTCTGTCGTCACCACATTTTTCACGGGAGCTTCCACTAATTTGGTAGTCAACAAAGGTGTGGTGGTTTCTTGGCTGTTCTCCTTAGTAACAGACACATTTACAGAATTGTTTCTGAATACACTCTGAGCTGTTCCTTGCGTTACATTATCCGGCTTTGCCGACTCGTACAATCTTTTAGGCCATGAAGATGACGAGATATCTCGAGATCTAAGAAACAATAAAAAGAGACAATAGAAATAACAAATAGGCAAAGCTTTAGTTTTATTGTCAATACATATATATATATATATATTTAAATATATTTTTCATTATTAAACATTTGTGCAACATCTTTTATTTCTGTTACTTTGATTGGTAGGTTGACAAGAATTTCTGACTTATCAATGGTTAGACCATAGACTTAGAGTTTTTTTTTGCTATTATATCTATGGGTTAGACTTTTTCTGCGGCTCTGATGCAATCTCTTTACGTACTATTTCTTTGCTCTGCAGGGAGGTCTGCAATGGCCAAAGAAATAGAAACTCCTTCGCTGTGCTCTAGCAAGGAGATTTTTCATCTAAGGCGATGACCAATATAAAATATAAAGAAAGCCACCTGTTTCCTCAGGGCCACAGTGAAAAAAAAAGTGTGAAACGCGTTCGAATAACCGTATTCCACCTTCCGCATCAGCGTACTTTTTTTTCATCAGGTGAGTGAGATGACGTAAGCGACAATGAAAAGAAAAAACTTACTTGAGTGTCGGTTGCGTCGCGTTATACAGCGGCGTGTAGAGGTAGGTGCGGAGCGGGGACGCCTCGAAGATGGACCCGCAGAGGTACTCGACGGCGGCCAGCGCCATCACCAACAGCAGCAGCAGCCGCAGCGCGCGCGCCGCCCTGCCCCCGCCACCTGCCACGCCCATCAACGCATGTGGCGCGCGCGCAGACACGCGCACCTCTACAGACAAAATCATAATATCATTATTCATCATTATTCATTCATCGCAAGTCCGCACCATCATGGGATTAAGAGTGAAATAGTTCTTATACATAGTGCAGATCATCCATCTGCGCTCCTCGCAGACCAGACGTCCCCAGCCCACTCGACATACATACATACATACAAGTCCGCAAATCATCGGCGAATAGAAATGGTGAAGAGTGTCTGAAGCACTTTACAATATCATTTATATAAATATTAAATAATATTGGACCGAGGTGAAATCCCTGAGGAACACCCGATGTAATATCTTTAGTTGAAGACTAAAACCATGAGCCACGACAAAAAACGAGCGACCTCAAGCATTTTTCCAATTTATATAATGATAGTTTTTGAACAAGTAGCGAATGAGGCACTCGGTCAAGGGGCTTGCTGAAGTCTGTATAAATCGTATGTTTGATTTTGAGTATCCATTGCATCTACAAGCGTGTTCACAAAATGCGTTAAGTTAGTAGTTGTAGGTCTCTGCTTAACAAATCCATGCTGATGATGTGTAATAAATCTGCTGAAAAATAAATTTACATATGGGCAGACCAAGGCTTCAAATAGCGGCATCTGTAGAATGAAAAAATCAGCATTTTACGGCGTTTGATGATTAAAAGGTTTCCTTTGGCATAGTGAATACCTAGAACCATTAGATTTTACGAAGGGGAGCCATCAATTTTTTTCATATAGGGTGGACCTTGTGGGAAAGACCCTGTATAACATAATGAGGTACACCTGAAGGTTCTAATATCGCGTCACAATATGACTAATAAAAAAGTTTGAATCATACACATCACACTAGTTTTTATTTCACCTCAATACGTGCAGTATTTCCAAAGTTATGACTGCGAGAAGTTCATGCACCTTTCAAATTCCGAGATTTCGCGCGCTTGCGTATAAAGTAGTACCGGGCGGCACACTACTGGTTAAGTAGGTAGGTACTCATACCTATGCCTACTTGTATGCACCTTAAACACCAACGTAGACTACTTATTAAACCTATATACCAACAACGCACAGCTATATAAACTTGTCGCACATTAGTGTTTTAAAGAATAAGTAGGCAATATTCAAGACCACCGCATGCCAAGTACCACTGCCGCGCACGGCGTATATCGCTCTTTCTCTTTCTCACATTCTCGCTTCGCCATGTACCGCCCCGCCACCTGCGGGGGAGTTGCGAATGTGACTTGCGTTGCGCGTAGTCATAGTTTTTTGCCCGGAAAATTCCTGACGCTAGGGAATTTTCCCAAATACAAGGGAAAAAACCCGAAAAATTCCCAAGAGGGAAAATATGACGACACGACTGTAACGACGTTTTAGGTCATAATATCGATAAAATCGATGGGGTTATTATATACCTTTTTATCCACATATGATTACCATTCTCCTACACTCTTTGGGTTTGCTGGTGGCAATTCAGCTTGTAGCTAGACGACCAGGGAGGGTTATGTAACCGTATGTTTCAATACAGTTGGCATCGCTTAAGGAGAATGAGTGACCGGGGTGCTAGGGCTGGGAGTGGTCATCTCAGGCTAGTATCATAAGAGAAATCCGGTGATGAACGCTCCGTTGAGGAAGAAACTACTCAACGGGCTCTTTAAGAGCTAGTCCATAACTAGTTTTTTCAGAGTTAGAGCTGTGGGGGTGGCTCAAGTCGACACACCCGTCGCAGGCTCCAATGTCTCGCTTTGGCCGTGTATTCAACAATTGTCTTCGGCCTGGTACTGGGACGAAATAAACCTAGTAGAGGTCTCTGGAGTGCAAAACGAAGGACCCACCTCAGCCAGCAAAGCAGCTTGGAGCCAATAACGGTTCCTTTCATATTTACATATATTATAATTGTAATTATCCCTGAGGCCTTTTTAGGCAACTGGGACAAATTGCAATTCCTCAGTTGAGCATGGATTTTTCTTAGGTCGCAGGTTCAGTCGTGCCGGCTGGGTCATTCCTGTGTCGACTGAGTGCCAAAACCTGGGGCGATACGCTATATAGGAAATACATTGTTTACTCAATGATATTTCCTACATTTTTTTAACAACCCTGTTGAACGAGCAAGGGAGAGATGATAGCTAGGAATTACATAGATGTTGTATAGAGACACTTTGTTTTATTCTGTAGTTAGAATTCCAAAAAGAAGACGATCATTACTGTAATCTTCTAAAAGAGCTTGGGAAACCCACACAAAGTAGTACGTTTCCGCTACTAGATGATTAATGGCCAATTTTAATTATTATAGATATCAGACGTTCAGTTACAACCGTTTGCTTCTCCTTCTCGCTCCAACACTATTCGTTGTCTTTCTTTAGTAGTGCTCGCAGAGAACTCGCTAAATCTGAGTAGTTAGGTATGAATTTACTTACGTAATTAACCATCCCTAGAAAACGTTCTAGGGACTGTCTGCCGTTTGGGCTTGGCATATCACTTATGGCCTAAACTTTTGCCTGATCTACCTTCATACCGTCGGCGCTGAAGGTGTGACCCAAATACGTTACCGTAGTGAAACAAAATTCACATTTCTCACGATTAAATTTAATACCCACCTCTCTAGCCCGTTCCATCAGTGCTCTGAGACTCTTGTCGTGCTCTTCCTTCGTTGCTCCTCAGACTTTGATGTCATCAACGAAGGAATCTACACCCTCCAGGGCTTCCAGCAGTTGGCGAACTTTAGCATGGAAAATTTCGGAGGCTGAGTTGAAACCGTAGGGTAGGCGTAGATACTGGTACCTACCGAAGAGTGTACCAAAAGTGCAGAGGTCTGCACTCTCCTCATCCAGAAACTGGATCTTGCACCCAAATAAAAAAAAAACTTTTGGTTACTTTATTCTCATGCATCGAATACGAATTTTTAGGAAAATTATCTGTATTTTGTTGCAAAAGCTAGTAGCGCAATTTTGCCTAACTACGCGGCGTAACGTTTAAGATTTTTTTTAAGCATAATTTTGTAAGATAACCTATACAAAAGGTAATTTTTTCTAAATCTACATAAATTATTTTATATTTAAGTATTTTTTTAAAATTAATTTATGTATAATTTTTAAAGCTATAGCTGTTTAAATGTATTTTTTCATGTTAAATTTTTTACTTTTCCATATTTTTTTCGAACCACTTGCACTAAATGAAATAAAAATACCAGAAATGAATTTCTCGTCCTTAATTTATACGAAAATGATTCCAAAATTAGCCTCATAGCTATATTCTAGCGGTTAAAATTTTTTGAGTTTGTCCGGTCGGAGCGTCCCTTTGAATTTTTTAAGAGAAGATTAATTGGGCTTTCTAAATTGGTAATTTTTATTTTTTTATCTATTGAATGAAAAGAGACATAGAAGTTTTTGAAAAAAATATATTTAAATTTGCATTTATCACTATATTTTCATTTTTATGCATAATATTGCAAATCAAATAGTGGAAATGAATTCTACATGTTTGATTTACATGAAAATGACACTAAACTTGACCTTATAGCAGCACTGTTAGTAACAGAAACTATGCCCCCCCCACTATTCCCCCAATAAAAACTTACATTAAAAATAATTATGGCTACCCTTCTTAAATCAGTCTTTGGGTCTAACTGAACAACTCCACAAAAGGAAATGTCTTAATCATCAATAGCCGTATAAAAAAGCGTACACCGGCAACTAAAAGACCTTGGCAAAAGTAGATAGTATCGAAACTGGTCTGTAGTTATTCACAGAACTAATATCATCGCTTTCAAAAATAGGTACTACCTTTGCCATCTTCCAGGAGTAGGGAAACATTCCAGTTCGAAGGGAATTATTAAAGATTATACTCAGAGGAGTAGTCAGCGAAGATGCACAAGAGGCTACAAACATCGGGTGTATACCATCAGGTCCAGCTCCTTTTGATTTTCGAGACATTTAAGTTTTTTCAATATTTCCCCTCGTTCCAATACCAAAGAAGCAAAACAATCAGTAAAGTAAACTGTTCATTGCATCTCACTCAAATGTCCAGAGATTTAGTCCGGATCTAAGTTGGTTGATGCGGCATTACCATTATATACGGAAACAAAATATTCTGCAATGTTATAAAAAATACTTAACATTTTATTTACGTCGTCAAGGCAATCCGTAAATTCTTTATTCCAATCAATTTCATCAAAGTAAGAATTAATTGAGTTGTAGTCCGCCTTAAAAAAATCTAGACACACGGCAGTGTGTCCGCCAAGTTCGCAAAAGAAAAAGGCGACGACGCACCAGTGTGTTATATTACACGAACCATTACGAGCCACTTTCAACCCCCCCCCCCCCAAACTTAAAATCTATTAGATCTACACACTTGAAATTTTGCATGTCTTTTAAGCATAGTCTAATTACTTAAAATTCCAAATTTCATGAATCCGCCATTTCCGGGATATTGACGTCCGAAATTCGTTATTTTTATCACTCACTTATCACTCACTCATCAAAATGTTAAGACTACTTCCAGGTGTCATCAAGGTAGGTCATTGGACGTATGTAAAGAGAAAAAAGAGAAAACTCAAAATTATGTTTTATTTAAGGAGGGGAGTTATTAATGCAGTTTTCTTTCATGCATTTAGTATGCAGGCTAGGAAGAGGCTAGGTGAAAAAATGTTTTCTAATTTATTATAGTTAGGTAGTTTTATGTGCGACCCCAATAGGTAATTAAAACACAAAATTGGTTCATTAGTAATAAATAATGTAATGCCAAATAAATGATTATTGTTATTATTAAATCTTGAAATTCGATATCCTATTTTTGGTTGTCGTATAATTTTGAAATTTTGTAGGTTTGTGCTATTCGGATGACAATACTATTATATATATTTAGCACCATCGATCTGATCTGATGACGGATTCAGGAGCTGGAAGGTGGAACACTTCAATAGTTACTAGTAAACCCCTCGAGTTTGGGCTCATTTAATTTGATATGATAAGTCTGATTCAGTGCAGTTAGTAACGAGGGTCTGATGATGGAGCCAGGAGCTGCCATTGTACGTATGTTTAGGTTGAATAAAATAAAATTATTCAAAATAAAATGCAATAAACATTTATAAGAACCATGCATTTATTTTGTGATATGAATAAGAAAAGAAATACGTAACATTAATTATGCGTTTCGAATTTATGCTTCACAATGGTTATGAAGCAGGAGTACAGGTACCAACGCGTAATGAGCGATAACTATAAATATGACAATACCTTTCTCTCTCACACTCACTCTATAAATATTTTATACAGGCGCGAGGTGACTACCTCATCATCATCATCATTCCAGCTGAATGGCGTCCACTGCTTGACTATGACCTACCTCAAGGATCACAGCGACTAGACAGCATCATAGGTCCACCGTTATAGCCACGCTGCATCTATCAGTTTGTGGTCGCCATTCGAGAACTTTTGCGCCTGTCAGTTCTCCGTGCAATATGCCCCTGCTACTTATTAACACATACCCCAAGAAAATATCCTTACACCTCTCATAAACCGTTTAGCAGATAAAGCATTGAAAAACTAATAGTTTTTTAAACCTAAAATTAATACAAATAGCCAAACGTACCTGTTACACCGACAAACTAACTGTGAACTGCCACTCTTATTTAAATGTGTTCAAATTGCGAGGCCATATTATTTTTATTGAGCAAAACTCACGATTATACAACAGTGTTAAGTTAAATGAGTTGTATAGCGTAATGTAGTAAAGTTAAAAGTAATAAATGGAACTCAAACGAGGACAAATATGTGAAAACAATTTTTCCTTGTACGTGGACCTATTCGTTTCCAATTCAAAATTACCTGCCTGTTTTTAGAGTATCAACTAACTAATTTGTAATATTTATGATAATGACCGCGAAATTTTAAAATTATATATAACTAATTTGTTTTTATTTTTCATGTATTGTTGATGGCTAAAATTCAAGGTAAGGCATCGCAGTCATTATTTTGTTTTAATTGGTGTTTTTTGTACTTCAAATCTATACTCTGTTCTTAGATTAAGTTTTATTGAAATAAATTTTATCTTATTGTACCTTTAATTAAAAAAAAAGATAAGATGTAGTAAAAATAATTAAGTAGATAAGCCAAAACGCCTTCCTTGCTAAGATTTGAACTATGGGAACTGTTCAAAATTATTACAAGAAGAATAAGTAGGGGCTTTAATCAGAAGCCTGTGAAGTTGTAAAAAAATGCTGTATAAACACCCTAGTGTACAAAGAAACTGTCATAACTCTGTAACGATGTGCGTCAGGATCGCGGGTGTATTTCTCCGATTGGCCGAAATTTATTGCAGATATTCAGTACCTTCTGTGTACTTTTACGTACCTTTACTAAAAATCTGTGTACCTACGCCCATACAAAGATATTTAGAAAATTAGGTACACCCGCCATCCTGATGTCAGGACCGCGGGTGTACTGTTAACCAATGTATGTAGCTCAATATACTGGTAAGTTGATTTGGTACCTTTTGTGTACCTGCAGTACGATGAATTAAGAAAATAAAATACGCTTAGTTTTCTGAGAAAATTAAAAAATACATTTTTAATTATTTTTTTGTTACAGGCGTTGACATATTAGCAACTCATATACGTCCCCAACCACAGAACAGTTACTGTTCTGTGTCCCCAACCGTCTCGAGCCCCTCGATGGATTTTAAAATTAGATTTAGAGCAGGAACTCCCGAATCGGGGTCAAAGTCTTGGCCAACCAAGCTGGGGATTGTTTCATAAAGTGATTTCTGTTTGGCAGTGTCCCACCTGGCTGCAAACCTTGTCCCACCGGGCTGCGAACCTTGTCCCACCGGGCTGCGAAACTTGATTTTGAGTTAAGCTTGTTACTTTAATCGGCCTATACTGCAGTCCACTGCTGGACGTAGGCTTCCTCAAGGCCATGCCAAAGCGCACAAGCGCTTTCCTTATCCAGCCAACCCCAGAGACCTTCCTCAGGTCATTAGTCCACCTGACAGGGAGGCGTCCCTCACAACGTTTCCGAGACGTGGTCTCCTTTCGAGAACCCGTCTGCTCCAACGCTCATCGGTTCTACGACAGACGTGGCCAGCCCACTGCCACTTCAGCTTGCTACACTTCTGGACGATATCTACTACCTTAGTCTTCTGCCGAATGTTTTCGTTTCGGATTTTATCCCGTAACGAAATACCAAGCATAGATCTTTCCATAGCTCGCTGAGTGACATGTAACCGGTGGGCCAGCTTCACCGTCATGTTCCACGTCTCGGCTCCGTATGTCAAAACGCCTATCGTATGTCAAAACGTCAAGGACGCACTGGTTATACACCCTGCTCTTCAGGCATTGCAAGCTTGATACACGGAGCTAGTATCAAATGAGCATCATCATCATCATCATCATCATCACCATCACCATCACCTACGACAGCTCTTGTTCCTTGGAACCTAACACTCACCTCGAGCACAGAAGAGTGCAACCAGAGAGTCGTGCGGTGCCTCTCCATCATCAGCATCTCCTCCGGTTTTGATTGTGTTCCATCCTGCAACAAATCATTAATAAATAAATAAATATGTGGGGACATCTCACGCAATCTGATCAAAAACTAGACATAACCTGTATTGTGGGTATTAGGTAAATTTTACAATAGACAAATACAAAAAGGTAAGGGCTTTCGAGCGGGCCGAGGAGTTCATACAAATTTAATGTGCTTCACGCAATATGTTACTGCTGCTCTAGACTCGCGTACTGGAGGTCAAGTAGACGTAGCCTACTTTGACTTCAGAAAAGCTTTTGATGTAGTTAATAATGATATTCTTTTAGTAAAATTGGCAAATTCAGGATTCTCTACACACCTTTTAAACTTTTTTGCAAACTATTTAAGAGATAGAAAACAATATGTAGAGTTTGCTGGACATGTATCGGAGACATATGCAACATTTTCGGGTGTCAGTCAAGGGAGCAACCTAGGCCCATTGGAATTTATTTTAATGGTAAATGACTTGCCTGATGTGTTAGAACATGCCCAATGCCTTCTGTTTGCGGACGACTTAAAGGTATTTCTAGAAATTAGAGAAAAGACTGATTGTGAACGCTTGCAACAGGATATCAATAAAGTTGTTCAATGGAGTAAAAACAATAAATTAGATTTTAATACTGGTAAATGTAATCTAATGTCATATACAAGAGCTCGCAAGCCTTGTGAGTTCCAATATCAAATTGCTGGGGAACACTTAGAGAGAGTCGATTCAGTACGAGATTTAGGCATACAAATGACTTCAGATTTAACGTTTCATCTTCATATTCAAAACTTATGCAAAAGGGCTTATAGAAAATTGGGATTTGTTTTACGGCACACAAAAGATTTACAAAATATAACAGCAATAAAAGTTTTATACAATTCTTTAGTTATAAGTCAATTAGAAACAGGAAGTATAATTTGGAATCCGCATGAGGCAAAATATAACCAAATGTTAGAAAAGATACAAAATAAATTTCTGCGATATTTATATCTGAAAATGTATGGAGTTTATCCCTTTTTTCCACTCATGTATCCTACCTCGTTTGTGTTAGGCATGGTGGGGTATTATAAATTAGAAGTTAGAAGGGGGTTGGCTCTCCTAAACTTCGGAGAACAGAGACAGAAAGTGGAGACTTCTTTACGACGACATTTCTTTTTCCAATTTAACGCATTTAAAAATTAATGTGTTACACATTGACAAATGTTATGTATTGAAAGATTTGTGCAATAACGATCAGTTTAAGAATATTTCTAATACACAATTTAAGTTAGATTAGTTTAAGTGAAAATTCCTAAGATTAGTTAATTGCAATTTTAGGCGAAACTAGACTACCCACTTTTACGCTTATTTTCAACTTAAGTATTTAAGATTTTTCCCGAATCCCGAGAAAAAAATGTCGTCGTAAGTAAGTCTCCACTTTTTGTCTCTGTTCTCCAAAGTTTAGGTAAATATAGTCAACCTATTCCGATGTTTGTTCATCATACAAAATGTTTGCTCTGGGCGGGATTCAAACCCGCGACCCTGAGCTTCATAGGCTATTGATACTACCAACTATACGAAGCCTACATTTAATTCCAGATTACGTAAAAGCGTCACCTATTTTGATACACATAACAAGAACCTATGTTTACACAGTTTCTTACACGTTTTTATTAACTCGCTTTCTTGTCTGTCTGTTTGTTTGTTTGTTTGTGGGTTTGTTTGTTCGGTCCGAATCTTGCAACTCATTTTTGGAGCACGTGCTGTCATTCGATTGTGCTGAAATTTGGTACACTTATCTAACCTCGATGACAATGCAATATTATGATAACATGGAGCTGGTCTGATGATGGAGCCGGAAGGTGGCCATAAGAACTCCTAAATTACACAACATAACCTCGACGTGTTTGGGCTCGTTGGATTTGTCTTGACAAGACCTTTAACTACACGTGATGTCCAGGGTCTCATGATGGAGCCGGAAGGTGGACACAAAAACTCCTTAAATACACAACATAACCTCGTCGTATTTGGGCTCGTTGAATTTGTCTTGACAAGATCTTTAGTCATAAGTAATGTCCAGGGCCTTATGATGGAGCCGGTAGGTAATCATAATACAAATCATAATAAAAATAATTAGGTTGACCTAACAACATAATCTCGTCATGCTTGCGATTTTTAGTCTTAGCAATTTAGTCCTACGTGATGTTCAGGATATCTTGCAAAATTGTAATATGCTGGACTAAAAAGTACAAAATAATTATAAAGTAAAACATATTTTTTAACAACACGTTTTAACGCACTAAAAAGTATAAAATAATTTTTATTGAGATTATTATTGGTGTAGTACTCTTGTAGGACTTAAAACGAAAAACTGTGACTAATACGGCTGTGACTTATGAAATTTTGCTTTTGTAAAAATTTTGTGCAAAGTTTTGTGTTTTGTGGGAGTTTTTTTTGGCAAGTGGTATGTAAATTTCTCTCATTTTACAATGTATTATACCTTATATGATAAATATTTCTTATTTTATCAGTTTTATAACAAGAGGTCACCATTTTAGTATGACCCATTGACATTTGAGCATGATTACTCTCCCATGCATCACTCTCGTATACAATATTTGCATTATGAGCAAGTATAAACATCTGGCTACAATAAAAACAAAACCCGACAGCAATCCATTGAGTTTAAGTATACAAAAAACGTGTTATCGTTTCAAATGACGTCGAGCGGTGTCGGGTTTCAAGAGGCGCCGCAGAGAAAGGAATGTTACAAGATCGCGCGCGCCGAATGACTTTATTATAATTGACCATCAACTATTTCTTTAAAATAAAATAGATTTGGGCAAAATATTTACCAGTTTTCGATGATGGAAATAAAAAAGTAATGGCCCAAAAGCTGGCCACAGCTGACTGGCTGGCTGACACAAAAAAATAAACGGGAAAGCAGTGATTATAATTTGTTTCTCCAGTTGTAGGGTTTTATTTACAATGAGTTCATCTGATTCAGAAATGGAAGTCACTCATCTTTTCTGTAGCTGAGTCGTGTTTTTATTTTTTCTTTCCTTGTATTCGTAATGAAAAGCACAGTGTTTACCTCTGGTTAAAGACTTATTTAGTGCTTCGAACTATTAGCTCTGCGCTAATTAGGTTACTTTCACCCCTAGTATAACAATGAAAAATTCAAGCGTATGAAAGAGTAATATACGATAGGCTTCAAAATATTTTAGAAGGAACGAGTATAATGTAATAACGTGAAAGGACGAGCAGGTGAAAAGTCACAATGTGTCACAACCTAGGTCACAACTCACAACGCATGGCGAAGTACGACGCAGGTTTTAGGGGAGTTTTTTAATACATTGCTTGTTTGCTATCTCAAATATTAAGGTAGAAGAGGAAAACAGCAGTATCCATTGAATTCTGGCGGGCTTACTGGGTAAACATGACTGGCAGGGTTTATAAGAACACGCAACGCTTGATCAACTTGTTCCCTTTTATGTGACATAAACAAGATGGTCGCGATGAAGTTACTCCAGAAATATTATATAATTACTTAAATACAGAAATAAATAAAATTTTAATTGTTCAGCTGCAACGCTGCGCAGGAACTATGGATATTTTAATGCTAGTTTATGATAGCTAGTTACAGATACGAGTGAACTTATTTACAATTTTGACGTATTACTATTATCGTTTTAGATTCGATTCCTATGAGGAGTACATAGTATAGGAATACATTTAAAAATTAAAGTGATATTTTATGCTCCCTTCCTCTGAATCCTAACGAAATCTTAACATTTCTATTTCAGAAAAATGAAAAAGGTATAAAGTAACCTTTTCAGCATCTCGTTTGCATATTACTCAGAGATGTGACAAGGTACCACGTGAAGTAAAATTCCACCGGATTTAGGGGATTATACGACTTTGTCGGTACGCGTCTCGTATAATTTGTTATTCCTTCATAAACTCGTTTGAAAAGATGTCTTTACTGTACCAAAATAGGCTGACAAAAGATACCTTATATGTAAAAATGAGTACATTTAGTTTTCTTCTGGTTGTGGTAAACAGTTGTAGGTATTGTAACCCCACAACCCTAATGTAAAATAAAACTATGTCTAACAACGTGTGTCTGTTGAATGGCATAGAAAAAAATCGAAATAAGGCTAAATAAAAATCATGGCGCGGAGCCGAAAATTTTATGTTTCCTAAAAAGCGAATTATTTATATGTGGCTGAGAGCAGACGATGCCAACGAACGAGCAATAGCTATCCCTGTGCATGGGAACTCCGAATACAAAGTTTAAAACCGTATTTGGACATTTTTCACTTCCGTTATACGTTCTTGTATTGAACTTTTTCGAATAACTCAAAAACTAAAAGAGATAGCGCCAAACTAAGAGCATATGTGTGATGCTGAGACCGACTTACATCTATATTGTGAGTTTCAGCAAAATTGGGAAACTTTGTTGGAAAATCCGTGTTGACCTTACGCGTACCGTCGATGCGACTCTCCCGTATACTCATGGGGAAGGCAGCCGTCGGCCAGTGATGGTCGGAGGCGACAAGTATTAATGATAAAAATCATAATATGTTAAAGTTTGGATATTGACTGAAAAGTTCAATATAGGTTTGGAAAATATGAAAATATTTGCTATAACCAAAGTTACAGGCGCTGCTAAAAACTTCCCCTGTTCGTCTCTTACGCCGCCTAGCTTGAGACGACGGCATCCTGAGAGGCAAAGGGGCCACCCTTAAACCTTTATTGACTAATCCAAACTAACCAGTGTGGTCTGCACATCCTGGTAGAATATATTATGGTGGCTGAGTGGATGATGCTAGATAGCGGATACAGACGCCGCCGGCTGGAGCCTATACCTCTAGAGTTACTTAACAGAGGACAAGCATACGTAGACCATCGGCCGCAACGCATTATGGATCTGGAACCTCTCACGAATCCGCGTTGTCTCCAATGCCGCTGTCCTAATAAGAACCACCTCACGTGTCGCCCAAGCACGCAGAATGGGGAGAGGAAATGGCAAAGGCCCATCCGCAATGTATTCTAACTATTAACGAGGGCCATGACTAGGGAAGAGGATTCGCGACCCTTTACCCCGGACATGGGCACTCAAAACCATGTCTGACGCTTGAAGATGTGGTATACCCGTCATTAGCTGATGTTGACACTGCATGCCCAGCTCTGAACCGCTGATTGATCGAGACGCATATAGCAACTTGAATACATCTTCGCCGATGGGACTTGTCCACATCTGTGCGCTGTGGACCTCAAGATGCTTAGTATCGATGAAGGTCTTTCAAGTATTACCCCCGGTAGTGGCATCGGCGAAGGCTAATGACTCCTCTGAGACGCAAGTCTGCGGAGCGACTTTCTGCGAAGTTTCTTGCTCTGGACGTGAAGCTGCTCGAGTTATGCTCTAAGTAATGTATAATCACAAAGCAGAATAAGACCCGAATATCGTAAAGCGATATCAGTGCATATGATTGTAAATGCATCTGCTAAATGGGCTTTGGTGAATGAATCTATGACCACATGCTGCTGTGGCTTAGATCACGCTAGACAAGGGATAGTTATGCAAGCCCAAAAGAGTAGTGTCCCAAAAGGACCGGGTGCATATAGCACCGTTCCCTTCAGAGAAATATTGTTGCACTCAGCGAAGGGAACATGGAGCATACTCGAACCAGTGGATCAGTTCGGCAGGAGATGAGCAGAGAGTTGGGAGTTATTTAATATGTTTAAATAAGTATTTAAATGTATATATAAGGGGTTATATTCCCTTCACTCCCATCGAACGCAATACGTCGGACACTTCGGTGGAAGACCAGGATTAGCCTCCTAAAAGGTTACCACAGCGGCTCAGCCGTATCGGGAACGCTACGGCTAGTATCGATTGGACGTAGTCCACTAGCTTCGGCTTACCACGAGAAGCTTATGCTTTCAACGAAGGGACTTTGGTCTCCATCCATCGCTTAAGGCGCACCGGTCGGACCAGAGTCCGCTGTAGACAATCCTTCGGGATTGTCTATTTTTTTAACCTTTTCCTACACCTCTGTGGTGAGGGGAGATCAGGAGCGTTCTGGAGGACAGAATGGGCAGTGTCTCACAGAGAGCGCGTTGGCGGGGCGTTTATTCTCGCTCGCCTCGTAAATGCTTTAACAGTTGGTTTGCTGTAAAGGTGTGAGCGTATCGGGTCTTTGCTTCTGAACTGTTGTCTTGCTCGGGATCTGGGGTCTAGCAATCAACTAGCTGAAGGAACTAAAACTAGTTCCTTCGTCAGGGCTGGATCTTGCTGGATCTTGCTGGATCTCTTGTGGGATGGTAGTATGGAAGACACAGAGAGATTATGTAACTGTATTTTTCAATACGGTTGACATAGCTTAAGGGAAAGGTTGCCCAGGGCGAGGGCAAGAGTGGCCGTCTCCGAGCAATACTGCTCATTAGAGAGACTTGGAGCACGGCTATTCTGTTGAGGAAGAGAGACTCAACGAAAGTTCTTATGAGAACTAGAAGCTCATAATGAGCTAGAGCTTCCAAGGAAGCTCAGGTCGATAAAAGACCAAAACCTGGGGCGATACGCTATATAGGAAATACATTGTTCATTCAATGATATTTCCTACTTTTATAACTTCCCTGATGATCGAGCAGGGAGGAATTGATAGCTAGGAATTACATAGATGTTGTACAGAGACACTTTGTTTAATTTCGTAGTTAGAATGCCCAAGAAAAACGAGCTCACTGTAATCTTCTAAAAGAGCTTGGGTTACTCACACAAAGTAGTACGATTCCGCTACTAGATGATCATTGGCCAATTTTAACTATTATAGAGATCAAGTGTGCAGTTACAGTATTTGTATTGAATAGTGTACTTCAGGTTAACCTAATTTTAAAACTCTAATGTGAACAAAATACTCTCGTTAATTACCATATTTATGTAGTGCAAAGCAACCACGTTATACGGCAAAAAAGTCACTAAAATAGGGGATAGGACTGTTCAGCATATTTCATGAATTTACCATATTTTATATAAATTACTCGTATTTTTAAAATATAGAGTAGTAGCAGACGATTGGCGAAGGAAAAATCAGAATCGGTTGAAAAACGAATTTACAGTGATTTTTTAAAGGTTCAATACCTATGTCTGTCTCTTTCAAAAACGATTCTTTGTATGGAGATTATATGGCGTTACTAACAGATGACGTCACAAGTGGGTATGTGCCTCTCTGTCTAATCTTGAATTTCAAACCTTTATAACTCGGTCAATTTTAAAGATAGAGCAAAAATTATTTTAGTGTTCGATAGCAGAAACTAAGAAGTTTGGATTTATAAAATAAAAAAAAGTAGTCCGATCACATATTGACATTTAGATGTAGTGAACAACCACGAAAATCTTATAACATGTAATAACAGTCGTTTAAAAATACGGTTAAATAAAAATGAAAATTGTCGTTAAGTTCCAATGAAAGTTTATTTTACGATTGTATTGCAAAATTACTATTTGGTCAATTAAAGTCAAAATGGCAACAATATTATACGATTAAAATCAGATTGCTCTACTGATAATTAAGGTATAGCTGTTATGGTCGAGAAAAGTAAAATAAAGCACGCCGTAACGTGCCAAGTGGTTGCCTATAATGGTGACGTCATAATTCCATAGAAAACAAGCAAGAACGATATTCGGCGCTGCCACTATGCCCTCCGTGGTGTAGTTGGTAAGCACGTTGGCTGCAAATAGGCCGAAGGTCGTGGGTTCAAGTCCCGCCGGTAGGTTTACGTTTTTGGTTGTTATCTATGAATCTAAAATATTTAGTTAAATAAAAACGCGAAATAAAGCCAACTGCGATGTGACTTGCGACAAAAAGTATAGCGCTATTGAAGCGTACAAAAACTTTCGTACAAACTTAATTAGAAAACGTGCGAAATATCCAGGAACAGGAACTGCAAAGTGCTCAAGAGTTGTTTTTGCATTTCTTTTGTTGAATGTTAAAAATGGCACTGACTATTGCTGGAAGCACGTCTGCAACTATCTACTATTACACTACCACTATTACTACTACTTATTACTTTTTAGCTCACTTGATTTGTCCTAATAGTTTCCTAATAATTATAAAGGGGAGCAACCAAAATGGGCTTGGCCTTGAACAGCCACAGCAAAAAAATTAAAATCACGAAACATTTTGAAATAATATATCATAATACTATATTTAGCCGCCTATATGGGAGTATCAAAATAGATGTAAAAAATAATGTTTTTTAAGACTTTCAATCGATTCCATTTAAGTGATAACCTTATTACAGACAACTCAATACAGTTAATATTATAATAATATTTTTATGTTCATATTGAAGCCCAGAGGTCAATCATTTTGGTTTCTGTCCTTTGAATGTTGTCTTATATTTTTTTCCTATCTTATTTGGCCTAAAGAAAAGTTGGAAAGTTGCGCCAGTGATAGATAAAATGAGAGGAAATCGTCTTACCTGGTATGGGCACGTAATGCGGAGAAATGAATGTTACGTAAGGAAAAAGGTATTGAATTTGAATGTGGATGGATATGTTGGGAGAGGACGACCAAAGAAAAGATGGATGGATTGTGTAAAAGATGATATGTACAGGAAGGATGTGAGTGTTGAAATGACGGCTGATAGGGATGAATGGAGGAAGAAAACATACTGCGCCGACCCCAAATGATGGGATAAGGGCAAGCGAATGATGATGATGATTTGGTCTAAAGAAGTATATAAAATATTTCAACTTCGCCATTTAAAGAGGAAAAATGGCGAAGTTGAGGCGGTCTTAAAGTTTCTTCGGCCATCTTAACAATTACACGATACTCAGTCCATCGAGGACTACACGTTAATAGCAAAAACGTTCACCAGAATTAAATGTTAATTTAACAAACATTTTTGGCGATTTTACTCCTCCATAAAAACTGCTGCGGCGGATTGCGCCCTCTAAGACTCAGCTTTTTGAAATCACGAGAGCGTGTTCTTTCCAAATATCATGAAGAAAACCACCAGAAATTTGGATGATATCGGTCTTAGACGGGCGGACGTACTAAGTGTAGGCTTACACTACACACGTCTTTTTGTTTTTGTTGATTGTTTCATAAATCTATTGTTACATACGCCGCCCTAATTCAGGGTAGACTGGAGCCCCTTGGTGAGGACGTATATGAGATGTTGATGATGATTGTTATATACCTACATTTTTTAGGGTTCCAGCACTTTAAACTATTTAAATTTCTGCAGCACAAAACTCAGCCACAGTATATAGAAGAATAGGAGCACGCAGCGAAAAGTAACACAAAAAGGTATAAAGAAAAGAATAAAAAAAACTATGAACAGTTCAGTGATTAATATTCCGTCTGTAGCACTCTTTACGGCGTTTCCGACCAGAGAAAATGTATTGGAAAATATTACTACTTATAATCATACTTCGCTATGGGCAATTAAACACGGTAATTAGGTGGATAAATAATTTAGTGCCATTTAAAATAATACTTTTTATAGTCACGCTCTAAGCTAAAGAGGCAAGCAGAATGTTGCAGAGTAATAGTTTGTCAAAATAGTTGGGTTCATGTATAGTACGCATGCGCGCCAATCTTTATGCATACCCCTTAAACAAGACAAAAAAATGTTTTTGTTATTTATAAAATTAATTACGAATAATAGCAATTCACCCAGTAACCGGAATTGCGGCGAAATCTCTAGTAAGTATTTAGGTATAGAACTTTTTGATTAATACCACTGTATACCTATATACCTACTTATTATATTGTTAATACTAATATCAGTAGACTATTATAGACATTCAAAGTGGTATTGACGAGAGGGCCCGTTCGTTGTGTACATGTCGTGGCCGTATCGTAGAATTGACCACATCATGAAATTTTCGATCATTTCATGAAATGGTCGCATTTCATGATGTGGCCAACTAAATTTGACCAGATTATTAAATCGTGTGCATTTCACGATTTTGTCGTCCACGATTGGCCATATCATGAAAATAGGGCGTCCATGAAATATTTAAAAATAATCTAAATTATGTTTGGTACTTATTGTTCTCCGTCCGGCAGACATTTTCAGAGTACTTTATCATCATAACTCTTTTTTTCTTCCTCATTTTAATAACGAATAATTCACTTTTTCACTGCGAGAAATAACGCGGCCGCCATGTTGGTACATAAACAAAGTGCTTCCAGCGCCTCTATCGGCAATAAATGTAATAATTTTATGATATGATCAAATAATCTTGACCATTTCATGAAGAAGCTGCATTTTAGTTGAACATATCGTCAAACGATTTCTTATCATTGATCTGGCCAAGGCACATCATGATGTGGCCAATGGACAGTGAAAATTTCATGATGTGATCAATTCTACGATATGGCCACGACATACATACATTTTACGGCTGAAGTTACCCTGCGATGTCCTATTGTGTATCCTAGGCGGGAAATAATGGCTGCCTCTGCCGGATTACGCAACTGAAGCTGTACAATCGGTGCGGACTGCGGCAAAGTTTATCTGCAGCTGAGTGTACAGGCGCGCATTGTTTGCTTGTGTGGCGTGCCTAATATAATCAGATATACCTCTCTTTCTCTCTCAGATAAACGAATAGCATTTGTGTGTTTGTCAAAATAATACGCTGCTAGATATTTTGATAAAGGTATTTAAAATAGGGGATGGGAATACTTTTATTTTTATTTTATAAATCCAAACTTCTTAGTTCTCCTTCTTTTCTTCTTATAACAATAGAACACTAAAATAATTTTAGCTTTTTAAAGAAAATTGACCGAGTTATAAAGGTTTGAAATTCAAGATTAGACAGAGAGGCACATACCCACTTGTGACGTCATTTGTTAGTAACGCCATATAATCTCCATACAAAAATCGTTTTTGATTGAGACAGACATATTGAAACTTTAAAAAATCATTGTAAATTAGTTTTTCAACTGATTCTGTTTTTTTCTTCACGAATCATCTGCTACTAATCTATATTTTAAAAATAATTCTAAAGATATGGTAAATTCATAAAATATGATAAACAGTCCGATCCCCTATTAAGATGAGAGAGGCCGCACAAGACAGAGGCAAGTGGCGAGGTCTCTCTCGGTCGGCCAAGACACACTTTGGGTCCTCGAGCCAGATTCCGTCAGAGGAGTAAGTATTTAAAAAAATATATAAACCAGAAGAGAGAGTAAGCGACAAAATAATTAAGCTTCTTACTCTTCCTAGTGTGATTACGTACCCGACATACCAAAAAGAATAGGGTTTATATTTTAGGCTACGCAATGGACGTTAGCGAATCACCAGTTTCAACAATAATACGAATTTATCTTTAAACACATTTCAACGCAAGTGTTTATGAAACATTTACCTACCTATATATTTCCTCGTTTTCTTTCAGAAATCTCTTAAGATGTTATCATTTTATCGCGGGGCAACAAATGCGCTTTTATTCTACTACCTCGTTGTGAGAACGTTTATGTTACCTTGGATTAAAAATAAAATAGAAAAGAATGCTGTTATGCTAGCAATTTGTTTTGTGCGAAAGTTAAACAGAAAGTGTACCTAAAAGTTTTTAAAATAAACAATTAACTACGAATAGGCTACAAGATTTCTTGCATTGTACGTTGTGTGTGCCACATTAGAGGCCATCCATTATATCCAAGCCATCCCTAAATTACGTCCTATTCACAATGGTGACATTTATTTGACTCTCCTCTCCCTAGTGCGACGACACATATTTTGCAATGTTACATCTTCTAGAAATTACTATTTTAAAACAGCTGTCACATGATGACAGTGCCATCTTTGAGTTTTATGTTGAACCTTTATATTATGCGCCATCTAGTTGTTTTGCATTGTAACCTTATATTTCATTGTTAACTGACAGACTGGCGTATGCGCGCGCATGTCGTTAGAATGATATTGGAGATATTTTTTTTGTATAAAGATGTAAGAATTCACATGCACGATGCAGTCTAACTATATGTAATATAGAATAAACCGAGACCTTGCGACGAGTATACGGTGTTGCATTTTTTATTCTTGCTTTCTCCCTTATTATCGTTCCCACGGGAACAACAGCAGTACCGAAATTTGTTTCATTCCCATTTAAATTATTGTGACGTCACGAAATCTAGGACTCCTCTCACCCATTGCCACACAATGTCACACTTCGTGGACCCCCTCCCCCCTTAACAGATGACGTAATTTATGGATAGCCCCTTATAATGTATTATGCGTTCAGAACTACGAATAAGGAAGCTATAGAAGTCGCATTCCGTTCAAAAAATGGCCCCACGCCAAGGGCAACACAGAAGGCGGGGCTTAAAAAGGGCAACAAACGCGCTAGTTAGTCTGTCACGCACTGTATGATGGACTGCCGCTTCCGATAAAAAACAAAAATACAATATAACTCAGACAAACATAGGTAATAAAATGACATCCGGCGAGGTAAAATGGTGCAGGAGGCCCAAAAAGTCAGCAAAAAAGAAACTGGGGTAACAAATCACAAGTAAATACATTTATTTTCAGTATTCTACATACTTGACATAAAATAATGATGGATGGGATTACGCAAGCAATAGTCAGTCAATGGTGTCGATTCGGCATACGCCCAACTAAACTAAACTTAAAATTAGTCCTGTCACTTTCTATCATTTTTAATTGAAAAGGGACCGAAGATCATCGGTTTTGTTTTTGTCTTTGACTTCACGACTAACTGTAAATTTTAGTGGGTTTTTAATTGTCATGGTGTTAGGTAGGCACTAAACAAGACTAAATTTGACAGTTAGTCGTGAAGTTAGTCCCTTTTCAATTAAAAATGATAGAAAGTGACAGGACTAATTTTAAGTTTAGTTTAGTTGGGCGTATGCCGAATCGACACCAATGTCTACGGCTTATATTAAGGTATAATGTCATAATACTTATATCCTATAAAAATACTTAAATAATGTCCATAATAAGTATTACTTAAATAATCTTGAATAGAAACTGTTATTTTCCGTTAGTTGTCCCACTAAGTAAATTTTGAAATTATATTGATTGTGCTGCATTATTATTAACATAATATGATGAAGTTTTCTCTATAACCCAAAGTGAAAGACAATGTAAGACATCTGAAGACATCTGACATCTGTGTATTACATCTGAAGTTGCCAATTGTCTTTGTTATTTTCTTTTAAAAGGCACAAGGCCAAGTCTTCTATACTAGTGGCTCTGTGAGCTGTAGACCTCGCGAGTCGCTGTATATCTCTTTATATTTGACGGAGAACCGTTGCCAGCAGGATTGCACATGGTGGATGGATCCCCGAAATAATGTAGTCTCTCCTTAGTTCAGGCTTGTATTTCAACGGTAGTAAAATCACAACTCGAAAATAACAATTGATTGGCAAGATTTTAATGGATACAAAATACAATACGGAAACGTGAGAAGTTTGACACAGAGTAATGGCCTCTTCCCAAAAACAAGCACACAATCACACACTTAAATAATATATATGATTATTTTAGTTAAAAATGACAACGTAATCTCTTTATATTTGACGGAGAACCGTTGCCAGCAGGATCGCACATGGTGGATGGATCTCCGAAATAATGTAGTTTCTCCTTAGTTCAGGCTTGTATTTCAACGTTAGTAAAATTACAACTCGAAAATAACAATTGATTCGCAAGATTTTAATGGATACAAAATACAATACGGAAACGTGAGAAGTTTGACACAGAGTAATGGCCTCTTCCCAAAAACAAGCACACAATCACACACTTAAATAATATATATGATTATTTTAGTTAAAAATGACAACGTAATCTCTTTATATTTGACGGAGAACCGTTGCCAGCAGGATCGCACATGGTGGATGGATCTCCGAAATAATGTAGTTTCTCCTTAGTTCAGGCTTGTATTTCAACGTTAGTAAAATTACAACTCGAAAATAACAATTGATTCGCAAGATTTTAATGGATACAAAATACAATACGGAAACGTGAGAAGTTTGACACAGAGTAATGGCCTCTTCCCAAAAACAAGCACACAATCACACACTTAAATAATATATATGATTATTTTAGTTAAAAATGACAACGTAATCTCTTTATATTTGACGGAGAACCGTTGCCAGCAGGATCGCACATGGTGGATGGATCTCCGAAATAATGTAGTTTCTCCTTAGTTCAGGCTTGTATTTCAACGTTAGTAAAATCACAACTCGAAAATAACAAATGATTGGCAAGATTTTAATGGATACAAAATACAATACGAAAACGTGAGAAGTTTGACACAGAGTAATGGCTTCTTCCCAAAAACAATCACACAATCACACATTTAAATAATATATTATATAAGGTGATTTTAGTAAATAATTACAAAGCAATCTGATTGATATCAGTAATGCAAAAGTACGATAATTTTTAATTTGACTTGTTCTATCACACTTAATGCATAACACATCCAACAAGGTCAAGCATTACTTCACGCCGGGACAACGCTTATCATTATACAAAGCGCAAGTCCGATCTTGCATGGAGTACTGCAGTCACCTGTGGGATGGCTCGGCAAAATATCAACTTGCTGCACTTGATTCGGTGGAACGCAGAGCCAAGAGAATTATCGGTGATGAGAATCCAGTGGTAACCAAGCTTCACAGTTTGGCTCATCGCCGAAAGGTTGCATGTCTGTCAGTGTTTTACAGGCTGTATTTTGGGGAGTGTGCACATGGGCTGCATGAGCTCATTCCGCCATCACCTTTTTACTATCGGGAGTCCAGACGAACTGCAGCATACCATCCGCACTTGGTCGACATACCCCTTTGCCGCACGAAGCGCTTTCAATCATCTTTTATTATGCGCACGGCCAAGGAGTGGAATTCTTTGCCTGCTTCTGTTTTTCCGAGTGCTTATAACCCAAGCATTTTCAAAGCTAGAGTGAACAGGCACCTTCTGGGCAAACTCGTTCCATCATCGACCACATCTCGTCCCTCGCGGACCTGATTGTGGTCAAGAGTAAGCCCATCAACTAATAAAAAAAAAAAAAAAAAACCACTGCACAAGTAACGCGATCCAATCACCGTTATCCGTCATGCCGTGAACCAATCACCGCGCTTGTCGGAATATGACCAATCCAATTGGCCCGTCTGCAGTGACGTTTCTCATTTAAGTACTCGAGATTTGGGGCCATATTTTTCTTGGATTTTGTTTACAATTACACTTCCATAGCTTCCTTATTCGTAGGTTCAGAACAACTATAAATGAGGATCGTTGAGTTCCACACTGTGATTGATTAGGCTACTTTTTTTGAGGTACTGAACCCTCAATATATATATCTTTATCTGTAAATGTCGACAAAATGTAGTTTTCTACAACTGATTATTTTTAAGAAACAGATATTTGTCGACTACTCTAAACAAGAAATTAAAATATCCACGAGCAAGACTGCATGCCCATGCTAGTGAAATAATAAATACAGACTTCGGCCACCTTCGGCCTTGATTTCTTAAGCCCAAGACACACAGAGCGGGAGCGGCGCGGTCCGGGGCCGGGACAAGCGGGGCGGCGCTGTGCCGCGCCATAGCACCGTCCCGCTTTCCCGGCTCCGGCACGGCTCTGTGTGACTTGGGCTTTAAAAAACATTTTTTTTTGTTCTCGTAATTCGAGTCTTTCAGAGTCATAAAAACGAATAGATCCTTCTTCGCCGGGTTCCTAGCTCGTCGGTGTCTTAATCTGTCACTTAATTTGTTAGGATGTAACGTGAACTGCATATTATCATTAGCAACTCGACAACGGATAATCCTATTCCTATGCATGCGTGCAAACTACGTGTACATGAGTTGAATAGCTTATGAAAGAAAATTTGGTTTGGGACGAGGATACAAAAGTCGATAATTAGATTCGTAGCTCGAACAAAAGTTTAAACTACCACAATAATAGCCCTCTCTTCGTATTACGTAAAAACAAGTCAACACGAAATAAAAATACATTAGCCAAAACGGGTACCGACAAAATAATAAAATACGAGGTTCTCGCCCCGAAAATTATTTGGAAAGGAATCTCAGACAATCTAATTATGGGGGTCCACCCCGAGGCCCATATAATCTCTACTAAAAACGAGACGAAAACATCGTATTCATCGTGGTTTTATTTCGTTCATAATTACAAAGTCTCTCTACATAACTCGCAATGGACGCTGTTATTGCGCGCGTGTTTTTGGCGCGAAGAAAGGCATTTTTACTGCATTTTCGCATGTCCGCAACCATCATGTTTTTTTTATTATCCTGTTGGGGGATTTATGGCCCACGCAAGTAGGCTTTTGGCTGATATTCGAAGGTTGATAGGAAGAAAAATGCGATGAAGGTGTGGAAGATTAGTCCATTTATACTAGTGGCTCTGTGAGCTGTAGACCTCGCGAGTCTGTATATATCTTTTATTATTTTTTTCTCGACAAACATCCCCAACCCCTTGTTTTATTTTTATTTTTAAACTTTTTATTTTTATTTATTTTTTGTCTTATCTTATTTTATTGGTTAAGAAATGTGACCTGTAGAGGAAAACAGCCTCGGCGGTAGACCTTGTAAGCTGGCAACCCCCATAACTCCGTAATTTTTTTAAATTACCAAAAACTGACTCGACAAAAAAAATCTATGAATTTATCGATTCTGGCCACAAAATTTCACGAGAATCGGTTGAGAAACGCGACCTGTAGAGTGAAACAAACAAACAAACCACAAACAAACAAACAGATGGATATACAAAAGCAAATTTGGCCAAGCTGAAACAGAGCCAAACGTGTATGATCAATATTTTTCCACTCAACAGACATCAAAAGCAAATCGAAAATTGTTTCATCAGATAAATGGCTAGTGTTTGCCAGTTTGCCAATATCGCGCTGGCTTTGTTTATTCATGTAAAGTGAAATTAAATTACTATGGATAAAAACCGCGCGATGCAAAGAGGATTAAATATGGCGCTGGATGTTTAGGGCGTACATAAACGAGCAACAGGAACGAGACGCTACTGCAACCGTGTTGCTGGCAGGACGCCCAAATGTAGCTGTCATGTTCGTGGACATTTAGTTGCAGCAAAGTTTTGTCATCCAACAAGCAAATTATTATGAATCCGCACTATAATACAGGTATGCCGCGAATTTGTTGACTTGTTGTTTGAGTTACGCTGCAGACGATATAGTTCAGAGGACATAGGTATCAACTTTGCTATAAATGTTCAAGGGGCCAAATTTGGTACGCCTGTTCTTTAGATCCTACTTTGGCTACGCTGAAATTTGTTACACATGTGGTATTTGAAACACATTTGTCCAAATACCACATGTGTACCAAATTTCAGCCCTCTACGTCACTTTCTAGCTCCATAACGAACAAAAATTCGAATTCGTCCCTTATGGTAGGAAATCATGCTATAAAAGGCCCCTCCACGGGGCCCCCGTGCTGGGCAACCCTTCTTATATTGAAGAGTAGGATCTAAAGAACAGGTGTACCAAATTTGGCCCCTTAAACACTTATAACAAAGTGGGGCCTAGAGCTCTATACCGTCTGAACTGTCTGAAACACACTGATGTACTTTTGGTCGTCTATCTAGCTAGACTCTAGATTCTAGAGCGACTATCTGAAAGGAGTTCTGCCCCTGATCTGATCACCCTTTTCTGTTATCGGGAACGTAAACTAACTATCAAACTAGCATACACTTTTAAAACCGTATTTTTTCTAAGAGTATGTTTGCGTGCACACATTACAACACAGTGACGCAGCAACTCCTTTTCACGCTCGGTCGCCGTCATACCGCCACATAGCGTTACTGTCGCTCGTATGCAAATGGCCTTATAAATAGATACAGCTAGCGAAATTGCTTCCAAGTCTTTTATAATACCCGTGTCTGTACTTCGCCTGACGAAGAGGAAAAAGGTCAATCAAGGTGCCCCAGCGGTGGGATCCCGCAAATCCCACCTGTCTGGGGGGAGATTGGTGGAGACGTGGGCGAAATGAAAATTCCTTAAAAGACAAAGCTGCATAAAAAAGCGAACACTGATATAATTAAATTCAATACCATTCTTTTTTTTTTATTTTGTTTGGTAGAACTGAGATTGAAATGTTCTTTTGTTTCTTAATTGCTTTGGCAGTATTTGATATTAAATTTAACCAATATTAGACAAGATCTTAAGAGCAAGACTCGTCTTTCGTCTATTGCAACGGCAATTTCAAAAAAATTATCTAAAACAAAAGAGAGTGGTAAGAGAGAAAAGAAACCTTTCTACTTTTTCACTAAAACTAAATCTTATTTTACTCACCTTGGAATTGTATGACAGAAATACCTATGTTAAGTACTAAATGGTTCTTAACGTACAGGCCATTATACTGCCTTATAAAACCTCTATGTTATCTCCCGCTTGAGGTTGCTTAAGCCGTGTAAGCCGAACATGTAATACCCAATTACGCTTCTCATGTCCTGATTCGGCAGAAAAGTCCTCGCTGTATAAAATATCTTACAACGAAATCGGTTCAGTAAATAATGGTTTTCCGGCGTTCTGTCTAATAAAAAGCGATACTACAGTCCATCAAAATTACTCATTTTACTGAGGGACTCGAGCTCTCGACTCTTTCATAAGCCTGCTTTACTGGAAGTGTAAATAAAAATAAAATTGAGGAAAAACAACCCACTACGTCATGTCAACTACTCTACTACCGAGTCGGGTGCACTTTGCCAACTTTCTCAGTTTGCCTACTAGAACATTTTAGAGTAGAGTATTGCCAGTTTTTACAACTTTTTTTTTATATTTAATAACCAAGCTCTGTACTTTATAGACAATAAAGAAAAAAATCGTGACGAAAACTAAAAACTAATAGAAAGTGGCGCTGCTGAGTAGAATGCCTTATATTTATTTATACATATACTTTTTATGTGACTATACTCAATAGAATTTGTCCATTCATGATCGCACTTTAAAACGAAGGCATCTATTTATTCTACGATAGCTTTACTACTTCTGAAAATACATCAGTCCCTACTATCACTTTCGTCTCATTGAGGACTATTGCGTATTCGATTCAAAGTAGCCAACCCGTTCTCGGACGAAGCTGATTATAGGACGGCTATACCGACACGATGTCGCCTGGTGACGTCAGACGGACTATGTATCTATCACGCACGGTCGTGTGGTGCAAACAGTCAACTTAAGCGAAGAACGTAAGGCTTTTCCAAAAGATGATTTTGTACTTCGGAAGGCACGTTAAGCCGTTGGTCCCAGTTATAAAATATACGAAAAATATAGTTGTGTCATGTGCCTTGAGAACATAAGAAAAGGCGGCTCAATAACTTTAGCACCAGAGTTTGCGAGGTCGGTCGGGGAGATAACAACCCATTCATAACGAAAAAGAGGTAAGAAAAACTAAAGGTTTTTTAGCAAATTAAAAAATCTGACAGTCACCAGACTGATGCAGCGACAGGAAAGAAAGAAACTAGAAGTCAGAGTAGAAAGTCTTTTAGCCAATTCAGATGCTGCTTGGCTGCTTGAAAACTCTGGCAGCAAAAGACTACATACAGTAAATGGAAAGGAAGATAACATGCAATTGATGAAAAAATGCATGAAATGTTAAATTATAGAAGCATTTATTAGATTTGGTAGCAAGCAGGTAGAAGTAGTGCACTCATGTGGTGCTATAGAGTGGAAAAAGGTGTCAAATCTAAACCTCAAAACCCGAAATATTGTGGTTAGCGAGATTCATCTGCACTGGGCCAAACCGAACCATGATTGAACCTCATAAAAAAAGAGAGACATTTATTTCGGACACACACTAGCCAAGCTAGCAGTACAAAAGATGTTAGCTGATAACGATACGAATTTTGATGTAGCTTGGGTTGGTATCTAACGTAATTCTTTCACTCAGCCCACACTCCGGCTCAAGGGAAATTAAGCAAACGCCGCGGCGGCTTAGCGGCGCGGCGTCAAGCTGGCCACGTCTAGGTTAAACATCCGTCCGAATGCGACTTCTACTCGGACTTTATCTTTAGCTAATATGGAATAAAAGGTCTCTCCTCTATCGCGCCACGCATCTCGATCGCAAGCTAATATGGACCAGTCTTTAATGTAATGTAATAGGTCCAAAACCTCCTCAACAATAAACAAAGACAACTATTGATGATAATAATAATAATCAACTAAAAATAAAAAAAACACAACAGCTCTGTCAAAAAAATTATAGCCAGTGTCACTCGGGCTGAATGAATGAATGAATGAAATATACTTAGCTGGTTACATGCTGATTATATGTAATAAACGTTGCCCCACACACCCTAATCTGTTAGATGTTATGGTGGAATAAAGAAACGCACATACATACCTACATGAACCCTGTACACATTACATTCATTTTTCGAGCAGTGGTGTAACAAACAAGTAATGCCAAATCAGTTCCTCTTCTCGCGTCTGTAACTACGTGCACAGTAGTTGCATTTCGTGACTAAAATGTCCGGGCTTTTCTTGAGAAACTTGGCTTTTTGTCCGGATTAAAAAAAGAAATGGTAACCCTAGTCACGTGGGTCAAGCTGGTCATGCCGTCGCCGGTCACGTCGCGGGTCCCAAACAGCCGGACGAAATGAGATGAGATCGACGCCAATTCACTGGCGATACTGATAAATGAATGTAATCTAGCTTTCTGATCCAGATCTGTCGTTCAGTTTGCTAAAGACGTGATGTGGCTCAGAGATTGTTTTACTCTGTCTGTTCGATTTTCTATATTCTTTTTTCGGCCGAAAGGTAATCACACTAATAATATAAATGTGAAAATATATTTGGATGTTTAGATGTTTGGATGTTGAGATGATTGGATGTTTGTTCCGCTTTCACTCCTAAACTACTGGAAGGATTTGGACGAAATTTGGAATGAAGATAGTTTGTAACCTGGATTAACACATAGAATACTTTTTACCGAGAAAAATCTTATTCCCACGGGAAAATCTTACATAGCGCAAGCGGAGCCACGGGTGGACCGCTAGTTGATGAAACCTCTGACCGATTTCGGCCTCGACGAAGACTTCAACTCACAAAGCCTATTTTATAAGTAAGTCCTCGTACATTGCGGGCACGGCAACAATAAAATTTTAAATATGATGCGTGGTATCTAATGTTATGGGATTGCGAATTATAGGATCTCGAAATTGCGATGATACACATTCTTATACACTGAAGGCGAATAACAATACTCGTATCTTGATAGAAGTATTTCTGTACATAAATTTAATAATCTCTCAATAACAAGTGAGGAATGGGTGGTATGCCAATCAAATAACCGTAGACAATGGCATACGACCTTCAGTATATTACAGTAAGTATCATACCTTGCAACTCAATCCCGTTATTGCATATTGAGCACCGATCTTCCATTTATTATAACCCCCCCCCCCCCCCCCGCTCCTATATCATAGCAAACAATGGGCGCTCAATAAGCCAGAGGTGGCAAACCTATTGTGTACGTACACGTGCGAATATGTTCTCGACGTTTATTAGGGGGATTTGTTGGCATCGTTTTCCAGGAAAATGTTTCATGATGGAATTAAAAATAATCATATCAGGAAGTAAATGAACCTTACTTACGTAAATGAACTCATCATCGTCATCGTGTGGGTGTAAGGTCGACAACCAACTTCGTAAAAAAGGTTGAGTATTATGAAGTTTAGACCAATTTTTCTTTTTTTAATTTTAAAATACGTGCGGGAAATGTGAGAAATCTAACCATGCGGACAAGGAAAACATTATGACACGATAGCAATAGAAAATAAATTTTATAGATATTTCTTTGATTTATTTGATTATTGATGATAATAATTCTTAAAAACAAACAAAATTAATAACAAATCAATATTCTTGATAATTGAATGTAAACATTCAAAAACGTTTTTTTACAAATTAAGTAAATGTATCCATTGATATAACTAAAACAAAGAGGAGCTAAGTTAAAATAAATGATAGCCTAAGCAATTTAAAATCGTACTCATTATTTCATGTAAATAACATTTTGTTTGTTCAGTAAGCAAAATGTTTTCTACCCCTGCTGACGTAATGGAAAGTCCAATAGTTCATGTTCGGCGATACCATCTGCGCCCGATCGCTATTGGCTGGCTGCTGTTCACTTCATTGCTCTTTTAATAGCATACAGCTGGCTGTGGCAATGTAATAGTTATTTATTATTCAGCGAAAACTACGGGGAATAAATCTCTACAAAATGGTAGGGTCCATTCAGCCCATGTTTTAAATCATATTTCCACCGATTTCTTTTTCCGGAAAATTTATTTTAAACGTCGTTCTTTAGTGACCGGTCTCCAAAGTTTATCGACACACAAAAATAGTTCACAAGAGAAAGGTCAGAAGGTAAAGGTTTTCATAATAAGCTGTGGATATTGTAGTAGGTAGTATATTCTTCCTTGTTATGTAATAATACTTTATAGTAATATATAATGTACTACTGTTTGATGTCCCGAATAAAATAAAAATAATTTTTGAGAGCTACTAAAACATGTAAGAAATTCTGGTGGAATTGAATATGTATATTATCGTTTTGTAGAGACCTATTACCTACACCCTGTATATAAAGAGATTAATACACAATAGGCTACTACTTAGAAGATAATTTCGAATGAATTTATTAAAGCAAATAATGTTGCACTTTTCTCACTTAAGCTTACCATTAAGTTAGAAAGAGACAGTTGCACGGAAAGACTCGCTAATGCACGTGTAAATGTCGAACACCTCTCAAATCAAACCCGACCCTAATTAATTGAAAAAATCCCAGATTCTAGCAGATACCGATCGATAAAGAAAAAATAAAGAGCCTTACCATTTTGGTATTTCTGAAATATAAGGAAAATAGGTCATAGTATTGCATAACATTCCAATGAACACAGTAGATTTAAATGAATATTTTAAAGTAGTACATATTTAAATCGCCGCGGGTAGGCTCGAGCCCCTCAGTGGGGACGTATACGAGCTGTTGATAATGGATCACACATTTGAAACAATTTTACAGTTTTACCCTTTTATTTTTTTCAGTAGTGACAGGATAATTAAGCTTAATTTTAGCGTTATTTTTCTTCCAGAATTGGGAGCAATCCCATTTGTGTGTAAGAATTTTGAACAAAATACGCAATGAGTTTAAAAACATGAATTTTTCATTATATAAGAGAAATTTGTATAAGTGGTTGCAGAATCAGATATTTTATAATGTTAATGAATTACTAGAGCGCCGTCCTTCTTATTATTATAATATTTTACCTACCTATATATAATTTGCATCCTACAATTTTTTTTATCTGAACATGAATGTGCTTTCTATTTTGTGTCATCTTTATACCGTGTTTAATGCATATAAAGACTTTATTATTATTATTGAAATCTTAACCGTAAGCTGTAACCGTAGCCACTACACATACACTTGCTCAAACGCCCACACAATATACAAAATTCAACACCTTACCACGACTGAAACCTTACCTTGTTTCAGGGTAGTGTTTTCACGTAATAGTTACCTAACTTCAGGTCTCTTGAGAGAGTTTCGGGTACCTCAGATCTGATAGACTACCTCCTAAAGAAAGACTGAATCAAGTAACGATTTATTACAACATTCCCCGAATCATCATCATCATCATAATCGTTGGGTTTGTAAGGTCGACAACCGACCTCACAAACCCAAGCTTATTTCTCTGTGGTTCCAACCCTGAATAATATGTTACAATATTTTTAGCTCGACTAAAACACATTATGTCGCGTAAATACATTATCAGCTATATCCCAACCACAGAACATATAAAAGATCTCTTTTATATGTTCTGTGAGTGATCCCAACCAAGTGAGGGGCACCTACTCTAAAACAGGCCATAGTAGACCACGGGGTGGGTCGAATAAACGTACACATAGATTCGAAATTCGAAAATACATCAGTAAATAATTAGGTAGAAATATGACAAATATGAATAAAGTAACTAGACAGAATTAAGGTAAATTGTTTAATTTTACCTACCTATTATTTACTACACCCTTATGTCATTTACACAAGGCAGAGCCAGCGCCTCGCAATATAGCGATTCGTTCTCCATGACAAGTGCCTTAAAGACATTACATATGCCCAACCCCTGCTATACCCATTATTGTCCCTTATCGGGCACATTTGTTTGCCGAAGGACGTTGCCAATAGTCAGGATATCCAATTATCCCTCAGAACGCGCTCCATTTTGTGGAAATTTTGGAATTGGACAGAATTAGTTTGTTAGTATAACAAGATGCGAAGCGATCGTCCTTTGTTTCTCCGAGAACAAGATTTGGGTTTAATCGACAAGAGAAAGCCAATGTCATATCGTTATCGATTCCACTTATAGTTCTCACAATGGGATTAATGAGAAAACCAACAAACTAGCAAAGGCATCTCTAAAAAGTTTATATGAGATGCGGCGGAGGTTTGTTATTATAAAATTACCAGTTTTACGAATAATCTTCACAGCCACCAACGCCAAAATGTGGGTAAATACAGCAACCCACCCTACAGTTAGTAAGTACGAGGACTAAGTAAGTAGGTATAGGATATCGTACCAACTTCAGTATATCAAATTTCAGATAAAAAGTTGCTTTAGGCACTAAAAAGATTTATCAAGACAAGATAAAACCGACAAAACCACAGTGAACAATATCAATTGGAGAGCAAAACAAACTTTGTCGCAAAATGTCTCCCTAGAGGGACATGAGTGTCTATTTGTTCGGGTTCCGTAGTTTGATACATATCGCACGCTATGCAAGAATAAGATCTGAAAATCTTTTGATCAACGACTTTAACGAGTTCGTTATTATTATTACTTGTTGTTTTTTTTTTGTGGTTGGTACATTACTACTTTGGTATACATAACGGTTAGGTCAGAGAAAAAAAAGGTATCTACCAAAAATCAGTCGTATTTTTTCTCGTGATTGTGCTTACAACAATACACAAATGGTTTGCATATAAAGACTAGATGGTTTTAAACACGTTATTCAATCGAAAAACCAAATAAATACACTACACAAAATAGTTGATATTGAACGATTTGGTAACACTTCATAAAATTATTGATCCAAAGGTAACAGAAACACACAAACACTTAAATATCAAACAAAGTGTCGTCACGAAAATTAGAACCAATCCCAAACGCCTTATTCGATTGTAACCAAAGGTTTGCGACCCCATCGATCTCATCGGGCCCTGATTTATGTCTCGGCAGCAAATTGAGTTACACCTGTAACGAAGGTTGCCCTGGACGAATTATCGCCGATACGCGCCAGAGATAGCGGATAATTTATTGCAAAACAGGTTTTTTTTTTTTTTTTTTTTTTTTTTTATTTCTTAGGGAAACAAACAGCTTATAAAATACTTAAATTCTAGTTTACACATATAAATATTACTTAAAGCCAAAACAGTTTCCACAAATATCTAATACAAAAGTCGTTGTGACAACTCTTATAAATAACGCAAATACAAATATAATAATGAGTATCGATTAGTATCGTTAACAAGTAGGTATATGAAAGGTTACTAATTTTGACAATCTTGTTTAAAACTTGTACTTTTTTTTATGGTATTTACATAGTTATACAGTCTGCGGTCAAAAATATCAATTTCATTATAAAACTTGTTGTATGTCGAGCAGGATCTTACTATGAAGCGATTTTTAGCGTACTTTGTGGGTGAGGGTAAAATAGAAAACAACTGGTTGGAACAGCGTAATCTTACTGAAGGGCATTTAAAAGAAATTTTACTAATAAGGTAAGGAGAATCGACTAAGTTGTGAATAATTTTATAAAGATATATTTGATCCCTGTGTTCGCGGCGTTTCTGAAGGGAGACCAATCTATTTGTTTTATTAATTGAGTTCTTGCTCTTAAAACTTATCCATCGCGTAAATTTATTTTGGATGCGTTCCACTGATTTAGCATACTTAACATATTGAGGGTTCCATACTGTAGAGGCATATTCCAGTTGAGATCTAACTAAAGAGTTAAAAAGTAATATAAAAGTATTCATATTTTTAAAGTTTTTTCCTTGTCGGAATAAAAACCCAAGCATTCTATATGCTTTGGAAGTAATCTTTTCAATATGTTTAGAAAACAATAGCTGACTATCCAGGTACACCCAGGTCTCTCACCTCAGACACCCTGTTCAAAGTACGGTTATTAATAGAATAATTATAGACAAAAGTATTAATTTTTCGAGAGAATGATATAATTTGACATTTATCTGCGTTAAGTTGAAGGTTATTTATTTGACAATAATGAGCTAAACGATCTAAGTCTTTTTGTAAATTTTGACAGTCTTCTAAAGATTTTATGGTTGCAAAAATTTTGGTGTCATCTGCGTATAATAAAGCACTTGAATACTGAAAACATTTGTTAATATCATTGATAAAAATATTAAATAGCAGAGGTCCGAGGTGAGACCCTTGGGGAACGCCAGAAGTAATTGGGACAAAGCTAGAGATGAAACCTTTCACGGCAACAGCTTGGGTGCGATCCCTGAGGTAAGATTCCAGCCACCGTAGCAGGTCACCGTGTATACCGACCAATTCAAGTTTCCGTATTAGCAAAGAATGTGAAATTTTATCGAATGCTTTGGAGTAATCGGTATACACGGCATCCACCTGATAGCCTTTAGCCATAGCCTCAAGGACAACATCGGTAAAATCAATTAGGTTTGACTCGGTGGAACGCATACTCACAAAACCATGCTGCTGTAATATTAGGTGCGATCTTAACGAGGGAAATAATGTATCATAAATCATGAGTTCAAAGAGTTTGGGAAGTCGAGACAGTTTAGAAATTCCACGGTAATTCCGAACGTCATGTTTGCTACCACTTTTAAATATCGGTACAACCAGTGAACGTTTCCAGACAGTAGGCATGACACCTGTCGATAAAGATAAATTAAAAAGAAAGCTTATTGGCTCCGACAATTCTTTCCTACATTGCCTAAGAAACATCGGATGAATCTCGTCCGGTCCACTACCCTTATTGATATCCAAACGAGACAGATACTTTTCAACTTTCTCAGCCGTAATCGAAACCGTACTTATCACGAGATCATTAGCAACTGCTTCATTTTGGTTTAGATTTGCAACAGAATCGAATTCGAACACTGACTGAAAATAGGTATTAAACATTGTGGCAATAGCTTTCCCATCAGAGGCATGGTTGTCGTCTAAATAAAACGTGTCCGGCAAACCACTACTCCTCTTCATTGCATTAACAAATGTCCAAAAGTATTTTGGATTTTTATTGATATTATCTTCAGCCCTTGATTGAAATATGGCATAGCATGATGACTCTAAATTTTTTATTTGTTTACGAAGTGAAGAAAAGTAGTTATAATCACTAATACGTCCATAAATTTTCCACTTTTTATGTATTTTTAGTTTTTTATTAATTAATTTGATTAAAGGTTTTGTATACCAACTAGGATATCTCTGAACATTCGCCACAACCCTAGTGGGAACGTGCTTATCAATGATATCATTGAGAACATCGTAAAAGTTTTTTACAGCTAAATTAATGCAATTAACATTAAGATGAAGCTGCCAGTTCACTTCATTCAGTTTGGTCCTTATAACGTCATAATCAGCTGCATGGAAACGCCGTATGACACGAGGAGCCGGACGTAGGTCGCATTCCACACGGACCAGATCCAACTCTATTTCTAGGGAGGGGTGATGACGGTCCTCGGGGATTGCCAATGGTTGTGTGCGCGTTACAGTGCAATGTTTTGAGTTGGAGATAACGAGGTCCAGTAATCTGTCATTATGATTATATACGCCATTAAATTGAGACCAGCTAGTAAAACAAAGAAAGGTATGTAATTGCGAAGTTAAGACATCAAATGATGGATTTTGTAATATTAGGCTATTTGGATTACTATTGTCACAACTCCATATTGCATGACTGATATTAAAATCACCCAGTAATAAATAATCACTATTTGGGTTATCAACATGAAGGTCTGATATATACTCAAGCCATAAAGATTGAGATTCAGCATGCGATTTAGAATGAGGAAAGTAGCAACAAAATATAAATAGCAATTTGTCATCTCGGCCCCGCACTGGGCTTGAAGAAATACACAGAAGGGTCACATCGGAATCGGGCGTAACGGGCACAGCTCGTTTAGGTCTCACATCTACCGTCAGCCCTCCGCGCACTGCTATCAATGTACCGCCTCCCTTTGTACCTCCCAAACGTTCGTAATCACGATCGGTCCTATACACACTATAACGGCTGTCAAAAAGTTCTGAGTCAAAAATGCCAGGAAGAATCCACGTCTCCGATATACAAATGATATCGTAATTGTTGTTTAAGACATTCCTGAAAAAAGTGTTGGTTTTACTACGCAATCCCCGGGCATTTTGGTAGAAAATGTTTAAAGCCATTGGTGAATATAATATTTTAAATAGCTCTTATAGACAGCGTGCAATGAAATTGTGAAATAATAACAATCAGTAAAACTATACCATAAAGATAAAATTGTCCTGCCAACATGAATAATTAATATTGTGATAATTGTAAGTAAAAAATAAATTGATTCGCCCTCCGATATCCTGTCATTGTAGTTATTATTATTATTTTTCTTAAAAAGTTCCAACAAGTCAACCCACAATAAACTAATAACCAATCTTAATTTGATACAACAAAACGGTACAAAAACTGGGATAACTCTTACGAGATCTTGTTTAAACACTGTTCTGACGTGATGTGTATCACAGGCGATTTATCCGTGCGACGAACCATAATAGTGCAATTGCGTACCCAGCAATATTGGTAACCTTTGTCTTTCACTATGGCCCTGGTTTTGTTAAGTAGCATCTTGTTATAGGCTGAGAGATGATCATTGATGTGTATTCTGCCATCGTTGCCAGTAAAGCCCAGTTGTGAAGCTTTCAAGTCTCTCACCTTCCTCAGGGCTGATATAAAATCATCTTTTTTGTATCTGGTTTGCATCTTCAGTATAATAGGTTTGTGATTTTTACCATCAACATCGTTTTTTACTGCAACTCGAGTAACAAAATCAATATCAGTACCAGGATTCAAAGGGAAGCCGCTGATCTTCGCCAATGCTTCCACTGTGTTGATTAGGTTTTCACCTTGAAGATGAGGGACTCCATTAATTTGGATGTTCGATCTGCGCACCCACTGTTCGTTTTTTCTATGCTCATCTTTCAAATTCTGCATTTCCCTCACCAAGTCGCTTAACTCCGTCTTACCTAACTCAAGTTCATCGACTCTCGTCTCAATACTGTTAACACGATCAGCCAAATTATCAAGCTTCTCATTGAGAGTTGCTTTCATGTCGGTTATGTCACTCTTTACTTGGGACAGATCAGACTTTATTGATTCAATTGCTGACATTTGGGTCTGCATCACTGACAACTTACTCAAAATCATATTAAACATCTCTGTATTTGGAGAGACGGAACTCGAGCTACTCTCCTCCTTGGCGGCGGCGTTAAGTTGCCTAGGGCTGCTTACCTCCAAAGCAGCACCCGAAATCCTAGTCAGATTCAACTTCGAAGAGTCCGCAGACACATCAAATGAAGTATTCGTATCACGACATCCTCCGCATTTCCATGAAGTTCTACCACCTCCGAGCCTGTTAAAACCACGCTCCGTTATACCACTACAATGAAAATGGTAAGTCTTACCGCACGCTGCACATTCCGGGCCCTGTCCCACAGATTCGTTGCAAGCCGCACACTGAGTAGTAAACATATTATTACCTCTACTTTACTTGCGATAAAATCGTAGATACCGTGGTACAGGTCAGAGCTCCGCGCAGTAGTGTCGCTTACCTATCGCAAGGATAGAGTAGTACCGGGGACTCAGCGCTCGGGTAGCGGTTCACAATTTCACGCCGTGACGTTCACTCACTTGTGGCGCAGTGGTACAGCGCTTGACTTCGGCGCGGGAGACGCTGGGTCGAAACTCACTGGGCGATGCACAATAATAACATTTCTTCGAATCCCAATACTACACCTCTCCAGAAATGGAGAGAGTGCAACAGCAACACAAAAATCAAAATGGCCGCGGCTCCTTATGGTCACCTCCACAAGATAATAAGAGAGGGGCCGATTTCTTGATAAATACAAATTTTAAACTCAATAAAAATAACTGCACCAAAAAATTGCGAGAAATAAAACACGTCCGACCACAATGACGACTCGATACAAAGAGGATGAAATTTTTAAAAGTATAGGTAATTATTATGTACACTGAAAAAAGAAGATGGCTAAATGATTACAGACTGCAAAACAGGGTCATAATTCGCAGCAAAAATAAAAAACTAACACAAAAAAAAACAGTTTTGCGAAGATATTTTTCTAGTTACCAAAATTGAGTTATTTCTGAAGTAACATGTGTTCAGCTAAATACAATTTTGATTGTTTGGTGTAAGTACTTTTTCACCTCTCCACCTCGGAAAGTTGGCTTTTAATGCCCGAAAACAGGGTCGAAAATCGCTTATTCATTTCTAGACATGAGAATGGTTTGCATGTCTAGAAATGAATAAGCGATTTTCGACCCTGCAATGCAAACCATTCTCATGTCTAGAGAGGAGAATTAGTTTGAATTTCGAACATTATCTTACACAGGAAAAAAGTTTTTTTATGGGGTGTGTTCCGAATCAAACTGTCAGCGCCATCAGCGATCAGAAAACCAAAAGATTGTATGGGTTTCGCCTGCCTTTGAGTGCGCTAAAATCGATTTAAGCGCGTCTTGGAACGCAGGGATAGGTTTTCATACAATTTTGGAACGCACCCTAAAAAGACATAACCTAAAAGTTTGTTTATTGTTTTGGTTGTTTATTTTTATCTTATTAACTAAAAATTTAAAAGAATTATGATAAATACAATAATTTAATCACAACTTATAGAATAATATCTAAAATAAGAGAATTCTTGTATATTTTTAAGTACCAATATTTACGTAGGTAAGTAAATAGTTAAATGATTTCCTTGCCCATACAGGTGAAAAATAATGTGTTGGGTCGAACCTTAGAATCCCTCGCGAGCTTCAGGAGTCTATTTTTAGAAACACTCGCTTCGCTCGTGCTTCTATTACAGACTCCTTCGCATGCTCTGGATTCAATATCAGTTCTCTGAGGAAAAATCAACATTCCTCTCTAACCTAACAAATAACTATTGTTTGACGTTCTTACGAAACGTCATAGTAAAGAACTTGCACATGTCTTTATAGCTACTGATGTTTATTAATACGAATACGTAAAAAACCTCATAACTAGAAATTTAGATTGCGTTAAAAATATATTGAAGCGACATGTTTACAAGAAGTTATGGAATAAAAATCTATAAAATAACTGATCGCCACTTTGGCGCCTGCGCAGACCGAATAGAAAATAAACCTTGAAAATAATTGTTACCTTTTTCACCTGTCAGTAGGCACAGAGATATTTTCTGCTTTACCTGAAAAGAAATAAAAACAAAATTATTTTCCGGCACAAAAACACTTTTCCGAAGCAAGTAGGTACCTAAAAAGAATGTAAGAATAACAAAAGAAAAGGTCCGCTCTCTATTGAATGTTATTTCGTAAATAACAAAGCAATTACTCTCAGGCAGACAGTCTTCTGACATTTTTTTATCGCTAGTCTGACAACCAAAGTTAGTGGGGTCTAAGGTAATGAAAATATCTACACAAGATTTTTTTTTACTAATAGGTAAGTTAAGTCCCTCGGTGGGGACGTATATGAGCTGTTGATGAAGTTAAGTATAGTCAATTCGAAAGTGGCTAGATAATAAAAAAGAAAAAGAAACAAACGATAAATAATACGAATTTGCTAATATAAAACAAAAAACAACGACGTACCCGCCCATGTTGCACTGGAATATCAATATTTGATTAAATTGACTTTATGTTTACTCATAAGGATGAATGAAATATGGGAAGGCCCATATTTCATTCTAAATAATATACTATTATTATATATTATAACCACACCGCACCGCATTCAATTTTCTCCTCATATTTACAAGGAAAGTTTATTAGGTAGGTACCTATCTATATTTATTTATCATTTAAAGTAGGGTCTTCATTAACTACAAGGGATTTCACGGACAGTTAACCAAGAATATGAAATAGAACTGGCCATAACACTGGCTTATATTCGTACTAACTTAAAGAAGCTCGTAATAAGTTTTATAGACCTTCCGGAAAATGAGGTCACTTGGCTGGAACTTAAGGGAAAGAAAATATAGCGTAAAATACTTAATAAACTTCGGAAATGTTCCGATTATTCTAAAGGTGGAGTTCCGCTACGCCGACCTCTACGGCACGGCTAGTTTAGCTACGACGTAGCTATATTTCTACGAGCGTAGCTATCGAATCTTGTACGAGTGATTTCATACAAAATGGCATAACTATGTCTTTCTCTTGATGCAATACGTAAGCAATAGATAAATGTAAGATTCTAGTCGTAGTAAATGGGTGTAAAACTCATTTGGTCAAACGTAATTTAATCATTACAACTGTATTTAAATTTTAACAAAGCCTGCAGTCTTTGCTGCACTCTAAACTATTTTTGGCTGGGAAAGGTACGCTTGTAAAAAAAGGTTTGAATACAAAAATCATTTTTTTACTTACATTTTACAGAACATTAGCATAGGAATAACTTCACAAGGTTATAAAATCCAAATGTGTAAATGAGGCTAGTAGCACCAGCTGCTGGTATTCTGCTCCAGCTGCTTTAATATTTAGCTTATTTTAACACGTAACTACAACGCGATATTAAATGTTAAAATAAATTGGGTGACTACAGAGAAATACAAAGCTAAACTTAGCTAAAAATAGACATATCAATTTTGCCAACTTGCTTTTTCGTCTTATGATGAAATAAACGATCTACCAAACAGTTCTCTGCCCACATATGACCCAAGTTTATCTTTCTGCTACACGTTGTGATTCTGTATACAAATACGACAAACAAAGAAACGAATAATGTAGCCAACAAATTGCTATAAAATTGCTTAAAAATTACTGGGTATTTAAATGCATAAAAAATAGTTTTACTGCGGATTTATAAGTTTTAACTATGATATAGCATTTATATAGCATTTATAGCATTTTCATAATAATCTAGCAAACGACGACACTGTAAGAAATACTCAATATACTTTATTTACTTTCGCAAGATAAGTTTGTATCAATAAAGAGATTTCTTCCAGGTTGGTTGTGATTCTTACATTGGTATTGAATTTGAATGTGGATGGATATGTTGGCAGAGGACGACCAAAGAAAAGATGGATGGATTGTGTAAAGGATGGTGGTGTTGGTGTTGAAATGACGGCTGATAGGGATGAATGGAGGAAGAAAACATACTGCGCCGACCCCAAATGATGGGATAAGGGCAAGCGAATGATGATGGTAATGATTCTTATAGCTGTTACGAATATCTAAATATTTTTGAAGTACAAAATTAATTGTGTCCAAGATCGACACAATTTTAAATTCCTAGCTTTATAAATATTCTTAAAAAAGACACATGTAATTTTTGTCCGTACTATAACCACCTTTCTTTGCCAATACTTTTGTAAGTCTATAGTAGGTATATACCTACCCACACACGTTTGAACAAGCCGCTCCTTATATTGACCACTGTAAACATTGTCGTCGTATAAGTGACACGACTACATCAACTGATAGGGTGCAGTGTACTTAGCTTTTTGGTTTTGATATATTCTAACGAAATTCTTTCTTTTTTTTAGATGACAGCTTTTTACGATTTTACTACACAATTATTATTTTTAGACTGGGAAAAAATAAAAACAAGAAATTACGGGTCGTATTGGACACCATTTTATTTCAAGTAATACAGTTAGAATAAAAATCCCGCCCGGTAAAGAGCCTGCGACCCTGTGCGTCGGAGGCAGATACACTACCACCTGGGCTACGGAGCCGTCAAATACACCGTGAAATTTACATCGTTTTGTTCCCGCCGTGTAGTGATAGTACCCGTCAAATTGAACAACTTTTCATGAAAAAAAAAAATTCCTGTGACAAAAAAATTTTTGGTCTCTCCATACAAAGTGAGACTCCCGAGCGACCCATTTTGTATGGAGAGACAAAAAGAGAAAAATTTTTTTGTCACTGGAATTTTTTTTTCGTGCAAAGTTGTTCTTTTTGACGGGTACTATCACTACACGGCGGGAACAAAACGATGTAAATTTCATGCTGTATAGCTACGACAAAGCTCTGGACTCTTTATGATGACGCTTAAGCCTCGGAGATGGATTTCAGTACCGGGATAAACAGTTACAAAACAAGCTTAGTTGTTTAATTAAGTTTTTAACTTATTTTTGCAACCTAAAGATATTCATACGATTTTTATATTATTGATGAGTTCTTGTGTAACTTAAAGAGACGAATCTATTGGTGATTTTTTTAAAACATTAATAAAGAAAGAAATCAACAAAGAGATGCTATGCACCTTTTTCACTTATCTACGACACTACCTATATATATTATTATTTCCTTGTCGTCTCGCATTGTTTTGTATTCTATCCGAGGGGATAAGATATTTTCCCGCGGTAAAAAAATTAAAACGTTACTCGAACTATCACTGTTTGCAAAGTTTTGTTAATCTTTTTTTTTTGTTAATTCTTTTTTCAACAGCTCATATACGTCCCCATCGAGGGGCTCTTATTACTACGCTGGCCCAGTGCAAATTGGTCGACTTTACACACAAACTTTAAATATTTATATATTTACGCATAAATAATTAAATTTAATATTAGTATTAAATAGATACCCGGACAGAAAACAGCTGTTACATTAACTCTACAAGCGGATTAAGTGAAGTTCGCAAGGGATGTGTGCTAACGCAGATAGATGACGCAATATTTGATAAATAATGCACGGCTCCGTCTTCATTAGGGGCGTCTGGGCGCGGTCGTTAGGCACAGAGCCAAATCACTTCACGATCGAAGGTATTTTCAACGACAAATTACAGTAAGTTTTAAAATGACTAACATAACATATCACACTAAATGGAAAAATATATTTGGATGTTTGGGTGTTTATCTGCTTTCACGCCTTAACTACTAAACGGATTTGAATGAAATTTAGAAAGGAGATAGCTTGTACTCTAGTTTAACACATAGGATACTTTTTAGGGAAAAAGTCTTACTCCCACGAGAAAATCTTACACAACGCGATCGTAGCCGCGGGCGGACAGCTAGTTAGATATATATAATAAACAGAGAAGTAAAAAAGTAAAAAAAAAAACTGATTTATCCGTGAGAGGTTTAGGTAAAAATCTTTGCGCAATTTATAGGATTTATCGGACCTTTATAACGTAATCTACTCTGCCATGTGGTGACGGCAGAGTAGAATACATTTGTCTGGCACCAACCTCTACTCTTCCCGTGGGTGTCTTAAGAAGCGACTTAGGGACTACATATTGAACAGGGAACGGTTAGCAGCGCTCTCTGATACATTAATCTTTTAATCTGCGATCTCCAACCCGCCTGCCAAGCGTGGAGATTATGGCAAAACCTTCCATTGAAGTGGAGGATGCTCATAGTCCAGCAGTGGACTGTAACGGGCCGTTTTTTTTTTTAGAACGTAAATCAAATTCGCTGGTTGATTTCATTTAGAGCATTATCCATGTTCGTGATCCCGGAAACAATAGCAGATAGTAGTCATTAAGTCATCAGTAAAGAGCCATTTTCACTAGAGTCATTGTTGGTCTAGTGAAAATGGCTACACAATATCCATTCATCCACCTGACCAAAAGCGAATGTAAACAATTTAAAGAAAGAGCATTTTCAAAATAGCTCTCAAGATACACATCCGTTTCCGGAAAATAATACAACTGTGATGAAATAAGTAGAAGCTCTGAATTATGCACGGATTAATTTATACAAGGATGAAAATAAAATGGCGGACTATTTACACTAACAAAAGTTAGAAGCCGCGCGTATTCAGCTGCTTGAATATGTTTTATTTTAGTAAAACATTCAAACGAACTAACGTAGGAAAACATGCTGAAAATTCAAGCTTTTTTTCGTAGAGGGAGGGATTTTTTTATCCATTAACTTTCAAGTGAAAGGAAAATAAAAATAACATATCACAAAAAATAGTTCTTTAGGTGATGCAAATATTGCTCACCATTTCAAATTGATCTGCAATAATAATGTACCTAACAAGCCTTAAGAAGAAAATAAATTAATGGTGAACTGACACACAAAGTAAAAAAAAACAACAACAGAGTCATCACTAATACATTTTGCCGTGTGAATGTACTTCTACATATCAATCGCGATGGCCGAAATCAGTCGAAAAGATCATCATCAAAATAATCGAAATTGCGTTCAAGAATAAATCGCCAAAACCGCGTGCTAAAAACCGCGCGGGTGCTTATACCAATGCGAAGAGGCGCCAAAAAGAGTAATTCCCATTTGGGACGACTTAGTTCTTTTTACTTACAATGGAGATAATAAAGTACGAAGTGAATTCCTCCAAGTTTTGTTATGTTAATCAGCCAAGTTCTGGGCTCAGTCAGCTGATAGCGTAGTAGAGTTTCCATTTCGCCGGTTCTAAAACTTTAGCTGTAACTCGCATCGAAAGACTTAAGAGATTTCAATTGAAAATGCTTGATTACTTTATCTGTTGCTGTTGAATTGGTCCGTGTAGTTTATAGCCCGAATCAGAATTCACTTTGGCAAAAAAACTTCATAATATAGACCTCCGTTTTATCATAGAAGCATAAAAAGAAGTGTCAGGTCAGTGGCCTAAAAATTTTGTTCTAATTTTCAAAACATAAAATCAAAACATTTATGAGACATTTTACGGGCTTACCGCGATATTATTTTTGTTGAGGAGACCCGATATTTCGGCGCTGTTGCAAGCACCATCGCGTCGCGGGTAGACTGGAGAGACGTTGCGGGTAGAACTAGGGACAGACATATCTGTCTACCCTCATTCTTCTTCGTTAAAATTATATACTTATATAAAATCAATATCCATAACTCGAGCACTAGCAACGCCGTCAAGCAACGTGTCTGAGCCTTATTAAAAAGTTATGAATATAAAGTTAAATTATTCAGCCGTGCGATTTAGGGTAGGGTGGGGGGTGGGGTAAGAACACTCTTCCGGAAAAAATGTGAAAACTTTTAATGGCATTTGCCCGGCCGCCTCAACTGTGCCCGGGGGAGCTGAGGTCAATTAGCCCACTTGTAAGCTTCGTGCGAATTCATTTTACGATTTGTTTAATGCGCCAGGTGCGTAGGCTGTATTGTTCGTACTAAAATCAAAGTCAAATGAATATACTCAATTCAATTTTGTCATGGCCTGATTCACGCCATGTATGTCTGTTGGCCAGACAACATAGTTCATAACTTGAGTGGCAGTCCAAAAGCCTGTTTATACTTGCACAAGTATAGTGGCGAGTTAACTTCCGTCAATTAAACTCGGCAAGTCTCAGTGGAACAAAAGACGACCGCTTAGGCGACGCGCGTCAGAAATCTTTGCGGCAAGTATAGTAAAACTGTCAAAATATACCGGGCCCTCAGCAAGCTGTCAAAATAGGCCGGAATTGGGGATCGGACTACTTTCTTTTAATTTTATAAATCCAAACTTCTCAGTTTCTGCTATCGAACACTAAAATAATTTTTGCTCTATCTTTAAAATTGACCGAGTTATAAAGGTTTGAAATTCAAGACTAGACAGAGAGGCACATACCCACTTGTGACGTCATTTGTTAGTAACGCCATATAATCTCCATACAAAAAATCGTTTTTGAAAGAGACAGACATATTGAAACTTTAAAAAATCTTTGTAAATTAGTTTTCCAACCGATTCTGCTTTTTTCTTCATTCATTAATTCATTAAAATTATTAAAATCAAAATATTATTGCCAGAAGATCTGTGTAAGTTATTTACGTTCTCAAATATAATTCTGCCCTTCTTAGCAAAGGCTTTTGATGTTAACCTTTATTTTAGTATTTCTATCACATTCTGTATGATATTGGGCCCGACATCATTCGATTTGTTATCTCAACATTTGCGAGGTATCAAAGGTATTAGACATCAAAGAATACACGGGTCAATAGACTTTGAATGAGGGTATGTATCTACAATATTCAATCTGCCGAAAATCCCTTCATACTCAAAACATGTGTTTGCGAATACCTATAATAAATAACTTAATCAAATATATGATTATCATTATGCACCCACCTAATTAAAATAAAAGATTTTGCATTATATAGGTAGAAATGGCCCAGAAATATTCAGTACTAGCTTTTTTGGCTACGCTCGCGTTATGTAAGATTTTCCCGTGGGAATAAGATTTTTTCCCGTAAAAAGTATCCTATGTATTAATCCAGGGTGCAAACTATCTCCATTCTAAATTTCATTAAAAACAATTAAGCACTTAAGGCGTGAAAGCGGAACGAACATCCAAATATATTTTTATCTTTATAATATTAGTGTGATGTGATGTGAAAATCGTATCTGCCTGCATCACAGAGCAACATTTACTAGCGTTCTTTGGCATTTTTAAGTTTCTACATCTATGTTAAGTTCCTTTTTTTATAGTTGTTAATAATAATTTATGTGAATACACCTGGAAAGGTAGGATCTGGAGACCCCGACATATTATTCAGCAAATTCATCTGCAAAACTGTTATTATATTTACAATAAGGATTTCATTTCAGTTCATAACTTTTAACAGAGCCATCTAACATACAAAACCACTTTTACAAAATAGTTAAGTAGTGGTTGTGTGGCTCGACTCTTGACGTTAACCACAAAGTTGAGCATAATCCTATTAATTCTAGTAAATTAGGGCGATTATACGAGTACTGCCATTAGCTTGTTAAAACTATCCTGCTTAACATGCAAATAGGTACTCGTATTTCTACTATCTTTCACTGCACAGTTCGTCAACTAGTTTGTAACAATTTGATTACTTTCATCACTATTAACCTGTATAATATTATTATTCAACGAGTTAATAAAAGCGATTAAGTCTTAGTGAGTGAGTTAATGACGCGGCACGTTGCGATTAAAAGTAGATTAACCAAGTTTACAAACTTTTCTTCGTAAATTTTAATATAGGTAGTATTTTTTAAATACATATATTTATGAGGCCGAGAACACAGAATTAATATAATACTGCCATACACAACGGCCACCCCTCCGACTAATCAGCACTTCATCACCCCGCCCCACATTGTGACAGGTTGGATGGAGAGCGAATTAGGAGTATCGAATCAAGATGGCGCGGCGGGGCGGCGGCGGCAGCGCGCGTTTTGTCGTCAGCCGTACAGCGTATAAGCCGTGCGGATAAAGAATACATCTCTTTCCCAAACTTGACACTGGCACAAAGTTAATCTAGTGCCATAAAAAAAAAAGAATACATCTGAAAATGGCGGCGGGTACTTATGGTACGGTTGGCAAAACAAGTTCTCAAAAATCGATTTTTATTTTTCCTACTGACTTTTTTTTGTTATTTTTTTTAAATTATTATTATTAATAAATAAATTATCATTTAAAACGGGACTGGACGGAATGATTATTATTAATTAATGATACTAATAATGACAAAAAATATTAATGAAATAAATAAGAAGCAAGGGTAAATATAAGAAAAATCAACATGGGATAAGTTTATAATTATTTATTTTACATTATTATGTACGATTTCCGGAAGAATGTCATCAACATCAATGACAATTATCATTGTTTGCGAACACTGATTTTTGTCATTATTTTTTTTGCAGCGCGTACTTCACTGTGTAAGTATAGACAGCGATAGATTGTGAGCGAGTTAGCATGCGAGCGGACGCCATTTCCAGATCTATTCTTTATCTGCTTGGGTTATACCTAGCATCGTGGCCGCGCGTCCATAACCCTAGTGGCTTTGTAGGAGTGGTCGAGGAGTGACTGTCAAAAGAGGCTATGGCTGTATGTTTCTACCTGCGTTCATATAACGAGTTAATGTGCGTGAGTGTGTGTGTAATGTTACGGTTATATTCTTCCTCCGCCATAAATATTAATGTTTAAATGCGCAAAAAAATCTGTTCTCATAATTTATTTAGATCATGCGTACCTCAGGGTAGAAGCTAAGCAGAAGTAACTTCACAAGCTTAGAAAAGGTTAAATTTTCAATTTTCAACGTCTTTAATAATACAGTGCTGAAATCTCTGCTGGAACAATACTCGTGTGATTCTCCCGAGCAGGTAATTTTCCCAACACGCTGCTGACAGTGCCAGCTGCATTGCAACAGCACAGGGCCGCATTCTAAGTGCTCCTTTTAAAATAGACAGGCTTATTCTTAGGCTTAAGAATATTTATACCTGTATAGGTAGGTATAGCATTATAGCTAGGTTTTTATATACTTAAACATGTAAAGTACTATAGACATCGAAATTTCTACTTAGAGATACGCTTGCCTTTGTAAACTAAATTTTAAACTTGTTACAATAAAGAATATACAAAAGCCGTTTAATAAACGAAGATCTTGAAGAGGAAACTTCGGAAAAAAGAATACTCTGTAAGTTTCTTGGCGAAATTTGCACAGAGTGCAAAATGAATACTTGTGGGTCTCTAACAATAAAAACAGTTGCTACTCGTATATCAATCAACGTTCTTTAGTGAACTTTATACAATAGATTTTTTAATACAGTACAATACATAGAGCTCAAAATACTATTAAAATATGGCCCTGCCTTCCACGGAGCGAGCTGCCTTATATTCACTGCACTACAGCGTCTGGGTGAAAACTGTGCTGCCACCGTCCTGGGCGTTTTCTGACTGATAAATAGCATACTTACATTGGCTTGCGGACGAAAAGGCAATTAACACTAATTCAAACTGAAGTTCCATACATTGATGTTTTTCTTTTCAGTTATATTTATAAAGATAAAGATAAGATAAAGATAAGATAAAGGTAAGATAAAGATAAGATAAAGATAAGATAAAGATAAGATAAAGGTAAGATAAAGATAAGATAAAGATAAGATAAAGGTAAGATAAAGATAAGATAAAGATAAGATAAAGATAAGATAAAGATAAGATAAAGATAAGATAAAGATAAGATAAAGATAAGATAAAGATAAGATAAAGATAAGATAAAGATAAGATAAAGATAAGATAAAGATAAGATAAAGATAAGATAAAGATAAGATAAAGATAAGATAAAGATAAGATAAAGATAAGATAAAGATAAGATAAAGATAAGATAAAGATAAGATAAAGATAAGATAAAGATAAGATAAAGATAAAGATAAGATAAAGATAAGATAAAGATAAGATAAAGATAAGATAAAGATAAGATAAAGATAAGATAAAGATAATATAAAGATAAGATAAAGATAAGATAAAGATAAGATAAAGATAAGATAAAGATAAGATAAAGATAAGATAAAGATAAGATAAAGATAAGATAAAGATAAGATAAAGATAAGATAAAGATAAGATAAAGATAAGATAAAGATAAGATAAAGATAAGATAAAGATAAGATAAAGATAAGATAAAGATAAGATAAAGATAAGATGAAGATAAGATAAAGATAAGATAAAGATAAGATAAAGATAAGATAAAGATAAGATAAAGATAAGATAAAGATAAGATAAAGATAAGATAAAGATAAAAGATAAAAGATAAAATCATTTATTTGCCATTAACACCAGTAAAACTAGTATGCAAATCAATATAGTCAATAAGAAATAAATAAATTGATTTACAATAACAACAATAATAGAATAAGAATAAAATTAAAATAAAATAAAATTTTAATAGGTACCTACATTATAAATTCGATTTGATTACATTAAAATCCAATAATAACATTGTCTACATTAAAATTCAATAATAAAATAAAAGAATAGTGTAAATGTCAGTGCATGTAAATAATTAAATAATTAAATTCACATTCACACATTATAATCGACTCAACAATTAAACTCTTTGTTTCATACGTTTTTTTTCACCATGTTTTTTTAGAATTACTTACAACCACGTGGGTTCCCTAAAGAATAAAGGTTGATACCTTAAAAGTAATAATTTGTTACAGTACCTCGTAAAACGTCTGTGTTTGTTACTGACAATATTAAAATTTAGTTCGTTAACAAAACAGGGTTTTCCAGCGTAGCGTGTAACTTTTTATAATTTTTCCACAAGCTATTAAATACCCTCGCATCCTTCACTGTTCAATAGCGAATAAGCTGCTTTCAAATCACTATAGCGTCGTGATCGAGTGTAGTAATAGTAAGGTTTTAAATGAACTACACTCATAGTAAAAATAATGAACTTTGTAATAAAAATAAAATTGTGATTGGAGCATTCAACTATCACAGAAACGCAGTTAAGTTAAAGTTAATTCAGTTGGATAATATCTTCAGACGTGTATTAAAGATCTTAAGTTTTAAATCGTTTTTAAAAGATCACTCGTCCACCTCTACTTTTCCCATTTATTACGACCAACTTTCCCGCCAACAGTAGCTAAAACTACACTGCTTGCTTTCTTACTGCTAGAGTATGAAACGAGACTGCACAATGGAATTCTAAATTTAAATGGTGAACCACTAGCTTGATATTCACTATTCACTATGATTCATCTTTAATGTATCGCCACGCTATGACAAAGACAGATCGATGCGGAGTCCTCGTTCAGTAGTCTGTGGAATAGCGACAAAGGTTTTAATTAAATTCAGCTTCATCCACCCACACACATAGAACCCCAAACAAGCGGACGCCGATAGACAATAGGGGATAGAACTACTTTTATTTTTATTTTATAAATCCAGACTTCTTAGTTTCTGCTATCGAACACTAAAAATTCAATCTCTTGCACTAAAAAAAAATTACCGAGTTATTGAAATTCAAGATTAGGCAGAGAGGCACATACCCACTTGTGACGTCATTTGTTAGTAACGCCATATAATCTCCATACAAAAATCGTTTTTGAAAGAGAAAGACATATTGAAACTTTAAAAAATCACTGTAAATTCGTTTTTCAACCGATTCTGTTTTTTCTTCACGAATCGTCTGCTATTAATCTATATGTTAAAAATAATTCATAAAATATGTTAATTCATAAAATATGGTGAACAGTCCAAACCCCTATTGAAATTGAACACGACGTAACTTCTATGTACAGTCAGCTGCCGAGCAATAAGACCCCCAAAGCGCGTAGTGTGCTGGAATGGTTAAATTTATTTACGCTGAACGTCGTTTCAGTTTTGTATTTAGCGACTTTGTTCGTGTGGGTGTATGGTTTCAAATTGTTCCCCTTTTCACGCTAAGAGAAAAATAGGGTACGTAGTGTTGACACTAGATTTTGTCTTACGCAGTTTTACAACCAGCAGGCCTAAGATGCGCACGAAGACAAAAAGTCTCTCTACGCTCATTTCTATACTTAGGAAGAATACAGAGCCAAGTCTACGTGGGCTAACATGCCAATTGAAGACAAAAATAGAGAAACTTGTCTTTTTTCTTTGTTTTATTCTTTTGTCTTCTATCCCTAACATGCGCACTCAATATTTGTCTCAGAGGAACAAAAGACGATCGCTATTTTTGTCTATTTTTGACGTTTGGATCAAGAGAACATGTCTTCAACATATTGAGTTGAAGACAATGAAGAATTGGCAGCAAAGTTATGTTTTATTAATTTCCGCAACGTGAATCATACTTTATACGCACAAAATAAGTGAAGTACATCTTAATTTTCGTGTACCTATGCAGCGCGATGATACAAAAATTAATCAAATGCGTAAACAAAATTGATAACGTGATAAAATTGATATATACTCGTAGGTATAGAGATGGTAGTCTGTCGACATTTCTACCAGAATACCATTATCATAATAATGTACTCTACAACAATGTTACAATAATGTATTTGTACAATCTTAAAATCTGTATTGTATGAAAAAAATAAGGTGTGTATAAACGACCTTGTTGTGAAAAGTTGGTGTACCTAACATACCTACTATGTATATATGTGTATAGTTATGTATGCCCTAAGTATAAGTAGTTTGTTTATGTAACTTTGATTATTAGTATTAAATAACTTATCCTATTGTTTTTCTTGTGTGCACCGTCCCACAGTTCCAATGAAGTTTTCTTGTACCCTAAGGTTGCCTGGAAGAAATTGCTACCTTAGCAATAAGGCCGCCTATCTGTACACCCTTTTGTCTATCTTCTGTACATTCTATTCTATTCTACTAGGTATTTTTGAATGTGGAGTATTCTCGTTTATATATACATTATTATTACATTGTTAATGTACATTATTATGATAATGGTATTCTGGTTGGAACGTCCTCAGAATAATTATGTAGGACACAAGGGCAACCGAATTAACGCATTTGATACGTTAAACCAGAATGAAAGGCTCACGTTGCCACACGTTGGAGGTTTCAGTTTAATTTCATTTTGTTTTATCTTATCAGTTTTTTTGTTTGTTATGACGCTAGAAAGCGTAAACGCTGTAACCCTTGAACAAAGTAACAGATGTAACAAAAAAAAAATGTGGGTTTTATGGCGGGTTACAGCAGTTTACTTACAATACATATATTTAGCGCAACTGAATTGAGTGACCTAAGGCCCATTAGTATCTTGCCATTTCTCTCAAAAATACTTGAGAAAGTAGTGTACACCCAAGTGACCAAATATTGTGAAAACCTAGAGGTATTCCCCGATCTTCAATCTGGTTTCCGCAGAAAGAGAAGCACAACTACCGCTCTACTCGATGTAGTTGACAATTTGTTGCACAACCAAGACAAGGGCATGGGCTCCTTCTTGACGCTGCTAGACTTTTCCAGAGCATTCGATAGTCTTAATATTCCGTTGTTACTCTCTAAACTATCCTACTATGGCTTCTCCAATCAAACTATTAAATGGTTTAATAGCTATCTTAGTAACAGATATCAGAGGGTTACCATTTGTAAGAGTGATGGAAGTAAGCTACTGTCTGATCCATTACCTGTCGATCGAGGAGTACCTCAGGGGACAATTTTAGGTCCACTTCTGTTTATAATATATACTGCAGATATTGTAAAGTGCCTTCATAACTGCAAATATCATTTATACGCAGATGACCTGCAGGTTTTTATGCCCGTAGGTGTAACTGACATTGACAATTGCGTAGGATTGATGAATGAAGATTTGGATAGAGTATTTCTATGGGCGAAGGCTTCTTCTCTTATCCTTAATCCAGCAAAATCAAAATTTTTAATAATTGGCTCTAAACATAAGAGACAAATTATTGAGTCTAAAAATCCAAAAATTGCTGTAATGAATAAACGTGTAGAATTGGTATCAGAGGCTCGCAACTTAGGACTTATATTTGATAACCATCTAAGATTTGAATCTCATGTAACTAATCTTCTACGTAATTGCATGTACAGGCTTAAGGTTCTTTACCGTATTAGACAACATATTAATGTTAATCTACGTATAAGGCTCTGTGAAGCGTTAATTTTATCCAAACTAAATTTCAGTCTAACAGTATACGGCCCGTGTCTTTTTAAAAAGTCGCTTGTGCTGGTTCAAAGAATTCAAAACGCCTGTGCACGTTTCTGTTTCTCCATTCCCCCTAGATCACATGTAACCCCATTTCTTAATGAAGCAAATATTTTAAATATAAATAATCGACTCAATTTGTTCTACGCCTCTCTTCTACATGACGTAATTAATACTGGGCAGCCTGAGTATCTATACAACAAACTTCCATGGCGTCAATCTAGGGCAGGGATTCGTTCTTGCTCTGATGTGATGTCTATTCCCAAGCATCAAACTGCAGCCTTTCGAGGATGTTTTACATATTCTACAGCAAAAATATGGAATAATATCCCTCCCCCCATTCGCTCTTTACATTCTAAATGGACTTTTAAAAGAAAATTGAAAATGTATTTATTGGAAGCACAAAAAACATCTGAACTAAAATTTATATTTATTTATCCACTATACAATAACTGTATCTATGTAGTAATTATTAATAATAATAATTATCACTATGCTATGTTCTAGGTATACTAATATAACATTACGTAATATTTTTCAATTAACTATCATGCATATAACATTACAAGTATATTAAATGTTATTATTATATTCATATGTCTATCTATTACTTGCACACACCTATTCACTTAAATCTTACATCCGCTTACAACGCATACACATACATTCAACAATTACACACACTTTCACACACCCACACACACGCACACGCATTCACACGCATATACATAATACATATATATCTATATATATATATATATATCAATACAAGCACGCATGGAGTAATATTTTCGTTAGTTGTTTAGATAGCGAGCGTGTAGCTCTAATAATCTTAAGATAGGTGCTGACTGAAAATCAGTGTTGGAAGTCTCTTACTTTTAACGTTTGCTGAGGCAGCACCTTTTCATGTCGCGATGCATGTTGCTAGGAGCAAATCTCATTCATTTTGTATACACCTATTATTATATCTATGCACTTGATTTGTATCTTGGTAATATGAATTGAGACTGAATAAATTTATTTTCTTTCTTTCTTCTTTCTTTCTTTTTGAAATCGTCGTAGCGCAACGAGAGACGGCTCATTCGACGCAGAATTTTGCTGATTCTAAAATATTAAGTAAAAAAATATTTTCGTGCATGGATGGGTTACAGCGTTTACGCTTTCTAGCGATGTATTAGTTTGTTTTTTTATTTCTATTTAATAGCAGAGTAAAAGCCACCGAGGCGGTGGTGATAGTGCTCTCTAATTAAATACTAGACTAAACTTAAGAATGAAGTGTTCAACTTTTCATCACTAGGACGTGTCACTACCGTTGTTCAAGAGACAGTGATTCAAACTCTAGCACGTAAAAATATGTTTTCGAATTCATATTATGCACATTTATTTGACGATCTTACGGTGAAGGAAAAATCGCCTTCTTTTTCATCGTGTGGGTTGTAAGGTCGACAACCGACAAACCCTGGTGAAAATACCAGTAAATAAATTCAAATTGTGTGTCAAGTCGATAAAACCGCACTGCGCCAAATTTGTCTGGTCTCAACTGGTGTGAAATATATTTTCTGCCAATCTTTATTAGCTGGAATATAGGCCACAAAAATACGATCCCGCTGCAATGGTTAGCTTGATAAATTCGTTAAGCTATGTCAGTAATTTTGGTTCTCTGTTGATTCTCTTCGTTCTGGATATAGAGTTAAGGTACCTATTTTGATAGCTTTCTGAGCAATTTGGAGCTGGCTTACATTGCATAGGCGACTATTCCTATCTATATACATTATCATTTCAGTCTAAAAGTCCTTAATTAAGTCAATGTTAAAACGAATTTACTGTTCTAATGGAATTTCGTCCAGAAAATGACAATTGATTTTTGACATAAAACTGTGTAATTTGGCCATTATTAGCATCATTTTCTGAATTATTCTCATTCCACGGAAGGGATACCTTTCGCTTCGTCTGATTCTTTACCGACGTCGGTCGGTCTAAAGAAGGGTATATTTTGACGTGTATGATTCGTCAGCCATCGAATCGCTTGAGCTTGCTAGACTTTTAGAAAAGTTGTAAAATTAAGTATTTAATCATTCATTCATTGTTAGCTTTCAAACAGATATTGAAAATTCAAGGCTTCATTTTTATTTGTCGTCTATACTTTTGTCTAAAAGGGACAAGAAATAAACATCTGAATTTAAGAGCTGATAAACATCTTGGATCAATTCATAGTTTTAAGGCAGAATTCAGTTTTAGGGATCACACTAGTTCCAAATTCAAAACATAATTCGTTCATCTTTTAACTCTTTCGATACTAAAAAAAAATTAAAAAGACAGCTGATGCACATTTTAGGTTTAGACGGAGCGTTACGTCAGAATCGGCGTTGACATTTTAATTGCAGTTGGGTTTCATAATTTTCAAATTTATGTTTTGTGCTTTTAACAGCGACTTATCTTGTCAATTTCCTTTTTGTATGCAAAGAAATTCAAATGAAGGTGAAGGTTCCATTATAAAGGTCTATTGGAATAACGATAGGTCAATTGATTTTCGTCGCTGCGATTTCCATTTGTGCATTAGTACCCTCGTCCAATAATAAGATATCTTGGAGAACGATTGGAAAAATAATAGGGGATCGGACTGCTTTTTTTATTTTATAATTCCAAACTTCTTAGTTTCTGCTATCGAACACTAAAAGAATTTTTGCTCTATCTTTAAAATTTACCGTGTTACAAAGGTTTGAAATTCAAGATTAGACAGAGAGGCACATACCCACTTGTGACGTCATTTGTTAGTAACGCCATATAATCTCCATACAAAAAATCGTTTTTGAAAGAGACAGACATATTGAAACTTAAAAAAGTCACTGTAAATTCATTTTTCAATCGATTCTGTTTTTTTCTTCACGAATCGTCTGCTACTAATTTATATTTTAAAAATAAATAATAAAATAATGGTATATTCATAAAATATGGTACAGTCCGATCTCCTATTACATCGCGTCAGCACTAGAATGCTCCGCGCATAGTTTTTGTTTAGATTTTCTTTTGTTTATCCCAAATGATTTCTGACGCGCGTCGCCTCAGCGATAGTCTTTTGTTCGTCTGAGATTGATCCATACGGCATTTTCTTGTGTCAAGAAGCATTTTCTTTGATGATTTGACTTCTAAAAAATACATTTACACTTAGTGCTAATTAGAGCTTCAGAGTTAACGGAAAACGCCGCGTTGTTGTAACTAAGAGAATAGAATATACCTATATACCTAGGTATATTCTATTCTGCAGCGCTCTCTGATACAGTAACCTTTTAATCTGCAATCTCCAACCCGCCTGCCAAGCGTGGAGATTATGGCAAAACCCTCCACTTAAGTGGAGGAGGCTCATAGTCCAGCAGTGGACTGTAACGGGCCGTTGATGTTGATGATATAACTAGGTACATACTTTATTGCACATAAGGAATGTTATTTATCAAGTGCATATAGCATAAAAGCGTCATAAGAGCATCCGTCCGGGAGATGCGGATTCGATCCACACCAGGTACAAATGTGTTTTCTTATTTCGAATTCATGTGTAAGTTTATTTGACGCTATTATACGGTGAAGGAAAACATCGTGACGAAACCTGCACACTCCTGCGAAGAAATTCAAAAGTTGTGTATGAAGTCGACCAATCTGCACTGGTCCAGCGTGGTAGTCGCCTTAATTCAGGGTAGGCTCGAGCCTCTCGGTGGGGACGTTTATGAGCTATGATGATAATGATATAGTATAAAAGGAAATATAGCAGCCAGGACCCACGGCACAGACCGGCTTAACGTGCCTTCCAAAGCAGCTTATCATCTTTTTTTCGAACAATCAAGTGATTCAGTCTGTAATCATCATCATCGTGTGGGTTGTAAGGTCGACAACCGACCTCACAAACCCTGGTGTCAATGTTATAGAGCCGCCAAAGGCCACTGACTTGGCTCGTGTAACGACTAGATAATAGCCGGGACCAACGGCTTAACGTGCCTTCCGAAGTACGGAAACATCTTTCTTTTCGGACAATCAGGTGATTCAGCCTGCAATGTCCTAACCAAGGTCTTAACTAAACTGGGGAGTTTTACAAAGATATTTTTGCTTGACAGTGTCCCCACCGGGAATCAAACCCGGAACCTCCGTAATGGGCGTCGAAATCTCGACCATTCGGCCACGGACGATCTTCTTTTTTTTTGAACGGACTAACAGCTATTTCTGACAGAGTGGTAATATAGCGGGCGCAGACTTGAACGTGCGATCTTCATTGAACCAGCAGCGTGCGGTATTTGTCTTGTTGACAAAGTGTACTTATTTAAAAGTAATTGACAAAAATAAAATAACTACTCTTATGAAAAAATACGCCGTGTGGTGACGGCAGAGTAGAATACATTTGTCACCAACCCCTACTCTTCCCGTGGGTGTCGTAAGAGGCGACTTAGGGACTACACATTGAACAGGGAACGGGCAGCAGCGCTCTCTGATACAGTAACCCCGCCTGCCAAGCGTGGAGATTTTGGCAAAACCCTCCACTTAAGTGGAGGAGGCTCATAGTCCAGCAGTTGACTGTAACGGGCCGTTGATTTGATTTGATGAAGAAATGATATAAACTTGAAGTAAGAACGTGTTCGACAAAACTAGCTACGACATCTTTGAAGAAGTGAAATATTGCGTGGCATTAAAAATACTTGTTTGGTCCTGTATCACTTCAATCCCTTCCGTTAAACGCACTCGATCGATTTTATCTTGTTAGAGATTTATGGTATCTATCACGATTATATTCCATCGGATGCATATTTTTATATCAAATAGGAAATGGAATATTCGACAACGCGCGAATATATATTTCGAGCTCAAAATTCAGAGATCTGAAATTCTGATACCTTGCAAATGGAATTACAGCATTCCCCCGCGTAATCGCTTTCCAATTTTGTCAGGATTTTACATAAGTATTTGAAACTGTATTTTAGGAATAAGTTAAGTAACAAAACTATTTAGCGGTGATGAAACTGTCTCCGTGGACCAGGCTATTCCACTCTCGATCTAGAAGTGTTTTCGAATTCATATGTACGTTTATTCGACGCTCTTACGGTGAAGGAAAACATCGTGATTAAACCTACACACTCCTGCGAAGAAATTCAAAGGTTGTGTGTAAAGTCGACCAACACGCACTGGGCCAGCGTGGTCGACTAAGGCCTAATCGCCCTAATTCAGAGTAGGCTCGTACCCCTCGGTGGGGACGTATATGACCTGTTGATGATGAAGTAAAGATGATTTCGTGCATCGGAAGGCACCAGCTGTTTGTACTAGCTATTATATATCGGAGGTAGTCGTTCCATGAACCGTAACAGAAGATTTTGGTGACTCAATAATTTTTTAAACTGGGTGATGTGGATGATGAGTTGCGATACGTAAGTAAGCATTTCAGCTTATGAAATTATAAGTTCCGTTAAAGATATGTAAAATATTGTCTTTACTAGGAAACGTTTAAATAGCAATAAAGATTTTTGTTAAGGAGAATGATACACTCAACCGCACAACAGCCTTCGTAGCCGAATGGTCGAGATTTCACCGCTCATTACGGAAGTTCCGGGTTCGATTCCCGGTGGGGACACTGTCAAGCAAAATTCTCTTTGTGAAACTTTCCCCAGTTTAGTTAGGACTTTGCAGGCTGAATCACCAAGCCAGTGCTTCGGAAGGCACGTTAAGCCGCTGCTCAGTAGATCCACACTGATAAAAGTTTGATCTACTGAGAAGAAAATGTCTCACTAGATCCACGATGGATCTGGGCAATGGATCTTACTAAAACGAAGGGTTGGTCCCGGCTACTATCTAGTCGTTACACGAGCCATGTCAGTGGCGTTTGGCGGCTCTATTACACTGACAAGGGTTTGTGAACACGATGAAGAAGAAGACAGCACAACCCTGTTAACCTCTACTTCCATATATTTTTTTTTATTTAACAGGAGTACCAACAGTTATATTAAATATAAATAATTAATACAATTGCAACTTTTAAACCAATTAAAGGTTCCCACAGATAGAACTAGGTAATAAATGAAACTACATAGATGCTAACAGCTAAGAAGACATTCACGTGACAAGTGAGTACATTAAGCAAGTACATACACACTAAGTATATACTCCAGAATAAGGGCACACCCATACCAAAACGTTTTCCTTAGTGAAGTAGACTGTATAAGTAACATTACACGCTGTAGATCGTATACATAGATCCAGTTGCAAACAGCACTTACGAGTAGTTTCAGTTAGATGAGTGTAATTGAATGCGCGTCTTACTGGATAGGGGATCGGACTGTTCACCATATTTTATGAATTATTTTTAGACACAAGAAAATGCCGTATGGATCAATCTCAGACGAACAAAAGACTATCGCTGAGGCGACGCGCGTCAGAAATCATTTGGGATAAACAAAAGAAAATCTAAACAAAAACGCATCGCGTCAGCGCGGAGCATCTAGTGCTGACGCGATGTAATAGGAGATTGGACTGTACCATATTTTATGAAATTACCATATTTTATTATTTATTTTTAAAATATAGATTAGTAGCAGACGATTCGCGAAGAAAAAAACAGAATCGGTAGAAAAATGAATTTACAGTGATTTTTTTAAATTTCAATATGTCTGTCTCTTTCAAAAACGATTTTTTGTATGGAGATTATATGGCGTTACTAAAAAATGACGTCACAAGTGGGTATGTGCCTCTCTGTCTAATCTTGAATTTCAAACCTTTATAACTCGGTCAATTTTAAAGATAGAGCAAAAATTATTTTAGTGTTCGATAGCAGAAACTAAGAAGTTTGGATTCATAAAATAAAATAAAGTAGTCCGATCCCCTATTGTAGGGAACTGGGAGACAAGGCTACACAGCTTCGCTAATAACCCGCATTATGGAAAACTTTCTCCTTGCTCAAAGAAAGACAGAGAGAGAAGTTCTTGCTTAGAGTCTCACCAAACGTGTCAATAAAGCGGAATCACAAGGGCGCTTAAATATCGAAGTAAAAAATAATCGAATTAGGAAAATAAAATAGCTGTTGGTTGTTGTTGTGGTTAATATCAGATGATGATGATGATGATGATGATGAATGGAAAAATCCTTAAAAATAAAACAAACTGTGACTGATTGTGATGTAATATTGATATACGAGTATTATATTCTTGGTTAGAAATAGAATCTAACAGTTGCCTTCAAGAAATTGCTTTGTAGCAATAGGGCCACCTAACTGTACACTTTCTATTTCTTTTTTAATTATTGTATGGATTGTTTCTGAAGTAATAATACGCCAGCAATGCAAAACTTCAAACATATATTATACTGAAAAAAAAAAGAATAAAATACGAGTATTTGTAAAAATATGCTGACATATCCAAAACCGGATATTTACTTCCAAAATCCGCGCAGTCGCATCATGATTTTATAGCCGATTTTAGGCTGCCTGTTCGTTTCATATAACGAACTAAATCCCCAACAAAAAAGCGCTTTTTCAAAAGGCTTAGTTGCTTAACGCAGTCGGGCTTGTTTTATAGACTCGTTTTGTTTATACGACCGGCATTTATGACTTATGTATGGCTGAATGAGGTTTGCTATACAGAGTCTGGATAAAGGATGCGTTGAAATCTTTGTTCGCTCCTCAGTACATTTTATATGAGTAGGTTCTTACTAATATTGTGAAAGATTAAAATTAAAATCATAACAAAATTTGTCTTAAGTCTAATCATCACATATCTGTTTAAAATAGTTAAAATAAAAAGCATTATTTTTTCAGCATTGTCATATTATTATTACTTGTGTTAAAAGATAGGTGAGCAACCTACATCGATCCCACAGTATTTGTTTCCTAGAAAGATATTCAAGAGTGTCGTATCGTATTGAACAACATCCCTGCCGTGATTTCGATTCGAACAGACAGCGCCGTCGACTCGCTCTTTACGTCTTCTCGTCGCGTCGTTCACTCTTGAATGAATGAATGAACGACGTCCTGACGTAATACAATAAAGACCTACGAAAATTTGAACTACGGCGATTAGTATGGAAATGTCAACATCCAAAAGAAAGAAAGAAAGAAAGAAAATAATTATAATTTATACTTGCGATTGTCGGCACTTGGTGGAACTCCATAGTATTATTAATGATGCAAACTTGTACTTGTTCCACATAATTTATATTTGAATGAACCCGACCGGTTTCGCTTTACAACATCTTCAGTGGTAATGCTCTACATTAATTATTACAAAATTGCACAAAATCATTAATAAGAAAATAATTTCCAGAAGAGTCTTGATTAGTTGAATTGCAATTTCGTATTGTATACTACTAACACCACGGTTCATTTCACAGATAAGTTGGTAGGTCTGTACAATTCTTTATTGACACAAAACATTAATAGCATTAAAAGCATACAAAATTGAAGAGTCATAAGGCGGCTATTAAGGATAACGTATATTATGAGGTAAATATTTTAGTACTTCCTCAATATCTTTTAGTTCATATATTTATTTATATAGAATGAATGAATATACTTTATAGCACACACATAAATAAGAACAGACTGGAAGGACAGGAAGTCGTGTACAGTTAGGCGGTCTTATTGCTTATAGAACACAGGAACAGGAAGCAGAACCGACGAGCGTTGGAGCAGACGGGTTCTCGAATGGAAACCGCCAGGTGGACAGATGACCTGAGGAAGGTCGCTGGTGGTGGCCGGGTGAGGAAAACAAAAGCAAAAAGCAACGATCACCCGTGCGCTTTGGCGTGCCCTTGGGGAGGCCTACGTCCAGCAGCGGACTGCGATAGGCTGATTGATTGATTGCTTATAGATTGTGACTAATAAAATTTTAGCTGAACACTAGTTAATTAACATAAAATTGATTTGAAGGACGAGATGATTTAGTGGCTTGCAAGCCATAAAATAATTTAAGTTTGGTCTGATCTGTAGTTTGAGCACAAGCCTGACAATGCCTATACCATGATAACGCCCATAAAAGTAAGTTTATTGTTACACAAAAACAAGCTCAAGGATTTATAATAATACAACATCATAAAAGCGACAGTTAATGTCTGGCGGTGCGACGTCCTCTCCTATTTTGCGCCGGCGGCGGCGGCGGTGACGACAACGGAGCTCGGGAACACTCCTTAATAATTCAGTGTCCGTTGTTATTCATAAACTCATAAAATTCGTGTCTTGTTTACGCAGAGCCAGACAGAACTACTATGTCTAGAATTGGTCTAGAAACACGAAGTAGATAGGTCTTTTATAATAAAGGCAAGCACTAAGAAAAAACTTGGAAATTCTCCATGTAAGAGAGAGAAAAACAGTGATTGATGTTGGTTGATATTGGAAACCCACGTGAACAAAATCGTGAAAAATATGGCATAAAGGAAATAATTAAAAATTATTGCCAAAAGGTTGCTTATAAACTACTTGACTCCGCGTGGTTGGGTAAAGCCCGATCACCTAAAATTAGGAAAGTTCGAGCCCTTCATGTTACATAACTAAACATTACTAAAAAAGCAAATTTTGCATGATATCGATTTTATTGTTGAATTTGTAACGAAATCCGCTTCCTCTACGACCCGAAAAATATTTGCGAGTTGCTAACAGGGGAATAGAATTCCAATATTGTTAAAATATTTAAAATGGTTTTTGCTCTTTAGCAATTAATATTTACTGCCCTCGAACAGTTATTTTTAGTTTAATTAATAAGAGTTTCGTTTACGTGAGAGAAAGAGAAAGAAAAACGTTGTTTTGTTACTTTGTGTAGTGAAGAATGCACATCTTCTAAGTTACTTAGGTATACATTTTGAAAAATAAGCACTATAATTATTTTGGTTTGCATGAATATATCTTTCAATGCGCATAGCCGTGTCCTCAAACTTTTTTACTTCAATCAAAGGCACGGGTACAAATTACAGTATTTATTTAGATTAGTGCGAACTTCTATTTTACTAAACTAGAAACACGAATTCGTTGTTAGTTATTAAACTAATTGCCTGATAGACACGCCACACACACACACATGCCACTGCGCACGATTTACTAAATGGATCACAGATTTTATGACAAAGGTATAAACGGTACATAAATTGAACACTTTGTTTAAAGTCTCGGGGCCTTCAGACTGCTTATCGATTGTTATATCTACTAATAGCGGTCGCCCGCGGCTACGCGTTATGTAAGATTTTCCCGTGGGAATAAGACTTTTTCCCGTAAAAAGTATCCTATGTATTAATCCAGGGTACAAACTATCTCCATTCCAAATCCAAATCCGTTCAGTAGCTAAGGCGTGAAAGCGGAACAAACATCCAAACATCTAAACATCCAAATATATTTTCTCATTTATAATATTAGTGTGATGTGATGTGATTTGAAATAGAAAAAAGTTATCTCATTTTTGGTCTAAGTTAAGATTACATAAACTCTGATTTCTGATATCCATAATCATGAACCACGAGGGATCACGAATCTCTTAACAACGCTAATTTCCTTCAGTAAACATAAACTACTTGTCTAGTTAGTTATTTGCGGATGCACTACCCCTAAGATGCCCAAAGCTTCCTTAAATACTCCGGTCCGGACCCATTCAGCGGTCCATTCACGTTCCTCTCGTTAACGGAGCTCAGTCGGGCGGTGAATAGCGCGCTTATTCAGGATCGCAAAAATATTTGTCGACCAATCAGGCTCTGTTATTCAACAAATAATGGCGCCAAATCGGTTTTTATTGGAACTCAGTATTTTTCTGGAAAATCTTTCATTATTTAGATTCAAAATATTTTGATCGCGCTTTACGAATTCTATGACAAATGTTTAATAGTTTGGTTTTGTTTGCGATAAAAATAAGCGATAAAATTAAAACGAAAATGTATTTGTCGTTTTTACAGTGTAATTCCTGTTTCAAGTTTAATTTATTTTTCATTTTATCCTGTTGGTACCGTCGTCTGCTCCTGTAATCCAGCGGCCGACTTGAAACTTTCAAATAAAATCCAATTTGTCTCATCTCAAGCCTTGCTCGGCGACACTCGGACGGTATCTGTCCTCCCTTCTTAAGGGCACGACACCAGAATCCTTTTATAATCTTAAAAGATTTTTTATTTCGTATTTTTTCAAGATGCCATAAGTAGAGGTTGCAGTTATTTATAACATTCTATTATACGTGTATATAGGTATAAAACGTGTATTTTACGCAATAAATTTTCTTTATCTTTCCATTTTATAAAATGCGTCCTTCTTTTCGTGTGTTTCTTGTATCATATGTTATAGAGTCGTCGAAGGCCTCTGACACGGTTCGTGTAAGGACTGTTTATCGTAGTTAGCAGCCGAGATCATCGGATTCACGGAATAATATTGATTTTCGAACAATCAGACGATTCAGCCTGCAATGTTCTAACAAAACGGGGACTCACGAGGTGATATTTGTGGACCAGTTCCATCACACCACCGGGATTCTGATTATTAACATTTTATAGACTGCGGTTACGACTAGCGCGTCCTGTTAGGTACTCGATTATATGTTCTGTCTCGATCTCTCTCTCTTTCTTGTCAGTTTGCTACTGTGCTAGTGTCATGCGCTCTGGTTAAATAAACCTATATCAATTAAGTATGGTGTTTAATTTGAAGATATAACAGTTTGACGACGATTATACGGACCTGTGCACAAATAGAACAGAAAGTTTTATTGTTGAGAGAAGAGATACGAAGAAAATAAAGAAATTTACCGTCTACCGTTTACCGTTTTTTTAGCGTGTCTGCTACAGTTAGGGGAAAAATCCTTTCAGCCCCTATTTTTTTGAAATGGCAAAATTTTCGCAGCTGTAGTCGCCTTAAGGTGTATCCGGTGTCAGAATCAGGCAGGAGATAATGTCTACAGTGAAACAAGTGAAACGTTTCTTTTTATTTATTTATCTAACCGCTTTCAGTTAGACCCTCATGGATTACTGCTTTTTCAGTGAGCTAAAAAAAATCTTTCTTTCTTGAAACGCGTGATACTTTACAAAAGTAAGGCATAGATGGTTGACCGTTAGTGGTTTCGTTAATAACTTTTTCGGTGCTTCTAAAGGCACATTAAGCCATTGGTTCCGGGTACTATTACAGGTAATTGACCTCGACTAGTCTTTAGTTAGTTGATGTAAGTGAAGTAAGTTAGTTGATTATTTAAATGACAAAGAGGCTTGGTGTTCGGATGGTCCAGCTCGGCACAGGAAACATTAATGTATATTGACTACTGTAAACAATATTTTATTTAAAAAGAGAAAAGTACAAAAGATACGAATCCTGTGGAGTTTCTTCTGGCCGTTCTTCTCCACAGAAGGCGTACACTTGTAGTGAACGGGCCATCTTGCTTTGACGTCGAAAAATGATTTTGTTAAATCTTACTTCGAATATAGACACTTTTATCTTTATCTTATCTTTAAGTATTTACTAATAAAAACCTTACTTCATTTCTTGCCGTCGCCTTAAGCTGTAATAATATAAGACAAACTGTAGTATATTGGTTGCCGTCCGTCGTTTGTTCAGCGAAGTGGGGTCGGTAAACTGATTTCAATTTCGGGAGTTTGCTGATCATCACCTGGGCTTCTTCAGTTATAATAATTATTAAAGTAAATAACACGTTTTTAGCGCACCAAAAAGTATAAAATAATTTTAATTTAGATTTTTATTGGTGTAGTACTCTTGTAGGACTTAAAACGAAAAACGTGGGGTGCATGGAATAGATATTCTAAGAAGTAGAGAATGAGGTGATGACTGATATACAGCATCACTGACGCTGTTACCTTTTCATTGTCTTACTTATTTTCATGTCTGTTTGCTTTGTGCTTGTCTATGTCTACTTATTGATACTAATATATTGTTAATTTAATGAATAAATGTTTTCTTATTCTTATAATTTACAAATAGTTATTATTAGTATATTACTTGCAGTGCAATTGGATTGTTGTATTTTTCAATATTGGAAAGACTTGCATTTCACCATTATTCAGCTACTTAAAATCTAAATTAAAATTATTTTATACTTTTTGGTGCGCTAAAAACGTGTTATGTTAAAAAATGTTTTTTACTTTAATAATTATTTTGTGTTTTTTAGTCCCGCTTATGTAAAATTTTGCAAGATACCCTGAACATCACGTAGGACTAAATTGATAAGACTAAAAAGCCCAAGCACGACAAGATTATGTTGTTACATTGTTGTCCGACCCCATCATCAGACTCTAGACATCACGTGTGAGTAAAGATCTTGTCAAGACTAACCCAACGAACCACCATCACCTTCCGGATCCGTCATGAGACCAGCTCCATCATACCATAATATTGCATTGTCATCGAGGTTACATCATCAACAGCTCATATAAGTCCCTACCAAGGGGCTCGAGCCTACCCTGAATTAGGGCGATGACTCCTCAAATACAGAACATAACCTAGTCGTTATTGGCTCGTTTGTTTTGTCTTCCCATGTCCACCTTCTGGCTCCATCATCAGACCCTGGTCATCACATATGACTAAAGATCTTGTCTAGGCAAATCCAACGAGCCCAAACACGACGAGAATATGTTGTGTATTTAAGGAGTTCCTATGGCCACCTTTCGGCTCCATCATGAGACCCTGGACATTACGTATGACTAAAGATCTCATCGAGACAAATCCAACGAGCCCAAACACGACGAGATTATATTGTGTATTTAAGGAGTTCCTTTGGCCACCTTTCGGCTCCATCATGAGACCTTGGATATTACGTATGACTAAAGATCTTATCAAGACAAATCCAACGAGCCCAAACATGACAAGATTATGTTGCATATGTAAGGTGTTTCTATGGTCAGCTTCGGGTTCCATCATCAGACCAGCTCCATGGTACCATAATATTGCATTGTCATCGAGGTTACATAAGTGTACCAAATCTCAGCACAATCGAACGACAGCAAGTGCTCTAAAAATGGGTTGCAAGATTCGGACCGAACCAACAAACAAACAGACAGACAAGAAAGCGAGTTAATAAAAACGTGTTAAAAAGGAAATACAGACTGACTGACAAATCGACGAAGGTTTTAAAAAAAAAATCCAAGATGGCGGCCAACTTTTTTGTTTATGGACCGATTTCGGTGAAACTCGGTTTAAGACACTATTATGACAAAAAAACAACAACGCAATGATGAAAATTACAAAAATCCAAGATGGCGGCCAACTTTTTTGTTTATGGACCGATTTCGGTGAAACTCGGTTTGAGACACTATTTTGACTAAAAAACAACATCGCAATGATAAAAATGACAAAAATACTGGGTCTAGAGACCTGAGATTTGGGTAGTAGTTTTTAAAGCGTATGCAAGTACCAAAAAATGATTTCTGGAAATTCTCTCTCTAAGGGAAAAAAGGGGAGTACAAGGGCTGCTATTTATGTATTCGTACTGGCCACTTACATAAACAATATTTAAAAAGAAATTATAACATTTAAAAATAGAACTCTTTGGCTGTAAAATAAAGTTTGTATCATTCATCTGTCAATTGTTTTTACATTGTGGCGCCATTTTTAAAATTCATTGTCTATCATCACCATGGATTTGACTCGTGAAAATTTTCGTGCTATGATTTATTACGACTTTCGGCGTGGATTAACTCAAAAACAGTGCATGGATCAACTTTTGTCGACTTTTGGGGAGGAAGCCCCATCGAAAACCACTGTGTATCACTGGTTCAGTGAGTTTAATCGTGGTCGTCGTATGCTTGCGGACGATTTTAAAGAAGGTCGCTCTAAATCGGCTGTTGTACCACAAAATATGAACTAATAATGCAAGACCGTCATGTTACATATCGCGAGATAGAGGCATTTCTGGGCATTAGTATGACGAGTATTTATAAAATATTACACGAACATTAGGCTGTAAAAAAAATTTGTTCTCGTTGGATCCCGCACAACTTAACAGTTGAACAAAAACAGGCTCGTGTTGATTGGTGCAAAAAAATGATAGAAAAATACAAATGTGGTACAATCAAAAGCTGTTCATAATATCTACACAGGAGACGAATCTTGGATATATGCGTATGATCCCGAAACTAAACAGCAGTCAACGGTTTGGGTGTTCCAAAATGAGCCAAACCCAACTAAAGTTGTTCGTGCAAAAAGCACTTTGAAGCAAATGGTTGCCTGCTTTTTTGGTATTAGTGGACATGTGGCTACAGTACCACTAGAGAATCGTAAAACGGTTAATTCTGAATGGTACACCACCATTTGCTTGCCAGAAGTCTTTGGAGAAATACGCAAGAACAATCGACAACGAAGAATAATCCTTCACCACGATAACGCCAGCTGTCACACCTCGGCCGCAACAACGGAGTATTTAAATAGTCAAATGATCGAATTGACGGGTCATCCGCCGTACAGTCCCGACTTGGCACCCGACGACTTTTATTTATTCCCAAGCGTGAAGAACAAATTACGTGGACACCGATTTTCAACCCGGGAAGAAGCCGTTGATGCTTTCAAAATGCACGTTTTGGAGATACCCGATATAGAATGGAAAAAATGCTACGAAAGTTGGTTTCAACGTATGAAAAAATGCATCGATCATCACGGGGAATATTTTGAAAAGCAATAACAGTATATTTGGTTATAGATGTTTGTTATTTTTTGTTATTCCGGATACATAAATAGCAGCCTCGTAATGTCCATAGTTTTAAACGAAAACTACGACGAAGTGGAGGGAGGAAGGCTAGTTGTTTATATTCACAAACTTTCAAGGAAAAGACGAAATCATTCGTCGTCTAAACGGCTATTAGTTTTTACTTTATCAAACTACACGAAATATATTTTTTCAGTGCAAAGGCGAGTGTCACGTTATACCACCTACCTTACATACAACCCTGACATTAGACAAGACACCTTATATTTAACCCTCATAATGAAGGAGGGAATACTATTCTTCATCTAACTGATTCATAATTTATTTTGTTATACTACATTGAGTAAACTGCAATCAATGATTGAGTATTGAGAAATCACTGCAATACTTTTTAAACAAAAATTCCATATCCTACGTTGAACACTTTTATTTCTTTTTAACATTTAAGTATTTTCAGGGTCGAAAATATAAATGCCGAGATGTCTAATGTCACATCAACAGCTCATATTTGCAGGTTGGTCGACTTCACACACAACCTTTGAATTTCTTCGCAGGACTGCGCAGGTTTCATCACGATGTTTTCCTTCACCGTAAGAGCGTCAAATAAACGTACATAAATGAATTAGAAATCACATTGGTACGCGGTGGGGATCGAACCCGCGTCTCCAGGACGGGAGGCAGCGGCCCTAGACACTAGACCACCGACATGTCTAATGTAAATAAAAAAAAAAGTCATTTCGAGGAGTTTATATGAGTAGGTACATAATTTTTGTATCTACCTTGCATATATACTGGTATGTTACAGCTATGTAGGTAGGTAAGTGCCTAAGGAATAGATTGTGGCCTTCGCTAAGCAAACTTCTACACGCAAATAGTTTCTAGACACGCAGATACGTACTCAGAGTCGAAAATAAATATCTTGAATTATCATAATTAACTTAATTACATTACCTTCATGTAATTAGAACGCCAATAACGTAACAAAAACAAGAGCTAGAGTGAAGGCTTCGGAAAGTTTATTATTTCAAAACGATCAAGCCTTGGTCAACTACGGTGACCCAGTGAAGGACGGTCGTCACAAATCTTAGAGTTTGTGCGCAGACGCACCTTTTCAAAGTGAGACGCACAATGTTTGAAAGATAACAGATAACACAATTTGTCACCCAATAATACAGGAATTTGTTAGTTTTCCTAGCTATTCATACGTTATCTTAAATATAACTTCGTATTTCTGTTTAAATTTTTAAGTACTGTTCATTAAAAACAGCCGATACGATTTCCAGGCATTTTGGGGTATAAGACGTGATGACTTTCAGATGATGAAAAACTGTCAAACGGTCATTTAAGCAGCCCCGGACGGAGTCGTAGTGACAGAATTGCAGTGAATTGCCGGAGACAATGCGCTTTACAACTGCATCGCCTGATTGCGGCCCTTTGCACTATCTACACATGTCGGAGAATTACGTGGGGCAGATTGCTTGTAATCCTCTCCACCTGCAGTTGGACCAGAGCCAGGCCGTGTACAGGAACTGGGATGTATACATACGGTCAAATTATGTAGATAATACCTATTGTATTAATCTAGTGTGTGTAATATACTACTGTTGTGGTCGTTCCGAAATTATTTGGGACACGACAAACTTCAAGAACTTTTTATCAAGAAATGCGCTATTGTTGTTATCTATTTATGCACTCTAAATTATAAAATTTGCATTATCTAATAAAAAATGTGTAGGTTAGAAGGATAATAGACCAGATTTTGTTGTTCAAAATTAACACCAAAAAAAATTCACCATCAACTTGTTTATTGCTATTTATTATTTCAGTCAATATATCAATCAATTAATCAGACAGCCTATTACAGTCCACTGCTGGCCTTCCCAAGGGCACGCCAAAGCGCACGATCACCCGCTTTCCTCATCCAGCCACCAATATATACTCGTACCTTATTTATAATTAAAATCATTTTACCAATATAAGTTTACTAGCATAGCGTCCCATTTTCAAATTTCATTTCGGACGTCTGCTGGAATAAAACAGGCAGCGCCTGTAGTGGCGTCTTTTTCTGTATGCATTGACTTCTGTCCTATAAGAAAGCCTGTTAAAACTTGCAAATATCCAACTTTACTTGTCCGATATCGATTCACAAATGAAGTAAAAATCGTAGTACTTGCAAATGGAAGCTGTCTATCTTAGCAGGAACCGAACGGGCTAAGAATAGGATTTACTTAGTAGATGTCTTAGCATGATTACTTTGGAAAGCTTTCTTCGTACTTATCTCGCCTCGAACCATCTTTGAGAGGATTTCGAACTGAATCGTAATGGACTTCAGAATTCCAGTGTTGTACTTATTAGTTAGTTTGCGAGTATTGAATGAATATTAACTTTAAAAGCAGCTTTTGGTTGGTTGAAATCTGTTTTTGAAATTTGACTTTTAAATAATTTTCGTGAGTTTGAACTACTTGCTTTTAAAAGAAAATTAAGCTAAGACCTAGGCACAAAGATTTTTTCCTAGATGATAAATAGACGTAAAACAAGTCTATTAGACCTTCTAACGTTATTATTTATTGTATTTTTTCAAAAAGCTTTTCACGATAAACGACTTTTTCTTATTTTCGTGCTCGTAAATGTTGCCAAGTTATTAACTCTGTATTGGTAGAGTCATAAATAAAATGTATTTCATTAATAATTCAGTAGCCTAGATGAAACGATGCTTATTTATACCGTCTAGTCTAGACCAACGAATCTAATGCATTTAAATACGTTCGGCTATGTTGGTTCAACTTACCCAGATTATTAGATCAAGCCATTCTGAATATAGTTGTATGGTCTAAGGAATATAGTTGATATTGATTGAATCGGGAACACGGCTCATTATTAGAGACCCTTGCAACCCGCACGATATGATGACGAGAGAACTCATAATTTAACATCTCTATTTTTGTTTTTGACAAGTCTATAAAGTAAAGAACAATTTAAACAAGAAAGAATACAAAGGTGTTCACGTGTTTTAGATCTGGGCTATAAAAATATAGGCAAAGTAAGGCAATAGACTCAAAAAGGAGAATACAAATTTAAATAAGCAAGCACCTCAAAAACACCACGAAAAGCACGGAAGATCATACGAATCCTGTGAAGTGTCTTCGGCGGTTCTAGAAGTGAACGAGCAAACTACGCACAAGCTATCCTGTTCCTTGGCTGTATTTGTTAGCTTCGACATCAAGTAAAATCTCAATTCGTATAAAAAAACTGATTGCGGATTTCCCTCATTACTTCACAGGCAAGCCGACCCTATAGTTTGATAGTCAGTGTTCTAAAACATATACTAATCAATCAATTTAGCCCAGCGGCGTCTAGGGCCACGCTGAACATAGGATTCAATTAGAGATAGTTCGCTAATTTCTGTAAACTACCCGTATGAGTTTGTTCACTGAAGATGTGTGTTCTGTTCATTGATCCATAAACTTTAGAGCTAAGTTCACGCACGAATTCCAAATCAATTTGCTTACTGGAACTATGTTGAAGAAGTTACTGGCTAATCCGGAGTTTGTGGTGGAGCTTTTATATGAATAAAATTATCTAATATCATCATCATCATCAAGGCAAGATGATTCCATGCTTCGGAAATTACGTTAAGTCGTTAGATCATCTAAGAAAAATTGTCGTTACATGAGCTATGTCTGCGAACTTCGCCGGCTCTATATAGCACTGACACCAATTTTGCGAGATTGGTTGTCGACTTTAGAACTTACAAGATACTAAGAGGAAGATCTTCCAGCAGTCATTATCAGTAGATACAGGTCAGTATACTGCTGGAAAAAACTCTTTTATTGCACCTACGAATAAGATATTCGTAGTATTGCACGCCACCAAGCACGATCTTCGGTTCGGTACGATTAAATAACTGCTTAATGGTTTCCCAAGATACAGGCTTCGCATAGTTTGAGAGGGGTTTAGACCAGCTAATTTAGTAAACAAGTCATCTTTGTATACGTAGGGCGCATTCCGAATCAGACTCAGCGCTATCAGCGATCAGAAAAGCAAAAAAATGTATGGCTGACAGTGATTCGGAACGCGATTACGGGTCGATTTCAGCGCGTCTCGGAACGCAGGGGAAGTCTAACCTTTTTTTTTCATCCTATCACCACAAGCTACCTCGTCGCACCTCTTATAAAAAAAGCACACCATACACTAAATTTAAAATAATATGATTTATTTTTATAAATTATTTTTATTTACAACATTGCACTTGCAGTCTTGTTAGTCACTTGAGTAACGCTTCTACTTTATACCACGACGAATCATATAGCGGCTAGTCGTAAATTAGGCTTCGAAGGCATAAAGAATAGCGTCATTCTATCTCGGTCAAGTGGAATGGAGTCGCGACCCAAAGATAAATACGTCTATAAATCCGACAATTTCCGTGCGTTGAGTGCTGCATTTTTCAACTCGCCCCTTGCAATGAATCTGGGGGATTGATAAAACGGATAAAAGAGATATCTTCTGACTGACAAGGGTTAGAATTTAAAGGGTACTTATATAATGGAAAATTATAGGTTTGTTTAGTTTATCTATACATAAAGTGAACGTTCCGCAATAGTAATGAGGGGTATTCGCATCGCCCCCGTATTTAGTCATCTCAGGAAGAGGTACTGGCGCATTTAAGGACAGCGACCAGTTGACCAGTTAAAAGTAACTCGATTTTCACGCAGATATAATAAAAAAAAACGGTGGTGTGTGGAATGGAAATAAAAATATATTTCTTTAGATTAGCAGGCCTGGAGTAAAAATCAAGGCTGTGCCTCCGCTGCCGGTACCGGCTGCGAGGACTATTTGTTTAACCATAGACAGTTTTTGTTTCGTCTTTTTTCTAATTCGGTAACCGTTACCAACAGCAGCGGAGGCACTTCCTAAAATTACGAGTAAATACTTACAAAGCCTGAAACAAAGGATTAAAATTACTATCATTATATCTCTTATTATTATTTTATCGTAATTTATTTTCCTAGAGACAAATATATACATACATATATATTTTTCAAAATTATAATCTCTCATTAATAGCAACTTCGTGCTAAGTTAATACCAGAGTTTACACAGACGGAGTACCAGGTGCACAGAAATAAGGAATGGTAGGAGTTTCTAATAAAATAAAGCAGGTCCGATGGGGATCGAAGGCAATCTAAGGTTTTATGCAAAAAGACGGACTCTGGAACACCTGGTGCACAAAGATTAATGATCCGAGAGGAGAGGTTAGGAAACCATTTTATTTTGAAAGCTGTGTAGGGGTTAGACCGGAATGTGATATATTATCGGTTTAAACGGTATTGTGTGTCATTGAGTAGGTTTATTTTTTGAGCCTGAAATATTATGAGCTAGACGACTAGCTCATAAACAATTTCAGCCACAGCAACTGCTTCAACTCCGATTTGGCGCTCATAAGCTCGAATGTAACTCACAAAGGCTTATGAGTAAAGGTCCTCATTGGGCATTCAAAATATTATAGGTACCTATATTATGTATCATATCTGATTAATAATATTTTTTTATTGTGTGTCATCATCAACGGCCCGTTACAGTCCACTGCTGGACTATGAGCCTCCTCCACTTAAGTGGAGGGTTTTGCCATAATCTCCACGCTTGGCAGGCGGGTTGGAGATAGCAGATTAAAAGGTTACTGCATCAGAGAGCGCTGCTGCCCGTTCCCTGTTCAATGTGTGGTCCCTAAGTCGCCTCTTACGACACCCACGGAAAGAGCAGGAGCATGAGCAAGATTCATAGGAGCAGACGAAAATTATATGAACTCTATGAAGAGAAATCATATAACAAGAGTACGGCCTTTCTAGATTATGTTCGTAGTTATTCAAAAATGTTTAAACGCGTTTGTGCCGTAGCTAAATCCAATTTCATTAAAAACAAAATTGAATCTAGTAGCAATGTAATGAAAACGACATGGAAAATTATAAATAGCGAGACTGGAAAGGCCAAAGCTACACATAATAACTTCAAGCTTAAAATAGATAATCAATTGTTAAGTACAGACCTAGAAGTAGCAAAAGCTTTTGAAAATTTCTTTACGGACATTCCAGTTTCAACAACCAAGTCTTTAAATTCATCTCCCGCTGCTGCTGAATCTATACTTAAGCAGAACTTTGAGGAATGTAAAACAGATTTTAAATTTAGGCACGTAAATAATGAGGACATTGTAAAAGCGTTTAAATCCCTGGAAATGAAAAAGACGGCTGACGTCCATGGTCTATCTGTAAAAATTATAAGTTCCATTATAGATTGTATCGCACCTCACCTTTGTTGCATATTTAATCAATGTATAGATAACGGTGTGTTTCCTGACTTGATGAAACTAAGTAAAGTGATACCTTTATTCAAAGCCGGTAGTACATCAGACCCCACAAATTTTAGACCTATATCGATACTACCAACTCTTAGCAAAATATTTGAAAAACTCATACTTAATCAATTGCAGAGTCATTTTTATGTCAATAATTTAATTCATGTTGCTCAGTTTGGTTTCACAAGGGGTCGTTCAACAGCCGACGCTGGTGTTGAGCTAATTGACAATGTTTTTGGTGCCTGGGAAGACGCAATGGATGCAATAGGTGTATTCTGCGATCTATCCAAGGCTTTTGATTGCGTCCATCATGACATTCTTGTCAGGAAGCTACGCCATTATGGTGTAAAAGATCAGGCTCTTGGCCTTCTGGAGTCATATCTAACAGATAGGGTTCAGATGGTCGATGTTAATGGGAAAAGATCACCCGGATCTTCAATAAGTATGGGCGTCCCGCAGGGTTCAATTCTTGGACCTTTCTTGTTTTTAGTATATATTAATGATTTACCTTATCTTGTTAAAGCAAAACATGGGTTAGTATTGTTTGCCGATGATACTTCTTTGATATTTAAAGTTAAAAGACAACAATCAAACTATGACGACGTAAACAATGCTATCTCTAGTATAGTGAATTGGTTTACTGTTAATAATCTATTACTTAATGAAAAGAAAACTAAATGTATTAAATTCGTATTACCCAATGTGAAACCGGTAACTACAGATATATTTATAAAAGGACAGAAATTGGACCTTGTAGATTCGGCTGTCTTTTTGGGCATTACTTTAGATGCCAAACTACAATGGGATTCTCATATAAATAAATTGTCGAACCGACTGAGTTCAGCAGCGTTCGCAGTTAAAAAAATTAGAGCCCTTACCGACGTAGACACCGCTAGACTAGTCTACTTCAGTTACTTTCATAGTCTAATGACCTATGGTATTTTATTGTGGGGTCACGCTGCGAATGCTAATAGTATATTTATTTTGCAGAAACGGGCTGTTCGTGCAATTTATAGATTAGGGCCTAGAGTGTCACTGAGGGAAAAATTTAAAGAAATCAATATTCTGACATTTGTGTCTCAATATATCTATGACAATCTTGTGTATATAAAACGAAATATAAGTAATTTTCAGAAGCACAGTGATATACACAATTTTAATACTAGAAATAAAGACAAGTTGGTTGCTTATGTCAGCCGACTACATAAAATTAGTAATTCTTTTAAAGGCAATTGTATACGCTATTACAATAAGGTCCCTACTGATATTAAAAACTTGCCTTTAGACAAGTTTAAAATAATTATAAAACAGAAATTGTATAAAAAAGGTTACTATAGGATATCTGATTACTTAGAAGACAGGTGTCCATGGGAATAGATTGTTTGAGTAGCAGGCTTTTTCGATATGTAATAAGCATTAATTTTGTAATTGACAATATTTTATTTAAAAAAGGAAACGCAAAAGATGCGATGACTGTGGAGTTTCTTCGGTGAGCTCTTCTCCACAGATTCCGCCATTGTGTTAGTGAACTCACCCAAAAAAATGTAATGACGGATCTAAGTGATGTAATAACATCCTATGGAAATAAATTATTTTGACTTTGACTTTGACTTCAGGGGTTGGTGATAAATGTATTCTACTCTGCCGTCACCACACGGCTAACGTACTTTCGTTGTACACAAAAAGATTAAAACACAGGCTGAACATTAAAAGCTACTTTCTGAGGAACAAAAGACTATCGCTTCACTCCAGGCGACGCGCGTCAGAAATCTTTTTCTTTTTTTATTTAGTTATTTAAATACAAAAATGAAAGAACCTTTGTCGTAGTCCGAAAGTTTACCAACAGATGTTACGAGCAAAGCTCGGTCGCCCAAGTACTTTCAACTAACAGTAGACTTCTTAACTTTAAAACTATCTACAAGCACGACCACAATAATACTAGCACTTTAGTTCTGGCATTAACGTTAGCTTAAATCTTCAAAGTTGACCAAGCTTAGCAAACGGTCGATTCAAATGTTGTTTTAAGTCAGACAGCGGCTTCGATTCGGGATTTCACGCTCTAATCCTTAATTTAAGTTAGTCCGTCCTTTTTAGCTTTTAAAGATTGAAAAGGGACAGAAGATGGCCATCCTGATATTAGAACATCGAATTTGAACCTTATGCCCCCGATCGATTGCACAATTTTAGAGAGCACTTAAAACATGCGACTTAAAAATCTCTGAAACTGACAGCTATGCCCTTATTTTAGGTTATCATTCGTTCAAATAAATATCATTCGTTCATCACCTCTCTTTCATTGGTCATAAAAACGAAAGGATAGCTGGATTTTAAAATTAGAATTAGAGCATGACATCCCGAATCGAGGCCAGTTTCCAACTAGTTATGGAGTTCTACACCAGCAGCAGGGGTACGGCTCTTAACCTTTTTTTTAGTCGACTGAACTGAACTGTCGGTACTGTTTGATATTAGAACATGCGTAAATAAGGATAAGAATGGTACTGTTTTGCGCCTTGACGGCCACATAGCCAAGTCAGTAGTACGCCTGCCTACAAAGCACAGGGTCACATGCTCGAATCCCGCCCAGGATAAACATTTGTTATGATGAGCAGAGCTTGCATTGTGTCTGGATGTTGTCTATGTATATAAGTATGTATTTGAGTAATATACATCAGCTGTTTGACACCCATAGCTCTGCTTAGTTTGGGATCAGTGTATGTGCGTCAGATGTCCCCACATATCATATTTATTTTACGAACTACTAATCTAATGGAGGGTTTTTGGAAGAATATATTAATTTAGATGCACCGACTGAGTTTGAAAATGTAATAAAATCAGATGATTATGACTTAAGTACATCCATTTTCTTGTTAACAATTTAAATTACAACGTTCCTATAAAAGGTTTACTCTACAATAGAACGCATTGTTATGCCAAATTTTACCAAAAATGAAGCAACGCAAGCGTAGCGAATTCAGCATGTAATATAGTAATGCTTAATAGATAAGTGTGGTGACGGCAGAGTAGAATACATTAGTCACCAACCCCTACTCTTCCCGTGGCTGTCGTAAGAGGCGACTTAGGGACTACACATTGAACAGGGAACGGGCAGCAGCGCTCTCTGATACAGTAACCTTTTAATCTGCGATCTCCAACCCGCCTGCCAAGCGTGGAGATTATGGCAAAACCCTCCACTTAAGTGGAGGAGGCTCATAGTCCAGCAGTGGACTGTAACGGGCCATTGATGTAATAGATAAGTAGTCTTCTTTATGATTGTCTAACTAAGAATAACAAACTTTGTTAATAACTTTATGTACTTTAAATTTTGCATATTACAATTGTTCCGTCCATTTTCACAAGATATATCATATAAGATAGAAAGAGTAGACTTTTTAAATTACTTTTCAAAGCGTCATTGTGCTTCTATTCAAGCAAAAAAAAACATCTAGTTTGTCTGAAATAAAGTTATTATTATTAAAGCGTAGGCCAGCGCTACATAAACTTTACAACAAGGCACTTCAAGGGGTTACTGCGGCTAACTTAGATACTTTACCTAACCTGAATACCCGGGCTAAGGAACGCTGGTATACCTCGAAACGGTCCAAGCTTAAAACTAGCTAACTATTTATCACTCGCTGGCGTGGCTTTAGGACACTAAACTTGTACTTTCATATAGCAAGCAATCTATAACAAAGGCTTCCCTAGGGAACTCCACAGTACCACTTGCGTTTTAAAGTGCATTACATCCATTCAGGAGCTTTTAGTAACCTTCAGCAGATCGTCATCTGTCTATTTTATGAAGGGTTTACTCAGTCATTTTCTTCCCCAACGGTGAATAGTTTTACAACCAATGTGTCCCATGGATGTGTACCACACCCACTGTCATTTCATTTTCGCAATTTATCCAGATTGCATCAGTAATTTTTGTTGATCGTTTTGATTGAGAATCTGTAGTTTGTAAGTATTGAATAAATGACGTAAACTTAGTGTCAGCATTTCTGTTAATATAAATACGTTCGTGACATGTCCTCGTGGCCATTTGCTCGATCGTCATTTAATAAACGTGCAGTGTCAATATGTGAGTGTTTCATTGATACGACCAACCCTGCGGAGCTACCCCTCAACACACCACCACACACACATCTCTACACCACCTCCAGCCTCCCTTCAAATCGAGATCTTCTTTGGCGAGCGGTAGAGCATGCGACTCTCATTACCTATGTGGGTTCAATTCCCGCTGGGGACACTACTGTCAAACAATTACTTTGTGAAACCGTCGCCAGTTTGGTTAAGACACTGCAGGCTAAACCACCTGATTGTCTGAAGGTAAGATAATTTCGTGCTTCGGATGGGACGGCCGTTGGTCCCGGCTGTTTTCTATGGAAATAGTTGTTAATTTGTTAAAGCCATGTATTTCTGACACCAGGATCAGACATGGACCATACCACCCTGTTCTAAATATATGACGAATATTTCCAGTGTCGATTTACTGAAAGTTTGGAGGTAGTGGCTCGTTTCCACCTGATGCATTTTCTTGACAAGGATTGATGGGCACGTGCCGGTAACGGTAAAACGCCGCTCTGGTTTGGTTCTAAAGTTAAACTGAATAAGTTCACTGAGGTTTAAAAGGCGTCTTCAAAAACTTTACAGTGATCGATGATATGCTTTAAGCCCAAAAAATCAATAGACCTCGTTCTTCTTCTTTAGATAATAGCAACCAAATTGTATTTAACAGGTGCTAGGGAAATAAAGAACCTTTACAACTACAAATGCGATTTTATTTAGTGGCCTGCGTGCGCACAAAGAGTGCGCACAAAAGGACAGTTTGAAGGAAAAAAGCATGGGCTCCACATGGCTGCAGCCTTAAATACCTTTGTTACAGCGACACCTATTTCATTAACTGTAAGCATTTACCGCCACCTAGGCATGTTTAATAGGAACTATTAAGTTAGATCAATGCGCAAGGACACTATATGACAGTATAAATTAAGATGCAAGCTAAGTAGTATTAAAGTTCATTCATATGATAATAGATGTCGCTTTACAAGATCACTCTAAATAGTATTAAGTTACAACACAAATACGTATACACTTTAACATTTTAGCTTAAGGGGCTACCTGACTGAGCACTAGCGCCACTTCGAAAAAAAATCATAACTCCGAAAAAACTAAATATATTAAAAAAGTGGACGATCATTTTAAAGTGTAGGAATACCGAATTTTATAAAATCTTATACGGTGTAGTAAGAGATAGCGAAAGTGCTAAAAACAGCCGTTATTAGCACTTTTGCTATCTTACTTTATCTTTATCTTATCTTTACTACAATTAACAATAGATAACCGAATTTATCAATTCTAAAAATACAACAAGACTAATGAAACAATTTGATGGTTCATATTTTTGATATTTTGTGTTTTCACTAAGTTATGATTTTTTACCCAAGTGGCGCTAGTGTTCATATAGGGTACCCCCTTAAATAATGTATTTTAGTCAAAAATTAAGGGCAGAAATACAGAAAGATACAGCAGATAATTAGGGTAATAGTCAGTAACTGACCACTTTACTGCCTTGCTTACATAGAATGATAAAATGTGGCTCCCTGTTAAAGTGATACCACCCATATTATTCAATCACGGGAATTAGTTCATATTGAAAATAATTAACATGTGTACTAAAGAAGATGACATTATTTATTTCATGAGTTACATAACTATTTTATTGAACATTACTTTTAACCTAGGTTAAACAAGTACTAGCCAGCATTTTAATTTTTTCAGCATTTTCAATTCCATTACTAGCCTCGGTGAAGATGATTCTTGACTAATATAATACTTAAGATAAACTAATTATTGTTGTTATCTGAAAATTTCACTTGAATTGTGTGAATGTAAATAGAATTATTAGTTTATCCGTTTCAGTATGTGTCCAGTTTTTGGGACGATTTACCCTACACATACAAAAATATTAAAGCATATTTTCTAAAAGGATTAGGATTTTTATTTTTTAGGATTCCATTTCATTAATTTTAAACGGTAAATTTTCAGTCAATTCAAAAATGGGTAAATCTAAAATTAAAATCCCTTTGTTTCCGTATCCAGTGAAACCGCTTACGCGTTCTCGTTGCGAATGAATGTGTGTACAGTTCGCTAACAAAATTTAAAGGACTTTTTTATAAGCTGCCTAGTCGTTTTTTTTTATTTGAATCAAGAGAGAAAAAATAAGGAAAATATCGTGATAATCAGAATATTTTATTGTATCAAACACGGTAGTAACATGTCAAAATAAACACAAAAGTGCAACGTGTTTCGCCAATATAGATTGGCATACAACAGTAGTCACATTATTTTCATTACAAAACTATTGGAAAATTATCTTCCTAAAAATTAAAATGTCAAAATTACATATGAATAATTAATAAGTTAGGAATTCATTTACACTGTAGATAGTCTTTTCAATTAGACATTTAAACAATTTTGTCGGAAACAATGTAAATTTCTAGTGTCAATAGGTAACTTATTATTATTATAATTTCACAAACATACACAAACATGTTTTCCTATACTTTGCTGAATGAGGTATCTCACTTAACAATCTATACGGACCTCTACGGCTCTCTGAGGTGATAACATGCCTGCGAAAAATGGATTAAGCTGTGTGTGAAATAGATTGCACAATCATTACGTTGCCCTTGTTGGGGACGTACGTAGAAACAAACTACAATGCGCAAAACACACAGGCTTGACTCGGGTCAGTCTTGATGTTTTAAAATGTATAAAAATCGCAAGATTTTAAAATGTTATCTTGATATTGACTGTAATAATATTGCCTTGTTTTGGTGAAATAATTGAAAGCAAAAAATCTAAGTATTGAACACCGTGGATTTATTACCGTTTGTTATAAAGTGGAAGATTTATGAGAATTACAAATTTCGATATGTGAAGCTGGTGATCTGTCGACTGTACTTTCATAAAAAGGCTCGTTTCATGCCGGATTTTCGCGTGACTGCACACGGATTTCAGAAAGAACTGATTTGATTTATATGTTTTGTGTTTATTGAGTTTTTTTGTTCTGTTTTGTTACCAGATTTCCCGGAGTGTATTTCCAAAAAGATGAGTCAAAAGGTGAGTGAGTGAAAAATTATTGCTCTTGGAAGGTTCAAATCCTAAGATATCAAGCGCGCCGTTAACGAAGCGACTTTCTTTTGTTTCTCTGATTTCAAATCGCTTCGGTTTATGAGCGCTTGACAAAACTGGTGCACAAGCACTTTGTGTACAGTGCCTGCCACTCACATTTTTCCTCCTGGATGCTCAAAGGTTGACTGGAAGAGATCCCTCACGGGATAAGTCCGCCTTTGCACTGTAAACTTTTCTTGTGACTTCTTATTGTAATGTTACTTTTATTGTGCAATAAAGTGTTTACATACACACATACTGGTGGGAATATATGCCTCGCGCCTATTTATGGCATCTACGAGTATAAGTCAGTGGGCTGTACATAATATTAACTTACTTGTTTTTTCGGACTCAAATAAATAAATGAAATAGGTATACCAGTTGTGTTTTTATTTTCGTTAATAAATTTCTTTTCTGCCAAGTGATAGAAGTGACCGAGTAACCTATGATTAATAACTTATTTAATTAGGTACTCACCTTTGAAAGGTCAATATTGATTACGATACGACCTCTCCAAAAGCAATCGATTTACTACCCAAAGGTGCACGACTGTCACGCGTGTCGACTGCAGCTGCTTGGCTACGACGGAGCTACGCCGCCGTAGCGGTTTGCTACGGCGTAACTGCGGGGTAGTCGTTACATAAATAAAATCCCCAACTCGAAAACTTTAAGTGCGTGCTCCTTCTAACCTTATATCACACCTTCGTCACTCTATACAACTGTAGCGTTTCAAAAGTCTATTAATCCATTCACTAGTAATGCGCGAAGCTTCTAGGGATATCGTTGCGCGCTTAAAAATTCGTCCACTTCGCTTGCTTGTTTCCATTTGGTAAAATATATTACTGAAAGCCTTAATGAAAAAAATCCTATTGTTTCTGTATTTTTAGATATGAGTAAAGCCTTTGACTTTGTTAACCACGATAGATTGCTAAATAAATTAGAAAAATATGGAATCAGGGGACAAGCACACTCTTGGATAGAAAGCTATTTAAGGGATAGAAGACAATGTGTGGAAATATCAAAAGTAACTGGGATAGATTCCGAGCCAAAATCACAAAATCGTCTAACCAAAACCTGCTTTAGGTCGACACTGCTTGTAAACTCTTCTGGTGTCCCGCAGGGTAGTGTTCTTGGCCCATTGTTATTTTTAATATACATAAATGACCTGCCTATTGCTATGAAGCATAAATGTTTTCTTTTTGCGTATGATACCACTATCCTAATCAAATCTCAGAACAAAGACTTGTTTCAAAATGATATAAATATAGCACTCGAAAATGTTATTAGCTGGCTTGAAGTTAACAATCTTAAAGTTAATATTGAAAAAACAAATATAATGCAATTTTTATCATACCAGACATCTCCTTCCACATTACAAATTAGTTATAATAATAATATTATTAATGAAGTTGACAGTTGTAAATTTTTAGGCTTAGTATTGGACAAACATCTCAATTGGAAATCTCACATTGACTCACTGTGCAAAAGAATTGACCGTTTTGTCTATGGCTTACGTAGGTTAAGAGAGACTGTGTCACCGGAGGCAGCCATAACTGCTTACTATGGATATGTGTCACCGCTATTGAACTATGGCATTATATTGTGGGGTAATTCTGTGGATGTGAATAGAGTATTCATGTTGCAGAAGAAATGCATGCGTGCTATTGCAAATGCTACATTTATGGATAGTTGTAGACCTATATTTAGAAAGTATAGAATTTTGCCATTAGCTTGTATGTACAATGGCCAGCAAAAGAGCATACCTAGTTGGCAAACAAAATCCTATATCACCATATACAACGCCATCTTGCGAGATTCTGACCAAGCCTAATATATCAGGGTAAAATTGTTTCATTAAATCTCACTAGATGGCGCTAGAATTGATTTGCAATGAAAAATGAAACTTACTTTGTTGTCTTAGCTAATTTTAATAATACTCAACTTCAGCTTGAAGCATCATTATTCGTAGGCTTGAAGCTATCACATAATATCTATGTTAAAACATTTTGTAAAAATGAATTTGCATTCTTGGATTCGAACTTCAGTTGAGTCTAAATCGAAGCATTGCTATTAACCACTCGGCTATCAAGGTTTAAGAACTAGCGATGAAAATATGAAACACAATCGCCCTGTTATTGTTGGGTTGGCAAAAACTAAGTGCAAATATAAATAAATGGAGGGTAAAATTAAGTAACTGTTTATGTTTGATTTACGAATATTCATTCATCCACCACTGTCCCGTTGAAAGACATTGTGCGGTTGGTTATCAAAGCCAGTTATATTTTTATTTTAGTCTTTGCTTTCACTTTACTTTGCGGTTTATATAATGAGTTCTAAGTGTAATATAAGTATTGTTACAAGAGCAGAAATTGTTTCTTTGCATAACCAAGGAAAAAACTATTCAGAAATTTCTAGGGAGTTAGGAGTAACGGTAAGTGAATTTAAAATGTTATTCATTGTTAATTAAATCGTGCAGCGTCATTGTGTTGAAAAAAAAAAAACTATTATTCTGTGCCTTAAGGAATTATTTTTTGTTTTCCAGATTAAAACTGCGAAACTATGGGTTCGCAGACATGCAGATGAGGGCACTTTGGATCACCGACCCAAAAGTGGAAGACCTACTATCTTGAACTTAGCACAGCGGCAAATGATGGTGACAGAGTATGAAGAAAATGGATTTACTGCGACAAAACATTTTGCTGGACTATTTGATACTTCAGTGGATACTATACGTCGTGCTTTACACAAAGAAGGACTACACTATCGCCGTCATGCAGTTAAACCTTTATTGACTGACGCTCACAAAATAGCTCGATTACATTTTGCTAGAACATATTTAAATTTCGATTGGTCAAATGCAATTTTTAGTGATGAAAAAACGTTTAAATCTAGTCAAAGGGGGAGATTATCATTATGGCGAAGGAATAACACACGATATAATTATAATCATGTCGTAACAAATAATGAATCCGGTCGAATAACTTTGAACATGTGGGGATGGATGAGTGCCCACGGCCCCGGAGAACTTGGTGTTATACCCAGTCGCGCTAACAGCGCTAATTATGTCCAAGTGCTCGACGAAATTATGTTGCCTACGACACGGGCTGTGTATCCACAAAGCGAGATGCCGAATATTATTTTTATTCAAGACAATTGCCCCATTCATTGATCACAGGTCGTTAAGCAGTGGTTTCAACAGCACTCCGGTGAAGTTCAAGTTATTCCTTGGCCCTCTAGATCGCCCGATTTAAATCCCATCGAAAATTTATGGGGCTTGATAGTTCAAAGGTGGGACAATAGAAACGAACGAACACGAGAAGCGCTGGAAGCACATTGCATGGAAGTATGGGAGAATATTCGCGGTTCCAGTTTGTGTGCTAATCTTGTTGGGTCTATGCGATCTCGAATGCAAGCTGTAATTGACCAAAACGGTGGACACACGAGTTATTAAATATTTCATATTCTATATTAGATATTTTCGTGTCACAGTGTTTGTATGGTTACAAACTACTCCGAAACGGCTTGACCAATTTTTATGTCTTTTTTTGTGTATACTTACGATAGGTCTGAAAATAGGTCGTAAACTATTTTTATATTACTTACTGTTTCTTTATTTATTTTTTTAGAAATAATTTATATGGCAAAACAACGTTTGCCGGATCAGCTAGTATATGTAAAAAATAATGCCTGTCGCTAGGAAGGGACGCTTCAATCCTCTTTTCAAATTATATTGAAAACGAACACTTAAGCTGTATCCTTCCTAGTGCGCAGTCTCTAATAAGAAACGTTTATAAAAATATACTAAGTATTTAATTTATTGTTTTGTATTGTTTTTTAAGTCAATAAAGTTGTTTTCATAGTTAACGCAATTTACTTATTTAAAAATAATTCAAACACCCACTTCTTTTTCCCGTACCGAATAAGAAAAGAAAAAATAGATAACGGTATAAAAGTAAGTTAATTCAAAGACAAAATATAATTCCTAGGCTGGGATTCGAACACAGCTCTCATCATTTGTGAGTCAGACTGTGTGCACACTGCACTAAGGCTGCTTATCGATTATGTGTGAAATAGTGAGTCGGTTATCACAATAATACTTTCGATACAAATATAATATTGCACGATCAAAGTGTGTAGGATAGGGAATCCAATTGTTTACTATATCTCCTTAAAATGATTTTATAAACGTGATCAAATTAGCTAGGACATTTTTTTAAATTATTACAACGCCATCTTGTTTATTTTGAATGAATTATTATGCTGTTTCGTCCTTTCGACGCTTATCGGCTTCAAGCGATTAGCGACTTTACGGTAGGTATGCTCTTATGCTGGGCATTGTACATCAAGAACATTTGCATGTTTGTAAAACAAAATCCTCAGCATTTCCCTTTAATTAATCAGCGTACCATTAGACCCTTGCGAGCTCAGTATAGGGACAAACTTTACCAGCCGTCTTGTAGCTCTTTTATTTATAAAAAAAATGTATATAATTTGTGCATAGAAATATACAACAAACTCCCAGCTGAACTGAAGTCATTAGAAGTACATATTTTTAAGAACAAATTGACAGATTGGCTTCTAGAAAACTGTTTTTACCATATAAATGAATTTATACTATATTTTAAGTCCTGACATTCTCTCACATTAATGGTTTTGGTTTATTTTGATTTATTATTATATTAGTATTTGAATAATTTTAAACATTAGCTATTTATAAAAGCATTATTGACATTTATTGGAATTTCATTACATTAAATTGACATATTTGCATGCCTAGTTAAGGTAGAATACCCAACATGTAATATTAAGAATGTGTATTCTTGCAAATAAATGTATTTTGTATTGTATTTGTATTTTGTATTTGTATAGGATCGTAGTACGGTGGAGGCACTGCGCGTCTTTTCTGTTTCTATACTCCTTCGGCCATCATCGAAACAGTTTCGGAACCAGTCACTCCCAACTCATCCCCAAACCGAGGGGTGGGGCGATGTTTTAGTTTCCTTAGTCGATAGTTAGTACAAAGCGTTGTACAACAGCCATGTAAAGATGGAATAGTCAAATTCTTGGATAAATGAAAGGCTCGCGAGGCGCTCCCCTAGATACCGCCAGCGTAGCTGTAAATGCGGCAACAAATACATACTACGCCGAATTCGGCGTACCCAAACTAAATTTTGCTAAATTTTCATTTACTTTCTACACTATACAACCAATTATTTATTTACTAACCCATTGCATAAAATAATTTCCCTTCATTCGGGTAACAAATTAAGCAGCTTGCAGCACAATTCTTCACGCACGCTTGCATCCTTCCAAATTATCATAAATACACTTTGACATAGAGTAGACGGAGCTGTTGTTTTTAGATAGCGCGGTATCTATGTGAGCGCCGCGCGAGCCTTTCATTGCGCCGCGCGAGCCTTTCATTTATCTAAGGTAAAATTCTTAATTAGCCCCACGAAAGAACGAATAAAATAAACCTTTTAATGTAAACAAATTAAAATATTTATCAGGCGTGTACAATTATTCCCCGCCGACCGCAGCGAGGCGCACATTTAATTTATTACACGGTGTTGCAAATAAATCCCTGTATTTGGTCGGGCAGCGTAATTAAAGCTTCGTCAGGACCAAATATCCACCGAGAATTGTACAATCTCTATAATTGTCTTATTAACTGGCAATGATAGCAACACCGCCTCAGCCGCAGGGTATTTCAGGCACAGGGTAGTGATAGTGTAGAATAATTGAAAGAGTTATTTAATGATAAGATAAGAAATAAATTACATTTTATTAAAGTCAGCATAAAGTTATTTAAAACGTTAGCCTGTTGGTCGCACTTACTAAGTATTTTTGAAGATAAAAAAATATATATATTTAAAAAAATTGTATGTATTACATAGGCGGAGACTTCCCGGAAAGTAATCCAGAGGATACTTGAGATGGGAATGCCTCGCAATTTATTTATTACAATAGGATACTTTTAAATGTGGTAATGTTGGCGAACATTACAACATTTAAAAGTAAAAAATATTCACACGGACACAGTCTGATATGTGAACCAATGACAGGCAAACACCACATTCTAGGTACATAAATACATAGTTAGAATAAACTTGTTCAAATGTATGTTCAAAAAGTCAATTTACATATACGACTCTTATTTCAAGTCCGCGCCGGCTATATTACAACTTTGGTAGAAAATAGGATTAGTCGGTTCCAAAAAAAAACCCGATCCGTTAAATTAAAAACTCTATTTCAAACAGATATTAGGCTAATTTACTATCGAAATGGCAAGAACTACGAATTTAACACTAAAACTTAGTAGGTAAGGACTTATTTTTGTCTTCTAAAAACTTGTCCTACTGCTAAGAAGCTAATAAATAACTACACTGTGGAAGCGGTGAATCACTGCGGGCTGAGCAGGCTCCTCGAAAGCCTCCTCTGTCTTATCTCCCCAACTTGTTAGTCGTGATTCACGGTCAATATAATTATTTTGTTTTGGTAAGAACATGTTTGGAGAGATTTATTTGCATATTTTTACTCAGCGAATAAAGATAATACACAAAGCTGTTATGAGTTTGGGATGTATATATTTATCTACGCGCCGCAGTATATTTTTTTAGTGACTAAATCAAAAATCCTTAAGCACAAACAAATATGACATAATGTGTTTGTTTAGTTAGGTTATTATTTATTTATAACGGAAACACTCACGTAAAAATGGAAACTTTGTCTGTGACTTTGCCTTTGTTTGTTTTGTGTTTTTTGTTGTTTAGTTCGATGTACATATTATACATTTAAACAAACAATCTATATTATTTATTAAATATCACTACCGCAGTCGTTTGATTATTTAAAATTAAACATTTCTTTTTATCTTTCGTTTTTGAGCATTCTGCCTGTTTCAAGCTTAGACAGCTCAGTATTATGTGGGTAATGGTAGTTTAGAAATCATCGTAGAGGTCAGAAAACGAAAAGGATTTGAAATAGCCATTACCGAGGGCCATTACGAACAGTTTTTTTTAATCATCTCTAAGAATAATATTAAAACAAATACGTAATGTCAAGATACAAAAAACAAAAATGCATAGGTACACGTCTCCCACATACAATTATACGAAGCCATTGCTCTGGGTAGAAATCTATTAATTCAAAACCCAGACGGAAGCTCTTACAACTCCAGGGAAATTAGAAACCGCTACGTATTTACGGGTTGAATTATTCTCTAACAATCAGAGCTGAACAAGTTTGGCTAAAAATCCGAGATATCGATACAAAATACTACAACTAACGAACTATTAGTGTAATACACTTTTATGTTTTAATTTGGCAAAACACTGCTCTGAAATCTGAATAAAACTGAAAAATATTTTGTTCCACGTTTTGTGTTTCTGACTAAGCGTAAAGCGAGTGTGAGCGAGTGTAAGCGTGTTTGTGTGAAGTCGAATATACGCGTAGAACAATAATGAGTTGTTTATACATTTTATTTTTATGAAAACGAACGCCCTCCTATTAACAAAGATTTAGGTTTATTTAATTCAAGGTACATTGTGCTTTTATTTTCACTTATCAAATAATCTACTTCCACCTGACCTGATTAATAAAATAACTAATTGAGTGACCTAAGAATAATAAGTTATTTAATTAGGTAAATAACCTTTGAAAGATGTGACTACACCTATATTGATTGATTAAGACACGACCTTATTCAAAGGCAATCCATTTGCTACACTAAGTTATCTACTATCTACTACGATTGTCAATCGGCTATTGACCTCTGCTACAGCCTTGGCTACGATGGAGCTACGCCGACGTAGCGGTTTGCTACGGCGCAGCGTAGCCCAGCGGGTATGAAGCCAAGTGCGAGCTAGATCAGTATTTATAGCATGCATTCTATTTTAATCCTACTATAATATTATAAATGTGATAATATATTTGGATGTTTAGATGTTTGGATGTTTGTTCCGCTTTCATGCTTAAACTACTGAACTTGGATTTGAATTTTGGAATGGAGATAGGTTGTACCTTGGATTAACACAAAGGATATTTTTACGGAAAAAAGGTCATATTCCCACGGGAAAATCTTACACAACGCGAGCGTATATGCAGGCGGACCGCTAGTAGTTAATTAAATGTTTTATACGCGACTTTATTCCCTATAAAGTTTTTTAACTTTATAACATCGGAAATAGTAAAGTAAAAATGATTTATAATGGAAAAATCTTACAGTTTTCTACGGCAAGCATTTGAAAGTCGTAGATTTTGTGTCGGAAAGTTTTCAAATCGAAGTTCCATATATCGCCACTACTCGCCGCGCTTACACCGCCACCAAAGTGCTTCAAGTTGGCAACCACACTACCATAACTTATAACTTATGGCTACGTGCTTAAGTGCGAGCTTGATTTAAAAAGATTTTTCAATCGCAATAGCATGCCAAAAAAGAGAGAGGTCTGTGCGAATACGTAATAAATGTTATTTTAATAATTTTGCCACGGGAAATAACTAACGTGTTCTCGCCAAAATAAGAAAGCAACATGAAAAAAGAAAACTATTGCTGATCGAAAACAATAAACGGCAAAAAAATATAGTTAAAATAATGCCAATAAACCCTAACACGCACTGGAACAGCGTCGACTAAGGCCTGATCACCCTAATTCAGGGTAGGCTTGGCCCAGGCTGGGTTCGAGCTCATCGGTGGGGTTGGCCAATAAATTAAAGCGTAAATAAACTTGGTTTACAGATTACAACGCATGTCTGTGATTTGAACATTTTCTTTATCATTCAACGATATTCTAACCTTTCAGTGCTAAAAATCGTCATTATTATTTTAAGCGAAAAAAAAAGACAGACCACTGCTGAACTAAGGCCACTCCTTCCCCTTCCTTTCCGGGATCTTCATCAGATCGTCGCCAGTTCAAAAGAAATTCTTCCATCTATGGTCCACCTTGTGAAAGAGCTTTCCACTTGTGTCTTCCAGTACGATGCTAAATATAATAAAGCAAAATAAATGAAATGTCCTCTCAAACAAAACACGCTCGATCCAATAATGTGAGAAATTCACATAAAATAGAGATTTAATCTTGTAGAATCACAGCTACCCCGTTCCCAATAGCAAATACTAGTTCCACTGTTCTCGCCGGCGATATTTGCGGAATAATTGATAGCAGGACGATCGTGAGTCCGCTGACAACCGGAGTTTACCTCCCAGTTTAATTTATGTAAGGGGTTTGCAATGGAGATGGGGATTTGCAGAGTGGCGAAATGTTGATTCAGTAAGATCGGCGTGAGCCTGCTAGGTATCACCTGGTTCTCATGTATCCGGACGAAAATGTCCATATCAGGTTTAAATGAGGGCGATAGGCCTTAGTTAACAAATTATCAAAGTTGTAAGTCGTTAAATATACTCTCAACTCCTCGGTCCTAAATGCAACTATCAGCTCGTCCATAACATTCACATATAAAAAAACACGAAGTAAGTAAATTTGTCACAATGTCAGAAATAAAGTAAAATGAGTGACCACTTAATCACTATCGGTTCAGCGAAGGAAATTGAACATTTAAGTTGTTCGAGTGTAATATTTTAAGAATGTCAGACAAGTTATATCAAACCATCGTTACTTGGAGAACTTGGCTAAGTCTGATAACCACTCGACCGAGAAAGAAATGTTTTTTACAGTTTCAAAGTAACAGACATCTGCACTATTAATTTTGGCCGCACATAATAGTAATTATGTTTATTTTTTTTGTTGTGTGTGTGTTGTGTCGTCCACGCGTATAACCAATCCTATGAATAAAAAAGTTAAATAACAAAAAGTCCTTGTTTTTTGACGCCACTCGGGATCACAGTTTCGCATGTATGAGGGTTCAGCTCTTTAGCGCCAAAACGTGGAAAAAGGTAAAAGAAAAAACCGTTCCATTTTAAAACGCGCTGACAAAGCCACGCTTTTCTATTTATGTTGGACGTAAGCCGTTTGTACATGCACATGGCGTTTTACACGCTACACGATGGGTGGTACCAAAAATAAAGTTAGCACAATAAATTCTGACGGCTAGCGGCGATCATAGCAATGAATTTCGCGCCTCCCGTACAATGAATAAAACGAACTAGACATTCAAAAACTACTGTTCTTGAAACTCAAATAAGTGTGGATTTTTTACTTATACGCTTAAAAAATGTCTGAAAATTATTACAGTGGATTTTAGCGAATATACATAATAGAAGAGTGTGTAAGTAAACTGATTAATATTGTGTCTAACCTTTTCTAGATCATCTTTAGCAAGCAAGTAAAATAACTTGAGACGGTAAAGCTAATTAGTAAACCGACTCTTATTTCTGTTTGAACGTAGTTAGAGACAAGTAGCCAAAGAATTAATGATTACATAGACAAGAACTTTTTCATTACACTTTTGGGAAATTGGTTGAGAAGCAGGAAAACAAACAGTAGAAAAACAGTGACATTCAAGAACAAATTGTTTAACTATCCTATTTCATTAGTATCCGCACTATTCACATTGATACGTAACCGGCGACAAGGAATAAAACATTTTTTAACATAACGCGATTTCTTTCGAATAAAAACGTGGGGTATTTTACTGAATGCACAGAGCTCTTTGATTATTGTTGCATGAGTCAAGTATCTCATCAATAGCTCATATACGTCCCCACCGAGGGGCTCGAGCCTACCCTAAATTAGGCCTTAGTCGACCACGCTGGCCCAGTGCGGGTTGGTCGACTTCACACACCACCTTTGAATTTCTTTGCAGGAGTGTGCTTTCCTTCATAACACGACGGTAAATGCATAACCGAATGTCTACTAGAAGCATGAAATTTTACATTAGATTTCTTTATTCAAACACAGGTGAAAACTAAGAAAGGAGTTTTGAAAAATCAATAAATTAGGAATAAAAGATTATACAGAAGTACAATGGGAAATTTCCTTACGCTAGTAGTTGGATAATCCGTATGAAACTCGTAAGATAAGTCTTGGCAAGCATGTCTTCCGATATTAGATAGATAGATAGATAAAAAGTTTTATTCAAAAATCTACATAACACATGTACATACATTTAAGAAAAAAGATACACAAAAAGGAAATAACAAAAAAAAGAAGTACCTATGCATGCATATGTGTGCTGTAGTGATTGAAAGGGCCATGGCTCAGTGTAATTAGCCCAAAGGGCAACACTGATTTTCAGCCGTACAATGTATGTCAACTACTATCGCAGTCGTCAAACAAATCGTCGTGGCGTGTTCGCTTTGATCCTTCCGACATCCTTCGTAAAGGCACTTCGAAATTGCCCGAACTAAAGGTAAAGGTAAGAAATAAATAACCTTCCTTATTTTCAGGTTTGTGATTGATAGCTAGTTTCGGAAGTAGAATATTTACGAGTTTGAGAATAACAAACATTTAGAACTTTAAACCTGCTATAGGTAAAGACAAAGAATAACTATATTAGTTATATTGAAAATTAAGAAGCATGGTATTTTATGCGAGTACATACATACATTCTTTTCCACTAAAAATCACTACAAGTACATGTACATATAGTATTTAATTTTACTTAAATGATGTTCCTCAATGGCATACTTTTTATCGGCCTAAAAAATCAAGTTTATATAATTGTTATAATCCGAAACATTTTATTTTTTGAACCATTCTCGATCAAACATTTGTTTTGTAAAAATTGAAAATTATTTGGTTTTCAGGTTTCTGCGGGAGGAAACGGAAACGTTGAAGGGGGAGACAAATAAATAAACTTTGAATTATCTTTTAAACTTTATTCTCTTTGTTGATCATAATTTATTTATCGTTCACTATAAAAAGTTACAAGAAGTAACGAAGCGGAAACTTAACCACGACCTTTTTCAAACAGGGAGAAAGTTTCATTCAAAATTGGACGAGTTAAAGAGGGTAATGGAAAGCCACTGTTGTCGAAGTTTTATTAAAATCCACAGCTGGTGTGTACCCACACTAACACTTTTGTGAGGATCTGTTCGCGCCACGTGTTGATGTGGGCCCCGCATTTTATTAAAGTGCCCTTGGAAAGAAGGATGTGAGATTTATTGAAACTGTGAGAATACTATCAACAAAATTCATGATAACGGGAAACTACTCGTATATTACTCGTATATTTAACTATAGTGATACTTTAAAATGCTTTGAGAATTAGAGGCCTAATTTATGTGGCTTCAATATGATAACTTGTTCACTATGTCTGTGAAAATGTAGTTGACAGCGTTGTGTATGTATGTGTACATACGATTTTACAACTATGTATTACAAAGTAACAACATTATTACCAGAACATTAAAACCTAATAGTTTAATTCCAACTTATTCTGTTTGTTTTGCGTCGAATTTCGGTAGCGTAGAGTCCATTGACATCGATTTTGGTTCTTAAACATTGTCAAAAAAAATCTCATCTGTCGGTCATGTTTAGGGCAGTAAAAAATACACTTAAAACTCTCTTTTGCTAGGCACTATAGGACGAACGAGCACAGTTACACACACTCGTGTGTACGGCGACATGTGGACGTGAGTGCTGGATTTATTAAAGCGACGCGTGCGCTGCGGTTACACGTCTGCTTGTCGAGTTTGAAGGTTCAATTTATTTTACGTGATCACTCGCGATTACTGCCATATTGTTCATCTTTTCTCGTAGGAATAAGTTTTTTTCTCGCGGTAAAAAGTAGCCTGTGTCTCTCTGAATCAGAAACTACCACTTTGCAAAAAAAGAATACAACAACACTTTCCTCAAATAAAAACACGATACACGATCCGTTGCTCTATTCTATAGGTATAGGTTTATAAAAGAAGGGCCAATAAAAAATATACATTAGCATTTATAATATTAGCACTGAGCAAATAATATAGGTGTACTAGTGGCATCGTTATTTTTCTTTGTCGTGTGGGTCAGCCGTGTGGTGACGGCAGAGTAGAATACATTTGTCACCAACCCCTACTCTTCCCGTGGGTGTCGTAAGAGGCGACTTAGGGATCACGCATTAAACAGGGAACGGGCAGCAGCGCTCTCTGATACAGTAACCTTTTAATCTGCGATCTCCAACCCGCCTGCCAAGTGTGGAGATTATGGCAAAACCTTCCACTTAAGTGGAGGAGGCTCATAGTCCAGCAGTGGACTGTAACGGGCCGTTGATGAGCAAATAATATAGGTGTACTATTGGCATCGACTAGCTAGATGTTTGAAGAATTAAGTGTAAGAACGAAAATAATATTTAAGAAACGTTATTTTATTTTTGAAGCTTTTATATACCTTTCGAAAAACAAACAAAAACAACTGCTATTACCGCAAAGAATACGTGTTTAGTGTTTTTACGTAAAAATAATATTTAAATTTTGTAATGACCTTTTTTTATACCCATGCAGACAATCATGCAGAGAAGATGAGGGAAAAAGTACTTACAATAATGTGACGGATTTTGTCGGCTTATAAATATTAATGACGCTATTTGCATCGCGACACGACCCATCATAGGTCAGGTCATTTGGCTATTAGCATAATATACTCCGTTTAACGTGTAAATCATTTATAATAAACTTTGTGGACAATGTATTGCACTGAATAAATTGTTAGATACATTTTTAGGTTTCCGTAGTCAAAAAGGAACTCTTATAGTTTCGTCATGTCCGTCTGTCTGTCTGTCTGTCCGTCCGCGGCTTAGCTCAGATACACTTAGTATAGATACTAGAAGGCTGTAATTTGGAATCGATATACATATTAATTAATTGCCGTGTGGTGACGGCAGAGTAGAATACATTTGTCACCATCCTCTACTCTTCCCGTGGGTATCGTAAGAGGCGACTTAGGGACTACACATTGAACAGGGAATGGGCAGCAGCGCTCTCTGATACAGTAACCTTTTAATCTGCGATCTCCAACCCGCCTGCCAAGCGTGGAGATTATGGCAAAACCCTCCACTTAAGTGGAGGAGGCTCATAGTCCAGCAGTGGACTGTAACGGGCCGTTGATGATGATACATATTAATCATGCCGACAAAGCTGAAGAATAAAATCTATAAGAATTTTTTAGGGTTCCTCTAGTACACGTAAAGTGGGGTTTTTTTTATTCACGACTACCTTATATTGCAAGGTATCGTTGGATACGTTTTTTAAAAATAATGGGGCATTGCTAAAATAATTTTTCGTTGCTATTGTATGTTTCAGAAATATTTCGTTTTAAAGAGCTTAATTTTGTTAGAGCCAAGAGTGTCGTGTGTACCAGCGAAACCGTTGTATTTGGAAATGTGCAAACAATCGCGGTAGCAGTGTATTATGATGATTTTAAAAGGAAAAATATCAACATCAAGTAGGCTTTACAGGTCATCGAATAATAGACCAACTTATACACTTGTGCAAGTAAGAAATTTGGTACTACAAATATCATAGAAAAATATTTTGATGAATTTTAACTATGTTAAACAGGTACCTAAGTAGTATTGGACAACTACGGAACCGTGGCCCGACACGTGCTCGGCCGGTTATTAAATTTGACGTAGCACGTGTCTCGTAGCTGTCACAGCTACGGCGGCTACGGCGGCGGCGCTACGCCGTAGCAAGACACAGTAGGTTGACGATTGTGCCCCAAAAAATAGACCTGTGACGTTCAAATCTCGTTAGCTTATAAAGAGAGAAAAGTAATCTAAACAATCCAACGAGCCGTTTACGCCAATGGCCCCGATTCGGGAAGTCATGCTTTAATTCTAATTTTAAAATCTAGCTATCCTTTTCGTTTTTATGACCAATGAAAGAGAAGTGATGATTTCAGATGAATGAATGATATTAATTTGAACGAATGATAACCTAAAATAAGGGCATAGCTGTCAGATTAAGAGATTTTTAAGTCACATGTTTTAAGTGCTCTCTAAAATTGTGCAAACGTTATGGCCGTTTGACAGCTCTAATATTAGGATGGCAATCTTCTGTCCCTTTGCAATCTTTAAAAAAGCTGAGAAGGACGGACGAACTTAAATTAAAGATTAGAGCGTGACAGTGAGAATTAGCCACAATAACGTAACAAGAAAAAAGTTTTGCACCACTGCACATTTCCTTACCGTAGCAGGAAAGTTTCTCCAAACACATCCAACTCACACAAGTCCCTGCCTCATTATCTCACCTGAAACAAACAAACAAAGACAAATTAACTCAACACTTCCTTTGGTAGAGTGGTAGTTGCAAAAGGGAGGAGGGGCTGCCTGGGCCGGCAACTTGGAGCGTGGAACATGAAAGTGTGGGAGGAACAAAGGCATGCGGAAATAAAGTTCGGATTTATATTTCCTTTGACATTAAAAATTGTTTTATTTTTCAGTTTTTTTTAGAAACTGTTGAAAGTGGTTTTTACATAGGCGACACGCAGGCAAACTCGATTCCATTCAACTGTATTAGTGCACTAGTTGCCGACTAAAGATCGGTCCCGGTACCAAGTTGTCCAAGTTTTATTTCGTCCAATAGCAAACAATGTACGTAAAGTCCCTTTCAATAGAATCTGGTGAACAAACCAATTGAAACACGATTATATGTTTTAACATTTTCGTGGTTGTTCACTACACTAACATTATCAAAATTTTACAACAACAACAAGTAACAAAATTAAATATAACCGTGGTCACAAACCCGAAAATTGTGATAACGTTAGTGTTAAACACGATTACTCCGTAATTACTTACATTTGAGTATCAAACCTGATCATATTCACATTTCAAGGAACCATACATTCTACTTACAATCATTGCGCCCCCTATTAACTTTTTAATTTTATGATAGTTATTTTAATAAAAAATACTCGGGCGACAAAACTTTCAATAATTTGTAAAACTGCCATGTTAATTTTTTACTCATCAAAGTCTTGTTTGTCTTCGGAAAGTTAGGGTAAAAAAATTCTCTTGTTTACATTATTGCCGGATTCTATTGAAAGGGACCTTACGCGTCATCTTTCGACGTACTCCACATTAAGCAACCGCCTCAACGGCACAGAACAAATGACAACTGAGGTATTCCACACACGCACCTATCAATGTTTTTCTCAGGTGCCGTTATAAAATTAATTATTTAAAATTATATACTGAACAACTCAACTTAATAATATCAAACCAAACGTGGTTTTAGTGTGTTCTTCCTGAGAGGGAACTATAGCTCTTCTCACCCCTTTGGAGACAGGAGCGTGATTTTATGTAACTTATTTAAAAGAAAAAACTTTGAGGCATCTGTGTATGAGGTCTGTCATCAATCTTACAACCCACAAAATAAGAAGAAAATGACCTCTTCAGTCCACAGATAAATTGAATATTTACATTTATAAACAATTATTACCAAAATTTAATTGAATTAATTGGCCGGAATCAAAATGGCTACGTACGGTCGCCTGCAGAGAATTCAGACCCCCCCCCTAGAATACTATGCGCTATGCCACGCTATGCCAGGGGGGGTCCGATTTCTCTGCAGGCGACTGTACACGAGTGGTCCATTAAAGAACTCCGGGAGACTAAACAAATACCAACGACGACAGTGAAAATGTTGTAAATACGGTTGATGTTCAATTAAAGGAATATCCTGTTACCATTTTTTTCTATTGCTCTACCTTGCATCAGAAATAATAATTATATTTTATACAGTAACAATAGTCCACAAAGAAGAAGTCTCACAAACAAATCTATCAATCAAGTCATAATGGAAAGAATAGCGGGTGGGCTTGATAGAATAAATGTATTTGTTACAGTGTGGGTGATTGTATCACCAAGGCTGACAAGAAGGTTCATCGAAGATTGGCAAAGGGATATTCGTGAAAAAACAAAATCCGTACGTAGCGTCGACAAATGTAGTTATAAGACTAGTGGATTTCATTTATTACGACCTCGTTTGTAGCAACCATTTGTCTATAACGACAATAAATCTAAGTCCCTTGAATTTAAAGCATACTTTAGTACAGAATATATCGCTATAGCGACTTTGGATGTAACGCCGAGTTCGGGTGTAGCGACTGTTTTTAATTAATAATTTTTGACAAATTCTTAAAAATCCCATGCAAATATTGCGACCGGCCGGAGTCGGCCGCCAAAGACACAAAGAACTTTATTATTTTTTCTTATCTTCCACACAGATGGTCAGCAACTGTGGTGACCTTTATTTTTTGTTCATAGATACTAGCTAGGTAGGTAGGTAAGCGTGTACATTTCGGAGTTTTTATGGTTCAGTTACAAATTGATATTCTGAGTGAGTAGCAACTGTGTTTAGTAAACTTTTGAATGGCTTCTTCGTCCCTTCATCGTTGTTATAACCGAAATCCACTGTATTTCACTAGTGCTGTATGAATCGCTTTTTAGGATAGAAGTAATCATACCCTGAGCAACCGAGCTCAATCAAGCTCCTACCACCGATTTGTATTTTATGAAAATCAGAAATTGGTTATCGTTTTTATTCGAATTTACTCGTAGATTTTACAATATATTTTTTTGATGACAAGCGTAGCAAATACCGAGGACGACCCAAGTCCGCGTCTGCTATATTACCATAGCAATTATATCAATTAGAAAAAAAAGCAAAGACAAGGAAAACTTGATTTTTAGCGATAAACCTAGGAAAAAATATGCAAAAACCGGACTAATATAAGGTCAGCAATGGAGGCCGCTGGACACCGATGAAGTCCTCTTATGTGATGATAAAACATAAAACTCTATCTATATATACACTTGAATAGTTTACTCGCATTACATAAAATAACGATTTACCTAAGAAAGCATCATATTTGAGCGGTCTGTAAAGCTTCCTCTGCTGACGGTACTCGACATGTTCGTCTATACCTATAAAACCAATCAATAAATAAATTAAAAACCATCTTCTTTCTCTGCCTATACTAAACGTTATTTTTTACAAGGACCATTGTTAAAAAAAAGCTCCAATCACAGAGCTGTCCTAAAGCAATACTGTTCCCGTGTTCTTTCCACTTGAACAGAAATATAAAAGATCAAAGGAAGATAAAGATATTTTTTAGAAATGAATTACAGTTTTATTTTTCGCAATAAATGTCAAATGCTCAGCTTGAGGCTATAAAAAGAACAAGCCGAGGACTTTTCAAGATTAAAAAAAATGCTTTTCACGCCCTTAAGGTGAAAGAAAACATCGTGAGAAAACATCGTGCTTTAAAGAAATAAATTGTGTGTAAAGTGAACCAATCTAAAATGGACTTGCGTAATCGAGCTATATTGTATGTAAGGTCACTTTCAATAGAATCCGGCAATAATGTAAACAAGATATTTTTTGACACTAACTTTACAAATTACGACTTTGATGAGTAAAAAATTATTGAAAGTTTTGTCGTCCGAGTATATTTTATTGAAATAACTAACATAAAGAAGTTAATAGGGGGCGAAATGATTGTAAGAATTATGTATGGTTCCTTGAAATGTGAATATGATCAGGATTGATACTCAAATGTAAGTAATTACGGAGTAATCGTGTTTACATTATTGCCGGATTCTATTGAAAGGGACATTAAATAAAATAGGCACAAATTAAGGCACTCTTGTTTGGTTACAGTAGTTGATTCTAATAGACAATTATGTAAATTGATGAATTTGTGTCACAGCCGGAACATCGTTGGCTGCTCTGGTCGGGCGGGGAAGTGTACTCATACTTTCCCGCTTAATTTAGGGAAGGCTTCGCTAAAAAAAAAGCTTAGTATCTAATATATTGAACTATCAGATTTTGCACTAGGATTACCTGTATCACGAAGACTAGACCCTTCCAAGGCGTACTTAATAGTAGATAAAAAAATATCGTAAAACATTCACGAAGTTCTAATTGAATAAACTGAATCGAAACACCTACCTATGCAATGTTTTTATCTTATACAGGTACAATTTTAAGAACGCTACAACAGTACACAGCACATTTTATTCTAATGTTGTTTTTCAGGTGTAGTTTAATAGGGGATCGGACTACTTTTTTTATTTTATAAATCCAAACTTCTTAGTTTCTGCTATCGAAAACTAAGATAATTTTTGCTCTATCTTTAAAATTGACCGAGTATAAAGGTTAGAAATTCAAGATTAGACAGAGAGGCACATACCCACTTGTGACGTCATTTGTTAGTAACGCCATATAATCTCCATACAAAAAATCGTTTTTGAAAGAGACAGACGTAATGAAACTTTAAAAAATCACTGTAAATTCGTTTTTTAACCGATTCTGTTTTTTCTTCGCGAATCATCTATAATCTATATTTTAAAAATAATTAATAAAATATGGTGAACAGTCCGATACCCTATTGTTAAACGTTTTGAATGCCAGTGTCCACCTCTAGATAAACCTTTCAGTTGAGGTGCCAAACCAGGGCGCAGGAGCATTATTTGACGAGACATGCATTCAAGCACACAACAACGTCATAGTCACAGACTTAGCATATTACCACCTCGATTAAGTCGTGTCTACCGGACGTTATGTTAAGCTACCGGCTTGGCGTGTGCATATGTAATATGGAGCGATTCAGTAGGCCAATTGGATTGTCAGTCAGGCTTCCTGGCTTGTCACTAGTGCTGTGACAGTATTACAGAATATCGATATCCAAAGAAAAAACGTCAAGACTATATAACAGACTATTTACATCGTAAAACTCGTTAATTTCTTCATCTAAAATATTGATGCGTAATCTTTATTAGGAATCACTTTGTAAAAGGAACTTAACTTTAAATTAAAAAAAAAAAAAAACAAGAATGTAAAAAAATATTAGGTATCATTGATGTTTTACTCAATAACGCAATTTGTAGTTGTGACTTGACAAGTGACAGTTCACTGTAAAAAAAAAAACAAAAATCAACGACCCGTTACAGTCCACTGCTGGACTATGAGCCTCCTCCACTTAGTGGAGGAGGCTCATAGTCCAGCAGTGGACTGTAACGGGCCGTTGATGTTGATGTTTGCTGATATTTCAAATCACGCAATTAACAGGTAGACGGACGGAAAAATTTAAATCCATTAACTAATTGGTTTATTTTTCAGATAGTATGTCAAAAATGACAATTTAATAAATATTTTTTAATATAATTATTTTAATAAAACCTGTTGTTTTTAGAGCATCTATTTTAATGTGATGAAGCTCTGCTCACCACATTATTAGGGATAGAACGCTATATATATATATAAAATGCTGGTACCGAGCTTAACTAGTTTAGTAACATCCTGTATGTTAAATAACTTATTTTAAAGTAGGCTACTGAAATGACCATGGAAAATCGGTCAGGCTAATCTAGGCGATTTAGGTAGGTGAAAATTTTATAAGCTGGTTAATTCAATGTTAGAGACGGACATAATGCTTACAGGCGTGGGCTATGATATTGGAGTTCTTTTTTTTTAAATATTATATGGGTTTGCTCTTGACCCCGATCCAGCCCGCAAGCAGGGATGGGATCTACGATGTAGCGAGCTTACCCAGAAGAAGCCTATACAGACGCCGCCGGCAAGAGATTCCACTCCTTTGCGGTACGCATTATAAAAGATGTTGAGAAGCGTTTGGTGCGCAAGCGAGGAATAGTCACCAAGAAAGGATGGTAACCTGCCGTGCGTCTGGACATCCAATGGAAGAAGGATTCAATACGAACGGTGCAGTAACATGTTTTTGAATTGTAATTAAGTATCATATATCACTAGCATTTCACTGAAAGTAATTTTACATTTTAAGACGCTTGGTTGGCTTGCATAGTTTTTGTTTGATTATACAATGAACAGCTATAACATACCTCACTGTAAGGCGTTCTGATATCAAATTTAAGTTTTTATTGCATCACAGTCACAGGGTTCATTTGCAGGTGCTAATTTTGAGTTGTCGAATCGGATAAAAAACAAAATATTACCAGAAGGGCCACTCCCGCCTTCTTCAAAAATAATTACGTCATCTTGCCAGGCTCACTCCCTCACTCACTCTTTGGGCAAACGCTATGGAGAACTGTTTGCACACTGTTTGGGAACTGCGTGGCAACGCCTATAAACGATACGTCAATGTGTGCGTGCCCGAAATGTGCCGAAATGGCAGTTTGTTCTGAGTGGACTCTCTGTCTGGAGCCCCGCGCCGCGCCACCTACTTTGTGATAGTACGGTCGCGGTCAGAAAATGTTTACCAGTTTTCAAAGTAGATACTATATCACACTGTTTTCACTAAAGTCTAAAATGTCATGTCATAGTTAATATGAAATAGACATTTCGACTTTGTGATGTGACTCAAATGTGTGCAGGCAGTTGTGATACTTAAGGTGGTAAACATTTTCTGTCCCCGACCGTACATAAAAAATACACCTAAAAAAACATTTGAAAGCTCAAACGTTAAACAGTTTTTTCACTTTTAATGTTTAACTCAAACACAAGAGGGATATTCAATAACATTTTTTATATCTTCGGTTACTTCCTTTTTGTAATTCGGCAACATCACCGACTTCTTCCTGTGACTTCTTGGCTTAAGATGGTATACGTAGCGATATCTACATTGGTAGCACTTTCTGGCACTACAGCTTGTTTCTCCAATAATGTCTACAATATGTCTGTAAGAGTCTACAATAAAATACCAAATGAAATTAAGGAATTACCTGTTAAAAAATTTAAAAGCGCCTTGTACAAGTATTTATGTGACAAATGCATTTATTCTGTAAAATCCTTATGATATAGTTTGCACTTTAAGTAGGTATTATTGCATGTGATATATTTGTTAATTTATTTTGAATTTATTATTATAATAATTTAAATCATATTTTATAAAATTTTGCATACCAATGTTTGGTTAAATGTGTGATACTAAAGAACAGTAATTTAAGAACTCTATCTCACCACATTTATTGCAAATAAAATTTTCATTTCATTTCATTTCATTTCATTACAGATAAATTATACATTCTTACCTGAAAATCGAAAAATATCGTTGTTTTATGTTAAAAATTAAAAAAAGTTATAGCTTAAACTGCGGTTAACTGTACATAATTTATTTTAAAGTGGGGTACTGACTGTAAATGGAAAATCAGTCAAGCTTGATCTAGACAATAATTGAATATTTTATCAAGTAACTGGGCTGAAGTAGAGCACCTGCCCCAGCTAATTGTGACTGATGTACTTTTGAATACTTTTCCATTATACAATTTTATAGCTTTTAAACAATCGTTTGTAAGGCATTAGTGTCAGGCGTAGGCTTCCTAACATTAAAAGTTCCGGATTTGATAATCGTTAAAATTCAGGTATCGTTATGAAGTAACCAACTGACCAACTTAATCTTATTCACGAATTAACACTTTGGCTGCTGAAAAGTAAAACGCAATAATACAGCCATGCGCGGATGCGCGCCCCACCCGCCTCGGTAGGTGGCCGCATACGCGTTTGGTAACAGCGCATGCACCTACGACGTAGGGGCCGCGCAGTCACATAGGAAATTATTGCACCTACGAGGCGCTCTCTAAACTCGCTTCTCCTACGTCGTAGGTGCATAGCAGGCGTCGTGTTTATAAAAAAGTATAATAATCTATCGTACAGAACTCGAGGCTCGAGCGTTGATCGAGCTCACGTTTTTACATACAGTTATTGGATACGGAACCCTAAAAAGTAAAAATTAGGGCTGCCTTTCTAACAATATTTCTTACTAGTTTAAAACAGGGAAAGTCTGAATTTAAAACTGAAATAAATTGGACGAGATTTGAGCGAACGTCCTCAAATCTCCTTACTGAGATTGCGACGTCAGCCGCTTTAAAGCGGATTCCGTTTTTGAAGAGCGCTGGACGGAAAATCTAAAGCCGCTTTATTGTGCGAACATCCTACAAGCTGAGCTTCGAATTTAGAATTGTGTCGCGTTCCATTCTTAAAATTTGTAGGAATATGAAATTGAAGTCTGAGGTTGTTTCAGTAGATACCGGTTTCGAGTAGTGTTTCCATGTGCTTATTATTGGTACTTTTAGATACGAGTCTCGATAGTTTTCATCTAAAAATCGCTACTCTATCGATACCTAAAAACATGGCAATACTATTGATGATGTGCAAAGTAATACCGAAAGTCTGGAAATCAATAAGTATCGATAAGTACTATGGATTGTTTTGTACTGTCGATAGTTTTCTTATTAAATAATTTCTCATATATCAGCAACCAAACTGTCGTTACTCTAAGAATAATCGATAATATCGATCGATTAGAATATCGACTATCGATTAGCAACACTATCATTATTAATATACTATCATTATAAATCAATGAACAAAGGCCAAATAATTAGTATTAATATATTTCTTGTTACTTATATGTGTGTTTCACAACAAGCGTGCAGACCAAACGATTTAAACCGAAAGAGAGTACCTTAGGTATACGCTGTTAACGGCGGTGTGTGGGCGGCCTATGTCGCTGTTTTAATGAAAACCACACAGTAGAATGCATCCAATTTGCCGCCGTCGTCAGCTGGCAAAGGCTTAAAGGCACCGGAGACGGTCAAACGGTTTGACTCAAACCTTACGTGTTTGATCAAACCGTTTGAGGTCGGTGTGAACGGTTTGTCAAACGGCTCTGCGCAGTCTGATTCTGTACGCTGTCATAATTACACTTCTGACGCTTCAAACACGTAAATGTTTGACAAACCGTTCAAACCACCTTTGTAAACGATCAAAATGGTTTGAGTCAAACCAAACTTTACGTGTTTGAATCAAACCGTTTGACCGTCTCCGGGGCCTTTTGCGCGAGTGTTTTTATACAGCCTTTTGATTTTTTCAACGATAACCCCCGCCAAAGGGTTGAAATTGAGCGATGAAGGAATACGTCAGCGCTGTTTTCCGACGGTTTAGCTATATCGACTAGGGAACTTCGCTCGATGAAACCCTTGTTAACTTAAATTTAGATTTTTCTACAGAGCTTCTAAAATTAAGAGTGCACAGCTGATCGATATAGATAAATGGTCGGAAGGATCATCAATTGGTCGTAAATGATATAAATAGTATAACCTGATGGACAAACCCTTATTTGGCGGTTTAGTGAACTTGAAAATACAACGTCAGAGCGTACTGGAGTCGCAGATCATCAAAACAAAACACGTCTGAAAAAATTGTATAATTTGTGTAACCCGAAATTTTTTCAGAAACTTAAATATCAACGAACATAGAAGAGACTTGTAATTTCTGTATGGTCAAGTAAACACAGCGTTTGGCTTGAGCTGGAGATTCTTGGTGTGAATACAAATAGGGTCAATATCAAACAAAATCACTTCAAACCACTTTAAAAAAAATCACTTCACTTCTTTTTTTTAATCACTTTTTTAAAACTGTCCGTAACGTAAACCAGTGGTGCGCAATATTGTGCCGTAAAAAGCTAGTCCCAGAATAAAGTTTGTTTCCATCGAGTAAATCGACTCCGTGCAATGTTTTTTTGCATTTTGAATGGCGCAATAGTGCAGTATATTTCCTTTCTTCTACATATTTTATAGCCACTATACCTATCGCATCGTAAGAATGCCGTCCCGACAGCTGTCGTACACGTACAATTTTTCTTCTGTCTCTTTTGCACCCATTTGGTTTTCATATTTCCTGCCTGCTGTCAGGATGGCATTTTTACGGTGCGATTACTATACAAGGAATAAGGTGCCAGTTGACACATAACAAATGTACTTGTTCTTTCTTTGTTGAAATAGCATTACTTATTTGATATTCTGAACACACTCCACTTTACTAAAACCACGTTTCCGAAAAATACTCGTACATTTTTCAGGTCGACTTCTTTTTGGATGGGGCGTAGATTCTAACACGGAGAAGATTTTCTTTATTTGTTTTAGTGACCCAGCGTTTTACTATCTTAACGGAGGTTTCGGGTTCGAATACTGGTGGATTGATCCAGGCTGATTCACTTGATTGTTCGAAAAGTAAAATGATTTGTTAGAGACCGACAGCTCTTTAAATAATAAAAATAATAGTTCTAATTAAGACGATAGAGTTAAGCTCATAACAGCCCTTGAGTACTCTCCATAAATATTAAAAAACGTCAAATGCTATTGTTGCAGCATAAAATTGACAACATTTCATAACCTAAATACAAGAATGATCCGTATTCCCTTAGCAATAAAAGCCATTAATATATATTGCAGAGAATTGGATGAGAGGAAAACTATTATATTTCGTTATATTCCTTAGAGTAATAGATTTATGATACTCGGTTAGTTCGAATATTTCGAAAAACGAAACAAGATTGAAATCAGAAATAAGAAATCAGAAACCCACGGAAACGCCATTCACCCAAGAATTGAATTGAATTGAAATCAGAAACATTTATGGTTTGGTTGTTGATTGCTGGTTGCTAATCCTTGTTTGAAATGCGAAAGTATAGATATCTGTCACGGTTCCACGGCTAAACTAATTATTGATTTTGATGAAATTTGGTAAACGATAATTTGGTACACAAGGACATAGGCTATTTTTTACCACTGGATTTTTTAATTCCCGCGGTATAATACCTCACCGCAGAAAGGTTATTAAACCTAACAGCGACATCTATGTAACGCGCTCAAAACTATATAGAACTAACTAAACAATCTATAAAACTATATGGGTTGTACCTTCACGTTTACAGATAGCGTGTAAGTTTAGAAACAGAGAAAATCTACTTACAACACGGACGGACAGCTAAGTATCAAATCAATTATCAATCAATCAATCAATCAGCCTATTGCAGTCCACTGCTGGACGTAGGCCTCCCCAAGGGTACGCCAAAGCGCACGATCACCCGCTTTCCTCATCCAGCCACCACCAGCGACCTTCTTCAGGTCATCAGTCCACCTGGCAGGGGGGCGTCCCACACTACGTTTCCCGAGACGCGGTCTCCATTCGAGAACCCGTCTGCTCCAACGCTCATCGGTTCTGCGACAGACGTGGCCAGCCCACTGCCACTTCAGCTTGCTACATTTCTGGACAATATCCACCACCTTGGTCCTCTGCCAGATGATTTCGTTTAGGATTTTATCCCGTAGCGAAATACCAAGCATAGATCTTTCCATAGCTCGCTGAGTGACATGTAGCCGGTGAGCCAGCTTCACCGTCATGTTCCACGTCTCGGCTCCGTATGTCAAAACGGGTAGGACACACTGGTTATAAACCCTGCTTTTCAGGCATTGCGGTAGCGGCGACGAGAAGATATGACGCAGTTTCCCGAATGCTGCCCAGCCCAACCGTACCCTTCTTGCGATTTCACGGTCAAAGTTGTCTCTACCCAACTGCAATGTCTGCCCGAGGTAGACATATTCTTGGACAACTTCGAGCACTTCGCCGTTGATCGACATCGGTTCTGGAATGATTAGTTCGTTGAACATGACCTTAGTCTTGTTCAAGTTCATCCGGAGACCGACTGACAGTGAGGCAGCGTTGAGACTGTGCAGCATTTTTTTGCAGATCCTGCAAAAAACTATAAGTATGACATATTTCCAACACAAAGACAAAGTAGTATACAGAAAGAAAACAAAGTATCTAGTATTACTATTATTATTATTATTATTATTATTACTTATATACAGATATATATAGTATATATATATATACTATATATAGATATATATATAGTATATACTCACCGGCACATCTAACCTCCCACCCTTGTATTTCGGGTTAATTTTAAACTACGTTTATTGTTATACATTACAATTGATTTATTGATTATTTTACGATAAACGTTAGATTTACTACTTTTTAACTAACGTCAGCTGTAATTAATAGAATTATAAAGAATCACGAATATTCCCTGAAAAAAAGGGTGGGCGATTAGTTGTGCCGGTGAGTGTATATTTTTTTCATACTATCTCTAAAACCCATTTCAATTTGACCCTAAAGATAACTGACAGCTTGTTGATCGGAAGGAAACAAAAGCACATGTTGTGACAGGCCACACGAGTGGGCGGATCGGACGTGGGTGGATCCATTATCAACATTACAGTACAGTCAACCTGACTGCGTTTACTATACACATTCTAATTTTTAGTCTAGTTAAAAATTTACACATTGAGGCTAATTCTCACTATCACGCTCTAATTCTCAATTTAAGTTCGTCCGTCATTTTCACCTTTAAAAGATTAAAAAGGGACATAAGAAGGTTATTCTAATATTAGAGCTGTCAAACATCGAATTTGAACCTTATGGCCGCGTCGATTGCACAATTTTAGAGAGCATTTAAAACATGCAACTCATAAATCTCTTAATCTGACAGCTACGCCTTTATTATAGGTTATCATTCATTCAAAATAATATCATTCGTTCATCTGAATTCATCTCCTCTCTTTCATTGGTCATAAAAACGAAAAGGATAGCTGTATTTTAAAATTAGGATTAGAGTATGACTGTGTGAATCGGGGCCATTGTATTTTAATATTGCAGATATTTTTTTGTTTTATTGTGTGTTATAATATGAGTGATAGTTAAAATCTCAGAGGAACAAAAGACGATCGCTACGCTCTCGACGCGCGTCAGGAATCTTTTGTTAAAATAGACATGTCATGTAAATACCGGGACCGAGATGTCACCGAACTCGACGTTTTCAAACTATAGGTAGATGTAAACGGAATTATTAACAAAACACTCGAGTCTCGCTTAGCTATGAAAGTAATACTTTAACTGACGAAAAATCTGTTTCTACTTGTTACCTTCACCGTGAGTCACCATTTAAAAAAAATTAAGCCAAGAAGTATGTATGTGAATTAGATTGAGTAAATTACCGAACAACTTTCATACAAAACAGCGCATTTCGTAAACGCATTTTTTAACGAAGCTTATGCAATTGTTATTTGTAAGTAGGCACTAAAATCACACTGTGATATTATAAATGTGAAAATATTTTATGTTTGGATGTTTGTTCCGCCTTCACGCCTAAAATACTGGACAGATTTGGATGAAATTCGGAATGGATATAGTTTGTAACTTGGATTAACACAAAGGATATTTTTTACGGGAAAAAGTCTTAGTCCTACGGGAAAATCTTACACAACGCGAGCGTGGCCGCGTGCGGACCGCAAGTTGTATATAAATTCTAAACGTCGACTGTACAATACCATGAAAAATACCGTGGGAGGCGGCGTGGAAACATAGTACTTCTGTCGTTATCAAGCAATTTATTTGATTAAAATGATAAAGCAGTACAACGTTAAATTTTTCATATACCTACACTGATTAGATTTCAGTGATTCATCAACCGTTCGGGCGAGTTTGCGAATGGACGATCTTAATAATTAAATTTTATATTTAATTTATTTATGTTCATTACGTACCTATAGCACATTAAGCTATTCACCGGGGTATCTTGCGCATTGGGAATAACATCTAGCTTGCAACAAAAATGTATAACTTGATGAGCTGCCCACCGTACATATAAGTACTTCAATGGCATTGTAGAACATGAATCACTTAAAAATTGCGTAGTTTAACTCGAGTTGGTATTGCATCTTCTAACGGAGACAAATACAAAGAGGAGCTGCCCTAAGACGTTTTCTATATGATAGCGGGGGTCGCCATTGGGAGGGGGTGCGGGGAGATGAAGTTCTGCTAACCATCAGCGGTCAATATCACAACTAGCTGTGCAGCTAGACACTAATGAACCGTACTTAATTTTGCTATGACACACAAGATGGTTCTGTTCGTTAGTTCGTTACGCTGTATAATGTTGCCAGGCAAGTGAAAAAAACAAAAAATTCGGATAATTTTTTTTAAATTGATCTCTCTCTTCTTTTTTGTATTATGTAGTCGTTTTTAATGTAGGATGGCCCATTTAGATGGGTCAGTATGATAAAAAGATCTGATAAGAAGAAGATCTCTTAATTATCCTGTAAATTTAAGTGTGCAATAAAGAATATTTATATTTATATTAAGAATATATTATATAAAAAGATCTGTTCAATTTTGACACGGGATTTCACGTAAGTCCTTTATCATCATCACTTACTTACTACCAAGTATAAGGAAACATCCTTGCCCAAAATGTGATATTTTGATGTCATGTATTCAATTATAAATATTGAGTAAGTTCATCAATATTATCTGCATTATTTAATTGTATGCTACAAAAATAAATGTTTTATACAAATATATTTATTTATATTCTATATCTGGCCACCCAGCTTACTATACAAAATACATGAATGAATGAGCATGAATGAAACAGGTCATATAACCTTCTACAGTCAAGTTATTCTACATGGCGATAGATGGCGTTGCTATCGCCGAACTTTCTCGAAGGAATAAGTTACGAGCATTAAAAATTGCATTAAAAAATATACATACGAGTGGAGTTATGTCTTTTTTTCGTTAGAAATAGTTGTATTACTCGTACTGTTGCACGATACAATACAGCATATAATTTTTGCGTCACTAATTTCAATTAAAATGGTTATAATCAAACCAAGTCATATTCGTGTCGTATCCATAAAATCCAAAGTAACACTGACAGAAGCGACGCCTGGTGGTTAATAGCTAGTAGTAAGAGTACTTAGTCCGCTATGAGACGGGCCTAAGTTGCTTGTGGCACCTCCTCTTTGTATTTGTCTCCGTGCATCTTCTGCACAATGGATCTAACAAGTCCCGCCTTTTTAAGTGTCATCAAATAATTATACACCGTGAAATTCAGTTTCCCGCCGTGTAGTGTCAAAAAGTGTACTCGTCAAACCGAACAACTTTTCAGGAAAAAAAAATTCCTGCGACAAAAGTTTTTGTTAAATTTGTGAAAAGTTGTTCAGTTTGACGGGTACTATTACTAGACGGCGGGAACAAAACGATGTAAATTTCATGCTATAACATGTATATTGCTGACAAGAGCAGGTAAAAAATTTAAAAAATTGGAGTTCATATTGTCGACGTTATGTAAATTAACTGTGACAGTATATGAATATTTTAAGATAAACTGTACTTAGGAGAGACGTCAGCCAGCACATAGCCATAATATAGCATTACCATGCATAGCCTGAATATTGATAGCAAACAGCAAAGAATAATGTATTCACATTGCGCGCAGACCCGACATAGATCTCTCGGTTTGACTTGCTAATGGTCTGATCTGTTTTCGGTCATACCGAGTTAGCAGGGTATCGGTCGATGTAAAATGAGATGGAAATCGAATAATCGACAACCAAGTTGAGCTTTGTGTGCACCATGCCAGTAAAGTTTGAAAGTCCAGAAAAAAAAATCAACGTAAAAAAGAAAGTTTCCAGTTTTTTTAACGTGTATGATTTTTTACATAACTACACGAGGGATTTTTAGTATTCTTTCGCTGGATTAGTTATCGATATAGTTATGGGGATGTTCTTACACTTTATACTTTATACATTATACGTTTCGTATACTTTTTTTTTCACTTACTGTCTACTAACCAATTTTTATCTAGTCGTGTGATGAACGTTTTATATTTTAAAAATTAAGGATAGAACACATTTGAACGCGTTTGTTAGAAGCGACGTTAGATTTTAATCTCAGCTCGCCATCTATATATAAAATGGCGGAGCTGTAAACAGAACAATGTTTCACCGAATCAATATCAGGTCCGAACCGTTTTGTGCAGCAGATTTATTTGAGGTCAGCAGTTCAAGAACGCAAACAACATCGAATTGAAATAGCGACTTTGGCGGTACTACGGACAAATAGTGATGTATAGCTAGCGATAGTGATGTATAGCTGGCAGCACGTATTTACCTGAGCGAGCGGTGACTCTCTTTCTTGCATAGGGTAAGGGTGGGGTGACTGAGAGAGAGGTACCGCTCGCTCAGAGCTAAAGGTATTACGTGCCGCTAGCTGTAGTTATAGTGTTCTGTTACATTTTCAATAATTAAAACAGTTATTTTTTTATAAGGTTTGTTTAAGATAGAAACGTAATTATGATACAATATAAGGATCTGTGTAGTTTAACTTAGAGTTGGCAGTGCGTCTTCTGCATAATTAGATCTTAATAAGTCCCGTCTTTTTTCTGCTCTGAGTGTCATCAAATAATCCTATATACCAAGAGCAGGTAAGAAGGATAGGATTAAGATGCATGGGAGAGGGACAAAAGAAATATCATATTAACTGGCAGCTGTCACTCGCATGATGCTACGCGAAATAGAGGTATTATAGGAGCAACAAGCGGGATACGTGTTTTTTAAACCTTGATGAAAAAAAAGCTGTTCATTTGACTGACTTTGTCGCGACCTTCTGTATTGTACGTGACTGTCTGGCATCGTAGCTCCTGAACAAATGGACCGACATTATTTGTGAAGGCTGGTTTGATCGGTTAGGTTCTTAGCTATGTTTATTTTATTTTTTTATTAACTATAGTATCGTTATTTTCTCGCTGCATACTCGGTCGTAAAACTTCTCTCTTTCCCACTCACGAGCCTTATGGGATGACGTAACGCCGCGTATTACTGTGTGTTATTGCTGGCGATGAGCAATATCGATAGTGTATTTTTTGTTAAGTGGCTGATAGAAATCAAAAACATGTGTAATTTGATGACCAGTCTGCAGCGCGCGAGTGGTTTTTGTGTGTAAGTAGTGTTAACCGAACTTTATTGATATTGCTACATCACTAGTGGGTCGTGTCCATAGAACGCATTCGCACAACACTAGTGGGGGGACTTTGACAGATAGACGGAGTGCTCTCGCGCCAATTCGGTAGCTCTTGTGAAAATATAATAATTACGTATGATAAGATGGTTTCTAATTATTTAATAACTAACAGTAGCGTATGAATGGCATAAAAATAAAAATTATTACAGTGTTAAGGAGTTCCTTGATGACCGCCATACTTGACTACATCAAATTGTGACATAAATTTGCATGCTACTTGACTTTAGCTGAACATGTTTGCGCTGATTATGTATCTCACCAACCCACCATGTTTAATGCAAATAAAGACTATTCTATTCTATTCAAATATCGAACTTATGTGTTATTTCCGACCACGTATAATGTAGCTTATTCACCTACCTCTAGTTGTTTTGGGAAGCTATTTGTTTCGGGGACCGTTCTTCCCCAATAACGAAGTTACGATAGCCATTGCGATCCCAAAGGGTTTAGAGTTACGTCCGACCCGATCTGAATCGCAAATCAGTTGAGATAAAACACCGTTTATTAGCAGTTTTAGGTACCTACTTAGTTATTTTTTTGGCCTTACAATGTAAAATCACATCACACTAATATTATAATTGTGAAAGTGTGTTTGGATGTTCATATGTTTGGATGTTTGTTCGACTTTCACGCCTAAACTTCTGAACGGACTTAGATGAAATTTGGTATGTAGATAGTTTGTACCCTGGATTAACACATATGATACTTTTTACGGGAAAAAATCTTAATCCCACGGGACAAAACTTACACACCGCGTTACAAAACAAGTTTTTAGAACAATGGTAATTTTTTCACTTGGATTGGTTTACACATAATAGTCGAACCGTTTATCGAATTCTTCGCGAGGCTTCTAAAGAGTCTAGATTGGTCTAGATGATATAATTAAAACTGAAATTCCATTCCTCTAGTTACTATATAAATTAAGGTTCTATTTTAACGGACCTAATAGCTATTTCTACCATGTGACATAGACATAGACAACATGTGACAACAAGTGGTCATATAGCGGACGCGGTCTTGGAAACATATTTTATAATACATATTCGTTTCCTCCTTTTTAATAAAATGACTGTGGCGATGTGCAAACCGCACCATGCCATTAAAAAAAATGTAGTGTGCGCGGACTTGAAAAAAAATTCCACAAAACATTAAAATATATCGACAAAATTTTCGTTAAATTGCGTACTGGCAAAATAAAAATGGCTTGTTCCAAAAAAGGTTCGTTACGGTTCATTTTTGCACCCCACGTTCATCATCTGTCATGATTCACGCGCGGTGTAGCAAACAGCCAACTGGCTGAGGGACACCCGCCTAATGAGGTGACAAAAATTGTCTACTTACGTGTGAATTTTGAAAAATTCGCTGACTTAATGATAAAATGTGGATTTCGTTAAGTCTACATAGAGAGCAGTGGGTCATTGGAAAAAAATGCAATTTTAAGAGATGATTTTAAGGTACCTTTTGTTTGTTATTAACGTATTGAAATTAGTTAAAAAGCTCCATCCGGATATCAGCAGCTCGCAGCGATTAGACCTGAAAAGAGTATACAAAATGTATTTTCATAAATGAAATTGTTATAAAATATTGAAAACTATTATTCAGAAGAAAAATCAAAAGAACAAAATATCGTCTACGGTTTTACTTTATATAGTATATTATATAGGTATATAGAGGTACTTTTCCCTTTCATAAATACTTCCTCTCTTTTAAAGTACTTTTTTATTTAAATTGTTTGTGTAGGAATATAGATAAATATGAGAGCAAAAAGGTATTGATAGTACTGTTGTTAAAAAAAAATCGTCTTGGGGCGCTCAGTTAATTTATGAAATATTTACATTTTAATATTATTCAAAGGAGAATGTGGGAGAATTTACATAAATTCTTATCCTCCTCAGCTTTCAAAAGTGTCACTACATGTACCAAAGTTCTCTCAACGAGGGTACTATTACACTTTATCTCGAGAGCGCCAACCCTGAGGCCTAGCATTACCCGACCCGATTGCCTATTTGCGGCCGTTCAATTTACCCGCATCCTCCAAAAATAAGAATATAGAGCTCAAATTTGAACAGAATTTTATTTCCGTAATAGTAAATAGATGTTGGTATAACTCCTCGATGAATCTCTGATAAGGTTTTTTTTTTATTAAAATAAGATTGGGCGGCGACAGGTTATCACAAAATTGAGTTTCACTTTGCATAATAATTTCTTCACGTTTTTACAGAATATTCTAATGTTAGACATTTTTATTTTATTCGAGGTTGGAAATGAGACTGTGAGATGAATATTATGAAATTTTCAGAATTCTTTACTACGTTTTGTTTTATTCGTTTACTTAGTATTTTTTGTGTCGTACTTTTTTTAAATGTTAACTTTTATTTTCTAAATATGCACTGTGGCATATTACAGTAACTTGAACATCATGACATGACAATTTATAGGTAGGTAGTTAAGACCTCATAATAACAAAAGAGCACGAGGCAAAGCGCGTCAGAAATCTTTGGTTAAGACGTAAACCAAAACGTAAAAGCAGAGCCGTGAAGTCTCCTACGACTGGCTACGCCGCCGTAGCCGCTAAGAAAGCGGCTACGCCGCCGTAGCTGCAACGAAAGCGTAGCAAGCCGTAACAGACCATAGCCCAAATAAGTAAAGAAATTGCCATGAAATAGCAATAAAAATCTGATTAAATGTTTGCTGGCTGGCTATTTACCACATTTTTCTTTTTGTAAATTAGTAGTCAGGGTTAATTTGCAAGTTGTTTTTTACTAAAATTAACTACTCGTAGTAAAAAACCCCATTCCACCCTACTCGTAGTAGATATAAATAAATCTGCTACTAACTAAAAAAACAAAACTTCATGTGAACAATTTTTTTTTATATCCAGTAACGGTGTTATATTTCAGCGTCAAGTATCTCTATCTCATGTTGTCAAGGTCTTGAGAGTAAGCCATGGGGGACACGGGTCGGCACGGCTGCACGGGTTAAGAGAGATTTATTATGGTGTGCGTCGAAGATAATGGCTTCAAAATAGGACCTGATTTCGATGGATTAAAGGCAACAGGGTCTAATATAAAAAAAAAACTAAAGCAACCTCGTTAATGACTGATAATGACAGTTTATGGCGTAGTGGCTTTCCTGTTGTAGATTTGTGATGATAAATTACAATACTATTTGGACGTTCATAGTGTTTCTGCTTTTAAAGTTACTGAGAAATCAAATAAATCCATAATAAATTATCGCATATAAAATAGATTTTTTATTGGACAATAAAGTACATTATTATGCTTTCTACTATAACTTCTTGATGAAACTCCATATTAAATATTAAACAAAAGACTTTGGTTTTGTCGTCATTAGAACTCCAGTGTCGTATGAAATTTAATTCCCTTTGAAAAAATTTGGAACAACAACGTGACGTTGTTAATAATATAAGCCTATTTGGAACAGCAAGCGCAACCACATTTTGAAACACAACACGCGGAAGTATAACATAATAAATTCTCATGTTTCGCGTGTTCTTTGCAAGATGAGACATAAGCTTGCTCCAAAAAACCACACATTTCATTTGGATCCTCGTCAACTGCGAGATTTGCGGCCGCTCTGAACCCGGCTTTAAAAAACCACTTGCCAGAGCAAAGGTTCGTCTAAAGGCAGGTGTGTTGAGCTGAGGAAGGCTTGTGTACGAAGGCTTGTATTGACATATCTAAACTGGTTCATTTTTATTTGTTTCTCTTTATGCGAATAGTAGGTATTACCATTTCTTCTTAGGCGGACGTTGACAGAGTGGTCGTGATCATGAGTCACCCAGTCTCTAGTACCGCTGTAGCGATTGCTCACCTCCATTATTATCTATTAGTATTTAATTAAATTTAAAACGTGATATTATACGTGTTAGCAAAATAAACGCAAAACCTCTTGAGAGGTTATAAAGAGGCCCATAAATGAAATTAAATGAATACTTTATTAGCTTTTGTATGTTACATCTCTTAGTTCCGTCATTACATTTTTGTGTGTGAGTTCACGATGTGCGGACTCTGTGGAGAAGAACTCACCAAAGAAACTCCTCATGCGTCGTATCTTTTGTGTTTCTTTTTTTGTCAAATAATAATTTAGTCATTTATAAAATTTATGCATGTTGAAATAGCCTGTCATTTAAGAAATTTATTCCTATGGATTGTCCTCTATCCATAAAACTGAATAATTTAAAGTTCGTTAAAAAAAACTTTCATACAAATTGAATCGATCGACTGATGAGTTGTATGAAAGTCAATATAAATAAATAAATGCTAATTTTATAAAGTTGTAGAACAAAAGTTGTTCAGTTTCATGCGCTGAGCTGCCACAAGAGTGGTTTTGCGCTATTTTGTTAATACGTTGTAATTTACAACACAACATAAGATCTTGAACGAAAAACTTGCTGATATCATCTCATCGAAAGAGCTTATACATAAATTTTTGAAAATTTTGTTTTGTCGTGTTCCGACTCGTAGTAGGCAAAAATAAATCATGTTCAATATGCGGTGACATATTAATATCTTCCATTTATCGAGGAGTGGAACCCCATCAAAGGAAATGTAAGTAGAATTAATACCTCTGGCTCTATGATCTGCGTAATTTATAGATGAGGCTGATCAAATGAATGGATTAATTAATGGATTTGGCAGTTTATTAATTAATTTAATATTTAAATTTGGACTGCCTTGCGCCTGGCTCAATTTAATTTGATTCAATCGAATTTTCGTTGGCTCCGTAGCCAAGTTGGTACCTGCCTTCGAAGCCCAGGGTCGCGGGTTCGAATCCCACCCAGGGCAAACATTCGTGTGATGTGCACTTGTGTTTGCCTTGTGTCTGGATGTTGTATATCTTATCTATTTATGTATGTATGTATATCAGTTGTCTGGTACCCATTGTACAAGTTCTGCTTAGTTTAGGATGGCCGTGTGTGAGATGTCCCCACATATTTATTTATTTATTTTATGCGCCGGAGGTGTAGCGGCTTGTAAGAAAACCATCCATCACCACAAACTTACAACAATATAATTATAGAAACAAACACTCAAGGTAGTAGGTTATTCTAAAAATCTAAACTGTACTAAACCCTAACTTGCAGTAAAACCTAAGAGTACCAAATCTTAATGATACGAAACGTTGTGCCAGTCGTTAATTTCTGACTTACCCATCATACAAATTCTGCCAAGAACCATGTCTTCGGAAATAACCAAGTCATGTTGTGCCATCATCCAAGGCAACATTGAAATACCGATCGCGAAAAAAAGTTATGGCCGCCAGCACGCGTAGGTTATAAATGACGTCAGAGTAGGTCCATCGCGGTTATTTACGTTCGAGGGTAATTCATTAACTTGTTTCATTAAGGAAAGAGCCGATATAGCAACTTTTTTTACTAGCTCGTCTATTCACACAGCAACTCGCGATTTTATTAGCGGACCTTTTAGTGTCGGAAATAACATCAAGGGAAGAAATAAAGTCAAGAAGGAGTTCGTAATATTTTAATAAAAGGTTCTTTTGTCTGTTTAATATGCTTATAACCATCCATACTAACTCGCACTGGGCCAACGTGGTCGAATGAGAACTAATCGCCTTATCCGAAAGGCTTAATTCGGGGTAGGTTTGAGCCCCTTGGTAGACATGTATATGAGCTGTTGATGAAGCCCACATCAACTTATTGCTGGGCGAAGAGCTCTTATCTTTTAGTGTTATAAATATAGGTATGGTGGCATTGAAAAATGCGCCTGTTTTAACCTGGATAGCCTCAAAATTCTTCTCCACAGTGAGCACACACTTGTAGCACAACATAAAAAGTTTACAGAAGGGCCACTCCCGCCTTCTTCAAAAATAATTACGTCATCTTGCCAGATTCACTCTCTCACTCACTCTTTGGGCAAACGCTATGGAGCACTGTTTGCAAACTGCGTGGTAACGCCTATAAATGATACGTCAATGTGTGAGTGCGTGAAATCTTGCGTTTCTCTGTCTGGGGCCCCGCGCCGCGCCACCTACTTTGTGCTTGTAGTGACCGCGCCAACCATAGACCAACTTCTTTTGTCCTTGGTATTATTAGCTAATTTTAATTTCATAGAATTTTACAGAATTTGTATCTGTATGTTTAAAAGGATTTTCAAAATGTTGGTGACGCCGGGTAAAATATTAAAAAACGTTTTGGTGGAATATTATTTGAACTAATCAGCTCAATGGTGAGACCAGTTTATACACTGTGTAAAAATAATATATTCAATGAATAATAGATTTATAGTAAACACTGTGTATTAAAGCAGTAAGAATGTAATTAAAATCGTCTAAACATTGTTTGAAAGTGTATGGGTATAGGTTTATAACCACAAAGCTTTACAAATCCGCTTGCAGTAAGCCGACCCGTTATAAAACAGGGTTGCGGTGCGGCTGTTCGCAAATGTTTGGTCGAATGTATCATAAACTATTCATGATTTTATATTAAAACAACCCACACAGCCTAGTTAATAGTGTATCTGCCACTAAGCTGTGGGTACAACGTTCCATATATATTATATCATTAAATATCTATTCTGGGCCATAAGGAAATTCTAGAGAAGACAGAAGAAATGACGTCACAGCTTTTTTATATACGTACCTTATCGCTATTTCTACCAAAGTGGTTATATAGTGGGCGCGGATTTGAAGACGTCACAGCTATATTCGTTGACATCTGTTATTTATTAGTTTTATATCTAAGAATAAACCCTACAATGTAGACGATTTAGGACTACCTATATCTTAAATACTGTAATGAAAATTGCTTGATTTAAGTAATGGGGTGTGGTGACGGCAGAGTGGAATACATTTGTCACCAACCCCTGCTCTTCCCGTGGGTGTCGTAAGAGGCGACTTAGGGACTACACATTGAATAGGGAATGGGCAGCAGCGCTCTCTGATACAGTAACCTTTTAATCTGCGATCTCCAACCCGCCTGCCAAGCGTGGAGATTATGGCAAAACCCTCCACTTAAGTGGAGGAGGCTCATAGTCCAGCAGTGGACTGTAACGGGCCGTTGATGATGTTGATGAAGTAATGGTACTATGGTGCTGAATGATGTAACTTACCGATAGGGCCTAATTCATACAATATAAGTAAGTAAGTAAGTAAGTAAAAACACTTTATTGCACACAAAAGTAACAAACAAGCAGTTAGGTACAGGTTAATTAGGTGCGCAAAGGCGACCTTATCGCTTGCAGCGATCTCTTCCAGGCAACCTTTGGGAAGAGGATACTTATAAAGAAAACTGAGGTGTAGTGCAAGAGTAAAAGCCAGGAGATATTGAAAATGAAAATATTACTTGGATACTAAAATCAAAAGCATAAAATAAAAATAAAATGATAAAAAATATACAACAAGTATAAATATAAGTATTTCGTAGAGCTTTAGCTGCTATTAAACCACACGAAAAGTCCTGTAATTTTCTGAGAATAACCAAATTAAACGCTATCCAATTACAAACACTGCGCCAACGATTTGCTACGCCGTGCACGCTACGACTAGCTACGTCGTAGCAAATTGCTACGAGACTTAAAATTTAATGAGCTACAACATAATATTTTTTATTTTCAAATAACGTCTCCGTAGTTTTATTTTGGATTTTAAAACAAAACGTGTTCAATTAAACTGAATTTTTCTGACATAAAATATTAAATTTCTAAATAAGCTTTTTCTTCTCTCTACCCAAGACCCGAGGTCGTTGACCTAACCCTTAACTTAAAAATGTCCCGCATGTGTTTAAAAAACGTTTAATAGGCACTTGGCGACTTATTCGCAGCCAAATGGGGGTCAAAAGTACCTCGTTAAGTTGGCTTTAGTGCCTTTTGTACTCGCACTGCGAAAGACTTAACTCGTATACGAGTATATTGCCAAAACGCCTTATACTTATACATTATACTGGCTCTTCAAATGGTCAATAACAGCTTTTCTGAATTGAAAACTATTATTATTGAACGGATCAAAACAAGACAGTTGTTTATTATAGAAAGTGAGGCAGCGACGAAAAAATGCATTAAAGGTATAGTTAGATCTGAAAAGAGGGATTGCGAACAAATTATTGGTTCTGCAGACATTCTTAAAAGGTACTTTTAATTTTATTTTTCGAAGAGGTTAGGTAGAGGTTAGGGGAATCAATAAAATTGTTTAAAATTTTATATAAGAACATCAAGTCAAACTGCCGACGCCTGAGATTCAGAGGTAATATTTTATGTTTGAAAATAGATTCAAGATAAGATAATTGTTCAGAGCTAAGTCTATAGTCAAGAGTCGTTAAAATGTTTTTTGTATATTTTCAGCTCATATACGTTAATTCTTTTCTATTTTATGTTCTCCTAAACTCCAAATCAAAGCACTTATGCCCACTCTAAATCGGATTGGCAACTTCAAACAAAAGATTTGAATTTTCTTTTAGTGACTCTAATTTCCTTGCTTTTACCAGTTTTCTTCGTAACTTTGTTTGTATGTCAATTATCACAGCATGGCCAATTTAAAGCACTTCTTATTTTGCGGAGACCTAACACTAAAACGTGGACAACTACTTTCAAGTTGAAACTTACCTAATGAAACCGGAAAAAAAAATAAAAAAAAAAATTGAAATAAATTCTAGTGGAATATGGTTTAGAATCTTGGGCTGAATGCACTCTACCATTATTTAAACCGGTCACTGACACTCTGTATACAGCATGAAATTTACATCGTTTTGTTCCCGCCGTGCCGTGTAGTGATCTATCTATCTATCTATCTAGCCCACATCCACCCACTGCTGAGTATAGGCCTCTTCTTTATTGCGCCATTTTTCACGGTCCTGTGCAGTTCTCATCCAGTACTTCCCTTCCACTGTCACTATATCATCTGACCATCGGGCTGGTGGTCTGCCTGCCGAGCGTTGTCCAAGTCTGGGCCGCCACTGTGTCACTGCTTTGGTCCACCTTCCGTCATCCCGCCGCGCTATACGCCCCGCCCGCGTGTAGTGATGGTACTGAACAACTTATCACGAAAAAAAAATTCCTGCGACAAAAATATTTTTGTGGTCTCCATACAAAATGGGTCAGTCGGGAGTCTCACTTTGTATGGGAGACGAAATTTTTTTTTGTCGCAGGATTTTTTTATTCGTGAAATATCGTTCAGATTGACGGGTACTATCACTAGACGGCGCGGCAGGAACAAAACGATGTAAATTTCTCGGTGTTGCCGTGTGGTGATGGCAGAGTAGAATACATTTGTTACCATCCCCTACTCTTCCCGTGGGTGTCGTAAGAGGCGACTTAGGGACTACACATTGAACAGGGAACGGGCAGCAGCGCTCTCTGATACAGTAACTTTTTAATCTGCGATCTCCAACCCGCCTGCCAAGCGTGGAGATTATGGCAAAACCTTCCACTTAAGTGGAGGAGGCTCATAGTCCAGCAGTGGACTGTAACGGGCCGTTGATGATGCTCAGCTCTCAGCAGTGAACCAAACGTACTAGGACTAGGATAAAATATGTTTTATATTACAGGCTTTAGTGCACTAGATTATAAGGCGTCATTTCACGGGTGTTAGTTTTTTCAGCCCATCGGTTCGGTAGGATCGTTCGTGCTTCCGCTTTCCAATACCGCCCTTGGAAAGGCTGTATGTATGAAATATTTCACCTTGCCTCCGATTATTACCACTATAACTCATACAATAGCGCCGGCGAAGGTATAAAGATGAAAATATTATTACGACAATTTTTATAAGGTTTCCAGACTTTGCTTGATTCATGATTAGAGCTCTTTTTAAATTCTAGTAAGTAATTTATAAGTGGATACTACAAAAATAATCACTTTCTTTTTACTTAGAGATTCACTCGTGAAGTAACTGCCATTTTACTTTACTTTCCGCCAAGTACATTATTCGATTCTAGAATTTTGCTTTTTTTTGCTTGGTCAAAATGAAACCACCTCTGTCTTCTTGTTGATTTTATTTCTTTCACTCGTCTGTTTTATTTCGTTTTTTGATATGTATTTTTGATTAAGTATTTGTGCACGAATGGTCCGTGGTAAAATCTAAAATTTTACTTACTTTTACAATGGATATTGTACGTTCGTGAAGAAAGAGCACCAACTGATGATGGATGACTTTCAGAAGTTGTAAACGACTGCAAAAGTCTTAAAGTTTTAGGACTCAATATTAAGTATAGCCATAAATAAAGTTTGGTTTATTATTAAACCAATTCATATTATTCGAATATACGAGACTGTACGTGACATCGACGAGTTATGTTTAATATGGACGTCAAAATTTCGTCGTAAAATTTTATCTTTATAACCCAGCAACCAGACATCCCACATCAATATACCTAGCCTTTAGTGTTTAAAGATTTAATAACTATAATTTATGATGTATAAGTAATTATGAGATCCGCAGGCAAACCAAAGTCGCTGACGACACTCTCGATATAAATACTTGGAGATTCAATACCAACTCGGAACGACGACGTTCCATATAAACTTACCTTCTAGTTAAAACTTATTAAGTACGCCTCTAAAGTTAAACTGCTCTAACTTCAAAGTGTTTCCGTACGGGGCGGTGTGCGGAGGTAAGGCTTGTCTACATTGTTTACATTACGCTAGTAAATAGCCAGTATTTTTTCCCTAACTGTCCTAATTACTACCACTATCACTTTGGTAGAAATAGCGAGTAGAGTGGTAGTGGTAGTGGTGGTGGTGGGAGATCAAGTTCCTTTCATCTTCTTTAAATGCATTTATATTATATTGCAATATTAGCAGAGGGTGCCCAGGAGTTATTATGAAAGAAACACACAAGTTGATAGTAGAACGTATAATGAAAGACTAAAGTACAGAGTACAGAGAGCTATGCTAACTTATGTAATTACTTAAATACTATATTATTGCAAACACAAGCAATACACGTCGTGACGTAGTTGGTGTCGCGAGCACCACTACAATATACTCTACGTATATATCCTATAAGGCACAATTAAATATATATGAGATTCTTAAATTTTGTATACAAAGACTAACTTATTTCTATAAGAGATATCTTCCAGCCAACCCACGGTTTTTTTTTTCTGAGCTTAGTATTTATTTACAGTTTAACTGTATTAGGTAAGATCATCGTTTTGGTTGTAACTGTTTACTGTTTTTTTAAGAACTTAATGGTACGAGTATACTGGCTTCGAATGACTTGCCAGTATTATGTTCTGATCACCACTGCTTAGGGCTGTAACGAGGCATTCGTCCTCTTTCCTGTTTTATGACTGGCAACCTTTCTTGCTGGCAGTTTTATCTTTCATTTTAAATTCATTTTTAAATTTAGATTTCTTACGTTTCGATTTTGTCTTTTTTCTACCAAATACTTCACTTCATGTCCTGATCTCCAATAGTACATTCTTAAAGCTTTTTACTATTCTCTACTATTTTTCCATGTCAGTTAAAAAAAAAATACCTATTACCTTTATACCTTTATATAAATACCTTTTTTTCTTCGGACTGTGCCCTGGTTATTGCCACATAACCCTCTACAACACTCTTCGTGTGGTGGTCAGCAGCTTGTGGCGGCTGCTGGGCCACATGGCTATGTACTATCATGCCAGTACAACTTACTCGCCCGTACTTTCTAAGCTTACTGGCTTGGTGTAAACTAGGCCGTTAGACTAGGCTATAATTATAGAGCTGTTAATAATGCAGCTAAATTTAGCAGTACCCCGACCGAAGGTCGCAAGTTTCCTGCTAGTTTCAAAGGTACGTCGAATTTCACATTGTTTAATGAACTATGAGACTCCGGTGATGTGTAGTTTGACAATAAGTAGGAATAACTTACAATTATTTTACGACAAAGGTCAAACTTAATATAACAAGATGGTGATGATCGTCAATTACTCAAATCAAAATCAAATCAACAGCCCGTTACAGTCCACTGCTGGGCTATGAGCCTCCTCCACTTAAGTAGTGGGTTTTGCCATAATCTCCACGCTTGGCAGGCGGGTTGTAGAACGCAGATTAAAAGGTTACTGTATCAGAGAGCGCTGCTGCCTGTTCCCTGTTTAATGTGTAGTCCCTAAGTCACCTCTTACGACACCCACGGGAAGAGTAGGGGCTGGTGACAAATGTATTCTACTCTGCCGTCACAACACGGCGCGGCGGCGTCAATTATTCACTATCCCACTAATATTATAAATGAGTATGGATGTATGGATGTTTGTTACTCTTTCACGCAAAAACTACTGAACGGATTGGGATGAAATTTTGAAAAGAGATAGTTTTTACCCTGGATTAACAGATAGGATACTTTTTACGGGAAAAAGTCATATTCTCACGGGAAAATCTTACACAACGCGAGTGTAGCCGCGGGCGGACCGCTATATTTAATAATATAAAAAATAAAAAACATAAAAATATTTTTTGTTAGTAGCTAATAGTGGTTTACATCAGAACTTAGAACAGCCTCCGTGGTCGAGTGGTCATTATGGAGATAACGGGTTTGAATCCCGGTGGCGACACTGCCGTACACGATGAAGAAGATTCGGAACCGTGCTGCTGAAGGTACTTAAAGCGCTTATATCCAGCTAGTATCAAAAGCAGTGCTTTTTATTTTTAATTTAGACACCATAATCGCAGCTTGAAACTGGCTGGTCGGGCTGACCACAGACTGGCTACCCATCGATCCATGTCAAACATTAAAGTTCATAATTGATATGTTTACGCGGCAATTACTATATTTCTACACCCCCCCTCTCCGCCACGGTGACAGTGATCTATGACCGCCGGGCTATGATAAATCTACTCTAAATCCAATTTTAAAACTTTTATTGGGTGTAATGTATTTTTTTAACAAACAAGTGAGTTTAATTCACATTTCACTTACAACCTCGACGTCACGCTCTAATTCTAATTTCAAAATCCAAACTAAATCCAATCCATTTTATTTTGAGGAAAGATGAATTCAGATGAACGAATGATATTATTTTGAATGAAAACAGAGATACTTATCTGTCTCTCGAGCTTTGTTTCGTTTAAATTTATGAAGGTTTTGATTTCGGACGACCAGAAAACTTAACAAAAGTTATTTTGTATGTAAAATACGCATTGTTTCCTTTCTTTCATACAGAATTCTTTCGGAATTTTTAACTTTTTCCATGTACGTACGGACTTTGTACGGATTTTTTTGTAAGATGTACAGATTTTTAGTCTCTACTGTATGGCAACACTGGTGTAGCTGTCAAATTAAGAAGTTTTTAAGCCGGATATCTTTACGTCGCGTCGCGTCGTCCTCTTTATTTTATCGTGTTATTAACGGTTTTTTTTATTATTTAATGTAAGCGTTTGTATGTTTTCGTAGCGGTTTATGAGCGCGGTCTGCTAAAAAAGTGGGGGATATGGGGATGTACAGTAAGCGCGCGAGTTGAATGCTGTTGGTAAAGAGTGGGAGCATCTGCATAAGCTCTGCATTCAACTGCGCGCTTACTGTACCTACAGCATTTACGGAGTGAGTGAGACAGAAAGATATTGAATTAGTGTCAATATTTCAATGCTCTAAACGCGTTGCAGCTATTATTATTATTAGTTTGTCATCAACATCAACATCAACGGCCCGTTATAGTCCACTGCTGGACTATGAGCCTCCTCCACTTAAGTGGAGGGTTTTGCCATAATCTCCACGCTTGGCAGGCGGGTTGGAGATCGCAGATTAAAAGGCTACTGTATCAGAGAGCGCTGCTGCCCGTTCCCTGTTCAATGTGTAGTATCCCTAAGTCACCTCTTACGACACCCACGGTAAGAGTAGGGGTTGGTGACAAATGTATTCTACTCTGCCGTCACCACACGGTTATTAGTTTGTACATCAAACATAATTTACAATTTGTGCATTGGCAATTAAAACTATCACAGATCATGAACGTACAAATATGTTTCCATTCGCTTAAAATAAACATCAATGCAATGAGCTCCGAACCAATTGCTTAATTAGATAATTTTGAACAGAAATTAATTTACGATTCCTGAGCACCTGGAAAACATATTAATAAGTAATTACCGATTTCAACACAAGTAAACAACCTAATTAAAACTTTTCCTCACGTCATTTTCTTCACCGTAAAAACCACGTTATATGTGGTCAGAACGAACGTCTTGTCAGCAAAGAAGCCAGCCATGCAAGCCGCTCGAAATCGATGAGGTTTTCGCAATGTCCTAACCAAACTAGAAAGTCACACAAAGATTTTTTTGAACAGTGTCCACCGGGATTCGAACCTGGCTTAAGCCTACCCTGAACAAGAGTGATCAAGTCATAGATTGCGCAGTTGAAAAGAAGACTCGTTGGAGTTACCTTTTGAAACTACCGCTCTACAGCTAAAATAAAGATAAAAAACCGTTTTTTTTTTGTGAAGACCCTATTATGGGTTTCGAGCATATAAAAAGCAGCAACCCTAAGCAACACACTACACTACCAATGTGAAGAAGCACTTCGAGACTAATAATTTAAAACAGCTGCAGAAGGTCCCAAGGAAAAACGTACATGTGAGTCTAATTATACCAATTTCATATTGCTCAAGGACTTCAGAAAAGATGTTTTAGAAAATATTGTATAAAATGAAACGAAAGAAATTACAATAGGAACTACTCGTATTTACTAGTAGGTGTATAAAGTTCAAGACTCATTTATTTATAACCGATAATTTGTTTTATAAACCGTCAAACTAAGGCGACAAGCCGAAACCGTAAAAATATAGTTATGCAAAGGCGAATACAGACTAATTAATTAAGTAGGTACTAATGAAATAATATCAATCAATCAATCAGCCTATTGCAGTCCATTGCTGGACGTAGGCCTCCCCAAGGGCACGCCAAAGCGCACGATCAATTGATCGGAGAAATAATATAGAAGTAAAAAAATATGATTGTTTTTCTCTGACAGAGCAACGTATGAACATGATCTTTTGCAGGTCTTTGGGTCGTAAAGTGAAATAAACGATTTTTTACAGCAAGAAAAAAAATTATTCCCCGAGAAGAATCAACTTGCGACCTGCCATTGTAATTTAGTGACTTTTTTCCTTTATACCGCCAACAAAGCTATATACGTCCCCCACCGAGGGGCTCGAGCCTACTCTGAATTGGGGCGATTAGGCCTTAGTCGGCCACGCTGTCCCAGTGCGGGTTGGTTGACTTCACACACAACCTTTGAATTTATTCGCAGGAGTGTGCTGGTTTCATCACGATGTTTTTCTTCACCGTAAGAGCGTCGAACAAACGTACATATGAATTCGAAATTCGAAAACACGTTGATACGTGGTGGGGATCGAACCCGCGTCTCCCGGACGGGAGGCAGCGGCCCTAACCACTAGACCACCGACGCTCTCCTACGAGCTACTCCTCCGATCTCGAGTAATCCAGTACAACAAATAAAAACGTACAAATGTTTTCTCCAAACCACAGCAAGTTATTTCTACAATGTATTGCAATTGCAACGTCAAACGCCAAAAACGATATATTTCTCTAGAGAGCTTTTCGATCAGCAGGGGCTATTCTCAACCTGCTAGAAAAGAAGATGAATTGCGCACGCTTACTCAAAGTCTCGAACGCTCGCTAATCTTTCCGAAGTAATAGCAATGTTTACGGAGGAGCCGTAAATATTGGAACAGGAAATAGCTTTTAGAGCTTCTAAAAATATCTAGATGTTGCCCGACAATCTAAATGGTACTTTTTTTTTTTTCGCAAATAACTAAAATTACAACGTTTGAACTAAGAAACACTAACATCGGCGTATCGTTCGTTTATATGTCAAATTTAAACGTTACTGCTATAAGTCCGGCTCCGTAGCCCAGGTGGTAGTATCTGCCTCCGACACAGGGTCGCGGGTTCGAATCCCGCCCGGGGCAAACATTCGTGTGATGAGTACTTGTGTTTGCCTTAGGTTTGGTTGTTGTTTATCTTTATAAGTATATATGTATCTATTTATGTAATGTATATCAGCTGTCTGGTACCCATAGTACAAGCTCTGCTTAGTTTGAGATCAGATGGCCGTGTGTGAAGATGTCCCCACATATTTATTATTATTACATTTAAACGTTCTAAAGGATTACCTACTTTACTTACTAAGAAGCCAATCAGAGTGTTTTCATTTAAAACAGTTGAATGCAGTACCTGAAACAGAAATAATATTTTATAAGGATTATGCCGTGTGATTGTACGGTCAATGACCGATCTCACAAACCCTAATGACACAGCTGATGAGCCGTACTTTTTAGACTATGAGCTGATCATGATTCAAAGCAAAGTATTAACCAAACTGCAGTCGCATATAACTCATGGATCCGACCCCGGAACCTCCGGACCGAAAGCCGAACAGTCCAACCGCTAAACTACTGTGTTTATTGTATGTTTTCATCAACAGCTCATATACGTCTCCACCGAGGGGCCAGAGCCTCCCCTGAATTTGGGCGATTAGGCCTTAGTCGACCACGCTGGCCCAGTGCGGGTTGGTCGACTTTACACGCAACCTTTGAATTTCTTCGCAAAAGTGTGCAGATGTTTTCCTTCACCGTACGAGCGTCGAATAAACGTACACATGAATTCGAAATTCGAAAACATATTTGTACGTGATGGGGATCAAACCCGCGTCTCCCGGACGGAAGGCAGCGGCCTTAACCACTAGACCACCGACGCTTTGTATATTTTATTGTATTAAATTTTATTTTTATCAAAGGTATATATATTCGTTCGTTATATATTCGTTCTTGTATCTAACGCTATTCACATAAATCACAGGGTGGTACTCTCATATCAATAATCTAACAGCTTATTCCTGCCAAACGTTGAAAGCATGTTTATTTTCCACTAAAAATGCTTCATCAAAATATCCGGCAGTGGTTGATAAGATCAACAAACAGGACGATTACTACAATTCAACACGTCATCATATTAATACTGTTAATGCCACAAACATTTTTTTTCCCCTTTGCCTCCTTTTGTAATCACTTTAACATTTCACGTAATTTTGTATCCCATACCTCTCACTCGTTCACTACATTTATATCAACCAACATTTACACAAAATTTCACACTCGTACACCACTTTTTTGATATTTAAATTGTTGTCTGTGTGCTGTTACCTGCCGCAGGCTGCAGCAAAATATCAGCGATTTGCCAAAAGCGAGTCCATATGCTGAGCTGTGGCCTTTTTAGCAGTGTGGCACACACTTTGAATACTGCACTTTATTTTTTTTACTGTTATCTTTTTCGTTACTGATTTTACTAAATATTTTGAATTGTAGTATTATAACGTGTGTGTCTTTGTGCTAAATAAATCTACGTCTATAAACAAAAGAATACATAATTATGGTTAATTTAATGCTTACATTCCACATGGAATGTTGTTGGTCGTCTTTGTTGAAGATAAGGTGGTAGGGCTGCTTTCTTCTGCAAAACAGGCCGCATGTTTAATTAGAACCTTAATTGACCGAGCGAGCGCGAAGCGTCTCCGATTCAGCTTGGCCAAAATTACTTTTGTATGTCTATCTGTCCATCTATCTGTCTGTTTGTTCCACTCTACAGGTCGCGTTTCTCAACCGATTCTCTTAAAATTTTGTGAGCAGGTTCCATAAATTAATCGTTTTTATTTGTCAAGTCAGTTTTTGGAAATTTTTAAGAAATTACGGAGTTATGAGGGTTGAAATCGTAAACATAAATCAGCCATTTCAAAAATATATATTATTCTCGCGAGATCTGCAGCTCACAGAGCCATTAGTAAATTATTACTATCGTAAACCTGCACCGGAGCTGTCGGTGTAATCAGACCGCTTATGACACAGTCTAAAACGCCTGTAAAAATAAAAAGGCCAGTGATGTTGAATCAGCACACTCCTGCGAAGAAATTCAAAGGTTGTATGTGAAGTCGATCAATCCGCACTGGGCCAGCGTGATCGACTATGGCTTAATCGCCCTGCCAGGGTAGGCTCGAGCCCCTCCGTGGGGATTATATGAAATCATTATCATCATTATATCGGCCAAATATTTCTACATCAGCGATGCCTGCATCCGAATAAATAATATACTTTTAAAAATCCAAATTTAGGGTTGATTTGATTGTTCATTTTATGCATATTTTTTATTTTTAGAGTTCCTTATAACACTTCTCATAAACGCCGAGTACCTACTGATATTTTAAAATAACGTTGGCTTATCTATGTTGGAAGGCTACATAAAAAAGCTAAAAAAGCTCATAAGCTTTATGCAATTATAATGCAGTACGGCATGCAACGTTTCAACCCCTAGTGTTTTTTTTTTAGTTAAGAGCTCAAGATATAATGGAAAAGTTTTTGAATGAGAAAAGTTTGCGACGGCGAGAAAATGGGTTTTAAGGCGGGGTTATGTGGAAATACCACCCATAGTCGCTACTTTGACGATCAAATACTAGCACTTCTACTGATGCTATAAATAAAAAAAAATGTGCTAACAGAATAAATCCTTAATTAAATTTTAAATCGAGTAAAATTTTAAAATACTTTATAATAATTTAGAAATAAGAAGCACAAGATTTAAAAAAAAGCAGCATAAATATTTTTTGACGTCCTTGATTTCGTAACTTAAAGCGATAACCATAGTTTTTTTTTCGTTAATATAACTTGCCTATTATTGACTTAGATTTTAAATCGATTACATTTTTCATTTACTCTGGCGTTTTCTGTTAATAAGCAAAAAAGTTCAAGAAAAACTAGTTTTTCGCACGATTCCTGGGCAGTGTCGGACGTAACTACCGTAAAGCAACGCACGCTAATATGAACGTTATTTCAGTAGTGCTTCGGTTAAACTTTCAACTAAAGCGCGTTGAGTTGCTAATTTTTGCCATAACCCGGCCTGTTACAAAAGAAAAAGTTTTTTTAGTGTTGAATAAATATAGCGTAAGTTTGACATAGATACTCGTAGCTATTAAGTTCTTATGTGCTGTTTGAACGCGACTTTCCATTGCACGAGTTTCCATTTTTTTTAGTTGTGATTAAAGCATACTTTTTGTGGTAATTTATTATCAAACAACCTCCCAGAAGTGGTTATAAATAATCGATTGACATTTTATTTACAATCTCAGTGAACATGAATAACAAAGAGATCTGACCGACTACACAATAACTAATTCTGTCGCAAAAACTATATCTTAAACTATTAAAAATAAATCTAAAACATATTGAAACATATAAACTATGTCCTACTGCTCAACTGCTTTGAGCAATCTAGTTGAGCAGTGGGCAAGAAGGGATTCAGATTTTAAATTAAGTTAAGTTTTAAAGTAGGATTTAAATTAAGTTCATATATTATCTTCTACGTCTTATTTCATAAGTTTTAATGTAAAATAGAAACTAATAATTAAGTTACATTAAAAGTATGAAAAGACTACTACGTATGTAAAGTATGTTATATGTTTAAGATTGTTCTTAATGTCATGTTTGAACAGGGCGTCGTTGTACAATAATGACAAAAAACAAATAAATATTTTGAGTCTAGTGTTTTAAAAACATTTATAAAAATACCCAGAAACATGACATTAGAAAAACCTAATACATTAGCCTTTGTAGCTTCACAGATTATCTCAGGATATTTAATCTCAAAAACAAGAATATCATTTAAAAACAAAACAATAGTCGCGTCAGTGGCTAGTGCGAAAATCCCTTGGGTCGGAAGCACGTTACAAGATAAAGCGAAATGTTCTGAGACATCAAATATTCAGACAGCAGTGGCGCGGCGCTGAGACAGGGCGAGATTTTGTACAACACGACCTTTACTCTACTTATCAAATCTGTTAGATCCAAAGTTAGACTTCTCCTTGTCCTGACAATAGCAAACACATTAAAAAAACAATTTGGTGCTGTCGTTGGGAAGTTATGCGCGTACATACATTTCGGATATTATATTTTGTTTATATAGATGAGGCGAGACGGACAAATCATGCCGATCGACAGTGACACTTAAAACAAAATGCAATATGTGTTCAAATTGAAGGCTTTGATCACATTCCAAAACTATATCATTTAAACTTGTATAAAATAAAACAAAAAATTGGCATTGCATCTGTGACTGTTCCGTAGAACACTTTTAATTAATTATACCATTACGACGGCAATTTTATTTATTTATTTTTTAACCATTTATTGCACACAAGTCAATTACAAAAATGTCTTGTGACATTAAAAAAGAAAGATTTAATTCATTAAACTTTTTTTTTAGTTCGGTTTTTGTTTATTATTTATTTTAATTTTCAAAACGCTAACACATCATATAATATGTATATTTTAGTGCAAGAATGAATAAATGAATATTTATTTCCCAAGAATATGGTTTTTACATAGGTCTGAAACATTTATAGAATATTAAACACAAATAATATCAAATCATAAATATAGCTTACTCAACCTTACATTAAAATTAAAGTTTCATGCATTAACATTTCTAGAATAAATACAGCAACAATGTAATGTTAAAACATAATACGCCAGTAAAATATCGCAAATCAAGGGTTTTACTGCTGCGGAGCTGATTTTATTTTGATGTATTAAGCTATAAAACTTTTACGGCCACATTTTTGTTAAGTTTCCTATTTTACAGATTGAAAAACAACGTTCTAGTCAAATCGTGGCTCGGCGCTTCTTACCTATTAATAATTTTATTACAACGATAAATTAAGTATAAAATCACCCACACAGCTAAAGTAATTTGAATAAAAATTGCTGCTGGCAACATTAGACCTAAACTTCCTCTTCCCGTGCTAGCAATTTAATTTAATTAACCAATAATATTATAAACGCGTAAGTTTGTTACTCTTTCACGCAAAAATTACTGAACTTATTGGGATGTTTGGAATAGAGATAGTTTGTACCCTGGATTAACACATAGGATACTTTTTACGGGAAAAACTTTTATTCCCACGGGAAAATCTTACTCAATGCGAGCGTAGCCTCGACTACATCTAATGTATAATCTTATGTATTTTAAGTGGTAACGGTCGTTTGGACTGCCGCGACACAGGATCACCTAGTGCGGAGTCCGCAAGTAATTGTTAAGCTTGTGTTTACATTATTTTGGTAAATGAACAATTTTGATTTGATTTTGATTTGATGTATACATTAAGTGCTTGGCGTTGTGTAATCCTACTGGATTGCATGCATTAAAATTTACACAACTTTATACTTAAAGTTGTGTAAATTTTAATGCATATTCTACGAATTCAATTTTTTTGTATAAATATAAATTTGCACAAAACAGATAATAGGAAAGCACAGTTTTAACAAGACTGGAGCCTGATTCTAGGAGTGCATTAAAGCCTCCGTGTTGTTAAACGAATGACAATAAAAATTACCCGTTAGCAAAATGCTTGAATAAATATAAAACGACTAACTATGCTGGCAATATACTCGTACGTTTTGCAACAATTTAAAAGACCGCTAGAAATAAAGATTAAATTTTCAAACATTTTTCCTATTCAGCTCAAAGACAAAGGCCCGCAAACTTTAAATCTATTATTGAGAATTTCAGCAAATTTTCGACGGAATTTGTAACTCCAAGCCAGTTTGTCTCCTTTCTATTAATTTTTCGACTTCCGTAAGACTTCCATTTCGTTAAACAATGGTCCTTTCCATTTATTTTCATAATGACATTAGAAAATCTCGAGTTGAATGTCGGCTTTCCTGAATAATCGAGAGGTGGTGATCAGCCCCCTACACTATCCAGTAACTTGGTTAGAATGAAATTCAGTCAGAATTTGACGTTTGAATGCTCTGAATTGAAACGGCCTCGTCAAACAATTTAACAATGCTTTTAGACTGGGCATGAACTTATTGAGTAGAAAAGATTATGTGTATCAAATTTTTAGCTGTTTATAAACAACTAAATACAATATTAAACTTTTGCGGTCATTATCATAATATCGCGGTAAGCCCGTAAAATGTCTCATAAAAGTTATATAACTAAATATAACTAAATACTATTTGTATTTAGTTATATTTAGTTATATAACTTTTATGAGACATTTTATAACTAAACTATAACTAAATACTATTTGTATTTAGTTATATTTAGTTATATAACTTTTATGAGACATTTTACGGGCTTACCGCGATATTATGATAATGACCGCAAAAGTTTAATATTGTATTTAGTTGTTTATAAACAGCTAAAAATTTGATACACATAATCTTTTCTACGTTATTTACGTAAAACGATTCCATTGGACTAATTTTATCACACTAATATTATAAATGTGAAAATATATTTGGATGTTAAGATGTTTGGGTGTTTGTTCCGCTTTCACGCTTAAAGTTCTCAATCTGGATGAAAATTGAAATTGAAGTAGCTTGTAACCAGGATTAACATATAGAATACTTTTTTCGGGAAAAATCTTATTCCCATAAATCTTACACAACGCGAGCGGACCGCTAGTTTTAAATAAGTATTATAAATAAAACGAGGTTCGCTGAGCAGTAAGGGACGATGACAGACAAAAATTGCAGTTATTACTAAAAAAAAAAATACTGAACAAACTAAAAGTATTTATGTTGTACTGTAAATAGAAAACTCTGAAAATGGAAAATTCAAATGGATTATATTAGGTTAATACGATTTCCGCCATTGTGTTAGTGAACTCACCCAAAAAAATGTAATGACGGATCTAAGTGATGTAATAACATACTATGGAAATAAATTATTTTGACTTTGACTTTGACTTTCATACAATAGAATGAACGGAGGTGTTCGCACCCTCAGCGTGCTCGCAGCTGTCAATTTCAAAGACTGATTTTCATTCCAAACAAGTCACGTGGTAGCTTTGGACCAGTGTAAAGCCGCAGAAATGTCTCTCCGGGGAGTCGAACCCGCAAATGTCGTCTCAAGAAAGGGTTGGATTCTTTTTATACTTTTATTGTGATGCCAGTGTCATCATGGAATGGATTTTAGGGTGAATTCTGCTTTGTATGCAGGTGATAAAAGCCGTTCCGTGACTGGGAACGGGTATTTGCCGCTAGTCTTTAGTTATATACCGCGGTTTTCGCGATTCAATTCAGTATAAAGGAATGATACATAATATATGTTTTGTACGGACTTTGTCAGGTTAGTAACTAAAGTATAAGTTATGTATGAGGATGATGTTGTATATGGTAACTTTGGCGAGGTGACTTAGTTTCTATACTAATAAACGGCCACTGTCGGACAAAGACTTCCCCCAAGGGTCTCTACAACTACTTGGCCAGCATCCAGCGGCTTCCTGCTACCTTCACCAGATCGTCGGTCCACCTAGTAGGAGTCCACCCACGCTACATCTTCTGGTACTTACAGTGTTCTTATATTTCTAATTATATTATTTTACTGAAGAAACAACAGCGTAATTATTATTTTTTATATTCTTTCCCTAACTCTTGCTTATATCAACGAATTCTGCGACATTTATGTGATAATATATTGTATATTGTATGTGTAACAATGGTTCAATTCCACTGATTTCCTCAGGTATAAAATACAAGGGTAGGCCATTAGGGATTCCACTCAAGTCGAGTCCACAACGAGGTCACCGGACTAAGGCCTTCCTTCCGAGAAAGCCTGATTACGAATTTACCTGGAGTACAACGTTTGATACAGTGAATAAAGGTAGGACATTATTATCATCATCTGCAGGTACAGAGACTGACATGATCACTAAAGGTGAATAAAAGCCTCGTACCTAGATTTTGTACGAGGTTGAAAAAAATGATAAAAAATAGAGCTAGGAAGTTTTCAGGAATGTCTTGACGCTTTTTTTCTTAAAAATCTTTGTAATTTTCCGAGTTTTAAAACAGCTTTACTAAACTATAGCAAAAAATACATAGATTTTAACCATTTGAAAGATAAATTAAAAAACATTTAAATTACTATAATGCAAATACAAATAGGATATACTTTTGTGATCGGGTCATCTGCCCATTTTCCCGCCAATTTAAATTTTATCCTTCTCAACGATTTCTGACGCGCGTCGGAGCGAAGCGATCGTCTTTTGTTCCTCTGAGACCCTTCTTACACATTCGAAAAAAAGAACTGTAACAGCCAGCCAGACAAACACGAGTGATCTTTCAATTTCTTTTTAACAGATGTACGTAACTCTAAAATCAGAATTTAGTCTAACAAGCGACACAGAAGAACGTCCGATTTCCTTCCAGGTCAAACGTTGTTACGTGGGAACGCCGTACAGGTCTTCCGACGGTTTAACCGGTGAAATTCCAACAAATACTCATGAAAGGACATCAAGAATTCAGCGAGCGTCTATCCTAACGAGCGATGTACGACGGACCGATTTCCGAGTAGCCACGCCTCGTTAAACTAGGTCTTTCATAGATTCTTTCTAGGATACGGATCACAGAAACCCTATTAAGGCGAAGCCCTATTTGAAAAATCGTTCTTGGGCCCTGTTTTGAACTCGCGGATTTCACGTCTCGGAAAATGTACCAAATCAAGAAAATTACACCCAACAGAAGAGTTTATCATTTAGCGGCGTAACCAAGTAGATTTTACATATAATCAAGGAATAAAGCAAAAATAAATAATTAAAATCACCGAAAATCACCCCACATTCAAAATTTGCAAATCTGTTCTCTCAATATTTTCAGCGACAACAACATATTTTTTTTGTATTTTTTGGGTGGCCTATATTAATACCTAAACGGCGAAACCAGCTAGTTTATCGTTCTATATTTTTCACAAAAAGAGAAAAGAGTTCAAGAAAAACGAGTTTTTCGCACGATTCCTGCGCAGTGTCGGACGTAACCTCCGTGAAGCATCGCACGCTAATATGAACGTTATTTCAGTAGTAGTTCGTCGGTTGACCTTTCAACTAAAGCGCGTTGAGTTGCTAATTTAGGATAGGGCTTCACCTTAAGGATCTCCACAGAGAAACTGCGATTCAGCTGTATTTTAGCAGCAATGCGACTACATTTTAGGTGTAATGTGGCTTCTTTAGAGCGTCGGTAGACTAGTAGCTATGGCTGCTGCCCATACGTACCAATGTGTTTTCGAATTTCGAATTAATATTAATATGTACGTTTATTCGGCGCTCTTACGGTGAAGTAAAACATCGTGATGAAGCCTGCACACTCCTGCGAAGAAATTCAAAGGTTGTGTGTGAAGTCGACCAACCCGCACTGGGCCAGCGTGGTCGACTAACGCCTAATCGCCCTAATTCAGGGTAGGCTCGAGCCCCTCGTTGGGGACGTATATGAGCTGTTGATGTGGCTTCTTTCGCACTCTAGCTACTACAGAACGCCGTTATCTTTGTAAAGTTCTGATACAGTTGGTCCGCTGCACTGCTGCAACTAAAACTGAATATGATTATAGTCACCAAAACTGCATTCAAACAATTATTTTACGTCTAGAACACATTTTAGATATAGTCAATTTGTAAAGCCTGTGTTTGATATTTCGTCGTAGTTAAGTTACGGAGTCGAGTTGAAGTGGTCGCCATGGCCAAAAACGGTCGGAAAGATCATACTCATAATAGAAACAATGTAAAAATTAATAAAATAAAACCACGAATAAACTAAACCAATTCTTAAACCAAAATTTGTTTTCCAAAATTAATAAATAATATGAGTAAACCCTACTATTGCAGAGGAAGTCTCAAAATAGTTAAGGTATCTCTTTCCTTCAAAAACACTTAACCGAAAAGTGCCTTTTCGGAATAAACTATATGATTTAAAATGTTGTTTAATTAAAAAGGGTATTATTTATTTTGACTTCCAACCCGTGCTTTACCTAGGATCTCCACCTGGGTGGAGCACGGGGAAAGACCACCGGTCCTCGTATTCCAACTGCCAGTAACTTCAGTATTTTTACCAGTAAACATGTATGATTTTGTAATTGAACACGTAATTTAAGTTTTTCACGATCTATATCATAAGAACGTGTCTCTATAGACTATTCGTTCGCTGATCTACGACGGATATCTTCAAAACTGATGCTTTTCTCCATGATATTCAATAAGAACACGCTCACGAAGTCAGTGAAGATGTAAAATGTTAAAATTTTTGTAAGGTTACTTGAATATTTTAACGTCTTGGTGGATGTCTATAAATACCGTGAACTTATCAGAAATAGAAAGGGCAAAAGTAAAGCACTACACCAACCAACACCACACTATTATACCGCGAAAGGTCACCAACGTGCCAACGTAGGCATTTGTAGGCAAAGTGGATGTATTTTTATATTTAGATAACAAGATTAAATTAGATTGCTTCGACGAATCTTGCAAAGTAATTAAATTACATACCACGCAAAAATTATGATAATTGGGTTTTATTTATGTACTAGCGATCTCTATCTTTCTTTTTGTATGTAAACATAATAAAAGAAAATGTCGCTCCATCAAAATAATAATAGAATCCCTTGAACTTCAGAAATTTCAAAAAAAACATATTACACAAGCCATATACAAAAGCAAGGAATATACAAAATCTAAAACTTGTTAAGAACAGGTGAAAAGGTTATTATTATTAAATAGGTAAAACACGAAAGCATGTCTATAAATTTTTAATATAACTTAAATTACAGTTTCTGCTGATCGTAACAAAATGCACTAAAGTTGAAAACCTTTCAAATTCTAAGAAATGAAGTGCTATTATTACTTTGTTGCTCGAATAAAACCAGTTTTATTGCGCAATAATATAAAACGCCATAGATTTTTAAAGTTTATTGCGAAAAACTATAAAATGACATTCCAACGTACGAAATTCTCAAAAACCTATATTCATCATCATCAACAGCTCATATACGTCCCCACCGAGGGGCTCGAGCCTACCATGACTTAGGGTGATCAGGCCTTCGACCACGCTGTGCGCTGGCCTAGCGCGGGTTGGTCGACTTCACACACAACCTTTGATTTTTTCGCAGGAGTGTGCAGGTTTCGCAGGTAAGAGCGATCCATTAGAGAAGTGAATAATAATAATAATAAATCTTTATTGATTAAGCCTAATTAAATTTATCAATGGTGTCTTAAGGGAAAAGAACAATAAGGCTAATGGTCGCATATAAGTTTAACGAATAGCTCCCAAGCTAGAATAATCTGTATTATGGGAGCCAACGTTCCTCCGAGTGACAACAGCAAATCGATTTCACAATAAAATATATTAAAAAAAGATATATCAACAGAAATTGCAATCGAACGTACCTTCACGTTAACGTTGCTTGCACGCTTTAACGGTGACTTTTGTTCAACGTGAGCTGTTTCTAAAAGACCCGTACGTAACATTCCCCCAGTACTCGTCAAAGATGAAAAACTACTCAAACAGCGACTGTGCAGAACTGCCACTCTTTTCTCCAAAGATGTTCGGTCGGTCTTCACGCCGGAAGGGAAAGCAATTTGTCAGGACGAAACCCTAAAGTAAATAAAGCTTGCAACACGGGCGGCTTCCAGCGTGTAAGTATACGACTGCCAATTCGCAGTTAGGAGCAGTGTATTCTTCTTTTTTTTTTTTATTGAACGGATTGTAACCGACCGTTGTTGACGACCTGACCTCACGAATTAGTGTCAGCGTAGAGCTGCCAAAGGCTTCTAAAAAGGCTCACGTAAAGGCTATTTTGGTAGTTAGTCAAAACCAGGTTAGGTTAAGCCGCACCTTCCGAAAAACGATATATCAATGAAAACAGGTGATTCAGTCTGCAAAGCTTTTGTATAATAGACTTTTGATTAACTATGTTTCCGCCGGAACTGGATTTGTTCCCGCTGTCCACGTTATTTTGACTACGTTAACGTGAACAGCGAGAAGTAAAAAAAACCCTTCCCGTTGTCCATGTTAACTGTCCGCGCTAACGTAGACAGCGAGAAGTCACTAATTCCCTTCCCGTTGTCCACAATAACGTGGACAAAGGGAAGGGATTTTTCGACTTCCAATCACGGCTTCCAATACACTTTGAAAGTATATACTACGAACAGCATTTAAACTTTAAACATTCTATAGCTAAAACAAAAGTAGAATAGTTCAACGTTGCATTTTGTACTTTAATATCCACTAAATTGAAACAGTTTCATCCCGAAGCTATAAATCTATCCGTGGTTGTGCGCAATCGGCGATACGTCGAGTGAAAACTGTAAAACGGGTACAATGTTTTTCGACCAAATGAATTTGCGACGCGACTTCTTAGCTGAATCGTCTCCGTGTCCTTTAATGGACGATTTTTTTATGGATCCGTCGTTTTGTAGATCCATAAAGGAACAGTAGAGACGTCTATAGGCTGGTGACGTTCATAAATATAAATGGCCAATATATTTTTATATTGAACATGTGTGTGTCAGATCTACCTATATTTTCTATTGTATTCTATAATATTCCCTCTCAACCTACTAAATTGGTATGCTGAAGTATAATTAGAGAATTATCATAGTGAATCTAGATCAAGGTAAATTAGTCTGAAAGCGAAATGATAGCGTGTAAATTACGTTACAGAACCAAGCCTAAGAATGACGTCATATCTCACGTCACCTCCTATTTTAAGTATCCTCTACGAAGCCTCAATTCTCGTAGTCTTATTTTTCTCCATAATTACCATTTTTCAAATCGTAAATGCAAAAGCGTGTTATTTTGTCAGTTCTTATTTCGCGACTAGGCACGTAAAGTTGGGAGATGGGAAAAGCATGTAGGCATTATCACTGAGAAAAAACATCGTGATTCAATAAAAAATTTAAAACTACAGCAAAAGAAATCACAGACGGCTAACAGGCCTTTCAATCCATTGGTGAATAAACATTTTTCTATTATTTTTATTTCAAGCTAATCTGGTAAAGGAACAATACATATTAAACTGCTTGATAAGTTAATCAGTTAACAAAATAACTTCTATTACTTCCCATTCAGATTCCGTGTGAAACACGACACTAGAACCTCACGAAATAAACAAACAGTAAGTGTATAATTCTGTTTTTGGAAGCAAGCAATGAGCACGGATCCCCTGTAATCGTGTCGGCAATGTTTGTGTTGCCCTGATTTGCATGTGCCCACATAAATACATGCCTAATAGAGCCCTATTTCGTCTCGTTACCAAATAAGGGAACAACCCTCGTTCTCTGTCTAGGAGTTCAAAGATACCTGTGTGAAGAGACGATTCAGTGCTGTATCACAGAGTCAATATACGTACAGAACGGCCACTGATCGCCCCCCGATTACCTCCCCCCCGTAGTTCGGAGGCGAGTTGAGAGAATTGAACCAGGAAAGTCGCACCGCGCGCGCTCTTAATATTTTTCCTTTTTTCCACTGACTCAATCGCTACTTCTACCAAAATGGTAATTATATATCGGGCGCAGACTTGAAGCCCAATCAGTAGTACAGCGTACTGATAAACGGTTTTTTATTTAAAAAGCGACACGCAGAGATATAATGCAAGGAATAAAGATAGCCTAGTTTATAGAACTCAACCTACAACTGCATTATATAGGAAAATCTGTTATGCCATGTGTAGGGACGGATAATGCTCTTCCGTTAGAAATAAAAGATTTACCTTTAAGAGAATTCCGGGGAAAATTAAAACAATGGTTAGCAGATAAACAATTCTATTCAGTCAGGGAGTTTCTTAGTAAGTATAAGTTGACATCTATATTGACATTTATTTATGATGGCAAAATTATTGAATTGTTCTTATTGATAACTAGTGTTACTTAGATAATAATGTCATGTTTAATTAAAATATATGTAATGTACCTATATTGTATGTCGGACTTCGACTAAATGTGTTGGACTCCATTATGATATTTCCACCTTATAAGAATAATGTACCACATTTATAACAATTTCAATAAATTTCATTTCAAATTTCATTTCATTTCATTTCTACGATTATGCATCCTGGGCGCACAACGATAACAAATGCACGCGTGTATTTCTTGAATATTAAGAAATTATAAAAATATTTTTCGTATATTAATTGTTATAAGAATAATTATTATAGCAGCTACAATTTATGAATAACGGAAAGTGTTCACCTGGTTTTTGACCCACTAAGAGAGCTCAAATTCCTGTTAGATCTTGATTACCAGCACCTATGGCTACTCCTATTCCAGTTTCTGAGAAGATAAACTTTTCGACCAGTTATTCCAGTTGTCTATTCCAGAGGTGTGGCTGTATGTAAACCGTTGCAGCAGTTTTACAGCTATCTACATGATATTTAACTATATCACATAATCAAACAGAGTTATCATATTAATATTACTAATGCAAAGGTGTGTTGCTGATTCGTCCTTCATACAGCAACAGAGAACTCAATGTTTTTTTTTTGTTTTATAAGATATTACTAGGAAACTTAAAGATGAAAACTGAACAAAAAATCGTATAAATTATGGCACACACATACTTTCAACTTAAGTATCACCCTCGCTGTCTTATGTTTTGCTACGGCGTAGCAATCGTAGCTATTGTCTACGAGATTGCTACGAGATTCTTTAACTGCCAAAATGTTTTCATTTCGTGTTTTTCAGGTGTATATAGCGTGTTAGTGATAGTTATTCGCAAACTATTGCATTAAGTATTTCATGCTAAAATAATGTAGATGCTTCCATGTAACATTTTAAGAAAGTATGTAAGAGAGAACAATACGCCACGATACGAAGCAGACGAACATATTATTATTAAATCTGTTATGTGTATGTCAACCTTAATTTCGTAGACAGTAAAGTTACCAGTTTGTATAAAGTAATGTAATACAGGGTGCAACAGAAAACGAACATAAAAAAATAAAAAACATTAATTTTACCGGGAATGGAATGATTTTTAGAAACATATGGGTCGATATAAGAAAAATATGTTATTAGACTAATTGTCAAAGACGGATCTTTTGATATTACTACATTATTTACATCTTGACATTACCTTTTTTTTTAAATTACTACTTTTTGACAGATAAAAGGAAAAAAGTGAGAGTAAAAAATTGCATCATCATGTTATTGTAAAATATTCGTTATTTCGATCTGTGAAGGTTTCAATACGCACAAAAATATTGTTTTAATGTTATTTTCAAAAACAAATGTATCATGAACTACAACGAAAGAGCGCGCATTGAACTTACAGAGGCCGATTACTGGCTCCGGGTGCATGATATACTACTAAACTATTCTAGAACTATTTACGTATTTTAGCTTGATATACTAAAATGCACGGAATCAGTTTTTTTTTTTATTATTCTTGATCTATATTTCAAGGCGAACATTATTGTTTAGTACTTACCCTCGATCAGCTTTCTTCACAGAAATCATTTTTAATAAGAAAAGTTCATACACGTATGTACCCCGCCGGACCAGTTGTACCAGTACCATTGATGGTACAATTGGCACCGATTCGTCCCACAACAGACTATGCAAATATTTCTAAATATTTGCCAGTCTACACACCATGTATAACCCTGAGAGTAGGATGAAGGTAAATTAAATTGTTCCCTGTTCGCGGTCCGGGTTAACCTTCGCAACACAGGTGACGTCACAGGGTAACGTTTAGGCCTTAATGAGAGAAGTTACTATGTTGTACTAACAGCACTTATCTCCCTATTTGTGAACGTCATAATCTTAGGGAAGATTATCTAGAGGTGATATCTTTTCAGTACTATGTATGAGCGGTGTATCAAGACTTGATTTAAAAGTAAAGACTTATTTCAAATAACATTTCAATTTATAACATCTATTCTAGCCTCATTCTCATGCATAATAATGAGGTAGTTACCGTTATTACACACGTTTTTAAATGTGACTCAGGCTGGCTGGACAATTCTTCCAAATGAGCCGCGTTTAAGTAGGTCAATACACAATTTTAGGTGACGGCTAATCACGCTTATTTCAGTTTAGGTGACGCTAGAGAACCCGAGATAATCGAACGCAAACGTGTCCAGCCAGCTTGAAAACCGCTTTTCGCATGGTTTCTCAATCTCCGAACAGAAGGGATTCTAACTATTTCTTGATTATTAATACTGCGTCACGTAAAATTGTGACAGGCATCCAGTTTGAATTTTTGAGATACGTATAGCCATTTAGCTAAAAAACAACGAAAAGCGTGGCCAGCCAGCCTGAACTTACGTATTAAACAAATAATAAAATAAATAAATAAATAAACTTCTAGCTGGCACCTCAAGGTAGTAAGTATGAAGTTTGCAAGATTTTTTGACAATAAATAGTATTTTTCAGGGAGAACAATAATAACTAATACAATTGTCCAAAATTTCATGATCTTACGTTAGGGTTACAGTAAAAGTGGTTGGTATCAGTATCATCCATTTGTGGCTTTTCATAAAACACTTAATTATACGTAATCCTACATTCACCTTTAATACTGGTCACCCTACTGCTAAGTTTGTATGGGAAAATAACAATGATCAATATCTCTGAAACTATGGGAGGGATCGTCGTCACATTTACAGGTTATCTTAATCGTCCCCGTCACTAAATGTTGAAGAAAATTTGGAAGCCGTAGACCATCAGACAGCGCAGATACAACGAGCCAGCCAGCCAGAACATCAGGCTGGCTGGCACCAAGTTCTCATCGATTTCTCGTAAACGCCTTTATGTGACGCCATGAAACAAACGCTATGACTGTCACAAATTCCGTCACTAAATACTAGTAAAAGAACCTTGTTCGAAAACGCTTTCGTTGTCAAGATTCAGAGGTGCCAGCCAGAAGTTTAATACGTAAGTTCAGGCTGGCTGGCCACGCTTTTCGTTGTTTTTTAGCTAAATGGCTATACGTATCTCAAAAATTCACACTGGATGCCTGTCACAATTTTAGGTGACGCAGTATTAATAAACAAGAAATAGTTAGAATCCCTTCTGTTCGGAGATTGAGAGACCATGCGAAAAGCGGTTTTCAAGCTGGCTGAACACGTTTTTGTTCGATTATTTCGGGTTTTCTAGCGTCACATAAACTGAAATAAGCGTGATTAGCCGTCACCTAAAATTGTGTATTGACCTACTTAAACGCGGCTCATTTGGAAGAATTGTCCAGCCAGCCTGAGTCACATGTTTTTAACGGGTTAAAAGACATACGAGATTTTTTTTTATATCGCTGTGGTAATCCGTTAAAACATGTGTGTTAATCATAACAATCGCGAAAACCTAAAAGTGTTTACTATTATGTTGTTATCAGCTTTCATACCTAGACCCAACCATCGAGGGGCTCGAGCCTACCTAGAATTAAGGCTTACTGTTATAACTAATGGATTGTAAAGAGTAAGAAAATTTAAAATCGTCGTCACCTGAGTTTGAAAGAAAGAAATGAGTATTACATAATATATTGCGAGAAACACTTGCAACTCCATTACACAAGATTTGCGACTGTGATTAAGTAGAAAAATTGCGTCACTCACGCCCCGAGAACTAAGTTACGCATGAAGAAAGCTCGTACCAGCATAAATTTTTAATATTATAACATCCTTTTCCTTCTTATTAGATACACTAAGACCTGCCTGCGGGTATACACGCGTTGAATTTGAATTAGGCTTCTTCTCGGGGTAAAAATTTGCCCATTCTCTAGCTAGCTCAAAATCTAACTCTGTGCAAAGAATCTCCTCGTTTCGCTGGTAAAGGCAACAAACACACTTACGTTTTTATAGTGTAACTGTGATGTTATTTTAGTTAGTTACTAGCTGTCTGCCCGCGGGTACACTGTGGAAATAAGACTTTTTCCCGTTCTCTCTATCTCCATACCAAATTTCTTCCAAAACCGTTCAATAAATAGTTGCGAGCGAACATGCAAATATCCAAACATACTTTCACATTTTTTTTTTACATGTGGTGACATCTTCACACATGGCCATCTGATACCAAACTAAGCAGAGCTTGTATAATGGTTACCAAACAGCTGATATACATTACTTAAATAGATAAATACATACTTATATAGATAAACAACAACCAGACAAAAGGCAAACACAAGTGCTCATCACACAAATGTTTTCCCTGGGCGGGATTCGAACCCGCGACCCTGTGCGTCGGAGGCAGATACACTACCACCTGGGCTACGGAGCCGTCAATTTATAATATTAGTGTGATTTAAGTAGTAATGTTACTAAAGTTGAATCTAAGCTGAGTTGCATCGTGTCTTCCAAGCCAAAGTGATACGTATTACGTCTTTTGCGCTCTCCAAATACTGAAGCTATACCGCGTAGGTAAGTTTAAAGCACCCAATACATCTTTATTGTGGTATTGGTGGCTTTTAGCCATAAACAAGAGATTCATATCACCTTCTACAAGACGGGAAGACATAAAGATATATTTACAAAACAGGACAGCTTATCCTGTCCGGAAAAATGGAGCAATTTATGAAGTGAGGTCGACAGTAGTATCTTGACCTCGTAAATCAGAGGGACAAATCACTGCCAGTGTTGCCAGCTGACATTATTACTTGGGATTTCTGGACCCTGTCTGTCTGTCTAGTCTATTACACCTTATGGTGATGGAAAGGTGAAAGCGAATGTTTTCACAACACGAATTGCATTGTTTTATTTAAAAGCTTGACTTAAGTAGTGCTATGAAATTATAGAACTAGTCAATTATCGGTCTGGTGAATTATCTTCTTCAAATTAAAGAGCATTGCTTTTGTCGGTGCAGCATCCATGTTTATTCAATTATGTAACTTCCTCCATGCACCTTTCTCTGTCCAGTGCCTCCTTGACCTCGTTATAAGACATGACATTGATATTTGTTCTAATTTGTGATATATAGTTTATCCTTGGCCTTCCTCTCCCACGCTTCCCTTCTGTCTTTCCTTCGATGATGTTGTTTATGAAACTGTCATGTCTTATAAGATGGCATATCATTTTCCTTCTGCGGTTTTCTATTGTGTTAATTTCTTAACATTAAGTGTCGCTTTTCGTTTATCCTTTTTAGCACCTCTTCATTAGTTACCAATTCCATCCAACTTATTCTTTCCATACGCCTCCAGCAACATCTAAAAATTTTCTCTTATTTTTTATGTATTTTTTATTATACGCATTCAATAAAGTGGTGCTTATTTTTTTTTCTTCTTCTTTTTTTTATTGACTATCGCTATTTCTACCAGAGTGTTAATGTAGCAGGTGCGGACTAGAATTCTTCTTCATCTTGCGGTGCCTCTCCTACTGGAGCCTGGAGGTTGGCTTTCAGCTCTGCACCTTGTTAGTGTTTGTCTGGTACTTTGTCATCTCGCTTAATTTAAGTAAGTACCATTTTATTTCATTTCTTACTTAAATTTATGACGTATTAATGAATGTTCTACTTACCACAATTTAACAAATCTTATAACAAAGGCACCTTATTCATAACATACCTGTAACAAAAAAAGAAAAAGTAAGCATTTGTCACATAGTTTTAAAACGTTAGTGGATATAGAGAGTATTTATATTCTTTGGCAGATACAGCTGTGCTACAGCTTACTACTAGCCGTGTGGTGACGGCAGAGTAGAATACATTTGTCACCAACCCCTACTCTTCCCGTGGGTGTCGTAAGAGGCGACTTAAGGACTACACATTGAACAGGGAACGGGCAGCAGCGCTCTCTGATACAGTAACCTTTTAATCTGCGATCTCCAACCCGCCTGCCAAGCGTGGAGATTATGGCAAAACCCTCCACTTAAGTTGGAGGAGGCTCATAGTTCAGCAGTGGACTGTAACGGGCCGTTGATGTTGATGATCTGTACTACATTAGAACTACCTACTAACACAGGTCGTGACGTCATAATGGCTAGAAAGACAGTCAGGCGGGAGTTGGAACAGTCTATCTATTCTATGGAAACATAGATATACATTAGTGTTATTAGCTCTTTTTATTGTATGATAAGCTCACTAAAGAAACCAGGTTACGTTCAACAACGGCGTATCGATTGCACCCGCATGCTCGCATTATGACGCAATTCTTTGGATCCCCGCCAGAACCGGTACCCGGGTCTCTGCAAAACTCCGGGTTAAGGGGTTTCATAGGCATCACCGGGTCAGTTTAGGGTTCCAGGCGATTTATAGATAATAATATGAGTCATCATTTGCTTGCCCTTATCCCATCATTCATTTCTTCCAGTCATTTCAACACTCCTTATCCAGTCATTTCAACACTCACATCCTTCCTAAACATATCATCTTTTACACAATCCATCCATCTTTTCTTTGGTCGTCCTCTCCCAACATATCCATCCACATTCAAATTCAATACCTTTTTCCCCACGTAACATTAATTTCTCCGCATTACGTGCCCATACCAGGTAAGGCGATTTCCTCTCATTTTATCTATCACTGGCGCGCAACTTTCAAACTTCCTCTTATATATTCATTCCTAATCTTGTCCATTCTTGTTACTCCACACATCCATCTCAGCATTCTCATTTCACCAGCATGAAGTCGTCTTTCATCCATCCCTTTGATGGCCCAACACTCCGTTCCATACATGACATGATAATATGAGTAAAGGTGCGAAGAGTGTAGTATCACTTCTCTTTTAGCAGAGTTCTTTGACGTAAAGTATGTATAATCAAATCACATTTTTATAATTTGTTCTCATCAACAGCTCATATAAGTCCCCAACGAGGGGCTTGAGCCTATCCTGAATTAAGGCCTTAGTCAACTACGCTGGCCTAGTGCGGGTTGGTCGATTTCACACACAACCTTTGAATTTCTTCGCAGGAGTGTGCAGGTTTCATCATCGTGTTTTCCTTGATGCATTATTTTTACACATCTTTAGTATGACACCGTATGAAGCATATACCTATATTAAACTAGTGGCTCTGTGAGCTGCAGACTTCGCGAGTCTGTATATATCATTTCAAATTTATTTTATTTTTTCTCCACAAACATCCCCGACCCCGTGTTTTTTTTTTTTTTTAAACTTCATTTTATTTTATATTATTTATTTTATTTTCTTATGTTACCCCAATAATGGTTAAGAAATGTGACCTGTAGAGGAAAACAGCCTCAGCGGTAGACCTTGTAAGCTGGCCACCCCCATAACTCCGTCATTTTTTAAAATTTCCAAAAACTGACTCGACAAAAAAAATTCATTAATTTATCGAATCTGCTCACAAAATTTCACGAGAATCGGTTGAGAAACGCGACCTGTAGAGTGAAACAAACAAACAAACAAACAAACAGATGGACATACAAAAGCAAATTTGGCCAAGCTGAAACAGAGACGCTTCGCTCGCTCGGTCAATAAAAAAAGACGCTAGTACAATAATCATGTAATCTTTGGGAAAATTAAATATCAGATTGCAAGCTCAAATTTTATGAAGGAAGCTACGGTACATACTCAGGTTTCCAACAAGTCTGCCCTACTCTACCCCAGATGAACTTATTAGGATGATATGATCTAAAAATATTTTAAAATCCAAGAGTAAATTTGCTATTGAAAGCAAGGTCACCTATGGGCTAATTTACGCTTCAGTAAGTGGTATAAGTTACCACTTAACCCAGTCCAGTAGTAAGTAGACACAAAGCATGAAATAGAATCCCGGTCCATATCGACAGCTACTTATTGCTTGCCGAGTTTAGTTGACGGATTAAGTTAACTCGCCACTGTACTTGCGCAAGTATAAATAGGTCTCAAAAAGAACACGTAACCTGCTGTATGTAGACTTTCCAATCTTTCTCTGAAACCCACTTCACTCTCCCGCCTCGAAACTTCGAATTGTATTTGTTTGATAACTCAAACATGTTCAAAGATTTATGCATGGTAAGCATAATGTGTTTCCGCTGTTTTTCTTTAAGCATTTCTTAACAGATAACACACGAATAGCTGTTGTAAAACATCTCCAACGGTGAAGTAGATGACGGCGAAAATGGATTGGATGTTCACCGGTGAATTAAGTAATATTTATTATTTTTATGGATAACTTCTAAATTATTTGTAGATTTCATACTGAACGTAAATAATAAAAACAATAAAAATTATACTTAATGTTCCAATTGATTCCGTTCTTTTACACGATGGGTTTTTTATTCACAAATTCTGAATTTGTTAGTTAAGGGGTTCTATATCCAAACCACAAAAATAATTCGTTATGAATTAAAATATCCTATGAGTATCGTAACTTTTTATGTCCAAAAGCATATAATACGTGTGTCTATTTGCCTCTTTTTTAACTCTACATAAAATAAAATGACAAAACAACTGAGCAACGAACCAATTCAGAGCAATAAAGTATTTACACTTAAGCCCAAGTCACACAGAGCGGGAGCGGCGCGGTCCGGGGCCGGGACTAGCGGGACGACGCTGTGCCGCGCCATAGCACCGTCCCGCTTTCCCGGCCCCGGACCGCCCCCGGCACGGCTCTGTGTGACTTGGGCTTTAAAGGAGTTCGGCCATGTAAGTTTATAAACAGCCTACTGATGGCTCGTTGGCTACGAATAGAGATAAGTACCTAAAAGGCCGGTCCCGAAGCCCAAGGGACAACTTACTACCAACTACCTGCAAACTGAAATACTTCACAAACAACTTGACCGACAATTTCCGAATATTGAAAAAGGTTATTTCGATGTACCCTTTTAAAAGGAAGAGTAAAACCAAAAGGAAGTTAGGTAAGAAGGTCATAAATAAATAAAAAATATGTTGGGACATCTTACACACGGCCATCTGATCCCAAACCAAGCAGAGCTTGTACTGTGGGTACCACAGCTGATATACATACATAAATTGATGATTACTTATTATTAGTTTATGTGTTTTAAAAACACTGTAAGCCGTTATTTTCGGTTATTATCGTTGATTGTTAATTTAAGTGCACAATATTAATATATAAAAAAAAAGTTTTATTTTTAAAAATAGCCAATAGGAAAATTTTCATTCACGAATTTTACTATTCTACTATACTAGCCGTCCCCCCGCGGCTACGCTCGCACTGTGTAAGATTTTCCCGTGGGAATAAGACTTTTCTCGGTAAAAAGTGACATATGTTTTAATCCAGGATACAAACTGCCTTTATTCCAAATTTCGTCCAAATCCGTCCAGTAGTTAAGGCGTGAAAGCGGAACAAACATCCAAACATCTAAATATATTTTCACATTTATAATGTGTGATTTTGAGAAGGAACGGCGTACTTTTTAAACTGTAAAATCAGAACGAGTACGAAACGGAATAATGTCTTTTAAAAAGAAAACCTTGTTAGTTTTTTTACCGCCACCGCTGCTCCGTTCAAAGGACCATTTTCTAGTAACTTCAGTTACAAGAGAACGAATCTCCTTTACACCAATCTTTTTTTATTCTACTTGAAAGAAATGAGGACGTAGTTTAAAACTTTTTTGTTTTTTTTTTCTTTTTGTCCGCGTCCTTGGTAACATGATAGGACTCTTGCGCAGTTCTCAAGCTAGTGGGGGCGGGAGGCTTGTAGTGGTCTCGAGACTGTCCAAGTGTCGGAAAGGGTGCCAGGATAACAAGGATGCGAAATTTGACACGGAAATTAGTTAACTTAAGGTAACTACGTATGTTTACTTTTAGATTTAAGGCAGCTAACTCTGAATAAGGCAGGCATAAAAGGTTTAACTACGATCGTAGAATATATTTATTTATTAAAGTAATAAAAACAGAATTTTAAATGGAAGGAAGGTATATATTTATCATGCAGCAAGAGTATATTTTTTTTTGTGATAATTTACATTGCGTTAAAAATTGAAATGGCACTCAACAGCCTTAGTCCCAGATTATTGTCTGTTATAGGTATTTGGGTATAGGTATTTTAAAATTGTATCTTTTCGTGTAGTTCGATCGATCTAAATTCTAACCTGTTGAAAATATTCAATAAGTTACCCAAATTATCGAATCTACATGTAAACAAAAAAATAACTATTTCAATTAAATACAATAACAGCTAACTCATACCAAGTGTATTTAACACAAACAGTTTAAATAACTACCTACACATTTACCAAAAAATAATGATTCAGTTATACCAAAATTACCACTATTGATGCATTAGCAACATTGTTGTCACAATTTACCACAACATCAAACAAATTGGTTAATTATTATAATACAAGCGCGACACGATAAATATGACTGTCATGGAAGGTAGGAATCCATTATTTAGAATGAATTGAACAAAATTCCCTTGGGCTTATGTACTTGCTTCCAAATATGACAATTGTTCGAGTTAGTCTCGAATAGTAGCTTGATAAGTGTCTTGATAAATTGTTAATGAGTAAAATCCTTGATATTCCCAAAAACTACTTGAAAAGGTAATCGTGAACTAAGTAAAGCGAATGCAATATAAGCAATAAATGAATATTGCTGATCATCAAAATAATGTACTTTGTACAATAATATTAGGGATTGATTTGTTAGTTTAAATTAAAACGAATCGAATACATAGTTGTGTTAATTTGTTTTTAGATTCGTTCTATATCGGTAATAAAATAAATAATTGTGTAATTTAAACAGTGAACAGTTTGACTTTAGAAGTGAATGCGCGGGAATGAATATAATAATATAAGAAAAAAATCTATAAGGATAAATGTTAACTGTCGTTGTTAAAAATAGTCGTGTTGTTGTTGTTGTTGTTATCGGTGTTGTTGTATTACTTTTTTATATTCAAGTTCATTGCTTACCACAATACAACATCAATCTAATTACACAACCATGTAATAAGGAGAAATAAATATATTTTTTTCTTTTTTTATTTAATAAATTATGTTATGTTCTGGAAAACTTGATAGCCCAAACTAGACGAAAGCCTGCTTTACTTAAGAAATGCCATGGCTCCCTTGTAGTTCAAGTACATGAATACATTTTTCCTATGAATTAAAACAAAAACAGAACCGCTAATGGACAAAATTAAAAATGCCGTGCGCAAAATGGTACACCATATCGACGAATCGTGTTTAATGCCTATCACACGTTTGTCATATGTCGACGTTAACATGCATGCAATATTTTCTGTCATTCTATTCGTTCAGCCAGTGGGCGTTCTGGCGAGTATAGTTCACGAAAACTATTCATAATTTATTATCAAAGCCAGCTGTTAATTGTTCCTTGATAGAATAGAGCCTACTTTCTTTCAACGAGCGTGGATAGTGTAGTGGTGAAGTCGACCAACCCGCACTAGGCCAGCGTCGTCGACTAAGACCTGATCATAATTCAGGGTCTCGAGCCCCTCGGTGGGAATGGGAACGTAAAAGAGACGACTTTCTCTCAACGTAGCCCGTTCCTATAATCCAAACAAATACTCAAGTAGAAACATAGCAAATACGAGGAACGTATATTAACTGTGATTTAAATTTACAAGAATTTAATTGAATTCTTAGATTATCCGATCCCAAGATCAACGTGATCGTAGGGCTAGGCAGACACTCTCACACAATCTTACATTATCCTACAACGCGCGCTCACTGCCTATAATAGTGCGTTATTTATTTTGTTGCTTGCTGCGCAACATTTTAGCTGCGTGGCGTCTGCTTTCCGCGGCTAACTTCAACTTCATTTTCTTTCATTAATACTCTGTTGTTTAGATCGTGGATAACTGTTATTGGCCTTTCACTTATGTATACTAAAACTATGTAAGTGTATTAATTAAATATGGCTGTTGTTATCACTAAAATAAATACAATAAAATTAAGAGAAGAGCTTGTTCTTCCGAACACGTTTCCGAAATCACTTGATTGAGCTTAACATTATCCTGTTCCTTAAAAAGAATGCAAAAAAAGTAGGTAGTTGAAGAAACATGTCATGCGAAAAGAAGTACAATTGAATTCCACGACAGTACTTACATCCTCTGATCCGAGGAACTGAACAAATTAAAAACTGGCTAAGCGCGAGTCACCCGAGAAAAACTACGATTATTTTTCTAAACCCTGGTGTCAGTGTTATAGAGCCGCCAAAGGCCACTGACTTGGCTCGTGTAATGGCAAGATTAGATAGTAGCCGGGACCAACGGCTTAACGTGCCTTCCAAAGCACGGAATCATCTTTCTTTTCGGACAATCAGGGATTCAGCCTGCAATGTCCTAATCAAACTGGGGAAAGTCTCACAGAGAGATTTTTGCTTAACAGTGTCCCCACCGGGAATTGAACCCGGAACCTCCGTAATGGGCGTCGAAATCTCGACCACTCGGCTACGGAAGCTATTAGAATGAACTACCGGTGATTGATTTTAATTGTTTGTTTGTTTTAATTGTTTTGTTTTTAATAGTGAAACCAAAATTAAATTCGATTTTAATCGACTCTACAAATCCAACACTAATAATTTCCGTACAGACCATGTTCAGAGTTTAGTCTTTTTTAATAGATGTCTCATTCAGAAAAAGTATATTATTATGTTTGAATATTTTAAAACATGCAGATTTACAATAACTAAATGTGTTCTAAGGAACCCTGAAAGTGGAAGCAATCAGCGTACGTTCGCAAAAAGCTCTTTAAGTCGCGAGCTCAGTCGGAATTCCGCAGCTCCGGAGCTCCGCTACACCGCGTAATACTTTTTTGAAGAATTAGCCTGAAAGTTCCAGCGAGAGCTTTCGCCAACTGTGTTTTATACCGCGCTTTATCCGCCAGCGCGAAATAAAAGAAGGATAATGTTTTAAGAGGGCTCGTATATTAAAACCGGCATTCTCGTTAATCCCTCTAAGCTAGTTAGGTAGTTGGCCTCGCGAGGGATAGGGCAACGGAATGACGATGATGTGTTCTGACGTTGTATTTTATATTAAAGTTAAGCATTTATAATCATAATCATATCATTTATTGCTTCATGTGGTATACATAGGTGTAATTTATAATAATCATCTAAAATAGTTTAAAAAACTAAAAAACACGCTTCCGTCACGTGACTATTTTTTTTCGTATTCCTGACAGCAAACCCTTTCATTTGATACCCATATCATGGGGGTGGATTTCAAACAGCCAGTCCGCCATCTTGGGGAGGCCGCCATATTGGATTTGTAATGACGTTTCTTAGCTAGTCATGTATTGTCATCAGAACTCAGCGTGTGCAAAATTTCATCCTAATCGAAGACCGGGAAGTGGGTCAAATTAAGATTCCAAGATTTTCTTACATACATAGTTACATAAGTGAAGCTAATAAAAGCGTGTTAAAAAAAAAGAGGTGTAATTTAGAGCCTTAATTGACCACGCGCTGGCCCAATGCGGGTTGGTCAACTTCACACGCTACCTTTGAATTTCTTCGCAGGAGTGTGCAGGTTTCATCACGATGTTTTCCTTCACCGTAAGAGCGTCGAATAAACGTACATAATGAATTCGGAATTCGAAAACACATTGGTACGTGGTGGGGATCGAACCCGCGTCTCCCGGACGGGAGGCAGCGGCCCTAGCCATCACCACCGACGCTCTCAATTGGTTGAATAATCAAAGCAAAACTTTAATTATCCATAATTCATTGAACTGATTAGGGGATTAATGAATAACAAGAAATAAGCTGCAATCTCGTCCTCCGTAAGCCGCTGGTTTATGACCGAGTTTCTGTAAGCCTGTAATGTAATTTTGCCAATCCTGAACAAATTATGTTATGACAGCACACAGATCTGCAATCCATCAGAGCACAGCGCCAAGGGGTATTGATTTTGGGACCTCGCCAATAGTTCCTCCACTTCAGTTTGCTACACGTGTTTGTCTTGGAATGTGTAGTAAGTAGTAAGATATCTACCGTAGAGGTTAACTTTTGATCTGTAGAGTCGGAGGAGGTTCTCTTTAATTGGGTTTATTGCCCTGCGGCATGATATTAGAGCACAGATTACAGGCTAAAATTATATGTTTTGTTAAAAAAAATGTGTATCATATAATGCTTTCGCTAAATAAATGCTACTCTGAAATTCGCTGCAACAAATTGATGCGTTTGCGAAATCTGTCTAACAAATCATTTGACAATAGGATCCATGAAAAAATCACCAATCGTATTATATTATATCTGCACAACATTATTGTCGGAAAAAGCTTACAAGTTTTCCCTTTGCGGTAAAGATAAAATATTTTAATATAAATAGGCGTTCTCTCCCCTCTATATCAACTGAATAAAATCATCTAAATTTTACAGAAGAATCGAGATCCCGACATTCGTAAAAAGAATCACAACCAGCTAAAAGTAAAATCATGTTCTTGCCGATATATAGGTACCTTAATGGGCTTTTTTGATAAGAAATTAATAAAATATATATCCGAAAATTTATATTTTTTTAGAACATTGATTTAACTTGTACTATAAATAGGACTGCGCCAGCGTGTTCGACTAAGGCCTGATCGCCCTAATTCAGGGTAGGCTCGAGCCCCTCGGTGGGGACGTAATGAGCTGTTAATGTATAATAGGACTTCTGCAAAATGTGTGCGTTATCCTTCTGCTATTCTTAACAAGCGGGAAAAGCAAAACAAATGTGCCTGCCTATACTAAACACAGACATGGGGAGAAAACCCCGGAAAAAAGAAATGGTCATACAGGCCTGTCAACGCCACGCGACATGCTGAGCAGTGTGCATTCTGACATGGGACATGACGGTGTCTGCGTAAAAAGCCACAAAAAACTTGCACTGAAAAATATTCTAGTTCGCGTTTTTGTGTTGCGTCTATTTTACAGTGCAAGGACTCCAGCATACGAACTGTTTTGTAGAAAGTAAGACTCAAAACTTTTCAAAATATGAGTACATACCTACTCCAATAAAGAGAACGTGCAATGCTGAAGCACGTAACTATGACGCCCCACGTCTCAATTTAAAAGTTGTACAAATAAAACACTAACCAACGGTGCGTCAAACATCCTTCACCCCCTTTGAGTAATAAACACTCAAAGTTCGCCTCAAACGTAATGTACTTAACCAACTCCAAAGATTCATACATTTTTCTAATACATAAATCTGAAAACTTAAGATGAATTAATAGATAATTAATAGAACTTAAGATGTTCCTATAATGGAGATCACGATCAATATTCAAGATTCCCGAAAACTTTGACAGAGGTTTCTGTCTGGTGAAGTTGCCTCCATTAACTCTGGAAGGGTGTCCCTAATTGAATCTGCTACTCAACTCAACAAACTGTGACAGCTGTTACTATGTCTATTAGTATTGACATCAAGAGAAGATCAAGGAACTTTACACCCTGTTTCACATAACATTGGAAAAAGGATATTTCCGACATATGTCAATCTCGATTAGCTGACAAGTGTGAATCACGAATAACCTTTTTTCTGCCATACATATTTTTTGTCTTTATCCAATGTTATTTGAAATGAATGAGCGACGGTGGAAACCTGTGGGGGAGGCCTATGTTCAGCAGTGGACGTCTTCCTGATGATTTGAAATGAAGTATACATTAATTCAACCGGTAACTACAGATATATTTATAAAAGGACAGAAATTGGACCTTGTAGATTCGACTGTCTTTTTGGGCATTACTTTAGATGCCAAACTACAATGGGATTCTCATATAAATAAATTGTCGAACCGACTGAGTTCAGCAGCGTTCGCAGTTAAAAAAATTAGAGCCCTTACCGACGTAGACACCGCTAGACTAGTCTACTTCAGTTACTTTCATAGTCTAATGACCTATGGTATTTTATTGTGGGGTCACGCTGCGAATGCTAATAGTATATTTATTTTGCAGAAACGGGCTGTTCGTGCAATTTATAGATTAGGGCCTAGAGTGTCACTGAGGGAAAAATTTAAAGAAATCAATATTCTGACATTTGTGTCTCAATATATCTATGACAATCTTGTGTATATAAAACGAAATATAAGTAATTTTCAGAAGCACAGTGATATACACAATTTTAATACTAGAAATAAAGACAAGTTGGTTGCTTATGTCAGCCGACTACATAAAATTAGTAATTCTTTTAAAGGCAATTGTATACGCTATTACAATAAGGTCCCTACTGATATTAAAAACTTGCCTTTAGACAAGTTTAAAATAATTATAAAACGATTATAAAATGATTACTTAGAAGACAGGTGTCCATGGGAATAGATTGTTTGAGTAGCAGGATTTTTCGATATGTAATAAGCATTAATTTTGTAATTGATAATATTTTATTTAAAAAAGGAAACGCAAAAGATGCGACGACTGTGGAGTTTCTTCGGTGAGCTCTTCTCCACAGATTCCGCCATTGTGTTAGTGAACTCACCCAAAATAAATGTAATGACGGATCTAAGTGATGTAATAACATCCTATGGAAATAAATTATTTTGACTTTGACTTTGACTTGACTTTCAATATGAATATGAGCGCCGCGTCGGTCGGCGTGTAGTGGCCAGGGCAGCTGTCTTCAGTTCGGGACTCGCGCGACAGTCGCTGGTGTGAAGAGGTGGATAATAATGAAAAAATAATTTAAAAAATCTCACAGAGCCATTAAAATGAGAATAGGCGATCGGACTGTTCACTATATTTTATGAATTATTTTTAAAATATAGATTAGTAGCAGACGATTCGCGAAGAATTCGTGATTTTTTAAAGTTTCAATATGTCTCTTTCAAAAACTATTTTTCGTATGGAGATTATATGGCGTTTCTAACAAATGACGTCACAAGTGGGTATGTGCCTCTCTGTCTAATCCTGAATTTCAAACCTTTATAACTCGGTCAATTTTAAATATAGAGCGAAAATTATTTTAGTGTTCGATAGCAGAAACTAAGAAGTTTGGATTTATAAAACAAAAAGAAAGTAGTCCGATCCCCTTTTGAAGATTTCAGGCAACAGTTTGGAACTAGTAAATTTACCCACCTAATATTACTTACTTTGCATAGTAATAGCTAATCAGTTTCAAAGTAGCTTCCGTACTTCGCTCGCTATTTCGTACTTAAGTTAATACTGTATATTGGCATTCAGAGTTGCCAACTTTGCCGGTTTAGAGTTGGAGAAGGCAAACTAAACTGGGGCTTCAAACTTGAGTGCAAATAATAGAGTTCCTTGTGGATATGAGAGTTCAAAGGGTTGCCAGAGCTTTAGTCAGAAAAATCGAAATTGATACGATAATAATAAAAACCGAAGAGTCGATCTATCACATTTTATTTTCATATTTATGATGGACAAGTAAAATAAACAAGCAAAGCATACTTGTGTACTTATTGATAAATAATTAATAATAATAATAATTAAATGATCGGTATAGTCATCTAACAAATAATATAACTAAAAAACAAAAAGTTCGTTTAATTGTTTAACTATACCCATGGATAAACAAACAAACATTGAGTGAATACGTCTTCCTGTTCGAACTTTTATTTAATAAAGAAGTACTTGGGTATTGTAAGTTATATTTATAATATAAAGACAAAATATCTGCGCGATAAATCGTGGAACTGTCTATTTAAAAAAAAATGTGGTAGAAATCCGTACCTATTTATCTTGACGTGTAAATCTGCGATTAATCTAAGAAGACTGCATCATGTACGAATCCTTACCCAAGCTTTACCCTTGTTTTACTAAGACAGTCTTGTCTTCATGCATGACCTCTTTAATCTTATTCCACCGGGGCGGAGTCATCTGGCAACCCCTTAATCAATCCCCCAGGCGGGGTATGAAAGGCGGCCTTTGTGAATCACCTGTTGTGCCGAGATCAAAGGTGCTCTGGAAGATCTTGATCTGCCTACAGGCCATGTCTATTGTTGTCGGGAAATACTATTATTTTCTCTCAAAAAACTACTTGTAAGAATATATCACATATCCTCTGTCAGATAATTTCTAAAATACCTATAAAAATATTGGGAATAAAGGCTTTTAGATCACCGCCTTCAAAACCGGCGAACCTAGTACCAGATACCGAGTACACCACCTTATTGAAATTTTCGTTAACGACGAAACTAAATTTAGAATGGTAATCTGCATTTACAAAGTTTGAGAGAAAAAGTAGGGTTTTTAAACCTGGAACCGGACAGCATCAAACAATATAACCCAAGCATTTTCAAAGCTAGAGTGAACAGGCACCTTCTGGGCAAACTCGTTCCATCATCGACCACATCTCGTCCCTCGCGGACCTGATTGTGGTCAAGAGTAAGCCCATCAACTAATAAAAAAAAAAAGTATTTTTTATATTGTTGTACTTGAAGCAAATAGCCTTCAAATCTTTAAAGCCACCAACTCTTTATATCTAAGTAGGTAGGAATTGTTCCCTTAGCGCCGCTTCCCATGACACCGCTCTTGCATTTTAAATCTCTTCCCACAACCCTGATCTCGCATATAGTTTAGTTCCAGGACACGATGAAACCAAATCTTGAAATCTGAAATGTTTTTCTGTGCTCAAACCTTACTCTCGAAGCCAATTTATTTTTCTTTCATCAACATCCCACGCATCTGTGACAAAAGGTATCTTATAAGACTATTTTAGTTCCCTTTGTCGGATTTATCTAACAGCTTTTTATGTTGATTTTCAAATTATTAAAATCAAATTGAATAAGAAAATAACTCGCCTAAATAATAAGGTAACAGTCATTTATATACTTACACTGCTACTACAACTTATTAACCCCCGACGCAAAAGAGGGGTGTTATAAGTTTATTTTTACATATATTTTTTCTACATTATAGAAAAAAAGAAAGAAAGAAACATTTATTATTTTTACGCCACAACACAAACATAGAATGGATACAATGGTAATCATTAGTGCTATGTTTTTGCAAGATACACGAATCTTTTGACTCATATTTTTTTATTCGCTATTCACGAATGCGATTATTTTGTTATTAATTGAAATCGGTGTACTCTTACCTTGTAAAAAAAGCTTACACAAAGCAAAACAAAAACTCAAAACAAAGTTTGGCTTTGTTTTGTATTTGTAGGTAATGTCTCACGACAGCTTCCCTTGACTGCATACTGTTGCCAATTGGCAACATATCTAAAATATTTTTTTAAGGTTTATTGTTTATTATTTTTATTTTATTTTTATTAGCTTTGGTGATCTTCTTTAGTATCCAAAAAAAAATCGAACACTTTTCTTTTTTTTTACGGAAGGTAGAGTTTGCCGACAAAATAAAGCCCAACAATTAAAAAAAAATACTTATATATGTCCTATTGATAGCAAATAAACCTGTAATGAGTAGGGAATAAAATTATTTTTTATTAAAAAAAAAATGACAAAATAAAAGAATTAGCCGAAAAAAATAAAATATTTTTTATTACCAGTATTTTTTTTACTTTTCCCCTTTTTCTGGACCAAAACAAGGTAAATTACCAAGTTTTCTAAAAAATAAAAACTCATGCATATTTAGAAAATATTTCACACTAATGTTAAATATTTAACACAACCTGAAATGTTTTCATTCATTTAGTAACACGTTCGCTCGCGCTTGTTGTCAAAGCAACATCCTACTCTACACTAATAACCATAAAGATAGCAATAAAGTTTGTTCGTAACGTCATCGTTTTGTAATCCCGAACACATTTGCAGCCCACCACCGCTCGTAAGGAGAGTTTGCGACAATATCAGCGAAGATATTAGATGGGAGTTAGCCGCATACAGATAATAGGTAAGGCTACTTCGTACACTTATACAGTTTCGTACACTTCATCTGTGAAAGCAAAGACCGAATATACTTTTAGAAAAATAGTTATTTCAAAGTATAGACGCACATGATATGTTTCCACTTTATGAATCCAACTGTACAATGTATTGTTAACTATATGTGATGTAGTAGCCAAAACCTTAATTAATGCAACTATGTAAAAGTTCGCAAGAAGTTTAGATGTTTGATCTGCGGAACTTTTTGTAGTCGCACGATAAATAAATTAATGAACGGTAACAATTAAAAAAAAACCGGCCAGGTGCTATTCTAACTCCGCACTAAGGGTTAAAAATCATATAACCCTATAGTACCAAATATTGATAGCGATGGCGCGTAAGATAGCTTATTGTTTTAAAAATTGCTGATTACTTTAATTTATTTGACACATGGTGCCATCTCTGTCAATATTTGGTACTATAGGGTTATATGATTTTTAACCCTTAGTGCGGAGTTAGACTAGCACTTGGCCGATTTTTTCTGAATTGTTACCATTCATTAATTTAGCTACCTTACACTTGTTTGTAAAAATTGCTGATTTCTTTAATTTATTTGACACATGGCGCCATCTCTATCAATATTTGGTACTATAGGGTTATATTTCTATGTAAAAAAGCACAAATACCTGATTTCAATTTTTTTCCTTTACTTGTGCTATAAGAGCCAATGCCAAATTTCATGATTCTAGGTCAACGCGAAGTGCCTTATAGGTTTTTGTCAGTATTGAAACTTGTTTGAAAACGTGACTTTAAATTCCTGTATCTTTTGATTTATTATTACTCGACATAATCGAAACAGTTTACGTGCAACATGTTTTATATCATAGAGAAACAAAAGTTCTTTCGTGCAACGTAATCTTATCACGAATAAGAAACAAGAAACTCTTACGATATCGCCGTCTGCAACCAACATGGCCGAGATCCCGATCTGGCGCCCAATTTCGACAACTCGGCAACTTCTGTAACAGTTGCTATTTGGGATAATGGTACGCCATTTGAGATTTAGGGAACATCAAGATATTGCGACCACAAAAGTACTCCTACTTTGGTGACCAAAGGTATATTTCTACCACACCCAAAACTACTTTATCGTACTTTTATTTAAGAACTTCACTGTTCACTGTTTGATAATACTACAGTATTACACAAAGTAAATTCTATCCAAGTATAAACCAGTATTACACAGAGAAAATTATTCCCTTCTCAATATTCATTGTACTTTGCCAAACACCTATAAATAATTTGATAGAAAATTACGCATAACAATCGACTTTTTTTCTGGAGCAACTACAAACTCCATCAGTCTTCTATAACATTTCCTCTACCATACTTTATCATCAAATAAAGGTTGTCCAAAACGTCATAGCTTTCAGACGCAGCATCCATCAGGTTCATCCGGATAAATCGCAGAACAGTCCGGGCAGGAGCAGCAACGTCTGCGTTACCGCAGCGCGGATAAGCCGGCAATCAGGATATAACAAATGACTGCGGATGTGCGCGATTACTGCCGGATATCCGGGTATTGTTGCCAACTATAACTCTAGCGTCAGAGCGTCGGTGGTCTAGTGGTTCGGACTGCTGTCTTCCGTCCGGGAGACGCGCGTTCGATCCTCACCAGGTACCAATGTGTTTTCGAATTTCGAATTCATATGTACGTTTATTCGACGCTCTTACGGTGAAGCAAAACATCGTAATGAAACCTGCACACTCGTGCGAAGAAATTCAAAGGTGTGTGAATTCGGCCAACCCGCACTGGGCCAACGTGGTCGACTAAGGCCTAATCGCCCTAATTCAGGGTAGACTCGAGCCCCTCGGTGGGAACGTATATGAGCTGTTGATGGTGATAACTCTAGGCGGCTTCCAGGTTTAAGGGACCGGAGCTTGACGGGTGTGACTAAAGGCCGATGGTTTTGGATCGCGCCAGTGCTTATATGACAGCCCTTAAGCTGTAATTTTGGAGTACCTGACCATCCAGGAATTGTATTTCTAATATGACATTTTTATTACGTTAGACTCTAATGATATTATAGTGATTGCGACCGCTTGCAAGGTAGATTTCTGCTAACAATAGGGGATCGGACTACTTTTTTTTTTTCATTTTTAAATCCAAACTTCTTAGTTTCTGCTACCGAACACTAAAATAATGTTTGCTCTATCTTTAAAATTGACCGAGTTATACAGGTTTCAAGATTAGACAAAGAGGCACATACCCACTTGTGACGTCATTTGTTAGGAACGCCATATTATCTCCATACAAAAATCGTTTTTGAAAGAGACAGACATATTGAAACTTTAAAAAATTACTGTAAATTTGTTTTTCGACCGATTCTGTTTTTTTCTTCGCGAGTCGTCTGCTATTAATCTTTATTTTAAAAATAATTCGTAAAATATGGTAAATTTAGGAACAGTCCAATCCCCTATTTAATTAAAATAACGCCTACTTCTAACTAAACAGAAGCAAAATGCATGACCCACTTCTGTTTTGCACGACCCGGGACGTTCCTCTCCCACGCGCTTGTCCCCCCAAACAGCTTTGCCGATATCTGTGCAGGCGCCCATGTAACTTTTTAAGAAAATACTACAAGAAAATCATTTACAAAATTGTAAGTTAAATACAATAAAAAATACAGCATAGATTAATACTAATACAAAGGTTATAAAATAACAAACAAAACCTTCAAACCTGCTTTATGAAGATGAGCACTTGATAACACTAACTCATTAACTACACCCATGGATTTTGATTAACTAGTACACAAAAAAGTCGCTAGTGAAGAATAATATGAAATCACTGTTATTCCACGTTCCCGTACGAATTAATTTAGTAAATATACTGCGCGTTTATTGCTATCTAGATCGGTAAACATTAAACTTTTTAATATTCAGGTCAATAGCACCGTCGAACTGATACTGGCTGATGATAATGTACAGCAAAATAAGTGCAGGTCGATGCGTGGGCGCATACGTCGGCGGCTTCATCATCGATATACCTATTTATATACAGATGTAATGTTAAACCTAATTGTTTATTTATTTTATTAAAGTTTACAATAATACGCGACGACTGTATAATTAATAACATAGTAACATGTCTTTCAACTAAGTCATGCAATTTATAAATTTAGTATGTAAAGATATGCAACGCTCTGTACTAAAATGTAGGAAAAATGATTTTAAATTGTATTCCAGACTTCCTAAAAAAGATCTTTATAATGTGCAAGTAAAAGAGGATCTTTATTATCAATATATATATCAAATATTATTATTAATCTATATACCTATTATCTTTCAATCTTATTGAAACATTCAAAATAACCCTAATTTGAATTTTAAATTAGATGTCTGCGAATCATGAAATTGGAGTACAATTCCGTCAGCCAGTAGCATTAAATAAATAAATAAATATGTGGGGACATCTTCACACACGGCCATCTGATCTCAAACTAAGCAGAGCTTGTACTATGGGTATCAGACAGCTGATATACATTACATAAATAGATAAATAAATACTTATATAGATAAACAACAACATTTATTCAAAGACGGCTCTGATAAGTACAAGCTGGAGATCTCAATCATTTCACAAAAATCTGAGACGTTGTGATTGTGACAGAGGCAAATAAATGTAGAATTATTTAAAATAGCTAAAATTTAATTTGCCTATATTTGTCAGCGCACGACATTAGGCTTAAGATGTTGCCTTTGAATGTGATATAATTCATAATAAATTTTAACTTTGATATTTAGATGTAAATAATTAAGTGGAATTCAACCATAACGAGTACCCCAAAGTATAAGATGGGGGATTCAAGGAGTTAGAGGATTACTTAAGGATTAGGGAAACCTCCCAAAGCCTTTCAGTATAAACAGATTATTTTGCCTAAAATAAATAATTCATTGAGGAATTTATTTATATTTGGGAAGATACTGAAAGCGACGGAAATTTTAGGAATTCTGATTAGTACTCTATTTATGATATACAAAAATCGTGAATTTATCGCCAGTTTAGGTATCGCCAGTTGGCAACACCGTGCAACAGAAAATGAACCCGATTCTCGGCTAATCCAGCAGTTTTATTATAACAGATTAATAGCGGAAAACTTTTAAACATGGAGGGAGTAATCTTCCTGAGTTGGTTACTCGATTTTTGCGCCGAGACGGTTGTTGCACGGTGTTGCCAACAGTAGTTAGCTTTTATTAGGGAGGTTACGGATGTGAATCGCGGTCAAGAAAATATTTCTCCAGTATGATTGGGACATTGCAGACCGAATCCCTGATTGTCCGAAGAAGGAGATGATTCCGTGCTTCAAAAGGCACGTGAAGCCGTGGGTTGCAGCTGCTCTTTACAGAAGGGATCATTACATTCACTTAAGATCTCTTACATCTTCTGCTGTCGATCTTACAACCCACATTGAGAATAAATGGCTAGTTTAAAGCCTCTAAACGTGCTTCCACTCTGACAATGAAAACTCTAGCCACTGTTCCTCTAGTCCTGTTAAAAGGATTTCTATGAAAACCTATTTCTCCTCGGTGCAATAAGGCTCGAGGTCCTCTTCGCCGCTATTTCGCAGCTGCCGTTCGCTGCGTGTTGTCGTAAATATGTTCAGACAGCTATTTTATTCGCTAAATAAATTGAAACACCCTTGCCTTGCCGTTCCCGCCCAATTTATAGATAAAAGAATCTGTTCGTTCATTTTGTTTGCAGTCGCTGCTTTTCTAAGAGATTTGCACTGGAATATAAGCTGGAATCAAATAAAAGTGCCTGTTATTTATTTATCAGAAAAAACATTGTACAAGTCGACGTCACGATATAAAGAGATACAGTTTGATTATTTTAACACCTCATTCCGAAGCAGTAAGGCAATGTTCGTAATGTAAGTATCAATTTTGAGGTGCTTTCGACTGTACTTTAATACAGCCGAAAAAAATATGTTTTCTTCCTAATTTGTGAAATTTGTATTTTGAATGGATCTTCGTTTGACAGAAGTGATGCTGTGATTTTCATCAAAGATTCTTGACGCGCGTCGCCTCGCGCTAGCGAAGCGACCGTCTTTTGTTTCTCTGAGATTTTCACAAAATTCAAAATCCTCCTACAAAAAAAACCGCTCGACTTCGAATCATTTTGAAAAAGAGAAACAAATGATGACATAACTGACACTCTTTTAGCGTTCGAATAAAAAGCCTTCTCAAAATAAATAAGAGACGTCGTAAAAGGATCCTTCCGTATTTACTTTTTTCTATTTCATTTTGCAAATATTTGTTCACGCAATCTCGTTCGCTACCTTCAAACAAAATGTTTGCTTTGTCAAAAAAGGACATGCGATAAAAAAATGCGTGTGTACACTACACACAGATAGATAAGGAAAATAATAGGCGTCCTTCACACTGTGTAAATTTGAACAGCGTTTATTGAAACTGAATGAGATTGCATCAATGATTGTTGTGATAGTATTCAAATTGCCGGTTTAATGTACCCAATGTTTTTGTTCTATGCGAGGTGAATGGCCTTCAAATTGCCTTCAAATATAAGTAGTGGGTAGACAAGGCTTTCCAAATAATACTTTAATGAAGAGAAAACTTCGGTCTGTCATGGAATAAGAGTTCACACGACACGATGTGATGAGGGATGTGTTGGGATTCGATTTCATACTCACGGTAAAAGACAGATATTTTAAGAATCTGCACAGTCTACATTTGAACTGAATCATTCTTGCTGCCATTTTGCAATCACCAGATTGTCCGGAAAGTTAAGCCGTGGGTTACGATCAAACGTAGTTGTCAATCTTACAACTGTCACGATGATTAAGAAGTAGAAGAACTGTGCAGTCCGATTGCAGTTAGCGTTGCGTGCGTTTTAACTTCCTGTTTGCAGAACGCAATTTTAATGCAGTCCGCCTGTGTAGATAGACCCTAAGAATCTGCCTCACTTATTTAAAATTACTCGCGATTAACTTCCCTGGCATGGCATGTGGTGACGGCAGAGTAGAATATATTTGTCACCAACCCCTATTCTTCCCGTGGGTGTCGTAAGAGGCGACTTAGGGACTACACATTGAACAGGGAACGGGCAGCAGCGCTCTCTGATACAGTAACCTTTTAATCTGCGATCTTCAACCCGCCTGCCAAGCGTGGAGATTATGGCAAAACCCTCCACTTAAGTGGAGGAGGCTCATAGTCCAGCAGTGGACTGTAACGGGCCGTTGATTGATTTGAACTTTCCTGGCATTACCTCATTATGATTCTGTCGAAGTTTCTCTAGGTCGTAGATTTTTCCGACCGGACTCTAACAGATTTTCTAAGAAATTTCCAACTTCTAACCAATCTTTTAACAGGAATAAACGAGTCTTTTAAATACGTCCTCTTACGCTCATTGTCATTCATGGAAGTTTCTCTGCTGAACGGTTTTCAGCCCGACTTCTCCCATACATTACTAACCAATGTCTTAGTTTGAACGAATATTTTTCCATAAAATTTTCACTCAATATTTATAAGCGCGATGGCGTATTTTAAAGCTTTAGTTAAAGCGCCGACCGAAGAGTTGAAACTACCTACCCATTTGTGTATTTTTTGTTTGGTGTAGAATAAAAAAAGAGAAGCATTCTATGAAGTACCTAATAGATTACTCTGTATCAGTCATACAATCTTAAAATTACATACATTAGACCGGGAGACTGTAAGATATTAGATCGCGTTTTTCATATTGCAATTAGACCCGCAAAACTTTCATTACGCAATGAAATGAATACTTTTGTATGTTACATCTCTTAGTTCCGTCATTACATTTTTTTTGTGTGAGTTCACTACACGATGTGCGGACTCTGTGGAGAAGAACTCACCAAATAAACTCCGCATGCGTCGTATCTTTTGTGTTTCTTTTTTTTAAAGTATTGTTATCTACAAAATTCGTGCATGTTGAAATAGCCTGTCATTCAAGAAATCTATTCCCATGGATATCTGTTCTCTAAGTAGTCAGATGTTCTTAAGCTTTTTTATACAATTTTTGCTTAACAATAGCTTTGAACTAATCTAAAGATATTTTTTTTAAAATCGGTGGGGACCTTATAATAAACTACCTCACTCCACAAAATACTTTAATAAATTAAAGCAGTGCTAAATAATTATATGAAACAAAAGAAGAACGTAATTTAACCCCAATACTCAAGACGATCGGGAAATTATTCCCAACAAAACAAAGTAAATAAGATTTGCCGTCGATACTTAATCTACGTACTCGTAACGTAACGTAATTTAGCCTTATAGAACCGAAACAGTCAGAAGCAAAGAACCCTACAGCATCTGATAAGTGATACTTTACGACAGACACGCACAGCAATAAGACGTAAAAATATGCTACATCCTCTCTTGGCGAATCGGGCGAATTTATCTCGGAAATATATTTCCTTTTCCAAGTCCGTGTGTGTACCGTTAAAATTTTGAGTTACAGGTTTCAAGTGTTCTATTTTGAGCAATGGAATATGAGGCCTGACAGGATCTTACACAACGTACTTTACCAGGTACAAATAGTAGAGAGTATCTCTTCGTACAAGCGTACGAGTACGATGTATACTGCCATTGCCACAGAATAAATGAATGAATATATACTTTATGTGTATCAACATCAACGGCCCGTTACAGTCCACTGCTGGACTATGAGCCTCCTCCACTTAAGTGGAGGGTTTTGCCATAATCTCCACGCTTGGCAGGCGGGTTGGAGATCGCAGATTAACAGGTTACTGTATCAGAGAGCGCTGCTGCCCGTTCCCTGTTCAATGTGTAGTCCCTAAGTCGCCTCTTACGACACCCACCACGGGAAGAGTAGGGGTTGGTGACAATTGTATTCTACTCTGCCGTCACCACACGGCTTCAGGAAACTTACACATTTTTTTTTTCTATTTAATGGTTTCAAGATCTAAAACATTTAATGGATCCACCATGAGCTAGCACGGGTAATGGCATGCAGGCTGCACATTGTGTCGCGTCCATACAATCTGCTCTTTTGAGCCCAGCCCTCGGGAGATCCCTTTGTACGCTCGCCTTGTATTCTGCTGGAAGATTGCAGCTTTTCAAAACAAGAATAAAAAGGAATCGAAATTTAAATACATATTTATAATATTTGTTGGGTTGGGTACGCAATGCAAGCGTTGCCTAGTGGCCAGATTGAGTAACCGAAAAATGATTTTGTTAAATCTTACTTCGAATAAAGACATTTTTATATTTTTTTTTACCCTCACAGAAATAAAAGAAGGTCGAAGCCCGACGCGACGCGCTTAAAAAATCTATGGAGTAAGCAGTTTTTTAAAGCTTTTACCTTTCGGACGTCTACGAAACCGAAAGCTTACAAATAAAGTCTATCTTTTCATATCATAACCATTTACTTTTATCGATATCCCAGCACGGATTGGTATTCATTCACGCACTATCAAATTGGTTGTGTCACGGGTACATATTTTTAACGGGGATAACTAGGGTGTATTCCGAATCAGATTTCACGGCTCAAAGTACTGACAGCGATTACTCGCGTACCGATTCAGAAATCGCGATAATACGGCTCATGAGCGAAATCAAAACGAACGGCGTTTGAGCGCGCTGAAACTGCTTATAACTCGGTCTTGCCAGATTTCGATTACCGTACCAAAACTGGCAAAATTCAAAATTATTATACGTATTAAAAAAGTATCGTACAGCTGTGAAAACAGCACTTTTTGCATGGCTAGTACCCAAACGAAGAAAAGGTATGCGAATTTTTAAAAATGGAGATGTAAATAGGCACATGAAATTAAAAAAATACAAAAAAGAATGTTTGATATTTATATTTTATCAGATTGCCTATCTTATGTGCCTGAGCCAAAACTATCGTAATATATACATAACCTACTCGATACTTTTACTATCGAACATCTGGCAACCCTAACCTACAAAACTGATTGATTTAAAATATTTCAGTAATTTATCGCCATTTCATAAATGAATAACGTGTTTTTAATTTTGTTCAACCATTTAAATATAAGACACGTTAATTTTACATTTTAACATTAAACATTTAACTTTAAAAAATAAATAAACAATATGTCAAAGTCGAATTTGACATTACGCTTACGTGAATTTCGCTCTGGAGCATGGGCGCCGTTAGCGGAAGATGGCGGCGGTCATGACGCAATCCGTGACGTCAGAATGGCTGCCGTAATCCCAATGACAGTGATTCGGTACGCGGTTTTGGGTAATCAAAGTGCTGTCAGCGCAAATCGGAACGCGGCCCTAGTTGCGCAATATAGTTGGTCCACAGAGCTGGCGAGTTAATTTTTTTTAGTCTACAGGTTGACCCAAAGATTTTTGAAGCGCGTCGCCTCGAGATCGTCTTTTGTTTCAATGAAGGTTGACCTCACGATGATGTTTTCCTTCAACCGTCGTTGTGAGTTCGAAATTCAAAAATACATTGGGCGGGCGGGAAATATTACACTACTCAAACTTAATTGTATATTCATATACTTGTATGGCTTCCATCATCGTCTTAAGCCATGTAAACCAATTTAACAATGAGATTATGGAAATAAGTAACGCTTCATAAAACCTGAAATCATCTTGTTACTGTCCTAAATGTGGAATAACGATGTGTTATCGATATATGTTACGAGTTATGTTACAGATTCACACTCGACCAATTTGCTGAATCTAAGATCAGTATTGGCTTAAAGGTCGTGTAACCAGGCCATAAAATATAAAAAAAAAAAACTTTGATCAGTGTAAGTATTTATTATCCTCTGTCGCCAAAAATGCAAAGCGTTTGGCTCTCATTTCTAAAAATAAATATTTTTTTAAATTTAATTTCATTACGGATTTTTTGGGTTTAAATCCCGCTGGGGACGCTGTGGTCTGGCGGGATTGGGTGGGCATGGAAACATAAACAGACAAAAAAAAACACGAAAATCTTCCAAAGGTCAAAGACTTCATGCGCGAGCTCAAAAAGATAAATTAAAATCATCATTCCAGAATTTTCGCGCAGAAGGCACTGCCAGCCCACCAGGCTAGACCAGGGCCCCATGTCACGAAACAACAATATACAAGTTAAAATTTGATATTCATTGCGTAGCCTATTCGCCTAAACTGTAAGCCTTATCGTTTGATCTAATTGTCTACGCAATGTACACCGAATTGTACTAATTTGTAATTTGTAGCTTCGTGAAACGGCCCCCTGGTTTTAACAGTCAGAATTTGACATAAATTTTCAATTCAACTAATTAACCGGTCCGAATTTATATTTAAACTTCTAAACTAAATAACCTAACCTAAAACTGGTAGAATCTCGGTGCCCAGATGAATTCTGTCATCGCCACATCAGCCTTCAAGATTTTAATCCTTTGGGCGGTTGGAAATTGTGACAAGAGTCGTCGTTAAGCCAATTAGCCAAGTCGGAAGTTTGGAGCGGCTTAAAAACTCTCAACAACTCGACCATCCATCCACAAGAGGTTTCACTGTGATAAAAATATATTCCTGTTTTTTAAAATACTTAAAAAACAGATATTGATATTGTTGGAATTGCACAATATTCGGGCTCCTTGTAAAGGCAATTTTATACGTATTTACAATAAGGTCCCTACCGATTTAAAAAAATACCTTTAGATAAGTTCAAAGCTATTGTTAAGCAAAAATTGTATAAAAAAAGTTTATTATAGAATATCTGACTACTTAGAGGACAGATATCCATGGGAATAAATTTCTTGAATGACAGGCTATTTCAACATGCACGAATTTTGTAGATGACTATATTATTATTTGACAAAAAAAGGAACACAAGATGCGACGCATTATGGAAGTTCTTTGGTGAGTTCTTCTCCACATAGTCCGCACATTGTGTAGTTTACAATAAACTGCCAAATACCAATCTAAATGAAAACAAATATACAAGCTTTGCATTAAATTAAAATCTCTGCTCTTACAAAAATGCTACTATACAATAGATGAATATATGTCTGATAAAATAAAGTAACAAATTGATCTCAAGTTCGTGCAATTTTTAGGTTTACGTATTTATTTCTTTTGTATTACTAATACTTTATAATTGTTAGATATTAAGAAAATTTGATACTTGGTATTTTAAAATTATATTATATGTATTACTTGTCTTATAAATAAAGACCTTGTAGTTGCTTGCTACGCCCTACTAAACAGAGTACATGTATTAGTTAAGGATTAACATGTTTGCATTGAATAAATGATTATGATTATGAACTCATCCAAAAAATGTAATGACGAAACTAAGAGATGTAACATACAAGAGTTAATAAACTATTTACTTAATTTCTCCGGGTACTATACGTCCATAAAGTCCACTGCCTCAGATTGCACTATTGTCAAAATGATAATAATATAGCGCGAGGCGACGCGCGTCTGAAATCTTTGCTCTGTCTTTGCCTCAGAGGAAATAAAAGACGATCGCTAGCGCGAGGCGACGCGCGTCTGAAATCTTTGCTCTGTCTTTGCCTCAGAGGAAATAAAAGACGATCGCTAGCGCGAGGCGACGCGCGTCTGAAATCTTTGCTCTGTCTTTGCCTCAGAGGAAATAAAAGACGATCGCTAGCGCGAGGCGACGCGCGTCTGAAATCTTTGCTCTGTCTTTGCCTCAGAGGAAATAAAAGACGATCGCTAGCGCGAGGCGACGCGCGTCTGAAATCTTTGCTCTGTCTTTGCCTCAGAGGAAATAAAAGACGATCGCTAGCGCGAGGCGACGCGCGTCTGAAATCTTTGCTCTGTCTTTGCCTCAGAGGAAATAAAAGACGATCGCTAGCGCGAGGCGACGCGCGTCTGAAATCTTTGCTCTGTCTTTGCCTCAGAGGAAATAAAAGACGATCGCTAGCGCGAGGCGACGCGCGTCTGAAATCTTTGCTCTGTCTTTGCCTCAGAGGAAATAAAAGACGATCGCTAGCGCGAGGCGACGCGCGTCTGAAATCTTTGCTCTGTCTTTGCCTCAGAGGAAATAAAAGACGATCGCTAGCGCGAGGCGACGCGCGTCTGAAATCTTTGCTCTGTCTTTGCCTCCGAGGAAATAAAAGACGATCGCTAGCGCGAGGCGACGCGCGTCTGAAATCTTTGCTCTGTCTTTGCCTCAGAGGAAATAAAAGACGATCGCTAGCGCGAGGCGACGCGCGTCTGAAATCTTTGCTCTGTCTTTGCCTCAGAGGAAATAAAAGACGATCGCTAGCGCGAGGCGACGCGCGTCTGAAATCTTTGCTCTGTCTTTGCCTCAGAGGAAATAAAAGACGATCGCTAGCGCGAGGCGACGCGCGTCTGAAATCTTTGCTCTGTCTTTGCCTCAGAGGAAATAAAAGACGATCGCTAGCGCGAGGCGACGCGCGTCTGAAATCTTTGCTCTGTCTTTGCCTCAGAGGAAATAAAAGACGATCGCTAGCGCGAGGCGACGCGCGTCTGAAATCTTTGCTCTGTCTTTGCCTCAGAGGAAATAAAAGACGATCGCTAGCGCGAGGCGACGCGCGTCTGAAATCTTTGCTCTGTCTTTGCCTCAGAGGAAATAAAAGACGATCGCTAGCGCGAGGCGACGCGCGTCTGAAATCTTTGCTCTGTCTTTGCCTCAGAGGAAATAAAAGACGATCGCTAGCGCGAGGCGACGCGCGTCTGAAATCTTTGCTCTGTCTTTGCCTCAGAGGAAATAAAAGACGATCACTAGCGCGAGGCGACGCGCGTCTGAAATCTTTGCTCTGTCTTTGCCTCAGAGGAAATAAAAGACGATCGCTAGCGCGAGGCGACGCGCGTCTGAAATCTTTGCTCTGTCTTTGCCTCAGAGGAAATAAAAGACGATCGCTAGCGCGAGGCGACGCGCGTCAGTCTTTGCTAAACTCTGACAGTAACAAAAGACCATAGCTTGCGAGGCGATGACGCGCTTCAAAAATCTTTGCCTAAACTCGACCGATACTCATTCTGTGGAAAAAAATCTAGTCAGAATGCTAAACAAAAACTAGCAATAACTTTTTTTTTTACAGAAATGTAGGTCAGTAGCTACTAAATATAAGTTTGTGAATAGGAGCGATAAGAAACGTCCGTTTATTAAAAACTGGGTGGTTTAGTATATACAGATAAATATCGTGATCGACTTCCTTTGAATATTTAACATTAACATTTTAATTTATAATTAATTTTATAATTTTTACTGAAATATGAACATACATTTTATTATGAGTATTAAATTACCTATTAGTATTTTCTATTTAAAAGTAGAGTTACAAAAGAGGACAGTTCGACAGTGACAATAACAATTCTTACTACCTTCGCAGTAAATTTCCACTAGACACCATTCCAGAACATTTATTGTTATTTATTTCGAAAAGATATGTAGCTGTTATGTCACAGATCGTAAAATATCATCTCGCGAGCGCTATTTCTTGAGGCAGTGGCTCCATTCAGCCTTTGCCTTGCCGGTACAAAGCTCGGAAAAAATAAAAAACATTTGACGGCGCGCTCGTTCAAAACTCGTGCTCTGTGAAGTGTGAAAAGAAAAGAGAGGGGCAATATTTCATTGAAAACATTTTCATATGAAACAGTAACTTTAATTATCGTAATAACCCTGACATTTTAAACTTGATACTTAGGTAGGTATAAATATCAATATGAACATGAAACAGGACTAAATGTACTTTTTTAACATAACTTATAACGGCGACGACGCCACCATATTAAATTATCATTCAAAATATCAAATTAAATTGTTAGCAAAAAAAAATGCACTTTCTTTTTTCTTTAACATATTATAATAGTATACTAGATACGAAACTTATTTCAATAATACGGTTTTTCATTGTATAAACATGTTACGTGATTTTGTTAACACTAGACTTCTTCGCACGCAAGCTATTTCAGGATTCATCTGAATGTTCTTTTTCACCAGTATTGAACCGTATTTATTTATTCAGAAATTCAAAAGTACGCTGGTATCCCGATACGGGTCGAACACATGTGCACTTCGCAATAGACCAATATTATAAATTATTTTTAAAATATGGATTAGTATAGATCGCGCCAAACTTCTAGACCGCTCTGAAGTTGCTTCGCGCATTGCGCGTTGTCGCTTTTGCCTATATTTTGCAGTAGCAAATCGAATTCATTCACGATGTGCATTGTTATTTTCAACAAGCTACCTGACTCTTTTAAGGATGATAACATTACTTTAACTACTTTTAAAAGACTGACTAAAACTTGGCTTTTAGATCAATGCTTCTATAGCTTAAAAGAATTCATAGAATATACCTAATTTAAATTGTAAAAAATACTTATATGAGCATTTTGTTATTGTTATTTTCTGTAAAAATTTTATTAGAATAAATATGTATATTATCAAAGAAATAGGTAAGTATAGTAAAAATATAGGTTTTATAGTAGCGTTCTTTGGTATTTTTAAGTTTCCACATCTATGTTAAGTTTCTTTCTTTATAGTTTTTTTTTTTTAGTTTTTAATAATAATTTATGTGAATACACCTGTAAAGGTAGGATCTGGAGACCCCAACATATTATTAAGCAAATTCATCTGCAAAATTGTTACCTAGATTTATATTCACAATAAAGATTTCATTTCATTTCATTTCATTTCAATCGTGCCGTGTTCAGAGCGGTCTAGAAGTTTGGCGCGATCTATAGCAGACGATTCGCGAAGAAAAAAACAGAATCGGTTGAAAAACGAATTTACAGTGATTTTTTAAAGTTTCAATATGTCTGTCTCTTTCAAAAACGATTTTTTGTATGAAGATTATATGGCATTACTAACAAATGACGTCACAAGTGGGTATGTGCCTCTCTGTCTAATCTTGAATTTCAAACCTTTATACTAACCTTTATAACTCGTTCAATTTTAAAGATAGAGCAAAAATTCTTTTAGTGTTCGATAGCAGAAACTAAGGAGTTTGGATTTATAAAATAAAAAAAAAGTAGTCCGATCCCCCTATTGGGGCACTTCTTAAAATGTAGGGGGTTCGAATATTCCGTTCAGACGGCCGTGTGTGTATTTGCATAACTGACGCTCGGAAATCGGAGTCCACAATAAGCGAAATACAAAAATACTATGACTCTCAGTCAGGCCTGTGCAGCGCAAACAATAGATAAGAGGTTAGTCTGCACTCGCTGCCGGGCTCACCTAGTGATGTGCACGCGTAAAAAACATAATCGATAAAAAAATATAAACGTTGATGAAAAGCTGAAAAATCTGGAAGTGAGAATCGAGTTTTTCTTCCTCGTGACATATTTGCTATTTGGCAACTTTCATGTAATAGAGATACAAAGTCCACAAAACATTGTGGAAACCTGTTTCCGTGTACCTTATTATTATTTTATTATTTTCAGAACTAACCATATCATATTTTCAAGAAAAATTCTTTCTTGACTTTTTATTCTACAAAGACCACTGAAGTCCAGCTAGGAAATAATCACACTTTGACTTCTAAAACTATCGACTCGATAGCCTAATCACCCAAATTCAGGATAAGCTCGAGCACCTTGTGAGGAAGTATATGACTTGTTAATGAAACTATCGATAAGTTCTTTTCATCACTACATTAAAGGGGTTTTGAGGGGCCTGTACCCCTTACCCATTCCCTCATTCCCCCAACATTGTTGGCCGTGCTGGGTCCGAATTTTACGCCCGCCACTTCCAAGGTATTCTGCGTACGTTTTTCTTGTTGATAAATTTTTTTACAGTAATTAAGAAGTTCTTGGTAAGGAAGGCGGTTTCGTGTCCACGTGATAACGATTGAGCAAGTTTCGTTATCTGTGTCTGTCTTAATATATGTAAGCTGCTGAGTGAAGGAGAAGACAAAACGATTATATCTATGCGAAGCAAGCACCTGCTTGAAATCCCAACACCTGGAATGGAGATGTACAGAAATAGTCCACTTTACATAGCTGCTAAGACATATAACAAATCCCGGAAAATATAAAATCCGAAACTAAAGACAAAACTTTCAAAAACAAATTAAAACAATACTTGATCTCCAAATGCTATTATTCATTAAATGAAATCCTATTAGTAAAAACAAGTAGATAGATGATAACCCAGCTAATCAAATAATAAATTTACAATGAACAATAGAATAATCCCAATAAAATAAATATATAAAATAATTAAATTAATGACATACCTAAAATTAAAATATAAATGACAATAAACATATAAAACACAGACAATTTATTATAGGAAATTGACATAATTATTAATTAATTTAACCTTGACTTCTTCCTTTTAACCGTATGCGATCAGTTTACTTTTCCTAATCAAATGTGAAATGACCTTGTACTACTCGTTTTATTTGTTCATGAACGAAATGTATTTCATGTTAGCAATACCCTCTTAATGTTAATCTCAATACTCAATTTTAATGTAGTTTTAAGACATGTGGCAGTGCCCAGTGCCCTTACAGGGTAGGTACTACTACTGGATATTTTTTGTAACAACTGATTACTATGTACATGTGGCAATATAAAAAATAAAAAAAATAAAATATGTTTTATTCTCTATAAAGTGTATCATTTACAATTCACAGTGACCGGTGCCTCCTTGTAAGCTTGTGTGCCTGTGTTAGGAGACACCGCTCTTCTATCCTATATGACAAACAATGTAACGAGAATAAATAAATCTTAATTTCAATACACAGAAGTTAAACATTTAGCTAATATAGGTACGTAGTGTAAGTAACAATGTTTCAGCTTAAATATGTATGCCAGGTTTTAGGTGCATGTACGTAAGTGCGTGGATGCATGTGTGTGTGTGTGTGTGTGTGTGTGGGTGTGTGTATGTGTGTGTGTGCAAGAGCATGAGCATGAGAGTATGGGAGTATGGGAATATTAAATAAATAATAATAATAATAATAAAAGAATCATCCCCTTAAAGGTGAACTGAAGAAGTTTCCCCAAAGAATCGAAGCACCTCTAAGAAACGGCGGCGGTGGCGGCGGGGCATCAAGACTGAAAGACTATTTTTAAACTGTTTACTGTCCGAGTAAGGTGCTTGAGGGAAGACAAAGTGAAAAGTGTGCCCGGAAAACTATGGAAAAAGATTTTTATATGAACTCAAAACATTATACTGTTGGCAATATTAGCATGGTAAAGTACTTATTTGATTGTATGTTATCGTGTAGCGAAATAAGTACCTTCTTATCAATGCATAAAATAAAGCACACAGAAATCGCATCAACAATGTGGCCTTCATCAATATCAAAACGTCATTTTGTTTTCATGCACAGTGCAATATACCGTAGCAACTGCAGGAAAGTTTACATAACAAACTTGATTTTTTAGCACAGCTATTGTTTTATCAGCCAATTAGCTATGACGAGGAACTAAATTGAGTTAACATGCGTAAAGATCATAGCGAGGGGAAGGAAGTGGAGATGGAAGGTTCTCTTCCGAAAAAAAGTGTGACAGAGATAGTATATAGCAGAGGTTTTCAACCTTTTCTGGACATCCATGTCTAGAAAAAGAGATCGAGCCCCCCGGTGTTAATTTTTTGCACCAGATTTTTTTGAAAGATTTAAATATTGTAGCGTATTATTTGCACCAAAATTACCTGTTTATTATCTTTTTAATCAAATATATCTATATATATATATATATATATCTATATACTGCCAAAACTTTTGCGATAGCGCGTAAAATTATTTTTTAACCGGTTCACATTATATTTTTTATGTCATAACGAAAAATTTGTTCAGTGTGTATAATGTATTTTTTAGAAGTAACCCTTATCTTTTCAGTAACTCTTCATTACCCTCCTATCATTCAAGAAGCTACCTAACTATAGTCCACTTCAGGAGTGACTTAGATTGATGATCGGTCTTTAAAGTCCATGCACCCGTGAAGACCTCATGTATGAAAGCCCCGGGTGGCGGAACCATCAAAGTATCGAGTTGGGGTTCCTTAATTACACACTACTAAACGGTTTTCGATAACAGTTTGAGGATTAAAGGATTAAGCTCTTGTATCCGGGTGGTTTACCTTTACTGGATGTTATATATTATGTAATAATTCTTAGACGTCGTCTGTATAGTGAAATATTCATAACAATAGATTTTTTGTGGCCACCCGCTTGCCTGATATCTGCCAGTTGGTAAATATATTATTAAAACATTTACACATGGAATAGAAAAAAAAATGTTGTGCTGACCTGACATATCATGGGACGAGGAGGAAGAAGATACGTCCTGATCGAAAGGCTCGAGTGTACCTTGAATAGGGGATCGGACTACTTTTTTTTATTTAATAAATCCAAACTTCTTAGTTTCTGCTATCGAACACTAAAAGAATTTTTGCTCATCTTTAAAATTGACCGAGTTATAAAGGTTTGAAATTCAAGATTAGACAGAGAGACACATACCCACTTGTGACGTCATTTGTTAGTAACGCCATATTATCCCCATACAAAAATAGATTTTGAAAGTGACGGACATATTGAAACTTTAAAAAATCACTATAAATTCGTTTTTCAACCGATTCTGTTTTTTTTTCTTCGCGAACCGTCTGCTACTAATCTTTATTTTAAAAATAATTCATAAAACATGGTAAATGTAGGAAAAGTCCAATCCCCTATTAAGACAGTCAACACTTAGTTATTATTTCTTTGCCACAAACAGTAAATGTTATTTCATTAAATAAATGAGTAAATAGAAAATATAAAACACCTGACAGTAATTTTATTCAACAATTACACAGTTCAGTTTAAGGTGGCCTTCCCTTCACTTAAATATAACCGAAGGTAAAGCTATTATGCTAAAAAATGACAAACGAAATTCTGATATTTGAGTGGTATGCCCATAGAAAAATAAATATAGTATGCCAGTGAAAATTCGGACAAATAAATAATTGACCAAATAATAGGTACAATTACAGCCTCCGTGGCTGAGTGGTCGATATTTCGCCGCTCATTACGGAGGTTCCGGGCGGGGACACTGTCAAGCCAAAATCTTATTGTGAGACTTTCCCCACTTTGGTTAGGACTTTGCTGGCTGATTCACCTGATTATCCGTAAAGAAAGGTGATTTCGTGCTTCGAAAGGCACGTTAAGCCGTTGGTCCCGGCTACTATCTAGTCGTTACACGAGCCATGTCAGTGGCCTTTGGCGGCTCTATAACACTGGCACCAGGGTTTGTGAGGTCGGTTGTCAACCTTACAACCCACACGATGAAGAAGAAGATAGGTAAATATATTAAGTCATATAATTATTTCTGCAAAATTAATATTCGGCTTAACATGTTTATGCCAGATGAGGTTTGCGAAGTACGTTTTGGACATTAGAAATTATGCCAAGGTTCCCTCTATGGGAACCTTTGCCATCAATAATAATAAGAGCCTGTAATTTTACATCGTAAGCGTACATGTACCGTAGCAAAGCTTTGTTGACTAATATGGCAATGCTATCAGGGCAATATTCTGACCACGGAATATAAAACAAAATCTGACCATACAACGTAATCTACGTTAGATAGACAGTGTTGCTGAAAAACATAGCTGTTAATCTGTACCATGATTAATAGTAATAAAAAATAAGGTCGTTTGGTACACTCACTTTCCATTACGTTATCTTATTTACAGTGCAGTATGATATCAATTTATTTATAATTACTGCACTGCATTGACTACGCGCACGTGATTTTAAATTTTTATCGGAATAAGGCAAAAAAACAAGCAAGCAAGTTTTTGAGGACAAGCTAATAAGAGAAGACCTCTTGCTTTGTTGGTCATCATCATCATCTCAGCCGGAAGACGTCCACTGCTGAACATAGGCCTCCCCCATAGGTTTCCACCGTGAACGGTCCTGCGCTACTTGCATCCACCGGCGCCCAGCAACTTTCACCAAGTCATCTGTCCACCTTGTGGGAGGCCGTCCAACGCCTTCCGGCCCGTGGTCGCCATTCGAGAACCTTTCTTCCCCATCGGTTATCAGTTCGTCGAGCTATATGGCCTGCCCATTGCCACTTCAACTTACTTATCCTGAAAGCTATGTCGATGACATTGATCTTTCTACGAATCTCCTCATTTCTGATTCGATCACGTAGTGAGACTTCGAGCATAGCTTTCTCCATATAATATAGCTTTGTTGGAATGGAGGAAGAAATAAGGAGGGAAAGAGGTTGAGGCGTTTTTGAAACGACAGTATACTTCATGGACGGTCTCACGTAGACAACGGGAAACTGTCCATAAAGTACCAGAGAACTGTTCAGAAATCTCCAGACGTCAGTGATCCTTGACAACCGACCAGAAAGTTCGAGCTTGCCATTTCCCTTCAAAAAGTATTCGCTACTCGAAACAGCTGACTGTCAAAATTGGATAGAACACTCTAGAAGCTCTGTTCGTCGCTACCTACTCAAAAATATTGAATAACGAAAAGAAGATCGCAATAAGAACATTCTCGAACTGTCTTAGGAGTATATAAGGACCGCGACCGCCTAGTCGGGGAGTTCAGTGTGAGTTCAGTGCAGAGCCGAGAGCCGAAGTAAATAAAAGAGCATGTGTACAAAGTGCGGTGAAAGTGTTAATTTCAGTGTAGTGCTACCCGTGCGCGATCAAGTGCAGTTTGCAACGTTGGCTTGTGAACTATACGTGAGTAATAAAGGACCCCTCGTGAACAAAATTTTCAATCCCTGAACCCCGATCGCTCGTAACAGTATCGTCACATCTATATCCCACTGACCACGTTAATTTGGACAACGGGAAAAGTATTAAAGGCTTCCCACTACAAGCAAAAGCGAGACAAAGTACCGTTGACAACGCGAATAAACATTTTATGGCAATTTTGTTAAAATTGGAAAGGAATAAGCATTTGTTTACATTTTATAAAGTAAAAATATAAAAGCCTCGAACTCGAACCGCCAAGTGTTCATTATTACTTGCAGTACAGGATAATGCTAATACGAGTACCAACAAAGTACAAAGTACAAAGTCAACATAAACAGGAGGAGCTGCAGCCTGCAATGGCTCAGACAGTTGTGCAAGCGCACTTTAGTAATAGGAAGCGATTATGGAACGCAATCTGACAAACGACTGTTTCTAGTCTAGCCTAGACCAATTAGAAAATTCTAGATGCTACGGTTACGTACCGACTTTCGAATTTAGAACGCAAAACGACAATATCCTCGTAACTAACTACCTATGAATCAAAACAAACTCGAGGTTACGCTATACTTCTGTCTTTTTGCTAATCTGGGATTTTGCTATACCGGGATTTAGCTTATCTGTCCTTCTGCTGCAGAGGGTATACCACGTGTTAATTAAATAACGGAAAACCTTTCAGCCCTTAGCCCAGCAGTAATTATTTTAATAAGAACATTTAGTTCCGGATAAGTTATTATGATAAATTGATAGAAAATAATTTGACGAATACTTATTTATGCGAACTTGATGACTTCAAATACTGGGTATCTGTTTTAATTAAACACACGAACTTCTGATAAATAAAGTAATCGTAAATAATTCGCTGGTCGCTGCTGGTGGTGGTTGGATGAGGAAAGCGGGTGATCGTGCGCTTTGGCGTGCCCTTGGGGAGGCCTACGTCCAGCAGTCGACTGCAATAGGCTGATTGATTGAAATAATTTCTGGTGAATTTGTATTTGTATTCCGCCGTGTGGTGACGGCAGAGTAGAATACATTTGTCACCAACCCCTACTCTTCCCATGGGTGTCGTAAGAGGCGACTTAGGGTCTACACATTGAACAGGAAACGGGCAGCAGCGCTTTCTGATACAGTAACCTTTTAATCTGCGATCTCCAACCCGCCTGCCAAACCCTCCACTTAAGGCTCATAGTCCAGCAGTGAACTGTAACGGGCCGTTGATGTTGATGATGTTGAATTTGTATTTCTTGATTACCTACTTCATTTATAATAACTAGCCAATTTGAAATGGCGTATCCATACATAACATACAACGTACGTGTTAGCAAAGTTTCATAAAAACTCATCAGCTGATCGAGTTAATTTGTATAAAAGTTCAATATGGTTTTTTGCAAATTTCAAAAAGTTGTGGAATAAAAGTTGTTTCACTCGAGAGGTATTGCGTTATTTTGCTAAAACGTTGTATTAAGAAAATAACATTACACTACATATTTCAAACTTTGAATATCAATAACAATGCCTACCCATTCGGTTTCACTATCGCAGTTAGCGGTGTCTGTTTTAAATCGTTTATATCTGAGCTGTCACATTAATAAATACATGTTGGTCTGCAGTCTGCACTTTGCGTGCATGAGGTCAGAAGCATGCATACACAAATAGTTTCGTTATTATTAATTTTGCTTTAAACTATTTATGTCGGTTGTCGCAAGTTTAACGGAGGAAAATAATTATTTTTGTGATTCATGGTCGCATCGCAATACTGAACACAGGCAAAATAAAAAGTAATTTTAAAAACTACTTTGTAGTCTTTGAATAATACAATTATCATTAGAAGTTACAGAAAAATATAACTATATATTTGTTTGAATGTTGAGATGGCGTTTGACCTCAGTCTTACCTGATGACCTGATAGAAATCAGCAATGTCAAATTGGAACATTCTTAAGGGCTCAGAGGAAATAAAAGACGATCGCTCGAGCGCGCGCTGACAAGCGCCGATGGCCTTGATCATTTGGACTTTTAAACTCCGCCCACCGATTATTTACGATAAAGTAGCGCCCCACACGGGCCTTCGATAGGATTGTGTACTATCTCATGTGCAACTATGGTGCGGTCTTGATCAATAGATGGCGCTAAAAAGAATTTCTCGTTCGTATAATTTACGAGGCAGCCAGCTCTCTCGTCGCCATTCACTTTGCCATTGACCGGCCATTCTGCTTGACCCCCGCTTTGCACACAAAGTGAATGGCGACGAGAGAGTTGGCTGCCTCGTACGATAAGCGTCTGTAACGCCCTTTACACGGGAAATGCCTATTCACTATTTAAATAAAACGTGTTAATAACGCAAAACCTCTCGGGTGGTAACTCAGCCCACGAAACTGAACAACTTTTGAACTTTTCCGAAACCGCAAAAAAAATACTTTTCGTAAAAATTTACTCGGCCAGCTGATGATATTGTAAGATTTCGTAATATAGACGTGCACTTCCCAGCTGTTGTGTACAGAAACACGTGTACTGCAGCACCCAAAGATTTCTGACGCACGTCTCGCCTCGCGCTGTGAAGCGATCGTCTTTTGTTCCTCTGAGGCTGCACCGACTGGTGGCCATACACATGTCTAAGAATCTACTCATTGAAAGAAGATTTTAACATTTTTAACAAAAGAAATATAGGAAATATTTACATAATTAAAAATAATAAATACTTTTGCTCGATTTCATGTGTTATAATATTCCATTTATAATGTTTGTTTTGAAACGATATTGGAAGTTAATTGTAATGAAAATTGATTATTATTATTATAATTTGCATGATAGGATATTCATTGAACTAATTTGCAGTCTTCAAATGTGACACAAAACTATTGACCGAGCGAACGCGAAGCGTCTCCGTTTCAGCTTGGCCACAATTGCTCTTGTATGTCTATCTGTCTGTCTGTTTGTTCCACTCTACAGGTCACGTTCCTCAACCGATTCTCGTGAAATTTTGTGTGCAGGTTCGGTAAATAAAATAGTTTTTTTGTCGAATCGGTTTTTGGAAATTTTAAAAAATGACGGAATTATGAGGGTTGAAAATGTAAAAAAATAATAAATCAGCCATTTCAAATATATATGTATATATACTCGCAAGGTCTACAGTTCACATAACAACTAGTTATATATAAAGACCTCTATTATGTACCTACCATTTGTTAAGGTTTTTCCCATTACCACAAACATTACTTATCATATCGTTACATTGAGGTCAAGTATGATAATATAAAAAGTATTTTCCTGCATAAACATAATATAAATATGTTATGTTACATTATATCATCAACAGCGCATATACGTCTCCACAGTGAGGCTCGAACATAAACTATATTATATTATAGTCAAAACTAGGTTTAGAGTATGTTACTATTAGTCAAAGCAGTGACCATAAAATCAATAATTATGAACAATGCAATTAACTAAATAACACAAAACAGCTGGTATTTCAGCTCAAGAAACTGAACAACTTTTCACAATTTTTCAAATTTTTCAAAAGTTGTCTTTTTTTATTCTAGATAATAAAGAAGTTTTTTTTATTTATTTAAATTTAACACGCTGTATAAGCGAGTAGTCAAGTTCGTTTTTGATATTAAATTAAACATTTTGTTTTTTTAGGGCCTTAGCATAAAAGTCCTAGTGTGGTAAACGTTCAAACCGATAACATTATACCTACTAACTCGTAGCAACATGCGGGCGATAACGTGACAGTGCCAACTCATATCACATAAAATAAATATTTAATAGGATACATTTTATGGTACTATATTTGATAATAATTTACTTTTATGTACGTACAAAATAATTATTGAAAAAAAAAACAAATCAATCTGCGACAATGCATGGAGTTACCACTTGTTAGAAATATTTCTGCACTTTTAGGGTATTATGTGTTGATTAGTAAATTCTAAATTACTTTCTAATTTACGACAAGGCTTTTATGGCACGAGGCCAGAAATGAGACTAACGCCACTGTATTCTTGTAAAACTCACTTTATATTAGGATTTTAACAAAAGAAGCACTCTATATTAATTTCCTTGTCACACTGTGTGCTCAAATGATCGCTCTACAATAAGATACTTAGTTAAGATACTTATTTCCTCGATAGTACTAGTGTGTACTCAGTGATAGTGTATGTATGAAGACAGGTAAATATCCTTATACAACGTGTTATCGTCTCGGGTTTCCGCAACTGTGCAACTTTTGTTTTACAATTATTCAAACATCTCAAACTATAATTAACTTTTCATACAAACTAATCAGCTGACCCATTCAATTCGAACCAAAATTAAAAAAAGAATTAAGAATGTTGAAAAGTGGTAGAACAAAAGCTGGCAAGTCCATGAAACGAGAAGTTTTGCATTATTTTGTGAACACTTGTATATGGGTATTTTTCATAAAGAAATAAATATTTCAGATAGTCCATAATAATAATTAGTAGGTGATAGAAGAGGTTAGTAATGTGCTTATTTTTTTTGCTTGTTTAGTTTGATTTGATTTAATTTTATGTAATTTGATTTGATTTGATTTAATTTTAAATTTTGTTTTTAATTGATATTGTTTTTAAAATTGTTTTTGTTTTTATAATTGTTTGTAATTGTTTTTATTTTATTTATGGATCAATAGTCTGAAATAAATGAATTTTAATTTAATTTAATTTATGCTAGGTAAGTACTGTTAGTAGGCGAAAATACAACAATATTATATACTTGTACTTGTGGGGTGAGTATGCTGGGCTCTCAAAGGCTGGCAACGCGTTGGCAACCCCCCTGGTGTTGCGAATGTCCATTGTCCATGGGCGACGATGACCACTTACCACCACTGTGGCTCGTCCGCTCGTTTGCCTGCTTAAATAATAAAAAAAAAAGAAAAAAATACTTGGGCAATTTTTTTTTAAACGTCAACGTGGACTTTGGTCCAAAGCCCTGAAGCGTACCGAAACATGTCTCTGTTTTAGACCTTATAAAACTATCCTCGTAGCAATTTCCGTGTGAGCCAATTTGAATTGCAAATCCCCCGACTCCAAAGGTAATTTTGGAGTCCATTGTAGCAGCTCCTTTTCATTAAAAAGTTGGCTACTAACAAAGGCCCCTAGAATTATTCCTTAAAAACTTCTATGTCGTTTTTCATAAGCAAATTGACTTGGAATTTGAATAATGACTCAAGAAAGCCTTTAAGAATGGTATAGTGATAATTTTACTACGTTTTATTATATGGCTAAAGACGGACGGAAACGTGTCAGGAAAATTGTGATAAATGAGCCGTAGAAATTGGAAAAGGGAAAGTATTTTGAGCTATATTTTGTTGATGAATATCTTTGTAAAACTGTGGTAAAGCCTGTACACGCAACTTCACACAAGGTCATAATGGACCGAGCGAGCGAAGCGGCTCCGTTTCAGCTTGGCCAAAATTGCTTTTGTATGTCTGTCTATCTGTTTGTTCCACTCTACAAGTCACGTTGCTCAACCGATTCTCGTGAAATTTTGTGAGCAGCTTTGTTAGAAAATAAAGAATTTTTTTCAAGATTTTGAAATTTCTAAAAATGACGGTGTTATGGGGTTGTCAGCATGTTTACCGCTGAGGCTGTTTTCATGTACAGGTCACAAACCTAACAAAAAAAAAAATATGTGACAAATAAATTTCAATGAGTCGGAGATGTTTGTGGAGAAAAAAAAACGGTCACATCAACTCATAAGAAATGTAAAGACTCGCGAGGTCTACAGCTCACAGAGCCTCTAGTAATAATTATAAAATGTAGGTATATCTCCAACCGATTACCTTCATAATGAGAGCCGAACCCTCGACTACAATATCCTTTATTGTATAACTAAATAAGCGACCCGCCCCGGCTTCGCACGGTAATTAAACCAGCGTGTGCCATGCACGGAGAAGAAAAATTCTCTGTTATGCCATGAAAGCGCCAAACAATTTACATTTTGACAACTTCATTGAAGAACATTGAATTTTCTGTATTATATTAATATGTATTTAAGGTATATGTATATAGGTGTTAAGTACATATAAACCTTCCTCATGAACCACGTCGTCCACTGTTGAAAACCGCATCAAAACCCGTTGAGTGGTTTAGGAGGAGTTAGCATATATACAGACAGACGCGGAAAGCGACTTTGTTTTATACTAAAAGAAAGAAAGAAAAACCATTTATTTCGATATTACGTACGACACTACACAACAAAGTTACATTGAGAGATAAAGAATAAAACTGTAATGACAGTAAATAAATTAGTACTTCCATGTGCAGTGTGACGCAATATTAAAAGAGGCTAGCGACTCAGCAAAATGAATAAATCTCGTATCTCATCTCGTATCTCATCTCCTTGTACTTACACAATAAATGTCGACTAAATCCCAGTTTAACGCGAACAATGAACGTTACCTGCAATGAAACAATGTATAATATAAGCGGCTGTAAATTAATATCCTTATTAAACAACATTTTAAATGAGTTTGTTTGTCTTTGCATAAGATAGCTGCGAACATTAGGATAATAATTAATTATAATCTAGGTGTTATGTAAAGCAAAAACGAGAGAGCGAGGTGTTAGAGCGCAAAATAAAATGAACAAAATTACATAAAAGTGTCACCGTGTAGAATTTATCTAAATATCAGATGCTAGCTACCGGTCATTGCTGCTGCAGTACTAATTTACCGTCCCAAGTGCCACCTAAACACAGCAATGCATATCGAAAGACTCTAGTTTTAGACAGGGCGGTCGCTTAAGATGTCTTTAGGTTCTTATATTGGAAATCTCCCTAGGCTAGCATGCCGAAGAATCAGTATTCAAAATAAACTACTGGGCCTGACACGTCAGCCGCATTCGTCGAGAGCCGGGAACAATTTAAGATTCATTTTATTGCAAATCTAACATTGAAATAAAACTGAAAAAATAATCAATTGAAGATTTATTGAATAAATTCTTAGGATTTTTTCATTTTTCACAATTCATTGGATCAATTGAAGACTTATTACTGCAAAACAAACGATCATGGCGGGCTTTGCCGTCATACACCGCGATCGCGCGATCTTCTCTTGTTCCTCTGAGCTTCAGCTGCTCGAGAATGACGATTTGACAGCTGTCAAACGTTTCCAAAAATATAAGCATCGGGAAACGAACCCTGTGACATGTCGAGAAGGCAATCTAAAATATTTATAGTTCAACAAACTAGGTTGAGGTGTTTCCTATGGTCATCATGAGGAAACACCTCAACTAAACAAAATAATTAGGTATAATGTATTAAATATTTTAAATATACCATAGAAAACAACGAAAAACGTAAACCTTCCGGTGGGACTTGAACCCACGACCTTCGGCCTATACGAGATGTTTAATATTTTTCTATTGTTTGAATATAAACAACAAGTGAAATATACCGTAAAAACGGATGATATTATAAGTACCTGGTTGACCGAGCTTAGCTCGATTTTTTTTTAAGACACCTAAGCATTTAGATTAATTACTTTACTTACTTTATGCGTTCAGACGAATGCACACGCGGCTAAACATAGTTGCACTTTATAGCATTGACTTATGAGTTATTTTGCTACTAAATTTCCTAGCAGCACAATCTGTGTATAACATTACACATATAAGAAATCATCGTCATCTTAGTCGAATGACGTCCTCTGCTGGATACTCCAACCAAACAATACCTCGTATTTTTAATTTTTTTCGCGCGGATTCTTTTTTTTCTCCGTTTTGGCATAATGCTAGTTGCATATTGCCACTTTTGTTTCTCTGAGCTACGTATGAAATAAAAGGCGGCGCTAGTAGTAATACAAAATTCAGCCATAGATAGGGTGTATTCCGAATGAAACAGTCAGCGCTGTTAGCGATTAGATAATTTATAATAATATGGGTTTCGCCCGCTATACCCGGGTTACTATAGGAAAAGCTCTGAGAGATTACATATTTTTAAAACTATTTAATATCATTAAGTTAAATTAGAGTATGTAGAGTCTGTCTAATAAGTTATTATACTTGGGATTTTTTTTGGGAAATTAATTAAAGGCAACTCTGAAAAAAGTATGTAAGTACAATAACCTGTTAGACTTTATAATGATGAAATAAGAGGTGAAGTTATTCTTTTTCTGTTTAAAGCAATCGCCCACTCGCCTGCTGACAGTAATTTGGTACGCGCTTTGAGAGTGCTAAAATCGATTTCAGCGTGTTTCGGAACGCAGCAGGGTGTGACAAGCAAAAAGAGTACTATACACCTTTGTACAATTATATTAAAATGAGTGTTCAAACTCTAACTAATAAATAAAGTGTTATGTGCAAAATAAGATTTGGTCTAAAGGTCTTAGTAACTGAACCATAAAACTTCCAAAAAAAAACCTAATGACGATTCGCGGCACAGAGTTCTGTGATTCGCGGACCGATTAAGTACGTTTTTGAATGAACGAATGCTTTCGTTCTAGAAAATATTAATGTCTATGGTCAATGTTTTTTAATCTTCAGTATTTATTTTCTTATTGGCTTGGTAATGTTTGCACCACGGGTTTGCACATCGCCAGGTACTACGAGCAAGATAAGAATACTCGGAAACTGTTACAACAATTTCGATGAAATTTAGCATTATATGGGGTTTCGGGGGCGATAAATCGATCTAGCTAGGTTTAATTTTTGGTAAAAAGAGATTTCCCTACATTGACAATAAATTAGGATCGGAATTTGGATAGAATTCAGAAAGGAAAATAAATTATTATTCCCATGCCTAACAGTAGTAAAGGCAGCGCTAGTAGTAATATAAAATTGAATTTGTTGAGGTTGCGTGGATTAAATAACGTCTCCGTGGATAAAATAGCATTTTCCATTTTTGTGTTACATATCTGAAAAAATAACTGAAAATACTATTAAATGCTTTTTTAGAAAAAAAATTCGTCACTATGTGAGTTGTAGTGCCATCTGTTGCAGAACTTTCGGTATAAGAAAAACGAAGTGATTTTCTGTAAAGGTATTTTAATTGAACTAAGTAAATGAAAAAATAAGTAATAACAACGACGACGACGGTAAGTAATAAATAAATAAATATACCTATAAAAGTTGCTCTATCTGTTGGAAAAAATTTAGACCACGAAAAAATAAGGTACTAAATAAGAAATTTTTATTTCTGTCATTTTTGTATTTAAATAACTAAATGAAAGAATTAAAAAGTTAAAAACAAACAAAAAAAGAAACATGAACAAAAAAATAAAAAAGTAAATTCATGTGGATTCGATCGTCTGACCTTCGGTTTCATTGCCTCCCGGTTCCCCAACGTTACTGATAGCGGCGAAATTAACCTTCTCTTTTAATGATATGGCGTACAAATTCTTTTAAGCCCGAAAACATGGGGAAATCCTGTTTTACAAAACAAAAGCTAGCTAGATCGATTTATCGCCCTCGAGACCCCCTATATACCAAATTTCATCGAAATCGTAGCAGCCGTTTCCGAGATTCTCATTATATATATATATATATATATATATATAGGTATATACAAGAATTACTCGTTTAAAGTATAAAGTATAGATATATACAAGTATTGCTCGTTTAAAGTATTAGATATTGCTAGCAAATCCACATAATAAATGATAAAATATGACGCATTCAAAGTTGTTTTAACACCGTTCAGTAGCTGGTAATAACAACAAGAATAATATATATATATTGTATTAATTTATCATTTAATAAAAAACTAAGTATTGTAAATAGTTGTCGGGGAAAGTACCCACAAAGCGGAATTTGTACCTATTTATTAAGTTGAGAAATTAACAAAAAGATAAAAATGATGAGTACAAAAACATTACATTGAGAACATTTGCCCACACTGGGCCAGCGTGGTCGACTAAGGCCTAATCGCCCTATTCGGGGTAAGCTCGAGCCCCTCGGAGGGGACGTTTGTGAGCTGTTAATGATGAGAACATTTAAAAAAACAAGGTCTAGTCAGCCCTAAAAAAATATTAATTACAGTTTTTTTCCTCAAGTTCATGTTACATACTTTTACTTTATCTAAAAACTGGAACACCAAAAGGCTATACGAGAAAGGTAGCCAGCCATCCATTTCAATTGCCTACAACGAAAACACTTGTTTAACAAATGGCTTTCTTCCTTCCGTGAGAATGAGACACAAATATCTTCACAACCCGAGCAGGAACAAGACAAGAACAAACGGTGAATGTGGAAACAAATGAAAATCATAATTTTTAACCTCCCGGTTCACATTAAAGTTTATTCGGAAGGGAGGTCTTTAATTTTCCTTAATGAAGAGAACAGACAAGAAGAACGGGGTAAATGCTCACGATTCTAAGAGAAGTATACTAAATTATTTAAATGCATACTTGCTTATGATCGAACTCACGTTCCTGAAGGACTTGGGTTGGGTTGGTTGAGCTTTAGTGGGCTTCCAAGGAGCACACACTTCAACCGCGTTTGGCAATATTCTTGGATTAAGATTCGGCGTATATGCACCTGCACAAAACTTATACGAGTAGGTACACCGATCTTTAAAAAAAAGTTATTCACACTAATATTATAAATGGGAAAATGTGTTTGGATGTTTAGATGTTTGTTCCACCTTCACGCTCAAAGTACTTAACGGATGTTGATAAAATTTTGAGTGGTGATAGTTTGTAACCTAGATTAACACAAAGGATACTTTTTACGGGAAAAAGTCTTATTCCCACGGGAAAGTCTTACACGACGCGAGTGAAGCCGCGGGCGGACCGCTAGTTAGAAATAAGTTTTAAATAGTCGACACTAGGTTAAGCAATAAAATATATTGCATTGGTTAAAAGATAAACAGCTAAATAGGTGTGATATATGAATATCTACACTTGTGATTCTTGGGAAATGTAAAAACGTCACGCCAAAGGTTGACAGATAAGCATACCAAAATTGCATTCATCTCCTGCCCGTTTCTCAAAGATATTTGAACCATGTTGCAATCAGAATCGAGACCCCGGTGTGTTGTGTTTTAAACGGTTTGCTTCCAAAGTCAAAAGTCAAAGTCAAAGTCAAAGTCAAAATAATTTATTTCCATAGGATGTTATTACATCACTTAGATCCAGGCGGTTTATTATGGTCTAAAAAAGAAAGAACATTTTTCTGCCAAAAAGGTAAGAAGCTATGAAAATTAAAATTATTATAGAGTGTCAGTCAGTCAATCAGGCAATCAAAAATCAGTAAGGACTTCTCTCTTTTAACCAACGAATTATGCTATAACCTTTTTTATATAAATTATCTATCAACTACATTTTTGTAACAACGTCAAGTGTTAACTATATGTTCCATACAAGGTAAGAAGAAAAGCATTTAATTAATAATGAGCCATCAGACTACTGGCTGATTGATCCAAAACTTTAACACTGGAGTCCGAAAAACATCTCACTGGCCTCGATTCGGGATCAAATCAAATCAACGGCCCGTTACAGTCCACTGCTGGACTATGAGCCTCCACTTAAGTGGAGGGTTTTGCCATAATCTCCACGCTTGTCAGGCGGGTTGGAGATCGCAGATTAAAAGGTTACTGTATCAGAGAGCGCTGCTGCCCGTTCCCTGTTCAATGTGTAGTCCCTAAGTCGCCTCTTACGACACCCACGGGAAGAGTAGGGGTTGGTGACAAATGTATTCTATTCTGCCGTCACCACACGGCGATTCGGGATGTCATGCTCTAATTCTAATTTTAAAATCCAGCTATCCTTTTTGTTTTTATGACCAATGAAAGAGAGGTGATGAACGAATGATATTAATTTGAACGAATGATAACCTAAAATAAGGGCATAGCTGTCAGTTTAAAATCACATGCACAGCTCTCTAAAATTGTGCTATCGACAAGGGCATAAGGTTCAAACTCGATGTTTGACAGCTCTAATATTAGGATGGCCATCTCCTGTCCCTTTTCAATCTTTAAAAGGTAAAAAGGACGGACTAACTTAAATTAGAGATTAGAGCGTGACATCCCGAATCGAGGCCAGCCACTGTGTGCTTTTTACGTCGTAGCCCCTTATACCAAACATAGATTGCTACGCGCGCTACGCCGTAGCAGATTTCAGGAGGAACAGCGTTGAACATTATGTAAGATATGACGTCAAAATATTCCAAATGCCATGTGATTATCAAAACAGAGTGCGTTAATAAACTCAATGAAGTGTATGTACTCAATTTATGACTTTGGTCAGACGATGGAATGCGAGATGATTTGGACGGTTTTTAAAGGCGATCTGAATCTGACTATGACCAATTGCAATTGCAACCATCGCAAACGTATATGCTCTTACAATACCGAGCGAGATAATTTTTTTTCTATTTATTTGGGTTATCAAACAGTTAACACAATAAATTTTACTTAGATAAATAACTTAATCTAGTATGAAATAATTATGTAACCAGCATCGATAACCACAACTTACTAATATTATGGTAGCTTTTACAATTTCAAAGAAAAACATAAAATATCTGAGTATCTGAGTAACAAAACCTAAAATGAGACAATACAGACGACAGACGGTAGTTGTATTAAATAAATACTAAATAAAATACTTGTCTTACGTGAGCAAGCAAAAAAAAAATCAAACAAAAAACATAGTGGACGCCAATTAACTAATAATAGAGATAGAAGAGGCAGAAGACAAAAGTAGTTTTTTGAACACACTGCTTTAACCGCCAGTATATCAATGCTATTGAAGTAACTATTATAAGTCTGGCCCATTCTATACATTGGCGATCGTATACCAGCGTTAGTGCGACACAAAAAGGTAGCATATAACTTTAGGATGCATTGAACAGGAAAAGTATGAAACTGCAATGCAATAATGTTTTACAGTCCCAAACTGCACGATGATGTTGAGAACAACAACGTATATCTTCCCACGAGTCCTCTAAAACCACCTAGCAAACCTGCAATGTATTCTAAACTGCCGGAACACAAATGGGGCCTAAATCAACTTGATGTTGAACCTAGAATTATACGAGTAGACGACACAGCGAAAACGTGATCTTGCGTTTGTGTGAGTGTGAAGTATTAATGGAACACATAGTTACCATTTAGACATTTTAAAAGTCCTGATAAAATCCGGAAGGAAAGAAATGTCCGGACATTTAACTCACAAATTAAAAACACTGTGCATGGAGGTGATGCAAATCAGGAGCCAGGTAAAATGTGTATGTACTAAAAAATCTTATTCTTCTTTAATCGCTCAAAAAAACAAGAAGAATTAAATTAAAGCTTGAATGCACGTTCGTTATGTTCGAAATTCAAAATTTGAACGCACGCGCGCGAAATTTTCTCTTTAACTTTTTGCTAGTCCTTTGCTTTAAGGAATAAAAAGAGATAGAGATACAAATAAAACTGATTACGCATCGTTGCTTTTGGTGACAGAGAAACGTTCCACGCGTCAATCTGTATTTGATAATCCTGTACAAACAAGCACTCACACTAACGCAAAGGTCACGTCTAGCTGTGTCAACTGTAGTTCTGTTGATGTTGCAATAATTCATTCATATAGTACTGTTACTGCAATTCATCACTGGAATGAATTATGGTTTAGGTTAAGTCACTAGAGCGCATGATATCTGTTTTGTCTGGGGAATTAGACAAGACATTGCCGTCAACATAGCCATCATGATAGGGTTTAATTTGTCAAAGTGTTCGTTATATTTGAACTGTACTGTACTTATATTTGAGTTGTATTACAAATAAGATGTACCTACCTAGAATGGAATATAGAAAAATGACTTGTAGTTGTAGTCTATTCTGTAGTAAGTAAAAATAATTTGAGGATTATTGTTAGAATAAGACTGGCATATTGTGTAACACACAATTTTTGAATTTATTCGCAGGAGTGTGCAGGTTTCATCACGATGTTTTCCTTCACTGTAAGGACGTCGAATAAACGTACATATGAATTCGAAATTCGAAAACACATTGGTAAGTGGTGGGGATCGAACCCGCGTGTCCCGGATGGGAGGCAGCGGCCCTAACCAATAGACCACCGACGCCCCCTGTAATCTTGACAAGATATTATTATAAGTTACCTCTTCAAGTCTTCACAGACTCGTCGAAGCGATCATTAGTGGCGGTGTAATGCACGTTCATTAGGCAGCCGCGGTGGTAGTGTAGGGTGTTTCAGTGAAGCGGTGGTGTATCGGTCAACAGCTGTTATAAAGTAGTTTCATAGTTCAGGCATTTTGAGCACTTTGAGGGCATTAAGCACTTATGTTTTTCAAAGTTAGAGTGAACAGGCACCTTCTGGGCAAACTCGTTCCATCATCGACCACATCTCGTCCCTCGCAGACCTGATTGTGGTCAAGAGTAAGCCCATCAACTAATAAAAAAAAAATGTGAACTTACCCTAACATTGTTAATTTGTACCTATATAGCTAATCTACACGAGTTAACTAGATAATGATAACTTTTCTTGAATGCGCAGACAACTAATATTAATACGTAATGTAAAGCTTGTATGACAACAGACACAATCCCCCGTTTTACAAGTAGTATAAAGTTGTACATAGAATATTATTTATCATAGATACCTATTTAAAGACAAAACCAAAGTTTCGATTTATTCTAAACACCGCTTTAGCAGCAACGTCACTTTTATTCGCTAGGGAGGTTTTTTTATCTGCAATGCTGGTAAACATCACATCACACTAATATAAATGTGAAAATATATTTGGATGTTTGTTCCGCCCCGTCACGCTTAAAGTACTCAACGGATTTGGATGAAATTTGGAATGGAGGTAATTTGTAACCGAGATCAACACATAGGATACTTTTTTCGGGAAAATCTTACACAACGCGTGCGTAAAAATATATTCTCGGAATAAATTAGGTGCTTTGCTTAAAAAGAAACATGCTCGTAGCCATCGCTTCTAGGCACTCGGTACTCTGCGAAAGTTTGTTGGTATTAGCATCAGCTAGTAATGTTCAGCTCGTCGCTAATTCAAGTTTAAGCACACTAAACCAAACAAGCATTTGGTAAAATGTAAATTTTACTGCGAGTTCGTGGAGCAACTTTTGGTGACGTCATTTCCAAGATTTAGTATGCTGACGGGCTAGGGCTGCCATCTGCCAGGAGTTGTCCAAATATTTATGTTTTTCCAGATTTTTTACTTGAAGGAAGAGAATATTAGGACATGAATTTGTCAAATAAAGTTAGCATGATACGAGTACAAATAGACAAATGTGTCAAAACCTTTAAAATTTGTATGTTTGCTCTCTCTCTAAAATGTATTTTTTTTTATTTGGGTTGAAAAACCCGTGCACGATACATATAATATTAATACACCATTAACCACGCCGTGTGGTGACGGCAGAGTAGAATACATTAGTCACCAACCCCTACTCTTCCCGTGGGTGTCGTAAGAGGCGACTTAGGGACTACACACTGAACAGGGAACGGGCAGCAGCGCTCTCTGATACAGTAACCTTTTAATCTGCGATCTCCAACCCGCCTGCCAAGAGTGGAGATTATGGCAAAGGCCTCCACTTAAGTGGAATATACATAGTCCAGCAGTGGACTGTAACGGGCCGTTGATGATGTTGGAACCACGAATTATTATTTTATAATAAGTGAGCACTTAATGAAAAGAACATTTCAAACATTTTAGTTTTCAGTCATAATCATAACATATCTGTAACCATTTTTAACATAAACCTTAAAATACATATTAAAAACAGCAGTTCCGCGCCCACTAAATTAAGTAGTTAAAAAAAATATTTACTTTCTATGAGTAAAACACAAACGACACGTTATTTATTTTTAACACGAGTATCAATCGCCGTCTTGTCAAGACTTTAGATTTAAAATGGTAACCCTATACGTAGCTAAGCCGGAAGAGGCAACGGTTGAGAGCCAGTGTAAAATAACACACGTCTCTCTCAGTAACGTTAGTATTGCAAGATCTGTTTATAACGGTTAAGTATACTTTGTATTGTTGTCTACCGTACTTAATTATGTTGAGTGTGCGGCTGTGTTGATTCGTGGAGTGAAGCTAACTTTTAGTCATATTAAGCACGAGACACTAGTTTAAAAATTTGTAAGACTACTACATATGCAAATTAATATTTAACTTGTTTATTATCCTTGAAGCTGAAGTGACAGTGGGCTGGCCACGTCTGTCGCAGAACCGATGAGCGTTAGAGCAGACGAGTTCCCGAATGGAGACCACGTCTCGGGAAACGTAGTGTGGGACGCCCCCCTGCCAGGTGGACTGATGCCCTCGTGCGCTTTGGCGTGCTCTTGGGGAGGCCTACGTCCAGCAGTGGATGGCAATAGGCTGATTGATTGATTGATTACTATACTTTACGAGACAGTCTAGTCCATGAAACTGAACAAGTTACCCTGAGGAACATAGGCCGATGGATGCCAAAAAAAATTGTACGGAAGATGCATTTTTTTCCTATTTTAACTAAGTATTTATCCAAAAGCTGAATTAGACATGCTCTCGATAGGAAGTGGTAGAAAGTAATGTTGTCGAGGATCGACAATCGATCTATACCAGGTGTTACAAAACTACAAATAAAGCCGAAAGGGTGTGAATCTGCTCGTAAAACTGAACAACTTTCCCCAAAGAACATAGGTCGAAAAACGATTTAAAAAAATCGCATTCCCATACAAAATGTAGATGGTCTCCATACAAAATTTACACAATTTTTGTAACACCGTGTATACAACTATCGATTTTCATTAGATGAAAACAATCGTTAGTCTGTCAACACTAGTAGAAAGAAAAAATAGAAGCCCTTGACCAGCTACAGCGGACTACAATACACAAAGCGTTCATAATAACGACTTATCACTGACTGCTGACGGGAGGTGTTTTTAAAAACGACGAGATTACTTTTACAATACTTTGTTAAAAAGTTCTGCAGTGCAAATAATGTAAATAAAATAAAACTATTACTAAATGATTAGGATCGATCGAACTGTCCATCCACTATCACAATCGGAGCAAGAAAGGCGTCGGTAACTGTCCAAACGGTAAACTTCCCACGGTAACATCAAACACATCAGCACATTCCACGATCAGGCGATGAGTGTCTGGAACAAACCGATGAACAATCGAAGGTTGCGCAATAATGGTGTGGCTAAGTTAGGGTTCAAAGCCGTAACAAACGTCTCATGCGCCTATATTTGCGATATATGTTTGTTAAACACAAGCTTAAATAAAAGTACGCCTATTCATACACTGAACTATTTTCAGCAAACATTTCAAAGCGAGGAGCAGTTTCATCTGCGGACCGTTATTAGCGGCTTGGCTACAGAATCTGCATAAAAATGCTGCAGAGGAGGCCCCAAATGCTCCAATTGAGCACCAAGAATGTAATATGAATGCTAAGAGGAATGCATAATGCAATATTACGACGCCGGCGCAGACAAGATTGTATCGATCGCCGGAATTAGCTACTTGCTACAAAATAACCAAGGCCTTGATATCATACTCCTATGAGTCATAGTTAGGAACTAGGAATAGATTATTACTAAAACTACTAGCGTCTGGTCGGTGAGCTAAAATAATCATTTTAGGTTGATAGAAAAATCTTGGCAGTATTATGACTTCAAGGGGCTTCCTGGCTGTACACTAACGCCACTTCTATAAAAAATCATAACTCCGTGAAAACAAAATATATCCAACTGTAGTTACAGATAGCGAAAGTGCTAAAAACGACCGTTATTTATCTGTAACTACAACTATTTCAATTTTATTAAATTTGACAGTTTTAAGAATACTAGACGACCTATAAAACAATTTTACCAACCGGATTTTTAATATATTTTGTTTTCTCGGTGTTATGATTTTTTATTGAAGTAGCGTAGCATTCAAGGTCATTGGCGTGGGGGAGGTACTTTGGGTACTTATTATAAATGCGAAAATATATTGAATACGTCCTTCTTTTACGGATTGCTAAGAATTTTGCATAGCGATAATTACGAGTTAGGATGAAGAACCTACGCTTCTGCCTCAGTGACCCAGCTAGCAAATAATAAAAACTACTTTTTTAATAAGAGAATTCAAACAGTAATGGAACAGAAAATAAAGAAAATATATGGCATAACTTAACAACTGGTTAACCGAAGCATAAAAAAAGAAGTTTAAAATCTGGATCTTTCATAATAAATTCCTGATATTTACACACAGGGCCTTACATACAGTCCCTAAAAGCTTATAAAAATACATTTACACTATCTCCTATCCTAACACTAAATAGTTTCTCTCAAAGTTGAGCAAACGATGCGTTGTTTTGAAAACACATAAGTCAGTCAGACAGAAAACTAGTTTATGCTTATTTTCTTTGATTTTTCACCGGCGCGGGCGGCGCTTGGTACCGTGCCAGACTGAAAATCCCATGAAAAATTCACACCATCGAACGGGTAAAGTTTATACGGCAATCCGGCTTTCATGTTTGAATCCAACTGCGACAAAGTCAAAAAGGGCATGGTTTAAGTTTATATACAAATCATATACAAGAGTTAACAAATCATATACGACATGTTAATTAAACAACGCAATACCTTTCAAGCGGTATTCTACAATCTGTGGAACTTCCACAATTTTCATTCATACTGATCAACTGACAGAGTTATTTTGTACTAGTGACCCGGCAGACGTTGTCCTGCCATTTTTCCCTACACCTACCCTACACCTAACCTACACCTACCCTACACCTACCCAACACCTACCCTACACCTACCCAACACCTACCCTACACCTACCCTACCCATATTTTTTTTACCGTTTAAACCTTCCCTGGACTTCCACGAATATTTCAAGACTAAAATTAGCCAAATCGGTTCAGCCGTTCTCGAGTTTTAGCGAGACTAACGAACCGCAATTCATTTTTATTATATCACCGTGAAATTTACATCGTTTTGTTCCTGCCGTGTAGTGATAGTACCCGTCAAACTGAACAACTTTTCACGAAAAAAAAATTCCTGCGACTAAAAAATTTTTGGCCTCTCCATACAAAGTGAGACTCCCGACCGACCCATTTTGTATGGAGAGACCAAAAATTTTTTTGTCACAGGAATTTTTTTTTTCGTGAAAAGTTGTTCAGTTTGACGGGTACTATCACTACACGGCGGGAACAAAACGATGTAAATTTCATGCAGAGAAGATAGAAGATGAAAGTCATAATCATCATCGTGTGGGTTGTAAGGTCGACAACCGACCTCACAAACCCTGGTGTCAGGGTTATAGAACTGCCAAAGACCACTGACTTGGCTCATGTAACGACTAGATAGTAGCCGGGACCAACGGCTTAACGTGCCTTCCGAAGCACGGAATCATCTTTCTTTTTGGACACAGGTTTTCCGCAAATATATGAATGTTGTGGAACATAAGTTATATAGATCAAACTGCGCAGGTCACAGCTAAAAAGTGAACCTACAATTAAACGATAAACATGCACCCATATTTTTTTTTTATACTGACATCTGCTGCGGTGCGGTTGTCGACCTTACAACCACACGATGAACTACTTAGTAAAGAATAAATAATAAAAAATATATATATTTTTTTATATTCCTAATAAAATTCATAGCTACAATAACAATATGAACTTCAAAGCACGGAACAAAATGGGAAAAGTTGTATCAACTTTCCTGTGCAAGAACTTTTTGGGATTAAATAGGTTTCGCTGGAAAGGGTCCAATTTACTGGTCCCTTACAGACACGGGTTGTAATTAGCGTTACACGTCATGTTATTTGCTATGTATTTTGTTTGAATATTTATTAGGGAACATCATTTCAAAAACTACTTATCTGACGATCAACCACTTTGGGACGGTTTAAGATCAGAAGGGTAGTGAAGAATGAGTATTTCAATGTCGACTTTCACTGAAATACGAAAAAAAAACAAACTGCGTTCGAATAAAAAAACAGATAACTACTGCTTTCTAAATAATCTAATCTTTTAAATGAAAGGAGGATCATTAAAATTAACTTTAGCTGTTTAAAAATGTGTTAATTAGAAGTACGAGTACTGAAAAGTAAAATAAATAAAAATTCATGGTCTTTCTTTGATTTTGTTACTATACTTTTTGGGTATAAATAATGCTAATAATTGACCTTTTCCATGGGTATCGTAAGATACACGATGTCGTAATTACACTCAAAAAGTGTCTAACTTTTATTCACATAAAATAAAATAATAGCAAACCAGTTTTCTCAATGTCAGTGGACAGTTTCAATGGATCCGGTCACCTACGGCCACTTCCTTAGACGGCCACCACTCAAATTTCTGATCCATTTTCTAGCTTCTTCAAATTCTGAAAGAGTACCAACTTGTAAAGATAGTTTTATTTAGGTGCAGTACGAAAACATAAACAGTTCACAATTATCTTATTTTTTGTGAAGAAGTAAAGGTAATTCCTAGACACTTTTGATGAGTATGTGTAATATATATTACCCAGTTAAATAATGCCGGCCCAATATCAAATCATCTGACGTTGGACTCTGTGAAGCAGATGAACATTGGAAAATGTACGTGCAACTGATCGGGAATCAGCGACGACAGAAATCCAGGGTTGTCTACACAGTGCCAGTAAGCTAAGATAGTACAGTAATATTGGATAAACTACCTTGGTTTTTCCAAAAGGTACTTTCATGAAAACAATACAAGGCAGGTTCATAAAAACAATACTGGCAAGCAGACAATACCTGTTTTTTTTTTTAATCGAGCTTTGAGTAGCAACATCTTCCTATCTCGCCAATATTTTAATACTCCTATATTAGCAGTCTATAATATGATGTTGATAAGATGTAAGCGTGGCAAGTATTCTACTTTACGTAAGTTTATTTAATTTATTATCTTGTGATTGCTGTATATACTTACAATAATACGAGTTCATATCTTTTTCACACACATTTGATTTCCATATTCTAGTACGAGTGTTAATCGTGTGTAAGTATTATACTCCAAGGTGTACCAGTACACTCCTCCGAAATAGTGTGTCAAAATCACTGGCATGGTGTAGACGCACGTTGGCTGAATCGCGGTTATATGAGCCTATGATTTACGCATCTGTGCGTTGCAACGCGTTGATGCGCGAATGCTTTCTAGTCGTTCGGGGAGGTAGGTAGATGTTAAGGACCAAACCCCATGATTCGATGTGACGATTATTCATATTTTGCGATTATATACAAACACAAACTGAATGCCAATGAAACAAACATAGACACACCATAAATACCTAAATAGATTTTTTAACATGGAAAAACATGTCCACAGAAAAAAAATTGTAAACCAAGCAAACGGATGGATAGCTAGGACAATAATAATTAGTCTTCTGCACATAACAGGAGAAACTCAACTGACTGACTGACTGACATACATAACAACTAGTTTTTAGGACGTAGGCAGGCACTAAGAAGAGAATTTTGGAAATTTCCTCCCTAAAGGAGGAAAAGAGTTGACGATAGAATGGAACTTTATCGTTTGAAACGAAAACTTCGCGAGCGAAAAGCCAGTTCCTTCTATATTTCGCTAGAACACAGTGCAACACACTACGCTAACAGTGTTGCGAACTCGGGAAATTCAAATTTTCTCCCCACGACCGCATCTCCGCGATTCGATATTGAATAATAACTTCAATATTCGACTCAGAGCACAGAAAACATAGACAGTGCGTAACAAATTATCGGAAGTCCTATTTTGTGGGATTTTGTTAAGCAACTCAAAATGTCATGTTGTTAGATCATCGAAGGGCTCAAGCCTACCCTGGATTAGGGCGACCAAACTACGGACATTATGTCCAAATATATAGTTTTCTGTGTAGTTATGAAACCTTGTGTACTCGTATACGCAAGATTAAATTTATTCCATTTAGTCATTCTCTTTAATTGACGCAAGATCATTCAAACGAGCCCAGTTTTTCAGCTTCATTTTAATGTATATTAAACTACGTAGACTTTTTTCTATTAGTCTGAGTGTACCCACAAACTGATAAAGCAAAACAAAACTTCCATATTTGAATATCAAAGCTTTGTGTCCAAAATGGCGTCGTCAGCATGCCCGTCACGACTGCGCACGACCCCGGAATGGGCATTTCCAGACTATTCGTTTCAGTAAATAAGAAGAAAAGTGATAAATATGAAAGGGAAGGGCAAAGGGGAGTGGCTACTTGTGGTAGGAGCAGTTCTAACCAAATGAAACTGGAATGAGAGAAATATTAGAATTAAGTATATTTTTTATCTCTTCGGCAATTTAGTTCAGTAATACTTTATGTAGGATATTATAGTCTTAATGATGCATTAAATGAAACCTAATTTACCTGTGAAAACTTCATGAAAATCAAATTAGTACTTTTTGTTGCTTGTTCAAACAAACTGTCAAAAATTAAAACATGTAATCTGTTACTCGTGCGTGCTACAAATACAATATTCCTAATTTGTTTTAACATTGAATGCGTGTATACTCTGGATCTATAAATTTATTTTGCAATCACTTCACCATCGAAAAATTTGCCTGTTGTGGGTTATTTTTAGAATAATGTTTATTTAGAACTCATCATTCATCAAAAAATCATCCAATTCCGTTGAGTACTTTAAGCGTGAAGGCGGAACAAACATCCAAACATCTAAGCATCCAAATATTTTCACAATTATAATATTAGTGTGATAAATAATGTTTATAAATAAAATAGGAAACAATAGTTGGCTAAGTACTATGCTAAATGCCATTTATTTGTATTAGTCGAATGCTGTTGTTTCCATGGTTAATAAAATAAAAAAAGAGTCGCTCCAATCGAAACCTGTAGGCTTGTAATAGCTTGTAAGCCACGACGACGCCATTATTTACAAAATCTTTAAAATCACAACATCTTGTTTTTGCGTTGGCGGTTAAAAATCAGGTTTATTACGAATAAACCGAGGTAGGGAAAGCCGTAGAGTAAGCCCTCTTGCGGAGATTTCGATCCCCATGACGACGGCTATGGTGAACTGACTTCTACATTTGGAGACGAATTTACATACTGAGTTACTCACGGTATGGATGAAAAATTCTATACCTACTGATGAATAACATTTAATTAGTTAATTTAGATGAAATATATATATATGGTTAAAGGTACTCGTATGTGTGTGTGTGTGTGATAATATTATTACCTACTGGATTTCAAAATGTGAACTTGTTTCTTTTCGTTTCGATAATAACTTAAATTTTACTTCGACTGGTTGAATCACTGCAGCGTGAAAAGGAACAACAACTTCATAATTTCAACTTATTAAGACGCGCGAGGCTACGAAATTTGGCTACGAATTAGTCTTAAGGGAAAGAGCCTATGTTTATATTTCATATTGACAATACGACATGTTTGTCTGTATAACCAGGCCTGAGGTAGCGTCGAAGCATCAGTCAGCAACAAGAGTAACTGCCTCGCACGCACTATTCGAGCACAAATTGCTGTATATTTGTCTCGTTGCGAATTGAACGATATATTTCGCGTGCGCTATACAGGATGTAAAGGACAGGTTTCAACAATTCAGCTCATCATTTTGGAATATATGTCACCGAATTTAATCGGCTTTTCTATACAATTTGAACAAAATGAGTATTTGCGAATTACATAATAGCCTCGAATCGGGATGTCATGCTCTAATTCTAATTTTAAAATCCAGCTATCCCTTTCGTTTTTATGACCAATGAAAGAGAGGTGATGAACGAATGATATTAATTTGAACGAATGATGACCTAAAATAAGGGCATAGCTGTCAGTTTAAGAGATTTTTAAGCCGCATGTTATGAGTGCTCTCTAAAATTGTGCAATCGACACGGCCATAAGGTTCAAATTCGATGTTTGACAGCTGTAATATTAGAATGGCCAGCTCCTGTCCCTTTTCAATCTTTAAAAGGTAAAAAGGACAGACTAACTTAAATTAAGGATTAGTGCGTGACAGTGTGAATCAGGGCCAATAGCAGGGCTAAAATAATAACATCAGCAATGTATTATAACCTTATTATATTACGCGCTTACTTGATTCATTACGTAATGGAAAATAATAGAAACTTTAATAGAAAATATTCTCACAATTCGCGGGTTTGTTACCACGGTAATATTTAATATTGTTACCTCGATATTTCCATAGTAGTGGTTCGAACAATCAACGTGAGGGTAGTCGCCGCGTCCGAAGGAGGATAGACAGATATGTCTGTCCTTAGATGCAGTCCACTCACCACCAGTCTGCTCGTGACCATGGAGCGTGTAACCGTTCCGAAATATCGAGGTAACAATATTAAATATTACCGTGGTAACAAACCCGCGAATTGTGAGAATGTTAGTGTAGTGAACAACCACGAAAATCTTAAAACATATAATAGAAAATAGCATTTTACCATCCTAGAACAATTTTTGTGTGGCGATTATTATAGCATAAACAAAATACTAAATGGAATCAGTTTATAGAGAACTGTCACTAACACCCAGTATTTGGTTCCCTCTATCATTCCGTTCGCGTTACCGAAGCGCTTTGTCAAGCTCACGCGATACATTGTTTGGTGGATTCAGTTAGACTAAATGATGTTATATCGAAGACTCAATGACTTTATGACACGTATTTTATCTTTATAGAAATCTAACAAGCTGTCGACTCACAGCTATGCCTGCAGTTTGTGGATTTTTTCATATTTTATCAGCGACATCTATGAATGGAGGGAGACCACTTTTATCGTTTCGGCGGTGAGATATTTGTTAGCTTTAATAAACTTACTAGGGTTAGGTGCTACACCGCGGGTATAAGACATTTTTCTGCGGTGAAAGAAGATTAGTCCATCTTTGCGTACATTTCATCAAAATCCATCAAGTAATTTAGCCATGAAAGCGCAACAGACAGAGTTACAGTTAAAGAAGTAAGAATGTGGGATTTACTATGCTACGACAAAGTTTGTAACGCTCGCGTCCGATCGCTACGCGCCGTAGCAATTACGTAGACGATTGCTACAGTGAATTGCGTTGGACCTCAGTGACGTCACAGTTACGTGGTACTATTATACAATTTGTGCCTCAGATTCATCATATGGAAAGCGACGAGATTGAGCAATAATCTCTCATTTGTTCGTTCGTTGTGCTCTGCTTATCCCACTCATTCATCACACGCAATTATCAGCTTATGCGTCTCGCTAAAAAAACATAGCTTTACTTCCGTTTAAAAAGACGGACTTCCATACTAACTTCAACCCCCTTTTTTCTCCCCTAAGGGAGGGAATATCCAATATTCTCATCTTAGTACTTGTCCACTGCTATCCAATTCAAGCTTCTAGACCTAAAAGTTAGTTTAGGATCTGCACTGCGTTGTCCTTTTATACCTAGGAATTGGAAAAAAAATCGTCTACAAAGGTGTTTGAAACAAGATTTTATAGAAAACAGCTTGAACCGTTAATTGGGGCATTATTAATGCAGATTCCCCTCGTTAAAAATGTTAAAGGAAGCCTCGGTTGGACTAATTACAGGCGATGATTGGACGTCCTTTGTCTTTCACCTAAACTGTATTTAATTTAGGTTTTTTTTTGCTAGTGGATTGTGGGGCTGAATTTATTTGCGATATAAATATATAAAATTAAAGGAATATCCCAGCATAGAACTGCTGAGACATTTTACTATACGAGCATCAACAAAATTACCGCAGGAGGTACAATACGAAGCATTAATACATCCATTGTTCATTCAGTCAGCCTATGAAACTGAACCATTTTTTTTTCTACACGAGCATAAAATTATTTACATCTTTCATAAGAGACCGATTATCATTTTGTTTCTCGAGTTGTAGGGTTTTGTTTACAATGAGTTCATCTGATTCAGATATGGAAGTCACTCATTTTTTCTTTAGCTAGTTCGTGTTTTTATTTTTACTTTCCTTGTATTCGTAATGAAAAGCACAGTGTTTACCATGGGTTAAAGACTTATTTAGTGCCTCGAACTATTAGGGCCCTCGCTACGCTCAGGGCCCAAATCTCGTCTCGGCGCTAAATAAGTTACTTTCACCCCTCGTATAACAATAATTAGATAACATGTTGTATAACAATCACTTTGTAAATTCCATGCTGGCTAAACCTACAGTTGCCTTATTTTTCAAATTATAAGTAAATATGTAACACGATTTAAGTGGTTACGCAGTACGTATTGCATGTATTGAATCTTGTCAAAAATTGCATGTACCGACTAAAAGTTCTATATAAGGTACGTAGTCTCTTAAGTGAAAAAGTTCGAGTTACTCTGTGTGAGTCATTAGTACTGTCTAGACTTAATTATGGTGACATTGTGTTTGGACCACGTTTGCTATCTAAATCGCAGCGTTTGTTGCAGCGTGTGCAGAATGCTTGCTGCAGATTTTGCTTTACCGTAACACCTCGTAGCCATATCACTCCATTTTTAAATGCGGCTGGCATGTTGAACATGCAATCACGCAGACATCTCCATTTGTCAAGTTTAATGTTCAATGTTATGAAATTTAATGAGCCCGAATATCTGTTCAAAAAACTTAGAGTCTCTCCATTCCATGACAGGTTTGGAACCAGAAGCACGCGTGCTCCACTTGAGGGTCATATTCACCGTACGGTGGCTTTTAGAGGCAGCTTTCGATTCCAGGCAACAAAATGTTGGAATGACATTCCACCGCCATTAAGAAAATTATCGAACAAATTCTCGTTTCTCAACAATTTAAAACTTCACCTGCTCAATGAACAACGAAAATTCCAATAGTTGTCTGGAATTAGTGCATTTAAAATTTTTCATTATAATTTTTCGCAACAGTCGTAGGTACTGCAACTTTAAACACGCACTTTCACAACACCACAATTTCAAATACATAAATAAACTGCACGCACATATATGTTTCATCGATTTTCTTTCTTTTTTATTACAATTAGGTCATTATCCCACAGTTTTTACTTATTTTTATTTTCTGTTCTGCTTGCGATTGCAAGTCATCCACGGGTGACGGCTGAAAATCAGTGTTGCCCTTTGGGCTAATTACACTGAGCCATGGCCCTTTCAATCACTGCAGCACACATGTGCATGCATAGGTACTTCTTTTTTTTTATATTTCCTTTTTCTGTATCTTTTTTCTTAAATGTATGTACATGTGTTATGTAGATTTTTGAATAAAACTTTTTATCTATCTATCTACGTAGAAAACCTAAAACAAGGAAAAGAGTAGCAGCCATTGTGTTTTCGTTTAGTTTTTCTAACCTGTGTGCATGGCGCTCGATTCAATAGCAACAATTATAGTGATTGAAAATTTTTATCTATCCACAATCTCTCATTCATGATTGGACACGTGCCATTCATTGACGGCAAAGTCGTGGCTCGCGTGTAAACTTGCTTGTTGAAAGATAACCCTTATCAGTGTTGACAAATGGTGATTATTTGCTGCGATAACGAAATCATTACGTAGTGTCAGCAATCTGTGTGATTTTAGGTTCTATGACAAGATAAGAACTTGGAAAACTTAATATAGATAGAAATAATATTCACAGATGTCGTGCCTCACACGACTATAGAGCACATTGGAAATGAATCTATGGAATTCTTTTTTCAAAAAGGTTAAGCTACAGGGCAAACCCTTAACCCGATCGTCTTTGTTTTAGGCTCAAATTGTAGCTGACGAAATTGTCCAGAAAAAGTTTTCTCAAAATTTTGATATCATTCTTCGTTTTCAAAATATCGAGCGCCAAAATTAAAAATTCGGATTTTTTTTTTTTCACTATTTCGGCCATTACTTTTAACGTTTTTGACTTTCTCGAATAATTATTTATGCACTTTACAGCTCTCGTGAATACGCGTTTTCTTAATATCGTATCTTCACAATTCTCCGAGATATAAGGAGATCGCACTTTTTCCTGAAATCGGAGCGTCTGGAGCCAACGAAAAGACATTTCCAATGTCAAAAAAGCGTAAACCGGCGTAGGCGTAGCGTAGGACGTCCGACGAAAGTAATAAAATGAATTTTTCGAATACCCGTCAATCAAATCAAAAGTCGGTTGAAATTTGAATCTGTCGAGGGAACCAATCCGCGCATACCACCGAGGCGCCCCGTCCAATCGCGTTGTTCCATTTCTCGTGTTCTGAAATCAAATTCTGCAGCGCTGGCTAATAAATCCTATTCACTGAGCTTTATTAATGCAGACAAAGCTGGCCGAATGGGGTTCAATCTCTTTTCGTTTCGTTGACCCTTCGGTTCTGTTCAGAGCATTCGAAAAAAAAAGAATAAATCTAGTTTATTTTAGACGTCTAGCTTCTAACTCGAGTTATGGTTTTATTAATTAATTTTTGCTCATATTTTACGTAGATTTATCAGCCTGACTGAATAGACATTTCTGTTTTTGTTTAACTGAAAAATGTTAACAGACAGTATAGACAGATTGATTTAAGAAATATCATATGATATCACCACGTACGTATTATATTAAATTAATAGTCCTAAAAGTAAAGTTTACTCGTAATTCACCTACATAAAGATATTTTAAATGCTATTTTAAAAATTAGTCGTTTACAAAACAATCCGCGCTCAATTTTGTTTGACATTAGACGGAAACCACCCATGCACGTACAAACTGCGTTTTATTTTCATAAAATTGTTTGTAAAAAGTACCTATTTATAAAATTTGGTAGACCAAATGGTCTAACTGAACTTTCTTGGCTGGATGCAATGATTTCTGGATGATTACCTGAAATAGAAAAAGAACATCAGTGATTACGTTTACATATTCAACATTTTTCAGCATAGATTCGTAGCCATGTTGAATAACCTATGCAAGGTCGTCCTTAGGGAAGCAAAGTGAGACGCAGTGGGAAGATTCAAAAGCCTTGTTTTTGTCTGTAGAGCAATCACCACTCTTTTGTTTTAAAGTATTAGACGAGTTCATTAAACATATCCTTCCACATACATACAACAGATACAAAAGTCTTGTAAGAATTGTTTTCCTTGCAATGCGAAACAGTGCGAAAACTCACAGACTAGCATTTATAAAGCTGCTAACTCTGTACGTGCCTTATTTTTACGACGTGAAAATAATTTGTCGTTCCCTTTCGCTAGACAAAAGAAACGGGTCAAGAGCGCGTCGTCCAAGCACCAAGGGTTCCGTCAATCCTTTTGTTCAGACGGAAGATAAATCCTCTGTTGCAGATTCTATAGGTACATTTTTTGGTGGAATTCGAGGCTATAGGTATTTTTACTTGTTTTTTATCAAAGTCGCTTTCGCAATACTTGAATTCACTTTTCACCACAAGTTTAATATTAAAAATATTTAATATTTAATAATATTTATTTATCATCAGAGTCCAAGTGGACGCCATGGCCGAAACGGTCGGAAGGATCAGATGAGAGATTTATTTATCATAAAAAAAAATAAGAATCGAAAAACTAAGACAAAAACATACAGAGGAACGATCTCATTTATTCTATTATTACTATACGAAGATAATTGTGTACCTACTTGAACTTGTGTTATAAAGAACAAGAATAAGAACTACTCTACTTTACGAAGCTTTAAGATGTATCTACCTATAATTTTCTGTTATCTCTTTCTAACCTTAATCTGTTGATACAGAAAATATCGACTTTGTACAAAAGAGTGTGATTTATAACAACAAAAAATATGTTTGGAATACATATTATTGAAAAATTTCGTAATGGTCCCTAAAAAAGGCGTGCTAACTTCAAACGGAGGGAAGCGGTCCTCATTGTTCTCAAACAGCTGATTCAGGATTTCTGAAGCGGTGTTTTTTACTCGTTCTTTTTATTTTTCTATTATTCACATTCCTTCACAATACGATTCACACATCCACTTTAACCTAATGTAAGGATCGTGTTCCTTCCTTTTAAATTGTAATTTTCTTTTTATATTTCCTCGACGTAGTCTGTAAATGGCAAATACTTTTGTTTTTTATTTCCAATATACGTACTATTTTAGGCAACGCATTTATAGTTAAGTCGCCTACGCCGTGTGGTGACGGCAGAGTAGAATACATTTGTCACCAACCCCTACTCTTCCCGTGGGTGTCGTAAGAGGCGACTTTGGGACCACACATTGAACAGGGAACGGGCAGCAGCGCTCTCTAATACAGTAACCTTTTAATCTGCGAGCCTGCCAAGCGTGGAGATTATGGCAAAACCCTCCACTCAAGTGGAGGAGGCTCATAGTCCAGCAGTGGACTGTAACGGGCCGTTGATGTTCATTTATAGTTAAGTAGGTATTTCATTTATCATCATCATCATCATCTTCATATTAGGCTTCTAATTGTAACCAGGTTATTAATTCTGTGACCAGGATCAGGATCATTTGTAATCAAGATCATTTTCGTATAAAATCTAGATGATCCGTATTATCAAAGACTTTATTCAATTTATGAAAGTCTAATTAACCGGATTATTTTGCTTTTTACTTTTTCTTCATTTTGGCTTCAAAAAAATCAAACGTGCTGACTTCAAACGTTGGTAATTGGCGTCACTTCCGCGACATAGGCTGAGGGCTTGGCTCCATTGTTCCAACCTGCTGACTCAGGAGCTCTGCTCCCAAGCGGTTTTCGTTATGTGATTGAAGATGTGAAGATGTCCCCACATATTTATATTTATTTATTTATTGCGTTTATAGTTTTATTTATTACTAAACAGTATCAGTCTTGAAAATTTTTGACCAGAATATGTGTTAGTTAAAACAAGCCTATGCGTTCGGGATTCATGTGATAGATATGATGTTGATGATGGACGGCTTGTAGCCTAGTTGGTAGTATGCCTGCCTTCGAAGTACAGGGTCACGGGTTCGAATCCCGCCCAGGACAAACATTCGTGTGATGAGCACTTGTGTTTGTCTTGTCTGGATATTGTTTATCTAAATAATTTATCTATTTAAGTAATATCAGCAGCTGTCTGATACCCGTACAGTATAAGCTCTGCTTAGTTTGGGATCAGATGGCCGTGTGTGAGATGTCCTCACATATTATTATTATTATTATCCTAAATAAACAAATTTAAACAATGTGTTTCATCCTCTAAGCTTGTATAGGTGATTGGTGCTCCAGCTTATAGCTTTTTTAGTGTTTCTTTAACACTTAACAAGCACTTTAAGCTTTGAGTATATTCAATAATATACTTTTCAGTTTGTGGTATGACTGCCACCTGATAGAACTCTGCTTAACCCGGGATAAGGGCAGACGTGACAATATACGTATTTTAGGGATTTATTCCTACCCTAGAGCATTATTGGTCGATTTCACAAACAATCAACAGATTGTAGGTATGTGAGATTCCAAGCAAAGTTCTCTTCCAAGGTGGGGTTGTTCCCAAATGGAAAAGTTGGGGTTACTCGGGATTCGTACCAAATTCCACGTGAGATTGTAAGAGCGCGGCGAGGCGTGAACAGGAATAAGTTTGGCAAAAGGAAAGTTACCTGCATTGTAGAGCGGATGAAACTGGGAAATCGAAACCACTAGATAACTCTTAAAGGAATCTAAGTTGTACATTCTAGACATTCAAGTCCTGCTGATATTATGAAAGTACTTTGGGTCGCTGCTGTGTCGGAATAGTAAGTAATTAAATATAATATATTCAATTAATGAATAAATATTGATATTGTTAATATTGTCTCTGTTAAGCAGACACAATAATTATAATAAATAATTATTATTTTACATAAATTAATACGAATATAAATACAAGCCGTGTGGTGACGGCAGAGTAAAATACATTTGTCACCAACCCCTGCTCTTCCCGTGGGTGTCGTAAGAGGCGACTTAGGGACTACACATTGAACAGGGAACGGGCAGCAGCGCTCTCTGATACAGTAACCTTTTAATCTGCGATCTCCAACCCGCCTGCCAAGCGTGGAGATTACGGCAAAATCCTCCACTTAAGTGGAGGTGGCTCATAGTCCAGCAGTGGACTGTAACGGGCCGTTGATGATGTTGATGATATAATATACGGGGTTATTGTTTATTCAGTGCAAAAACTTTAATATGTTGTTTAGACCATGGAACTGAACAACTTTCCCCAAGAAACATGGGTCCGGGAATGAAAGAACATTTTGTACCTCCCATACTAATTGCCGAGTTGGCTGCGGCAGTTTGTATGGGAGATCGAATTTCTTTTTCAGTTCCGGACCTATTTTTTTCGGGAAAGTTGTTTAGTTTCATGGTCTGAACTACATATTAAAGTTTGTGAACTGAATAAAAAATAACCCCGTATAATGCGTGATAACCGATGCGGAAGAAAGGTTCTCGAATAGCGACCACGGGCCGGAAGGCGTAGTGTTGGACGGCCTCCCACAAGGTGGACAGATGACTTGGTGAAAGTTGCTGGGCGCCGGTGGATGCAAGTAGCGCAGGACCGTTCACGGTGGAAACCTATGGGGGAGGCCTATGTTCAGCAGTGGACGTCTTCCGGCTGAGATGATGATGCAGAGTCCTCTTATGTTATATTGCTATGCCCCAACGGGGTTTCGCAAGCAATCATTATTTTGTACTACATTGATTGTGATAATTGCAATAAATAAATATGAATAAAAAGCTAAAAGCTAAATAAAAACGCAGAAAAAGAAACAAACGCATAAAGGCTGTATAAAGACATCTGCATACCTGCTTGGACCTGAATGTTACGTCTTCACGTAGGTATAAGATTTGTAATAATTCATCATCATCATCATCATACACAGCTCGTATACGTCCCCACCAGGGGGCCGTTTCACGAAGCTACAAGTTACAAATTACAAGTACAATTCGATGTACATTGCGTAGACAGTGAGTTTAATTAAAACGATAAGGCCTTACAGTTTAGGCGAATTAACTACGCAATGAAAATCAAATTGTAACTTGTTACTAGTAAATTGTTGCTTCGTGAAACGGGGCTCAGGAAGCTCGAGCCTACACTGAATGATCAAGCCTTAGTCGACTTCACTCACAACCTTTGAATTTCTTCGCAGAAGTGTGCAGGTTTCCCCACGATGATGTTTTCCTGTACCATAAGAGCGCCAAATTAACATAAGTGCTTACTTATGAATTTCGGAATTCATAAACTTGAAATTAAAAATATACAAGTTACACAGTTTTTCAATAATGGATATGTTTGTTCTCTCTGACAAAGAATCAGAACTTTACATTGATAATGATTCTATTACTGCTATCATCAGGGTATTGAATATCGTCATGATGTTGACTAGACCATTCGAATAATCAGAAACGCCCCCTCGTATTGTGAAGCATATTGTGTTTGTCACCACTCGACAGTTGAGGTCGATAGTCGCAATACTGATATCGGAAACTGCATCGAACGTCAGAGAATCAACTGACCAAACCAGTACAAGGCGGAAACAGCTGGAGTGGCCGATTGAGGCGGAGAGGAGAGGAGATGTGTTTGAATAACCAATCAGATTTCGTTATTGAAGCTAAGCGGAGAGGAGATGTGGAAATAACGAAATCTGATTGGTTATTTAAACCTCAGTATTTAAAATCCGACCAGTGCGTCTCCACCCCGTGAGGGGCTGAATAGGGGATCAGACCGTTCACCATATTTTATGAATTATTTTTAAAATATAGATTAGTAGCAGACGATTCGCGAAGAAAAAAACAGAATCGGTTGAAAAACTAATTTATACAGATATTTTTTAAAGTTTCAATATGTCTGTCTCTTTCAAAAACTATTTTTTGTATGGAGATTATATGGCGTTACTAACAAAAACAAATGACGTCACAAGTGTGTATGTGCCTCTCTGTCATCTTGAATTTCAAAGCTTTATAACTCGGTCAATTTGAAAGATAGAGCAAAAATTATTTTAGTGTTCGATAGCAGAAACTAAGAAGTTTGGATTTGGATAAAACCAAAAAAAGTAGTCCGATCCACTATTAGGGTGGTCAGGCCTTTCGCTGGCTCTGGTTGACTTCACACGCACATCCTTTGAATTCCTCCACAAGAGTTTGCAAGTAAAGGCGGCGAATAAACGAACACATGAATTCGAAATCACATTGGTCCGTGGTGGAATTCGAACTCACGTCACAACACCACTACACCACCGACCTATCTGATATTTTTAGCATTACATTTTTTAATGTTTATTCCGGTTTTAATGTGCGTGTGCGTCGATAAGAAACTCTAATCTCAGTAGGTACTGTCAACGTTATCTAACACTATGAGTTGCCACATAAAACTACGATAGTTTACAACCCACGTGGGCTGTAAAAATAATAACCGTAAAAACACTTCTTACCAACCATCGCACTTTATTGTCAATAAATAGGCTACTGTAATCTGTGATTCAATCCATCTCAAAGTTAGTATCTTTTTATCATACCTGGATGGATATCATAACTGACCTCTTGCTTTGTATATCAAACTCGTATAGTGGACCAATGAAGGAGCGGATGGCTCTGAACCCTTAGTTAGTTAGTTAGTTGGTGGGCTCCCGTTTCCGCAATTAGACTCTAAATTGGTCCGTTTTACGTTCGGTTTTGGCTGGTTACTCCAACCAGCCCAGCTCCTTCCAGAAGCTCAGAAGCCTCCTGGGACTGTCACAGGCTTCGCGGAGCGACCCCACATTCTGGAGGATTTTTGCCCGTTGGTCAGTCAACCCTACGCAGAACTACGTGGGTGACCGTTTCTTCTGCTTCCAGACATCCTCTGCATAGAGGACTGTCCGTCGCGCCGATGGTGAATAGGTGTTTATTGAGAGGTATGTGACCTGTTAAACTGCCTACAACTATTCGGAGGTTTTTACGGTTTAGGCTGAGAAGTCTGTGTGTTAGTCTCGGCGATAGTGTTGGGATCACCGCCTTCGACTGTCCGCAGCTTGTTAGACTAGCCCATTGGGCGTTGTGTTCGTCCCGGGTAATGAACCCTTTTATGACAACATGCCCTCAGACGGGCATGTCTGGCCCGCAAGACATTTTTATTACTGCCTGGGTTGCCTGGAAGAAATTACCCAAAGCAATAATAACGCCCTCTGCTTAAAGTCGTATTCAAAGTATTTGTGTTCAATCTATAAAAATCTCTACAATAAACGGTCCTGCGATAGCCCGTACAGGTCATGAGCGCTAACCTTGGGTTTGACAGTAACCCATGGACTTTATTTATTTATTTTATTTTATTATTTACTGTACACAATAAAGTTAACAGAAAATGATCACATAGAAAAACGACACAACAGGCACTGTTTATTTCTAAAGAAATGTCGTACAGCAGACCTTGGAAGTTGAATTTAGAAAAGAAGCGGATAGTAACGGGCACAACAATTTCAATTAATAATACTCGTATATACCTACACATTTTATTTAACAGATGGCGGGTAAATAGCCTTGAGGAGTAGCAACGCTGCGTTTTGTGGTACGTGGTCGCTATTGGGGAACTGCCGATATTTCTACGATCAATAAAATTATGCCTTTTATCTTCAGCTTCAATAAAGTCAAAGTCAAAATTATTTATTTCCATAGGATGTTATTACATCACTTAGATCCGTCATTACATTTTTTTGGGTGAGTTCACTAACACAATGGCGGAATCTGTGGAGAAGAGCTCACCGAAGAAACTCCACAGTCGTCGCATCTTTTGCGTTTCCTTTTTTAAATAAAATATTGTCAATTACAAAATTAATGCTTATTATATATCGAAAAAGCCTGCTACTCAAACAATCTATTCCCATGGACATCTGTCTTCTAAGTAATCAGATATAATTCCCCCCCCCCCCCCACCAAGGGACTCATGCCTTACTCTTTTTCGACAAGTAGCAAGTGCAAGCCAACTTATCGGTCAACTTACTACAAAAAATAGAAGTCTGGTCTATTTTTTGCAAGTGCGAGTGTTTCCTTGGCAACAGGAAATAATATGCTTTTTGACAACAGGAGAAGATATTTCTGAAACTTTTGTTTTGACAACTGTACCTACTTGCAACTCGCCGCGCGAGCCTTTCATTTATCTAAGTTGCCAAAGTATCAAATCATACTGACCCAGTGCAGGATGTTCAAATACACACTCAACCATTGAATTTACTATTTGTAAGTAGATTTTACTATAAATTGTTTCCTTCAGAATTAGCCTACAACCACTCCTTTACGTTCGAGCACTTTTTAATTAAAATTGACTGGTTTTAATTAATATTTGCTGAAGTATTTTCATTGACTGAATTCCTGAAAAGTTTGAATTCATATAACTTTTGGTTACTCGACTGCGCTAAGTAAAAGTTGGAGTTAATTTATCTTGCTTGAATAGTATGAAAAATAAACTTACTTTTATTGTTCATTAAATGAATAGTTTTTTAATTGAAATATCTGTTATTAATTTTATTCTTTTTTGTGTACAATGGACATCTATTAGGTATTCATCAAGTAAGTAAATCTATACAAGGTGTAAATAAATTAGTTGACACTATTTTAAAGGATCAACTTACCCATGAAACCGAATAACTTTCCCCAAGAAACATAGGCTATCGGACGACAAAAAAAAGTTGTCCCTTTCATACAAAACCGCGCGGCCAGCTAATCGATTTACTGTGGAAGATGCATATTTTTTTCGTCCGACAGCCTATGTTTCTTGGGGAAAGTTGTTCAGTTTCATGGGTAGGTTGATTGTTTAAAATAGTGTCAGCTAATTTATTTACACCTTGTATATCACTGTGCGAGGTGCGACACGTTCTTGCCTTTTTTGTGACAGTAAATTTTAGTAAATTTAAGTTTTTCTATTACGCAGTTTAAAACATCAACAAACAGCTCATTGAGTGCTGACTTTGTACCGTTTGTAAAATTTCTCATACCTATACTTTTTTTTCCTAAATATCTTCTATAATATGTAAAGACATCAGCTAGTTAAATTTACTATATGTATAGATACTTTATCTTTGTCAGGAAATCGAACGCCAGTGACAGGAAGTGGTATAGTTTCACAAGCGCTCATCACAGCTGTAGTTTCAAATTCCGAAAGATAACCAATGTGTGCACGTAATACTATATAAATTCTCTGCAAACCACGTTTGTTCCTGCAAGTCTTTGTGCTTACGCTAAAGAGTTTTATAAGGTATAGAGCAAGCGCTTCAGAGTGAGAACAGTAGGCACGGGTGTAAACATCGAATCGTTTCGTCAGCAAGTCCCTAGAACTTATATTATCGGGTACCAGCAGCGGCGTGAGCGTCTTAGGCCAGTTTTATTTTATTTAATTAGTTAAAGCGAATCAAATACGAGGAGTTAGAGCGGCGATATATTTTTGAACCATTCGCGGTGGAAACGGCAGGTTGTTGGGGCAGGGAGGCCAAGAGTTTTGTAGCAGAGGTTCGCCGTCCCCTTAGGGAGAGTGATAGTGACCGTGAGTGATCCCCGCATTGGTTCGTGCTTGGTGCAAAGGTGGTCCATTGCTATTCAGCGTGGTAACGCTGCTGTAAGTGTGATGGGAGCCTTTGCGCCTGGAATGTCCCAGGGCGGTAGTTTAATTCGACTTAGTTTTAATTGTATTTATTTTGTGACTTTTCTTAATTTTATAATCTGACTTAAATATATAATGCCAGATTAAACAAATAGTTTATGTTTTTCTGAGAAAAATGGTGAAATATTCGATAAAATATTGCAAAAATTCACAACAGTTGCGTACGTCCGTTTACGCGCATCGCGTTAAGAACCTATTGCCAAGTCCGCGCCCGCTATATTACCACTTTGGTAGAAATACCGAATAGGTCCATATTAAAAAAAGGTGCGACGTACTATTGCGTATGTGGTTTTACCATAGAGGTTTGATAGGCTCGCCCCCGAGGCTACGACGCGCTTCAAAGCTCAAAGCAGCGCAGCGTTTCTTTTAAGGCTTTACAGTTACAGACATCAACAAAACTTTTTTAACAAAAAACCAAACCGACGAAAAGAGAATCTGAAAAGTTAATAACAAAAGCTCCTTTTTTCATCGGTTAAAGATCGAACTCTGTGGAACCACGGGCGGATAGCTACCGATAAAGTTAACAATATTTTGCTAATCTGTTGTCAACTGTACGAACAACTACGAGTATAATATTGTAAGGCTATCTGTAGAGATAGCCTTACAATATTTACAGAAGCGAGATTTATTTGCTTCGATAAGATAACAGTGTTTTCTCACACTGATAACGATAAAGCGAATGAAAGGAATACGCTTATGTATGATGTCACTTTATCTTAATCTAAATGAAAAAGGCATTATTGTACGTGTAGATGTCCTTACTTTACGCTAATGTACTTATTTTTGACAATTTATAAATAATTTTCTGCTTCGTGATCAAGAGGCCAAGGGTTAGGAATCTTTTAGATATATTTAGAAGTATTTATATTTATTATGTTACGTAAAAATATTTTTTCTATTTGTCACAACTCTCCAATACAACTTAGCGATTCACGATTTTAGTAGGTAATACTAAAGGCAATAGTTACATTATTTGTAGTGGGAGTCAGGAGTCTAAACTAGGTAGACCACGTGCTATGGAGCTCCTGGCTAGCCTCCACCTCTCAGACAAAAGATACAAAATTTTTAGAGATATTATGTAGTAATTAGTGAGTGGTTCTAGAAAATCGTAGGCTACGTGCAATTAACCGCAGAAAATTGTTATACTTATTCGTACTAAGCAAAGGACTATTTAAAATGTTACTTTGAGTACTCAATTAACCAGTTTAATTAATCTTACGAAGAGATTTAAACGAACATAACTATCAAAGGTAAGTGAAAACACTGATGAAGAATAATTTATTCATCAAATTGGTACATTAATTTCATTTCAGTCAGACAGGTCATTAGCCTGACAAAGCCTTTAATAAACAACATGTCACGGGCTAGAAGATCCTACTCTATCTGTACAATAAAATGGCCTTCCTTACCCACATCAATATCTTTAATTGACACTCCCGGTGAATCAGTGAGCTGTCGCCAATGCTGACAAGGTTCGCATAATAAATTGTTACAATAGGAACTGCGTCGTTGGTTAGAATTATTGATCATAACGTAGTCCCGACGGCGACGCGGCGCGGGAGCAGTGTTCAAGAAAATTTTAAAGAAGCTAACGTGGTTCTTAACATTATCTAAAGTAGCGTAATCTAGTCGCTATTTCTACGAAAGCGGGCGCGACTTGAGGGCGAACTTCAATTTTAGTACCAGCGTGCTCAGATGGTAATGATGTCGCTGCTGTACATTGAAGCTTACTTTCGACGTTCCTACAAACCGAGTCAAATAAAACATCATTGTACCGCGTATTCGAATGTCGTATGGTATATAGCTTTGCTTCTTTGGTATTCATTTGGTGGGGTCAAGTTTGAAGCGTAGTTACTCTTCTAGGCTATGGATAATTCGTTGTGCGTTATATAGAGCGACTCTTCGATCAATTTATCGAAGAGAAGACTTTACATTTCTTTTTTTTAAATAACTAGTAAGTACATGTACGTACATCGCTGTTACATGGCCACCTTAGCAGACAAAGCTATGTATGTAAATCGATCAGTTGCTATTCCTATTACAGTGGCCTCGATTCGTGATGTCATGCTCTAATTCTAATTTTAAAATCCAGCTGTCCTTTTTGTTTTTATTACCAATGAAAGAGAGGTAATGAACGAATGATATTAATTTGAACGAATGATAACTTAAAATAAGGGCATAGCTGCTGTCAGTTTAAGATATTTTTAAGTCGCATGTTTTAAGTGCTCTCTAAAATTGTGCAATCGACACGGCCATAAGGTTCAAATTCGATGTTTGACAGCTCTAATATTAGGATGGCCAGCTCCTGTCACTTTTCAATCTTTAAAAGGTAAAAAGGACGGACTAACTTAAATTAAGGATTAGAGCGTGACATCCCGAATCGAGGCCAGTTGCACAATGGTATTCTAGGCGCCGCCGCCGCCGCCGCCGCCGCCCCGGTGATGGAGGTGACTAAGAGGAAACAAGTCCCAATTGAATTCGGACGATATTCGACTAACCATTAGTATATTTAGTACTACATATTTACTTTACTATCTATGGTCTCTACAGACGAACCGCATTCTAGCCGCAAAATTTCATATTCTAGCTGCATTTGTAGTCTGACCACAGAATTTATAATAGTAGCCTGATTACGGATTTATGATGGATGAGTCAAGCAAGAGACATGTTTGCCAACACACTCTAAATTGGGTAGTTGGAAATAAATAACTCACACTGTCATAATTCAAACTTAAAATACCTATAATGAAACTTAGAACACGGTGGATTGAAATCACATGGTTTAAAAGCAATGAACAACCTGATAGTATCGTTATAGTAGGTTTTTTTAAGTGTTTACTGATAGGTAGATATTTATTTTGTGTGTACCTACTGTTTTATGACAATAATCTACCAGAATATTAAACTGCATGCAATGGCGTAGGTACTAGCGACAGCGGTCTAGTTTCACTCTGCCAGCGTTTTAACTGCACTTTTAGGAAGCACTATTGACACAGTCAGTCCAACAGCATTAGGACTGCATCAGAACGGCGCGCGCAGTTGAAATTTCTCAGAAAGCCGCCGCTGGGGACACTGCGCAAGTCTGTTATTTGGAATGTTCAGGTAATTGAATAATGTTGCAAATGTAAGTAGGCGTGTCTATAGTACTGTTATGTTATTGATTAGGTGGTGATGGTAATACTACCTAAACAAGGGGTATCCTTAAGGTTCAATTTATAGAAAGAGCAGATTATTTAAGTGCGCAGAATATTGGGCAAACTACGGGCCGGTTATATTTCGATATGGAGTTCCCGTTATAATAATAAAGTTATTTAGTTTTATCTTGTGTTTGAATTGAGCAGACAGGCTAGACTCCGAGCTACTGGGCAGGTTCACCGAGCTGCACGTACTGCGCGCCCGGTGCGGCTGCGCATGGCTGCGGGAGGATTTTCTGTTTTACATGTCTTTTTTTGTTTTGTTTTATTCTTTTTCTATTACTACTAACCTAGTCATTAGTTGTCTCATACTAACATATCTATGGATTCGATTCTGAGAATAAATTATTATTATTTTATTTATTTATTATTTAATAAAATTAACAACGAAAATATAAAGAAAAAATATTGATCAATCATTGGTCTCTTTCGACACTATGATCATTCAATTGGTGTTGATTGGTCTCATTCGACACGTAATGTATGACCTGTTTATAAAATTTATTGCTGGGTGAATAATACCATTCCTTACAATGTAGAGAACGAAAGCTTCTTTCTTTCAAGAGGGATTTCCTATTCTCCCGAAACGGTCCTTTGTTACAAATAATACATTAGACAACTTACAGCAGATAAAGGCTGGGTCAGCTTTAATTAAAAGAAAGCTTATCTGTCCAAAAAAGGCATTAAAAAGCGCCTTGTATCTCATTCATCACCCAGATAGCCAAATGGAAGTTCCATTATAAAGTGACCGCGGTCGCTAAGACATTTGTATGACTGAAGGATCATTTTACAGTGGACGCTCTGTAACTACTGAACAAAGGAAAATTAAGCTCTGGAATTCAGTTTTTGTACAAACGAAATAGAGACTATAATTCTTTGTGGTTTGGATTTCGCAGATTTTTGATAACGAAAAGTTCAAAATGTAATAAAATCATAAAGAAAGTGTTTACCATGGACTACACATTGAACAGGGAACGGGCGGCAGCGCTCTCTGATATAGTAACCTTTTAATCTGCGATCTCCAACCCGCCTGCCAAGCGTGGAGATTATTGCAAAACCCTCCACTTAAGTGGAGGAGGCTTATAGTCCAGCAGTTGACTGTAACGGGCCGTTGATGAAGTTAATCTCGATTACAAGTTTGACTTCATTTCTGCACGCATATTCTCCTTGGATATTCTCAACAACATCCTTATCTAGGTTCATCTAGTCAACTACCCTCTTTAAGAAATTATAAAGATGGTGGCTGGAGCTTCTCGATCTCTATGTTTGAAACCGTTTCTTATTTTTATTTCGAACACATTTTCGCGCTCTTACGGTGAAGGAAAACACCGCGAGGATTTAAACATGGCGAAAAAAATTAAAACATTTTGAATGCGATGTTGACCAAAACCACCAGTAACGCACTTTATGTGTGAGAAAATGGTAGGTAGTAAAATTTGCTTCTTTTTTTTAAATAAAAAAACAGTTAAATTATATGGAAAATCAAGGCAAACAGCAAGTAGTTTTAAGTGAAGCGCTATAGTTCCCATTAAGTTGCCCTCCAACCTCAATAAATCCTGAGCTGTCAAAATACCCATTACAGCGGGCTTCACCTCAGTTTGTTCAATAAGCTGTTATTGACATACCATCAATTTTGAAAGCACTAACTTATAAAAGATTTAGTGAGAAAAACGCTTTATCATAACTCTTTTCTTATTGCTAGACGCTAAGGAATGTGTGATAATCGATTTTTTATTTTACTATACACGACGACGTATCAAACGTCGTCGGAGTCTCGCTGTTTTTTTTTTAATAAACATTAAGTAAATGTTTTTTTTTATTTTGGAAATTTTAATAAAACTTACTTTTCGATGTTAGGATGCCAGCAAAATCATTTGTTGTTGTACATGTTTCTCTTAAAATAAAATATACCTTCTTGAGGGTAATTTTCGTTAGTTCACAGACAGCCAACTTAATTTTAATAAGTCTTTCTCGCCTATCTGTCAAATGAAAACTCAAACTTCGTTCTGGCGCCACCTGCAATGCAGTTTTAATTCGGTGACGTCATCGTCTCCGCAATAATGCCCGACGCACGACAGGAAATCAGCAATATTGGACCCCATTTTCCCGCCGAACCGCACGCGCCACCCAACTGGTTCAAACTGGAAAACGTAGTAACCGTTCGTTGTCACGGTATACCGTCTGGCAAACGCGAGTTCTTTCTTCACCTGGTCCGTACAAAATAAAATGAGAATAGGATTAGGCGGTGAACAAAATAGCCCGTACGAGATTCACGTGAAATTAACTGACAGCTCCTCTTTATCTTATTCTTATTTTAATCGCATGTATTTAGTATTGTAATCTCGCAGCTATATACCTAGATATGGTGGCGTCGACAAGTTTGATGAATGGAGACAGCCTATTGAGCGAACGTTTATCTACTTATTGCAGCCCGTATAGAGCCTTACATTTCGTTACAAGTCACGACTCAGGACACTTACATATTCCGGTCGCAATATTGGTTGGAGGAAATAACTCTTGACGGATAGGATGTATAAAAAATGTACCATTCAAAGCAAAATAAAATATTACTCTCTCACATTTCGATAAATCTGAAGAGACAGAGAAATAAGGTAAATTAGAACGTAACATTTTTTGGAGTATCTAGCTACGTGCTTCATTAAAAGATATATAATAATTCGAATATCTTTATAAAAGTGTTATGCCCTCCACTACATTATTAGGCCTTATCAGATCGTAGTGGCCAGATTGTTTACGCCCCCTTATCTTCGAAAATGACCATAATATCAAATCTAAATAAAGATATTCCGTCGTTGCTTGAGCCTCCGGGTTTGTGCCGGACGGATGGTGCCGTGGTTGACGGGCAAGTGCCTTCTTTGGCATGAGACGTGCGTCAACACTTTTGCGACTTCGCTCCTTGGACGCACCATTCGGTCCGCCGGAGCGGCTGTGCTTAAGCATGAAAAATATTCAGCTCTGGAACAGAAATATTTATTTGTTCCGTTTGCAGTGGAGACGTCAGGTTGTTGGGGCAACGAAGCTAAAAGCAAACGTTTAAAGGAGAAGGGTTGTGACTCCCGCACCGGGTCATTCCTGGTGCAAAGGTTGTCCGTCGCCATCCAATGCGGCAATGCCGCGAGTGTGTTGGGCTCCTTTGCGCCGGGGATGGCAAGGGGCGGACTGACCAGGTACTTTGTTACCAATTTGATTTGAATTTTAAAACCAAGATAATTTTATTTTTATTTGACATTATGTAATAATTGAAATATTATAACTATATAAATAATTTACTAATAACTGAAACTACTAAACCAACTGAAACTGAAAATAATCACTCAACTATGCCAAGGCCGTAGAATATTTACGTAGCATAGCCTATCGCACTATATCATCACAGTGAACTGAAAGATCCACACAAGAAGTTGAAATATGGTGCACAATGGGCAAGGTCACAGACGTGTGGCTCACAAACACAATAACCATGTTTACTAATACCATAGCTAAAACGGCCCCTTGCTTCTCTTGTGATTTCAGAGACAGATTCAGATACATTAATACTTAAATAAGACCATATTTTTCGATAAGACTTAGAACTGAATTTCCACCAGAGCTGTAGATAGAAGGAGCTCGAGCGGTGTGCGGATAATCGACTGAGAAAAAATTATACGAAAAGTTGAATTTACTTATTTTTTTAATTACCATTTTCCTTGCTAACTACCAATAATCATAATAAAATATTATATAGTTATTTTGGTATGAGAACGGAAATCAAACCTTACTTGGGTGCCAGGAAGCATCAGACAGAAGACAGAAGCATCGCCATCTTCTTCATATTTAGCGTAAAGCACTGTACTGATAGACTTTAATGTTACCTTTTCGCAGTTATTTGTTGAATAAAAATAGGTCTACGGTCACCAAAGAAGACAATATGGAAGAAGAAATATACATCAGCCTAACGCTTTTACAGGAAAACATAACATAAGGTGATAATCTGACTGCGAAAATTTTTAAAGTTGTTAGTGAAGCCGACACTACAATTTCTACTGATACTGAAATAGGCTCAACCTCCAAGGTAACGACGAGTCACCAAGGCATCAGGATAAAAAAGTCCATCTCTGTTAGAAGCGTTACAACTAATTAGGCACACTTATTTGTAAGTGGTATTGAGCTCAAGGAACTTTCAGTCATGTATGTAAACGATTTGCATAAGCAATATTATGGTTGCACGTTCTAAGTGTTCTAAAGAGTCGCCAAACGGTCTAACAAGTAAAATCGATACAAGGTAAGGTAGGTAAGTACCAGAACAATGTCTCGTTAAAGATGATTCTACTCATGTTTTCATGACAACACAAAAATTACATTCGTAACATCCAAGAACAGACATTTTTTAAGGATTTCTCCAGTTACTTCTATTGACATCCCTCATCCAATTAATTTCTGAACAATTGCTTATTATTTAACCATAGAAGATTACTGGTTGGAGCTGAGACTATTTGAATTTCAGGTCACATCGTCATGGACCTCCTGTGGTGTCTGGTTGAAGTCTTTGTTGGTAGAGATGGTAATACATCACTAGTTACCCCCGCATTAGGTATACTAAAAAACTAGGAATAGCCAAATAAATTAAATACCTATACACGAAGAAAACGCAAGTTCGTTTTAAAACTAGAGACGTGGAGTGTTGCCCAATACACACTACAGAAAACAAGCAGACCGAGGAAAATTCAATGGGTAGTGATTTGTAAACTGATAGCATTGAGTCGTTCACTCATTCGTTTTGGTTTAATTTCGTTGCTAATTTGACTTTTGTTTAGGCACTCGTACCTACCTCATTAGGTAGAGTTTAACTCATAGTTTTCTAGAAGTTTCGGCGACCTACGACTATTTATCGCGGCCGTAGTTAATGGTGCGGTCTAGTAGAAAAATATAATATTTTACATTATTGAAATCAGAAAACAGATTTATAGTTTTTACCGATAACAATACAATGCTTAATACCTAGATGTGCTAAACAGGCAATAAAGAGTTTTCTTTACATTATGTACGTTAGTTGCTCAATATATAAAGTAAATATGTACCTATACGTACGAATGCAAAGGAACAAAACTACGTTACGGAAGAAACGAGTATAAACTTTGACAAGCAAGTGCAATATCTATGTAACTAATAATTCCTCCTGGATGCTCAAAAGTTGACTGGAAGAGATCCCCCACGGGATAAGTCCGCCTTTGCACTGTCAATTTTTCTTGTGACTTCTTATTAATTGTAATGTTTACTTTCATTGTGCAATAAAGTGTTTACATACATACTAATGCTGACATAAGTCAATTATTTTAACACTTTTTTGAATCTACGAGTATTAAGCACTAGCTGTCCGCCCGCGGCTACGCTCGTGTTGTGTAAGGTTTTCCCAGTATCCTGTGTTAATCCAGGTTACAACCTATCTCCATTCCAAATTTTATCTAAATCCTTTACTCGTACTTTAAGCGTGAAGGCGTAACAAACAATCATCCAACCAAATATATTTTCATATTTTTAATATTAGTGTGATGTGATGCGATATAATTATTTTCTAAGAGCTTCGAGCGACCTTCTTTTAGTTTTTGAAGTTGTTACTGCCACCTAATGACTGGAGAAATGGTTTACAGACTGTTGCGCCTGCTCCTCCAGTACGCTGTGCTGTGACTGACGTTGCAGTACTTGTAGTACCAACTTCCCTCAACCACCGCCGGAGATTTAGTCGTACTAAAAGTAAGTATATATAGGTACAACTCTTAATGTCAGCAAAAATATGGAGAAGAGAGACCAACCAAACCAACCAACAAAACGAGCCATATTTTAGGGTTGCAGATGTTCTGATAACCTATTAGTACCTACTGTAAGGTTCAGCCTCCTTTGTTGTTACTGGCTGTGAGTCGGTTTTTCCGATGTTCCGTAGTAAAAAAGGAACCCTTATAGTTTCGGTCTGTCCGTCTGTCTGTCTGTCTTCTCTGGCTTAGCTCAGAGACTCTTAGTACCAGAAGGCTGTAATTTGGCATGGATATACATATGAATCATGCCGACAAAGCTGAAGAATAAAATCTTCAAAAAAAATTTTTTTAGCGTTCCTCTGGTACACGTCAAGAGGGGGTTATTTTTTTTTTTCACGATTACCTTATAGTGTGAGGTATCGTTGGATAGGTCTTTTAAAAACAATGGGGGTTTGCTAAGATCATTTTTCGATGCTAGAGTAAGTTTTAGAAATATTCTGTTTTAAAGTGCTTATTTTTGTTAGTCATTTTTGTCCCCCCCCCCCCCCTCCTTGCTAAAACTATTTTTCGATGCTAGTTTACGTTTCAGAAATATTTTAAGTGCTTATTTTTGTTAGAGTCAAGTTCCCCCCCCCCCCCCCTTCCCCTACCAGCGAAACCGTTGTATTTGGAAATGTGAAAAAATTCACGGTAGTAATGTATATGATGAATTTAAAAGGAAAACTATCAACTTATGAAATGTACTTGTACTAGTAAGAAATTCGGTACAAATATCATAAAAAATACTTTGATAAAGTTTAAACTGTCTATGTAGTAAATTTAAGTACGAGAAAAGTAAAAAAAATGTGAAATAAGTAGGCTTGACAGGTTAACGAATAAAATACCAACTTTAAAATGTACTTGTGCTAAGTAAGAAATTCAGTACAAGTATCATAGAAAATGACTTGATGGAGTCCGTCTATGTAGGTAGTAAAAAGTAGGTATTAGAACAGTAAAAAGATTGCGAAAAAATAAAATCATAACATTATTTACAATAAAAATAATTTTAACAAAAAAATAGAAACCTCCTTCAAATTACCTTATATGGTTATCTCCACTAAAAAGTAACAAATAAAATAACATTCCAGATTGAACATGAAAAAAAATATTGCCAATATCCTCAATTAAGTAGATAGGTAGTGTATTAAGTAAATATTTAGAACTTTGCACTTCCTTTTGGAGTCGGTGCCAGCCAAAAATTGTAGATGACGAAACTACGAGTATTAATTTATCGAATGAAACCTACCCAGACTTTTTTGGTAGCCGCTCCTGTCGTTTTCCCTGCGTTTAGTCGGGTGCGGCATTGCATCCCGCGCAGCACAACAAAATATTATATCATAGACTATCAAAGAATTTTATTGATAGTCATATAGAAATATGTACTGACTTAACGACGACGACGACTTAAGACAGTTGCCCACGACTAATCGACGATTTTTTGGCTGGCACCGACTCCAAAAGGAAGTACAAAGTTCTAAATATTTACTTAATACACTACCTATCTCCTTAATTGAGGATATTGGCAATTTTTTTTATGTTCAATCTGGAATGTTATTTTATTTGTTACTTTTTAGTGGAGATAACCATATAAGGTAATTTGAAGGAGGTTTCTATTTTTTTGTTAAAATTATTTTTATTTTATGATTTTCAGTGTTTCATTCAATATATTTTATGTAAGTAATTAATCCTAACCTCGACACATATCCTATTATTTTTCTTCATTATCCAAAGCTAGGTTTTGTTATTTAACAGTTTCAGTACAAAGATATTATACTCTCGTATTTTTGGTATTTGCTTAGTTTAGGCTGCGTCTTTCGTGCTATGCAAGCGCGTTTAGTTGTTTATTATATTATTAATGATTGTTTCGAAAATAACATAAGTTAAACTGGGTAAGAGGCTACGAAGTAAGAGGTCATTTAGTAGTCCAGCTGGCCACTAAACTGACAATGCTAAGAGGAAAGAATAGCTTCGCGATCCTAACGAAATAGATATTTAGGAAAACATTTGCTACCGCTCGTGCGCTCATGCCCCCGGGAGAGAGAGCGAGAGCGTTGCAGCTCGCGACTGACAATAGGTACTTTTCTTGATGAAATTCCCATTTCGGGAGAAAACGGTTTCCAATAACTAAATTTCAACAAATCACTTTTATTTTGATGTCGATCGTTTCAGCACAATATATTCTAGGTTAATAGGTTTGGTATAAAAAAAAAATTGTTTTTGTTCAACAAACGGCTTAATTCGACACAGTTTTAATCATAAAAATTACGTTACTTGAGGTACCTATATAAGTTTGAATCTATAGCGAATTTTGTAAAAAAAAAATCTATAAACCTAGTCATTCATTGTGTCAATAACATACTAAAATATTATGGAGATTGGAAAATATTTAGAAGTGGAAAAACGTTTTCTCTTTTTGTATGGACGAGCACGTACTATTCTTCCCTCTTAATAAGCTTATAGTTTACCCCGATACTTGGGCTATTCGTAAGGAGTTTCAGGTTTGAGATGGTATCTTGAAAGTCTGTCGTTAGCTGATTACATACAGATAGTGAACGTAGGCTGGCTTCTTCTTTTTCTTCATATTGTGGATTGTAAGGTCGACAACCAACCTCACATACCCTCACACAGTTAATATAGTACCGGGCCCTTATCAAAACCCACTGACGAGAAACGACGCCTTCTGTAGATATTAGAGCCGAGACACATGGCTTAACGTGCCTTCCGAATCACGGAATCATCTTTCTTTTCAGACAATCAGGTGATTCGGGCAGCAATGTCCCAACTAAACTGAAAAAAGTCTCACAAGAACATTTTCGTTTAAGAGTGTCTTCACCGGGATTTGAACCCGAAACCTCCGTAAAGAGAGTAAAACACTCGACCACTCGGCCATAGAAGCTAAATTATTTGTGATATCCAATACAATATCCGAGCAGGTTCTTGTCCTGTCATGGTCGCCAAAAAATGTGATAAAATCGAATAATGTAATTTTATATGGAACAACGGAAACGTAGATTTTCAGCAAACTGACAAAACAAATTTATTTCGTTGCCTAGCAACATTCCACCACAAACGGTAACGCGCGCGATGCATGTTGCTATCACTGGTTGAGAAGTTTCCGCTTTTATCTCTTATTTCATCATCAGATTTTGACAAAAATTATATGGATCTATCCCTAAAGCACATTCTATCGAATGAAAAAAGAATCATCAAAATCGTTTGAAAACTGACTGAGATGACTAAAAGAATAGACGAATAACGACGCGAATGCTACATTCCGTTGAGGAATTTCCAAGTTTTACCTCATGTTCCACCATCAGATCTTGACGAAATTAATATGGGACCACCTCGAGAGTAAATCCTATCGAATGAAAAAAGAATTATTAAAATCGGTTAACAATTGGCGGAGATATCTAATAACATACATAAAAAAAAAATACAGACGAATTGAGAACCTCCTCCTTTTTTGAAGTCGGTTAAAAATAATTTCATAACCTATTTACCTTATTACCAGTCAGTTTTAAATGTGTAACAATCGCGAGTTGCCAATGGAACATTCGAATAAAACTATTTTGAATTTCGAATAAAGCGCACCGCGCCGCGCAAATTATGGCCCTGCGGGGCCTGCGCGCGGGGAGTCGATGTAACAAATAGAGTGGCAGCCGCGCTCATTAGCGCGAGCGACTAGATGCTGTTCGGATGTGCCTCGAAATCCTACCTATTAGATTGCAATTATTAGCACTTTGAATATTCAAAATTTTTGATTATTTTTGTTAGAATTAAGTATACTAACATATGAAAGACTTGAAATTACAAAACTGACTATTTCTCTTTCAATTCCAGTTAGATATTCCATAAACTATTATAATTTGTTAAAGTGCCCATTTTTGTTAGAGTCAAGTGTCAAGGGGGCCTACCAGCGAAACCGTAGTATTTTGAAATGTGAAAAAAAAAATTTCAACATCAAGTAGGCTTTACAGATTAACGAATTATAGACCATCTTATAATATGTACTTGTACAAGTAAGAGATTCGGTAATAATATCATAGAAAATTATTTTGATGAACGTTAGCAGTCTTAAACAGGTACCTAAGTAGTATTGGACAACTACGGAACCCTACACTTTGCGTGGCCTGACACGTGCTTGGCCGGTTATTATATTTCGTTCTATCTCACAACCTTTTACGGTAGAAGAACTGAGTTGCGAGACTTGGTTTTTTTACAAGTTATGTTTTTGATGGCATAATATTATTTGAGTCGATATAATTGTATTTCATTGCAGCTGCTCACGCCAACGTAAATTTTTATGAAAGCATCATTTCAAAGAGCATAAGTTTGGTTTCCTTTTCATTACGTCCAAATGCTAGACAAAAGTTCAAAGCTCCACAATAATCGGTTCTGTGCTGCCTGCATTATTCGATATTCGTATTATTATTTGTTCCTTGCACATGTTTTACCACTGAGGTTCAATCAACCTGTTAAGACAACTGGCTAATTAGTTCGCAACAAACTGGAAGCAATTATAATCTTGTATCTTTATAAAAAAAGGTCCCTGCTGTCTCATTTACGAGTAGCTACTCCTAAAGATATATCTAACTATACTCGTAGAATCATCTATTGGTTTTAGCTATTTTTGTTTTGCTATAGAACAAAGCGGAGAGCCTTAATGAGTTCGTGTTCCAATAACAAGCCAGTCCTTTCTTTCCAGATGAATAGTCAGCCTTCTCTGTCATTATATTTGTCTCTTTTGCTGCTTTCAAAGCAAAACCGATATACAAGTACATAACGCAAATAATACATAACACAATGAACCTGCATTCTGTTAATTACATTTTATGCAAATATCTTGATCGATCATTGAACTTCCAGTGGTAAGTTGAGTATGGGTCCGTGTATTTGGCAGTGTTTTACATGTTAGATGGGGAATCCTTTGCATTAGTTATCTTTCATTATTATATGGTAAATCGCTAAATACAGGGGGGGCACAGAGAACATAATAGTTGTCGCAAACAAACGACGACACCGGTGCGCGTCATGATATTGTGCTAAAAGACGTGGTAAGACCCTTTAAAATACTTACCAAGAATTGTTTATTTAGACAGAGTAGGTATATTGAGAAAGTTTTGAAACTACGATAATATATGCAATAAAACACCAATCTTACGTATATAGATATTAAGCAAGAGTGCCCACAATAGAGAAGCCTCGCTCCCCTTAATGAGCCCGCGTTCCAATAACGAGGCAGTCTTTTCTCTCCAGATAGATAAATACTAGCAGTATTCTTATGCCTCATGCTTCATTTGCTCCTGGCTAGATCTAGATTGTTTTTATGTCTTTATTCTTTTCGGAGGGAGACGTGGTGTGGGACGCCCCCCTGCCAGGTGGACTGATGACCTGAGGAAGGTCGCTGGTGATGGCTGGATGAGGAAAGCGGGTGATCGTGAGATTTGGCGTGCCCTTGGGGAGGCCTACGTCCAGCAGTGGACTGCAATAGGCTGATTGATCGATTCTTTTCGTTAGATTTCCGAGTACTTGCCTCGATTATCGATTTAGCTGGTTTAACACTGCGTGCGACAGATTTTCATGTTAAAGATTTACTTTGTTTTTTTTTTAAGAATAGGATAGGTAGGAAATGCGGCGCACTATCCGATGTTAAAGTTACGCGAACCAAAAACGGCCTTGGCGGAAATCGAACGCGGGAATTTTATTCAAAGCTTCTTTTTTCAGAGCTGTCAAAACTACATTGCAATTTATCTCCCGTCATTGGCATCGTATCCTCTAATACTTTGGCTTAACGAGTGAAAAAGTAAACGTAAGGACGTCATAATTCACCCGGCGAACTCAATTTTGGCGGGAAAGTCTCATTAATTTTCCACCAACAACGACCCAGCCTACCGTTCTGTTCCCAGATTGGATTACAAGGGTAAAAAAAGTTCCACCGATAAATATATAATATTTTTAAGCCAGATTAAATTGAAGAGATATGTACTTAAAAATAGGTAACTACATGGCACCGCTTTTTATTATTATCCAAGTATCTTTACTTTTACTTATTACAGTTTAGTCCCGAAATGCTAGAACAACTAGGTCGATTGTCGACCATACACACATAACACATGATGAAAAAGAAGACCTAGATCTATCGATCGTTTTTAATTGATTACATTTACTTTAATGATCGATACTCAATAAAATTTAGCTAATTTACATAACGTTACCCAACATTTAAAATTAGGGATAGATGGATAGATAATCTTAGCTGCTTAGTCGTTCTTTTCTGAGTTAGCTGACTTCTCACATCACAGTAATTTTCTACTACCAATAAGTAATAAATACTAAAAAATAAATAAAATAAGTCGTTCATTATTATGCGAAAATGCATGGATTTATAATTAATTTAACATACTTCATTGTAGAAATACAAAATTTCAAGCAAATAAAAGGTCACTAACACAAAAAAGAAATCCGCTAAAAATTTTAAGTGTATCAATTTGCAATGATATGAATAAGATTTACTATGAAACATGTTAGTTATTAAAGTTTAATTTGGTTACATGATTAGATGGTTTGGGGCTATTATGCTGTAACATCAATTTTTTCGTTTACATGCTTAGTACCTTTCTACCAAAGTTACGAATTATATTATGTAACAGAGCGACAAGACCGATATCATCAAAATTTCTGGTGGTTTTCTTCATGATATTTGGAAAGAACACGCTCTCGTGATCTCATAAAGCTGAGTCATAGAGGGCGCAATCGGCCGCAGCAGTTTTTATGGAGGAGTGAAAATCGCCAAAAATGCTCGTTAAATTATTATTTAAGTCTGGTGAACGATTTTGCTATTAACGTGTGGACTACAGTCGATGGACTGAGTATCGGGTATATTGTAAAGATGCAAAAAAGTGGCCGAAGAAACTTTTAAGGCCGCCAAACTTCCCCATTTTTCGAGTGGTCTTAAAAGTTTCCTCAGCATTGCGTTTTAACAATATACACGATACTCAGTCCATCGAGGACTACACGTTAATAGCAAAATCGTTCACCAGACTTAAATGATAATTTAATGAGCATTTTTGGCAATTTTCACTCCTCCGTAAAAACTGCTGCGGCGGATTGCGCCCTCTAAGACTCAGCTTTTAGAGATCACGAGAGCGTGTTCTTTCCAAATATCGTGAAGAAAACCACCAGAAATTTGGATGATATCGGTCTTAAGACGGGCGGACGTACTAGTATGAACGTGATGTGACTGAGTAAATTATTTTTCGATTAGACCAATCAATCGATGTTCCAGTTGGATTAACAGTCCCGCTCATTTAGATCGTATTTGTACGAATTTTACAGCTCATTTACACAATTACAATACAGCCGATTCTTATCTCTCTCTAAACCTACAGTTAAATTCGTCATATCATAAGAATAGTGAGCGACAGGAAATTAACGGTTTTAGATCTCTTAATATAGAATTTGGTCCACAACAGGTAGTTTTTATAGACCCCACTTAATTCTTTCTAAAATTGACAACAACGCGCTTAATAGGGTATCGGACTACTTTTTTTTTATATTAATCCAAACTTCTTAGTTTCTGCTATCGAACACTAAAAGAATTTTTGCTCTATCTTTAAAATTGACCGAGTTATAAAGGTTTGAAATTCAAGATTAGACAGAGAGGCACATACCCACATGTGACGTCATTTGTTAGTAACGCCATAATAATCTCCATACAAAAAATCGTTTTTGAAAGACAGACATATTGAAACTTTAAAAAATCACTGTAAATTAGTTTTTCAACCGATTCTGTTTTTTCTTCACGAATCGTCTGCTATTAATCTATATTTTAAAAATAATTCATAAAATATGTAAAAACAGTCCGATCCCCTATTTAGATATCGTTTTATCAAAACATTTTCTTTCATCTCCTATTTCTTTTGTTACACAGAAAAGCAAAAAGCAAGCGCGAAGTACATTGGCGGCTATTTTAATTTAAGCAATAGGCTGCGTGTTAAAAATTACCCTGCCTTCCCCGGCTCTGTTATGAAGTTCTATAGCTAATATAATACAGTCAAGAGCATATCAAAATTTGTATTTATTGCTGTAGCCATAGGTCACGATCGCGAATTTTAAAAGCTTGGAAGTCCTAAACTTGATGTGCTTTTAACTGTACTAAAATGTGAAAATATTACCAAACATATACATATGCTTCTTACTGTTAAACCTTTGGAATACATATAGGTACATGCTGTAGACAATCACGCATGCAGTACAGAATGTTAGGACAGCACAGAATTTATATTTATAGCCTGTCATGTTGTTGTTAATTATGGCAACATTTTTTCTTGTTTTTTTATAGGATTTCAGTTCTTCTTTCGGTTGACAAGGACGGGGCCAGGAATGGGGACTGGAAAAGGTTAAATTTATTTATTAATATGGATTTAAGGTAAGAATGAGACCTCGCTATTCTATCATGTATGGTGATGAGAATAAATTAATTAGGTCTCTTCTGTTGAGCAAATCTATACAATAATTAGGGCTACAAAAAAAATGGTTAATTATAATTTATGGTGAATAATAGTACTACCTATGTAATTTCTTTATCTTATGTTAGTTGTCATATAAAAGTTATGTTCATATGGTTATCTACACCAGTAGTGTTTGTGTGGATACTAAATTACTAAAATATATATAAGTATCAGTTTAATTCAATTTTATATGAGCAATTTCAAATAAACTATTAGGTAGTTGTTAAACAAATACTGGTAATGGTTGTTTGATGAACACATTAAAGTGGTGTGTATATTATTATAATAACTACTATTTCTGCTAAATTAAGTATACAACCAACATTTACCAATGTTAAATCTATGTTAACAATACAACCAGGTACCTATCTCACTGTACAAATGACACATAGCAACCCACCAATAAATTAGTTCTACATTTTATTGTTATCACAAACTGGAAGGATGTTTGAACTGCGATAGGGGGTTTCACATGATCTTTTGGTGATTGTAATTCATTTTATGTATTTTATATGAAATAGTGATATCGTGGTGCTTTGCTTTTATAGATTTACAAATATCAACAACCGTATGTAATTCAACTCACTTTGAATTATTTTCAAATAAAAAGTGATGTAACAATCAAAGATTATCACTAGGTATATTTAATTATCAACCAAGAATGTTTATATTGACTTTTTCTTACAAAAATAAATCATAAAGCAAAATTGTTAATTATTTATCTCTACTAAGAATTGCACAAATATGTTTTTATAGTAGGTAACAATTATTGAAGATTAAAACTATTTTGTATTATTGTTACCGCAGAGTATTTACATGACCTTTTCTTGAAATAATCAAATTATATAAGTGTTAAATTATTTACCATACATACCATACAAAGAAATATTTTATAACTTTCTATCATGAAATAGTATGATAACTCTTTTGACTCTTTGTCGGTTGTCGACCTAACAACTCACACGATGAAGAAGAACTCTTTAAAAGCTTCCGAGAGCTACATTGGAAGTCTGAATTACTGTGATGTCAGTTACATTCGGTCAGAAAGTTAAGTGTGGAATTTTTTGAGACTAACAAAAGACATCCTATGCCTAGTTATGAAACAATTCTAAACCAACACTTGTGAAGGTCAATTCAATATGGTTCAAACAGTAACATGCTAAGCTTCTAGTGTTGACAAGAGTTAAATAAATTGGATTAGATAAAACTCAAGGGCAAAAATTGGTTACACAAAATATATGAGAAGACTATAAACATAAAAAGTTAATGTTATTATGAGTTGCAGTGATTATAATAGTAGGAAGGCAGAAGGTATGAAGAGAATAATAATAATTATTATACTCATATATTTAGGTATTCTAAGAGTAGGTAAATAGGTATTGAAGTTTGTAAGAACATTTTATTTTTAAAATGTAAGTCATGTATAATTACAATTATGATGGCTCGATAATTCGTATGATTATAAAAGGCAACAATATATAAATAATAAGTAGAAGTGTTTTATTTTGGTATATAACACTTTTTCTTTAATTATGTACCTGAGTAACTTGGTATCTAAGTTGTTTACGGCAAAGTGAATTCTAAAAACATTGTCAGACTTCCTCCTCGAAGTAAAAAATATTCTTGAAAATTCATACGGTTGTTGTCGAAAACGAACGACGCCGACACATGTGCGATTATTTTTATTAAACGTTTTCTTGTGAGGAAGCTGCCTGGGGGGATTCCCACTTACCTTTAGGAGAGTCCAATAATAAATTCCAAGCAAGTTGCGCTGAAGCGGGAACAAATTTACACAAAAAAACTGGTCCGTCGATAAAATTGCACTGATCGCGTTTTTTCGACCAAAATATCGTACAGAACTCGCTCTGCTGGATCTTCACACAATTTTTCACAATCTGAATTGATACCAAACACGATTTGAAAAGGGAAAACGAGTGAAAGTGCGATGTAATTATTTACTGCATGGAAAATAACACTATCGACTTGTTCGCCGTCTGCCGCAGACCGCAATTCTCAACTGACATTTCGCAAGCAAGCTCGGCGCTCGCTCGCTCGCTCGAAGACAGACAGAAGCAGTGTTGCCATGGCCAAACTACAGTTTAAATTATCTACGGTTTAAATCTACTTCAATAAACAAACGATAAATTTTTAAAATTTGGTTTTGCTAGTAATTTCTCATTTTGTTATCGTAAGTCATGTTTATCTTAACAATAACTACGTCTTACGCATCAATGTTCGTGGTAAAGCTATCACAGCTTTTTTCAAGTGCTACCGCGTGGGTGTGGAAAGAGTTTGAGTTTGTTTGTCAAGTTTTGTGCGTGACTGTTACTTGAACATAAATAATAATAATAATCAAAAATTAGGGTGCTCCTATCGCATATAGTTATGATATGACCAATCCGTAGTCATAACATTATATTAGCTAAGAACATGGGGAAATTCTGCAACTCGTAAAAAAATAATGAAACAAGCATAAAGATAGATTGAGCGGACAAATTATGGGGCAACAGCTTGCTAAAACTTTTTTTTATTAGCTGTCGGAAAGCTTTTCATACTTCCAATACTAACAACAAACTCAGTAAACGATATGCATTAAAAGTCATTAAGTAATGGCAATTGATACGGCTTGAATGGCATCTAACTGAATTGCAACTGCAATGACAATGACTATACGACTTATTTGTTATATTCGTGCATTATTCATAGGATCCTTACAATGTCAAATTTACCAATATTATTAAGTATGCACGTTAAATGGCAACATTGACAGACGTCATCCACCTCTGTAACGTTCCAATGTACGCGAAAATTTAGAACATTTTTTTTAAAAACGTAAAAGTTCATGAAATATTATAATTTCTCCAAAAAATATAGAACCATGTTTTATAATAATTTATTGTGCTCAATTTATATTCTGATCTATAAGGTTTACTGGTAGATGACACCATACAAAAAAAATAAAAATAAATCATTGCTGTGTTTGGATAGCACTTGGGAAGGTAAATAGGGGATCGGACTGTTCACCATATTTTATGAATTTACCATATTTCATGAATTATTTTTAAAACGAATTTACAGTGATTTTTTTAAAATTTCAATAAGTCTGTCTCTTTCAAAAACAATTTTTTGTATGGAGATTAATGGACAAATGACGTCATATGTGGGTATGTGCCTCTCTGTATAATCTTGAATTTCAAACCTTTATAACTCAGTCAATTTTAAAGGTAAAGCAAAAATTATTTTAGTGTTCGATAGCAGAAACTAAGAAGTTTGAATTTATAAAATAAAAAAGGTAGTCCGATCCCCTATTAAACACTGTAACAGCCATGATCTGCAGTTTTTTTACACGACTATCCCAAAAAAAGGAATGTTATTTATTTTTTGTTTTGTATTGTTCGTATATAAAGCAGCTCTGACTCTGTCCAAAGACGTACGAAAAGTTATTTAATCCGTGGTAGTAATAAACACATATTAATACACATATTAATACATATTAATACTACATATTAATCTCATTATCTACATTGAAATTAGTTGATTATTATTTATACTGCGCCGCCGTGGTGTTGATAGTTGATATATTTTAAATTCCGGTCTAAAAATGTCTAAATCACACGCAACAAATTGGTTAGTAGATGAGGCGAATAAAAAAACTACAATCAGTGAACTACTCTACACATAAAAGCCAACACTTCCCTACGCATACTTATAGTAGGTATTTTTTAAAACGACTATATTAAGTTAGGTCCTTTCAGAAAACTAAATCCTCAACTAATATTATAAATGCGAAAGTTTGGATGTTTGGATGTTTGTTGCCGAATCACGCTTCAACCACTGGACAGATCGGGATGAAATTTGGCACACATATAGGTTAGGTCCTGGAATAGGACATAGGCTGCTTTTTACTGCGGTAAAGCATTTCATTCCCAAGGGAAAACTCATTTAAAGCGGGCGAAACCGCACGAGGAGAGCTCGTGACTTATTTTTATAGAATCTGGTTGGGTACATAGGCAGGTCATACGAAATCTTATTGAAGGTATTCCGTAGTGGCTTTTCATCTAGGACTACTAGGATATGGGTGAAGAGTTGGTGGTAGGTCACGTTCACTACTTGGTACTCCAGGGTAGACAGTCCTTCGTGCTTGAAGCGGTGTTTTGCGGTGAGCAGCAACGTCCTGGAGAATGAAATCTTATAACAATGCCGTTCATCATTTTCATATCCTGAGGATTGAAAGTCTTGAAGGTCGATGATCAACCTCGCTAATCTAATTATTGGGACCTGTGACCCCCCTGACATGGCTTAACGATTGCTTTTAAAGATAAATGGCCCGGGACTAACCACGCGTCTTCCGAAGCTTGTGACGTCTTCGTAGCCTGGTTGGTAATACGCCTTTGAAGCAGAGGGTCGCGGATTCGAATCACACAAGGACAAACATTCGTGTGATGAGTGTTGGCCTTTCTATTTATGTAATGTACATCAACTTTCTGATAGCCAATTAGTTTTTCATTTCATTGTTTTACATTAAATGTTGTTTTATGAGTGTTTTGGTGTTGATATTTAATGATAAATGTGAATAGTAAGGATACTCAAACTGGGCGCAATATAATAAAGGTTAGTTTTTACAACTTCTACATGATATATTTTACCTGTAGTATCATAGCTTTTGTAGGGTACTATGTATGTAACCATTTCAATTTAATTATTTACTATAAGTTTTCTCACAAGTGTATTGAAAAACGTCGTACAACGCACGGATCTTGGGTTTTATAACAAGCTAGTGACATTACAAACTCGTTGTTAATATGCCACCTACGATCCTTGTATCGTAATGTACTATTTTTTTATTATTATTGTATACGGTTATAATGTACCTATAGTATAAGCCTAGACTTATTTAAGGTAGGTATAAAATTTGTATTAGAGCGTGATCTCGCCATCAAACGTAACAGTTTGGCGAGTAGAATTAAGCTTATAAAAATTGTACTTACCTTGCGATAAATAAAAAAAAAAGTACAAGCTCTGCTTAGTGTGGGATCAGATGGCCATGTATGAGATGTCCCCACATAAAAAAGGAATATTTTAATAGTACGTGACGTTCCAATACGTTTGAGAATAGCTGACGTACTTACCAATTAATATCATCTTGATTAAATCCTTTTGCATGAGGCAGCTGCACGAATCTTGAAATATTTTTGTTATTTGTCGTAACCCGTAATCCCGCGGTGCGTAGCCTAAAATATGTCAATATTTATGTTTTTTTTAAATGTAACATCAGGCTGTCTGATTGCCTTATTTCCACGGCTCTGCCTAATTTGAGACCAGAAGCCATGTGTAAGTTGTTTTTTCAATATGATGATCGATATTCGTCAATATGTCTTTTCTTTTCATTATTATCTGTTCTTTTTACAAGCTTTTACTTAACTTTAAATACTCGAACGTTCTTATTATCAAGTCAAGATTAAATCTTTTGAGCAACCACTTCCTCTCAAGTTTATTATGACTTTGAAATGCATGCTTTTTCAGTTATACTGCACTAAAATAATGGAATTAAACTGACGTTGCAGCTACTCGTAGGAGGAGACATCCTCATGAGGCCAGGCCAGCACTCAACAGCTTGTAGCATGGACTCTAAATTATGATTTACTACTAAAAACTTAATTGATTTCAAAAGTTTTTAAAACTACATACGACAACTACTACTTTATTTGTTTCATTAATAAAACAACAGTGATAAAGTTAACTACCGTGCTCAAGCGTAGATAGCAAAACTGTATCATCATCATCCGCGTTATGAGTAAAAACTCATCATCATCATCGTGTGGGTCACTTACAAGTTCGACGACCTTTTTTACTATAAGAGCGTTTTATTATCACGTTCTGGACTCGAACCTGCATCCCCACAAACTTGCCGAATCGAGGTTTATTGTGTGAGTGACGGGTTCGCGTTTAAAAAAGTCACAAAGCACTTAACACTTGCATTTTGTCTGTAAACGCTGTAGTACTTGTAAATCACACATAACTTCAGCAACAGTTTAATCAGTTTAATCCGGAGAGGCTTTTCTACCATAGAGCACATCCATACTGTCAAGCAATTGATGGAGAGAAGCAGAGAATATAACCAGCCCATGTGTTTCGCCTTTGTAGATTACGAAAAGGCATTCGACAGCGTCGAACACTGGGCTGTGTTTCATTCTCTTCATCGTTGCGGAATTGACAAAAGATATGTGGACACTCATTCGAACCTGCATAGTAGCGTACTATGCAGGTTCGAATGCATGAACCTACAGGGGTCAGGTATCACTGAACAGAGGTGTACGTCAAAGTGACACACTCTCCCCCAAGCTCTTCACAAATTTAGAAGGCATATTAAAGACTTTTTATTGGGATGAGAAGGGAGTCAATATAAACGGCACCTTTTGTCACACCTTAGGTTTGCGGACGACCTCATCCTAGCTGCTGAAAACGTAACAGAACTCCAGAATAATCAAACCGTCCCGTTTTTATTACCAGGTGGTGAGTGTTTATGGCGTCAAGGCCACGCACCATCTGATCGCGGCCATATGGTAAAATAGATACCTTATGTACATGTCCGCATCCTCGTTGCCCCAGCCCCAGCCCCGATACAAGTTGGAGTGACCATTCACTCGTTCGTACTGCTGTAGAGTCATTGCAGCCACTCCACCGAACCGTCGCCGCCCAGAGTCACTCATGCTGAAATCAAGAGATTTAGTCTGGGTTAGGGGAAAGCTCGTCTGCTTCAAACTGGTACCAGGAATGGACCTTTGAAACACTGATGGTTAACTCTCAGAGTTATGATGCGGGATGAGTAGGTAAGGGAGAACACCGATAGGTTCTTATTTCACATTACATGCCTTATATTAAAGTTTATATTATGTACATTACATTACTTTTTATTTCACTTCAATACATACAATATTACCAAAGTTATGACCGCGAGAAGTTCCGAGCATGTGACGTCATATGCAGGCGGTTGCGGGTGGTGTAATAGGAACGTTGCGTGCATATTATGACGTCAATATGAAGTCACAGTCACAGCTACCACTCACCTAGTGCGGAAGTGTGCACTTTGATCGTTAATAACTCAGTCATTTTTAAAGATAAAAAAAAATAAAAACAGTATTTTTTGTAATTTTTTATAGAACATTTTGGCATTTTCAGCTAAAATCGTTGGTCAGACCAGACCCATTCGATAGGGGTTGATCGAGTAGGTCCAAATCTCAGAGGAACAAAAGACGATCGCTTCGGCGACGCGCGTCAGAAATCTTTAGTCCAAATAAGTAATAAAATCCAAGATGGCGAACACTTTCTTCGGCTGGTGTCGATTTTGGCAAGAAAGAAGCCATAAATCCTTGATGGCAGCCATATAGCCAATAGTGCACCTTGAACGTGTTTATCAGTTTAAGTACTTAGGACACATAGTCACTGATACACTTAAAGATGATCAGGACATTGAGCGGGAGAGGAGGGCTCTGTCAGCTCGTGGGAATATGTTGGCACATAGGTTTGCCAGGTGTTCAGTTGAAGTAAAGCTTACCTTGTTTAAAGCTTTTTGTCAAAATTTCTACACTGGCAGCCTATGGGTCAATTACACACAAAGGACATACAGGGCTCTCCGGGTCCTCTATAACAATGTCTTTAGGGCCCTAGTGAGGCTTCCCCGCTACTGTAGTGCCTCAGGGATGTTTGCCGACGCTAGAATTGATGACTTCTTTGCAGTCATGAGAAAGAAATCTACATTCCTGGTGAGCAGGGTGCGGGCAAGCTCCAATAGGATTTTGAAAATGGTTGGGGGAAGATTGGATTCTTTGTTAATGGAAAGATTTACTTTTTTACATGTAACTCGTGTAGGGGTTGGCTGATTAACAGCTGTCTGTCACAGTATGCGGTCTGTCACAGTTCTCTCTCCTAATATTAACTTAGGCTTAAGCACTACTAACACAATTATGGATTGAAAAGTCTGTTTCGTGGAAATTTGAAACAAGAAGCATTGTTTTTCTTAGGATATCATTTAAGGACACTCTTGAATAATTAATACAAATACCCCAACCACACCCAGTACTAAAATATGCCCAAAAATAAATATATTATAAACTCACTTGTTATAAGACGCATTTGTGAAATAGAGAGCGCTGCTCATCAAGCGAGGGTATGTAGAACAGGAGTACATGATGTGAGGGTTCAGGGGAAGCAGATCAACGTCGTGAAGAATCACGCAGGGCCAGTCACCAAGCTTCTTCATCACTTTGAAGCCCGCGTTGAGCAGTCTGCCTTTGTTAAATCCATTGTTATCTAGGTTTTAAAAAGAGGTAGTGTTTAGTATGGAAATAATATTTAGAATTATTGTAAATCGTCCTGGAAAATTAAAGTAAATTAAATATTTCGAATAACATAGTTTATTCGTCCAAGACTATATAAAATCAATAACCTAAAATTACAAAGGATTTGTGATACACTAGCGGCTACGCTCGCGTTGTGTAAGATTTTCCCGTGGGAATAAGACTTTTCCCATAAAAAGTATCCTTTGTGCTAATCCAGGGTACAAACTATCTCTATTCCAAATTTCATCTCAATCCGTTCAGTAGTTTTTGCGTGAAAGAGTAACATACATATAAATTCTCGCGTTTATAATATTATACTAGTGGTCCGCCCGCGGCTACGCTCGCGTTGTGTAACATTTTCCTGTGGGAATAAGGCTTTTGCCCGTAAAAAGTATCCTAATGTTAATCCAGGCTACAAACTATCTCCATTCCAAATTTCATCCAAATCCGTTGAGTACTTTAAGCGTGAAGGCGGGAATCTAAACATATATTTTCACATTTATAATATTAGTGTGATATAGTAAGGAAGTAAGGATAGATAGGGTTTACTACGTCGTCGTCGTCACTACGATAAATGTTTAGACACAAGCACACGCAATTAAGGCTTGTTCTTATTACACCGCAGCGCAGGAGTTTATATTCTGAGCATCACACAAAAAGGTAATGAAACCGAGTTACCCTGAGCTTTAGGCTACACGAAGCCGACAAAAACCAAATATTTCTTTCTGAGATGTTAAACCTTCTGTGAGCTTAGTATAAATTTAAAGTATCAGATATTTTGAATAAAGAGACAAGATTTTTTCTTATATCTATTCTTCTCTTACATAAATTAGACCCTTTGCGAGCTGCCGCTGCTGTGCTGTTCTTTTATCTATACCAAATCATGACATCGGCAGATAAAGTAAAATTACAAGAAAGCCTAATGGCTAGTTTACACGTATTAAGTTGTTTAGTAGTTAACTAAATTTTAACTTAATTTTAAGCAACTTAATGCGTGTAAACAGCGAATTTAGTAGTAAGTTGCAAGTTAAAATTTAGTGTGCAAGTAAACAAGTAGATTAGAACTTTTTCTATTTTTCGGGTAAGCTGGTGGGCGTGGCCTGTCACTTGACACGTTTGGAAAGGCGCGATGTAGTTAATTTTAAGTTAAATGCGAAGTGCGAAGTTAAGTGCGAGTGTTTTATGTTTATTTTTTGGATATATTTTAATATATATTATTATATAGGTATAAAAACATTAATGATTAATATATTATCAATATTAAATATTAATCATAAAAAAAAAAAAAAAATTATATAAAAATAAATATTTTATTATACTTTATTATTTTATATATAATATTTATTACAGATATGAATTCGCTGTTGATCGTCCATCTTGGGCTAACTAAAGAGCTTAACTACTAAAATGACGTGTAAACACTTACTTAAAATTTAGTTGCTACTTGACAACTTAATACGTGTAAACCAGCCATAACTTAAGGGGCAAACAATGGCTAGATTAGCCACTCAACGCGTTTTAGTTGAAAGTTCAACCGACGCACTACAGAAATAACCTTTATATTAGCGTGCGATGCTTCATGGTATTTACGTCCGACACTGCGCAGGAATCGTGCGAGAAACTAGTTTTTTTTTTTTTACTTTTTTCTTTAACTACCAATGATTAATTATTTTTTTACACGGATTAAAGATAAATGAATTGTCAATAATATCCCGTAGGAACCGTGTCCGCGTCTGTTGTAGTTTAGAAGCAGTATCGAATTTAACAATAGCTGTTCAGTTCGACTTCAATGGCGTTTTTGGTATAGTATTTAATGTTTTTAATAAAAATCTGTCAAAAGTTTATTTATCCAAGTTTAATATAAGATAAGATAAGAGATAACTTACTATAGATTATTATGCCACCTACCTACCTTAGTTTTTACTACCTTATAAATAAAAATGTAATTTATGTACCACCTACTGTGTCATTGTGTACCACATACCGAGTTGTTCGACGACAAATATCCGATACTCCAGCTTCTGAGCCATCAGGAATGGGTGTATGTTTATAAGGAAAGTTACTAGGTTATCTAGACGTTTCCTGTAATTAAGGTATAAGAATCATCAACAGCTGATATACGTCCCCACCAAGGGGCCTACCTTGGAGCAGGGTGATTAGGCCATAGTCAACCACGCTCGCCCAGTGCGAATTGGTCGACTTCAGACACATCCTTTGAATTTCTTCGCAGGAGTGCGCAGATTTCCTCTCGATGTTTTCCTTCACCCTAAGAGCGCCGAGTATCCCTATGCCCATTATGTCAAGTGTCCTTATGTCGAATCTCCCTGCGCCCATAATGCCGAGTCTCCTTTAAGTAATGAATCAGAATGGATAATTATCAAAGAAAATAATTATCTTGATAATTTCGCACCCTGACTTGGGGAGTAATATTAGTACCGCAATAACAATGAGCGATAGCATCCGTTAATTCATCCAATAGAAAGTAGTATCACTGCTTTTGACAGCGCAAGAACGAAGCTTTTTAACCCTGCATTCCGAGACGCGCTGAAATCGATTAAAGTACCCGTAATCGCGTTCCGAATCACTGTCAGCCATACGTTTTTCTGCTTTTTCCGATCGCTGACAGCGCTGAAAGTCTGATTCGGAATGCGCCCTTTATAAACTCTATTTTGCCACTAGCGGTCTGCCCGCGGCTACGCTGGCGTTGTGTAAGATTTTCCCGTGGGAATAAGACGTTTTTCTGTAAAATTCAGTGTTAATTCAGGGTACAAACTATCACCATTCGAAATATCCAAAACCGTTCAGTAGTTGAGGCGTGAAAGCAGAACGAACATCCAAACATTCAAATACTCTGTTATTAAAACTTAGGTTTCTTTTATTTACAAAATATTACATTAGGGTAAAACAGATAGGTATACAATAAAAGAAAAAACAGACAAGAAAAATTATAATAGAAAAGAAAAATATACACAGTAAGTATTGCAGCATTACTGCAGGTTTTTTAATAACCTTTTTGGTATGATTCTTTTTTCTTTTGGCCGGTTTTTATGTCACTTATTCAATTCAATTTTCTTGGTTTGACCTTTTTTTAAATGGTCTATTATTTCTGAGTGTGTCAGCTGGTGATTAAAGAGCCGAAATTTCTTGCGTAAATACGTAACCTCTGAATTATCATAGTAAATATTTCGTGATTTTAGAAGAGTTTCGTGGTCAATACTGTACTGTATTGTGGGTAGCCGTCAGTTCGCAATAAACCGTTGTAAGCGTTGGCTGTGTTTATATTGTTCTATCCCCGAAATACCACAGGTTAGCTAGCCCTTTTTTGAACGCTACAGTATTTTCAAATAGAAAACATCTTCCAAACAGATTCAAATACTTATATTTTCACATCAGACTAATATTATATAAAAATGTGAAAATATATTTGGATGTTTAGAAATAGTTTGTACTCTGGATACTTTTTACAGGAAAAAATCTTGTTCCCACGGGAAAAAACGCGAGCGTAGCCGCGGGCGGACCGCTAGTTTATAGGTATATATAATATATTAGTGTGAAGTGTGATTTATTCTACCAGAGCTTCACCTGTATGGTACGAGAATTGCCACTTTATGTCTGGCCCAGCAATCGGCAGGTCTATAGTGTCCTCCAAGGTCTACCATTGGGTATAGGTCTTTCAAAGACCCGTTAAATGAGGACAGATTCAACGTTATGTTATCTGAAAAGTTTATTGTGAGGTAAATGGGGGATTTTCCGACAGCAAATTAAAAAAAACAATAGTTCATAAATCTTCGATAGATGGCGTTGACGATTCGTGGATCGGAAGAAATCCGGCGAGTCACCCAGGCAGGGCCATAAAAGGATTTAAAAAATAGAATCCACTTAGTACACCTGGCGCCATCTATCGTCTTAATTAGAACTATTATTATTGACACCTATTGACACTAAAATGGCAGCCAGCGGCGCGCAGTTAGATCTAATGATCAATTGTTCTCTTTTTCTTAAGTACAGTCAGCTTCAAACGTGCTTACCTATTGCCACAGCAGACGATTGAAGAAATTAGAGAGCTCTTAATCAGTTTTTCAATATCCTGTAACTATTATAATAAAAAAGTGATACACTTCCAAGAAAACTTCAATCGTGGCAATATGTACGCACTTTTGTTGCTGACTGTACCTGTACCTTACTTGTAAAAAGGAATTCACTGAATAAAATAGATGTAAAGTAAATCTTATTACTTTTTGTACACGCTACATGTACTATCTAGGTGAGGTTACCTGTTTCATTGTGATTCCATTTGCAAATTGGCAAATTATCTTTAGAATTGATTTTAGTTGTTGTTGTTATCGGTATTTCTGAAAACAAAAATATCGACTTTTAACTGGGGAAAAGTCGACAAAACTATTTATTTTTTTCTAATGTGAGAGCGTTCAAGAGACCACGACGAGAATCCCCACCGCGCGTACCAATGTGTTTTCGAATTTCGAATTCACATGTACTTACTACCAAGTACGCACGTCTAGTCAGATGTCTCCGTCACCAATCGTACGTTTTGTCGACGCTCTTACGGTGAAGGTAATCATCGCGAGGAAACCTGCACATTCCTGCGAAGAAATTCAAAGGTTGAGTATGAAATCGACCAACCCACACTGGGCCAGCGTAGTTAACTAAAGCCCGATTGCCCTAAATTCAGGGAGGCTCGAGCCCCTGGGCGGAGGGCGTATTTGAGCTGTTGATGATCAATAATGAAATTTTCGAATATACAGACAGGGTGGAGTTTTTTAATGCGACCTGGAGGGAAAGTACTCTAAAAAATGGAAATAGCAAATTTCACTCAATGGAATTATTCATTTACTTTTGAAAAGCAACAAAACTACATTCAAACATTTTTGATAATACGCTTGCCACACCTGGGAATCGAAGCGGCTTAAATCCGAAAAAATAACACCCTGTATTTTTATGGCATCAAATATTGGTAGAGTCAATCATAAGGATCAAATCTCCCTAAAAAACATGGTAAATTAAATCAAAGAAAATTCAGTGAGACAAGATTTACTCAAGCATCGGAAAACCTACCAAAAAAAACTATGCAACTGTAAACGAGTTAGGAACTGAAGTACACAATAAAATTTTGAGTATTCACCACAATTCGCTGTTAAAGTCACTCGATATGAATTCCTTAAAAGAACAAATTTGTGTATCCAACAAATGGAGCTCATTTCGATAAACTAATTAGCTAGATACTCAAGTTCCTTTGTAACTTTTTTTCTTTTTTAATTTAATAAAATAAGTTTATATTTCATGTTTTCCTTTGATTTAATTTACCATGTTTCTTAGAGAAATTTGATCCTTATTATTGTCGCTTCGAAACTAAAATCTTAGTTTTTTTTTTTTATAATTGCTCTATTATATCAAACCTTGATAGTAGTCAGCCCACCTCTAGCTAGAGCGACCGATTCTCATGTTATTAGAAAAATAATAATCAATGGTCAATCAAATTGATATGAAATAGACATTTCGACCTTGTGACTCAAATGTGTGCAGGCAATTGTGATACTTAAGGTGGTAAACATTTTCTGTCCGCGACCATATATATGTCGTGGCCATATCGTAGAATTGACCGCATCATGAAATTTTCGATCATTCATGAAATGGTCGCTTTTCATGATGTGGCCAACTAAATTTGACCAGATTATTAAATCGTGTGCATTTCACGATTTTGTCGTCCACGATTGGCCATATCGTGAAAATAGGGCGTCCATGAAATATTTAAAAATAATCTAAATTATGTTTGGTACTTATTGTTCTCTAAGTCCGACAGACATTTTCAGAGTACTTTTTCATCATAACTCTTTTTTTCTTCCTCATTTTAATAACGAATAATTCACTTTTTCACTGCGAGAAATGACGCAGCCGCCATGTTGGTACATAAACAAAGTGCTTCCAGCGCCTCTATCGGCAATAAATGTTATAATTTTACGATATGATCAAAGATTCTTGACCATTTCATGAAGTAGCTGCGTTTTAGTTGAACATATCGACAAACGATTTCTTATCATTGATCTGGCCAAGGCACATCATGATGTGGCCAATGGACAGTGAAAATTTCATGAAATGTGACCATTTGGCCACGACATATAAATAAATAAATAAATAAAAAAATATAATAATAATAAATTTACTTATAAATTATGTTATTATGTCAGCATATTCACTCCGTGTAAGGGAAATTGTATTATGATGTACTACCTACCAAATACTACCTCTTTTTTAAAACAAATTAATTACTAGGCTTAATTAAAAAATAAAACAAATTATGTTTACAAAATAGTAAATAGATACTTAAGTATAATAACCATGTTAAGGAAGAGCGGCATCTCCTGGCACAGGCTACGCTGTTAGCTTAAAAGGAGATTCCGACTGGATGGTCAAATTATGTATCTCTTTGGCAAATGAAATAAAGATTATTTATTATTTATTATTATTATATAGTATATAGGTATTATAGAAAAAAAGTAATCAGTCTATCAGCTGCCGACGACGCGACGTTGTCTTTCCAAATATTAGCTTTCCGTCCACGGTTTCACCCACGTTAAATGAGTTTTCCCGCGGTAAAAAGTAGCCTATGTCCTATACCAGGACCTAACCTATATGTATGTACGAGTCATCAACAGCTCCATCCCCACCGAGCTACCGCTACCTGTTACCGTATGTACACTCGTATATTATAGTGGGATTTAAAATGTGATAAACTTGAAAACCTATAAAACCGAACCTGTAAATTCAAACGCAGGTCTTGGCGTAAATATATTTTTGTGTTCATTTTGTAGCATCTTGATTTTCAGGAGAAATGCTGTAAAAAATTGTCGACAATTAAAGTTTAACTTAACTAACCGTTAAAAAAAATATATGTTAAAAAGAATCTCACCCCTTTAGTCAGAGTGCAACTCTATGTGTAACTTCATGAATATAAAAAAAATGGTTAAAGGTTGTTAAATTTTTATATTTTTCTCGTAGCTTCTTTTCATATATTGTTTACTTTCGACGAGCGTAGTTGGTTAGCATTTCATTCTGTATATCGGATGTTGCAAAGGTTGCGACTGCCTTCACTCCTAATCACAATTGGAATGAACGTTGACACATGTCAATCATCGAAGTCGTTATCCATGTTCCCGCTGATAACGATCCGCCTCCGAACGATTTATGATAGACATTTCGAAAACAGAGACTGTGTTCAATCTCAGTGTTTGTGAATAAACTATAACACAACACCCAATGACCTATAGAAGGATCCCTAAGTTGCGATAGTTGAGCTATCCAACTCCTGCAGGATTTTTGAAGACCTTACGCCGGGCCGCGACTTTACAAAGGCTAACGCATTTCAGTTCAGTCTCGAACCATACTGCGTTAGGTTTTATTTATCAAAAAGATCTTGCAAAGCCTAAGTAACATAACCTACATAAGTCGCATTTATTTTTTATTACGTTACCAATAAATTTTAAAAGTCTGCTATTTCTTAACAACCAAATAAACAACTAAAATCTAATACTTACATTAAATATTAAATACTGAATAAACAACTATATGCATTTAAATTAATGTAAATTATTGTAGCTACATACTACTCTCTATTGACATACGGAGCCGAGACGTGGAACATGACGGTGAAGCTGGCCCATCGGCTACATGTCACTCAGCGAGCCATGGAAAGATTTATGCTTGGTATTTCGCTACGAGATAAAATCTGAAATGAAATCATCCGGCAGAGGACCAAGGTAGTTGATATCGTCCAGAAGTGTAGCAAGCTGAAGTGGCAATGGGCTGGCCACGTCTGTCGCAGAACTGACGAGCGTTGGAGCAGACGGGTTCTCGAATAGAGACCACGTCTCGGGAATCGTAGTGTAGGACGCCCTCCTGCCAGGTGGACTGATGACCTGAGGAAGGTCGCTGGTGGTGGCTGGATGAGGAAAACGGGTGATCGTGCGCTTTGGCGTGCCCTTGGGGAGGCCTACGTCCAGCAGTGGACTGCAATAGGCTGATGGATTGATTGACCTACTACTCACAGCTGTCAGGTTTGAAGTAATATTTTATTGTGATAAGTAGCGGTGTACCTACATGAGAACCATAAACACTTAGCTTTTTTAAAATAATATTGCTAGCAGAGACAAACAAACTATGAACTGAAATCGCTTAGGCTTTGTAAGATTTTTGATAAATAAAACCTAACGCAGTATGGTTCGAGACTGAACTGAAATACGTTAGCCTTTGTAAAGTCGCTGCCAGGCCTGGTGTGCGCCTTGCAATCTGAAGGAATCAGGTGAGTGTTGGCTAGCTAGACTCGCTACGCGACAAAAGATTAACATGAAGCTTGACAGGCTGCTAATTAAAGATATTCTGGTATTCCTTCACACTGAACAAGTTATTTTTTTTCATATCTGTGGATCACGCTTACTTCGAAGCTCCAGATATTTCTCCAACCAGTACTCCGCAAGATACCCATTAGCATCATATTTCAATGTCACACGAGGCGCCACTAGTTGCATCCCCAAATGCCTGGGACCTATTAAAAAACAGGACAAAACCTTGGCATTAACATAGTATAATACCTAATTCCACCAGGGCCCCGTTTCACGAAGCAACAAGTTACAAGTAACAAGTTACAATTTTATATTCATTGCGTAGCCAATTCGCCTAAAATGTATACCCTTATCGTTTTATCTTTTTGTCTACGCAATGTACATCGAATTGTACTTGTAACTTGTAGCTTCGTAAAACGGCCCCCAGACGTTTTTATCATATTAGTAATCATTTATCGTATAATAGGCCTTAGAACATAAAATAGTTTTAATTTTAGTTTTAAATTGGCTATCGGACAGATTTACAATATCATCTGGGCCCCGTTTCACGAAGCAACAATTTACAAGTAACAAGTTACAATTTGATATGCATTGCGTAGCCAATTCGCCTTAACTGTAAGCCCTTATCTTTTTATCTCATTGTCTACGCAATGTACATCGAATTGTACTTGTAATTTGTAACTTGTAGCTTCGTGAAACGGCCCCCTGGTATTCATCTTCCAAAAGAAAAGTTATGAAAGTAAACATTACATATTCTTTTCACTAATCAAATCAAACCTGATGACGTTACGTAATAACGTCACAAAGAAAAATATGATGTAGGATATAATCAAGGACGTTTAACGTGTTTTAACGTTCTTGGATATAATTAAGTTCCACGGCGTAGGTATAGAAAGGATTGGTCACAAAATTAAGTAAAAACAAATGAAAAAAATTATGATATTAATTTTGCTCGAGCCATAATGAAACAAACTTATTAGACGTAATCTTGACACGTGACTAAATAGAGAATACTTTAGACTACGAATAAGGAAACTTTAGACGAAGATGTGGGAATTAATGCAAGTTATTAATTCCAGTTGTCGCTGGATGTGGGTATCGCAGGATCGTTCATTGTGGAATCAAGCGTGGATATACTGATGATGATCAGCTCCTGATCGATTTCGGCCACGGCTACTATTAATTGTGATATTTGAATTATTGAATCTTTATTAAATTTTTTAAATGCTTTAAATTTAATTTTACACATATATTTTTGTACGCCGAAAGGTAAAGCATGGAGATCTGCTTTAAAAACCCTGTCATCTGTATTATACACATTACCCATGTTATGACAAATAAATTTATCTTTATCTTTACGGTGACTGCTTCAGTTTCAATTTTGGCGCTCTTGTGCTAGCCTAGACTAGGCAGGATCTTTCACTTCACCCAAAACTATTTCTGCGTATCATTAATGAAATGCAACGAACTCACCAATTGATGATCCGTTTATCCCAAGAGCTCCAACTCTATCAGTTAATCTGACGGGACCACTTGTTATTATATTTTTGCCCACAAGGACAGATGAAGTATAGACAACTGGAATGATCAGAGCAAGCCAAATCTTGGAGTGTCCAGGTTTGGGCTGCTCTAAGCAGTCCTGGAGACAGCGTAACTGATTTCTTTCTGGCGGTATTCCTAGGGTTAACACAATGATGACTAATTAACCCTAATTACTCTATGGATAACTCTAGCTTGCTTCTATACACTTTATTTCAAAGAACAATAGGTACAAGAAAGACAAAAAGTGTATGGTATAGTTAGGAACAACTGTGTCTAGGAGTGGTGTTCTATTGGGTATAGGTATCCTATGTATCACACATTTTGTACTGGTAGTCGGTAATTAAAACACGATTTACTAACAGTTAATAGGAAAACAAAAACAAACTACCTACTCACTTAGAACATGACGACGAAGAAAATGCCTCACGCATTTCTTTTTTGGCAATAACTGTAACATTGTGTGACGTATATTTTTCAATTCTCACTATATTTGACTCTTTTGCCAACGTAATTAGCGAGTGTACTGAGCAACGCTGAGCTAATTATAAAGTAAAGGATGTTATCAACAAACATTCGCTTAGGAATCTATAAACAAATTGAACATTCATTCTCTTTATTTTCAAGTAACAAGTTTGGTCCTCATCTTATTGTGCGGGCTGAAAGGTCACTGACCAACCTCACAAACAGACGTTGAATATTTTTAAAGGATTTTATGCTTTTGTTTTTTTGTAATCTCTCTAATAAAACGTATTTTGGATGTGGACATAATGCACAGGACACTCATAAAAAGATAATGATGAATGAATGAATGAATGAATGAATATACTTTATGATGATGATGATGATAAAGTACTGACCGGTTTCGATATAAGATAAAATAAAATTTATTTCAATCAAACTTAATCTAAAAACACAGTATAAAAGTACAAAAAATAAGAATTTAAACAACATGACGATGATGATGTCCTCCCATCCGTATCCGTCGACGGCGACACCCTTAGCCTGTGTTATCCTGGGCCCTTGCATGGGCGCGAGCGTGACTCGCAAAACCAAATTTGGTTTTGAAAATCTTATTGCAAGAAGCACAATAAAGAGACCCACATGAATTATAAGTATAGTCGTAGGAGGGCTTGGGTCGAGTTTTTCGAAACTGGCGTTTGGCGTCAAGGTCTTCAAGACGGGCGCGTTCACATTTTTCTAGTCCCGAGTTGACAGCAGTTCGCCATTCCGCCCTCTGAGTTGCAAGCTCCTCCCACGATACACTTTGGGTTAAACAACATAATATGACTGCGACTGCTAAAACATAAGAGATACAGGGATCCGTGGAAATAAACCACAAAAAAATAAACTAGGTTAAAGATCGAATTATTCTAGCTACGGCAGCGTAGTCAACGTAGCAAAATGCTACGAAGAGGCTACGAATCATTAGTCGTAGCTGTTTGTTTACGATAATAATTTTATAATTTTAAAGAATTCAGAACAGGAACAATTTGAAGTTATGACTTGTATAGAATGTTATACAACCTTTTGGTAATATTATTTCGTGTAGGTATAGTCAGGCTCGTGCTGTCTCATTTATTAGCCCAATCCGTCTATCAATGCGCTCAACAAATGAAGATTGATTTTTTTTTTTTATAAAGCTAAACCAACAATCTTAATTATACATTTCCGTATACTAAAGTACATGTGGAGACTGGTGCCTGAAATAGACGGGAGTCTGTGCTTCAGGTCTTAATTCATGGATTTACTTTGATGCATACAGAAATAATAACAGAGTGGAAGTAATAACAGGAAAACGTGCACAATTTGGTCGCCTTATTGCTTCATAGCAATTTCTTTCAGATAGCCTTTAATTACTACAAATATAATTCTGTCTGTTCGCCAACTTATGAAATGTACTAGAATAAGACTAATGTATGCAATGCTGGATGCTTTTAGACAAATCCGGATGAAAAAACTAATAGCTGGCAGGTCAGTCGTCTGAATCAGTGCTAGCCGGGACAGGAACCGGAACCCATTGGAATTAACCCTGTCTGCAGCAGCGATGGCATTCTAATCGAAAGACAACTGTGTGACGTTTCATTTCAAATGTTCCTTTAGTGTTAACCATTTGCATTTCGCCGTGTGGTGATAGCAGAGTAGAATACATTTGTCACCAACCCATACTCTTCCCGTGAGTGTCGTAAGAGGCGACTTAGGGACTACACATTGAACAGGGAACGGGCAGCAGCGCTCTCTGATACAGTAACCTTTTAATCTGCGATCTCCAACCCACCTGCCAAGCGTGGAGATTATGGCAAAACCAAACACTTAAGTGGAGGAGGCTCATAGTCCAGCAGTGGAATGTAACGGGCCGTTGATGTTGATGATATTAACCATTTGACATCGTATTTTGATTTATTTACTTGTATTATTTAATCATTTATTGTTCACAATAATAGCAAAAAAAAGCCTATGTTTACTTGTTTCTTAAGAAATATCTTCCAGCAGATCCACAGCATTGTAATAACAATATCACTTTTAAATTTTACAATACATCTAACAATACCCGTGGATTATGACATTGCTTACGAACATAAAAAGCTAGCAATTTTTTTTTTCATTCTGTAATTTAGGAAAGAAAGTCGGTCGGTCTAGGACCTAGACCTAGACTCTAGGTGGTGGTGTAGCAAAAGTATGAAAAGTCAATTGGCCTTATTGCTTTGTCTCAGGTTACACAAAAAATTATTACAAGCTGAGAAAATATGTAGAATTTGTTCTCGTACGTTCTTTTTTTTTAAAGAGGAACAATGGCGAAGTTTGGGGGTCTTAAAAGTTTCTTCGGCCACTATTTTACATCTTAACAATATACCCGATACTCAGTCCATCGAGGACTACACGTTAATAGCAAAGTCGTTCACCAGACTTAAATGATAAATTAATGAGCATTTTTGGCGATTTTCACTCCTCCATAAAAACTGCTGCGGCGGATTAAGACTCAGCTTTATGAGATCACGAAAGCGTGTTCTTTCCAAATATCATGCAGAAAACCACCAGAAATTTTGATGATGTCGGTCTTAGACGTACTATCAGTTACTCCTGCGCCAGCTTAAGTACTACGTTAGTACTAATCGCATGTGTCTAACTGTCTAGGTTATTTTGTCAACACTTTTATTTCATCAGCCAACGAACGAATACCATTTATTTTATTAGTGTCTAAACTGAAAACACGATACTATCGTAAACAATTTCCATCCAGTTGTCCACTGCGGAAATGGAAGAATTCACCTCGAGTTGAGAATTAGCAATCCACTGACGAGATGAGGAATCAGACCCACTTCCTTCAGACCCTGGTGTGCTACTGCATACCAGCTCTCACACCATCGCATCGACATTGACAGCGATTTTGTGAGTAGTTAGCAGTTCGATTCCCGGTGGGTTGATATTCTTTTTTCAGAGGGAATTTAGAAAGGTTGACACGTATTTCTATTAGCTTTTTAATTTCTTATTTAATAGGTAGGCCAATTTTCAATTATTATTAATTTTGCACAACCGATTGGATTTTTGAAAAAAGTACATGAAATAACAAGACAAACATCAGCATTAGACCATTTATTCTATTATCTACTTCTTTTTATTTACTATAGTTTTTATTAGCCTAAAATACAATACAATATTCTTAATTGACACCAAGGGAAAAATCAGCAGAACAAACAGAAAGAATTCTGACGCGCGTCGAGGGAGCGAAGCGATCATCATTTGTTCGTCTGAGGCGAACAATCAGTCAATAAAGGGTCTGGTCTGGTTTCTTGAATGTGTAGGTATCCCTACATCTCAGTTATTTTGTGGGTAATTGCATATTTGTTTAAACGTTCAAATTGTATAAATAGACGTACATTTTGTTAATACTCGTAAATCAGATCTGCACAGACCTCACTCGCAACGACAAGTTGTATCATTTCAACCCTCTCCCTGACCAACTAGCTACACACGGTACACCTCAACCTGCCGGTAAAAATGTTTTCAAATAATTAATGTTTTTGTACACATACAAATAAGCTAATACAAATTAAATAAATATTTAATAAATATGTGGGGACATCTTCACACATGGCCATCTGATCCCAAACTAAGCAGAGCTAGTACCTACTATGGATACCAGACAGCTGATATACATTACTTAAATAGATAAATACATACTTATATAGATAAACAACAACCAGACACAAGGCAAACACAAGTGCTCATCACACAAATGTTTGCCCTGGGCGGGATTTGAACCCGCGACCCTGTGCATCGGAGGCAGATACACTACCACCTGGGCTACGGAGCCGTCAAATTCTTTTATACGTCATGCGATGATCTATGGTACGGCATTTCTCAGAGTGAATATATTTTTATTACAAATCTATTAGTATATTTTTTTTATAATGGCCTACGCTCTAAATACAGCCCGGTTCCAATACAATAGAACTATTGTATTGAGTAGAAGCTCGGCTGAAGGGTTTCGCTAATCACCGCCATTTGTTACCGACACAACACAAGATGTCCATTTGCAAAGCTTTCATAGTCTTGATTACAATATTTGTCGAGATTAGTATAGAAACTTGCGTGTAATCTTGCATTATTAATTGAGGGCGGAATAGGCAGTGATATTTCACGTATTTCCAAAATGTTGTCTTAAGCATCGCGTCTTGTATGCAACACTACCGGTTCGCCCGCGGCTACGCTCACGTTGTGTAAGATTTTCCCGTTGGAATAAGACTTTTTCCCTTAAAAAGTGTCCTATCCAAATTTCATCCAAATCCGTTGAGTACTTTAAGCGTAAAGGCGGAACAAACATCTAAACATCCAAATATATTTTCACATTTATAATATTATAGTGTGATGTGTATAACTGTTGTGTGGGACCACCTAACCTTTAATTAATGATGACTTGCTTGATACGTTTCAATCTCTTCTTTTCTGTATATAGTATAAAACAAAGTTGCTTTTATTGAATTTATGTATTTATGTAATGTATATCAGCTGTCTGATACCCATATATAGTACAAGAACTGAGTTTTTTTTTTTATTACGGACCTAATCACTATTTATACCAGAGTGGTAATATAGTGGGCGCGGACTTGCGGGGGAGCAGAAGGCTCGTACCCCTTAGGAAATGTATGACAACGTATCTGGGGGCGCCCTCAGACGGGCTCGGACCGCGGCCCAGAACGTTGCCAGGGCGAGAAGCGCGTCGGAGAAGAATGACCCCTACCGGGTCTTACTGAATTAATTCTACTATTAGTTCCGCGTCCCCGCCGGCGGGGGCGGTTGCTACCTGAAGGGCATTCTGTAGTGGTGTTTGGCCTACACGCAATGGCAGCTTTAATCGCGACGGTGATCTCATCGTCCGGATCTGTGAGAGCGTGTCTAGGACGACGCTTGAATCGCGTAGTGGGATGCGGAAAGTAAATTGACGCTTTTCTCACCAGAAAGTTCGGGTGAATAACGGCCGAATCGAAATAACGTTTAGACGCTTGACGTATATACTCCTTAATGGAGGGGACCTCGCTCGAGGTCAATGTGGAGATTCCTATTGCGCACGTACCACGGACAGCCCGTGGTCTTGCGCATGAAACGATTTTGAATCACCTGAAGGGGACTCAAATTGGAACGAGCCGCATGAGCAAACACCGGACACGCGTATGTCATTACGGGACGGACGCAAGCGGTATAAAGACGGACCTTACTACGTAGGGAGAGCTTCGACCGTTTGCAAAGGAGGGAGTGGAGCCGGCCTATAATGAACGCGGCGCGGTTGCGAACGTTTCGCAAGTGATAGCGGAAACATAGCCTAGAGTCGAGAGTGACGCCTAAGTACTTGACGCGGTCGGACCACGGAATCTGGCGACCGAACAGAGAGACGCTTGGATATCTCTGAACATGAGCGCGACGATGAAAGAGCACTGCTGTGCTTTTATTGGGATTGACTTCTATTCTCCATTTGCGGAACCAGTCGCCGATGGCGTCTAGAGCCGCTTGGAGTCTAGAGACAAGGGTGGAGGGGTCTCGTTCAGAGGTATAGATTGCAGTGTCGTCTGCAAATAGAGCGATCTGCGAATGAGGGGTCTTCGGTAAGTCGCTCGTGTAGAGCGCGAAAAGGAGGGGCGAGAGCACGGAGCCCTGAGGGACACCGGCGTTAATGGGGCGAGAGGACGAGAGGACACCTTCCACTCTGTAGCGAAAGCGACGATTCGACAAAAAGTTTCGTACAAGACGTACGAGCCTGTCTGGCACACCGAGCTTGTACAGCTTGTATACGAGTCCGTTGTGCCAGACCTTGTCGAAGGCTTTCGCCACATCAAAAAGACTGACCCTGTCGGTTTGTGGGTATTCCTATTGAATTCGGTGTAGATATGCTCTACAATCCGATGGACCTGATTGGTACAAGAGTGTTTGGCCCGAAAGCCAAACTGCTCGGGTGGAAGGAGGACAAAAACTGAGATTGAAGAAATAAGATAATATGATAATTTCAGCCTGCAACGTCCATGGCTGGACAAGGGTTTTCCCCAAGGTATTGTCAAGTGTATTTTACTGTACCACAGACTCCCAAACATCTCTGGTTGCTGAACAAGTTTTGTCTATGAGCTATGACCGTCAATGCTGACCCAGTCGAGTTGGTAGGCACTGTCTATGACAGTGGTATAACAGAATGGTGTTGCAACGCTGCTTTGTAGTGTTAGGAGATTGACATTTAATATTTAATTTGTAAGTGTTTTGATCAGACTACGCTATCAATATAGCATTTTCACTATGGCGTCTGATCAAAATGATATCTCTTTTGATAGTGCGCTTTTTGATATTTATTTTTTGTTCAATTTGTTTTCTTTTTTTTTAAACTTTTCTGGATTATGTTAAAATCTGTATCGGTTTCCACCGGCTGTGGTCGAATTCTCTCTAAATTATGTACTAAAATAGATCGTAGATCATGTCCTTTCATTGAAAGAAGACTTCACTCTGTTTTAAAAACTAATTTATAAGTTATAAAGAGCCTAAAAGCGTGAAAATAAAGGACTATGTATTTTTACGATACTAATCAAAAAAGTAAATTAAAAAGAATATTATTTTCTACGAAATAAAGTGTCTTGGATGAAAGGAAATTCATAAAATTTAATATTAACTTGGAATCTTCTTTTTATATCTTAAACAAAATTCTTAAAATGTGAATTCTTATTTTAAGTTTCCTATTAAAAATACCGTTAGCCTGTGGTGACGGCAGAGTAGAATACATTTGTCACCAACTCCCCCCCGCCCCCCCACTTTGTCTCTTCCGGTGGGTGTCGTAAGAGGCGACTTAGGCTGCTTTCCACCAGAGCGAGGATGCGTTGCTGTTTTTCAAGAACCAATAAAATCGCCTTGCCAGAGTTGTGCTGAGTGAGGCAAGGTAAATGAAGCGATTCTATTGGTTCTTAAAAACACATCCCTCGCAACGCATCCTCGCACATCTCTGGTGGAAAAGCAGCCTTAGGGACTACACATTGAACAGGGAACGGGCAGCAGCGTTCTCTAGTAACCTTTTAATCTGCGATCTCCAACCCGCCTGCCAAGCGTGGAGATTATGGCAAAACCCTCCATTCAAGTGGAGGAGGCTCATAGTCCAGCAGTGGACTGTAACGGGCCGTTGATGTATGATTAAAAATACAATGTTATTGAAGATACTACTTAACCGCCCCGCCCGCGCCGCCGCCACAACCCATACTCATACAAGTAGTTAAAGTAAACAAAAACACATCATGATCTGACGAGTGACCAGCGCCAGCCGCCGTACCAGTTGTACTTGTACCATAAGCTAGTACATACCGTTGACGTCACTGCTGACCAGTTCCGATTCAAATTGTTGCATTGCAGTATCTGATTTTGACAGGTTGGATTTAATGTCAAAAATATTCATCCCATAGCATTATCCATCCTAAAAGGAGGACTAATCGCTAAGATAGTTGGATTTATAGGACTAGGCGGGCTCATTTTAGCCGTAGGAGGGCGGTAGATAATGTTTGATGAAGGATTAACAGGACTGGAAGGTGGATCTCTCCTCCTATGTTTTACTACTTCTTTAGGCCTGGCCAGTTGTCTGGATATTTTTAGTACACTCTTCAGATCTTTAGTATCTCCCCAGGGCTGGACGTCAACCAAGATGTGGGTGAAGAGATGATGCTCCGTTGTAGATACCACTTTGTACTCCACGGTGTTTAGACCTTCTTGCTGCCACCGGCCTATTGCTGAACGGATAAGTAAGTACCTGTAAAAAACCATGTATTTTATAATACGTATGGTTACAAAATAAACCATGAGAGATCATTATAATATACAACGTGTACACTAAATAACTCTTAGCAACGTGTACATTAAATAACACTATACAACGTGTACATTAAATAACACTATACAACGTGTACATTAAATAACTATACAACGTGTACATTAAATAACTATACAACGTGTACATTAAATAACACTATACAACGTGTACATTAAATAGCTATACAACGTGTACATTAAATAACTATACAACGTGTACATTAAATAACTATACAACGTGTACATTAAATAACTATACAACGTGTACATTAAATAGCTATACAACGTGTACATTAAATAACTATACAACGTGTACATTAAATAACCATACAACGTGTACATTAAATAACTATACAACGTGTACACTAAATAACACTATACAACGTGTACACTAAATAACTATACGACGTGAACACTAATAACACTATACAACGTGTACACTAAATAACACTATACAACGTGTACACTAAATAACACTATCTATACAACGTGTACACTAAATAACACTATACAACGTGTACACTTAATAACACTATACAACGTGTACACTAAATAACACTATACAACGTGTACACTAAATAACACTATACAACGTGTACACTAAATAACTATACGACGTGAACACTAATAACACTATACAACGTGTACACTAAATAACACTATACAACGTGTACACTAAATAACACTATCTATACAACGTGTACACTAAATAACACTATACAACGTGTACACTAAATAACACTATACAACGTGTACACTAAATAACTATACGACGTGAACACTAATAACACTATACAACGTGTACACTAAATAACACTATACAACGTGTACACTAAATAACACTATCTATACAACGTGTACACTAAATAACACTATACAACGTGTACACTTAATAACACTATACAACGTGTACACTAAATAACACTATACAACGTGTACACTAAATAACACTATACAACGTGTACACTAAATAACACTATACAACGTGTACACTAAATAACACTATACAACGTGTACACTAAATAACACTATACAACGTGTACACTAAATAACACTATACAACGTGTACACTAAATAACGCTATACAACGTGTACACTAAATAACACTATACAACGTGTACACTAAATAACACTATACAACGTGTACACTAAATAACGCATAACCTCTCAGGGGGTAGTCCAAAACATGAAACTGAACAAGCGATCAGCGAACGCTCGCTGTCAATCTAGTTATTAATCAAGCAATCAGTTGGGCTGTATTCCGAACCAGATTTCACGGCTCAAAGTACTGACAGCGATTACTCGCGTACCGATTCAGAAATCGCGATAATATGGCTCATGAGCGAAATCAAAACGGAACGGCGTTTGAGCGCGCTGAATCTGCTTATAACTCAGTCTTGCCAGATGTTGATTACCGTATCAAAACTGGCAAAATTCTAAATTATTATACGTATTAAAAAAGTATCGTACAGCTGTGAAAACAGCACTTTTCGCATGGCTAGTACCCAAAATAAGAAAAGGTATGCGAATTTTTAAAAATTGAGATGTAAATAGGCACATGAAATTAAAAAAATACAAAAAAGAATGTTTGATATTTATATTTATATTTTATCAGATTGCCTATGATATTATCTTATGTATGTATGTGCCTGAGTCAAAACTATCGTAATATATACATAACCTACTAGATACTTTTACTATCGAACATCTGGCAACCCTAACCTACAAAACTGATTAATTTAAAATATTTCAGTAATTTATCTCCATTTCATAATTGAATAACATGTTTTTAATTGTGTTCAACCAAATAAATATAAGACACGTTAACTTTACATTTAAATATTTAACTTTTAAAAATAAATAAACAATATGTCAAAGTCGAATTTGACATTACGCTTACGTGAATTTCGCTCTGGAGCATGGGCGCCGTTAGTGGAAGATGGCGGCGGTCATGACGCAATCCATGACGTCACAATGGCTGCCGTAATCCCAATGACAGTGATTCGGTACGCGGTTTTGGGTACTCAAAGTGCTGTCAGCGCAAATCGGAACGCGGCCTTGATCAGTTGTTTAATTTGCAATGACAATATATTTTTGGGATTTTAGAAAAGTTCTAGAACAAAACTTGTTTGAATACACGGACTGAATTACCCGTCAGGTTTTGCGTTCTTTAATAAATAAATCAATATGAATTAACGTAATTAACACGTATTTTTTTAGTTAACACCTAAAATAACATCGCACCTCGAGGGGTTTGGTAGCTCGATAGCGTGCGGCAGCGCGATGTACCTCGCAATAGTTTTGTTATATCGCACGATGGGGATCATGGCAGTTTTTAGTCTGTAACAATAATTTAAAAAAATAAACATATATATTATATATTCTCTTTGTGTAAGATTTTCTCGTGGGAATAACTTAACTTATAACTTTTTCCCGTAAAAAGTATCCTATTTGTTAATCCAAGTTACAAACTATCATCCGTTATGTATGAAATCCTCGTGAAGCCGGAAAAACAAACCAAATTCTAACTTAACATCGAAATATATTTTCACATTTGTAATTTTAGTGTGATGTTTTATCCCTCATAAAAGTTTAGAGCGCAAAGCTGTGCACTTTTATTCTTCTGAGCTTTATCGACTAGACAGCACTGCACCAGCTAGTGCAGAAATAGTAGAGCTAAGGTCGTAGGTAAGTAAACGCTAGATACAGTTAGAGAGTAGGTTTATTTAAAAGAAGAGAAGAGGGGAAAGGTTAGATACAAATCGAAGTGGTAAATAGGTTCCTATAACAAACAAAGTAAATTCAAATAAATATTCTCAGTTCAACGAGAGCAATGATGTGATGCTTTTCCGAAGTAAATTTACTTACCCAGAAAGGGAACGTAACACTATTTTAAAACTGCTAGCAAAGCTAGTCCAAAGCTGCACTACAAACACTAAAGATGAAAGATTGATGTTGTAGCCACCAAGGCTCTAGATGAACTGAGACAAAAAGCCAAAAATAGAACACAGAAATTCAAACAATTTCAAATTAGAACATCAAAGAAAGAATATCGGACAGACAGACCGTCAATAAAAAGATTTTAAGAAAGAAGGAAACATGACATCGTCACAGCACTATCAAATTAATAACTGGCCAAGCACGTGTCGGACCACGCAAAGTGTAGGGTTCCGTAGTTGCCTAATATGCAAGTTGGTATTTTATTCGTTAACCTGTCAAGCCTACTTATTTCACATTTTTTTTACTTTTCTCGTACTTAAATTATGCCGTGTGGTGACGGCAGAATAGAATACGTCACCAACCCCTACTCTTCCCGTGGGTGTCGTAAGAGGCGACTTAGGGACTACACACTGAACAAGGAACGGGCAGCAGCGCTCTCTGATACAGTAACCTTTTAATCTGCGATCTCCAACCCGCCTGCCAAGCGTGGAGATTATGGTAAAACCGGAGGTTTAAGTGGAGGAGGCTCATAGTCCAGTAGTGGACTGTAACGGGCCGTTGATGTACTTAAATTAACTACATAGACAGTTTAAACTTTATCAAAGTATTTTTTTATGATATTTGTACCGAATTTCTTACTAGTACAAGTACATTTCATAAGGTGATATATTATTCGTTAACCTGTAAAGCCTACATGATGTTGATAGTTTTCCTTTTAAATTCATCATATACATTACTACCGTGAATTTTTTCACATTTCCAAATACAACGGTATCGCTGGTAGGGGAAGGGGGGGGAACTTGACTCTAACAAAAATAAGCACTTAAAATATTTCTGAAACGTAAACTAGCATCGAAAAATGGTTTTAGCAAACCCCCATTATTTTTTTAAACCCTATCCAACGATACCTCACACCATAAGGTAATCGTAAATTAAAAAAATAACCCCCACTGTCTTACGTGTCTTTCCAGAAAAGCCTAAAAATTTTTTTTTTTAAGATTTTATTCTTTAGCTTTGACGGCATAATTAATATGTATGTCCATGCTAAATTACAGCCTTCTAACATTCATCAATATATTTTTCTATGATATTTGTAGTACCAAATTTCTTACTAGTACTAGTACTTTTTATAAGTTGGTCTATTATTTGATAACCTGTAAAGCCTACTTGATGTTGATAGTTTTCCTTTTAAATTCATCATATACACTACTACCATAATTTTTTTCACAACGGTTTCGCTGGTAGAGTGGGGGGAAACTTGACTCTAATAAGCACTTTAAAACGGAATATTTCTAAAACTTACACTAGCATCGAAAAATGGTCTTAGCAAACCCCCATTGTTTTTAAAAGACCTATCCAACGATACCTCACACTATAAGGTAATCGTGAAAAAAAATAACCCCCTTTTGACGTGTACCAGAGGAACCCTAAAAAAATCTTTTTTTTTAAGATTTTATTCTTCAGCTTTGTCGGCATGATTCATATGTATATCCATGCCAAATTACAGCCTTCTGGTACTAAGAGTCTCTGAGCTAAGCCGCGGACAGACAGACAGACAGACAGACAGACAGACGGACAAACCGAACCTATAAGGGTTCCTTTTTTACTACGGAACCCTAAAAATGGCGGATCTAGCGTGCACAAGATCTCGACATTCATTCATTTTTATTCTCTTGCCAGATCATAAAAGAGCCAAGGATGTAAGATCTTTAACCAACAACCTTTATAATATCTAGGTTTAGGTAATGTATTTAATGTAATACCTATACCTGTATATAAGTTTTATTATCACAAAATCAAAATCATTTATCTAATTTAATTCAATATTAGTATTTTTTATTATACTTCTTCTAATAATTATCTTGTTTTTAAGTGTTTGCAGGTTTGTTATGTACCTATTAACTTTTTATTTTTATTTTACCTTCTTTTTTGCTGTGACAGCACCAATAGGGGATCGGACTACTTTTTTTAAATTGTATAAATCCAAACTTGTTAGTTTTTGCTATCGAACACTAATAGTACATTACGATACAAGGATCGTAGGTGGCATATTACAAACGAGGTGACTTTTGTAAGCCCGAGCCGCAGGCGACGGTTTATAATGTCACGAGTTTGTTATAAAACCTAAGATCCGTGTGTTGTACGACGTTTTTCAATACACTTGTGAGAAAACTGATAGTAAATAATTAAATTGAAATGGTTAAGAAAGGTATATACTATTAACTATACTAACAACCCTACAAAAGCTATGATACTACAGGTTAAATGGATCATGTAGAAGTTGTAAAAACTAACCTTCATTATATCGCGCCCAGTTTGAGTATCCTTACTGTTCACATTTATCATTAAATATCAACACTAAAAACTCATAAAACAACATTCTATGTAAAACAATTAAATGAAAATTTTACAAACTTGGTGCCAACTACAAAACGATAGTATGTTTCTTTTTTATAAGAAAAGGCTCTGGCAGACATTCAGCCTCTACGAATATTATTTGTTAAATCGAGATAATTTCATTTTTATAATTAAAATATTATTAGCTGATAATATTTTTGATACAATTTGTTGAAATAAAAAAATATAAAATACTTTTCTCTTTGTATTAATCGATCTAAATATTTTTTATTGTCAAAATTATCCTGGCTGAATAATAAATTCTGAAGACCGTAGGAATTAAAAAAAATTGTAATAAAATCGCATTAGTGCGGTAAAACGCATTTACCGCACAGCTTACTGCCTTCGTAAGTTCAATTTTCGAGCAAGGTGTATTGAAAAAGAATTTTAGCTCTATCTTTAAAATTGACCGAGTTATAAAGATTTGAAATTCAAGATTAGACAGAGAGGCACATACCCACTTGTGACGTCATTTGTTAGTAACGCCATAATAAATATTCTTCATACAAAAATCGTTTTTGAAAGAGACAGACATATTGAAACTTTAAAAATCACTGTAAATTCGTTTTTCAACCGATTCTGCTTTTTTTTCGCGAATCATCTGCTACTAATCTATATTTTAAAAATAATTCATAAAATATGGTAATTTCATAAAATATGATAAACAGTCCGATCCCCTATTATGTCGTCTGTGGACAACTGTTATTGGCTTATCGTTTATTTTAAATACTTAGTGACCTAAACTCTGCGTTATACTAAGCAGTTAATTGTTGTCCCTAATAAAATAAACCTCACGTGTTGTAATAATTCAATCAGATTATAAATTTAGAAAAGAGTGTCGGCAGTGGTGGATTTCAAAGCAAAAATCTGAGTCTAACTGGACAAACATTCCAGGTTGATCTAGTGGATGCGGTTCAATTCAATTAATTTAAATTTTATTTTCAGTTTTATTCTGGTAGTACTGGTTCTTTTTTTTTTGACGGACCTAATCACTATTTATACCAGAGTGGTAATATAGTGGGCGCGGACTTGCAGGGGAGCAGAAGGCTCGTACCCCTTAGGAATTTTATGACAACGTATCTGGGGGCGCCCTCAGACGGGCTCGGACCGCGGCCAAGAACGTTGCCAGGGCGAGAAGCGCGTCGGAGAAGAATGATTTTTATTTATTTTCTTTGATTTTGTACGCTAGTCCTTCACGTCGACGCGACTGTTTGGAGAATTTTCCAATGTAGCGAACATCTCCCGATCCCGAAAATCAGCTTTTTTAGAGGTTTTTCCTGTTCACCAATGTTCCCTGGTCCATCTAATTATACCGGGTGTCCAAAAAGGGTATTTGCACTTTTAAATATCAATAAATCGTCTTAATGAGGGTAGATAGCAAAAACAAATATAATGTCGTAAGTGGAATTTATTGGAAATTTAGTTGAAATGGATTCGTATACCGGGGCTCAGCGCGCATTTTGTGTACGAGCTTATTATCAAAACAATAATTCGATAATAACAGCTCGCCGCTTACATCGCGCGCAGTTCAATGTACGGGACATTTCTTGATCTCCCAGTGCGAATATCATTAGAAAATGGATTAAGACGTAATAGACGTCATTAGGACAACATATTTTTTTGTCGTAAGCTTTCCAATGTATGTACTTTTTGCAAATAGTAATAAAACTATGAAATTATATATTTTTCGTATATAATTTTGGGGTATAAATTGCCAACACCTTTTTTGGACATCCTATATACTTATTTTGTATGTGCCATAACATTTTGGTGAATAAAGCTCTTTTTATTTTATTTATTTATTTATTATACCGCTTTTGACATAGTTTGAATACATTATATGAGCCATCATATAATGGCAATTTCCTTAGTTAATAACTGGAACCAACAGAATTGCCCTCCGAGTTCAGAACCACCTTACCAATCTGAATCGGGATTTGAACCTAGAACTAAGAGCTCAACGCTAAGGCTGCCAGGACTATGGAGCTGTCAGAGAGATATATTGTGCAGATAGAAACAGAGATAGAGTTAGAACTAAATAACAAGTGACAAGGACGGAAAGAGTCACCTCCAGAACATATCGTAATCTTCTCCGCCCCACCCCCAGTACATGTTGGAGTGGCCGTTGGCTTGTGTATAGTGTTCAATTTTCATGGCTGTCACACCGCCGAATAAGATCGGCGAACTTGTGCTGAAATTTAAAAAAAAGTCAAAATGTGAAAAACCTGTACAAACATCAGTTATTTTTATTTAATACGTAAACATATTCTGAATACGCGCCCACTACCAAAAGGCTCGAGCCTTTTTTAACGGACTTAATCGGGCGCGGTCTTGCGGGGGAGCAGAAGGGAAATTTAAGAAGATGAAGCCTTATTTGGTCGATTTCTCACGCGACTTCACAACACCCTAAAATTTGTAGGCGTGTGCAGGTTTTAGTTATAAATACTCGTATACAAATTGGAATCCATTGAAAAAAAAATGTTGCTCAAGCAATATATTCCCATGGATAATTTTTCTTCGAAGTATTCAGTTTGTTATCCAGTTGATAGACTACAATGATGGGTTCTTATTTCACATTAATACATGCCTTATATTAAAGTTTATATCATGTTCATTACATTACTTTTTATTTCACTTCAATACATGCAATATTACCAAAGTTATGACCGTGAGAAGTTCCGAGCGTGTGACGTCATATGCATGCAGTGTAGCAGTGTTTGCGGTTGCGTGAATATGACGTCAATGTGACATCACAGCTACCACTCGCCTCGTGTGGAAGTGTGCACTTTGATCGTTAATAACTCAGTCATTATTAAAGATATAGAAAAATAAAAGAACAGTATTTTTGGCATTTTCAGCTAAAATCGTCGGTCAGACCCATTTTACAATACGCGAATGAATGGCCGCCACGTACCTACATCGAAATGAAGACGGGCGGCCCTTTGTCTCGGTGCTATCGAAACAGCGTACTGTCGGAGCAGTGTACTGTCAGAAAAGCGTACTGTCAGAACAGCGTACGGTTGAAACAGCGTACTGTCTAATCAGCGTACTGTCTGTCAGAGCATTGAACTGTCGAAGTTGTGTTATTTCGGAGCTGCGTAGTGTGGGACCTGCGTTCTGTCGAACCAGTGTATTGTGTAATTAGTGTGCGTCGGAAGAACTCAGTTGGCGATTCCTACTAGACTAGACTAAATAACACGATGAAGGGCATTTCCCTTTAGCGTACTTCCTCTTGCTCCGTTTGTCGATGACGACGTAGCTGCTCATGTGTCTCGGGAATTTCGGGCAGGTGTAGAAGATGCGACGGTCCAGAGGAAGAAGGTCCACGTCATGGAGGACCACGCACCGCCACCAGCCATGCTTCATCATCTCCTTGAAGCCAGCATTGAACAGACGGCCTTTGTTGAACTTGTAGTTGCCTGTAAAATTTTGAAACAGACTATTTTTTAAAGACAATTAAGGCGCTCTATTGACCTTCCGACCAGCTTTGGCAAGAAAGTTTTCGAGTGGCGACCACGCACTAGAAAACGCAGATAGACTTCTATATATTTATCTATGGTAAGCCTCCTACTAGGTTGATCTAATATCTGTTAAAGGTCGCGAGAATACGCTCAGGATGTGGGCAGACCGGTCAGAGCAGTGGATGTCTTTGGGCTGAGATGATAATTATGATGATGTAGTTTCTGTGTAATTATTATGTCAAAAATGTTATTTATATGCAATAAATTGTTTACATACATACATACATAAATACACGACGAAAGCTTTCACCTGTTGGATGGATCGGTTGGTCTAGTTGGACGGAAGTCAATCTTGTTAATATTTTAAGTTATTATTGATATTGTGTGAAGTAGAAACGTCTAACTTTAAGGCATGGCTATTCTCCGATCTTGGTTTTTTTGATGTCATTCGATAGCATTTACTTAGCCCTACGAAAACTTTGGTAATAACCACTACGTCGTAGCACCACCAGTTAAAAATTAAGTCCGCGCCCGTTATATTACCACTCTGGTAGAAATAGCGTAGGAATAGGTCCGACAAAAAAAAATCTACGAATAAATATTTTCCTAGATCTCGGTTTTTTATTCCATTCGATAAAAGTAGTATAATGGGAGTGCCTCTAAAAACTGACGCGGGAAACAAAATGCAAGTGGGACGGAAAGGAAATAAATCACATCACATCACACTAATATTAGGCCAGTCAATATCGACATCAAACATCGCAAACGCGCATGTATCTACGATTTTTTATATGTTGTTAGATTCTTTGAGAGTAGTTTACACCCAAGTTTGCAACCCTGAAAACCCTGTGCTACCCCCATGGTGCTCGAAAAACTGCGAAATTTTGGCACTTGTTTCAGTTTTTTCGAAAAAACTACCCTAAGGAAACGTTTTTCAAGTATGTTTGCTTTATAATTTAATAAAGTTAACTAAATTTTTTACAATTTGAGTTAAACCCCAGCACTCTAGGTAAATTTTAGTTGCAGAGATACAGCTTGTCAAAGGTAGGCTATTTTAAAAAAAAGTGTATATTTTGTGTTTGCGTCATATTCAAAGACACGTACTGGCTAAACTAACCTAGGAACAAGGAACCAGTTCCTTGTTCCTAGAAACTAACGGTCGTTCATCTGATTGTTTTGTGACGCAGACTCTTTGGAATATGGTAAATTCGTAATTTGGAATGAAAATTTGGAATGTGGTATTCGTCATGGTGTTAGGTAGTGTAGCGTTTTGTTACGCTTCGGTGTTCGAAACTTTTTTCGTGTTCTTCTCAGTTTTTTTTCTTTTTCAAATTTCTAATTTTGAATTCGATTTTGAAAGGCTTTTGGTTGGTTTTTTTTTTTTTTGGGATGCATGTTTTTGTCTCGTTATCGAGCTGTGGTGTTTGTGCTGCACCTTTTTTTTAAATTTTGTGCAAATTCAATAAAATATTATAATAAGTATTATATTATAATAAATATAAAATATTGTAATAAATTGAGTGAAAAAGTTTAAGCCGCTTGTTTAAGCCGCTCCTTGGAGCAAACCGATTGAGGATAACCGATGTGGAGAACCGATTGAGGATAACCGATAGCCTTGAGGACAGGGCATCAGGCTCGAACGCGTACCCGCGTGGGCGAATAGACCTAGCCGAGTCGTCGGAGTCTGGCGCACTGGACCTGGGGTCGCTTCAGTGGTCGCACGAGTGACTGTTCCCGGCTGCAGACCCACCGCTACTTCGGAACCTGAGCTTGCAGCAGCTCGGGGATTGCAGCAGTTGCACGTGCGGACTGGAAGTTTAGTTATAGCTTTTCCTTTTTTTAAAAAAAACTAACATTTTAAACTCAGTTAAACCATCAACCAGTTGTGAACCATCCCTTAAATTGGTGCGTCGCAAGTTTGGTTTGTTTTTTCCTAAATTCAAACCGGCTCTCCACGCCACCGTTAACCACTCCTGGCAAAGACTTTTGGTACAGAACGTTCACCTTACTTAGTCTATAGATTTGTTGCGCAACGATTCCCTAGACAGGTAGGGCATTATTTACTCCTCAATCTCCTACACTTGTTGCACCTCCACTCATTTTGGGGAAGTCTTTAATTCCAAATTATTTTTATTATTGCCGTGTTACCGTTCTTTATTTTCTATTTTTGTTTATGTTCTATATTTTGCTTCTTTTGGTCAGTAACTTTTTATCGAATCTTGGCCTTTAAATTATATACGTATTGAGTAGTACTTTTCCGTTTTTATTTTTAACACTACAGTAGGCACTAAAACAAGACTAAATTTGACAGTTAGTCGTGAAGTCAAAGACAAAACCGATGATCTTCGGTATAGAAAGTGACTGGACTAATTTTAGTTTAGTTGGGCGTATGCCGAATCGACACCATTATTTAACTAAATTGCTTTATAAGCCATTGGTAAGATTTACCATACTGTTCTATGACAAATATCCGATACTCCAAGTTCTGTGCCATCAGGAATGGGTGCATATTGTACAGGAAATTTGACAGATTGCGTGTGCGATTCCTGTAAGTGATAAAAAAATATCTTTATTATTTACCCTCTGAAATAGGTATGTGTATTAATAATGTGATATTGTATGTATCGTACACCGTGGCGTAAGATTTTCCCGTGGGAATTACACTTTTCCCCGTAAAAAGTATCATGTTTTAATTCAGGATAAAAATTACTATCTCCTTTACAAATTTCATCCAAATCCATTGAGTACTTTAACCGTGAAGCCGGAACAAACATTCAAACATCTAAATATATTTGACGTTTTTAATATGACGTGATTAAATGCCTACCAAAAATGCACTTGTTTTTATTAATTCGAATAAATTCGAAATACTTGCCAAAACGGATAAATTCTCACCAAATTGCATGCCTGCAAGCAGGCATGGGTGGTGACAAGACAACCTAACCCCGTATGGCGAAGGGAGCCGAGCTCGCGATCAACAGCTCATATACGTCTCCACCGAGGGGCTCGAGCCTACCCTGAATTAGGGTGATTAGGCCGATTAGGTCGATTAGACCACGCTAGCCCAGTGCGGTTTGGTCGACTTCACACACAATGTGAAGTGTGATAACCAAATAAGTCTAAAAAATTCACGTCGTCGTCGGTGAATGTTAGTTTAATTTGTCTCTACCGGGTACTAGAGTCTAATCACGCTAATATTATAAATGTAAAAAAAATATTTGGATGTTTAGATGTTTCGATGTTTGTTCCGCTTTCACGCCTAAATTACTGGACGGATTTGGATGAAATTTGGAATAGAGATAGTTTGTACCCTGGATTAACACATAGAATACTTTTTACCGGGAAAAGTCATATTCCCGCGGGAAAATCTTATATAACGCGAGCGTAGCCGCGGGCGGACCGCTAGTGAGAGCGCTTAGGCCTTAATCGACCAGGCTATATAGCCTATTTTATTAGTCACAGTCACCCACATGATTAGAAGAACTGACTTCACTGACCTGTAAGGCACGAGGATGGCCACCTTGTGACTGGAAACACAGCCCGAAGGTTTGTAGTATCCACCTTTCTGCACCATTGGATAGATGCTATTTAAGGACACTTTGATTGGCGAAATGACGACAGTTAAATTTTCTGAAAGAAAAAATAAAATATATTAGTATAAAATATATTAGTAAAAGTAAAAATATTATTATATTATCCTTAAATAAACTTGCAAACACCTTAAAATTTCACTTGTTTCGGCTCCTTTACAAAAATATGAGAGAGTGTTCAGGTCATGAAATCGAACAACTTTTAAGTTCATGCAAACGACTGCATGCCAAGCGCAATCTGGCAATCGGAGTAAAGCTAATTAAAGCATTTTTTTTTTATGAATAAGATATTCGTAGATTTAAACTAAACCGCTACGTAAAATTTTTAACATGCGTTCGTACCGGTATTTTTAATTATCAAAATAAATAAACTAAATTATCATAAGTTCGTCTTTTAAATTATTATACATACACGATGAAGGCAAACTCCTTGAGGAAACTTACTCCTACAAGAAATTCAAAGGTAATGTGTGAAATGTGGACTAAGGCCTGGACGCCCTGTTCAAGGTAGGCTTGATCTCTTCGGTGGGGACGTATACTTTGAGCTTTTAATGACATGGCAAGCTCCCAAGGTAGACCGACGACGATCTAGTGAAGGTTAAGGATGCCGCTGCGCCTGCGCTGAAACGTTCGTTGTGGAGACGCTTTCGGGGAGGCCTTTGTCCTGCAATGGACGGCTGATAAAAAAATAAGTGAACTACGATTAGGTAAGGCAGGTAACTTACCAGGAGAGACCCTTGTCAAACACTTTGGTAACGCCGGTGTTGTTGATATCGGAGTCATTCTAGTTGTTTCTGCAATTTCGTAAAAATAAAAAGTTAAACATATTTATTTGTAGACAGTATGTTTGTTTAACAATCTAAGTGGCATTGTGCTTCTCTGAAAGTAAGAAAACAGATGCTTACTTGAGACAAATGATATAATATATACGGCTGCGCCTTATTGAATAGAACCTGGCTAGCACAATAAGTTACAAGCGTTGATCTTAAATTCTCCAATACTTATCTCTCTCTCACTCACTCACTCCTTTAAAAGTGATGATTTTCTCTCTTTCTTCTTAGGTTTAGGTTTACACGGGCACGGGTGAACTTACTACTATCGTCTATAAGATAAACGTTTCCTGGTATATTCTCAGCTTGCTCAGCGAAGTTCTTTGTCGCTGAAAACGTTACCATATCCGCCTCTGTTACAATGTCTATTATTTCCGGTTGATTCCCTAAAAGTTGAGCAGGTATTAATTTACATGTGATTGGTCAAATACAGGGTAGATGCAAATAGCTTATTTTGCTATTAAAAATATGTACTACAAAGATTGGCCGAAAAGCGTATCGTAGCTCGGCGTAGGAGCAATTGGACCCGTGCTACACGACAGTGCTACGCCGCCGCCGTAACCAAGATCTACATTTTACTACAACTTACAATATAAGTTTTATAAGGAGAATAAACAGTTTTTTTTTTACTAAAACGCATTTACGATTACGCTTTTTTATTTCATCATTAATTAAATAACTTCATGTGTTAACTATTAGCGTAAAACTCGCTACGTGAATCATTAAAGTATCTTTCTTTTTCAAATTCTAGAGTAAAATCAAAACTTACTGGAAATCCATTTCCTTGCAAACTCGACCTTTGCTTCTTTAGGTATATGGACTCTTTGCACTTCTCTGGGGTTAAAAACAACTGACGTCTCAATAGAGTTATCGCTGTAAGTGGCCATCTTGACCGTGGAAAACGGCGGCAGGAAGAACAAGTAGCAGAAGATGATGGTGCCCACAATCAGGATGTTCGGAATGCAGGAGCGTCTAGGGCGACCCTTCGTATTGACCTCGCATTCGCGAAGAGGTCGGGTTAGAGAACGCTCTCGCTCGGATTCTTAAATTAAAATGGAAGTTCTAAGTACTATATGTATAGGTAGAAAAGCATTTAAGTAAATTACTTTAATATTAACTTGTTAAATGTTGTCACCAAAATAAACAAAAAATATATGATAGATATGTTAACTTACCATCGTACTTTATAAATGAAATAAAATCTTGTGACTCAGACTTAAGTTTGGGAGACAGAGGCCAAACTCTGTAAGGACTTTTACTTAGTACGTCTATCTGCGTTTAATGTACGCTGCATTTATTGTAAAAAATTCAAAAGAAATAAAGATTTTTATTACTATTATTATTAACTTGATAAGTAAATTTAAAGCTTTTTTAGCTAGGAATTTCTAAATCGTAACACATAAACAATGATTAAATGAAAAATAACTTACTTTTACTAACGTAGATTCTCCGAAGGAACAGTCGAAAATTCTTCTTACAAGAATAAAACCATTCATACATTTTAATTAATTTGAAAAAACTACTACACAACACCTTGCCACCACAACACTATATGATCTCTGTAAACAACAGTCATGTAGGCACAAAAGGATGTTGTCAAAAAACAAATTAAGGAATTCACGGCGAATTAGTGACTTGGATCTTGTTTACTTTAAGAATCACCTACAAAATATATAACTTGGTAATATGAAACAGTAGCATCGTGCGTGGTGTATGGAATTCAATTAAAAGTAGCGTCGGACAGGATTCAAAGATTCAACATGCGGAGAGTTTACATTTTGGGAAATTAGTTATTTTTCTTTTTCTTCTTGTGTATCTTGGTCGTGTATGAATGGTGTAATGGCCAGGGGTATAGTGGGTGCAAACAATACACAATATCTTTGCACCAAAGTCAATGGTGCGTAGGGTGTAGGAAGTACGACAAGTAGGAAGTAGGGCTTAATGAGAGATGTACCCGTACTTTTGCAGGCTGGATCCCACTTTATTACTACATTCAAAAGTCCATATCCATGGATAAAGTGGGATCCACTCCTTTTGCAAGCATGCAAGTACCAATGGCGCTTCCATATTTTAATTCTCTGCTATACACTAAAATCGCTTTCGTGATTGTAGCGCTGTTGATCCTAGACTAGATTACAAAACATCAAATCAGTAAACCAAATTATTGTTTATTTAGTTTCAAATCGTCTACAAAGTACAAACAACACAATTATATTAAAGTTAAAAAATAAAAATAAACATTGACTACAAACAAACCTCACGAACTTGATCTATTAAGTTCAGTGACGTGAACTTTTGTACTTTGTGAAGCAGCTTGCAGATATTTGGTTCAAGGACTAGCATAGATACATAAATGTCACCTTCGTCGTGATGTACTTCTAACTTCGTCATAGCCTGTTTGACCTGCTCTTCGTAAGGGGTACGGTTTCGGTCGGGAATAAGTGCGAAATGCCAAGGCAAGCAGACACGAAGCACTTTCCAAATTACGTCTTGACTAACCGCATATGCTACTTCAGGATCGGGCAGTACTTCGCTCCTATGCTCCTCCTCAATTTCTTCCTTTTCCGTTTTTTCTTCTGGTTCAGGTGGCACTTCACACGGTGGACAGATGTATACCATATTCTTTACATCGGTTTCAGAATGCACCAACTTACTCTTACTTAAATTTTTCTCACCCTTTTTTGGCTGCCGCGCACTTTGCGTTGTAGGCTCTTCTTTTTTAGCCCCTTTCTTTCCCTTCTTTTTTTTGGTATCTTCTACTGGTGCCTGATACTCTAACTCTTCGATAGTAGTAGCTTCGCAAATGTTTACTACTCTTGTGATGAGTTCTTCCAAAAATTCATTAGCGCACTTGTGAGCACAAGCCAAGCATTCATCTCGGTACTGTTTTAGTTTTATCAATCTGCATACAACGTCTTCGCATTCTTGAAATACGAAACACACCTTCCTTCCAACAGCCATAGTCAGAGCGTTAGTAAAACCTTCAATGGGATTAATACTCTTACAAAAAGCAAGCAAGAATGCTGAATAGTTCATTTTGTCTTCCATTGTTTCATATAACTCAAACAAAAAGTGTTTAATTAGATTTTTTCGCAGTTGGACGGTATAGTCATTCGAGTCAAAGTCATTTTCATACCAAAGCTGACCCTCAATAAATTTATGTCTATCAATGAGTTCTGTGGAGTCTCTGTCGTAACAACGGAACATTGTCCTGGCCTCTAATAATTCATCTACAGTAGGGAACCTGATGTTAAGACAATAGATAAGGAAATCTCTCCAATCAACGTATGCTGTCTCACCGAATATTAAGAAAACGAGCTTGGATACTTTTTCTGGATCAACACGTTTGAATAATTCGGGAAATAATGGACCTTCACAGGATTCTTTTCCGAAGAAAATGAAATCCTGCAACAGGTAAATGAAGGCTTGTTGCAGTGCGATACCCGCTGGAGCCACGATTTTGAACTGAGTCCGTAGTCTCGCTAACTGACTGATTTTGAATTCCAGTAATGCATCAACTTGTTCGGTTAAAACCTCGGAGTCTGATGATGGCTGTTCAGATTCAAATTGCAGCAGATTCGGATCAATTATGAAAGCATCTTGTTCAAGTATTAGCGTTTCCGGTATTTTATTACCTTTTTCAACAGCAAGTTGCAAATATTTACAAAGACGATCAACAGACTTTATTTCGTTCATGTAGTGCGTGTTGATATCGTTTTGTATTTCCATAAAAGCGTTATATACAGTATCGTTAAATAATTTCATGTCATGTAAACATTTGTGATGTAAAGCCAACATGCGTAGATTAAGTCGGAACATTTCACCATTAACACCCATCAACCATTCATCGACACATTTTAAAGCATTCAGTTTAAATACTTCTTCTTGATTTAATGATTCTTGAGAAGAAGCATCGTCTTTTTTCTTAGATGCTGGCTGAATTCTGGCTACGTCAGTATATTCTTTGCTAATCACTGATCTGTAGTGATCATTAATGTCCTTAATAATTTTTACAGCAAATTTGACATTATTTTCAAAGATCATATTCATCGGATTATTAGCATATTCCAAAAGAATATTCTTTAAATGCATTTCTTGAAAAGCTACTTTTAACGCCCTGAAATATTTATCTTCCACGGACTTCTTAGTGCTACTTGGGTCGACATCTGCTTCTCTACTTATCTTAACTAAATCCCTCGACGTAAGTCTTTCGTTTGGTGGCATTTTCTTCAGCATACAATAATAAAAGTCATGAAGGGTTTGAAATGTCGATACTGATCTGGAAACAGAAGTATTCAAATTCGAAGAAAGCATACATAAAATCGCCCTAGATAAATTTGGGTCGGTGGTCTAGTGGCTAGGGCCGCTGCCACTTTCGCGGGTTCGAACCCCACCACGTATCAATGTTGTTTTCGAATTGATATGTACGTTTATTAGACGCTCTTACGGTGAAGGAAAACATCGTGATGAAATTCAAAGGTTGTGTGTGAAGTCGACCAACCCGCACTGGGCCAGCGTGGTTGAATTCAGGGTAGGCTCGAGCCCCTCGGTGGGGACGTATATGAGCTGTTGGTGAACTTAATGAATGCATAAAATTATTAGAACTAGCGCTCTGCCCGCAACTTCGCTTGCGTGATAAAGTTTTATCTCCGGGATGAACTTTCGCACAAAAAATAAAATAATATAACTCCACTTCTAGGCGGCGCGGCGCGGCGCGCGTCACAGCATGAAACATGCACCAGTTTTCAAATTAGACCTCTAGCAACAAATATATATTATATATATATCAGAAAAACTAGTGTGTGTGAATTGGATAGGTTTTTTAAAAATAATGGGGCTTTGCTAAGACCATTTTTCGATGTTAGAGTACGTTTCAAAAAGATTTCGTTTTAAATTGCTTATTTTTGTTAGACTCAAGTGTCCCTTCTACCAGCGAAACGGTTGTATTTAAAAATGTGAAAAAGTTCATGATGAATTTAAAAGGAAAATTATCAACATCACAAGTAGGCTTTACAGGTTATCGAATAATAGACCAACTTACAAAATGTACTTGTACAAGTAAGAAATTCGATACAAATATCATAGAAAAATAATGTTAACTGTCTTAAACAGGTACCTAAGTAGTATTGGACAACTACGAAACCCTACACTTTGCGTGGCCCGACACGTGCTTGGCCGGTTATTTCTTAACTATTTTATATGTACAGACATCGACAAGTTACATTTTTATTATATTTAATCATATTACGATGTAGATGGTTTTACAAACTATGTACGGCGCGGTGGCGGCCTTCATAACGCCATGCCCCATACCATGTCTTTTTTACTATATTCAGCCATCGATATCTCTAATATTGACTGTCAATACTTTATTAGACGAGCCATAATTAGATCTGTTGTTAGAGAAGTGCAGACAAACAGCTGATAAACAGTTCTACAGGACTATATGTAATTTTACAATGTATTGTTTAAAAAGTAAATATATAATAATAATAACGGTTCTTGTCTGATCAGGTTTTACAGCAAAGAAGATAGTTACAGTACAGGCCGCTCGAAAGACTGCACAATATGAAATTTCATGGCAAAATCCTTAGAAAACTGTATCGATTTCTCGGCCTCTATCAATCAATCAATCAACGGCCCGTTACAGTCCACTGCTAGACTATGAGCCTCCTCCACTTAAGTGGAGGGTTTTGCCATAATCTCCACGCTTGGCAGGCGGGTTGGAGATCGCAGATTAAAAGGTTACTGTATCAGAGAGCGCTGCTGCCCGGTCCCTATTTAATGTGTAGTCCCTAAGTCGCCTCTTACGACACCCACGGGAAGAGTAGGGGTTGGTGACAAATGTATTCTACTTTGCCGTCACCACTCGGCCTGTATAAATCTCCTTTACAGGCTCAACTTACAGTCAGCATCAAAAGTAGCTAAGCAACTCACGTGTCCACATGGTGACTGACCATAATCATACAAAAGTTTTCTGATTGTTATGTATGAGCACCCAATGTTTCAAATATATCTGAGCACACACATTGGCAAATATTTCGTAGCACAGTAAAGAAACAGAATTATACTATAAACATTTTGATATCTCAAGCTTACTATAAAAACCCTAAGTTTTGAAACTCGCTAGTATTAGATAAATAAATGGTTGCCCACCCCACCATCGCACATTATAGCTACTTTTCATGCTGACTGTACAAATACTTACTTAAGTATCCTCCTGGTGATATTTAATCTAAATGTATATTTTTACTTCTCACTAAAAAAGTTATATTTTGATATGCATGTTATCTATATATCTAATTACCTATATAAATTCAGCGAATAAAAAAGGAATCTAGCTAATATTAAGCAATACAATGCAATGGCTTACCGATTTAGTTCTGCTTGCATGCATGAAATGTACGTGTTAGCCATAGTAGTAAGCTCTTCTGCGGTCCAATTTTCCATTATTAGAGCTTGTCTTTGTTGTTCTGCAAATATTTTCCTTTCATCGCAAATGTTGTACAATTTTGTCTGCAATTCTTTGATTCGGCAATGCCATTCATTTTTACACAAATTCACACATCGCCAGTCATCCTCGAAATCATTGTACTCCTTTTGAAAATTACTGACTAAATCTTGTTTCGAAGATGGTAAAGCTATAATTTGTTCCATTTTATCTTTTATGAACCTACAGTATGGTATTAAACTATTCATCTGCAATCGCTTCGAGAAAAATAATTGCTCCATGTCATGGACATACGTTCTCTCAACTTCTTCCCAACAAGTAGCTAGAGCTTTACCAATATTCTCTACAATAGGCAAATCTCCATAGTCCCACTCTTCTTCACCGGCCAATATAACAATATCTTCTGTGCATATTGTTTTTACATCCTCATCCACAGTGGTTGCTTCTTCTAATGAAATAGTGCGATCTGACGTATCATTTGGTGATTCAGCATCAGGCATTTTAACCACTTCCATTTCAATGTTTACAGAAGATTTACTAGTTTTAGAACCACGGCGCATTTTATCTTTTAATTTTAAACCTGATGCTTCAGGTTTTACTATTTTGGACTTCGTTCGTTTATCATCAGATGAAGGAAAATCTAAAAGACTTAGAACGTTTTCTCCAAATAACGTTTCACAAGACTTCAGTGGCATAGTTAAGTCTCCTATTATGTATTTACACATTTGAGACAATAAATCTTTTTCAATCACTTCGTAATAGAGACTGTAGTTTAGACCCAAAGCAGCATAAAATCTATCGATTAATTCAGAGTTTTCTTCATTCAAATCCCAAATAACATATTCTTGTAAAATATCTTCAGTTTCCTGTAATCTTAGGTAACATGTAAAATAACTCTCAAATGGTTTTTCTATAACTTTTTTATGAGGATTACAAACTACCTTTGAAACTCGTATATCTTTGTATTGATCTTTTTCTTTTTTCCTATGTTTTGCAATAGTTTCTTCTAAATAAATATCATCTCTATCCTCTAATAACTCATCCTCATCTGGAGGCTCCCGTCCTGAAAAAGTTTCTTCAAGTATATGAGCCTCGCGATAGGAATTCGGATAATTTATAATAACAAAACCATTTAAATCGTCTTGATCTTTTATGTACTCTACCAGCATTGCTGCAATTAAATGGTCAGTTAATGAGTCGCCAAAACTAAGAGATTCGTAAGCATATTTCCCTAAATCCGCTGATACTGATAAAGTCATATCTTCTTCGGGAAGAATCTTAGGTGTTTGTGTTAATTTACAATTAGCCGGTATTGGGCCTAAATAAGCCGCAATAGTACCTTCGCTAGTTTTACTGTTTAGTTCGTCATCAACTTTAAGAGTTCGCACAAACTCTTTACCATCTTCATCTTGTGCAGCGTTTATAAATTTATCGTAACAGAGTTCTATATCAACGCAACCAATCATGTCTGTTTTAAAACTTCTGAGACAAAAGTTTATTGCAGATTCCAATCGAACAACATAAATTTTGTTAAGCTTTAATAATGTTTGCATTGGTATGGTAATAATCTTATCGGGCAAATTACGAACTAATGCTTTAGACTTAAAAGGTGGTAAGTCAGCCGGAGGTCGTGGTGGCGGAAATGGGTATTTTATTTCTAGCAATGTAAAAACTACATGCCCTAGTATACGAGTCCCCAAATATTCATATTTCCGTTCCTCTGATTCGTTGTCATAGTTCGGTATTAATGTTTCCAACAACCACGGATAAGCGTAATTATGATACTCTAAGAATTCACTGTCATTCAATTCATCTTGTCTATCTAATTCAAGCCTGATTATTTCTTCTTCCTCAGGCACAAGCTCTTCTTCCATTATATTTTCCTTAAGAAGGTCTTCCATTGGATCAAGAATATCAAATATAGGTTGTTTCCTAAAGAATAATGTCTTCCACTCATGTATAAAGTGATCTGGAATATCGTTATCTAACAAGCGAGTCCAGTAGCCTAATTTAGTTGCATAATCTACTAAGGCCAGCATAACTTCGTAGCATATTTCATAGTAATGCTGTCTTTTTCTTTTCATTTTTTCTGCGTATAATCTTTTGTGTAGTTTATTTTGTCTAGATTTTTCAAAGTCAATTTCAACAACCTCTAGATGTATTTGTTCTTTGACATTGTCAAGATATTGGGTAAACTGATGGTCCCTTTGGTCTGCATATTCTCTCTCAGCATCAATCCTATTTTTCATGAGATTGCGAGCTTGCTGTTTAGTTTCCATAATTTTAGTGCACATTTGCTTTTCGTATTGAGATAATTTCATGACTTTCTTAGCAAGATCAATATCAACCTTAGACTCCTCAGCTGCAATTGAAGCGTCCCAAAGTGAATTACTAAGACCGTTGCGTATTTGCGTTTGAAAAATTTCTGAGTCAGACTTTTTGTGAAGCCTGTTATACAAATTATCCATGTAGGATTTCGTCCAATCTGTGTCAACCAAGCTCTTTTTTCTAAGGTAATTACTGTCCTCCATGCTTAGTAATTCTTCATAGGTGTAATTTTCAAATTTACAAGGATATTTTTTCGCAAATTTTTCCATTTCTTTCTTCTCCTTGGTAGTTAGTTTCTGAACCCTTTCCGGTACTGCCTGCCAACATGGTATCTTAGCCTCTTCAATCTTATTGATCATTTTCTTGTATTTATGTCTTACATATTCATAGCTTGCTTTCACTTCAGCAGATTTTTGCTTTTGCCAGTCAATAAAATGTTTTTCATTCAGTAAAGGTTTTGAGAGATAATCTACTGCGGGTTCTTTTTCTTCCTCTACAGCATCTACTTTAAACCTATTGTCGAGTTTTTCTACGAGGTTAGACACCATTTTACGTTCGCGTTTGAGAAAATCAGTGCGGTCCTTTTTGTCTAAGTGCAGAAATAACTGGTAAAATAGTCTGAGTAGGGCAGAGCCTTTGCCTTCCATGATATTGTGGAGATCTTGATCGGTGATATATATTTCTAATTGACGTAACCATTCGGCAAGATATTTCCAGTTGCTTTTTACATCTATTGGCGCGTCGCTAGGTCGTATCAGGAACATCTTTTCTTCATTTATCACGTGGTAACTGTAGAGAACCCTCGCTACGATGTGACCATTCTTCATCATATTCCCGAACTCTAAAGCCTCCCATGTTACAGGTTGCTGCAACCTCTCCGTCAACCACTCTTTTAGAATCTCGGCCATAATGTAGGTAGGTATACACTATTACACTATTAAGTTTTCATGATTTACATTCAAATTTCTTTATAAAAAAATAATTGATACAATAATACCATACAATATAACAGTAAGTGATTGGTTACTTTTGTTTAAGATGTACAATTATAAGTACCGAGTACCTTGTTCGAATCTTGTTATATTTTGACAATATTGTCAACAGACTAAAATCATTTTGGCTCTTTGATTTACAGACATCCAAAAAGATTTCATACTTCCCTACTTTGCTTGAAATTTTGTTGTTGTGAAGTTTTGTTTACGGCACATATTTCCTAAGTATTTCAAGACGGCACGTAGGGGCGTTAAGCTCAAAAACCTTTAGAAAATATGACTCCGGCTTGAAACTTGGTACAGTTGCCCATGGGGTCAAAAGAGGCCGATCGAGATCGGTACTCAACGGGAACAACCCCTCTGGGGAGGGGGGGGGGGAGAGTCAAAGGGACGCTCCGATCGGACAAACTCAAAAAATTGTACACGCTAGAATATAGCTATCAGGTTAAGTTTGGTATCATTTTCGTATAAATTAAGGACGAGGAATTCATTTCTGGTAATTTTATTTCATTTAGTGCAAGTGGTTTTCGAAAAAAATATGGTAATGTAAAAAATTAAACCTAAAAAAATACATTTAAACAGCTATAGCTTTAAAACTTATGCATAAATTGATTAAAAAAATACTTAAATATAGAATATTTTATGTAGATTTAGAAAAATATACCTTTTGTATAGGTTATCTTACAAAATTATGATAAAAAAAATCTTTAACGTTGCGCCGCGTAGTAAGGCAAAATTGCGCTACCAGCTTTTGCAACAGAATACAGACAATTTTCCTAAAAAATCGTATTTGATGCATGAGAATAAAGTGACCAAAAGATTTTTTTTTTATTTGGGTTGGTTCTCTTCATAAATAAGTAGGTATTTTAATGTCGAAAAGGCTATCAGCGGGAAAAAATACAATTTGTAGTTTTTTCGAAATCAATAAAACTCTAAATTAGAAATATAACAAAAAAATATATTGTTACATATTTATTCGCATTTTCCTTCACAGAGGCATAGCGCTGTGCATTTTAAGCTTGCCTTTTTACATTTGCACCTCTGCTGACAGCCTGCCTTGCGTCCAACATAACAATGTTGACCCATATACTTTCTGGGTTTACCAGTTAACATTCATCTTGGGCGTTGGTTGATTGAGAAAGAGAGGTTTTGTGTCTGTATTTATCAATACAGTTGGCATAAGAAAAGGATGCCCAAGGTGAGGGCTAGAGTGGTCGTCTCCGAGCAGTATTATTAGAGAGACTTGGCGATTGGCTATTCTGTTGAGGAAGAGAGACTCAACGAAAGTTCTTATAAGAACTAGTAGTTCTTTCAGAGCTAGAGTTAGAGGGGAATCTCAAGTCGACACACCCGTCGCATATACCTTTTTAATCCACATATATGATAACTATCCTCCTACACTCTTTGGGTTTTCTGGTGGCAATTCAGCTTGTAGCTAGACGATCAGGGAGGGTTATGTAACCGTATGTTTCAATACAGTTGGCATCGCTTAAGAAGAATTAGTGCCCGGGGTGCTAAGGCTGGGAGTGGTCATCTCAGGCTAGTATCGTAAGAGAAATCCGGTGGTGAACGCTCCGTTGAGGAAAAACCTACTCAACGGGCTCTTTAAGAGCTAGTCCATAACTAGTTCTTTCAGAGCTAGAGCTGTGGAGGTGGCTCAAGTCGACACACTCGTCGCAGTTTCCAATGTCTCGCTTTGGCCGTGTATTCAGCAATTGTCTTCGGCCTGGTACTGAGACGAAATAAACCTAGTAGAAGTCTGGAGTGCAAAACGAAGGACCCACCTTAGCCAGCAAAGCAGCTTGGAACCACTAACGGTTCCTTTCATATTCACATTATATTATAATTGTAATTATCCCTGAGGCCTTTTTAGGCAACTGGGACAAATTGCAATTCCTCAGTAGTTGAGCATGGGTTTTTCTTAGGTCGGAGGTTCAGTCGTGCCGGCTGGGTCATTATTGTGTCGACTAAGGGCCAAAACCTGGGGCGATACGCTATATAGGAAATACATTGTTTACTCAATGATATTTCCTACATTTTTTTAACAACCCTGTTGAACGAGCAAGGGATCCCTCCCTTTGATAGCTAGGAATTACATAGATGTTGTACAGAGAGATCAGACGTTCAGTTACAACCGTTTGCTCCTCCTTCTCGCTCCAACACCATTCGTTGCCTTTTTTTAGTAGTGCTCACTCGCAGAGAACTCGCTAAATCTGATTAGTTAGGTATCAATTTACTTACGTAATTAACCATCCCTAGAAAACGTTCTGAAACATTCAGAAAACGACGGTCTGTCGTTTGGGCTTGGCATATCGCTTATAGCTTGAACTTTTGTCTGATCTACCTTCATACCGTCGGCGCTGAAGGTGTGACCCAAATACGTTACCTTAGTGAAACAAAATTTATATTTCTCACGATTAAATTTAATACCCACCTCTCTAGCCCGTTCCATCAGTTCTCTGAGACGCTTGTCGTGCTCTTCCTTCGTTGCTCCCCAGACTATGATGTCATCAACGAAGGAATCTACACCCTCCAGGTCTTCCAGCAGTTGGCGAACTTTAGCATGGAAAATTTCGGAGGCTGTGTTGATACCGTAGGGTAGGCGTAGATACTGGTACCTACCGAAGGGTGTACCAAAATTGCAGAGGTCTGCACTCTCCTCATCCAGCTGTATCATCCAGAAACTGGACCTTGCACCCCAATAAAAAAAATTTTTAGTCACTTTATTCTCATGCATCGAATACGAATTTTCAGGAAAATTGTCTGTATTCTGTTGCAAAAGCTGGTAGCGCAGTTTTGCCTAACTACGCGGCGCAACGTTAAAGATTTTTCTTAGCATAATTTTGTAAGATAACCTATACAAAAGGTACATTTTTCTAAATTTACATAAAATATTTTATATTCTATATTTACATTTTTTTTAATAAACATATGTATAAGTTTTAAAGCTATACCTGTTTAAATGTATTTTTTCAGGTTTAATTTTTACATTTCCATATTTTTTTCGAAAACCACTTGCACTAAATGAAATAAAAATATGAAAAATGAATTCCTCGTCCTTAATTTATACGAAAATGATACCAAACTTAACCTGATAGCTATATTCTAGCGTGTACAATTTTTTGAGTTTGTCCGGTCGGAGCGACCCTCCCCAGAGGGGTTCGGCTTCTTTTGATCCCATGAGCAACTGCACCAAGTTTCAAGCCGGAGTCATATTTTCTAAAGGTTTGCCGATTTTTGGCAGCTTAACGCCCCTACTTGGTACTACCTATAGTACGATTTATAAAGTACAGATGGATTTAATAAAGAGTACCAAATTATCTCGATTTTAACGTAATAGTACATTACGATACATGGATCGTAGGGCGTAGGTGGCATATTACAAACGAGGTGACTTTTGTAAGCCCGAGCCGAGTCCATGTGTTGTACGACGTTTTTCAATACACTTGTGAGAAAACTGATAGTAAATAATTAAATTTAAATGGTTAAGAAAGGTACATAGTACCCATACAAAAGCTATGATACCTACTACAGGTAAAATTGATTATGTAAAAGTTGTAAAAGCTAACCTTCATTATTTGTTAAATCGAGATAAGTTTATTATTATAATTAAAATATTACTGGCTGATAATATTTTTGATACAATTTGTTGAAATAAAAAAATATTAAAATAATTATAATGCTATTTATTTATTTATGAAATGAAAATCTGCGTTGAAACTCCGCTCGCCGCTTGCAGGCGGCATGACTTGCGGCCAGAATACAGTTCCAATGCAAACATACATTTTCAACATTTTCTCTTTGTATGAAACGATTTAAAGATTTTTTATTGACAAAATGATCCTGGCTGAATTATAATTTTGAAGACCGTAGGAATTTAAAAAAATGTAATAAAATCGCACTAGTGCGGTAAAACGCATTTACCGCACAGTTTACTGCCTTCGTAAGTTAAATTTTGGAGCAAGGTGTATTGAAAAAATATTAAATACTTACTTGAAACTAATTCATCTATCTAAGCTGTGAACTTACAAGGAGGTATTTAAGTATAAAGCACAGATAAGGCGCAGCGGGGCTAATCCGCCGGTGGGGCAAATACGACGACATTTCGCTCTTCATCATCAGTAATATCACTAGTGACATCTATATTTTAACACAAGCATTAATCATTTATTTATAAACTCATAGATGTCACTAGCGATATTATTTTTAAAATGATGAAGTTAAACCGAAACGTCGTATTTGCCCCGCCGCGCCGGCGGATTAGACCCGCATGGATGATGACTATGTACTTTTTTCTTTGTCTATCAGGAACCTAGATTAATAAAAAGTATTGGACATGTATTTTTTATTTATTCACGTAATCAAAAAATATGTAACGGAAATAATATAATATATTGAGTTAAAAAAGCCTATGACATCACGCTTGAACCTATTAGTACCTATTTTTTTGTTAATTTGATAAAACAAAAAATACATGTCATATTTTTTATTGCCTGCCTGACTGACGGACAAAATTGAATTTCGTTTTCTTTACTATAAGGTACCTTACGAAAGTCTGTTGTCCAGTTTTTATATTTTGTTACAAATTTTTACCACAGATAAAATCGGCATACTACATACATACATACAAAGAATGTTTGCCCTAAGCGGGATTCGAACCCGTACTTCATAGGTCACATTTATACCAAATACCTAATTATTTAGATAACAATTATTTCAACATACACGTTAGAAAACAAAAGATCTGGCTGCGGTAACGTTACTCCAACCGAAACTGTTTTTATCAAATAATTAAAAAACTATCAGCTTACCAAATTAAAAAATCTGCTTACTGGATTACAAGTCACACAGAGCGGGAGCGGCGCGGTCCGGGGCCGGGAAAGCGGGATTTTGTATGGCGCGGCATAGCACCGCTTTCCCGGCCCCAAAGTCCAAGAATTCGCTCCGCTCTTTCCGTCTTTGAGGCTGGAGCGACATTGACATTGACATTTGTACTCAAATAGCGAGATTCCAAAATTTTACTACTCAATTTTTAAACTGGCAACACGAGCATTATTTGTCTGTCTGTCAGTCAATACTGTTTTTTGTCATGTTTATTTTCGCTAGTTTTCACGCACATTTGATATAATTTCATCCAATTTCAATGCAGATCAAGTGTAATGAATTATAAAAAACTATACGTTACATCGAGACCATTGCAAATTAGATAACCTGTTCACAGTGGGTGTGATAACCAAGTAATTGCGTTGTTTACAGTCAGCTCGCACCGTTCACATGAATCTGAATAATTTGGATAAGGCTCTGCACGACCTGGGGATGTTGAGTGCAATAACAGAAGCACGACGCGATTACTTACGCGAAAGTAAATCGAACTTAAACGTGATGCGGTTAAACTCGCGATACGTGTCGAATGTCACTGTGGGGTACTGCATGAAACGTACCACCACAAAAAACAGACTGTGCCCTTATGTGCTGCCCGTTCGGCATAGAACTAAGAGTGAGAACTCGGATGCGGTTGGCGAAGCGAGCGAGGCGGCGTGCGAGTTCAAGAGCAGTATTTATGAGCCCTCCACCAGCAGCTGCAATAGAGACCTGTTCGAAATGAAGAGCCCTGCTAAGCGGTGTCAGTCGCTCGAGAACCTCAACCTGGCCGTGGAACCGGCAACAAACGCCGAGATTTCCCCAGAACTGGACTGTGTTTCGAATCGTATACAAAAGCTACAAGTTGATGAATGACAGCTCATCACCAGACCACCCCAGAGTAGCGAGCATGAACCCGCCGAAAGACTCATGCTATAGTGTCTGAGTGTATGGACAATGAATATAGTTTTCAGTGTAGTATTTGTATGTACCGATGATGTGTAAATGTAGAGACGTTGATGTCATGTTCCTAGCTCCTTGTGTCATTAATTTTGCATAACCTGTGTCATTGAGTGATCGTAATCTCAGATTGTTTCACTAAGCATTTAAGGAAATTGCTCAAATTTGCCATGGATATTAATCAAGAGAATACTTCGTAAAAAAAAAAATCCTTGTTTAGGTAAATGTTCAGTTACCAAATTGTTGATTGTAGTTTTTGATTTTATGGTTACCATACCATCTAAATGTTTGTTATGATATGAACAATATTTTAATTTTGTTTTCTCTAAGTCACATATGCTTGGATTATCTCTGTGTGTACATTATATTATTAAATGTCTTTGTACCACTCACTAGTGTGTATTAGGCTGTGTGCTCATGGTCACTTTCAAGCACACTGCCTAGCTTTGTATTGTATCTTTTCTTCTATTTAACACATTTTCTAATTTGTTAAGACTGTGTAGATCTCTACTAATTAGTTTTCATGGCATCTATAATTTAACTATAAGAATGTGTAATGGTGACAAGACTGTCTGCACATTATTGGTAAAATCTAAAGGCTCCTCTACACAAATGGCCATGATGGCCCATCAAATGATCGCCCATCATCGCCACCGTGATCGGGCCACTCTCCACACAATGGTGAACATTCATTTACTGACTGTCTACTGTCATGTACTGACGTCTATTGAAGATGGATATCGAGGTGATTTTTGATAAAATTCAATGAACTTAAAAGTTTCTTCATTCGTCCACCCAACCATTATTTTTGCAGTAGATATGTATGTAAATGAAAATTTCTTAATGCCACACAAAAATTTTGACATAAAGTACTGAGCAATTGGCGATAGTGTGGACCTTTGATGTACCGACACTGTGGCGATTGCACACGATCATACGCCATGATGGCCGATCACAGACATTTATGCCCTCTACACTAACTTGATTGTCTTTAATTGCCCATCATGGCCATTTGTGAAGAGGAGCCATAATACAAACACTGCATAATAGAAACATCACTAATAATCTTACAAAACATTATATTATTATCACGTATTCAGTTGTGAAATGTTCAACTCAATTTTCCTAAGTATTATTGTAATCAATAGACATGATTGATTTGTTTTAATATTTTGTAATCTGCATTATATACATTTCTCTAGTACACCACATAATATATACAGTTAAAAGGGTCAGCTTTATGTGGTACTGACTTTACAAATAATGTTAATGATCATTATCTTATTTTAAATTGTAATACATTATATTTTACTCCAATATTGCGCAGCAAATTCAATCATTGATAGCTATTTAAAAAAATATTATTTTCTAAGTGAAAATGGATAATGTCTTTCATTCTTTGCCTTTGTGACTTAGATGTTAGTTAGATACTTATGTTTGTTAACATATTTTGTTATTTTTATTATTTAAATAACAAATATTAAAATAAATATTGCTTGAATATTTCTTACTGTGTTTTAATGGATGTAATAAGAAATTAGAAATGGCTATGGTCTTGCTATGTTTTAAAAGCATACAAATTATGTTATTTTACTTTAGTCTCGGCTGACTAGCAACTGATTACCAGGAATGTGTTTCACTACCATCTCGCTACAGTCTGTGTGTGATCTGAAAGTAGCTCTGTTGTATGTGACTATGATGTATTCAGATGGCCTGCAGACAGTAGGTCCTAGATAAAGCTAGCCCGTAGATGCATGTTAAAAGGAAACAAATTGGACATAAAATAGTTAAAAATAAATGCTGTTCAAATTGAACACTAAATAAAATAATGGTATTATTTGGAATGGGGAAACTGTTTCTTGTTATAAAAATCATGTGTTTTTTTACTATAATGCATTTAATATCTGTGAAGCCATTTGAGTGCTCACCTTGCTAGTAGTAAAATATTAAAAATCTTAGTAACTTCTGGTTTCACGAAGCTACAAATTACGCAATGGGATGTACATTGCGTAAACAAAGAGATAAAGTTATAAGAGCTTACAGTTTAGGAGAATTGGCTACGCAATGAATGTTCGGACTACTTTTTTTTTATTTTATAAATCCAAACTTCTTAGTTTCTGCTAACAAAAACTAAAAGAATTTTTGCTCTATCTTTAAAATTGACCGAGTTATAAAGGTTTGAAATTCAAGATTAGACAGAGAGGCACATACCCAGTAATACCCACTTCTTGTGACGTAATTTTGTTAGTAACGCCATATAATCTCCATACAAAAAATCAGACATATTGAAACTAAAAAATCACTGTAAATTCGTTTTTCAACCGATTCTGTTTATTTCTTCGCGAATCGTCTGCTACTAATCTATATTTTAAAAATAATTCATAAAAAAACTACAACCGAATTGAGAACCTGAAAACCTGCTTTTTTTGAAGTCAGTTAAAAATATGGTAAAGGGGAGCAACCAAAGTGGGCATAACCTTGAACAGCCATTTAAAAAAAATTAAATCATGAAACATTTTGAAATGATATATAATGAATTTAGCTGACTATAAGGAATAAAAAAATAAAATGTTTTGTAAGACTTTCAATCGATTGATAACGCCAACACTAGTGTCACCAAATACATTCTGACGAAAGTACTAAGTGTCTTTTTATTTTGATACTAAAATTCCAACATTTTTGAGAAATCCTTATTACAACAGACAACTCAAAACAGTCAATATTATAATAATATTTTTATGTTCATATTGAAGCCCAGAGGTCAAACATTTTGGTTGCTCCCCTTTAGGAACAGTCCGATCCCCTATTGTAACGAAGCGGCGGCCTCCTAAACTAGAGTATTGGAAGTATATTGACCTACAGCCTACAAGTATTACAGCATTGTTTTCTTTTATTATTAGTTATAAAATATCTTATCAGATTATATTTTAGTCTGTTTTTTAATTCATTGTAATTTATGATTGTTAAGCAAAGTCTTTGCTCTTAAAACAAAATTTACTAAACATGAAAACTTTTTAAAGACTAAAATAACGTCTTCAAACAGAAACTACATGGTTCATTAGTAAAGTTTATTATTCCGTCAATACCCTTTGTCAAAGTAACCTCAAAAATAAATTGTTATAAAAATGGATATTATCAGCACTATACAACTTTTACATGCAATAAAACACATGTAGTAACTTAAAATTCATTTTATTCGCGCTAGCTGAGTATATTAACACTTAATAAATAACAAAATCCACTATTAGAATTATTGCATTGTGTGACATCGGTACAGTCTATTCTGCGCGCTTGCTATCTTTAGCGACTGTGACGCAGGGTCTCAAATGTACTCAGAAATCATCACAGATAATAAAATTTATTTAATAATTATTTAATCTATTTACATTATGTATCTTAAGTATGTTTATAAAAACGACGAATTGAGAAGATTTAATATCTGGAAAGATAAATAAAATAGACAATATGCTAGGTAAGAATGCATGAATGCATATGATCAAGATAGTCAATGGCCAGTGCAGCCATTAGTATAAATTGAAGACCCTACAGTTTGATAGCGTATCCTTTACAGAGCTTTGACTTTGAGTTGCTTCATCTTTGGCGTCTTCCTTTTCTGTTGCCGCTTCTGCTCCTTGAGTTCCCAACGACGCTGCTTCTCCGGGTCATCCTCCTGGATAAACCAATTCAAATTAAGGTCAAACATCAGCTGCAGTAGGGGATCCAATAGGGGATCGGACTACTTTTTTTTTACTTTATAAATCCAAACTTCTTGTAACGAAGCTTCCTTATTCGTAGTATCGAACACTAAAATAATTTTTGCTCTATCTTTAAAATTGACCGAGATATAAAGGTTTGAAATTCAAGATTAGACAGAGAGGCGCATACCCACTTGTGACGTCATTTGTTAGTAACGCCATATAATCTCTAAACAAAAAATCGTTTTTAAAAGAGACAGACATTGAAACTTTAAAAAGTCTCTGTATATTCGTTTTTCAACCGATTCTGTTTCTTTCTTCGCGAATCGTCTATATTTACTACTACTAATCTATATTTTAAAAATAATTCATAAAATATGGTAAATTTAGGAACAGTCTGATCCCCTATTTAAATAAATCATTTAATTATTGTCAACCCAGTGACTTCGATCGAAATTATTATGAGTTTAACGACATAGAAGGGTTCTAAATATATTTTAGTTACTGTTTTATAGTCGTAAATATAATCAATAAGTTATGTAAGTCGTAATTGTTAAAAGTGACACATTTATAACCCTTCTATTGTCGTTACACACATAATAATTTCAGGTCACTGACAATAAGTAAATGATTTATTTCAATTGGTGGCGATACTGCAGCTGATGTTTAACCTTAAACAGAGATCCTTGTACTTGTGAATGGCAATGATTTACAAATAACATGTACAATCAGCTACAAAATTGCATACCCTATCACCTCGGCAATCGAATGAAGTTTTCGAAAGTGTATTGCGTTTTTGATATTACAATTTCACAAAATTGTAAACTACGAGTATTTAAGAGCTAAGTAATTCCTAAATAAATATTTTAAAAAATACGCTTTGAATAATGAAATAATAAATCGCTTGCCGTGGTAATAGATATGCACTTTTAAAGCTGACTGTACTTATACTTGTATTCTGACAATGAAATAGTACAGCTATATATTAAAACAAAAAACTGATTCTAATAAGTTTAACCAGTTTAGGTCGGCCGGGGTTAAAGGGCAGGTAGGTTGGCAGGGTGAGTAAGGTAGTCCAGTTAGTTCTAGGGGGTAGGTGGGCTATTGAATAGGGATATAAGGACACGTCAGTTCTGAGAGGGAGAATCCAATTGGTTTAAGTGAGGTAGGCTGGTCGGTAGGCACAGGTCTATTCTAGACAGGTAGGCCCCTGGGGATAAGGCAGTTAGTTTTAGCGGATAAGCGCAAACAACAAACGCATAGGTTTTAGGATGTGGGTAGCAGGCAAGTTGATTTTAGATTGAAGGCCGCCAGTTGGTTCTAGGGGGATAGGCCAGTCAGTTTCAGTCTATGTAAGCGAGTACTCACGGCGAGTATGCGCTCCTTCTCCTGTTTGCGCTTCTCCTCCCTCTTGGCGGCGGCTTGCTCCTGCCGGGCCGCGTGCGCCACGCGCTCCCACGCCTCGGCCGCGCGCACGCGACGCTTCTCGCACTTAGCCAACGCCTGGAAACGAAAAAAACTTGTGGTTTCATTGGATAGAGATTCACGGCATTTCCACGAATTACATCGCATGTTTATTGATAAAATATATCGATTACTTACTTCTTGGGTGGCACATTAGAGTATACATAAGTGTCTATAGAGCAAGCATATCGCACGGATCACCTCGTGCGCAGCGTAGGCAGCTTCAGTAGGCAAGTGTCGTGAATTTTTGCAATATTTTACTGGATATTTTACAATTTTTCTTAGAATAACATAAATAATATTTGTTTAATTATTGAAATACAAACTTGTCTAAGACGCTTTCGCCGTCGGTACTTGATAAGAACTACTAGGGGCTTGCTGACGGAACGATTCAACGTTCCCACCCGTGCCTACTGTTCTCACTCTGAAGCACTCGCTCTATACCTACATATAAACTCTTTGGGTGGCACATTCCTAAACAAGCAGCTAAGCTCAGTAGCTTTTTGGTCTACTCGGTTATTCTGTCCGATAAAGGTAAAAAGTTACAGACCAACTTATCTGTGAAATTAATGGCGGCGCTAGTAGTAATACAAAAAAGCATTTCAACCCCTCTGCTGGAGTGGTTTAAAAGCTATCACACGAATAGGTATAATACAGTAAGCATAGCTGGTAGTCAGAGTAAGCTAATTCCAACCTCACATGGAACAGCTCAGGGGTCAATCCTTGGACCAACTGAATACCTACTTTATGTTAACGATATGTGCAAAATATTTAAACATGGATCTGTGTACCAGTTTGCCGATGACACCTGTCTATTGGTGGCACACAGAGATCTAGACACTGCTAAGGGTATGATGCAAAGTGACTTTGACACACTATGCAAGTGGGCACATGACGTTGGCTTATCGATAAATTACAAAAAAACTAAACTCATACATATACATTCACCTTATCTAAAATCAAACGGAACACCGCGGGTTGTCGCTCACGAGCATCATTGCCTGCATCAGTGCCTGGGTGGCTGTGGTTGTAAGCCACTTGAGGTTGTGCGTGAACATACTTACCTGGGTTTAAAAATTGATAGTAAGTTTAACTGGGGTCCTCACGTAGACTATGTTTGTAAACGGCTTAGAGCCGTGCTAGCCAAGTTAAATATCCTAAAAAATAAATTGCCATATAGTACTTTAAGGACACTTTATATGGCATTGGCTGACTCGGTCATTAGTTATGGCCTATCCAGTTATGGCAGAACTTATTCATCCTACTTACAAAAAATTTATGACATTCAAATTAGAATTCTCAAAACTATTGTCCCATACAAAATAAAATTTATTTACAAAGACAACTACGAACTGTTGTTCAAGTATTGTAAAGTAATGAGTATATTTGATAAAGTCAAACTTTCTATTGTGTCTGAGTATTCCAATCAAATTCCTGATCTATGTAAAAAAACAAGACCCAACAACATGCGAAAGCTACAGTACCTAGCTATGTACCAACTACCAAAGTGTGCTAATGAATATGGGAGAAGGGACTGGAGGTATATCCTACCTAGCTACATGAACTTGCTACCCAAAGAAATAGTCCACAGAATAACTGATAAAAGTGGTAAACAAATTAAAAATATTTTAAAGTACCACTTTACAGTTGGCCAGTTCCTGGATGTTTCTTCGGTCACTTCATGAAATGTAAAATTTTACAGAATAATTTGATTTGATTCTGCTATTAGTGTTTATGATTTTGTTTTGTTTTTGTCGTAGAAACGCTCCGAGTGTTGACCACTCAACGCACATAATCTCAATGTAGGAGATTGAGCGCTGAGTTTCCTATGTACCCTATATGTTTTCTTTTGAAATAAATAGATTTAAATTTTTAAAAATTTTTTTTTTTTTAACCAATCACGACTTTTCTGATGTGATATATCCATTTGCATAGTAGATTACTACGACCTTTCTGTTACTTCCAGTTTTGGCTATTTCACAGACTCTGTGATAGGTCTGTATGACACACGCCGTTCTTCGGTTTCTCGAAACTTGCTGCATTTAAAATAAAAAAATCAAACCGACTATCCAAAAATCTCGAAATTGATTTTAAATAAGGTAAAAATAAAACCTTGTCATCACAAATATAATAGGTAATAATGCGAGACAACTCAGCATGTAATTCGAATTAGGGAGAATGATCAGCCTTTAAATAGTACCTCTTTGCTAAGCCTGGTCCTCTTGATCTTGTCCAGCAGGTGGAACAGCAGCAGCAGCAGCGGCCGCACCTCTTCCCCTCCCCCGGGCGCTCCGCCCTGCCCCCCTTGCCCCCCCGACCCGCCCAGCGCTATGCTGACCAACATCACGCGCTCTGACGCCGGAGGCTTCGTTGATTGGGTCTCTCTGAGAAATTGTTTGTTTATTAGCTGGATTGGTCTAAGGCCTAATCGTCCTGATTCAGGATAGGCTCGAGCCCCTGTTGATGATGATGATGAGGAGACTGCTTTACACTATGCGAGGGCCTTTATCAATAGTAGGATTCGGGCGCTATAAAGTCCTCTTTCCACCCAGGAAGTCCAGATTTTGAACCCCTGTTGGTCTGGAATAGGCTATTTAAAACTAAAGCACTAAGGGTCGGGCCACACTGTGTGTGCTCCTTTTCAATCGGCAAAGTGCGAAAGGCCGTCGATCAATGTGGCCCGACCCTAAAGGAACTAAAATAGATCCGGGTCCTAATATTGGTCGGAGATTTGTATGTAATGATGGTATTGGGCTAGCACCGACGTGACGCAGGAATCCAAGATGGCGGCGGTGGCTGAGCGAGCGAGACGGGGATATATGGCGTACTCACTCCATCTGCTTGGGCCCGCAGTATCGGTCCGAGATGTGTATGTACTGAATGTACTGATGGTACTGGGAGAGCGCCGTAGTGACGCGGGAATCCAAGATGGCGGCGGTGGCTTCTGCGCACTCGGATAGAACGCTGAGTGTGGTCGGGAGTCCGTGTTTATCGCCGGGACGACGCTCGCCGCAGAACACGCTCTGGAATACGAAAGATTACTTTTATTTTGTAATACAAAATACGGTCAGCTACAAAAATATATACCTATTGCCACGGAAAAATATTGGAAGTGCATAATTCTTTTTTTTAGGAATTAAATAATACTGAAATAGTACTACAATGGTGACGATTCGGCATAGTTAGTCGTGAAATCAAAGACAAAAACAAAACCGATGATTTCGGTCCCTTTTCAATTAAAAATAATAGAAAGTGACAGGACTAATTTTAATTTAGTTTAGTTGGGCGTATGCTGAAGCGACACCAATATCCTGAAACTATTGAATCAAAAACTTAAAAAAAAAAATCGTTTGTCGTGGCAATAAGTATGCACTTTTGCAACTGACTGTACATAGAGACAACCTCCTATTTTATTTACTTTGAATATTAACAACCAAAACTTATTGAATAGTCAATTCAAAACCATTCATTACGAACAGACATCTTGATTTCCGTCCTCCAATTTCAATCATAATACATAGGATATTTTTCAACATAAATTACGATTATCAAATGGCGTCGTAATCGTAACTTTATGAAATAGAAAGAAAAACACTAACCTCTTGACGCCTCATTGGCGGAGTCCGCCCATAGTTTGTCCTAAACCAGTTTAACAAGACCCATGTCTGCAGCTACGTACCAGGTCCTGCATCTCCTTGGCGAGCTTGGTGGCTATCTTCTTCTGCGCGACGCACAGCACGAAGGGATCCCCCTCGTCTTTGCCAAGTTCCACTCGAGCTAGTAAAGTGTCTATACTGGGACGTACTACGCCGATCAGCTGGTGCACCAGGTCTTGACGCTGAATGTAAGATTTTTTGCATTATAAGCGTTTTAGGACATTAATCATCATCATCATCAACATCGTGTGGGTTGTAAGGTCCACCGCTTCTCGACCTCACAAACCCTGGCGACAGTGTTATAGAGCCGTCAAAGGCCACTGACTTGGCTCGTATAACGACTAGATAGTAGCCGGGGCCAACGGCTTTACGTGCCTTTCGAAGCACGGAATCATCTTTCTTTACAGGCATAGACGTCCCCACCAAAAAACTCAGGCTTTAGTTGATCTACTTGACTCGACTTAACTAAATAAAAGCATCATCTTATTTGACTAAAATAACTAATAAAAAAAAGCAACTTCCAAACTCACTAGCTCGATAGATAGATAGATAACATAAACATAGATTGTAAAATAATACCTAAGTACCTGATCAGATTTGTGTGCCTAAAGTAAAAAAATAAGGAATTAAATTGTTACCGGCAGTAAGTGGCAACACCAAGATGAAGACTATGATTGGCTGAATCTTTTATGCATTATAAATCAGTGATTATAAATATTATATTTAAGTATAGATTCACATGTCAAATAATTAAATTAAATAGAAATTGTCACATCAGTCAAATAACCCGCCCCTAACCGTTCCCGGCGCAAAGGTGCCCACAACGCTGGCAGCGTTACCGCGCTGCATCGCAATGGCCAACCTTTGCACCAGGAGCCACCCGGAGCGAGAGTCATGTGTGCGTTCCTTTAACCTCTGCCCCAGTTCCCAATTTGTATTTAATTGAATTATTTGACATGTGAATCTATACTTCAACGGCCCGTTACAGTCCACTGCTGGACTATGAGCCTCCTCCTCTTAAGTGGGGGGTTTTGCCATAATTTCCACGCTTGGCAGGCATAATTTCCATCGCAGATTAAAAGTTTACTGTATCAGAGAGCGCTGCTGCCCGTTCCCTGTTCAATGTGTAGTCCCTAAGTCGCCTCTTACGACACCCACGGGAAGAGTAGGGGTTGGTGACAAATGTATTCTACTCTGCCGTGACCACACGGCAAAAAACGGAATCTATACTTAATCATATTATATTTATCTATGAATTATAAATATTTGGGAAAATCCTGAAAGAAAACTGGTTAAGTGTAACATTGATAACCCTTGAAAATAGATTCAGCCAATCGCAACTCCGCTAGTTTATTGAAACTCCGCACAGCGCCCTCATTTTGTCCACTCTGCTGTCCCTGTCGCACTCACCTTGATGAGTTTGAGTGTGAGCAGCATGCCCTCGCAGCACAGTCGTCCTGAACACCACATGGTGAAGCAGTGTTCGGCTTCACGTCGCCAGCCGTGCGTTTCTCCTTCGCAACAGACTATGTCCGACCCTGTCTCGCCTGGACAAACAAGCCTACTGTTAGGTGACAATATTATAAACACAAATCAAAATTAACTTTGTCTATAATCTTCAAGGCACATTAGTAAAAAAAAAACATTTTAATAAAAACAAATACAGTTAAAAATAAAAAAATTGTCGGTCTTCGACAGGACTCGAACCTGTATATTCTCGGCTATCCGGGCCAGACACAGGCACATTATACCAATTATGCTACGAAGCTCTGTGAAAGACCGATGAAATTTACTATAGCTTTTTATAAATTGGAACTTCGTAAGGAAATATCAACTTTCAGAACTGTCGTGATTGGTTGAAATACAAATTTGTATTACTACTAGCGCTGCCTTATTTTACAGATAAGTTGGCAAGTCTGTACCAACAAATTATCTATAATCAGGAAACGTAGCTACACTTCAAACTTGACCCCACCAAATGAATACCAAAGAAGCAAAACTATACCATACGACATTCGAATACGCGGTACAATGATGTTTTATATGACTCGGTTTGTAAGAACGTCGAAAGTAAGCTTCAATGTACTGCAGCGACATCATCTGCCTGTCTGTCATCGTCGTCGTTTGTCAAAACTAATTAGGTGCTATGTTTTAACGGGCTTTGCTAGGCGGTTACTCTTCTTGACTATTGTAGTTGGTTGGTCTGTACCTAACAATGACAATGGCCTCGATTCGGGATGTCATGCTCTAATTCTAATTTTAAAATCCAGCTATCCTTTTCGTTTTTATGACTAATGAAAGAGAGGTGATGAACGAATGATATTCATTTGAACGAATGATAAGCTAAAATAAGGGCATAGCTGTCAGTTTAAGAGATTTTCAAGTCGCATGTTTTAAGTGCTCTCTAAAATTGTGCAATCGACACGGCCATAAGGTTCAAATTCGATGTTTGACAGCTCTAATATTAGAATGGCCATCTCCTGTCCCTTTTCAATCTTTAAAAGGAAAAAGGACGGACTAACTTAAATTAAGGATTAGAGCGTGACATCCCGAATCGAGGCCAATGTTTATTTAAGACTTACCAACTAACGTGAAGTTGTCATCGAGCAGCGGTTTGTGAAGCTTGAGGAAGTTGGCGGCGATCGAGGTGTTCTTCGCGCGGCCGACCGCGTAAGCCAGCGCGTAGCTCGCGAGCAAGCAACACAGGATGCCTTCGAGCCAGTACGCGTCCCAACGCGGGCGCACCATTATAGGAACCTGCAGTTTGTACGACATTTGTACAGTAGTTTTAATAGTTGGTCTATAAGTAGTGCCTGAAATTTCATCGCAGTTGCATGCATCATCTTTATAACAGAAAGACTGATCATATTAACTCACACACGGTTTGTGAGGTCGATTGTCGACACACGATAGCATACCATACTAACGTAAAAAGACGGCACGGAACAATTACTAGGAAAAAATAGGGTTGTTGACTGACAAGTCCAATCACCTTCTTATTAAGTTTACTTTTAAGACAAAAAAATATCTTTTGTATAGAAATGCGCTAGTAATGGCAAGGGCTTAGAGACCCCCCACTCTAGCGTCTTTCGAGCGTCATCGTCGTGGCAGCGTCCGCGCAGCGTCGACACGACGACGACGACGCCGACACTGCCGAACGCCGGACTTACGCAGCGCCAGCGCAACGTTTTTTTCGAACAAGTACTATGCACAAGCACAACGCAATCCACTCGCCCATTGCGTTTGTCATTTTTACACTGATTGTACGCCACAGGCACCGCGCTAGAGCGATGTCAGCGCGGACGCTGGCACGACGACGACGCTCGAAGGACATGTGTGGGGGACTCTTAACGTGCTCTCCGAACGGTAAACGCATATTATTATTTTCTAATAGCTGTCATCCGTCGGCGACATAAGGTGGCTCAACATCCTAACAGAAGAGTCAGCCGTCGCCACAATTAACGTACCTTTGAAATAGTTATCTTTGGTTGTTCGGAGCTGCGTGGCGCGCTATCTTGGTAACCCTCGAACTCTTCCGGGTCGTGGAAATGCTCGAACTCATTGTCTTCATCCTGAGTGGAAAGAACAATTTAACAAAGGTAAAGAACAAAAATCACCGATTGTCATTGTGTAGAGCGTCCATGGTCTAGTGGCTAGGGCCGCTGCCTCCCGTCCGGTAGACACGGGTTCGATCCCCACCACGTACCAAGGTGTTTTCGAATTTCGAATTCATATGTACGTTTGTTCGACGCTCTTATGGGCCCCGTAGACGGTCAAACGGTTTGATTCAAACACGTAAAGTTTGGTTTGACTCAAACCATTTTGATCGTTTACAAAGGTGGTTTGAACGGTTTGTCAAACATTTACGTGTTTGAAGCATGTTTGATGCAATTTCATATTTGACGTCATCGTATTGGGAGCAATCCTGTAATGATGACGTCTTTTGTAATTATTAGTTTTTAATATATAAATAAATTTTGTTGTGTTTAACGCGTCAGAAGTGTAATTACGACAGCAGCGTACAGAATCAGACTGCGCAGAGCCCTTTGACAAACCGTTCAAACCGACCTCAAACAGTTTGATCAAACACGTAAGGTTTGAGCCAAACCGTTTGACCGTCTCCGGGGCCCTTTACGGTGAAGGAAAGCATCGTGATGAAATCTGCACACTCCTGCGAAAAAATTCAAAGTTTGTGCGTGAAGTCGACCAACCCGCACTAGGCTGGCGTATTCGACTAAGGCCTAATCGCCCTATTTCAGGGTAGGCTCGAGCCGCTCGGTCCCCACGTATATGAGCTGTTGATGATGAAAGAACAAAAATCACCGAGTGTCATTGTGTCGTTGACATTAACCATACTTATTCAGTATAAGTAAAGGCAGGTTTAGACAAGGACTTTTTAGAGGCGCCATTTTTATGACGCCACAAAAAGGCATCGTACAAACACTTTCTACGCCATTTTTAGAAGGCATGCCAGCGCTGGCGCTGAATGGAGGACACGCCTATTTTTTGGCGCCAGTGACCACCGCCCGCGTCTCTCGCAGCTCCCGCGTCTTTTTTCGGACTCGCGTAATCACGTCGCGCCAGTTGCATGCACGCCTCCATGCTGTTAAGTAAACTAGGGTGGAAACTGCACCATATAAGCGACCGGCGCCGGCGCTAGTCGCAGGCGGCGAGATTTAGGCGGCACACACAGGTGAAATTGATTAAAAAGCTGGCCAATATTGCTAAAAATTAAGTAGCTCATACTGAACAATAGTAATCCACATCATTGAGAAGACATATGGCGCCATCTATTGGTGATCAGTAAGAGGTATAACACTTTTCATTTCCCTACCCACATAATTAAATGCAATAGTGGTTGTTCATCCGAATGAATGAATGAATGAATGAATGAATATACTTTATTGCACACACAGAAATAATAAATGACAGAATATTTGGTTACTGTTTTGAATAATACTTTAAATCAAGTGTAAAATTGTTTTAGTGAATATTTGTGTTAAATAACTATGGATTCCATACCATCAGGCATTAATTCTTTTTAATTAATAATTAACACCTTTGAAATACTTTAAATTATGAAAACACACTGTCTTAAACATAAGACTAAATTTTAACAGTTTATTTTTTTCTGTTAATGAAATAATTGGTAATCAAGCATGATCAACCTATATTTGTTTGTTAGTTATATAAAAAGCGTAATTCAGTATCTCCCTAATGATGTAAAATTTTACTGCTTTTGCCTGCTTTTCTTTACATTATGTAACAATCTTTAACATAGTGTACGAATTATAAAAATATTCATGGCTTATTTTTAGGTAGTTTGCAACAAAATAAACCAATCAGCCAAAGAGAGCTAGTGAGTAACTGTTTCTGGCCCGTATAGGCAAGGAGATTCAGGTTCGAGTCCTGTCCAAGATCGACATATTTTTAAATTTTCAGCTTTTTAATTATTAGAGAGCTAGTGAGTTTCTACTTAATGGGTAAATCTGATAACCACGAGTCGCAGTTTCAATACTTAGTTTCAAAAGCTAGGGAAATTACACACTATGACGAAGTGCCAAGTCATTTCAAGCAAGTATTGTCTAAATTTATTTATCAAGAAGTGGCAAGATGTTTCAAGAGATAACACTCGACAGACAGACAGACGGACAACAAAGTGATCCTATAAGGATTCCTTTTTTTCCTTTTGAGGACGGAATCCTAAAAGAAATATCGTGAATGCTTTACCCGTAAATTTTCCAGAAAACCTATGGAATATTTATTTCATCAACTTTTAATATCTTCTGATCCACACATTACGTCTAAGAAAACTAGCACAAAGACATTTAAAAACTTACCCACAAGATTTTATCGCTCTTTTAAAAGAACCAAAACTCAATAACTGAAATGGTATTTTCTGATATATCGTGATTATGTATATTATTATTTATTTTCAATATAGCTTTAATTTGGATAAAATGAAATGATTAGTTTATTAATTTTTGTATGTTACATCTCTTAGTTTCGTCATTACATTTTTTTGGGTGAGTTCAGTACACGAAAAAGTACTTAATTATCATTTTTAGATCAAATTAAAGTCATAAAAAGGCTTCTATGGATTCAAATAATATTGGCCATGTATTTTACAAATTTCCCCTGTGTGCGGCAGTAAAAAGTCGTCGTTTACACGATGCCTTTTAAAAGGCGTGCCTTTCACTGGCGCCGACAAGTTGGCACCTTTAAATGTCCTCGTCTAAACCTGCCTTATGGCTGGTTTACACGTATTAAGTTGTTTAGTAGTTAACAAAATTTTAACTTAATTTTAAGCTACTTAATGCGTGTAAACAGCGAATTTAGTAGTAAGTTGCAAGTTAAAATTTAGTGTGCAAGTAAACAAGTAGATAAGAACTTTTCTATTTTTCGGATAAGTTGGTGGGCGTGGCCTGTCACTTGACACGTTTGGAAAGGCGCGATTTAGTTAATTTTAAGTTAAATGCGAAGTGCAAAGTTAAGTGCGAGTGTTTTATGTTTATTTTTTGGAAATATTTTAATATATATTATTATATAGCTATATATAGAAATATTAATGATTAATATATTATTAATACTAAATATTAATCATTAAAAATAATAATAATATAATATAGAAAAATAAATAAAAATATAATAAAAATATTAATTATATAAAAATAAATATTCTATTATACTTTATTATATTATTTATTTTATTTATTAAATATTTGAATTCGCTGTTTATCGTCCATCTTGGGCTAACTAAAGAGCTTAACTACTAAAATGACGTGTAAACACTTACTTAAAATTTAGTCGCTTAAAGGAGAGTGGGCCTACTTAACAACTTAATATGTGTAAACCAGCCATTAAGGATGTGATGTCTGCCACAGAATTAATATAGATGTCTGGACACCAAAAGTCACTGGATGTCGCACTGAACAAAAAATATATAAAAGTAGACGAAAATGCGAACTTTGCATACAGGAAGGAAACCAGTCAGAAATAATCCAGTCATATTTGAATAACAATGACAGTGGTTGCTGGTAAGGAAACATGAATAAACCATGAGGTTCTTTTTGTATGCTACACTTAGCATAGTGAGTAACATAATATAAACTAAAAGGCAATAAATATTTTTTATATCAAACTGAAGCAAATTAATGCCTTACAATCAACGAATTATCTATAGTCTAGAAGAGTAACCGTCTAACAAAGCCCGCTAAGACATGGCACCTGATTAATTTTGACAGACGACGACGACGACAGACGGGCAGATGATGTCGCTGATGGACATTGAAGCTTACTTTCGACGTTCTTACAAACTGAGTCATATAAAACATCATTGTACCGCATATTCGAATGTGGTATGGTATAGTTTTGCTTCTTTGGTATTCATTTGGTGGGGTCAAGTTTGAAGCGTAGTTACTCTTCTCGACTATAGATAATTCGTTGCTTACAATACTCATATATAGTAGTACTCTTATATAGTGCAATTAATGCTTTAAGTTAGCTTTAGGAATTTTTTGTCTATTTTCTTTTGATTTTTTTTAGGTATTCACAAATGTTAACTCTTAGTTTTGGTGATAATAATCATTATCAGTTTATTAATGACTCACCTCAACCAAGATCTCGTCTTCTTGTTCCGTCACTGGCTCGAAATGATCTTTGAACTTAGGCCTATGATCTTCATCCATTCTATCTTCTTCTTTAAAATCTGCCAAAGAATTATTTTATTACATTCTTTCAAGTCAAGGTTGGCTGTAAGACATTTCTTTAGAAATAAGAAAGAACAGTGCCCGTTGGTCGTTTTTCTATGTATTTGTTTTCTGACATTTGACAGTTGCTGAAAGTAAATAAGATTGAATGGCCTCTCTCTAACTTGTTTGCATATATGCTCCTACTTTATAAAAAGTAAACACTCTTGATACGCCTATTCTTCTTAAATACATACAAAATTAAGATGATGATAATTTCGTTTTTATTTACATCTGCAACTTATTTTACAAAGAATTTGAATAAGTCCTTATAATAAATCTTTACATCAATTCTAAAATTTATAAATACCAGTCTTTTTAGCTGCTGGAGGCTCATCATCAGCATCAAACTGCTCAAACTCTGCGAAGTCATCATCCTCCAGCATCTGGTCCTCAAACCCGTACACCAGACAGGCACCGGCCAGCGCCACCGCTAGCAGGAGTGCCACACGCATCATCAAACTGGAATATAAATAAGTGTTTTAGCACCTCAGTCTATGAGCTGATACAATAGTTAGGTACTTACAGGTCAGGTTTTAGTAATTTATAAGAAATAAAATATGTTACTTACATTTGCTCTACATTACAGAACTTTACAGAATCTTAACTAACCAACTAAAATCAATTATTTCCAATATTGAAGCATTTTTGATCAGAATGCTTATTAAAAATTAATCTTTGAAGACCAATGACATATGGAACAATTTATTACAAAATATAAAGTAAAACTTAAAGTCTACCTTTACAATCAACCTACTAAGTTATGCCATTTCAATCAATCAATCAATCAGCTTATTGCAGTCCACTGCTGGACGTAGGCCTCCTCAAGGACACGCTAAAGCGCACGATCGCCCGCTTTCCTCATCCAGCCACCACCAGCGACCTTCCTCAGATCATCAGTCCACCTGGCCATGCCATTTAATGATACGCAATTACATTGATGGCAAATCAAAAGTATGAGCAGAACCACCGGTAAACACAAAATAATCTTATCAGTAAATCATCACTCAAGGCTGAGAGTTCTAAAAGCCTATTTGCATTATGAATTTGTAAGGTTTCTCACTAGAATATCTAATCACGCTACATTGCTTGAGTTTTTACTAATCGTAGACTATTTCTGACAATCAGAAATAGAAGGAAAATCATTTTATATTGACAGAAAAGTACTTGACCTAGAACAAATAAATAACCTAAAAAGTCAATGTAAAGCGATAAATTTGAAAAGTAAAATAAGAAGCTCTATTATGAATTACTAAATAACGACTAAACATAATATTTCAAGGTGGTCTAATTATATTTTATTAGTCTAGGATAGTAAAAATAGCATGAATAAACTGAAAATTTTCTAGTTTTTAGTTGAAGACTAGGCTTAAGTAAGCTTCCTACAAATGAACAACCAATTACCTGGTACTTATCCTTTGTGTTATTAATAGTTAAATCACCTCATTAACTCAAATAATTAAATTTAAATACAAAAATGCAATCCGGGTCTTTATCACCGCAAATGAAATAGTAAGATTGTTCTCCTTAATTTCTCAAAATAACCGAGCTTAAAATAACTCACGTGATTGGTGAAAGTAAAAAAAAATCTTAAGGTGTTTGAATAGTGACCAATCAAAATGACTAAAATCGCGCATGCGTGTGGCATCGTAACAGTTGTAAATGAAAACAAATTGATATTTGTCACGTCATCACATGACAGTTGTTCATAATGTTACCATTTTCTAAAATAGTTTCTTATAAAAAAATTCACAGATTTCGTGCCTCATATCTACAACCTACAACACAACAGGATCGTCTTTGTTTTAGGCTCAAACTCGGAGGAAATTTTCCTCAGAGGGCTAAAATTGTAGCTGATTAAATTGTCTAGAGGAGTTTTTCTCAAATTTTTTATATCATTCTTCGTTTCCAAAATATCGAGCGCCAAAATAAAAAAAATCGGAAAAAAATGTTTTTTTTTCCCTAAGTATTTCGGCCATAACTTTTTTCGTTTTTGATTTTCTCGAATAATTCTTTTTGTACTTTACAGCTCTTGTGATTACGCGTCTTTTGAGCATTTTTTTTTAATAAGTATCATAATATTTTCACAACTCTCCGAGATATAAGGGGATCGCACTTTTTCGTGAAATCGGACGCTATACTGGAGCGAACGAAAAGACATTTCCAATATCAAAACTTATGCAAAAAGTTTTTCAGGTATCCTTTCTTTTTACCCACTACGCCAGAACGGAACGAAGGCGGTATATGCGTTTGGGGTGCCTTTCGGTATATGCGTTAGAGGTTGTTTGTCATTGGTTTTTGACACTGAAAGAAAACGCTCACTCGCAGCTTCTGCCGACCGAGATATGACTATTGACAAGAGTATTATTACTTACCTATGAGATAGTAACGAATAGTCGCGATAGCATCATCGTAGGTATTATAGTAGCAAGTCATCTGTTCTCTATCTTCCAAAGGTTTTTTGTGCTTCTAATCTAATCTATGAGGACAACCACCTAGTTGATAGTTAAGCGGTCGCGAACTTAGCGACTCAGGTACTTATTAAATAGAAAGCTTATTAGGTAGAGGATATTCCTGCATACCTAATAAAAATAAATTAATAAATGCTGTAAACTCTTGATTGCTTCGTGCCTCAAAGATCAAGATAAGAGGACGCTAAAGAGGACATTGACCACCTTAGCTCAATAAGGCTTAGGTACGTTAATTTTAGATGCACGATAACAGAAGACAAGACTGGGATGTAGGTAGGTAGGGTACATACAGCACAGCTAGCTAGACACAAGTACGGGATAAAGGTGCTTTTAATTTTATTCAAGGTCAAAATATCCACCTTGTAGGTACTCGCAACCTGTAGATGTTTGTAAGTAACCGTCTTCTGTTCTTAGCTTACAGAATATTGTCGGAAACAGAAATATTTATTAATAAATTTTAATTTATTCATTAAACTTATAACAGTATACTACATTTTTTTTACATAATTTTGATCACAGAAAAAAAAAACGATAAGTACTTAGTACTTACTTACCTATTTTACACAAGAAAACCTTATAATTAAGGACATTAAGTAATCTATAAATTGTGTAAGATAAAGATTGTAATAAACAGAACAAAACCGAACGGATAGTACGTAAGCAAGGTAGAAGGATCTAAGGGGGTCCAAATCCCAAATCCAAATAATTCCAAATAATTAGAAACCCATTGCTAAATAAAACCGAAAGAGTGGTAAAAACGATTACTGCTCTCAATTAAATAGATTAAAGGTACAAATTTTATTTATAAATTTTTTCGAACACTATCTGACGGTAAAAATAAAGTTGCTACGAGGCCACCTGCGAAAAAAGAACAGTCATTAATATTAATGGAAGAAACTGATACCTTAGCAATAAGGCAGCCTAATTGTAAACTCTACTTCTTGTCTGTAAGTACCTATTTTTTGTAGTTCTGTTCTGTGTTTTCTTATGTGTAATAAAATATTTAAGTGCTTAAAAAAAACGCGTAACTTTTACCGCGATTTATAGAATAGAAAGAATACTTAGGTAGATAGATTCCTACCTAACCTAAGTATTCTTTTTTTTTGTTTGATGACAAATAAAATCAGTATAAACAGAGCTATCCTTGCTATTATAATAATTTATACTTTTTTTATCAGCCAACTATCAACTGTCAACTTCTAACGCAACCTTCGAATTTCTCCGAATTCCTTCGCTGGTTTTCTGACGATGATGTTTCCCTTCACAGTAAGAGCGTCGAATAAGTATAATTTCAAAATAAAACATAAATTAGCAATTTGTGTGTGGGGATCAAACCACCTTCCTCCGAATAGTTAGATAGATAGAGAAGACTTTGGCTGAATCGATGGTTACTAGGCACACGGCAGTGTGTCCGCCAAGTTCGCAAAAGAAAAAGGCGACGATGCACCAGTGTGTTATATTACACGAACCATTACGAGCCACTTTCAACCCCCCCAAAACTTAAAATTTTCTCACACCTTTTATTGGCGAAGCCCTTACTTGAACTTGGCAAACATTGACATGTATGTTTTTGGTGGGATTATACTTCAACATCAACAACATCAATGGCCCGTTACAGTCCACTGCTGGACTATGAGCCTCCTTCACTTAAATGGAGGGTATTGCTATAATCTCCACGCTGGGCAGGCGGGTTGGAGATCGCAGATTAAATGGTTACTGTATCAGAGAGCGCTGGGTTTATACTTACTACAGACAAAAGCTGCCCAGCCGTACAAAGTAACGCTGCAGTAGTCCAGAATGACCCCTCCTATAAGATTCACTCCTCCCAATGACACCAGCTGCCCCATCGACATTCCTAAACTAGCCACAAGGCCCCTGCAGAAATAAAAAAAACTATACTTATAAACGTGTCGTTATCGTCTCTATAATTAAATTACACAATATCATAAGTTTATTTAAATCGAAGGAAAGTCAACTAATTTTATTTTATACGTTCAAGTCCTGTATGACAGAAAAGTAAAAAAATCACTTAAAATGTAAGTATAATATATATATCTTACCTAAACGCAGTCGGGTATAAATCCACGTAATACGAGGCAATACTCCCGATCCCTATCGCAGTACACTGCACCAGGGTAAAAGTGATCATGCTGGCAATGGGATCGAAGACCAGATCTACGAGGACGAGGCATATGGCAGACAGGACCAGCGTAGCCTGCAGCATCAGCCGTCGGTACTTGGCTACTGCTGATGCAGCCAAGTTCAGGGTCACCATCACGAGGCTCAGGACGATGCCGCAGTAAATCGTGTTCAGGGATACCGTGCCGTCGCAACTCGCCCCCTTTAGACAGAAATTCTGAATCAGTCAAAGAAATTTTGAATCTGTCTCTAAAATTCTGATCAGTCATTGATTGGTCATAAAACAGTATAATGGGAATTTATCAAATTTTGCTAACGAACTACAGTAGAATTTTGCTTTATCTTCAGGCCTTTTTTTATGTGGGAAAAAAGCTGCCCATAGTGGAGGTGGAGGGAGTAACGTGTCCTATTTCAAATATTTTGGATACGTGTAATTTTCTATAAAGGAGATCAAAGAGCCTTTGAAAGATTAGTTGTAAGATATGTAAGTTACATGGTCCAGTCAAGCATATTATTATCATCAAAACGTACATACATAGTTACAAGTACAGTTCCTCTGCAAAGTAGAGACTTGGGTGTGATTAGTGAACATACATGTGTGTGTGTCAAAGTGATGTTAGAAGAGATGACACGTTGGCAAAAGCTTTCCTCATTGGTCCAACCTTCGGACAGTGAATTGAAGAACAGGTTCATGACAGCTGGATACCAAATCGCGAACACGTAGTTACTGAAAACCAATGACAAAATAAAGGTTGGTAGTTTAGTTACGTACTAAGATAGGTGTTTTACGACTTCATGTTGTGTCACGAAACTAGTTCATGATGGCGTTACAAGGCTAGCTTAACCACCCGTTATCTTTAACTCAATGACTAACTGATAGAATGACGTTGAAGTTAAGAATTAACTCAAAATCTTACGTGCAACAGCATACCGCCATGATGTAGAAGAGCTGGATAGTACGCCACACCAAAGGTGGTTGAAACAGAAGAGATATCTGCTTGAAGACAGAACTCCAGAAGGATTGAGATGGGTCGTCCACATTGTCAGCATCTAATAATTTCACCTGTAAGCAATAAATAGATTTTCTAAATAGAGATTCCATTAGCTATTGACAAATTTGTGCGATATCAACCATCACCAAGTCTTACCGGATATTCCTCAGCGTTACCACCATTGGTAACAAACATGGTCGTCAGTACTTTCAGAGCCATTTCTTGTTTTCCTCTGCTGGCCAAGAACTTGGGACTCTCGTGAAGTAGAAGCAGTAGTATTACGCCGACTCCCAGAGGAGCGGCCAGCAGTAGAGCATACACTCGCCAGGGTCGCAGCACGATGCCCAGCCAGGGGATCGGTAGAGAAAACTCCAAAGGAAGAATCAAGTACGCTACAACTGAAAAGAAGTAATATTGTATTGAAAAATACGGTAGTAAATTTGCTGTGCAGTTTTCTTACTCGTCTATATACCTATGTACTTGTATCTATTGCACCCCCGATACAGGCTAATATTCGTAAATAGGTAGTGGTGTCACCAGGGTTTGTTAGGTCAGTTTTCGACCTTACAATCCACCCGATGAAGAAGAAGGTGAAGATAGTTATGTAAAGTGAGATGCGTTTTGTATTGTTATGACGATGACAATACAAAACGCAAGCTTCTGACCAAAGATAACATACCATAAAAAACAAATTCGGCTGCCAAGTCTGCACTGTTAACGATGAAGAGGTATCGTTCACGGCGAGCGCTGCTTGTGCTTTCCCCAAGGTATGTTAATGTAAGGTTAATCCCTGCTGATGTACTGAAACAAAGGCTTCCCCATTAATTCTGCTTAAATAATACGACAATGCAAGACATCCTTGACTGTAGTAACTACGCACAATAAAATCTGTGATACATACAAGGTGTATGTGGGAAGACCATACATAACGTAAACTTCAGTCATCTTAAAACTTCTTAGGGGCAAATACAATACAATACAAATGTTCTTTATTGACACCATTCACAAATAAATAAAAAACATACCTAAGCGCCGAAAATATTACTCACAAAGCGTAACCAAATATTTTGAGCACCAGCATGACTTTCCAGTTGGGCGAGAAGGAAGCCAGTACTGCAAACAGGAACCCTCCAGATGTGCATAGGAGCAATGCTCGTCTTCGACCGCAGCGGTCAGCGAAGTAGCCCCATGGAAAAGAGTAGATTATACCTGAAATAGAGCTATCGTATTGATCTTATCATATCAAAATCTACTTTGACGCAACAATATTTACTGCTGTCTTCTATACAATCATTTGCTACATCATCATCATCTTTGATCATCTTATTAGTAGTGGTAGTCACAGCCAGAGATTAAGGATTTGTTTTTTAACTTCCTTAACCCATGTAACTTGCCTAGGCAGTCGTTTATCTAAACTTCCTACTAGTTAGGTCCGTCTATCTGGATGATTGTTTCTTTTGTGCAAGATTTCTTTGCATAGGACAGGTCGTAGACAGGTCACAGGGATTACATTTCTTGATGATTTAATTTTTGTGATGGTAGTCTCTTTTTCTTACTAAAGATTTCCCATCGAAATTACACGTTGCTAAACTAACCCGTAAAAGGAAGAGAAGCGAGTATGGCCGTCTCAAACATGCCCAGGTGCAGGTCACAGCTGGCAGCGGCTAGGACCATCCCGAACCCGAACATGTCGATAGCAATCGAGTTGCCGATGATGCAACAGGCAGCTAGCTGCAAGTAATTGTAGCGGCCATGGCCTGCAAGCAAATTCAAGAACACATTATTGTATTAAAAATACCGATGCCGTTTGGTTCTCGACTTAAGAATAGGGCCATCAAATGGATGTTGTATAGTGAATTTGAGTTTAATTATGATGACATCCCTCTTTGTATGTATGGTAGAGTAGATGTAGATGATTCAAGAATGATAATGATGTTCATTGATATCATGTTGGAAGGTCTTTCTATTGTACCTACTTTCTAAGTTACATTTTGGTGGGCGAGAGATGACGACGATGATGAGAAGTGGTTATTTATATGTCAGCTGCTCTTTCTTCATTACGGCAACTAAATATTTCGAGTCGAAAGAACATAATATTATAAATGAATGTGAGGTGTAAACCTGCGTCTCCCGGACGGGTGGCAGCATCCCTAACCACCACACCACCGACGTTATGCGTATACTGATAGAAAACTCAACCGTCACTGTACCTGTCTCTGTTATTTAGTACTACCCATTGAATAGACTGATAGTTATGCAAATCATCATCAATGCCCGTCACAGTCCACATGCAAATACCCGTCGTTTTGTATTCCATATTGTTTCTTTTATTTTGTGAATTCAAGGGCAGATTCATTCACAGTGGTTCTTTTCTGTATGATAATATGGAAACATTTTGTGATACAAACATGTCTGATTATCTTACCAGTCAACTCCACAGCATCATCGTATCTGCAGGGACCGGTTCCACCAGTTTCAAGCGCTTTTTCTGCATTACATTTTTGTCCGATAGTATATTTATCACATTTTGTTCGGCACAAATTAAATAATTTATTTGTTAACTTCATTTTAGTCCTATGTTTTATTAATGTTGTTTAATTTAAACTAAAGAAACTGGTTTCTAAGTTTGATATTTTTAAAATACGAACGTCTACAAGCGTGGCATGGCGGATATAAACTAAAACGTTTGGGATCTTTTGTTTATTTGTAGACATCTGTGTCTGTACCTATAATGTTGTTGTTCAATATAAAATTTAGGCATATCAGAGATCGCCTGCTTGCGAAAATCAAAAATATTAGTCATTTATTTTCTTTTGATAAAGATGATGAAAATTCCGGTTATAAATAATAGACAATTCAGCAAAAGAATATTTTTGTTTAGAGAAAAACTGATATGCCATCAAAAACATAACTTGTAAAAAAACCAAGTCTCGCACGCAACTTAGTCTACCGTAAAAAGTTGTGAGATCCATGTAATACCAAGTCGGTTAATTTATTCAGTCCCTACTTAAGAGTCCTTCTGTCTTAAGTTATTACGTAATTAGCTCACCTAACAACATCTTATAGTGACCAGATCAATATTAAAAATCTCTTATGTTTTAAATAAATACATAGATTGACCTGGCAATCGCATGAATAAATTTGATTGTTTAGTGCTACGCTCCACCTACCCTACACCTACCTTACACCTACCCTACACCTACCCTACACCTACCCTACACCTACCCTACACCTACCCTACACCTACCCTACACCTACCCTACACCTACCCTACACCTACCCTACACCTACCCTACACCTACCCTACACCTACCCTACACCTACCCTACACCTACCCTACACCTACCCTACACCTACCCTACACCTACCCTACACCTACCCTACACCTACCCTACACCTACCTTCCCTACACCTACCCTACACCTACCCTACACCTACCCTACACCTACCCTACACCTACCCTACACCTACCCTACACCTACCTACACCTACCCTACACCTAACCTACACCTACCCTACACCTACCCTACACCTATCCAACACCTACCCTACACCTACCCTACACCTACCCTACATCTACCCTACACCTATCCTACATCTACCCTGTACCTCTTATTCAATTATATTCCATCATCATCATTCCATTATACAGGTACACTGATTCATTTACTGCAAATGTAACTTTGTAATCCTATATAATGCCCCAAGATTTATATGGGATTACAAAGTTATCTAGCAGATGATGTATCTAGAAAACTGGGCCGAAATTGCAAAATGTTTTAGTTTTTCCTTGGTTTATACACTAAACACTAATTCCATTCTAAATTTGAAGCTTCTATGTCTGCTAGAAGTGCCTTAGAGTTTTGATGATCGGTCAGTCAGTCAGTGAGTGACAAAATTAAGAAACTTTGACTAGTTATAATTCATAAACTACTGGTTCAAATTGATTGAAAATTGAAATATACCGTATTTATACAATGCCTGCTTGGTTACTGAAAACTCAGGCTTCTAGTTTTATCCACAACGAAGTTATAAGGGGGTCGAAAATGGCCTGAACTGCTTCGAGAAAAGTATGGTACGGCCGTGCCGCTTTTTTGCTCGACTTGGCGGGAGCACTGCCGTGCCCCCAGATAAAAACTAAACAAATTTGTAATCACAGTATTTTCATAATTAGCAATGTCATTCTTGTGAATTTTTCTTGACCAAGACGCCGAGCAAAGCTCGATCACCCAAGTACTTTACGATTATACTACGACATAAGGACCTACATAAAATAAAACCATAGCCTGGTTTTAGTGGGTACCTACCTCACAGCTGTTTCTACATAAGTTAAATTAAAACAAATATTTTTGTTTCAACAAATTGTCTGATGCCTTGGGAGCCGTTTCAATACATTTTAAGACAACGACGAACGTATTCCGTAGATGATGTAGTTAGAGATCTGTTTCAATTAACAATAGGGAATATGCACATTTTTTTTAAATTCATTAATCGAAAAGTTCAAGTTCCAGATAAACAAATAAAAAATATTTTTTCAAATTTCTTGCTTATTATTATTTAACCCATGTAACTTGCCTAGGCAGTCGTTTATCTAAACTTCCTACTAGTTAGGTCCGTCTATCTTAAAGTATAACATCTAAAAAGCGGCCTTTTTGTACATACGAGTATAAATTACAGTCGACCGCATATCAAATATGTAGTCAATCAATCAAACAGCCTATTGCAGTCCACTGCTGGACGCGGCCTACGCGGGCACGCCAAAGCGCACGCGATCATCCGCTTTCCTCATCCAGCCACCACCAGCGACCTTCCTCAGGTCATCAGTCCACCTGGCAGGGGGGCGTCCCACACTACGTTTCCCGAGACGCGGTCTCCATTCGAGAACCCGTCTGCTCCAAAGCTCATCGGTTCTGGAACTGACGTGGCCAGCCCACTGCCACTTCAGCTTTCTACACTTCTGGACGATATCAACCACCTTGGTCCTCTGCTAGATGATTTCATTTCGGATTTTATCCCGTAGCGAAATACCAAGCATAGATCTTCAAATATGTAGTGCAGTATATAAATTATTTTGTTGTGTAGCTAAATCACTCGGTAACGTTCGAATCCGGGACACTGTCAACAAAAAATATCCTCAATGTGGTTAGGACATTGCGTAGGCTGAATAACCTGATTGTCGTAAAATAAAGATGATTCCGCGATTCAGAAAACACCTCAATCCGACACGGACGTAGTTGTTACAAGAGTCATGCCAGCGATCTTTGGCGGCTCTATAACCTGAAGGTTTGCTTGGTGAAGATGATTGTCGACATTACAACCCACACGATAAAGAAGAAGATTTATACAATACAAATACAAACGAACCGAAAAATTTGTCATTATAATAAATAATGAAAACATAAATAACGCTTTCGCTAAAAATGCGACTCTGAAATTCGCTGCAACAAATTGATGCGTTTGCGAAATCTGACTAACAAATCACCATTGGACCCTAAGACTGGACTATCTTTAAAAGTAAATTGAAAATTAACTTTACGTTCATCAATTTCAATATAATAAACAAGTAAAATGATCCTGGTAGGTATTTTCCATAATTTGATTATGAGTGAATCAACTAGCATTCTATTTGGGAAACCACACTTCAGAAATAGTAAGAAGGAGCTACTCAAGATTATATTATACGAGTACGCTTTGAGAGTTGTACTTTTTTCAGATATCCGATTTATATACCCAGAGCCTAGAACTAACACGAGAATAAGCTAAAAAATATTCTAAACATTATTTATTATTTTAGAAAAATCAAAAAATGAAATGCGTGTGCGTCTTGCTGAATGCGTAGGAGATTATGAGAATATATCGCACTGGATAAAACGAGCAATTGTTGCTACGATATTATAGCACGAGGCAGCCAGCTCTCTCGTCGCCATTCACATTTTATGCAAAGCGGGGGTCAGACAAAATGGCGAATCAATCAGTGACCGGCCATTCTGCTTGACCCCCGCTTTGCACACAAAGCAAATGGTGACGAGAGAACTGGCTGTCTTGTGCTATAATATCGTATCTTAACCGTCTGTGACGCCCTTATCTGAAATAATCTATTTCAATTTATTTACAATTGATCGGCCGTGGCTGTGTCTGCCTTCTTATGTCTCTATGTAAAAATAACGTCGATTCCTTTCTCCACTGCTGCTGTGATGCTGCTTGAAAAAAGAATACTCAATAAACTAAAGACAATCAAGAATTTTTATTTTTAATAATTTGATATTTTTATTTATTTACACCATCAATTATGGCAGTCTTTGCTATGTTATGGGACTCTTTGCCCAGTCATGGGAGAAATGCCGAAATGTAATGTACGATATGTATGTATGATTATGTGGGCATGTGGGCATAGTCAGTCTGGTGAGCACATACCCCCAGCCATGTAACATGGATGAATGATGAATAGCTAGATTTAATGTGGTTTCTATTATAAACATTTTTTTTATATCAGAAATTTTGATGTGACCCATTTCGCCACCTGCTCTCACACTCGCTAATACTATCTACTTATATATTGACGACATGACGTATTGTTTAGTGCATTTCCTATTTAATCTGCAACAGACGGACTAGACAAAAAGCATCTGTGTCTTTTGTGAAATTGTTCAGACTGGGCGCCAACAATTTCTTGTTACTTGCTCTAGGACGGCCTAGGACATTCAACCACGAACAAGGTTAACTAGGTTATTACAATTTTATTGTATCGCTCCTTTAACCAATTTATTTTCGGTAAAAAAAAAACAAGTACCTATGTACCTAAGTACCTTGTTCAATTATTTGTTGTAATAAAAATATAAACTAAATTAAAAAAGGTTGATATTCAAAATTTTGTAAGTGTATAGGTAGTACATATCGTCATGCTACTTACATGAATAATAAGTTTTTTTTTATCTTCAACCCAAATTCATGAATGAATGAATATTAACATTAACATTACTATCTTTTTAATTATTGTAAGTGACAATATTTAAGTGAAATGGTGTTTGTGATGGAAAAACCTGCGAATTGTTTAAAATGCAATTACGACGAGGCGCTGGATCATGCAGGTAAGTAGGTTTATTGCTAGTCCATGTAATTAAAAAAATCGAAAAGTAGTTATCTCAGCCGAAAGACGTCCACTGCTGGACAAAGGCCTCCCCCAAGGATCTCCACAACGACCGGTCCTGCGTTGCCCGCATCCAGCGGCTTCCCGTGACCTTCACCAGTTGCAGGATTCCGCATAGTTGCAGTGCAGTAGTCGTGTAGTTCTAGTGCAGGAATTTTTAGTAGAACACGTCTGTTTGGACTGCACTGGTCCTGCACGACTCAAATGACAAGCGTAAACTGCAGTTTAGTAGAACTGGCCTACAGATCGTTCGTTGGTCCACCTTATGGAGGCCTACCCACGCTGCGTCTTCCGGTGTACCGAGAAGTAGAGCCACTTTTAAATATTAATCTGTGGTAGAAAGTCCATCTCTCATTACGAAGTTTCTGAGTTCGTGTTCCTAAGGAGATGGGGACATTACAGAAATAACTTAATAAGATTGTCCTTAGTTTGGTTAGAACATTGCAGTCCGAATCACTTTTGTCCGAAAATTAAGATGATCCTGTGCTTCAGAAGGCACGATAAGCCGTTGGTTTCTGCTATTCATCAACAGTTCATATACATCCCCACCGAGGGGCTCGAGCCTACCCTGAATTAGGGCGATTAGGCCTTAGTCAACCACGCTGGCCCAGTGCAGGTTGGTCTACTTCACACACAACCTTTGGATTTCTTCGCACACTTGTGCAGGTTTCATCACGATGTTTTCCTTCACCACATATGAATTCGAAAACACATTGATGCGTGGTGGGAATCAACCCCGCGTCTCCCGGATGGAAGGCAGCGGCCCTAGCCAATAGACCACCGAAGCTCTCTGCTATTATAAAGAGAAAATAGTCGTTCCATGAGCCATTTCGAGGTATGTGAGGTGGGTAGACAAAATAACAGAGACAGGTACGCTGTCAATGTCGTTTGTGAATACGTAGACCAGACAGTCAACATCCAAGAGATCTCTTCTTATCTAAATTGTTGTTGTTGAGTTCGCAAGTGGATGTATTAACCTTTAGTACTAAGTATATTCTAGAATGTGACACGATAATTATCTCTACTTTTAGGTTTTGGCAAGTACAACATCCTGATGCTGACGTCATGCTGTCTGCTGATCCTGGCTATGTATCTGGATATCTTCGGGCTGTCAGTGGTGCTGCCAGCCATAGCATGTGACTTGGGTCTGTCTACCATGCAGCAGGGAATGATCTCAGCTGCACCTTTGATAGGTAAACCCGATAAAGCTATCGAAAACGCTTTCTAGGAAATTCTGGAATCGTAGTCATCATCATCATCAACAGCTCATATACGTCCCCACCGAGGGCCTCGAGCCTACCTTAGTCGACCGCGCTGGCCCAGTATGGGTTGGTCCAATTGGTGGAACCGTAGTCAAGGCAAGAGTAAATAGGAATCTTCTGGGTAAGCGTGTTTCACTTTCGGCCTCCTATATCTTCCAACAAGTGAGACTGGGATGAAACGAAAACCAAGATGATCATAAATGCCTTTGGATTAAAAAAAAAATAGGCTAGACTGATTCTGCTAGCGAGTACAGTAGTCATACTCATACGGAACACGAAAAAGGAAGATAAATATATAAGTATATATATATATATATACAAATATTTTCATTCATTTTACTTGACGTATAGTCATCAATAGCTCAAATACGCGTCCCCACCGAGGGCCTCGAGGCTACCCTGAATTAGGGCGATTAGGCCTTAGTCGACCACGCTGGCCCAGTACGGGTTGGTTGACTTCACGCACAACCTTTGAATTTCTTCGCAGAAGTGTGCAGGTTTCATCACGATGTTTCCCTTCACCGTAAGAGCGTCGAATAAACGTACATAATATGAATTCGAAAACACATTGGTACTTGGTGGGGATCGAACCCGCGTCTCCCGAACGGGAGGCAGCAGACCTATGCCACTAGACCACCGATGCTCCTGACGTAGTCGGTTGAGGTGAAATATTTCCAGTGCGTGTCCATCACGCAGGCTATGTGCTGTGCAATATCTATTCAATATCCATTTAATTATGTTAGTGTTGATTGACAATGGAAATGCGTGTTTTCAGTTCAGGGATCTCGTGCAAATCTAATAGTATCTTTTTGTTTAATATAAAAGGGCGGAAGCACCCGTTTTCCTTTATTCCATTGTAGACCCTTCTCTATCTAATGCTGGTGTGATGAAAATAATGTACTTATTTGTAGTGATTATGTTCATATATTTGGCGATTGTAGACACACACTACTAGTAATCTTGTCGGTTGAAGGGAATAAATGTCTATTGTCTACTTATCTATTAAGTTATCAATGTCTTTTAATTCTTCCATGTCAACTTCCCTGAGTCTGAGACCACCGTAAGCCACCTTAAATACCCAAAATCCTGTCTCTGCGCAGGTGTGATGACGTCATCGTACCTCTGGGGTCTGTGCGCAGACACGCAGGGTCGCAGGCGCACGCTTCTGGTGGCCATGCCGCTCGGAGCAGCCTTCAACCTGGCCACCAGTCTAGCTCCAAACTATGCTGCCGTTGTCGCTCTCAAGTTTCTATCTGCTAGTTTGTAAGTAACCTTATTTTTCATCATCGTCCCTTTCATCAACATTACCAAACCTTGATGTTAGATCATTGTAAGGACATTATGGTATCCACTTTTGCCGTTTTGTTGACCCAAGGACTAATAAACAAAGGATTTGAGATCAAGTTTTTAAGGTGGTGGAAAAGGAGGGCCTTTTTAACCTTGTATACACCGGCACATAATCCTGTCATTCATTCATTCCTGTCTTTTTCTTTTTTTTTGAGATAGTAGAGTTATAAATAGACGAACAGTTCTCACCAGTGTCTCTATAATGTTGGCATCACTTGGGATGATTCACGTGGAAACAGTGTAACAATTTTCATCGCTTATAAATCTTCGATTTTTGCACTTTATTTTCCAGTACATCATCAGCAAATGCAGCAGCTTTCGTGCTGGTGGGCGAGAGCTTCCCGACCAGACACCGCAACCGAGCCATGTTCCTGATGGCCAGTGCCACCATGATCGTGCAGTTCGTCGCATGTGGTGAGTCTGCCATTCTTCCTCAAGAAACTCCTGTAGTACCAGTTAAAGAAACGAAGACCATCAAATTCCTATTGGTTATGAAGTTAATAGAGACTGTGAATCCATCGTGGAGTAAGTATATTCAGTTAGAGGAATAGAATTGAAAGAAATTGGTAGTGAGAACAATGATAGTAAAATGAGAAAAAGCTATGCATTTCATAAATCAAAATTGGCATGTTTTTCACGGTGAAGAATAACCAAAGAAAATCTACAGAGATGACATGCTATCCTATCCTAGTACGATAATATTAAATGCGAAAGTTTCGATGTTTGGATGTTTGTTGCCGAATCACGCTTGAACCACTGGACGGATCGGGATGAAACTTGGCACACACATCGGTTAGGTCCTGGAATAGGACATAGGCTACTTTTTACCGCGGGAAAACACTTTATTTCTACGGGAAAAATATAAATAAAGACTTGGATAATTTAGTACCCAAGATGTAGCCATTCATTCTCATTTGTTTTTGTTATTTTAATTAAGGTTTTACTATTACTCTTTTTGCATTTTGGTAAATGAACTTCATGCTTTCTGATTTAGAACTCAATTTTTAGTAATAATAATTGTAAACGTCTTGTAAAAAATACTTATGCTCGTACTTATGTATAGAAAACAAAACACTAACTTTCTATTTCTGTCAACAGTTTGCGCTCTACCAGTCTTCCAACTTACTTTCAAGATAAACATTTCGGAGGACCTAGTCTTCCGACCTTGGCGGTTGCTGCAGATCATCATCAGTCTACCAGGCGTTATAGGAATCGTCATCATGGTGTTCTTACTAGAGAGTCCAAAGTATCTTCTTAGTAAAAGTCGTACAGAAGACTGTATGGATGTCCTCAAAACGATATATTCTTGGAATACTGGCTTGAAGAAACAATATTATCCGGTGAGTACAAGCTTATGGTACAAGCTACACTATGATTTCTTTTACAAAATAAGTCAATGTTGATTCTATAGCCATACCTACAAGAATGCCTCTAATTAGGGCGCAAATATACGTTGAATAAATTGTCATATAAAATAATCACATATTTTTTTAAACGATCATTAAAAATATATTGTTTACACTGTGGAATTGCGAAACTGTGAAACTATACTATTTAAAATCTTCACGAACTGCTTTTGAAGAAAGATGTGAAGGTAGAGTTTTGTGAATGAATAAAACATACTTTATTGCACACAGACAGAAACATACAGTAATAACAGAAGTAAAAATAGTACAATTGGCGGCCTTATTGCTCAAGTAGCAATTTCTTCCAGGCAACCGGTTAACATGGAGACATTTAAGTTGGATAAAAACGGTGCGGGTCGGTGCGCCTATTCTAAACAAATAAATAAATAAAACTATACGATAAATAGATACCTCCATAAATTCATTAGGGTCCGTAAATTAATTTACGTGTAAATCTTAGACACGCTACTAGTCCAGCCCTTCTTCGAACAGTTTATCTTGCGCTCTGTCAATCTTTACTAATATATTGTATTACATCTTGGGGTGGTACACACAAATCTACCTTAATTGAATTAGAAAGAGCGCAAAGAGCGATCCTCAAAGTTTGCACTTTTCGTCCTTTTATATATCCCACTACAAGACTACTCGCTAGGCTACGAGTGTGATGTCCTTTCCGTTCGTCAATTGTTTATTTTACAAGCGATCGGCAAAAAACATCCTTTAGTTCCATTCGATCCAGCATTTATAAACCATCACAGGCGGATAGATAGGGTTTGTCAAAGTGAACGTTTTCGCACTGCCCACTCACATAATTTTTTCTGCTTTCTTGGCTCTTTCCTATACAATAAGCTAAACTTCTACCTATCCATTTATTCTATGAATTTAATACTATGCAAAAAAACTGTAACAAAATGGCTTAAATGTAAATCATATGAGGAGACTGAAAACCTATTAGCAGTAAGTAGTTAACCAAATTACCTTATTTTAAATAATTGTTATTTTAAAAACTCTTTGATTAACTCTTACTTTATAGGCACTTACTAACCTGATTCCTAAGACACAGGTATTTACTTACTTAGTTTAGGAATCATATTGTTAACTCAGCAAATTGTTTTATATTAATGCTTACAACTTAGTTTTTATTTTCTTATTGTGTAAATTTATAAAAATAATATTAATTATAAATCTTACTTAGTAGTCCTGTACAATGTTTATTTCAAAGAATAAATTTATCTTTATCTATCTTTCTTTACCTATCTACATTCTACGTACATATATATACAATAATAATATAAGCATAATACATACATACACACATACATATATAATATAAGTTTTATGAATTTCGATAATGAAAATGACCTAACAAAACCATTTGCAGGTCCAAGTGGTGTGCGTAGAAGAATCTGTCATTCCTTCAGAGTCATCACCATCAGTCATTTCCAAGATCTGGAACCAGACCGCTCCCTTGTTCAAACCACCACTGCTAAAGAACTCACTGAAGCTGTACTACATTCTTCTTTGTGCCTACATGACGTGAGTAAAACAAAGAAGACATATTTTATGGGCTAGAGGGTGCAATAGGATAATTTTACCGCGGGAGATAGAAGACTTGGTAGAACATGCAAGCAAACAGCAAGTACAAATACCAATAAAATCACACTAATATTATAAATGCGAAAATATATTTGGATGTTTGTTCCGCTTTCACGCCTTAACTACTGGATGGATTTGGATGAAATTTAATTTTAAAATCCAGCTATCCTTTTCGTTTTTATCACCAATGAAAGAGAGGTGATGAACGAATGATATTAATTTGAACGACTGATAACTTAAAATAGCTGTCAGTTTACGAGATTTTTTAGTCGCATGTTTTAAGTGCTCTCTAAAATTGTGCAATCGACACGGCCATAAGGTTCAAATTCGATGTTTGACAGCTCTAATATTAGGATGGCCATCTCCTGTCTCTTTTCAATCTTTAAAAGCTAAAAAGGACGGACTAACTTAAATTAAGGATTAGAGCGTGACGTCCCGAATCGAGGCCAGTTTGCTCAGAGGAAATAAAAGACGATCGCTTCGCCGAGGCGACGCGCGTCAGAAATCTTTGCCAGTTTGTATCCTGAATTAACACATAAAATACTTTTTACTGAGGAAATATTATTCCCACGGGAAAATCTTACATAACGCGAGCGGACCGCTAGTTGTCTTATAATAATATTGCCTGCCATTGCATATTTTGTCCTCCATTCCACCAACATATGCCACAGACCAAGACTTTGCGAGTTTTAACTCGAAAGGCGCTTAACCTCTTGATGTTCAAAAGTATCATAGAATAAGAAAGTTGTGACACAAGAAGGTAAGGCACCTTATTTACTCCAAGGCCTCATCTTTTTTATATCTTACAGGTCCACAGGGTTTACAATATGGGTGCCTACGATGACCAACGCGTATTTTAACGGTGAGGATGCTACGGGGAAGACGTTCTGCGAAGTCGCCTCAACAGCTGCATCCTCCAGTAATAGTGTAAGGACACCGTATTAATTATTTAAAAAAAAACCCCGACTGCGTGAAATATTAAAACTTTAAAACTTACATTTTTGAATTCTTATATGTTTTGGCGCCAAAAATCGGACATTTTAGTTTTTTATCATTTTGATGTACCCAGTGTCAGTCACTCTCACAAGTAAGACGAATCTCACGACTCATCAAGCCGTTTAGGCTGTAGAGCGTGCCAAAGAAATATACAACATAACCCTTCTTCTAAAGCAGTCGGGTAAAAACTATGGCCTTTGAATAAAAGACCAGTTAATAGAATTTATTCAAACACATAGAATAAATCGTAAGGACCCTAATTGTATTTACATTTACAGTTGGTAATTTAAATAAATTAGATAGAGCTGCTACCGATGAAGTAGGTAGTTTGATCTTTCAAAATTCTAGACTTCTATGCCATCTATTTAACCCATATCAAAGGACCATTTTATCTTACGCTACTTAAACTGGAATGTCATAAGTCTGAAGTTTCTTTGTGTTTACCAATAGCAACAACGTGATAGTACGCTATTTTTGGCTGCAATTTGGACAGGCGTTTGTTTGTTGTTGTATAATCATAATAATTAGGTTCCTTAGAAGAGCTCGAACAAGTATTGCATTTACAGACATCAACAGACTGCGACAGCGTTATCAAATCCTCGACCCTTTACGCCGTGATGTGCTACTCCGGCGGCGGTGGAGTCCTCACTGTGATCCTCTCCTTCCTCGTGGGCTTTACCGGCAAGCGCTACATGACGGCACTGGTCTTCATGGCGTCAGCAGCCTGTGGCATTGCTCTGCTCTTCACGACAGTGCCTCTGCTGAGCATTGCACTCTTCAGCATTTTTCTCTACGTTTCTCTCATCTTGGGAAATATTAATACTTATTTGGTGGAGCTGAATCCTACGCATTTGAGGTTGGTTTTAATTAGGCTTATTCACTTTTTTTAAATATGGAATGTATGCTACCTGCAATGTAGAATTTATCGTTCAAAAGGCAGTATTCCTAAAGTCCATTGTTTACCTCCTACATAAACATCACCGTTTGCAGAGGTATGGCGACGTGTCTGTCGGTGGTGGTGGCCCGAGGGTTCGGCTTCATCAGCGTGCAGGTGATCGCTGCTCTCCTGGCCGACCACTGCACGCCCATGATCTCCGGGTACATCGCTCTAGTCATGAGTAAGTATAGCACTTTTGATAAGGTATGAAAAAGCTCTCTCTCTCTATAAAATAATCTCTCAGCTTATGTCAAAGACTATGGTTTTGACCACGATGCTGTGACCTCTTCGTACCTAGAACAGTGAAATTCGGTATTTGACAACTCTCAAAATTAAATCTGATATCTTAAGCATCTCCTCAATGCGAAGATGGATTAGCAATCCTCATATATAAAGCAGTGTGAGTGTGACGAGGGACTTTTAAGTACTCTCATTTACGCCAAATAGCGTTGAGCATTTTTTGTAGAACAACCAAAAGGACCGGTGCATGGCGTCCTTATGCAATTAGCAAACTTTTATGCAATTAGATCTTTTTAGGAACTGAATTATGTTGGTGTTTGTTACATCATTAAAATTAATAATTATGCTGAATATATCAGATTCACTGAGATTCTGTAATTAGCTATGTTATTATTATTTTTCAGCTGGATTCGTGGTGTCGCTGTTTCTCCCAGCAGAAGAGTCCAAGGCGGTAGAGCTGCCCCAATCGAACCTTGAAAACATAGAAGCAAATAGATAAAAGCAAAACATATTTATCTCATTAAAAAAGATAGATAGATAGATCGATCATCATCGACATTAATAACTTTAATAGAAGGAAATAAAACTATCTCATACCACTTTTTGTGACGGATCTAATCTCTATTTCTACCAGAGTGGCTTCCCCCGCGGCCGCTATATTAATAGCGGCCGCGGGGGAAGCAGAAAGCTCAGCAATTTCATACCACTATTAATTTTAATTCAAGCATTGATTTTTCCAAAGGCAATGAAACTTATACACATTTTGTTTTTTTGGGATTCAACATTAAATTGTTTGTCGCAAACCAAACATGGATCTGGGAAAGAGCGTCATTTACTTCGTCAATATCTTTATTATGTCTACTACTTTGAAAATTAGACAAGTATCATCTGCAAATAACACTATCCTAGCCAGGTTTTCTACCATAAAAGGCAGGTCATTTATATACATTAAAATTAGGAACGATCCAAGAATTGAGCCCTGTGGCACGCCGATTTTGACTGTAGATCCCAGTGACTTCTTGCTGTTACTTTGAACTCTTTGAATTATATTTTCTAGATAAGAACCGATCCGTCTCTAACTCCATAATGTATGTAGTTGCCCAATCAATATGTATGGATACTGAAAGAAAGTAAAAATTAAGAAAGAAAGAAGAAAGAGAGTGTCGGTGGTGCGTTGGTTAGAGCCGCTGCCTCCCATCCGGGAGAGGCGAGTTCGATCCCCTCCACGTACCAATGTGTTTTCGATTTACGAATTCATATTTATTTATGTACGTTTATTCGACGCTCTAACGGTGAAGGAAAACTTCGTGAGGAACCTGCACACTCCTGTGAAGAAATTCAAAGGCTGAGTGGGAAGTCGACCAAACCGAACTGGGCCAGTGTGGTCGACTATGGCCTGATCGCCCTACTCCAGGGTCGGCTCGAGCCCCTAGGTACGTATATGAGCTGTTGATGATGACTGTAAGAAAGTAATTTTGCTTCCTGAGAAATCTGAGTCCAGTTAAATGTCTTGCTCTTACTTCGCTTTCAATGTCACTTAGGTCAGGAACAAGTCTAGTAGTCTAGGTTCCCACGAGAAAGATAAGTGCCAACCAGTTGGGGCAGGTCGTAGACTGGCTTCTTGTACAAATGAGAGCGTTTATAAATCTTCTTAACATGCTAATGTAACTGTGAACTTAAACCCGTTTATTTAATTTGATTTTCGTAACGGACATGTTAGAACGGACACGGTCGTATGTGTTGTGTTGTGTGTGTGGATATGTAATTGATGATTTGTTCAAATTATACAAAAAAAAAAATACAAGTAACAATCATATTTGTTTAAACTTTAGTTCTATTTTTTCTTGTGCAATGTCTTGTCTTTAATCCTGCTAAAATGTAAAATGTGAAATGTAAAAAAAATCGTCACATGAAGAAGGCAGGTCTATTTTTTAACAGGTAGTTACATTTTAAAAGTAAATTATAAATAAACTACATAATGCAGTTATTAACAGCAGCCTCCGTGGCCGAGTGGTCGAGATTTCGACGCCCATTACGGAGGTTCCGGGTTCGATTCCCGGTGGGGAAACTGCTTGGACGGATTTATTCGTCGAAGGGAAACTGTCAAGCAAAAATCTCTTTGTGAGACTTTCCCCATCACCTGATTGTCCGAAAGGAAAGATGATTCCGTACTTCGGAGGGCACGTTAAGCCGTTGGTCCCGGTTACTATCTAGTCGTTACATGAGCTAAGTCTGTGGTCTTTGGCGGCTCTATAACACTGACACCAGGGTTTGTGAGGTCGGTTGTCTACCTTACAAACCACACGATGATGATGATAATGCGGTTATTACTTACTCGTAGAATTCAACGGTATTTTACTAACTTCCTTAATCGTGTTCATTAGATGGCAATGAAGTCATTATTGTTTACATACATTCCATACTTCCTCAATTAATTACATTAGCAGTGTGTTTACGGGGTAGGCAGAAGACAAAATTATGTAAATGTAATGTCTATGTTTACTTTATTATATTTTTAAGGTCGCTTAACTAGTTCTAATTAATAGTAACGACTATTATTTACTTGTTACTCCATGCGGTGCTCACCTGCAATTAGTTACGCAATTAGTTTTATGTGTGTTTTCTATTTATGTCTGCTTTATTGTTGTAACTGTTGATGTGCCTAATAAACAAAATAAATAAACTGGCACAGCATAATCAAATCCCAAACAATTTACCATAACGTAATGAAATGCAATGTACATAAAGGCCCATTTACTTGCACAAGATCATTCAACTAAACTTGACAAGTAGTTAATCGCTGTCAAAATAGAACAAGTTTTTAATTTTGTTTTGTTCTTACTTATTACTTGACTGGGTCAAGTGGTGCCTTACTACTTACCGAAGTATAAATTAGCCCTTATACTATTATGTCATAAATAAGTAATAGAATAGACTATTCCTCTAAGATTAACCACTGAATATTAATCTTTAAAATCGTCTACTAGATATCTTTTATGTCGTATAGTTGAAGTCCGTAGTTTTAATTTCAAACATTTTTCTTATAACGCACGAAGATATTTTTTCAAGTAATCAAATCATAGTGTTTCGCAAAACCTGCCAGTTGATTGATGAAACTTGTGTCGATGAAAGGGGACGTTTCCCGTTATGGAAAGCTTTGTTCCCCAAGAAGAAGCCCTCCCTCCAGGTGGCGACTTGCAGTGGCCAGTATGGAAGTCACTGAACCAACTAAGGACCCAGATTGGCCGCTGCAAGGACAACCTCTTTCGGTGGGGTTACACCAACAACAGTCAATGCCAGTGTGGTTCCACCTTCCACCCCACAAACAATAGCTCATTTACTAACTTGCACGCTACTGAACCTGTGGGAAGCTACCGACAATGCTCGTCCGGTAGCTACCTACTGGGCCAATAAAATTTAAACCCATTGAAGAAGATGAAACTTTTGTTTCAAAATGATAGACACTCGTACACCCACAGCGTACACCGCACCGTAGGTGCCGTCATTTCCATAGTTGTCTACCATATCACATCTGGGGGCTACAGAAAAACTGCTAAAAGGGGGGGTAGACATTTTAAAATCCGTGTTAAGATCTTCAAAAGGGGTAACAGGAAAGCCTTCTTTACACTTTTGCGAAATGAACAATAATGTACTTGAAGAGAATTTCGCGAAATCCTTACACATTTTCACCGGTGAATCACATTGCCGCTGTCCATAATATATAAGCCGCGGTAAGGCCGTGTTTATCGCCAGTCCGAGTGCGCACGCGCGTGCAGATACACTATTTTTTATAAATTATAATTTAGTTTTTGTGCTAGTTTAGTATTTCCGGCGCAATGGCGTCAGCCGTGATCAAGTTAAGTGCCATATTGATGCTGGTGGCTGCTGTTGCCGCGGATGCTTGTTAGTACCTTTTTTACTATTCAGACTTATCACTGACAATCTCTTCCAGTCAATCTTCCTGAAATGAGAAAAGGATATCAATTAAAAACTGATCCACAGAAAATGTTCATTATAAGTACTAAAACTACCAAAAACCAAAAGCAACTCTTCTATTAAGATAATAGAAAAAGTAAAATGACAGAGTTAAGTTCAATAAAGTATAGTAAAGTTTTATTTAATAATCAGAATTATAATCAGAGATTTAAAATTTGACAATTGTTTAGTTCAGTTTTTTATAATTATTATTACTGGCTGTAAATCACCCAAATAAAATAAAATAAATAAATATATTAATAATTAGATACAAGTATAATAAATTTCATTAAACGATTCAAGTTATGTTAGGCATCCTTTCTGATAGTTTTAATGATATTCTGGCTCTAAGCTTTGTAATTTGTATTCTGAGGTCAAGTTATGACGTCACAATGGGTTTATTTTGAATATCGTTCATCCGGATTCCACCACATAATCAAATAATATTAATGTGTAGATATTGGTAGCCTTCCATGGAACATATTAATAGTTCATACTTGTTGGATAATACATTAAAAAATACAGGAAAACGTGTCTTCTTTATTAATTAGTTGTTCATAATTTATTAATAGCCTAATATAACATTGCCGTGTGATGACGGCAGAGTAGAATACATTTGTCACCTACCCCTACTCTTCCCGTGGGTGTCGTAAGAGGCGACTTAGGGACTACACATTGAACAGGGAACGGGCAGCAGCGCTCTCTGATACAGTAACCTTTTAATCTGCGATCTCCAACCCGCCTGCCAAGCGTGGAGATTATGGCAAAACCCTCCACTTAAGTGGAGGAGGCTCATAGTCCAGCAGTGGATTGTAAAGGGCCGTTGATTTTTATTGATTGAATATAACATGCCTAAGCAAAAAAAAACACCTGTGTATTTCAAAATACATAAGTAAGTACAGACTCCATGGTCTAGCTAGCAGTCAGAGCTCAGGCAGGATTGCGATCCAAAGACCATGGGTTCGAATTCAACAACTGTCAAAACAAGTGACCTTGGCTCAAAACACCTGATTGTCAGAAAAGATAGATGATTCCGCACGTGCATCGGAAGGGACCGTTTAATTTTGCTATTCACAAGCAAAAGAAAGCTAAGCTACGATGATCGTAGCTTGTATAACACATGCAGATAAAGAATAGATCTGAAAATGGCGTCCGCTCGCATGCTAACTCGCTCACAATCTAAAGTAGGATTTTTAATTGAACGGAGTAATTTGACATTAGACAGAAAAATAATGTTGCCAGCTCCATTATCTTAGTGATGTTTTCAGTTCAATTCTAACTCAAGTGAGTTGAATCATTCACACTATTAAATATAAAAAAATATAAATATAGACTTCGTCTACATATCATGCAGTTCGCAATAGTTGGAATCCATCAGAATTGGTGAGTTGGTTTTAGTATTACTGGTAACAACAGTCAGGCTTTTTATGTAGGTAGGTAATAAAAGTAATTAGTGTTTTTTTTATATTTCTAAGAGATAACTTGCAGCTGCGACACAAACGAATGACTCATCCATACAACTAATTTCCTATTGGATGACGGGAGAAGCGTCTTTTTTTTTATTATTATTACTTTCCTATTGTTCGTCATTCGGCTTCTTACCTCCGGTCTGAGTGTTCGAATGTTTCTCTTGCCTTTGCATTTCATCGTTGAACTTTTCGTTAAGTTTTTCGTTAAGTTTTTTGTTAAGTTTTTGGTGAAGTTTTGTTTTGTTTTTGTTATTTCGTTGTTGTTTATAAAACTGTTATGGATCCTGGCCCAGGGACCTCAAGTAATGACAATTTCATGTCTCCGAGAAAAAAGAGACCAAAGCGTGCTTTAAGTATGACTGAAAAAGTCATGGTGCGCAATGCTTATAAGTACGTAGTCCAAGAGCAATCTTCTCTGTTGGAATCTCCAAATATTCAAAACTGTGCTATTAAAACTGCTGAAATACTGGGAATCACTGCAAGCACTGTATTCAAGGTTCTTAAAGAATATAAAGAAAACAAAGAATTTAAAGCACCTGAAAAATCTGGACCGAAGAAAACATTCAAAGATAAATTGGACGATTTTACGTTTTCTGCAATAAGAAAAAAGGTGCACGAGTTTTATTCTAAAAATGAAGCTCCTACCATTAAAAAGGTGAGAAATTAGTTACTTTTAACACACTAGAAGCTAAAAGACGTCCACTGCCATGGAATGGGTCAGAAGAATTATTTTGTATTTATTATAGTAACTGTCTCTTTTAATACATGTTATATTTTATTAGTGGTACTATTTTCTTTTTTAGGTTCTGAAAAGCGTCAATGATGACGAATGTCTACCAAACTTTTCCTGTTTGAAGCGTTAAAGGGATCCGAAGACTATCACAAAGAGATGAATGCTGAATGCTTTGAGAACTGGTTCCGCGGGCTTTTACCAAAATTGAAAAGAGATTCGGTTGTGATAATTGATAATGCACCCTACCACTCCCAGAATATTTAAACTTTGCCAACGATGTCATGGACCAAGTCAAAAATACAACAGTGGCTTTCTGGTAAAGATATACAATATGAAGAAAAAATGATTAAAGCTACTCTCCTTGACATTGTAAAGCAGCATAAAGATCGGTTCTGCGTCAAGTACGCTGTGGACGAGATGGCAAAAGAGCAGGGTATCACAATCTTGCGACTGCCCCCTTATCACTGCGAGCTCAACCCTATCGAGATGGTTTGGGCTCAGGCAAAGGGGCATGTCGCAAGAAACAATAAAACATTTAAAATGAATGAAGTAAAAACCCTGTTCGAAGAGGCACTCTCCAATATCACTGCAGAGAAGTGGAAGAGCTGCGTGGACCATGTCATAAAAGTTGAGGACGAAATGTGCCATCTCGATCCCCGTATCGACAGCATTATCGATAGTTTTATTATTAATGTTACCGAAAGTGATGATGATAGCAATATATCAGAAAGTGAATAAAATTATTTTCATACACATAACATGCATTTTCATTGTACCAAAATAACTTTTCTAAAATACGAGTAATACACCCTCATAAAGAAGAAAGTTAAAAGCCTTTAAAAATAAAAATAAATATGAATATTTTAATTTAAGGTAGTTGATATATGTTAGCTTAGGGTAATTCTGAAAAGCAACAGTTATGCTGAGACTCTGCCTTTTCATACCTTTGTAAATATTTTTTTGGATGAATAAATGACTTCTATCTATCTATCTATTTAGCTTAAGCATACTTACTTTGACATAGACTTAGTTTTACATAATACAAATAAAAAAATGTTTTATCTCCACACCACAAAACTAAGTATGTACATTTCAGCACAGGAGATACAATTTTTGTGGAGGGCTGTTGCCTAAACTAAGTTTAAACCTGTGTTATAGGACATTAGTCCTTCCCCCAGGAGTCCACATTACTTAGTGACCATATCACCAGGGAGCCGTTTCATGAAGCTACAAGTTACAAATTACAAGTACAATTTGATGTACATTGCGTAGACAATGAGGTAAAACAATAAGGGCTTCCAGTTTTGGCGAATTGGCTACGCAATGAATATCAAATTGTAACTTGTTACTAGTAAATTGTTGCTTCGTGAAACGTGGCCCAGATGAGTGATTGAATCATATCTTTTTAGCACAACACTATATTTTTTTCTCAAAAAAGCGGCAACCCACCATATGTCAGATTACTCCGTTCAATTAAAAATCCTACTTTATCGCTGCCTATACTCACACAGTGAAGTACGCGCTGCAAAAAAAATAATGTCAAAAATCAGTGTTCGCAAAAAAAATTGTCATTGATGTTGATGACGTTCTTCCGGAAATCATACATAATAATGTAAAACATATAATTTTAAACTTATCCATGTTGTTTTTTCTTATATTAACCCTTGCTCCTTATTTATTTCATTAATATATTTTGTTATTATTGTTAGTATAATTAATTAATAATAATAAACCCGTCCCGTCCCATTTTAAATCATAATAATAAAAAAGAATAATTAATGACAAAAAAAAGTCAGTAGGAAAAATAAAAAAGTATCTTCGAGAACTTGTTTTGCCAGCCGTACATAAGTACCCGCCGCCATTTTCAGATCTATTCTTTATCTGCACGGCTTACACCTACCAATGATACTTGCTCCCCTCTACGTCACTCCTGCGATGGGTCATCAAAGCTCACATAAGTCCCCACCGAGGGGCTCGAGCCTACCCTGAATTAAGGAAATTAGGCTAAGTCGACTACGCTGGCGTTGGTCGACTTCACACACAACCTTTGAATTTCTTCGCAGGAGTGTGCAGGTTTCATCACGATGTTTTCCTTCACCGTAAGAGCGTCGAATAAACGTACATATGAATTCGAAATTCGAAAACACATTGGTACGTGGTGGGGATCGAACCCGCGTCTCCCGGACGGGAGGCAGCGGCCCTAGCCACTAGACCACCGACGCTCTATGGGTATTTATTTATAAATAAAGTATTAAGTATAGGGGATCACACACGGCAGCTATAATATATATTATAGCACCGTCTGTGATGCCCTTAACGGTGATACGAGTACTGCTGCTCTTTTTGATGGAGATCTATTTTCTCAATCTATTGCATATAAAGTGCATTCCAGCTGCACATTGGTACCCTCAACACCCAAAAATATCACCTAGAAATGGTGAGAGTATATAAAGCAATTTTTGTATGGAGAGTCGAAACTATTTTGTCATCTCTCCGCACTTATTAAAAAAATAAGCCAGTATGAGTTTACGGAAAAATTGCTGGAAGAAATCAAGACACACTGGTAGGCAGCAAAAAAGAAACAATAAATCAGCACTTATTACATTGTATTGAACCATCTATTACATATTCATTAACGACCTATTCATTTACACCTCTAAATCTTGCGATCGACAAGAAAATAATATATACATCATAGTAATGGCGACAAGGAAGCTCATAATAATGTCGTCCGTCGGATATTAATATACAAGTAATTGCTATTGTTATACTTATTGCCTGCCGATTAATTGAATGCGACACTTAATTAGTTAGTTATTAATCGATGAACAATCAATAAAATGGTTATTGTAGTTTTTTACGCGATCAGTGCTCAAAGAATTTTGGTGGTTTTTATTGTGCGTGCTAAAAGAAATAATTTAGTTCAGTTAGCTACAGCAGCGGATCCCAAATCACCGATATTCTGTTAGTTTCGAACCCACTTTTATAATAGGTTTATCTCTTCTCTACTAGGTAAAATCGGATTTTTTTAAGATCTGTAGCACTACAGGGAAGGGTCTATATAGTTATCCGAGTTATCGTCGTTGCGCGCTAACGATCGAACGTAACCACAGTTACTAAACTCAATTGTTTACCCCGATTAACGGCAATATCGTGATAAAATATGGTGAAATGCGTGAAATTTTCCAAAATTGTTAAAAAGTACTTACATATAAATTCAAGCATAACTCCGGTGATACCACACCTAATTAACACATGTATTTCTACCCATTCATACCCTGACAAGTTAAAGATAGGTATTATTTGTCCAATCTATAAAAAGGGATCACATACAGACAGACATCAATAAATTATAGGCCCATAACTTTAAAAAAATCTGTATTTACTTCGGTTGCAAAAGTAACACGACAAATTCGACTTTTGGCCCCTCCTACAAATGAATCTTATATCTGCTACTAGGATTTAGCTGTAGATCCTATCTGTTTCTTATCGTCTACAAAACAATTCTGTAAATCGATCAAAAGTCTGTGACCAAGGTTTGATTATGCGCATCCGATCCATAATGTAGTGAAGAAAACCTCATAGGTCAAGAGCCTTCGACATTGGCACAGAAACAGTCTTGCGAGTTGCGACAGAATCACAACGAACCAACTGTCAACATTGCGTTAGGCTTGCTACACAGAAATCTAAATAAACAAGTAGGTATTTGGATATTTGGACAAATTGACAATTTTATAAACTTTACCAAGAAAGAATACTTTTCCATATTAGGTACTATTTTTTCTTTATATCAAGCAAAGTTCTCTTTCAAAAATAATACGCCTAATAATAGTAATACGTCTTTAACGAGAGGATCGAGTCTACCTTGAATTGGGGTGACCACGTTGTTGTTGTGCCTTAGTCGACCACGCTGGCCCAGTGTGGGTTGGTCGACTTCACACACAACCTTTGAATTTCTACGAGGTTTTCTCACGATGTTTCCCTTCACCGTAGAGCGTCGAATAATCGTACATATGAATTAGACATTTTAACATATTGATACATGGTGAGCCTCTAAACCACTGACGCTTACTACTGAGTTAAGATCTCTTTACGAAGAAAACTTTTAGCTGTTCTTATTTGAATTTAAAGAAAATGTAGAGTTATAGTTATTTTTTTGAAAAATTATAGCTTTTTTAAATTAAAACTATAGCTTAGTCTATTTTATTTTATGTCTTTATTTATAATAACTCTTTTTTTGCTATACGAAAAATATATCTTGTTTACCTATGTGTAGTATCTATTCCAAAGATGTCAAGATATTTGATTAAAAATACAGTTATGAGGAGCAATAAAATTATACAGCTGAGGAGCCAGCGGCCGAGTGATTGCCAGGACTGGAATGAACCAGTTTGACGACATACTTGGTGTCTCTTCATTTGAGCAGCCTCGAGCAGACGTCTAACTTGCAGGGGGTAGAAATAGCCCAGGATATAATGCAGGCTCTCTGTATGGTGAACAAGACAGCGTTATTAGCACACTTATTTTCTTACAAACCTGAACTTTAACAAAACCTACAACTTTTTTAACTAAAATTCAAATGGACTTCCCGAAATCCTACCCTTAAGTTTTTAAAATGTACACACATCAAAAAAAGTTTGTGATCACTAGCATAAGCTAATATAATTTTTTAAACGACCTTTCGGCGCGTCTCATCGAGACCACTGGTGACCGCAGGGCTGGCAGCTTCCTGGCTCAAAGAATCAGTCTAGCCATTCAGAGGGGGAATGCTGCCAGTATCCTGGGTATGTCTGGCGGGGACGCGCTGGACGAAGTGTTTTTTTGTGACTTTTATTTATACACATTTACTTTGTATTTTTTCAGAAATTTGAATTTTTCTTCTAAATAAAAAAAAATAATTTAACTTTATCAAGAAAAATTGTAACTTGTGTGTTTTTTTTAAATAGAAATACCCTGTTTGAATTTCAAAATTAAAACTATTGTTATTTTTTATTAACAAAAATTGAGTAATTAGTCATAATGTAATTGTAACAGGAATTTTAAAGATTTCGATTTTTCAAAGTGATCGCAAACTCTATTTGATGTGTGTACGTGCTTATGGTGGGGGTAGAAAGTGTCCATTTTGTAGTATTGTAGTACTTACAACCTAGAACTAGTTAGGTATAGACTTTATTAATGATTGTAAAATGAATTAGAATGAGCTTGAATGCAAAACATTTTACACCTGTAATATTATATACTCGTATACGGTATTAAACCCAGCGATGGAATGAGGTGCCATCTTTCTTCACTAGAAATCTTGTTCGACCATTTTAGTGCCTGATTTCCTGGCGTCTTCCTACTTCGTGTCAATGTCGGTGATAACAATTTACGACCATCATAATAGCTGGTAATTTAGTCACCCGGATCTGAGAAGACACTACAATAAACGATTTGTCTATAAGCTACGACAGAGAATATCAAGTAATATAATTAATGCACTAGAAGGAAAACTAAAAAGTTAACAAACAGGACAAAACAAAAAAAATACAAGGTATCTTAACTAGGATATTCTTCATCTTAACCAACAACCAACCAGGGATTGTCATCCATCATTGTATCTCAATCTCCACAGTTCCCGGCTGAACATAATGCACATCGGGTGTTCGACTTTGTAGACTATAGAGTCCAAGACTATAGAGCATTGTCTCTCTAACACGAAGCATTAACTCTGTGACGCAGCATCAATAGTCTTACTTCTTTCCATACACCGATGTGCATTATAAATAAATAAATATGTTGGGACATCTCACACACGGCCATCTGATCCCAAACTAAGCAGAGCTTGTACTATGGGTATCAGACAGCTGATATAAATTACTTAAATATATAAATACATACTTATATAGATAAACAACATCCAAACACAAGTGCTCATCACACGAATGTTTGCCCTGGGCGGGATTCGAACCCGCGACCCTGTGCTTCGCAGGCAGGCATACTACCAACTAGGCAACGGGGCCGTCATACTTACCGGCTGAACTTGTCTCCGATCTAAGTCATATGAGGGCTGATTGATAAGTTTCCGAAACGACAAAGAAAAACTTTAAAAATCTATTTAAAATAAATTTATTTCTCAACGTAGTTTCCTTCTACCTCGATGCATTTAGTCCAGCGCTTCTCCAATGCCGTTACACCAGTTTGATAAAATGTTTTCTCCAACCCCTCAAAATACTCGTCCACGGCAACAATGACTTCTTCATTTGATGAAAATCTCTGGCCACCTAACCATTTCTTCAGGTTTGGGAATAAGTGGAAGTCACACGGGGCCAGATCCGGGGAATAGGGTGGATGCGGTAGCAATTCGAACCGCAATTCATGGAGTTTGGCGACTGCAAGCATTGACGTGTGTGCAGGTGCGTTGTCATGGTGGAACAAAACTTTTTTCTTGGCCAAATGTGGTCGTTTTTTCTGGATTTCTTCACTTAATTTTTGCAGCAAGCTTGCGTAGTACTCTCCATTTATTGTTTTTCCTTTTTGCAGATAATCCACAAAAATAATCCCTCGAGCATCCCAAAAAACAGTCGCCATCACTTTGCCGGCCGACAAAACCGTTTTTGCTTTCTTCGGCGCAGGTCTTCCGCTCTCAGTCCACTGCTTAGATTGTTCTTTTGTCTCGGGAGTATAATGATGTATCCAGGTTTCATCGACTGTTACATAACGCCGCGAAAACTCGTTAGGATCTCGGTTAAACAGCGCCAAACACTCCGATGAATCGTCCACTCGACGTTGCTTTTGGTCAACAGTGAGCAAACGCGGCACCCATCGCGCGCAAAGCTTTTTCATACCCAAATGTTGGTGCAAAATATTAAAAACGCGTTCAGATGAAATGCTCACCATCTCTGCTATCTCTCGCAACTTCAAGCGCCGATCATTCAATACAATTTTGTGAATTTTTTTGATCATGTCCGGATTCGTGACTACATTTGGACGGCCAGACCTGTGGGCGTCTTCGCAGCTCTGTCTTCCACGTTTAAAATCAGTTACCCAGGTGTGAATTGTACTCAATGCAGGAGCAGAATTACCTAATACACTGTCTAGCTTGGTTTTAATCTGGGTTGCTGTTTTCTGTTTTAAAACGTAAAACTTTATCACCGCACGAATTTCGTTTCTTTCCATTGTTAAGAAAATTTACGACAGAGAAAGTTCTACGTCCTATCAAACAAAATCCACCAGTTCGAATAAATTCAAATTTGGCGTTCTATTTTCAAAAAGATGCCAAAATATAATGTAATATTTTTTTTTTGCGTATCATTTTTTTAAGTTCGTCGTTTCGGCCAGTTATCAATCAGCCCAGGTATTTGTCTTTTCTAATACTGTCACATCACAAAGCAACCCTACACTAATTACGTTTGCCAATTAGCAGTAATATCCACTACCCTCAGGTCATCGCTTTATATGACCAATCCATTGCTAAAGCTTTCTATTTCGCTACAATATAAATCCACTAAACCATGCTGACTCGTTGGTCACACCCGATTGTCACACCAAAATTAAAAATAGTGATCTCACTCACAACCAAGTTTATCGTTGAAGGCCTATTTATTCTTGCACAAGTACTGTGGCGAGTTATATCTGTCAACTCGGCAAATAGTAAGTAGCTGTCAAAATATACCGAGCCATTAGCAAATAGCAAGTAGCTTAAGTAGTGTAGGTAGACCGGGCTTCTATTTTGTGTTTTGTTCCTTCGACTGGGTACTACTTACCGAAGTGTAAATTTGCCTTACAGTCATTTTTCTAGCAAAGGCGATGCCTTTTCGCTTGAGCCGATAAATTTACTACACTCAGGCCCATATGCAGAAATACTTCTCAAGATGGGGACGAGTTCTCAAGACGGCCTGTGAGAATCTCAGCGGATGCAGAGATACTTCTTGAGAAGAGTCGACCTCCTGAGGTTGGAGACTGGAGTCCGACTCACTGGAGATGGTTTCAAGTAAGGAATTTCTGCATATGGGCCTCAGTCTGAATCTGAAGTGAATACATTGTAATCGTGAAGTCATCTACATAGATTAGTTTATTATAATAATTATCCCAGTTGACGTGGTAACAATAGACCACGTTTACAAGCTCTTTACCGGGTAATTGGTCTATGTATCGTTGGATATGTACGTACAGTCAGCTGCAAAATTGCATACCATGGCAAACGATTGAAGTTTACTTGATGTATGACAATGTATGACTATTTTGACAAAGAACTATTTAAGAGCTATTTAAATCCTAAATCAAAATTTTAAAATAATTTTGACTGTACGTTTATTCGACGCTCTTACGGTAAAGGAGAGCATCGTGAGGAAACTTACTGCGAATAAATTCAAAGGTTGTGTGTGTAGTCGAATAACACTGGGCTTTTAATAGTTTGCCGTGGCAGGCAATAGGTATGTACTTTTGCAGCTGACTGTACCTTGTAACAATTGTTTCCTCTCCACTGATTCTCGGTATGGTCAGTAGTTCAGTACTTTACTTGGTAGATGATTTCAACAGGGAAAACCGGTGTTTATTGGGAATTACCAACGAATTTACTAAGTTTTTTCAACACAAAAACAGAAAATAATTAAAAATACCTTCTAAGAAACACATCTTGTTTGCAGAATAGGCATAAGATAAATAATGGGGCTAATTCATGAAGTTATGCCCTAATCCTTAATTTTAGGTCGTAGGTATTTTCTGTTTTATTCTTGAACCGTTATTTCTACCAAAGTGGTAATATAGCGGGCGCGAACTTGCGCGGGAGCAGAAACCTCAGACCCCTAAAATTTAACTTCGTCCGCCCTTTTAGCGTTTTAATGACGGGAGAGTATGGGATAGTTACTAGACGGATATCTGTCAAATATAAAATTTAGATGGACGCGTCTCATTTGCACAGTTTCAGAGTGGATGTTAAGACATCAACGAGTGGAAGTAAAGATAAATCTTAATTTGACAGCTACGTGCTATTTTAGGTTATCGTACAATCAAAATATCATTTGTTCATCTCCTCTTTTCTTTCATCCTACTAATATTACAAATGCGAAAGTTAGGATGTTTGTTACTCAATCACGCTTCAACCACTAGACAGATCGGGATGAAATTTGGAACACATATAGGTTAGGTTCTGGAATAGGACATAGGTTACTTTTATATATATTCTTTATTGCTCACTTACATTTACAAGATAATATTAAGATTAGTTACAAAGGCGAGCTTATCTCTATAAGAGATCTCTTCCAGCCAACCTACAAGGTGGTGGAGAAGGTGAAAAACAGAGCGGGCACAAGGATGTGCACTAAATAAATTAGCCTAAAAAAAAGAATTTAAAATAAAACATAAATACAACAAAATACTTTTTACCGCGGTAAAACACTTCATTCCCACGGGAAAACTCATTTAACGCGGGTGAAACCGCGGGCGGAAAGCTAGTTAGTTATAAAATCGTAAAGGAAATAAAAAGATTGATAAATATAGTCGGAAATTGAATTATTGATTAAAATTTTAAATTAGGATTAGGGCCTCTTACAGCACTGATTCTGACTGCATTCTAGTTGCACCGTTATATCTGATGCAGTCCATCTAACTGTAATAGAACTGCATCACAAAACATTGACATCATTGATAAGCATCGCATGTTGCAACGAATCAGATTTGCAAATGCAACAACCTTCAAAATAACCCAATAACGTCATTAGCGATTCTCATCACGAATCGTAAAAATTTACTTACATATAGGTCTACGACCATTATATGAAACGTACAAGCTTATACGACCACTATACGACCACATGCGAGCCTGGGCAGTGACATGCAATAAATACCGCGAAGGTCAAGGTACCATGGAGGCCATGTTGCATCCGTGTAGTTCACCTGGCTTATGAGTTTATTCTTATCTCCTAATGATATCTATAATAGGTCTTTTTATATTTTGTACTATAGTTATTATAATATACAAAAGGTTTCTGTACTTGCCGTGTGGTGACGGCAGAGTAGAATACATTTGTCACCAACCCCTACTCTTCCCGTGGGTGTCGTAAGGGGTGACTTAGGGACTACACATTGAACAGGGAACGGGCAGCAGCGCTCTCTGATACAGTAACCTTTTAATCTGCGATCTCCAACCCGCCTGCCAAGCGTGGAGATTATGGCAAAACCCTCCACTTAAGTGGAGGAGGCTCATATAGTCCAGCAGTGGACTGTAACGGGCCGTTGATGTTTCTGTACTTGGAAAAAAGAGCAAGCAATAAGGCCGCCTTCATTCCTGTTTCATTCCTGTTCTTACTTTCATGCGCATAGTGTATTCTTTAAATATTTGGGTAATCAAACGTCGTCGATATAGGTGGTTACTGTGACCAAAAATCGCAGTCACCGCTGTCACCAAATTTTGTATTTATGTTTAGAACAATTTAGGAGTCTAATCATTTTGATAATTACCACAACCTTCTGGTTTAAATTATAATATATCACTCATTCTCATTTGGAATGCTTTTTGGCAGTTCCAATAGATTTATTTCAGTTAACGCTAGAGATATGAAACTTTTCATAGGACTAGTTCTTCTTATCGAACCGGGTAGAAAACAAAATTCAGCCACACCTGCATTTAGCCTGGCATAAAAATCAAAAGTATAAATTTGGACCATTCCTTTTATCTCTTTCCAGCGAACTCGCAGCCGGTGACAGAAGTGTGCCTGGGCTGCCTCTGCCAAGCAGTCTCGGGCTGCAAGCAGGGCACCAGGTGTGAGGGAGACGTCTGCGGACTCTTCCACATCACCTGGCCGTACTGGGCCGACGCGGGCAAACCCACCCTGAGGGGACAGTCCCCGGATAGCCCTGACGGTTAGTACTATGAGGTTAAGGCCGGGTTATGGCAAAAATTAGCAACTCAACGCGATTTAGTTGAAAGTTCAACCGACGCATTACTGAAATAACGTTCATATTAGCGTGCGATGCTTTACGGTAGTTACGTCCGACACCGCGCAGGAATCGTGCGAAAAACTCGTTTTTCTTGAACTCTTTTGCTTATTATTAGAAAAAGGCAGAGTTTATGAAAAATGTAATCGATTTAAAATCTAAGTCAATAGTAGGCAAAATATATTGACGAAAAAAAAACTATGGTTATCGCTTTAAGTTTAAGGACGTCAAAAAATTTTTATGCTGCTTTTTTTTAAAATCTTGTGCTTCTTATTTCTATTATCTTATAATGTATTTTAAAATTCTACTCAATTTAAAATTTAATTAAGGATATATTCTGTTACCACATTATTTTTTACATTTATAGCATCAGTAGAAGTGCTAGTATTTGATCGTCAAAGTAGCGACTATGGGCGGTATTTCCACATAACCCCGCCTTAATAAAGCATGCGTTGATATTTTTTAATTAAAATTGTAGATTGATAGGCAACAAAAAAATCTAATATTGCAATAATAATAATAGTTCTCTTTTTTTTAAATAAGCGATAGATGCGAGAGTTGCAATAATTTGCAATTCCATGATCCGATTTTATCACCCGACCAGAAGTTAAAGACTCAAACATTAGTTTATAAAAAATAAGATCATAATTTCCCTTGTTGTTCATGTTTCAGCATACTCTAACTGCGCGATCGACCCGTACTGCGCTGCGCAAGCTGTGCAAGGCTATATGAGCAAATTCTCTAAGGTAAGCTGGCCTTTATAATAAACAACTTAATGATAATCACCTTTTAGTAGAAAGATGTTCCGGGTTAGAATAGAATAGCATTAGCTAAATTGAGGTAATAAAATATTAATTATAATCTACCGCATTCTACGGAAATGATGCACGTAGAAAAAAATTACAAGTTTTATCATGCATATTTACTAAAACTTACAATTGTTATTTACAATTATAATTCGGCGTACGTTGCGTTATCAATTGCCAAAAATATTATTGTTTGTAATTTAAACTATGCAATGCAAGTTTTATTAAATAGGCCCTCTTTCGAGTTAAATAGGTGTCAAAGATTCTTTGCCTTCTATTTCTTCTATTGGTAAATACGCTTGCTTGTCACTTCAGCATAATATAATAATATCCATCTGTAAGTTACAACGGTTCTCCTTGTGCCGCCTTTATATTATGTGGTCAAAACGAAGTAGCCCTCCGAAATGTTTTATAACCTCTTAACTAAGAAAAACTAAGAACAATGGGAGGAACCCTTCTCACACCAAACCTTGGCCTTCACAGTCTCCGGTCACCTACCCAGTGCCTACTGGCGTGGGAGTACACAATATAGACTGAATTATTTATTACCGATATGTGACATGGCAATGCCAGTCGATTTGCATGTCATGACATCATCAGCGAACATTGCTTGCCGGCTCCGGTTGAGCTAAGATGGCTTGATAGTGAATGCCAAAGTTCAGAGATTACCATTCGTCTAGAATATGATGGAGCAATTTGTTATTATGCAGAAGTCATTATTAACAGGCCAATCTTATAAGTAGGTTTGCATCAAATCGGATCTAACGATGAACATTTCATTTATGGGTTTTTAGAGATTTTAGGTCATTCTTTTAAACATTGTTGCAGCGCAGTGGTGAAACGTCGCAACTCAAAAATATGAGAAATCCACTTTATTTGTCAAAAAAGAGTAATAACTATATGTCATTGCTGTTGCAGTACTAATTAACCATCCTAAGTGCGAATCAAACACAGCAATGTATACCGAATTACACTCTGCATTTAGCCAAGTCTGAAAGCCCCTAGAATTACGAAAACTTACATTATTTCTAAAAATCTTCGTATATTCTTGCAATACGTCGTTAGACTCGTAATTTGTACAAAATACATGGGATTACTTATATTAGTTTGTTCTTTATTATTATTATTAAAGTCATCAATTTATCTCAGATCTTAAACTACGTACCTAGATGTAACGGAAATGGCCGTCGTCGTAAAATTTTTTGTTCATCATTTTTACCACAAGGACGCCGCTCGTCTCCGTCTCGATAGTACGACCAAAACAATGTATTAAATTGTCGCTTAAAATTAATTGTTTAACATTTTTTTTTATTAATTAAGACCTTTAAGTACCTACTTGCTTACACCTCTCGTCGTGTGTATTCCTATGACATATTATTTTTTCCTGTAATAACCTAGTTGTTTCTTCTCAGTAGGTTTTCCTCTCAATATTTCCCTCTAGTAAGAGCGTGGAAACCTACTTACATACATAAAATCAAGCTCCTATATCCAAAAGAGTGAGCAGAGCTTAAATTGGCTCTCAAGGAGCACAAACTAAAATCACGTTTGGCAATATTTTTGGGTCGTGATTTGGTAACTAAGTACACACCTAAACGAAGGTACGCCGAACGTAGCTTATGAAATTCGAAAACACATTGGTCGCAGTTACACACATGGAATACACGAAATTCTACTCGGAACACGCTCTTGCAAAACCGAAAAAAATCCCCCTGAAAAATAACAAAGAGCCTGTCATATTTTCCAGGATTGCAATGGCGACGGCCGCATCGACTGTTACGACTATATCAGGATACACCAGAAGGGTGGCTACGGGTGTCAAGGGCCCCTCGACCCCAGGTTCGAGACCGTGTTCAACCAGTGCATCGCTGCCGTGTCAGCGGCGCAGCAGGGCTAAGAAGATATCACAGTCTGTGGCATTAAAAAACAAGCAAAAATAAATACTTCACAATCCTGTACCCATGTACGCACTTTTCCTAAACGACACGTTCAAAACCTAGGCGAAGTATCGCAAAATACTCTACAATTGCGTATCATAATAAAAGACGAAAAGTTTCAGGAGTTGTTTTTGACCTTCATTTGCACCATTAATGACAGACTTAACACCACTGTTTGTCTCAATCGGTAGACGAGATGTTCGAATAGGGTACATCTACAGAATACTTGACTGACTCTTCTGAATGTTTAACGTCATCATAAATAATATATAAATTAAACCTATTTTGTAATCAGTCATTTATCCTGTCTATTAACTTATTTTTAAAATATTTCCAGTGTAAACTTGTATTTCCCAAAAAGCCATAAAAATATATTCGAAGTTATTTATGTACAAGTAATACATAAATATGATGAACTCCGTCAGTTGAAATACTTGTTTAAGTGAACTCACTATTGCATTATTAGGTACCTACTTATATATATTTTATGTCTATTTCGAACAATTTATTGTACTCAAGTAGTAGAAGTAGGTACCTACCTATAAGGGGTGAATGAATAATTATCTTAGAAACCTACATAAAAAATAATGTGTAAACAAAATACAGGCTAAAGTAAAAGTTTCAATGGCATCAAATATGTACTGTGTCTGATAATACCTAGTGTGTGTATACTATAATTGTGGCGTATGTAAATCATAAAATTTACTATTACAGTAGTAGGCATCTCCACTGGCTCGCGCATGTTCACTGTCGCGGCGCTAACAGAATAACAGCGCAGTGGCACTGTGCTGAGCGTGTCACTGCAACATGCTGAGTTAGGGCCGTTTTGTGGATGTGGTACACTCGCTTAAGTCTTACGTTAAGTATAAATTTTTTAGCATGCTACAAAAACTGTGTATTGCATTTACAAATAAACGATTTATCTATCTATCTATCTAAATAATTTATACGTAATGAAACATAGCTAATTTAACTTTAACAAGTTTATTAGCAAATTCAAATTCTTCAATACTCAGGAATAAATTCTCTAGAGAATTTCACAAAGTTCATTAAAACACATATGTAATTTAGAATAGTACTTCACTAAGTTAATTTGCATTCATAGTCAGCATTTTTAATTGTAAATAAAAAAGAGAGAGCTAAAAAATTTCATTCGGCTAAAATAAAAAAAATAAAAATATTTAGTTTTAAGATCGACATGTTCGTAATAAATAAGTATTTCATGAGTTTTGTTTTATTTACTTACTACGGTAAAATAGTCAACAAACAATACTTATTGATCGTTACTGATCGTCCTCCATTTTATGGCATATTGTAGTAGATATCATGCATGACGACAAACACCACTGACCCTCATCACACAGGTATTCACCTAGCTTGAGAGTCAGGGGACTGTCAATTGTACCATACCCTATAGCCGTAGTGTAGTGTTAGACTTAGTATGAATAATGTACTTACCAACTTTGTACTAATGGCCTAAATAAATAATTTTATTATTATTATTATTGTTACAGATTACCGTCAAATATCGAATACCTAATTATATAGCGAAAAATGAAAAATTTTGTCGGTTTTGTTGTTCGTGCGCAATAAGCAGTGTCAGAGCTTGGTGGCATAATTTTGAATGCGCCTGTTTCTGGCCCGGATAGCCAATCGGATGCAGGTTCGAGTTATTTTAAAAATAGAGCGTCGATGGTGTAGTGGCTAGGGCCAGGATAAATAAATAGTAGGTCGCTGCCTTCTGTCCGGGAGACGTGAGTTCAATCCCCACCACGTACCAATGTGTTTGCAATTTCGAATTTATAGTACGTTTATTCGACGATCTCTTACGGTGAAGGAAAACTTCGCGCTTCTTGATGAAACCTGCACATTCCTACCGTAGAAATTCAAAGGTTGTATGTGAAGTGGACAAACCCGCACTGGGCCAGCGTGGTCGACTTAGGCCTGATCGCCCTAGCTCAGGGTAGGCTTGAGCCCCTCGGTGGGGACGTATACTCGTATGAACGGCATATATGAACTGCTGATGATGATTTTAAAGAAATGAAACATAAGCGTTAATAATATAACACATGATGCCATCCATCAGATCCCAAAGCAATCGAATCAGGCAGCTGATAAACATACATCAATCTATCAAAACATTAATACTTAATAAACAATATCCAGACACATGGTAAACACTGCTGGCTCATCACGCAAATGTTTTCCCTGAGCGGAATTCGAACCCGCAATACTGAGTAGACAAGTGTACTACCAATCAAGCTACGGAGCCGACAGTAAAAAGCAAATAGATTATTCTTATAGCAATCAGTAAACCCAAGAAATCCAGATGCAGAACTCAATTAATTCAAAATTAACCACAAGATTCTTGAAAACGGCATGTCGTGTCATGCGGATAGAACAAATAGTGCACGCGGATGTGATCGTATCAATAAACAAACTAGACGTATTGCACATATTCATAAAATAAAGTACCTACATAACATATATACTTCACGTGATAGTTTTTTCTAAAGAATCCTGCGAATTATTACGGACAACATTTCGTAGAACTTTACGGGGGCTACGACCGGCGCGGGCGGCGCGGCGGCGGCGGCGTAGCGACGGTAGACCGTAGCTTTTAACTTTTTAACAATGGGTTAAAAATGTTTGATATAATGTTGCATTCTTTAACTTTTGATTTTGGCAGAAGTGATGAATATAATAAACAATTTTTAAACTTATTACGACACCATAGTTGTTGTGGTATAGGGATACAAATCTACAGAAAAAGAAAAATCTAAAAATTACTATCTATATAGAATTTACTTGTATACTCACTTCCTAGTAGATAGTTCCAATAAGTTCTCATTAATAATTAAGAGCGTCGGTGGTCTAGTGGCAGGGCCGCTGTCTCCCGTTCGGGAGATGCAGGTTCGATCCCCACCACGTACCAATGTGTTTTCGAATTTAGAATTCATAATAATTATGTACAGTCAGCTGACGAATTAGCTGACCCCCCCCCCCCCCCCGCTCGTAACCGTTGTGATTTTCTCAGGTGATTATTTTTACATAACATTTTATATACTCGTACAGTTATAATTACCCAAGAAAACTTTATCAGTATCCAGCGGGGGAGGGGGGGGGGGGTTCAGCTAATTCGTCAGCTGACTGTACGTTTATTTGACGCTCTTACGGTGAAGGAATACATCGTGATGAAACCTGCACACTCCTGCGAAGAAATTCAAAGGTTGTGTGTGAAGTCGACCAAACCGCACTGGGCCAGCGTGATAGACTAAGGCATAATCGCTCTAATTCAGGGTAGGCACGAACCTCTCGGTGGGTACGTATATGAACTGTTGATGAATAATTAAAAAAAAAAACTGCAAGTAACAAGATTCTAAGAAACCAATAGCTAAAAAGTAATCGCAAAAAATTCCGGTTTCTACCGGTTTGTAATATTAGGAATAACATTATCTAGACACACGGCAGTGTGTCCGCCAAGTTCGCTAAAGAAAAAACGACGACGCACCAGTGTCTTATATTACACGAACCATTACGAGCCACTTTCAACCCCCCCAAAACTTAAAATCTATTGGACCTACACATTTGAAATTTTTCATGTATAATAAGCCTTGTCTAATTACCTAGAACTCTAATTTTCATGAATGTAGCTCTTTCCCGAGATATTGACGTCCGAAATTCGCTATTTTTATCACTCGCTTATCACTCACTCACTCACTCACTCACTCACTCATTTAGTTTATCATAATAAGTCCGATACAGCGCAGCAGTTAGTAACGAGGGTCTGATGATGGAGCCAGAAGCTGAACAGTGGAACTCTTTAATGTTTACAAGTAAGCCCCTCGAGTTTGGGCTCATTTAATTTGATATGATGAGTTGAATACTGATGATGATGGAGCCAGGAGCTGGATAGTGAAACTTTTTAATGGCTACTAGTAAATCCCTCAACTTTGGGTTCTTTTTATTTGTTATGATAAGCCGTAAATAGTGCAGTTGGTGACGAGGGATTGGTGATGGAACCAGAAGTTGGATAGTAGTTGGATAAGCGTATTTATTAGTGTTTTTATTGCTACAAGCATTTATTTAACTTGCTCTGTGAGTTAGTTCTTTAGTGTTTAAAAGCTTGTTTAGTAGCAAGGAATATAACACAAATAATTTTAAAGCGATTTAAGAAAGTTGTGCTTTCCTTGAGCAATGATATAAGGAACTTATATAGAACTTACCCATGGAAGATCTCACACCTTTTATTGGCGAAGCCCTTACTCAATCTTGAACTTGGCTCACATTCACATGAATGTTTTTGGTTTGATACACGCTTACAGTTACCACGTTCTATGTCAGTCGAGGACTGGTCATCGGAATGATGTGATATATTAAGCAAAATTGATTAACTAGGAAATAATATTATAAGTTATCTTCATAAAAATTACAATATTTATTTAAAATAGTGTTCATAAAATGTGGATTTTAAAGGTATTATTTGTGATGTGTTGTCTGTCGTCATCTTTGGGTGAGTAATATTACATTCGTCTGTATGTTTATATAAATCAAGTCAGGGCCAGTTGAGATAGCATTTGACAAATTATGATATTTTATTTTAGTCAAGGTCTAAGTAAAAAGAGAGCTCAGATTATTATATATTTATATTACAACAGATCACAGGGAAACTTGACATGTCCCATAGATTTGGGAAGTCATATTTAACACTTTCAGCGGAGCAACGTATCACTACGTAATGTTTTCGTAATATTTACTGGCTTAAGGTACAATAACGTCAACCAAAAATGTGTATTTATATCCAGAACGTACGATAACTTTCACGGATCATACAATATATTCTATTACCTACGTCACTGCACCGTATCATTTTGATTTCCCAAACTTCTACCGCCGTATTAATTAAAATAATATATCATTTTTTTACATATAAAATATCATTTTTTAACATTTTTTTACTGGCACATTATACAAGGCACTCACACATACACAACTATTTATACATACACTCACAACGTTACGTATTACGTTAGCATTACGTTATTAGACGTTGTTATTTAATTTGTCTAAAAACTAGTAACCGTACGCGGCACAGCGTTCAGATACATCGACGTATTCTGACGCTAGTGTCCAATTCTAAACCTTTCTTGATTGTTTGCTATAAATATAGAACGTCTCTAAACGTCCATTAAGTTTGTATGGAATCAGAATGTGTCATATAGTAAAAAAATATATGGTATGCTTCGCTGAAAGTGTTAAATTCTTATTTTAAAATATTTTAGTTTTAAATTGTATTAACATCCGCTCTAAAATTGTACGCGTTAAAACAGTTACAGCTCTAATATTCAGACATACATTTCCACACCACACATCTTCATTTTTGTTTTGTAGTTTTTTTTTTTCAAAAGCGCTAAATCAATTTTCTTAAATATTATAAGGGACCCTCTGAAGTATGACCTACAGACAAAAAAAGACTCGTCAAAATCAATTCATAAATGGCGGAATAATCACGTAACAACAGTCGAATTGAGAATTTCCTCCTTTTATGAAGTCGGTTAAAAATAGATTGGATTGAATTAATAAACTGTTAAAATTAATATAAAACCTCCTGTGCTTACTAATAAAGGTATAAACACTTTTATGTTTTCGCGGTTCTATTAATAACACACATATCTACCGGTAGACAGATATGTCTGCCTATAAGATAATGTTCCGGCTAACCACCCGCAACTACTTCAGTTCTGCCGTGATTATGACTATTGCAACATAGTCGAAGTATCGGTAAGCTCATTAAAAAGCTTATTTTAAACCGAAATCGTGGTAATAATCCGGTAGATATGTGTGTTACTAATAAAGGTAGTTTCAAATTATATCTTTATCATAAGAAAAATCCGTCTTAAAAGTATCAATTTAGTTATTTCCGTTATTTTCAAAGTTACCTAATGTTTCAACTCATTTTTTTTTTATTATGCTACTAGCGGTTCGCCCGCGGCTACGCTCGCGTTGTGTAAGATTTTCCCGTGGGAGTAAGACTTTTTCCCATAAAAAGTATCCTATGTGCTATTCCAGGGTACTAACTATCTCTATTCCAAATTTCATCCCGAGTCGTTCAGTAGTTTTTGCGTGAAAGAGTAACAAACATTCATCCATACATCCATACTTACAAACTTTCGCGTTTATAATAGATTTAAAAGGTACTACTTACTGGCCTCGATTCGGGATGTCATGCTCTAATTCTAATTTTAAAATCCAGCTATCCTTTTCATTTTTATAACGAATGAAAGAGAGGTGATAAACGAATGATATTAATTTGAACGAATGATAACCTAAAATAAAGGTAGAGCTGTCAGTTTAAGAGATTTTTAGGCCGCATGTGTGTTTAAGTGCTCTCTAAACTTGTGCAATCGACACGGCCATAAGGTTCAAATTCGCTGTTTGACAGCTCTAATATTAAGATGGCCATCTCCTGTCCTTTTTCAATCTTTAAAAGGTAAAAAGGACGGACTAACTTAAATTAAGGATTAAAGCGTGACAACCAGAATCGAGGCCACTATTTGTAGGTACGTAGTTTTATTTATCTTAATATTTATCACAGACATGCCCTCTAGGGCAAATTTCATTATTTATCTTGCGAAGATAACTGTTTATTCTTGATGTGATGTCAATTCATATGAGTAAAATACGGAATTAAAAATAACATCATTATACTTTGATGAAGAGGCCTCTAACCAACAATGGGTAATTACTGGCTGAAGAAGAAGAACATCATAATTAGTGTTTTAAGGTAGTGCGTCATAATAGGGGATCGGACTGTTCACCATATTTTATGAATTTAACATATTATTTTATTATTTATTTTTAAAATATAGATTAGTAACAGACGATTCGTCAAGAAAAAAACACTATCAATGTAAAAACGAATTTACAGGGACTTTTTAAAGTTTCAATGTGTCTGTCTCTTTCAAAAAACGACTTTTATATGGAGATCATATTATGGCGTTACTAACAAATGACGTCACAAGTGGGTATGTGCCTCTCTGTCTAATCTTGAATTTCACACCTTTATAACTCGGTCAATTAGATAGAGATTATTGATTATTAGATAGAGCAAAAATTCTTTTAGTGTTCGATAGCAGAAACTAAGAAGTTTGGATTTACAAAATAAAAATAAAGTAGTCCGATCCCCTATAAAAAGTAGGATTGAGATGCATCAAAAAACATACACACTAGCGAAAACTTCTCTTAATTCGCGCAGTTGGTCAAGAGAGTTGAATTGAGACTGAGGCTGTGCCGGCCTTATCACTACATAAATAATTACTTCTAGACTAACTATTAGTGAAGAGCGTCGGTGGTGTAGTGGCTAGGGCCGCTGCCTCCCGTCCAGGAGACGTAGGTTCGATCCCCACCACATACCAATGTGTTTTCGAATTTCGAATTCATATGTATTACAGTGAAACATCGAGTGTCTATTAGCTCTTACTTATTACGTTAATTCGACGCTCTTACGGTGAAGGAAAACATCGTGATGAAACCTGCACACTCCTGCGAAGAAATTCAAAGTTTGTGTGTGAAGTCGACCAACCCGCACTGGGCCAGCGTGGTCGACTAAGGCCTAATCGCCCTAACTCAGGGTAGGCTTGTGCCCCTCGGTGGGGACGTATATGTACTGTGATTGACTGAGATGATTCTAGACAACATTTGACTAGGCCCAAGTCTAATCTTAAAATAAGGATAATGTTTAGCCATTTTGCCAATACCAATAAATCATTCAGTGTAATCCTGGCAATTAAAAGTAGGATTGAGATGCATCTAGACAATGTAACATCAAGCCATTACATGATAACCCGCAGCTTAGCGAGCTATTTTAATAAGCCATATTACGGTACTATAAGGCCAATTATGATGAGATTACCTGTAATAGAGACACTTTTTATAGAAAGTCTATTGATACTGAGCCGTGTGGTGACGGCAGAGTAGAATACATTTGTCACCAACCCGTACTCTTCCCGTGGGTGTCGTAAGAGGCGACTCAGGGACTACACATTGAACAGGGAACGGGCAGCAGCGCTCTCTGATACAGTAACCTTTTAATCTGCGATCTCCAACCCGCCTGCGTGGAGATTATGGCAAAACCCTCCACTTAAGTGGAGGGTTTTGCCATAATCTCCACGCTTGGCAGGCGGCTTGGAGATTGCAGATTAAAAGGTTCATAGAGCGCTGCTGCCCGTTCCCTGTTCAATGTGTAGTCCCTAAGTCACCTCTTACGACACACACGGGAAGAGTAGGGGTTGGTGACAAATGTATTCTACTCTGCCGTCACCACACGGAGTATACCTATCACTTATAAATTTTATATCCTTCCAGGGACCTACATTTCAAACCTGAACGAGACCTGCATCAGGTGTTTGTGCCACGTGGCTGGGTGCGATACGGCCCATGGCTGTACCGAGGGCTACTGCGGACCCTTCTACATCTCCAGGGTCTACTGGGTGGATGCTGGGAAACCCACACTGCCTGATGACGAATCGGAGCGAAGGGAAGGTGCACGCACTTCACTTGTTCTATTTTAACTTGATTTTAGGAATTTTATGTTTGTATTGTACACATTTTAATCCTTTTCAGGAGAACTACTTACTCGCCGAGTATACTTTATTTATTGATTTAGTTAGCTAACGGATCATCTCGCTACTGTATAATCAAATAAATTCATTGCTGGGCAAATTGACGTACAATAGTGTTTAGTCGTATAATTCCGATTTAAGAAGTTTTTTATCGCTTATCTTCGTGTATCGGGATTATACGACTAAAATAAGAGAAACAATAGTACCTATGCTATATGGATTTTTTTCGGTTTATACATTTGTTCATCATTTACACTTGAACCATGGAGTAACAATACCGATAGTACCTATAAAACGTAATCAAAGTAATTCAAGAATAAATTAATTCTCTTAGGATAATAAAATAGTCACAGTTTTCGGGTTTGTTACCACGGTTATATTTAATATTGTTACCTCGATATTTCGGAACGGTTGCACGCTCCATGGTCACGAGTAGACTGAAATTGTTACAATTTGAAAATAGTTTTTGACTAATAATTTGAAAATAGTAGTCAAAAATCTTAAAACATATAATTCCCATGATAATTATACTAATATAGCTTCGTGTATGAGAGGAATCCCATACCACCAGACGTATGCTAGATATGAGAGTGAATGGAAAAGCAGGTAGGGGTAGACCCAGAAAAGTATGGATGGATTGCGTGAAAGATGATATGTGTAAGAAGGGAGTGAATGGTGATGTGACGTCTGACAGGGATGAATGGAAGAAGAAAACATATTGCGCCGACCCCAAATAAAGGGAACAGGGCAGGAGAATGATGAATGATGATAGCTTCGTGTATGGTCGAATAGGGTCTAATATAGCAACAACTCTACAGTTAATTTCCGTGACTGTACATGTGCAAATCATCATCATCGTGTGGGTTGTATGATGATGGTGATATGCATAGTATAAATGGGCTTTAAACGCGATAATGACGAGCTCCTGACCGACTTCGGTCTCTGTGACTGCTTCAGCTCCGAAAAATAGGTACCAACTACCAACAAATATCTCATTTCGAATCGCCTGATGTTTTGAAAGAGCAAAGTGCTCGCGACATACATAGTTATACGTCGAGCAAAATAAATAAGGCATGTTTTGATGGTACCAAATACACACATGCTTATTTTAAAACTCATTATTATGGCTATTTCCTCCGAGTTATGGCTGCATTTTATATTAGTTCATAGTTCATCTGACAATTTTTACCCATGAGTGAGTACGTAACACAAAAAAAAAAACCATTGAACCAAATGGTCACATTGTTTGACTTGTTAATAACGTTTTGTTTGCAAACTGAAACGTTAATTGCATCGATACTAACATGAAAATATTTTATTAAACAAATAGGTTCGATTTAATGCACTTGTAAAATAAATTTTATGTCGTTTTACTGGATTTTAAAATTCGTCTCCACAAAAGACATCAACGGGATGTGTAGAAGATACTTAATCAAACAAGATATCACTATGTAGTTTAATGTTTTGAAAATATTGTTCCAGCATTTGAAGACTGTGCCAGAGACTACCATTGCTCTATTACAATAGTCAACAGCTACATGGCTAGATTTGGCAAAGTAAGTTAATTTTAGCACACAGATTTTATTTAATTAATTAATTTACTCGTCATAAAGAAAGATAAATTAAAATTTTAAACGGAGAAATCATAAATACCACCCAATACCACAACGCTCGCTACGGCGTAGCAACTACGCCGTAGTAACTACCTACGACGTAGCAAAGTGATCATAGAAAGATCACAAAATAAAATGGACCCCACGCCGCTTTACCTACTTTGTGAAAAGAGTAAAAAGAACTACTTATACCCGGATCAGCTTTGTTCCTCATACATAAGTTCATTATTTTATCCATTAAGGGGTGGGCAGAGCTGTATTTGGCTCACAGAAGCTCTGAAGTAAGGTATCCCGATTATTGTTTTCTTGTCTTCATCAGCTCATAATATCCTCACAATAGAGCTTAAGCCTTCTGTAACTTTTTCCTCTAAACTAGATTCTAGATGCTTTTGTCTCCACATGTTCCAGGACTGCAACACCGATGGAGTGACGGACTGCTTCGACTACATGATGATCCACCACGGCGGAGGAGCCTGCCACTCCCCCCTCCATCTGTCGGAGTCAGGCAGAAGGAGAATCTCGCTGTTCCAACAGTGTCGCTTCTAGTGCCCTCTAATGTTCACAGATGCGAACTACAGTTGAACGAGCTCATGTCTTTTCTTTCGCCAATATAAGAAACATTTTCTATTGTACAAAATTAAGTAGATATTAAATTTTGATAATAAAACAAGGATTTTTTATTAATTTTAATTAAGTAAGTTCAAGATTATCATTATTTCAATTAAATAATATTCTTAACATTTATTGCAAAAATCGGCACTGGGCGAATTCATCTTTACTTAATTCTAGCTTACATTTACTTTTATTCTATATTTACATAACATTAATTTCTAATATCTTAAACAATAACTAGAATATTTTTGAAACAGTCAAATTCAAAATGGCACTAACATAGCTAAAGCTGATTTACCGATTTTCTTGATGCTCCATTTAGCTATAAATTCTTACAGTTTTATCTTACCAAGGTAATAAAAAACTAAAAGTTAATATTATTAATAATCGAACATTAGAATGAGAAGAAAACCTTATTTTATACGACACCATATACTATTATATTATAACTCGAATATCACCTAGGCAAATGTAACAAGTGGAGCAGGCGAGTGCCACTGTTCGTCGTCGTCAATTTCTTCGTCTGAATCTGATGCGAACTCTACCTATAAAAATAAATTTATAATTTTATATTGAAGAGAGAATGAAGTTCTACAAAAACCTGGCTGGTGTTGATGGGAAAACTCAAACGACAGCCACTTAAACAAAAATAACTTAATAAAAAACACTTAATAAAAAAGCATTTTCTTGTTTTAGCACTATGGCCGGCCAGTAATATTTTCAAAAAAGTTTCTATATCGATGGTGTTACAAAATGCTGGCTAGTATAAGTAGTATAGATGAAAAAAACAACGAAAGCCATTTAACCAAATTTAAAAATAAATATTTTTTTTAATTTAAAGAGGCCTGTGCTGACTATTTATCGAAAGAGTTTTTACGTCTGCGATTTTATGGATAATAAAATGTATAAAGAGTACTTACCCAGGGATTGGTGGTAGTCCTTGTTCCGGTTGTCTGCAGTGAACTGCCTTGGTTTGCTTGCCACGCCTGAAAAATGTAAAAGGATCTCTGAAGACATTTCTATTTAAGAAGCAGTACGCTGAATTCTGGTTTTTTGATTTACTCCTAACAAAATTAAACTAAGAATATATTTAAGTAAAAATTATTTCCGAAAATAAAATTGAAACTTTCTTATGTAATAACTAAAAGAATTAGATTGTTTCAAGCCTTGTCTAATTTGATACTTAGTTTGCTAAATATAAATGTTTTATTTTTTTGCGGTGATAGCTAAACATTAAGAGGAAACCTCCTTCTGATGATGATGAAATGCTCTAGCTAGATAAAAGTATCATGTGTTCAGGATATTACCTGGTAAGCGTCATTGAACGCGTGCGCAAGATTGAGCGCAAGCGCGCGCGCATGTTTCCTGCGTGCACATACGAACACATGCGCTACGTGCGCGTCTGGGCCCGCGTCGCCCCGCCCCTCCACCACCGCGAATACACGCGCGTTCGCTGCGTCCGCTGAACAGTATGAAATCCTGAAAAAGCGACGATATAAGTACATACATATAAGCAGATACAAGAGTCGGCAAACATCATCATAAACAAAAGACGGGTGCACTAAGATTAGGCTATTATAATATCCCTAGAAAAACATTTAAATTTAGAATCTAGCCTCTTTCCCAGTACATCCTTCCCTTCCCGATTGCCGCTCAAAGCCTGCCTGAAGGGAAAAGATTACAATTTTTGTCAAAAAGTGCAAAAGACGTGTTCGCGCGCGATATAAATGTATTCGTGGACATATTAAGTAGTTACATACTTAATTAAATATATTTATACATTCCCACTACTAGTAAAATGTTTCTTGCGGTCTTTTATCCTTATTATTTTTTACTGGTTGAGAGGAAGATATATTATATTGTATCATAAAACTTTTTAAAACGATACAAACAAGACATTATTATATTATCCCACCCGTAAATGTCTCATTAAATTAAAGTATGAGACGATCCGCAATCTCAGAAAGTCATTCACTTTTCAATCGACTTCGTGCAGTTAAAATATAGGCTATCTGTTGGTGCTCAGCCCGACCATTCATAATATTTAAACATCAATATCGATCCAATCAAAAGGTAAGTAAGTTGTTATCATGAATTAGTTTGATGAACTCATTCATCAATTTCGAAAAGCGTTGAAATTATTCCATTTACATTGAGTTCGGGTAGCGTCGATTCCGTTTGTGTTTTGACAAAGTTGGCGCCCTAAATCACGGCAATTTTTGACGATAAATTGAACAAAACCAAAACTGAGCTTTTTAATTATTATTTTGAAAATCTGCCTGCAAAATGCTGCGTTACATATACATGATTATTTATCTGCAACTTTTTTACTCTCCTAGATATTCTAGGATGAGTTTGGGCGTCTCTGAACTTAGATTGGGTTGGGTTCGAGCAATCTCCTGCTTATAGGCACTCGAAGATATATCTCTGAATACTTACACACACATGGTTTGCTATACCCTTTTGGTGTGGTATGCAATGGGACGTTAGTTAATACCTGTAGATAGAGACGCTGATGACATTTTCCTGGGAGTCTGCATCGGTCACCACGATGCCTTTGGGGCTGATGTCCAGATTCACTCGCTGCAGCTTCTTGCTCATTACTGAAATTAATCAATAAATATGTGGGGACATCTTCACACACGGCCATCTGATCCCAAACTAAGCAGAGCTTGTACTATGGGTACCAGACAGCTGATATACATTACATAAATAGATAAATACATACTTATATAGGTAAACAAAAACCAGACACAAGGCAAACACACGAATGTTTGCCCTGAGCGGGATTCGAACCCGCGACTCTGTGCGTCGTCGGAGGCAGATACACTACCACCTGGGCTACGGAGCCGTCAAAATAGAAGTTCCTTATAGTTTTCATCGTTAATAAAAAGTAAATACCTATATATCTATGTACTAGGAATCTTCTGCGTCCAAAGATTTTTGTTATCATAATTAATATATTCTTTAAAATATATCTATTTTAATAAATTCCTTGATATTATATTTTATGGATACTTGTATTCTGGAAATGAAGTCATTAAAAATATTATTATTCATTTACTTAATCAAATAATATTTACCTAATTTATTGTGTCACGGTGGTTGGGATTTCTGTTGCAGAACATTGTAAATTTTGTTAAGTTAGAAATATGATTTATATATTTATTTTACCGGGAAATGAAATCGACAATAAAATATATCCTCGTATGAAGTAATAGTATACAATTAGATCAATGCAACTGAGAAGACTCATCTGTAACTAACCGCAAATGAGTTTATTTTAATACGCTTAGTTTAATTAGCTCTGTTTGTTATGTGAGCGTCGAGAGTCATAATAATTTATGCTGATAATAAATTAATGATGATGATGAAAAATACAAAAACTGTGTGGCCCAGCAGCCGCCACGAAGCTGCTGAACACCACACGAATAATGTTGTAGGGGTTAATAACATAAGGTGTGGCAAAAAACCAGGGTTCAGTCCGAAGAAAAGGAATTTATACATTTATATATTATGTATTATATTACTAACATGAAAATAATAACAAGGATATTACTGACGGAGATCAGGACATGAAGTGAAGAATTTGGCAGAAAAAACACAAAATCGAAACGTGAGAAATCTAAATTTAAAAAACTGCTTGGATAGACGGGTAATAGAACGGCGAAAGCTCTTATTCGTAGGGTAATCTATGATATTCTGTAATACATTACATCAAACCACAATTATCTAAAATATCATTCGTATTTCGGAGTTTTCATTATGCACATCCACAGTTCCACAATATTCACCTTTAGCGCAATGCAGAGCAGACCGCACCGCTACAGCGGTGGCCGGCGCAGACGCAGCTCGCTCGACCGGGGCCACGCCTGCGTAGCGCACGTCGATCTGACAGCTGGGCTCCTTGGACTCGCGCCACCAACCCTCGCCTTCGCACTCCGCCAGTGCCCACTCTTCGCAGAGCTCTGGAATATGTTTTTATGATAAGCATTCGACCAGTGTCCACTTTTCGCAAAGCCTTGGATGGATCCACCGTACCACCGGCCATACCCCTGGTTGTATGATGGGCCCTTAACCGTACCACCATAGTGCTGATCTATGTATGATAAAAAATGTTTCAGATAGGAGCAGCTAAAAAAAAATATTGAAATCTCGTAGGCCAATGAAAAACTGCAGCACTCGTATGTACTGCAACTAAAAAAAGAGCTTTTTCATATTTTAATCTATCGAAATTGATGTAATTTATTTCAGTAGTTTTTTTTAGCAGATATGAGATTTCCAAAAGCTTTAATGAGGGCTTGAGTTTTACTTGACTAGGTCTCACTCAAACTTGGAGTAGAAAGAAGTCTCAAACTCAAATACTTTAAGTACATTAGATGTACTGTGCTGCAATTTTACATGTTTCGTTTCAAATCTGGCTGAACACAGCTGTAGTAAAATACCTACAAATAATCTTTCATCCCATTTATTCGAAAAGTGACGATTGGTTCGCAACGTAGTAGGTCTTAGAAGCCCACGGGCCCACGGGTCTTTTGAACTTGGAACATAAATATTTGCTTATAATTCTGCGACCTCAGATATCGAATGCAAAATTTTGTATGATAAGATAAGATAAGATAAGATAAATTTTATTTCAATATAATTTTAACCTAGAATCAGTAAAGACTTAAATCTAAAACATGACATGGTCAACTATAAACAATGAAATCAGCAATTCTTATTACTATGCAGAATGTAAAAAAGTATAGGTATATTAATTATGCTAAGTATAATTTGAGAGATATCTAAACTAAGTAAAACTTGTATCTTAGATATCGATCAGGTAATGATTTAAATAAAATAGCAATATAATTTTTTTAAATAACAAAGGTAAAGTCTTAAATTAACAAAGAAAAAGTGTCAGGTACCTAATAATAAATTAATGGTTACGTGCGTAAATAGAAAATAAACAAACTGGGTCAAGTGCACTCATAGTCAATATTACTTAAATATCTTGACTCGGCATGAAAAAGTTACTGGCCGGTAAGATGGGTGACATTCAGCCAAATTAAAAAAGGAAACAATTGAAAATTTCCCGTCAGTTTCAATATGACGGATCGTCAATGGTGCATTGTAAATTATTTACAAAAAATAAGTTTATATTCGTATATTGTTTTCATTTTAACACTTGAATATTAATAGAGGCATTCATCAGTTGTAGCTAATAGAGTTCTATAATAATGTTTATCATAGAGGGGATGAAAAGTAAAATGTATAACTCGGTCGCAAATATTTTTTCCTCGGGCGATTTGAATCCCTCACTGCACTTAGGATTCAACTTCGCTCCGCTCTGGATTCAAAATAGCGCCCTCGCCAAAAAAAAAAAACCTTGCATCCTTGTCATAAAACTATCTACCACAGATAAGCACCTACTCTCTAAACATGTGTTATTTATCTTCAGCACATAAAGCGGTCGCGGTCTGGTGTACAGCTGATAATTTCCAGGCATAATTCAAGTCTAGCAATTTTCTTAAGCTAAGCCATTAGCTTATTACTGACTGGAACTTGTCAACCGGCCGGTTTCGCAACCCTAATGGCTACAGATTGCATGTAAATTAAACCGAATATCGGTGATAGATGGCGATAAATTATTAATTTCCTGAAAAGGCGCGCGTTTGATTTTATAACTATATTTAAAAAAGTGGTTAAAAGTTGATTTTCGAAACACGCATACTGCTGGTTTGGCGAAGTAGCTTAATATTATCTGTGGTTTGGCTGCTTATAATTTGATAAATGTTAAATAGTCAAACATTTAATAGAGCACCTAAATAAATCGTTTGTTTACAAAAAACAGCAAATACGCATTTAAAGTGGCAGATATCGGCTGTCGTCGACTAGTTTAATAAATAATCAATCATACAATACATAATCTCATGACGTAGATACATAGACAAAAACAGCGCACTTATCATGACATCTTGTAAACATGCCGCCATTTGACTCAGTACTAATATTTATATCTATCGTAACAAGTCGGATCGATCAATCGTCAAGACAAGACCCACCTACTAGATTAAAAGATCGTAAACTTTCTAGTTGATGGCATAAGCTTGCATCAAGTAAGTAAGTAAAATACATCATGTATGTATTGAACAAATAAAGTCGTAGCTTGTCCTTATAAAACAAAACCTAATCGATTTAGCACCTTCAACAATAGCTCATAATATGAGCTATGTCTGTCAGGTCAGTGGAAATATAAAAGTATTAAATCGCCAAATTAGCGAAAATGAGTTATATATATACAGTTCGATTGCATTTTTTTTTGCGTCGATTAGTTTAGGTGATAGGTTAATCTGAGGACATTTTTGGCGTTTTAGCCATCCAAAATTTTGGGTCTGATCGTTAGGCCGATGACTAAAGCGACGCCTTTTTGGTCCTGTAAAGTTGTACTTTGGCGCTTTTAATGTGTTTACCTTTCCACTGACGATATACGTCCACCATAGTAGCACCTTATTTTTTTTATTTATATAAACGTTTATACTTAAAATATATTGCAGCTTTACTGAACAGAGCTTTACTATTGTGTATCTTGCTTGATAGATATTAAACTGCATATTTTCTTGAAGGCACTGAAACTGTACCTTACAAGAGGTCTACGAGACTGTTCCTGTAAAATATCTACAATCCTTTGACTATAGCAGTGTAGAGTCATCCTAGTGATATAATATAATGGCAAACTAGGCCAGACGATTCGATAGTGATGTAGGCCAGAGGTCGACAACAACGACGCAGTAGCTGAAGATCGCTGATATTCGGCTAAATTTAGCACTATCAGTGTGAAACAGACCTTGAAATACACTAATGAGATGAATGGCTATTTAGTCCAAGTCGCGAAGCTCGAAGTTTCCGGTAAGGGAAGCGTGTGTCCAAAGATTACTTGACGCGTGATAAAAGCGTATCTCGTAGAATTAAGTTATTAAGATAAGCTTGATTTACAAAAGCCATATAGTTGATAAAGTCTACTCGTGGTGACATACAAGGGATTTGAACTTCAAATCGCATGTTTGAAGCTTGAGAATCTGGAACTACTGCGAAGGAAGGAAGTGATGGACACGGAGATCTTATCTAGAACTTTAGATTAATGTTTTGTTTGATATTAAGATTTACTTTGTAACTATGGTCATGTAAGTGATTTGTCATGATAGTAAAAAACTTAGAAGGTACCACAAGGTCATGGATTTGTTACCAAGAAACCTATTTTTTAACCCTATAACATTAACCAAATGATACGTTAGATACTGTAAATAGAGTAATGTTTTATTCAAGAAATCAACACGTAGTACTTATATATCAGACCTAAATCATTTCAGACATGATTAACGATCACTTATAATTAAATAGAGGCACTTGACCCTGCGATAACGATCCTCGGCGCTCAACAAAGGAAGCATGAGGTACGACTGGTGCCTGGTACACGGCCCAACACTCGTATAAACAAAATAAAACGCCAATAAATCCACAATTAATGCATTTATGATGATAGTAGCACTGTTTTATCTGTAGCATGTCCGTCTACTTACTTAATTATACCTAATACATTAACATCACATGCGCGCAAGCGCAACTGATTGTACTTTCTGAACTTTTGTCTGAACAACGTAAAGAAAAAATCTGTGAATTTTCTTGCATGTGCTACTTTTGTGCATATAGCTGACATATATACCAATAAAAAATATATGTTGGGACATCTCACACACGGCCGTCTGATCCCGTCTGAACTAAGCAAAGCTAAAAAAGATAAAAATATATATTTGCAAGAATTCAAGTATAGTACAAGATCTTTTATATATTGAGTTATATATAGTTAGATTGAGTTAGATAGTTGAATATATTGAGGGACAATATACCTTCACAATATACCTATACTGTCAAATAAAGTTCGGCAAATATGATGGATTTTTTATATACCAGCGAATGAGTTAGTTATATTATAGTTTCTAAATTTAGATGTGCTTCGAGTCCGACGACTTCATCCATCATACGGCGCTGCTGGCATTAGCTGGAAAATGGATTATCCGCCTTTCGCGCGCTTTCTCATGATATGACGCGTTTTTGCGCCCGTGTCGTCGCTTGGCGTCGTCGTCGTTTGTTAAGGGTGTCCTTATTCACGGCCTACTTTGTCTTATGTGGGTATATCTTTATCCAAATCTCATGAGTCACATAAATCGGTTCATAAGAGACTGTACTACTAGGTGTCTTCCTCATTTGGTCTATTACAGTCATTACAGCTAAAGTGCCTATTGTTCCCTGGCATAATAACGTGTGGATTTTAAGTACAAACCCTGATGTCAGAATTATTGAAACTTTGTTTAGCAACACAAAACCTTCTTAATAAGCTCCTAAAGCTCTACCACTCGGATAAAAAAATCTTCTGTTACTGGTAAATTTACAAATAGAGCAAAATGTATGCAGACGAGTAACCCTGTAACTCCAAAAGGATTGGTCACCCTAGTCGGCTGGCAAAGCTGCGCGCATTTATTTTTACAGGAATGCCGCGGCACAGGCATGCATCACGACCTGCAGCCTGCAGCTAGGGCTTTCTTCAATTAATAATTTATAGCGTACCTGGAAGTAGAATGAATCCAGTCCACATCCGTGTCTTTGAGCAGTAATATTGTAAAAATGCGGTTTTATCGTTCGAGAAAAATGTTTGAACTTTCGGGCTGTTTCCAAATACAAATTGAACTAACGTTTTCGAACTTTTAATATTCAATCGTTCGGCATTTGAATTCGAGTATTATATATGGAACCCCTAGAGATTTAACTCTACATTTTAATGATTGGTTATTTAGACTCATAGAAAACTGGAAAATAGTAGGGCAAGAAATATAAGACCTGTGATTTCTAAACATTATCCCTCTTCTCCGCCCTTTGCATTTAACTTCAAGAAACGATCTATGACGACTCATAATCAATTGTCAACAACCGTTATACTCAACCTTACATTACTGCATTTCAAAACAAGATAAGTTACGAGTTCTTTGCCACCTCGGCGATGGACGATAAAGGTATAAATTACGGTTCTACAAGGCGCTCTTAGCAAGTTTTTTCTTATCACGGCTGAGTATAGAAAACTTGACGAGAGCTTCTAATTCCCGAGTAATTAGAGAGAAACCAGACGGTTGCCTTATCTGCAGCTGTACCAGCGCCAAGTTCGGAAGGTTTAATGAAGAGGTAAAAAGTGTGGTTTTAAAACTATATTGGAGATAATTGGATGGACTAGAAACAGTCTGGAAAAGATCCTATTCCATTTTTAGTAGAATTAATCTAGACAGATTCTCGCACTAGTTTGGTTAGGTTTTATGAAATAAACGGTAGGTAAATCAAAAATTAAGAAATTGAGGTCGACTCTGGAAAGGTCAATTATTATTTACATACAAGTTCAAGTAAATATGATGATAAAGTAAGAAGAAGAAGATTTCATTCTAAGAATTTATCAAAAAGTTCTAAATTATTATAGTCACGTTCATGGCCCTAAAGTGGTAAGCAGTTTCAGTTGACTTACAAGAAGCTCGTTTGGCGAAGGATCAAGATATTAGTGCACAGGTAGCCAGCTTATCGTCTTGATAGGGGATCGGACTGTTCACCATATTTTATGAATTTACCATATTTTATGAATTACTTTTAAAATATAGATTAGTAACAGATGATTCGCGAAGAAAAAAGCAGAATCGGTTGAAAAACGAATTTACAGTAATTTTTTAAAGTTTCAATATGTCTGTCTCTTTCAAAAACGATTTTTTGTATGGACATTATATGGCGTTATACAAATGACGTCACAAGTGGGTATGTGTCTCTCTGTCTAATCTTGAATTTCAAACCTTTATAACTCGGTCAATTTTAAAGATAGAGCAAAAATTATTTTAGTGTTCGATAGCAGAAACTGAGAAGTTTGGATTTATAAAATAAAAAAAAAGTAGTCCGATCCCCTATTGCACTAAATAAAAATTAGAACCATTTAAATCATTTAAATTAAAATGTGAAAATATATTTGGATGTTTAGATGTTTGTTCCGCTTTCACGCCTAAACTACAAGACGGATTTGGACGACATTTGGAATAAAGATAGTTTGTAACCTGGAATAACACATAAGATACTATTTACCGGGAAAAGTGTTATTCCCACGGGAAAATCTTACATAGCGCGAGCGTAGTAAGAATAAATCTTAGTCTTAGAAGTCCATGGTTTGTGAGCATGAAAACATTTAGTCTCTTAGTGTATATTATTTATACACGGAGTATTTAAATGACACCTATGGAAATATATGGGACTGCATATGGTCAATCCAGAAACCATACGGAAAACTATTAATACTTAATGTCCGTAGTACGTACCTGTTACTGTAATTAAGCTATAGCCTTTCAAAATGATACTTTGGTTAGTTAGCCTTGCGAACAAAGGGACTAGACAATAGATCAAAGAAATATTTTGTTAAATTAATCTAGGAACTTACTTTTGTGTTTTGGGTAGTTTTTCAACATTTTCCTCAAGAGCATCGTCATTTTTGATAACAAACTTTAAAGAACAATTTACGAATTAATTTATTTTAAATTTTAAAGTAAAAAAGTACAGTTCTGTAACTTTACAACTTTTCCCGCGCGAAGTCACAGGCCGAATGTGCCCGCAGCCGTTAGCGTCAACCCTTGCGCACGAGTGGCGGACCGCGAGAGATACGCACTATTTTACGTTTGTCCTCCAGTAGCCGCTATGTATATGTAATATGTATAAAACTACCTATGCAATTATATACCTAATAGCAAGGCTGCCATCACAAATAATAAATGCTATGTTTACGGTTTAAATAGATAACAATGTGATTTCCGCTAAAAAGTGCATAGCACAAGCTTTATCAAATTTTCAACACTGCCATTGAAAAAACAGTACCTATTTTTTATGTACCTATACCTACTTTACTCTCGGAATCGCCCTATTTCCGAGGTCCTACTAAAGTCTAGACAAACCAAGTAAGGAACTACCTATGTGTGACCTAGGTATAATATACATAACATTTTATCTCTTCTTGAAGAAAAATATAGACTTATTTTGATTGTCCTATCCGATAGATAAAAGAAAAACGACACAACAGGCTCTGCTTATTTCTAAAGAAATGTCTTACAGCAGACCTTGGATTATTGTTTGTTACCATCATCTTTCCGCGTTTGATTAACACTCGTCTATGCGGTAGTTAAATTAAAATTGGTAAAACGGTGCTGATTTTGGACTTTGCGCAATTAAATATTGCTATCGCGGATTTGACCACAAGTTCAAGTCAACGGAAACAAAGCAAAAGCTTATAAATTATACTTTGAATAATATATTTATTCTCGTCGTTGGTCTAGTGGTTAGGGCCGATGCCTCCCGTCTGGGAGACGCGAGTTCGATCCCCACCACGTACCAATATGTTTTTGAATTTCAAATTCATATGTACGTTTCATATGTTCATATCGGGTCTCTTCAACAAAAATATTATCGCGGTAAGCCCGTAAAATGTCTCTGTTATTTCATATGTACGTTTATTCGACGCTCTTGCGGTGAAGGTAAACATCGTGATGAAACCTGCACACTCCTGCGAAGAAATTCAAAGGTTGTGTGTGAAGTCGACCAACCCGCACTGGGCCAGTGTGGTCGATTAAGGCCTAATCGCCCTAATTCAGGGAAGGCCCGAGGCTCTTGGTGGGACGTTGAGCTGTTGATGATTGATGAATATATTTATTTAGTTAATGCTAGGCACCTCCGTGATGCTAGGTATTCCCTTTTTAAAAACATCTAAATAGCGAATTTTCCTTTATTGAACTTCGCTCTTGCAGACATTTTTTAGGAAAACCCAGCACATGACAAAAGGAAACAGCAAATTAAGCAGTTACATAAAGAGTTCCAACTACTTTTTTTAAAACCAACTTCAATAATTGTAAACATCTACTAATAGACTTTTCCAAAATTGTTTAAAGTTATAGTCACCCTCTACGCGCTCTAGCTTCTTTGTTTACAAAATATAGAGCTTTATGAGCGCACGCGCAATTTGCTGATGCAAGCGCACGCGGCCCCTGCTCATGCCCGAGTTACCTGACGCAACTTCCGAGCTTTTCCACTCAGAATTCAGGTTGCCTCCAAGCGCAGCGGTTTTTTGCCGCCAAATAATTACTGGTGCGTGCAGAGTTCAACGAAATCCTGTTTTAGTAAGGAAAAAATGTAGCTAATTACTCAATACCTATCTATATGTAGATATATGCCCAAACCTAGAGCTTTCTGATACAAAGATACGGTGTTGGTTTAAGGACTTAGCTAAAGATAAACAATAATAATACGTACCATTATTACCAATTACCAACCGGGATGTAATAACAAGCTAGAAATAAACAGCTAAGATTTAAATGTATGAGGCGACTCTCTAGCACAGATAAACCCTAGAGGTTTGCGTGCTAGGATAAGTTACAAAACACTTTTATGTTAATAAATGTTTTTTTTAAACGCCATTTATTCGAAAAACAACCAAAATGGGCTTAACCTTGAACAGCCACAGCAAATCATGGAACATTTTGAAATAATATATAATGAATTTAGCCGCCTATATTTTTTTTATATATATTGTTTTATGGCTCTGGGTGCGGGCCCTTTTAAGCCGGTAGTAATGTCAGTTCAGTTTCAGTTCACATAGAACACTTTTCTTTAAATCACAGTTTTTCAACAGTATTTGCAATAAAGTTCCAAATTGGCTTGTAGTAAGCTGGTTCAGCAAGTAACTCTTGTAGGTGAGTTGGAAGAGTTCTCTTCAATTCTTTACTAATATCAAGTAAATCAGCACTCAAAACAATTCGATGTAAACCATAGTTTGGACACTTGAAAAATATGTGGTCGAGGTCTTCATCTTCGTTACAGTAAGGACATTTGGAATCTCGAACAATGTTCAATCTTTTGAGATGAGATCTTACCCTACAATGGCCAAATCTCAGTCTGTTTATGATATGGGAGTATTGGGAGTATCAAAATAAATGTAAAAAAATAATGTTTTCGCGCAGATAAAAATAGATCTGAAAATGGCGGCGGGCGGGTATGGTACGGTTGGCAAAACAAGTTCTCGAAGATCGATTTTTATTTTTCCTACTAACTTTTTTTTTTGTTATTAATTATTCTTTTTTATTATTATGATTTAAAATGGGACGGGACGGGTTTTTTATTATTAATTAATGATACTAAAATAATGACAAAATATATTAATGAAATAAATAAGGAGCAAGGGTTAATATAAGAAAAAACAACATGGATAAGTTTAAAATTATATATTTTACATTATTATGTATGATTTCCGGAAGAACGTCATCAACATCAATGACAATTATCTTTTTTTTTTATGGCACTTGAATGACTTTGTGCCAGTGTCAAGTTTTTTATTGTTAAAGCTAGGGAAACTTATCTTCGCGAAAAAAAGGTAAAGGATAGGCAAGAAAAAAGGAAAGTTAGGTTAATTATAAAGTAGATATCAATAAAAACATATAACAATAAGTATTATACATAATATTATTTTTTTATATTATTGTAAGTAATAAAAGATGCTAATATGTTGCAATATAATAAAGGATACATTATAAGGCATGATATTCGGGTAGGAAAAGGAACATCTTTGTTTGCGAACACTGATTTTTGTCATTATTTTTTTTTTGCAGCGCGTACTTCACTGTGTGAGCATAGACAGCGATAGATTGTGAGCGAGATAGCATGCGAGCGGACGCCATTTTCAGATCTATTCTTTATCCGCATGGTTATAAGACTTTCAATCGATTGATAACGCCAAAACTAGTGTTGCCAAATACATTCTGACGAAAGTAATAAGAACTTTGATACTAAAATTCCAACATTTATGTGATATCCTTATTACAGACAACTCAAAACAGTCAATATTATAATAATATTTTTATGTTCATATTGAAGCCCAGAGGTCAAACATTTTGGTTTCTGTCCTTTCGGACAAGAATATTTTCTTGTTTCGTACTTTTTTTTGCCGGATTTTAGTTTTTAAACTATTTTTTTATTTAATTCAACTTTGTCCCACTATTAAACAAAAAGTGGATACGCCCATGCATACAAAATTTAGTTGGTCCTCGAGGGAAACGTACCATGCACATACATAATACATTTTAGACTTATAATTTCTGCGCTAACAGTTAAATCTTATATTGGAAAAGTAATAAAAGTATATTTCGTAAAAAGATGTATCAACAAGACTGTTAATTTATTAGGTTAAGTATCTAAACCAAAACAGTCAGACAGACTACTGTACACAGAAACAGTAAACAGACTACAAACTACTGTACCAGTAGTCTAGCAAAATTGTAATAACTTAACTGTAGGTAATAAGTACCTATTGAATTTGCTTAGGTACGTTAGTCTCGCTTGATTGACTGTATTTTATTTTGGCTTTTCGTTGCAAACTTCTAATGTTAATGTGTGTGTGTGTTATATTAACTATATCAATGAAAAAATAGAACAAACAAAACATATTTTGAATTGATTTATTAAACAATAACAAAATAATGTACGCACAGTATAATATTGCGAAGCTCTATTGTCGTTTTCGGAGTTACTATCAAAGTTATCTTACTATAGTTAATCAGTAATCAATCATTTCATAACACACAATTTCAAAACAATAAATGGGTTTTCACCTTCATTTGAATCTATATTAGTTACATAAATAAATTAAAAGAAAATTAATAAATTAGTGTCTTATCAAAAACCAATGTTTCCATAGTAAATAATTTTACAGAAAAGCAAAAAACACAATACTGGAAGACACTGATATAGGATATTGAATGACTTGATCCAAATTAGATTTTCGGATATTGGTTTGCAAGTAACTATAATTTGATTGACTTTACATCTTTCATCCATCACTGTATGAAAAATGGTTCTCACTTACCTGTTAACTTATCTGCTTCTAATTATTGTTTTCAAATACTTCTGGTTATTTGTATATTTTATACATGATACAGTTTCAAGGCAACCATTAGTACATCTACTTAAATATTGTAATGGTAGACACTAGCTAAACAGTTTGTATGAAGTTATGGATGGTACTTACAGGAGAAAATTACTGATATTTTTTATTAATAATTAATACATGTATATTAATAATTGAGATGAAAGTGACCATGATAAACTATTTATTAAGTAAGTACCTAGGGAATCTGATATTAAATAATTTTATTTTAAATACATAATAAATATATTATCAATTGAAGCTTAAATTAATATTAAATAATTCTTAATACAATAATATTTGGCCTCCCAATAATACCTAATTTTTAAATAAAAATAACACCTCGGGAGAAAATAATATTGTGAAAGTTAAACACACTTTATTATTTTGATCTAAATATTATGCTCTAACTTTATAAAATGCAAATTACCATAATTAAACTATTCATCTTAAAACTTCATTATATTATTTTAAGCTATTCCTGCAAGAAAAATATACTGTACAATATTAACTAATATTGTGATCTTATTAGAAGGAATATTATTTAACTGAATTTACAGTCAATTTTCATTGAATCTATACAAAAAGTTAAAAAAATATTGTTGCTAAAACAATTTTTTATTATTTATTTATTTACATTTTGACTATAATTTCTAGGAAAAACACAATAATCTTATTTGGAGTTTATTTCAGAAAGTTAACCATAAAAAAAAATTGGCAGATTCAATTAAAATTAAATATAGCATGTCAGTATGATTTTAATCTTTTTGGCAGTCGAGAGAAGTTAGAAGCTATGTATTAGAGCTGCAGTTCCAACTTCATTCAACCGTCAAAAAGATTTATTTGTACTATGAATAGCACATTATTTTTAGAATATATTTAATCAGTTCACTCTTAAAACTAATAGGTAGTCACTTCACCTCCTTTTTAACATTGACAGTTTTCTCAGCTGCCTTTGCCCCCACAGCGGGCTTAACTGTTAATCATTTCTTTTTTCTGTCCTGAGTACACTTAGGGCAGTACCACTTGCCCTTGGGCTTGATCTTCAGATCAACACATGCAAAGTGGAACCACTCGATTGGACAGTCAGGATTATCACAACCAATCATCTCTCCATAAGACACTTGGTGGCACAGACAGTATGTTGGCTCATTAGGATCAACAGGCATGTCAAGCACATCGCTCGGGTGTGCCATGCCAACCGAATCGAGGTCAGCATTCTCTTCCTCCTCTTTAGCAGCAGCAGCTGCTGCTGCTGTTGCTGATGCACTTTTCCTCGACGACTTCTTTTTAGCAGCCGATCTGCCCGTCGCGGCGTCATCTTCACTTGAAGCAATAGCGCGTTTTTTCTTTCCAGAACTAGCTGTTGATTTTTCATTGCCTTTGTGTTTCTTCCTGCCCTTCTTAACAGTGGTCGTGTTATTCTCTTGATCAGTGGTAGCTTGTTGACCCGCGCGGGAAGAATTTAGAGCTTTCTCTTGAATTTCAGACTCAAACCGAGCAAGGTCAGAGTCAAGGCGACGTATGTGTTTATCTACTAGCTCATATGTCTGAATGGCAAGCTGTACCTTGTCGTCACCATATTCCTTGGCTTTATTAAATAATCCTTGAATGGTATTAACCTTTTCTTTCTTCGTTTCCTCGTCCATTTTTGGAATATTCGGCAACAACTCATCGGCCATAAGGTCAATTGTCCTCATTAACCCGTGCGCCCGATCATCGAGATCTCTCATCAGCTTGAAGTTCCGTTGTAGCTCTATAGGAAGGTGCTGTAAGCTATCCAGGTAATGTTCTAAATAAAGGGCTGAAGTCATTTTGCAATATTTCGTAACGAACCCTCTGGATGAAATGAAAGGCTAGGATAGGACGGCGAATGAGGAGGATTCCACTTATTACTTGAATATAAACTGGTTTCAACTATAAAATTCACTTGTCACATTACTAACTAACGACACTTTATCACAAATTGACAATTTATCAGTTATTTAATACAAAATAGAAAAGTTTTGCTAAAAATGCAACTCGCATTTTCTTTTAGATCAAGCTATATACAACGTTTCGTTGCAAGCAAGCAGATTGTCAAATATTGCAAAATGCTTTCAATAATAAGTCTTAAAAAATAAATAAAACCATATGATTTTAAACTTAAACATTTAAGAAAAAATTATTATTTTTTCTGTAACACTTAAGCATTAATTTAAAACAAAAATAATTCGCTTATTAATAAAATTGCTCGAAAGCAGTATTCTGTGAAACGAAACGAAAGAGTTAGAAACCGGAAAAGGAAAAGACATTCCTTTTGAGGGAAATTTAAATAATTACTTTCCTTGTTTGGTATTCTAAAAAGTCAGTGTTTAGGACCTATTTAGTGCTTAGATTATAGATTTAGATTGGATCATTGAAACAATCTATAGGGCTTTGGCTTAAGTGGTATTATTTGACACGGAATTCTGGTCTCTTTGAATTATACAGGTGGAAACAGGAAGTGATAACTCCACTCCATAGCTGTTAATGTACAGGAACAGCAAAAAAATATTGTTTATATCCCATTATTTTTAAAAAAAGTTAGTAATACTATTTGGTAGTGCTCGTGGAGCACTTTTAGTACCATTAATCAGTTTCTCGATATCTTGTATGGTTTCGGATAAATCGAGTGAGTTACATACACATTACGTGCCGTTGATGACAGATTACACCTGTATGTGTTTTGTTTGTACACTATTTCAGATAACCCCAAAATAGTTTTACAACCATTTTGCTATACCAACTAAAATGAAGACACGTTTTTTATTATTATATTATGTGACCGATGTATATTGTTATTTTTATATATTTTTTTTTTTAGTTGTCCGCTAGCTTTGTTTGTGGTAGAGTTTGGGTGCATTCTGAATCAGACTTTCAGTACCATCAGCGGCCAGAAAAGCACAAAAAAAAGGCTACGTCCGCTGCAGATTGGTAGGTCTGAAGAAATCCGGCGAGTTACCCAGGGCCATAAAAGGATTTAAAAAAAGAATCCACGAAGTATACCTGGCGCCGTCTATCGTTTTAATTAGAACTATTATTTTTATTTTTTTAAAGAGCTGTCAGATAATCCCCCAATACCCTGCGTTCCGAGACGCACTGAAATTGAAGCACCCCTGTCAGCCAGCAGGCAAAACTTCATACTTTTTTTTTGCTTTTCTGATCGCTGACAGCGCTGAAAGTCTGATTCGGAATGCGCCCTTTGTGTTACTATAAAATAGCGCTGCGCCGGTCGCCACGTGGATTGACCCTGCGCGTTCTGAGTTCACGTGCTGGCTGAAATCGAAGCACCCGTGTCGGTCAAAACTCATACCACAGAATACTTGAGAATACCACATACGTTTTTTTGCTTTTCTGATCGCTGACGGCGCTGAAAGCCTGATTCGGAATGCGCCCTGAGACACATCAGTTCAAGCGATGACGATAGATAGAGCTGTTAGCTAAACTTTGATCCGTTTAGTTGGAGTGGAACTAAGAACAAGTGGAAAAACAGATAACAACTGTTGTCGTGGTCCGTCCTTGGATTACAACTTTGAGTTTGAATTTCTTTTGCCGTCAAGTTGTAATTTTATAGCAGTAACAGAGGGTCATGCAACTGAGACTCGAAGTTTTACGAACAGAACTGAGCTTTATAAACATCGTACGTCAGAATTTTTTTTAACTAGGTTTAAGGGCCCATAATAATTAATTGAAATAAAACACTATGCATGTATTATTAACTTATAATGTATTAGCAAATAAACAATTTTATAAAATATTTTATTACATGTAATGACATTATAGTCCTGGATACGAAGCACTTCTTATAGATTAAGTGCGATTTGATTTGCATTTTCTTCATCGCCCTATCTACCACAAGAATAACTTATTTATGTTATTCTTATGCATCTACCTACGATTGTCCTCTCATCAGTAAGAACCTGGTCCAACCCTACCTCCACATTACATAGCATTCCCCTAAATACACATACATACACATGTTTGTGACCACACGCAAACAAATCACATCGCAAATAATGTACATTTCGTATATTACTGGACTATACCTTAGCGATTACAACAACTAGCTTCAAATTTCGATATTAAAAATTATAAACATTTAAGAAAAAATGCAAATAAATAATCAGCGATGCCAGACGGCAAAATAAAGGCTTTACGTACCCTACATAATATAAAACATGTTTTATTCAATCACTTAAACTATTCTTTACATTCTTACTGCTAATCGTGATCGTACGTACAATACCTACTAATATTTCTACATTGCTGCTCATATACCAGTTATATGCAACGAAATATAATTATGTTATATTGAGTTTGAAATATTTTATTCTATACATTCCAACATGGGAGATACTTTAGAGTAAACGAACTTTGTGAAATGCGTTAATCAATTACGGTCTTAAATTATTTACAATGCAATATGGGCTTAACTTTCATTTTACAATACAAAAGGTTAAAAAAATAATATTTTAATCCATGCACACCAAATAAAAAAATATTTGGGTTAACACATTTTTAAATTATAGCAGTATACTTATAAAATGGCTCATTTCGGTCATCCAATCATCCAGTCATAACCAAATTATGTATGTAAGTATGTCTAAAATTTCATCATACATAACATAATACACCTCATGCACCGATTTCTAAAAACGAAATACTTAGTATCCCACAATTTTAAGAAGTATTGATTTCGTCACAAGATACATTAATGTCATAACATACAAAGAATATCTTCTCAAAATCGTTGGGATAAAGCACATTAAGATAACTCATAATTTGTAGTGCTATGTCTATCTAGCTAGGTACAAACACTACAGATATTTTGGTACATATTCGTTGCTCATGTAACATTAACACAATAAAATCGTTTGGAAGTGAGCAACACAACATTTTGGAATGCATTAACAGAATACGAAATGCACTTATGAAGTCCATAGAAACAAAGGTCGGAAACGTAACATACAAGTTGGCGGGCACTAGGACACTCACTACCAAAAAATAAGGCTAATGTTTTCTTTTCAAAAGGAGGGTTATTTATGGTTATTTATTTATAACAAACATTTACTATAGGACGATGAGGAAGAAAACTAGTTTTCGAGAAGAGTACTCAAATTAATCATATATTGGGACCAAAGAAAAATAAATAAAGAAAACCATGAAATTCTCTCACTCCTACACAGAACTTGAAACATCCAACTATAGTTCTTAGGGTATAGATACGGGTATAATCGAAGAAAATTACGGCAGACTATCAGGCAAGAGTAACTTTTAAAGTTAAAGAAATCTTCTACTGTTTCAAGCTCAGAAGTATTTCCGTTAACATGAATAATATACATTATTTTCATTATAAAATGGAAGTTTACATTCAAAATATACAGTAGACATTGGCACTACATATGCAGGTCACAATACGAAATTACAAAATCTTTATTATATAGGTATAGGTTAGAAATTGAATCTTATATATAAAGCTATCTAAATGTTTTGTCTATTACGAAGTTAATTGTTCATAATCAAAATATAGAAATATCGATTTTAATCATCATTCTATGTAAATTATAATAACGATGAATGCTAAATACCGAACTTCTACATGCGGCTCCTAAACGGGGATCTTTCAATGAGATCTTTCTCCTTGCCATTAGTACTGGAAACATTCCTTACATCTAACGCCATAACCTTCTAGTTTATAATTCAAGAAAGAGATGATCTAAGACTTCTTCTCTTTTGTCTTTTCATTAATACAAACCATAGTACTTCGAAACGGCCACGCTATCCTATAGTTTGTACTGACGAACGACAGAAGGTATGAACATGCTACTCCCATCTCAATCGGTTCCTACTTAGTAAATACGAGTACTAACATTTGAAAAAAAAAAGTATATAAAAGATACATTAGTCTAGTTTTCAATCGACTAGCAATTTCATAATTATTTTCTGTATAGAAGCGTTTACTTTCATAAATAAAATTAGATTTAAAATCTCAATACATAATTTCACAACCGCTAACAAAACAGCGAAGGATGGTGAAGTCATCAATGAACTAACAAGCGAAGCACCATTACAGAAGGTTGTGCTTAAGTGAACCTAACGTTATAGTAGGGCGTGGGCAAAAGCAGTTTTAGGACATTTTCCAACCCTTTGAATATTCATGTAGTCTGAAGATTTTGTGATTCTCTTATGTTTTAAATATTTATTTCTTCTGACAAAAATAGCAAACCCTTACGAAAAATGCTTGGGTTCGTCTTACAGTAAATAAATTGGTTAATATGAGGTATGCAAGATCTTAATAACATGAGTTCCTCTAAATTTCTCTTACATAAGTAATTACAGGGAATTGCAGTTTTGAGAAATACGTAAACAAGTAGCAAATCGGCTAATAAAGATTGCGGCTTACTGACTTCTAGAATTTTTGAAAAAATTGTTGAGTAAAGATTACAACACTACACCTAATCTTCACTAAACGTTATCATATTTTTGGTTTGGATTATAAATTACCGTCACTTCTAAAAGTCCCAATTTCATCCTAAGACTAGCCAATGATCGTTCAGATAAACATTTAATATAATTAAATACACGACATCGACTGATTATGTGAATTTAAATACTACCTCAATCCACGCACTGCACCATTATAACTCTTACAAAACATATTGCCAAAGCCGCTTTCATATACGCGGAAGATAATTTTTAGATTGTCTTTCCACATTCTAAGTTAAAACCGACACAATTCCTCCAAACCGATAACTACAATCTATCTAAAATTTTGTTTTAGATTCAAAAATCTTGCTCGTATTGTTGACTATCACAATAACTTATGAGGATATGGGCAGAGAATAGACCATCGCTACACGGACGCTGTTCACACAAACTTTTACCAAGTTTTCGACTGACGTTGTAATTCAGCCTGTTTAAAGGCGATCACCGTCCATGTGGCTATGGTCTGGGGGCGCGCACTACACTAGCGTCTCATATTTGTCCAGCACGTGTCCTTGGTTGTCGTCGCCGTGCGAGCGGGCCCGCGGGCGCGGGGCGGTGTCGGCGCCCTTGGCTCGATGCGGCTTCTTGTCGTGTCCGCACGTACAAGCCACGGACGTCTGGCGCTTCAGCGTCTGTGCGCGCGCGCCGGCCCATTGAGGGTCTAAGGATTCACTTCGCCCGTAAGTCTGGCGTTTGTTCCTGCCCATAGTCGCGTGAGTAAAAGACGCGCTTTGGCCGCTGTCGGACGACGGACGCATCGATTCACTTCGCATGCAGATGTTCCCGCCGGCGCGACGGAACGAATCTAACACCCTCTCTTCGATCTCTTCAATATCCTTCTTCTTAACGAGCCAGATCTCCTCGGAACCCCTCGTGAAGTAGCTCGAGCCTTTGCTCACGGAGTAAGACTTATCCTTAGTCTTCAATTTACAGGCCTTAATGTTATTTTGAGTATTTACATCTTCGTTTAGTTTGTGAGCGTTGCGGGCTTGGTCGGGGGAGGCGACGTTGCGGAAGGCGGTGCCGTGCGAAGGGAACTGGTCCGGCAGCTTGGCGCCCAGGCTGGGCGAGCGGATCGTGACGTCAGCCGGCGGCGGCATCGGCTTGAACTCCGGCTTGATGATCTTCTGCGGCTCGGGTTTGACGAGTTTGTCTTCGTTGATTTCGCTGCGCTGCCATTTGAGGGCGGCGGGGCTTTTCATGATGCCTTGCCGTTCGGGCTCGGAAGGGAGGTCGAAGTGCACGTTGTCTTTGAAGGGCGTGGCGGGGGGCAGGAAATCGTCTTTACTATCGGAGCCGAGGCGCTCCGCCCTCGCGCGGCCGCGCACCGAGCCGGGCCGGGACAGGCGCCCCGGAGGAACACTAACCAACTCCTCGGCTGCTTTCTCGAACTTTTTAATTTTATCTCCGACCCCATTCGATTCTTCCGCCTTTGAATTTTTATCGGCGTCTTCAGGTTTTGTTTTTGCATCGCCATTGTTTTCTTTCGACTCCTCTTTTATTTCCTTATTTTCGACTATTGGATTTTCTGCTTTTACAGGTGTCGGCGTATCTTTTTTCAGAGAGTTTTCTCTCTTAGGTACTTTTGGTGGACCGGAGCTTTCTCTTGAATCTGTTCTGTTAATCTTGAAAGAAGTCGAAACCGGTGGAGAGGTAACAGAATTGTCTTCAGATTCTGTTCGATTAATTTTGATTTTAGCCGATACAGGGGGAGAAGTGACCGTATTTTCTTTAGAATCGGTTCTGTTAATTTTAAATGTAGCAGATACCGGAGGAGATGTAACAGAATTTTCTTTAGAATCAACCATGTTGACTTTAAAAGTTCCCGATATCGGCGGCGAAGTGACTTCCTTCTGGGGCGCACAAGCGGCTTCAATCTTACTAGCTCTGGCCACGACGGAATTCTCATCAACCTTCGAATCCGTTCTTTTAATCTTAAACCCGGCAACCGGAGGCGAAGTCACGTTTTTCGGCGGCGAATTACTTTTAGGCGGCGTGCCTTTCGGAGACAGAACATTAGGCGATCCGGATTTCGGTGAAGAATCCTTTCCCAACTTCGCAGCTTTAGCTTCGATGTCCCTGCTTAGGAAGGAGGAGTTTCTCACGTAGCACTGGTCTTCCTTCTCCTTTGGGGGCGGGTCGGGGGCGGGGTCCTGGACGGCGGGGGGGCTGGCGCGGGTGCGGGGGGGCTTGATGGTGATGGCCACGGCCTCGCCCGGCGCCTCCGGGGCGGAGCGCTGCAGGACGTCCGGTGGCGGCGGCAGGTCGAGGGGCGGCGGCTGACCTGCGGGAGAAACGTGCAGGTTAGTGACATACCATAGATTGCTATGAAACCATTGAAGTTCGCTTAGAATCGTCATTTAGCTTTATGTTATAGTGGGAAGATCTAAATACAAATTATAAAGTAGGTCTTAGAACGCTCCCTTGAGGTACTTTTTATGTTGAAACAACTTATCCTTAATTTCATTATATCTTTTGTTTTTTTGTGCTACACATAAACTCAGACCTCGGCTACTCCATACAACCGTCACGTTTTAAAACTATTCCATTTACTAGAAAAGTGCGCGCGAAACTTTTAGCGATACCGTAGCGCGCCCAGGATGCTCGGTACAGATCGCGCCAAACTTCTAGACCGCTCTGAACTTCAGAGCGCTTCGCGCATTGCGCGTTGTCGCTTTTACCTATATTTTGCAGTAGCAAATCGAATCGTGCCGTCTAGAAGTTTGGCGCGATCTGTACACTGGCTGACTGCGCGCGGCCTTTCTGTGACCTCGCCTCCGGACTGCGGGGTGCGGCGGAGGGAAGGGGTCTAGCATTGACGGGAAGGGATGACTGGCCCTTCAGGTCCTGCATTAGCCTTTGTACCTCTGATGTGCGAGTCGCGCTGTTTGTGGCGCGGCGAGGCGCGGCGTCACGCGCGGCTCTCGGTCCACTGGTCGGAGTCGGAGGAGTCGGACTCCGCCCCCGAGCTGGTGTCGCTGAGCTCCACGGCCACCCTCCGAGCGAGGATCGACGCCACGTCGAGCAGGGCTGGCGCGCCGCGGAGCGTGTCGTAGCGCCCGGTCGTGTCGTCGCAGCGTTTCTCCACTTTGCGCAGTTTTATGCCTGGAAACCAATGATATTTTAAAGATGATGTATGTTCGGTGTTCAAATTTGATTCCTTTTTAATGCTGGCAGGCCAACGAATTATCTGTCAAAAAACGTAACTACGCTTCAACCTTGACCCCACTAAATTAATGCCAGGGACAAAAACTATACCATACGACATTTGAATACGCGGTGCAATGATGTTTTATATGACTCGGTTTGTAAGAACGTCGAGAGTAAGCTTCAATGTACAACAGCGACATCCGACTGTCTGTCGTCGTCGTCGTCTGTCAAAATGAATTGTGCTATTTGATGTATGGTTGTTTTTTGGCAAGGCAGTCGTGTTTTTCATTTTATGATTCTTATTTTTTTCAAAATGGGGATTGGACTCGCGAGGTATACTGACCGTCCCTGATGGCCTTCAATAGGTCTGTGCGCGGGTCGAGCTGCGGCTCGGCGGCGGGGCGCGGCGGCTTGAGGGCGGAGGCGCCGCGCGCGAGGGAGCCCGGGGAGGGGGGGCGCGGCCTGTCCGACGCAGGGGGCGGGGAGGGGGCCTGGGGCGGCGCGGGGGGCGCGGGCGGCGCTGGCGGGGGCGGTGGCGGCGCTACCACCTGGAAACAAAGATATAATTTAGTACAGTAACTTGTAAAAAGAAATTAATATTTTTTGTTTGGAAACTCTATAGCTACGAACTATACACGAAGACGAAAAATTTGCCTGTAAAGTGATTTAATGCCAACTTTTTAGACAATGGTAGCGATATTCACACAGTCACACTCTAATCCTTTTAAGTTCATCAGTCTTTTCAGGGTAGGCTCGAGCCCCTCGGTGGGGACGTATATGAGCTGTTGATGAGTCTTTTCCCCTTTTGAAGATTAAAAAAGGGACAGGAGATGGTCATCCGAATATTAGGGATGTAAACATCGAATTTGAACCTTATAGACGCGTAAAACACCCGACTTTAAAATATCTTAATCTGACAGCTAAGCCATTATTTTACGTTATCATTCATTCAAAATAATATAGTCGTACCAATATTTTGAAATCAAAATACTATATTAAATCTGTGACTGCGGCCCATTCGTGCAATGTGACTTTAAAAATCGGCCGTCGATGAACAAGAATTCCTGATAATTTTATTTATTAATAATAGGAAGACCAACAGCTAAAGTTAACTTAATAGTAAATACAGTAGTACCAAAAAGCCATTTACAGGTCTCCACATGTAGGTGCCAGAACATAAAAAAACACATAAGGTCATACACTCATAGGCCTGAATACTAGCTCGCAAACAGATTGTTCAGTTACAAAAAAAATTGTCTATTTAGCAGACGTCTCGCCGAATCGGAACCAGTATTAAACAGGTCCAGGTCAAATTCTTGGCACAATTTATTAAAATTGCTGCTTGCACACAAAAGAAATGAATTTTGACGGTAGTTCGTAGACACTGAGGGAAGATGGATGGGAGCGCTATTACGTAAGGTCAGTCTGGGAGATCGGATAAAAATTTTAGAAAGCAGATCTGGGCAATCAATTTTGTTAGTGGTTTAACGACGTGTGTCTCAGTGTCGACTGTAACGTCTGTTACCTTAGATTCGGCTGTAACGTGTGTTACCTCAGTGTCGGCTGTAACGTGTGTTACCTCAGTGTAGGCTGTAACGTGTGTTACCTCAGTGTAGGCTGTAACGTGAGTTACCTCAGTGTCGGCTGTAACGTGTGTTACCTCAGTGTAGGCTGTAACGTGAGTTACCTCAGTGTCGGCTGTAACGTGTGTTACCTCAGTGTAGGCTGTAACGTGTGTTACCTCAGTGTAGGCTGTAACGTGAGTTACCTCAGTGTCGGCTGTAACGTGTGTTACCTCAGTGTCGGCTGTAACGTGTGTTACCTTAGATTCGGCTGTAATGTGTGTTACCTCAGTGTCGACTGTAACGTGAGTTACCTCAGTGTCGGCTGTAACGTGTGTTACCTCAGTGTCGGCTGTAACGTGTGTTACCTCAGTGTCGGCTGTAACGTGTGTTACCTTAGATTCGGCTGTAATGTGTGTTACCTCAGTGTCGGCTGTAACGTGTGTTACCTCAGTGTAGGCTGTAACGTGAGTTACCTCAGTGTCGGCTGTAACGTGTGTTACCTCAGTGTAGGCTGTAACGTGTGTTACCTCAGTGTCGGCTGTAACGTGAGTTACCTCAGTGTCGGCTGAAACGTGTGTTACCTCAGTGTAGGCTGTAACGTGAGTTACCTCAGTGTAGGCTGTAACGTGAGTTACCTCAGTGTCGGCTGTAACGTGTGTTACCTCAGTGTCGGCTGTAACGTGTGTTACCTCAGTGTAGGCTGTAACGTGAGTTACCTCAGTGTCGGCTGTAACGTGTGTTACCTCAGTGTCGGCTGTAACGTGTGTTACCTCAGTGTCGGCTGTAACGTGAGTTACCTCAGTGTCGGCTGTAACGTGTGTTACCTCAGTGTAGGCTGTAACGTGTGTTACCTCAGTGTAGGCTGTAACGTGAGTTACCTCAGTGTCGGCTGTAACGTGTGTTACCTCAGTGTCGGCTGTAACGTGTGTTACCTTAGATTCGGCTGTAATATATGTTACCTCAGTGTCGGCTGTAACGTGTGTTACCTCAGTGTAGGCTGTAACGTGAGTTACCTCAGTGTCGGCTGTAACGTGTGTTACCTCAGTGTCGGCTGTAACGTGTGTTATCAGTGTCGGCTGTAACGTGTGTTACCTCGGTGTCGGCTGTAACGTGTGTTACCTCAGTGTCGGCTGTAACGTGTGTTATCAGTGTCGGCTGTAACGTGTGTTACCTCGGTGTCGGCTGTAACGTGTGTTACCTCAGTGTTGGCTGTAACGTGTGTTACCTCAGTGTCGGCTGTAACGTGTGTAACCTCAGTGTCGGTTGTAACGAGTGTTACCTCAGTATCGGCGGTAACGAGTGTTATTTCAGTGTCGGCTGTAACGTGTGTTAACCTCGGTGTCGGCTGTAACGTGTGTTACCTCAGTATCGGCGGTAACGAGTGTTATTTCAGTGTCGGCTGTAACGTGTGTTACCTCGGTGTCGGCTGTAACGTGTGTTACCTCAGTGTCGGCTGTAACGTGTGTTATCAGTGTCGGCTGTAACGTGTGTTACCTCAGTGTCGACTGTAACGTGTGTTACCTCGGTGTCGGCTGTAACGTGTGTTACCTCAGTGTCGACTGTAACGTGTGTTACCTCAGTGTCGGCTGTAACGTGTGTTACCTCAGTGTCGGCTGTAACGTGTGTTATCAGTGTCGACTGTAACGTGTGTTACCTCAGTGTTGGCTGTAACGTGTGTTACCTCTGTGTTGGCTGTAACGTGTGTTACCTCTGTGTTGGCTGTAACGTGTGTTACCTCAGTGTTGACTGTAACGTGTGTTACCTCAGTGTTGGCTGTAACGTGTGTTACCTCGATGTCGATTGTAACGTGTGTTACCTCAGTGTCGGCTGTAACGTGTGTTACCTCTGTGTTGGCTGTAACGTGTGTTACCTCGATGTCGATTGTAACGTGTTACCTCAGTGTCGGCGGTGGCCATCATGCCGATGACGGCGTGCATGTGGTCGAGGTGCTGGTCAAGCGCGGTGCGGGGCGGCGGAGACGCGCCGTTCATCATAGGCGGCGGGGACGCGCCGTCGGGCGGCGGCGGCGGCGGCGGTAGCGCCGATCTGGGGATTACAAGGAAAAATCAATGTTGAGAATATAACTGGAGCTAAGTGGCGCCACATGAGCGATATTAGATGAAAAAACGCAAAAAACCCTTTTGATATTTAAGAAATAAAAAAAATCTATGTAGGGAATAAAACTGAACTGAATGGCGCCACCTGGTCAATGTACCAAATGGGCGATATTGGATAACAAAACATCAAAAAATCCTTCTGACATCCAACCAATAAACGCTCTGTAGCAATCCCGAAATATGTGAGGAAGTCGCTCTGAAAAGAGCGGTTTTATATGTTGACATTTTCGTCTGGATCAATCGTTGTTTGCGAGCGCGCGGTTAGGATACATGCTTGTGTGGCGCCATTTAGTCTCAATTTTATTCCTTGATCGTCAAGTGTACCGTTAAGCTGTGGAGAAGAATACACGTGTACATTCCAAGTATAAATAAATAACCACACAAACAAACACACCCCTGACATAGATTCCCTTTTTACGTATTTGTTTGACACAGGCAAGTTGTACATTATCAGAAAGATTGAACATTTATCATTTTCAGATATAGGAAATTCATAATTTTGTCAATTTAGAAATTTTATTTAAAAAAAAATTGATGAAAATAAAGTGAGATTTCGATATTAGACCTCACTTTGTCTTCAGAACATTTTGGCTTGCTTCTTCGGTAATATTACTCCCTTATTTGGTGGACGACTCTAGAGCGGTAAGAACAGTGTTTTCTACCTGGTGGGCGTGTGGTTGTGTTGCGGGGAGTCGAGCGGCACGGGCGGCGCGGGAGGCGGGATGGAGGGGCGCGGGCGGCGGGGCGTGCCGGCCGCACTGCCGTATGTTGGCTCGCCGACCGGCCCGTATGGACTCTCATCCAATAGCACTGGAAATAATAACATTGATTATAATAATAATAATAATAATAATGTGCTTTATTTCACTCCCACATACTTTTGTACTACAACTAATACAGTTAATCATGATAATATCATCGTACAATACAATATAATTTGTGGGAGTCAGGAGCCCAAACTAGGATACCCTGTGCTATGAACTCCTGGCTCCCCCCTCTCGGAAAAATAAGTACAATTGGTCTCGATTCGGGATGTTATTCTGTAGTTCTAATTCTAAAGTCCAGCTATCCTTTTCGTTCTTATGACTAATGAGAAAGAGGTGATGAATGAATGATATTAATTTGAACGAATGATAACCTAAATTAAAAAAGTAGGTAGTCCTTTGACTAATTTAAAACAGTAAGTGAAATTGAGTGAAAGGTGAGTAGATGCGGCTAAAACCTTCTGGTTATGCGATTATGTGAACTTTTTAGCCACGTAAAACGGTTGGTTTCGAACCTCACATTTATCAGGAACAAAGAGTATCTTTATCTCCCAAGGGAATTAATTTTATGTGAAAACCCATTAACATTATGTACAATATTATAATAACCGTTTTATTTGGTTCTATAGATTCATGTAAATAGAAAATGTTAGTTTGTATCAACATTTTTCCGTGTGGTTATTGTAAAAAGTACAGTTTTTCTCTAGAAAGAAACGGTGAACATTTAACTCGTGTGATTTATAGCCATAACGGTACAAATAACTATTCCTGAAGTGCAATATTCTGAAAGAGCAGCCTTATCCATCATTTACCCTACCAACGACAAACAAACATCGTCAGAAAAACTGCACGTCCAGGGTAGGCTCGAACCCCTCGGTGGGGATGTGTATGACCTGTTGATGTCATCTTACCGTGTCCGTTGCCGGTGAGCCTGGCCGGCTGTCGGTTCTCGATCTCTATGGAGTTGGGCCTCGCTGGCTGAGTGGACTGCGACCGCAAGTTTGCAGGCGCTCGGTAGGTGCCGTCCGTGACGTTTGTTGCTGGAATAATAGACACACACACACATTTTTATATTTGTCTGTAACTACATTAAGCACTTACCTGACCAACTGCAACAAGAATGTTATGTAATATAGTATACATTCCCAGGGAAGAGGCTGATATCCCACAACACGGGGAATCCTAGTGTGGGTATCAGTGCGCAACCTGGCTTATAGTCAGTTTAGTTGCCAATAAAGATTTTTGTATTTGTTTATTTGTATTTGTAATAGAAGGTAACGTTAATACGGAATGTGGGTACTGGAGAAAAATAAAATTGAGTGGAGATACGTAAAGACAAAACAAATTTGTTTTTAAAATAGTCGCCAGTTGGCAAGGTAGATTTTGATAAGCTTGTAAATATCTCCGAATAGACAAAGGTGCTTATTTTGAACAGGTTTTTCTATTTCTATATTAAATCTATTTATCCCACTGCTGGGAAAAGCCCTCCAAACTCCACTGGTCACGATCTAGTGCTATCTTTTTCCATTTTCCTGTAAAGGTATCTATCTATACCCTGTTTCAGATAACATTGGACAAATCTTTCATAGGACACATTTCCAGACACATGGCAATCTCGTTTAGCTGACAAGTATGAATCATGAATAACCTTTTTTTCTGCCATACATATTTTTTGTTTCTTTTTCAATGTTATTTAGATCGTCTTATAATCTCCATGCTTTCATTCCAGTTGAAATCCTTGGTAAGTCTGGCCCGGTTGCATCTTGCATACGTTAACAAATAAATTCAAATAAAAATATTACGATATCATAAATTTGTACTGAACGGAATACGCAGAGAAGACAGGTTTCCCAAGAGGTGGACTGCTGATAAGATTATAGTTGGAGCCATCTTCAGGCTGATAAAATGAAGATATTCTCACTTACTTTCTCCCGCGTCGAGTGTAATTCTTCAGGCTAATAAGATGATGATATTCTAACTCACTCTGGTAGACGGGGTCGGGGCGGTACTGTTCGATGTTGTAATGCCGCAGCTGGTTGGGCTGCATGATGTGTTCTCCGCGTTTGAGCGCGATGTCTTTCTGTTTCTCCCGCGTCGAGTGTAGCGCGCGAATCCGCCGAGTGCCGCGACCGTCGCCGCCGCTGTTGCTGCGCGGTTGGCGGACCTGGCAGTAACCATCATGTCATCACACTAATATTATAAATGTGAATATAATGTTTGGATGTTTGTTCCCTCTTCACGCTTAAAGTACTCAACGGATTTGGTTGAAATTTGGAATGGAGATAGTTTGTAACCTGGATTAACACATTTTACGGGAAAACGTCTTACTCCCACGGGAAAATCTTACACAACGCGAGCGTAGCCACTGACGGACTGCTAGTTAAAACATATAATGATCATGTTAGGAGTGCAACCAAATACGAGTGTAAGGTGTTGTGGAAAATGACTCGATGCAGTCTACAGACGCTGCCTGAGTATGCCCAAGAATCTGACCTGAGTATGACGAAACTAAAAGATGTAACATGCTATAGTTAATAAATAATTCATTAATTTCTTCATTCATAGGCAAATAGCGCAAGTTCAACCCTGTACAGACCCATCGCCAAAGGACGAAGAAGCGAAAGTCGCGTCTTTCCGGCTATGAGAAGAATGTCCGATTAGGTCATCATTATCTCTAAAGGGTAAATCACTTCCACATTTTTTCTTCTTACTAACAAAATTGGGCACTGCCCCGAGAAAAACAATACTTTGCTGCTTCTCTTTTTTTTAATAGTTCTTTTTAGCTGTCCCACTGCTGGGCAAAGGCCTCCCCTTTTTCTTTCCACTGATCTCGATCTTGGGTCACTTTCAACCATTGCCGTTCAAATGGATCCAGTTCGTCGCGCCATCGTTTCTTAGGCCTCCCTCTTCTCTTACAACTTGAAAAAAAAACATGTTCTATTCTAAAAACAGCGCCATATAGTAATTTGACAACAACACAAAAAGCAACTCACCTTCTTCCCCCGATCATGCTGGATCCTCTCAGTGTCCTGCAGCATCTCCCTACGCCACAGCTCGAAGAAGTAGTCTGGGTCCGTGTAGAATTTCCTCGCGTCCTTCCCGTCGTCTCTGAACTCGTTGAGCATTTCGAGCGGCGGCGGTCGGTCGCAACGCGCGTACGTTTCCAACATGGCGGACGGCATGCTGCTTCGGGAGAATAGTTGCTGCTGGAACGATCGTGCGGAGCGGAACGCCTTGCGCATCTGGATGTCTTGGAGGGATACTGGAAGTTCAGAGAATGTGTGGTGAGAATAGAATATACTACGAAAGAAGAAGTGGAGGTTTTGCTGCCAGTTTTGACGGACCACCTCCCAACAATAGGGGCTCGGACTACTTTTTTTTTATTTTATAAATCCAAACTTCTTAGTTTCTGCTATTGAACACTAAAAGAATTTTTGCTCTATCTTTAAAATTGACCGAGTTATAAAAGGTTTGAAATCCAAGATTAGACAGAGAGGCACATACCCACTTGTGACGTCATTTGTTAGTACCGCCATATAATCTCCATACAAAAAATCGTTTTTGAAAGAGACAGACATATTGAAACATTTAAAAATTACTTTAAATTCGTTTTTCAACCGATTCTGTTTTTTTTTCTTCACGAATCGTCTGCTACTAATCTATATTTTAAAAATAATTAATAAAATATGGTAATAATAATTTTCTCTGTCACATCCTTCGGTCGAGATGATGGCTAAGACTATCGATTCTCAGAACGGTTATAGTATTTGTACACCATTAGTGCCTACATTTATAAAAGAGATGTACTTAAATCAATTTATGTTAGAAAACATTTTTTTACCTTAATTATCTTGTTTACGTATTTACAAACATGAATATTGTTTTGAAATATTTAGTTCATTATTTCATTAATTAAATTTTTCATAACAATTATTTAACAAATGTTTTTTTATTTATTTGTAGTTTTTTTTATTTCGATATTAATTGTTCTAATGTAAATGTTATGGTACAAGTAATACGTAAACATTTTTAACCGTTGCGGTAAAAATTGTCGCATTAACCTAAAATTACATAATATCTGGTCTGAATATTCTTTGACACAGCTGATCTTTAGAGATGGGAATAGTTAATTAAATGCCTTTGGTAAAAAATATTATTTTTCTGGTATTTTTTGTAACACGTTGTATAGTTTCGTAGTAATGCTATTGAATACAATCTTTTACCCTTCTCTTTTACGCGTTGGCGTGTACAACCAAATTGCTACATAAATGGATATCCATCCATATTACTTATTGTAGGTATATAAGGAATGAGATTGCGTTGTTTACTTGATTTCTGTTACAACCCAGTTTAAAACAAAGTAACTGTGTAAATAAATAATATTTATTTAGTTGTTGGTAGCCTACTAATATTATAAATGCGAAAGTTTAGATGTTTGTAGCCGAATCACGCTTGAACCACTAAATGGATCGGGATGAAACTTGCTACACATATAGGTTACGCCCTGGAATAGGACATGGGCTACTTTTTACCGCGGTAAAACACTTAATTCCCACGGGAAAACTCATTTAACGCGGGTGAAACTGTGGGCGGAAAGCTAGTTTTAAATAAAACAGATGTACGAAATGTACTCCGCTTTAAATTATTCAACTCATTTTCCTTGTCCTCGTGTGGGTAGTAAGATTGCTCATTACCTACTCATAAGACGACCACATAATATGTTTTTTTACATATGACACCCACCCATTATTGCATTCACCCACAAATATCCTGCGTCCGAATTGTCTAAAAGAATTTGACTTCAGCAACAATACTGCTTGTTGATTTTGGGTTTATTTATGTTTGCAAGTTTTTTTTCTTTTTTGCATTATTCTAGAACTTCGTAGCGTAGCTGGTGTGATAGAGGAAATCCACTCCCTAACTAGCCACGCTATGGATGTGCAAGTTACATTCTTCAACCTGTCCGTGACCTTGATGGCAAGCCGGTCTATCCGCGCCTGCAGAAAGTTCGTCATTTCAACTCGATTCGTGACAATAGAGAATTATGCATAAAAAAATATTAGTTTTGTTCATAGTTCATCTGAAAGTATACAAAAATAGAATACTGACAGTCAAAACAGAATCGAAATTGATCGAAAAACAAACTAGATACAACATTATTAAGCAAATATATCTGTCCCTCTTACGAAAACAAAATTTTCTATGGCGGATGTATGGCCCGCGTGACCAATGACGTCACAGGTCACGTCGGATCTCTCTGTCTTACTATCAACTTTGAAGCCTTATAACTCTGTTTCTGAGCAAGATATTTGAAAAAATATTTTATGTGCTTATCTGAAACATGAAATATTTCGATTCATGAATTTAAAAAAAATGTGCATATTCCCTATTCTTCCGAATAAGCCCGTGCATCAACCCGATAAAGATCTGGAACCCCAGTGCAGAAGACAGTTAACCAGCCACACTTTGGATGTGCAAGTTACCTTCTTCAACACCGGAGTCGAGCTGAGTGACTTTGATGGCAAGCCGGTCTATCCGCGCCTGCAGCACGTTCGTCCGCTCGGCCAGGTTTGTGGCCTCCCGCGTGAGCTCCCCAAACATATCCTCAGCATGTTTCGACAGCGAAGACAATTGCCTGGAATAACATAAGTAGGACCATGATAATGTTGAACAACCTCACCCTTAGTTACAAGTTCGCGCTCGCTATATTACCACTTTGGTAAAACCAAAATTATTAAACTTATAAATATTTTAGTTTCATAGAAAACATAAACCTTCCAGCGGGACTTCCCACGACCTTCGACTTATACGCAGCCAACTTGCTTATCAACTACACCACGGAGGGCATAGTGGCAGCGCCGAAATTCATTCTTGCTTGTTTTCTATTAAATTATGACGTCACCATAATAGGTAACCACTTGGCACGTTAGAGGCGTGCTTAGCGACATCTATGGTAATCCTTTCGAACTATTTCCACTCAATCCGTCTTAACTATTATGTAAGCACAAGATCGAACGATGCCGCCTACCTATGATTTTTAAAAACTTCCGTTTTTACGGTATATTTCACTTGTTGTTTATATTCAAACATTAATGTTTTCTACATTCTATATATATTACATATTTTAGATTCATAGAAAACAACCAAAAAATGTAAACCTTCCGGCGGGATTTGAACCCACGACCTTCGGCCTTTTATTATACTTATAATAATAATTAACATACATAGAACGAAGTCTGAAAATTATTTTTTAAAAACATGAGTTTAGTGCATAACTGAACCTCTGCTCACCCTTTTAGGGATAAGTGCGTGATTTTGTATCATCATCATCATCATCATCATGCCAGCCTTTTAAAGTCCACTGCTGAACATAGGCCTCTCCAATCGCACTCCAGCGCGACCGGTCCGTAGCCACCTGCATCCAACGAGACCCAGCGATCCTCACCAGGTCGTCGGTCCATCTCGTAGGTGGCTGTCCCACACTGCGCTTGCCAGTACGTGGTCTCCATTCAAGGACCTTCTTACCCCATCGGCCATCTGATCTTCGCGCTATGTGGCTTGCCCATTGCCACTTCAGCTTGCTTATCCTACGGGCTATGTCGGCAACTTTGGTTCTTCTACGGATCTCCTCATTTCTGACTCGGTTTGTGTATTTAGTATATATTATTTTTGATTCCTTTTAAGCAAATACATTGAACAATATCTGTATACATATGTACCTATGTTTACAATTTTTTATGATGATTCCCAGAGTTCAATAAATATTTTCCTCATACAAACCGCAATACAGTATATTATAGAAAACATTAATTATTGTTTAGCTGTTATTTTTTCTAAACAATAAACGCACTGTACATGATCTAGTAGTTCTATTAGCTGTACTATCGTTTATCATTTCAGGAAATGACTAAATAATGAAAGAGATAATTAAATAACTAGTTTGTATCCTTGCCATTAGATAAATTGAGTTAGTGACTGCATTACGAGTATCTTGAAATATCCCGAAATGAACAAATATTCTGCGCGGTGAACATGATAAATGCAAATATACAATCGAGATGGGTTAATTACAAATTTTACCAAAAAAATATTGCTTTGTGTGCCTTGGGAGACAACAGACCCTGCGTTCTGAGACGCACTGAAATCGATTAAAGCACCCGTAATCGCGTTCCGAATTACTGTCAGCTGTCAAAACTCATACGTTTTTTTTGCTTTTCTGATCGCTGACAGCGCTGAAAGTCTGATTCGGAATGCGCCCTAGGCTCTGCATTCGGTCTTGCCGCGAAAAAAGCTGCTAGCGGTTACTTTGTATTTAGTACGGTTAATTTCATAAACGATGGTGATGCTGAGGCTACTGAGTGTGGTTTCCTAACAGAAGACAAACCCTCAGAAAACAATTACAGGCACGGGATCTCCTGTCTTGGAATGCTCTAGACGTGACGGTGACGGCGCGGACTGACCTGACGGTGTTGGCGAGCGTGCCGTTGGTGACCGCCTCCAGCTCGTTGGGCAGCTGCAGGCGCTCCGGCACCGTCCCGCGAGACACGTGCACCGGCTCCACACAGCGCTTCGGCAGCGGCATGGCGACGCGGCGCGGTCGCTACCACCACACCGCCGGATACTACCTCGTGTGCATCACTGGAACAGAAACATGGAAGGTGAAGAACCTCGCAAACGTCTAGTACCTTATTACTATAATCAAAGTAACTAAAGGGAAGTATTTTTCTTAATCTCCTAGCAATCTTTATGCCTTCCATCGAGTTCGGTTAAAAAGTGGAAGAAGGAAAAAACACGTTTTAGAAGGAAAATATAGATAAAGACAAAGGATTAGAAGTTAATACCGCTGTTTTGTCTAGTCCATCGATGTAAAAAAATACAACAAAAATGTTTCAGTTTACAAGCAATTCCTAACCTTTTACTTTAGTACTAACAGCAACTGAAAACAAAACGGAAGTTCAAGATTACAAAATCAAGCGCATTCAAAATTTAAAGAGAAAACATCTGAACTTGAACTGAATAAACAGTACAGTACAACTACAGAACAAATAACAATGAAGGAAATCCATTGATCTCCGCCCAATGAATCGCGGACATTCCGACAGCATTATTAAAATGAGAACAATTAGTTAACGCCCCAGTAAATAATGATAGCAGACAATAGGTGACGTCAGAGAGACAAATTGAAGACGAACTGTCTCGTACGGCTTTAAAGTTACTGATAGATCTAGTGTGAGAGAAAGGAAGACAACATGCTCCGTTTTACGAGGAAGTGAACTGTTTATTATATCTATCGGTATTATACCAACATAATATGTCTTGCTAAAATGAACAAGCCTTATTTAACTGAACATACAAAACCGCAGAATAATTTGTGGATATGACAGGGTAACAAATAAAAAAAAGGAAATAAAACAATGGAAGAAGAAAATCAGTGATACATTTGTTAAGTGAATAAATCAATAAACTACACAGTATATAAAAAAAATCGTACTCGTAAAGGCGATGTTCTTTTAGATCTCCTAGCTGTCCCTAGGACTTTATATCAACATAATAAGCTAACAAACCAGTTTAGTGTAGTTTCCTTTCTAAGATAAGCCCATCTTCGAGTAACGATGTGCGCTTTTAGAATCATGATTATACCTATTCGAAACCTGTTTAAAAAATATCCGAGTTATGTAAATGTGTGCGAGTAAGAAAAATAATCTGAATATAAAATGTGTACAGACAAGTTGTAAATGCAACTCAAAATCGTTTCTATGCAATTGCACTTAGGAAGTTAGGACTGTTATTGTATTTAAGTAATTTAGTCTAGTACATAGAAAAACTGGCGTAGTCAAATTTACTAAGTATACGACAGAAATTTCGACATTACTAGACAGACTGTTACTACATAACCCAGCATATTTAGCTTGAGCAACGAACACTCCTATACGACATAGACGAGATTCTTCAGACTCCACCACAGCGTCAGCCTCATACAAAGTCACAGGCTGCATTTTCCGCGTTTCCCGTCGCTAGCGACTACTCTGTTCCTGTAATTACTCGCTATTAAAGCAAGCAGAGCTTACATGGCGTGACGCCATCCGTGAGTGAATACAGCGTGGAAGTGAATCCAGTTCCGTTATCAGAGTTTTGCCTGTCAGCCGGTAATAAATAAGTCTTTGATGGCTTAACTAGACCACCGGTGGCGTGGTCAGACGCGGAAATCATGCACTCGCCTAATCGGACAATCTTAGAGAATGATCGCGGGCGCCCACGTGGAATGCGGAGAAAATTATCCGCTCGTATATTAAAATTTGCAATATCCCTGTCGTTGCTTATAGGGTTTGACCACAAAAATTATTGCCTTCGAAAGAAAACTTGGGCTAATTTCAGAAGAGATTAGTTTTATGGTCAAACTTACTACTTCCAATTTGTCGTTGAAGGCGAAATAACTTTCCTCGACTCCTTAAGAAATCCTACTTGCAAGGCTTCTCGAAATATTGATTTTGTTATAGTACCGCGTTCAAGCTGGACTTTCTGAACGCAATATGTTTATGTTTCACTTTCACGACAACGCTGCTCGTAACATAAACTTCACCAATTGTTTCAGTAGACGGAGCACGTGCCAGTTTAGCAAATATGCACAATTTGTGAACGAATATTGTTCAGTTCATAGCCGTTCATTGTGCCTATCAAGCATCTAGCATTAGACGAATGGCAGGGGTCACAGAATGCCATTGCCATTAGACGGGCTGGCGTGCCGAATCAAAACAATGATTGAGTGTACCGTCTGTTGGGAAACAATAGAATAGAAAACATTTAGGAACGCAACTCCGCGTGAAAGAAAATAGTTGGCGAAAAGAAAGAAAATACTAAAACAGTCAGTGCACTCAATCTAACTAATAAGCAATTCATCAGAGCTCAAGAGTTTATACGATCTCTGATAAAATTGTACAAGCATATAGGTGGGAAGTTTGTTTGAAAAATATTTTATTTCTGTGAGAAAATCTAAGAACTATGCTAGCCGCAGACAAAAAGTCAAGTCGATTTATTTTAGTCTGCATGTGCCACAACATTCAAAAACTTTAAATACCATTTTTACCTTACGCGGAAGTAACATCGTTAGGGTGGTGTGGTGCCTATTCGGTAAGTTGATAACTAGTTGCGAATTGCGAACGATCTAACGTAACAATAAAAGATAACAAACGTTGCAATAGCAAACTCAAACAATACTAACATTCCCACGTCCTGATCAAACAGTCGTATCTGATATTTCCAGCAGATTCCGAACTAGGCCAAATGATCGGTTACGATTCACTAAGAATAGATTTAAGGCGATGCCCTATCCTAAATTAACAACTCAACGCGCTTTAGCTAAAAGTTCAACCGACGCACTACTGAAATAACGTTCATAACGCACGCTGCGTTGCTTCACGGAGGTTACGTCCGACAATGCGCAGGAATCGTGCGAAAAACTCTCTTATCTTTTTTGTGAAAACTATAGAATTTAAAACTAGCTGGTTTCGCCGTTTAGGTATTAATATAGCCACCCAAAAAATACAAAAAAATATGTTGTTGTCGCTGAAAATATTGAAAAAACAGATTTGCAAATTTTGAATGTGGGGTGATTTTAATTATTTATTATTGCTTTATTCCTTGATTATATGTAAAATCTACTTGGTTACGTCGTTAAATGATAAACTCTTCTGTTGGTTGTAATTTTCTTGATTTGGTACATATTCCGAGGCGTGAGATACACGAGTTAAAAAGGGGCCCAAGAACGATTTTTCAAATAGGGCCTCGCCTTAATGGTATTGTCTGGGTTTTTAGGTAAAAGAGCAAGCAAGGTTCTGATATAATTCATCCTTCGTATAATGTGGTGTAAGCGAATTACGATAAAATCACTTATTTTGAGACAGGGTAGGGTCATAGTCGATGATGGAAAGAGCTTGTATCGAGGCATTCGTCCTCTTTCCCTGTTTTATAACTGGCAACCTTTCTTCCTGGCAGTCTGATGCTTCACATTTCAAATATTTAAATTCCAAAATCTTCTGTCTCTCTCTACTGTTTGTCAGGTCCTTTTTGACTCAGTAATCAGTTTCTAACCAAGTTCCGCCTTAGAGTGTGCAAATTTTATATTGATACCTCAGTTTAAATATGATTTGATAATAATGTGTCGTTTGTCGACGTAACAAAGTTTTAATGATTTTATAATAATATGTTAAAAGTTTACGTATCTTTATACTACTTTTGGATCAATATTAAGGGCTGTATCTTCTGAAGTACTTTCTTTGATCAACCCACATCTTCTGCGACTGGTGCGGCCTGGGAGCGGGGCTTGCTCCGGCGCAAGTTGAAGTCCAAAAGACCTCTAAAATTGTGTTTTCGACGCGTCCATTCGTCCAGCTCTAACATCAAGATGCCCATCTTCTATCGCTTTTATCTTTAAACGGTGAAAAAGACAGCATTAATAAGTCGCATGTTCACGTGTTTGCAGTTTCTTAACTGATCCCTAACCAACAAACGTGAATATGATTTACCTAAACTAAATAACGTTGAATATACGATATCGACTCCATTCATATTCATCAACGCAGTGAGACGACCCGAAAGTGCAAAGCATTGTGCAACGCTTGCTAAATATTCAAGTTCTGGAAGTAGACTATTCTTATATGGAACTGAAAGATCAATGAATCGGAAACGACTCTTGCGACACTTCATGCAAATCGCTGGGTATTCTTTAGATCCTTTGTTGGAAGTGACAAGCACGTCAGAGATTTAACTTCATAGCAAGAAGATTATCAAAAATCTCAATCTACCATTCCAAGATATAATACAAGTATTCATCGATAAACACATCTCTAAAGTAAGTTTTAGTTAATAAATAACTAAAACATAAAGAAAACGCAATGAAATAACAGTTAATAATTTAACTACTTTGCTATAACAGTTATATTACTTTATTTAGAAATTAGTTTTTTGATTAGATTGTTGTTTACATTTTATTAAAGTATCTAAACAGAAGACCATGATGGGTGTTACTTAATCCTCTATCATTTTCCTTTACAATAAATAATCTTTTTTAAAGGGATATTATGACAACAGCAGCAGGATTATTATGCACATGCAGCGCTGTAGTTCGTTAGAAAGTTAAAAATTTAACCGATTCATTCGGTACATTAGCAGAATCTGCTAGCAAATTGCAAGTTTTAAGATTTTACCACGTCTACGTAATGTAATTATTATACGTTAGCAAATTAGCACATGCCGTGGCCAAAATCAATGTAAAATCGAGTCGAACGCCGCCGAGTCGAAAGTCTCTGACCTCCGAATTGCATAAGACGCAAATATATTATTCGTGAGAGTTTTTAGAATAAAAATTGTGAATTACAGAAAATCGAGGTAACTAATTGCGTGACATGCTCGTTCAAAAATATTAATTGCTAGGCAATCTCTTAGGTAGCCAAGAATTTATTAAAATATTCATATAAGTCGTAGAAACTGAGTGATTCTGTGGAATCCGACTTTGATAAAGTTTTTTTTTTTAATAAAGGATTTTTTCAGACAAACAGATTTTCCGTTGCTTTAACGTAATTTATTAAATAACGATCAGAACGAACGAACATCATTATTCAATAATATCCCTTTTTTTGCTAATTTTACTGAACTACGCGAGCATTTTACTTTCAACCACCCACGGACCAGTATAGGAATATTATACTAATTTAATTTGTAGGTCTAACTTCTCCATTGTGCTAATGTTCACGGTATTCGCTATTAATGCTATATTTCTCAAGTATAAAAGACCTACGCCCTATACGTTATATTTGTTACAAAATAGCATGTCGTAAAACTCCACATTACTTTTGTATTCATCACAAGCCACGTCGCCCCCAGGGTCCGAAGGTGAGGAGGTCTCGCCAAATGACATTAAACCTCAACGAGCTCGTGCCTCAGGGAAGCATTCAGCCAGCTTGCGCACAGCTAACATGCATACTAGATTACACTTCAGCTGCTTCGTTTGGGACTTTGTTGGTAACAAACTGGCTGGTTAGAATGTTAAAGGAACAACCGAAGTGTTCAAAAGCTATTTATACAGTTTGGATAATACACAGAAAAACAGAAGAATACAGAGAATTACCAAGTTAATATTCTATTTAATTTATTTATTGAAATAAACTGTTGGCCGTAGCATGTTTATTTTCATAGTTATTATCAAAGCACTTTACAAGCTCTTTTAAACGCAACTTTCTGCCTGCGGCTACGCCCGCGTTGTTTGCGATTTTTTCTTTGGGAGTAAGATATTTTCCCGCGGTAAAAACAAGCCTATTTAACCCTTTGGGTGTCAAAACTAGGATTATACCAAATTTTGTCAAAATCGGTTCAATAGAAAGCCGAATTCTGTCTCTTTTAAACAAAATATTAGTACGGATAACGATTTTCGACGAATTTTTGTACCTAAAAGAGATTGGTTTACTTGATGTCCACGAGATGTCACAGGACTAGAGTTTCCAACATGCATCTGTAATCTGTATGCACACCGCGCGCCGCGCGCCCATTGTAGAATAGTCTCAACTAACAGACGACGACGGCTGAATTGACATCATCCGCATAAACTGCACACAGGTATTACGTAATTTTCTACCTAATCTTTTAATCCTGCGCATGACTGTGCTGCCACTTGAATTACTAGATTTATCTCGTGGTCCTTATTTTGTATTTACAAAATAATAAAAATTGAGCGAAAATAGAAACGTTAAAATTTTAACTGTAAAAATGACTAGATGTTAAAATAAAAAAATACTAGCCTAATCAATTTTAAGACTAGTATGTTTTTTGAAAAAAATTGATAAACAAGGAACACAAAATTTTTACTATATTATTCTTTTAACAGCCGACGTTAAACATATTTTCAGACCCAAAACATATTTTCTACTTATTGGCTTTTTACACACAACACACATACAAAATATATATCCGACTTGCACAGGTTATTTAATTAAAGGATATCCAGTTCTTCTAAATTGGCGTCAATACATTATGTGTTTTTTTATCTTCTCAAATGGCTAACATAAATGATATTTCTCCGGAAATAGATAATATTTCTGTCTCCAATGCTTTTATGACAACGTCACAAGACTGGTATAAACACTTAAACCCTAAAAAGAAAATGTTTTCCATTGTACACATGAATATTCGTAGCATAAATAAAAATTTTGACCAGTTTTTGGTTTTACTTTGTTCGCTGAAAATATCCTGCGACATCATCATATTGACTGAATGCTGGTTACTTAAAGCTAATACACCGCCGGTCATCAAAGGTTATAATAACTTTTTTACTTCTAGGAACTTTAATCAGAATGCGGGTGTCGTTATGTATATTAAAAACTCAATAAATAATTATTCTGTCTATGAACCTAATTTCGAGGAATCGGACTGTCTTTTGTGCAAACTTAACAATGATACTGCTATCTTGGCTTGTTACAGATCCCCGTCATTCAAAAACATAGATAAATTCTTAAATAGTTTAAATTCAACGCTACCGGACTACGCTTCTTATAAAAATTTAATTCTTGCAGGCGACATTAACTTAGACATCAAAGACGGTTTTACCGACCAACGATCTAACGATTACCTCAATCTTACTTCTTATTTTGGTCTCCTGCCTGCACATCGTTTTCCCACTAGAGGTGAAAACTGTCTCGACCACCTTTTATTAAGAACATCTAAACAAGCCACTACATTTGTCTTAGATCCAACTATCACTGACCATTCCCCTATCATTTTTTGCCTAGATCTCAATAATATTAAACAAAAAGTGAATCAACACACTACCCGGGTGAATTACCCCGCTATTTTAAATCACCTCGAAAATACTGACTTTTCTAACATACTAACAATGACAGACGTTAATTTAGCAACAGAAAATCTTGTTAATATCATCTCATCTATAATAGCTACACATTCCTTTACTATTATGATTCCCTGCCGCCAGAGGATTATAAAGCCTTGGATTACTTTAGGTTTATTAAGGTGTATCCGAAATCGGGATAGCATGCATAAAAAAGTCAAGCAACACCCAAATAATACAGTTCTAATAATAACATATAAACGCTACCGAAATTATTGCAACAATTTACTAAGAAAACTAAAAACTGAGTATGAAAAATCTGAATTTAAAATGGCCAGTAAAAATCCAAAAAAAACTTGGAAAGTTATTAAAAAAGTAACCGACACTAATCACATTGTTACTCCCCCTCTTGAATTATTGAATGCATGCGCCGATGTTCAAGAGTCGGTTAACAATGTTAATCAATATTTTGCTACAATTGGACAAGAGTTAGCACATAAAATAGTTCCTAATCCCAATCCTTTATCACCACCTCCACAAAATCTCAACACTTCACCAGCTAATTCATTATCCATCCTTGAAGTCACCGCAGATGATATCCACCAAATTATTTCTAGCCTCAAAAGTGATGCAGCAGCCGGTTGGGATGGAATATCCCCAAAAATTTTGAAATCTGCAAGCCATGTCCTGACACCCCTTATTACCTTTATTTGTAATCTTGCCATTAAAACTGGCAAGTTTCCTAATGTTTTAAAAAAAGCTGTAGTTCATCCAATCTATAAGAGTGGGGACAGAGACGATGTCTGTAATTACCGACCTATATCAGTCTTACCTTCTATCTCAAAAATTTTAGAAAGAGTTTTAAATTCGGCTTTGATAAGTTATCTGGAAGTAAATAACGTCCTCTCAAGCAATCAGTATGGTTTCCGTAAAGGTCTTTCCACAGAAGACGCCATACTATCTCTAACAGAATTTACAGTACAGAAAATTGATGACAATTTTAAATGTTTAGGCATGTTTCTAGACTTATCCAAGGCGTTTGACACCGTCTCTGTCCCGCTACTGATTAAAAAGCTGGAAAACATTGGCGTAAGGGGTTTGATTCTAAACCTTTTTACTGATTATTTATCGAACCGGACACAGGTAGTAAAAATAGATTCTCATTACAGTGAAGAAACCTCTTTGAACTGTGGTGTTCCGCAGGGCAGCATCCTTGGCCCAACACTTTTTCTCATTTACGTTAATGAGCTCTGCAACCTTTCTTTCCCAAACAGCAAAGTGATTGCATATGCTGATGACACGGCCATTCTCGTTTATGGGAAAACATGGCAAGATACATTATGCCATGCGGAATCCACTTTCAGGCATGCTTTAGAGTGGCTATCTAATAATTTGCTTACATTAAATGTCAGTAAAACAAAATTCCTCACCTTTGCAAAGAGACCTTGCGACCATCCTTCAAATATTAATGTTCGTGCTCATACCTGCTTACCGCAATCTAACCAGTGCTCTTGTCTGCCACTGACCCGATCTTCTTCGGTGAAATACTTGGGCATAACTGTGGACCATTGTCTTAACTGGTACGAGCACTTGAACACACTTATTACGCGCACAAGAAAGCTTATATATATATTTAAGAAACTTAGAAATTCTGCCAACCTTGAAACCCTAAGAACTGTATATATAGCTTTATCTGAATCAATCTGCTCCTACTGTATTTCTGTATGGGGTAATGCCTCTAAGACCCAGTTCATCAACCTAGAGAGATCACAAAGGGCAGTTCTCAAGGTTTTGTTCCGTAAACCATACAGGTTCCCTACTAAACAATTATACTCAGAATTGTCATTCCTGTCAGTTAGAAAACTCTATATCCTACGTTTAGTTCTTCGCAAACATAGATCAGTTTCAAATATCATTGACCCTGCTCCCCGTAGAAGACCTAAGCCAGTATGCCCAAGGGTTAAAGCGTCATCAACTTTCGCCAGGAAACAATTTCAGTTCATGAGTTCAAAAATTTATAATAAAATCAATGACAAACATAATATAGTTTCGTTAAATAAGTTTCTCTGTAATAACAAACTTAAAGAATGGCTCCTGACTTTGGATTATGAAGAGACGGAATTTTTTCTAACTTAAACAACCTATGCAAGCTTTTCCTAAATTTATTCACTCACACACACACTTACACACATACACACACTTACTCACATACACTTACACACATACACACAGAAACAAACAAACATACATATTGTTTTTTACTCACTTTTATGATTATTTTCGTCAGTCAAAGTTCTAATCGTCCTCCATTTCATGGCATATTGTATTAGATATCATGCACGACGACAAACACCACTGACCCTCATCACACAGGTATTCACCTAGCTTGAGAGTCAGGGAACTGTCAATTGTACCATACCCTATAGCCGTAGTGTAGTGTTAGACTTAGTATGAATAATGTACTTACCAACTTTGTACTAATGGCTTAAATAAATAATTTTATTATTTTATTATTATTATTATTAAGTATTCAATAACAACAATTTATTAATAGTTCACAGCAAACTCACACTCTACTCGTAAATGAAAGACAACGCGAAAAACTGGAAAATTGAATATTTTAACAGCGGACGGAACAAATGAATATCTATAGATGAGCGTATCTACTTGAGTGAGAACACATGTTTCGAATCGCTTTTTCCATGTTTTTCTATCGTTTTTATTTTCATTCACTGCACAGCCTAGTTTTTAAAAACAGAATATGTGAATATTTCACTGGGACAAATAAGGCAAGTAAAAAGGCAAACAAAATAGTATTATTTGATAGGCTGATCTGGCTGCAGAATCTGCACTGCATTTAAAATGTGTATATACTTGGAGCTGTAGAATGCAGTGAAGTAACAACTAGGTCACAGATTAATTTTTCACTGTTGGACGGGAGCCACATTTGGCTTTGCTTATCTGATAGCAAGCGACGATGTAATGTAAAGCAGAATAAACATCAAAATCTAAGAAAAAAATCAGAAGAAAAAAATAGTGGAAACAGCCACAAATAAATGTAGCCCTAGCGTACGGAGCAATAGGTTTAATTGCTGATAAAATACACTCAAACATAAAATGATGTCATAATACCTACGTGAAGCGTCTACGTGTTTCATGTAGATAATACAGAGATTAGCCACTGACATAGAGGTAACGATGCAGCGGATGAGTTGGCTCGTAGAGATTCTAGCTTAACAGCATATGGACCCGAGCCTATCATCCCTCTTCCCTTCAGGATGGTACGTACACACTTAAAGAATCAACTAGGAACGAACATGCCATTCTTTGGACGAACCATGAAGAGTGTAGACAGGCGAAGCTGGCCTTGCCATCCCCCAGTGCCAGGCTCGCTAAGACCTTGATACGGCTAAGTAAACCACGCTTGCGTTTGGTGACTGCAGCATTAACTGGTCATGGTTCTTTTAACAAACATCTATATGTCCTAGGTGTTACTTTGCAGAGCCTGCTTGGAGGCAGAAGAAACGGCTGCTCACGTCCTCATGGAGTGCACGGGAGTGGTGGACTACAGGGCTTAACACCTCGGTCAAGCGAGGGACCTTCCAGGGATAACCGGTAACGTAAAGGGCCTACTGGGTTTCCTGGAAGAGTTGGGTTGGCTCGAATGACACTGCATTCCCACCCACACGCAAAATAGGCGCATTAGACGTCGAGTTGCGGAAACCAACCCGTTTTGACAATTGACAATTGCCACTGACATGCAAAAATATGTGAATTTGCCAAAACAATATTAGGTAGGCATAATTTTTGATCATTCTGACGGCGGCGGCGGCGCGGCTCTGGCGCGGTGTTTTTACTTTCATGCCAGGCCTTCGTGTTTTGGACAGTTCAGAAAAATATAAAAAATTGATTCATAAATGCATTTTAATTTTTTATAGCAATTAATGCGCATTCAAATTGAAGCATTAAATATACTAGTCTTACCGGTTCGTAATTAATTGCTTTCACACAATCATGTGTGTCACGACACGAATGTAAACCAAACGGAAGTTAATAAGCATTTCACATTATCTAACGAATGTTAACATTGGTGACACAATTACATAGCCGAAGGAATTAACAGTTTACATCACCAAGATGATGAATGCTAAGTCTTCATCTTCTTGTCGAGTCGACTCAGCGACTTATACTACTAGTATTCCAACAAACACAGCACTATCTTTGTCATTGTACACGTACATTGTACAAGTCCTCGCGTGTACAGCTGTTAAGACGCATCTCAAAAGCTCATCTTCATAATAACATTTTTAAATAAAAGACAGGCTACACTCGCTACCTACTCTAAGCAAAGGTCAAGAAGATTGCAGGACTTTTCACTTCATCGGTTCTTTTACTGATAGGAGAATAGATTATGTTTCTGTCAGCAGGAAAATAGGAGCACAACACTCTCGAGATTTTTTTAAAGCCACTGAAATTATTCGGTTCAGCTACGTTACACGACAAAACTGCCTGCGGAAACTGCTGTTGGTACATACGTTTGATTTAACGGTAGCTAATATTTATGTCCATACAAAGGGGTGCAAAGCGTGTGTCATTTACTCGCGATATTTTTCCTTTAAAGTATGTAAGAGTGTGGGATTTATTATTTTAATATAGATTATTAATATAATAAAAAACATTGATATTTATTGCAAAAACACGGTAATGAAATAAAATACTTTTAGCACAGATTTTAGACGTGATATAGATCTTTATTAAGTTTTCCTATTTATGTAAAATTGCAAAACCTATTTATGTAAAATTGATTCACTCTTGGAAAAGGAAATTGTTTATTTTATGAGTAAAAAACTGGTCAAGCACGTGTCGGGCCACGCAAAGTGTAGGGTTCCGTAGTTGTCCAATTTTACTCAGGTTACACTTGTACATTCATGAAAATATTTATCTATGATATTACCAAATTTCTTACTTGTAAAAGTCAAGTACCTATACATTTTATAAATTGGTCTATTATTATTAATACAATTATTCATACATACTACTACCGTGAATTTTTTCGTTTTCCAAATACATACAACGGTTTTGCTTACACTTGACTCTAACAAAAATAAGCACTTCAAAACGAAATATTTCTGAAACGTACACTAGCAGCGAAAAATGGCTTTAGCAAACCCCCATTATTTTTCAAAAGCCTATCCAACGATACCTCACGCTATAAGGAATATCGTGAATTAAAAAAACAACCCTCACTTCATGTGTACCAGAGGAACCCTACAAAATTTTTTTTAAAGATTTTATTCTTCAGCTTTGTCGGTATGATTAATATGTATATCCATACCAAATTACAGCCTTCTAGTACTAAGAGTGAGCTAAGCCGCCGACACTACGGAACCCTTTTTTACTACGGAACCCTAAAAACTACCTACATTTCATCCACTAGTAAATCCTAAACATACAGTTCGCGTTAGTGGCGATATGAATACAAATTAAAATTCTCTTTTAATGAATTAATTCATTTAGCATGGCCCGCGTGACAAAGCATAAATTATGTGTTCATTTATGCCCGACGACGACGTTGAAAGTTGCTACTTGCACTGTCACTTAGCTTAATTTTAATTTTATTAATTCTTTGAGATATGAGACTTTTAGAAAAGTTAATATATCAGTAAAATAACACGAAACCTCGCATTTAAATATAAAATATCTTCTGGAAATAATATTGTCGGAGAACAAAAAATGAAACTGAGGAAAATGTCAACAATAATCTACACGTAACAAAGGAAAGTATGTCAACTCTCAAAGTTTCCCTAATATAGTTATATATATATTCTTTATTGCATTAACTACACAGTACATAAATAAATAAATAAATATGTGGGGACATCTTCAAACACGGCCATCTGATCCCAAACTAAGCAGAGCTTGTACTATGGGTACCAGACAGCTGATATACATTACTTAAATAGACAAATACATACTTATATAGATAAACAACAACCAGACACTAGGCAAACACAAGTGCTCATCACACGAATGTTTGCCCTGGGTGGGATTCAAACCCGCGACCCTGTGCTTCGAAGGCAGGCGTACTACCAACTAGGCTACGGGGCCGTCCGTACAAAAAATAAAAATATAAAGCAAAGTCGAGCTAGTTATTTCGAGAGGAAAAACAGTGCAGTTCTATTCACGTGAACAAACAAGTTTGAGGAATAAAAAAAGCGGCCAAGTGCGAGTCGGACTCGCCCATGAAGGGTTTCGTAGCAGCAAGTAACATAAAAGTTCTTGTAGTTCGTTGTAACTTTGATCGATGTTTTAATAATAGTGTATTTTTTTTACTGAGTTTATGATAAGTAAACATGATAATTAGGTACCTAAATGTGGATTTATGTATTAAAAAAAAACTACTTACTGGATCTCGTTCAAACCAATTTTCGTTGGAAGTTCCCATGGTAATGTACATCATATATTTTTTTTAGTTTTATCATTCTCTTATTTTAGAAGTTACAGGGGGGACACACACATTTTACCACTTTGGAAGTGTCTCTCGCGCAAACTATTCAGTTTAGAAAAAAATGGTATTAGAAACCTCAATATCATTTTTGAAGACCTATCCATAGACACCACCCCACACGTATGGGTTTGATGAAAAAAAAAATTTTGAGTTTCAGTTCTATGTATGGGGAACCCCCAAAATTTATTGTTTTTTTTCTATTTTTGTATGAAAATCTTAATGCGGTTCACAGAATACATCTACTTGCCAAGTTTCAACAGTATAGTTCTTATAGTTTCCGAAAAAAGTGGCTGTGACATACGGACGGACAGACAGACAGACAGACATGACGAATCCATAAGGGTTCCGTTTTTTGCCATTTGGCTTTGGAACCCTAAAAATGAGAGTAATATTTTGGCAGGCGACAAAATGCCGAAGACAGTTTCGGCCGGCCGTAGACGGTATGGCGTCGGAGTGCACACGAGTGGGCGGGAGAGGTGACTGCCAAATTGCCACATCCGCTGCTCTGCTCATACCGGAGGCCACTGTACTCCCGAGGGTCAAATCAAAATGTTCTGTTGCTAACAAGATCGCAACATTGGCCATCGATCAAATTTCTTCATCAATCGATTTGTCTAAAGTAGATCTGCTTAACTAGCTGGGCCCCGATTCACGAAGCAACAAGTTACTAGTAACAAGTTACAATTTGATATACATTGCGTAGCCAATTCGCCTAAACTGTAAACCCTTATCGTTTTCTCTAATCATCTACGCAATGTACGTCGAATTGTACTTGTCATTTGTAACTTGTAGCTTCGTGAAACGGCCTCCAGGAATCGCATTAGAGAGATTTTCAGGACTAGACCAAACATCCTTCTATAAGTATATAATGTGACGTATAGAATGTGATGACGTAAATATCTATAGGTATATACCAGAGGTAGCCAACCGGTCGATCGTGGCGAGGCAATAAATATAAATATTTGTGTACTGAACTATGCTGTTTCATTTAAGATTTCAAGAAGTATGTAATTGGTTGATCATACAAGGTGTCGTCGTCAGTGAACAGTAGATCTTGGGTCTAACCAAGTTGGCCACCCCTGGTATATACAATACTGTGGCTCTATGCTGACAAGCTAACATCACAAATTTTAAGATTCACCTATTTGTCTGTTCGGTAGAACTTTGTGAATCTGAATCAGAAAGTCATATGTCTACTGTTTTATTGTACATATTACTCAATAAATTTATTCTTATTCTACTTCTCAATATCATTTAAAATAATTTGTAGTAGTAAGTTATCTATTTTATCAAATATACGAAAATATAATTTATATTGAAAGGTACAGTAAGGATGTGTAGTGTAGGGAGTGGCAGAGGTGTCGGATATCAAATTGGCTCTTCCGACCTACTCTGCTTCGGGAGCACTCCCGCAATCAAACACTTCAAAACGTTGAGGACCAATATATGAATACGGTTCGCGATCGCGGATGTCTCTCTTGTTTGTCGACCTTACAACCCACACGGTGAAGAAAAAGACTAGTTTACTCGTGTACAATAAACAAGATTTTTCTTTAAATGTAGCCGTTGTCGTGTCCCACTGCTGGGCAAAGGCCTCCCCTCGCTTTCGTCAACTGTCTCGATCTTGAGCCTCCAAATGCCAAGCCTTGTGGAAACTGTCAATGTCGTCTCGCCATCGTCTCCGATAGAGCAAGATAATTTACTTTAAAAAAATCTGATGGTCTGAATAGATTGTGATATTTAATAAATTTATAAAGAGAAGAAGCCCTAGATCAACAAAACAAAATAATCAGGTCAATCTAAAAAATAAGATCTGTAACAACGATCCTGTTCTAAAAATTCATAGAACAGTACGAAACAGAAGATATAAATTACTCAATCAACGCAATTTAACTCGAGCTATTCGAAACGCGAAGTTATTAAATTCGCAGTATAAAAACCTAGAATCGTCTCAGACGAGAACACGATAAACGCGAGACCTGATAGAAAAAAAAAAAACGTAATCTGTAACAGTTTAAAAAAAACACGTAACTGGTGATAGTTTCAAACGGTTACGATTGCTGTTGAAATTAATAGTTTGCTTGCGGTACCGGCACGCGACGTATGGTCTCTGTAAAGCTGCTTTTGTTTAGGATCATGAAACCAACGCTTCTTCTTCGCTTAGACGACACCTCCCGGGTTCTATAAAAATTCCGGATTGGACAAGACCTATCCTATCTGCTCCGATGCGCGCTGGTGATTTTCTGCTTAAACTAGCTTCTATACTGCAATTACTGCAAAGACATATTAACATAACAGACCCACATAAGACATATAACTCGTACTTCGGCACCGATAATCACCGGTGAATCGAGGCGGCAACCATATTTCTACTTGAACAAGACCTACGAGTTTCGCCAAAATTCTGGAAAACCCTTCCTTTAAAATAATATAACATCGTTTTGGTTCAGATAACGCAATTCGAAAACGGCCTGCAAGGACACACAGTGTTCTTAAACGGGCATAACACTGTCACGTCGGTAAATGTACAGAGATCCCAATCCAACTAGCCAGCTGCCCAACGAATAAGATGAAGTAATAAGCAGTAATCGGCTGATTCCAAGAACAGGAAACGCTGCGAAATGACAGGGTTCATGACTTGGCGGCCGATCTATATAAATTCACCAGGCCATTTACTGCAATTTATGCAGACGATGAAGACGTTTGCGCAAATATGTAGTGTCTTACATTCAGGATATTCGGCATTGTGCGTAGCTGTCTACAGAATAACATGGAATCTGCATTCAATCGACTGAATAGGCCTAATCCAAATTTAAGGTAGGCTCATAGGTAACAAATGGGGAAAGGTCGAGATCGTAGTGGTTTAAATGCAATAGGAGAGGCCTACGACGTCCAGCAGAGGACTGATACTGGCTGATGATGATGATAACGAATGAATTGATTACCAAAGAAACAAATTGCAGACAAAGAAGCAAGTGAAAAATAGATAACATTCGTCATTGTTGCTCGACGTAATCGCGGGCTTGTGTTTCTAACTCAAGTAGGTATATAGGTACGGTACTTAAAACATCCGATAAAGTTTTGAAACAGTCTTTAATCATATAGACTCAAATATAAAATTGAGAGAGACCCACAGCGATGGCTTGACGGATGTTTCACGACAACAGTTACCCGATCGAATTGTTGCTGGTGCTAATTTTATTCAAGACGATTTTCTCCGTGCGCACGCGCCATCGCTCTGATACGTCACCAAGTAGAGCGGTCCGTCGCGATTGATTGCCTCAAAGAGATGGACACGCGAGAGGTATGCGCGAAACGATCTAGGGGATGTCAATTTTGTAATATGCTATTAAGCATCATAAATTCATTAAATAGCCACGATACTTATCAATACGAGTATAAAAATAAAACTACATGATCGTATCGAAAGAAAAAAGATTAATTTTGCTGATTACTAATTTATTTGACAAGTGGTGGGTGCCCACCGTCTCAAGCAATATTTTGTACTATAGGGCCGAATATGCGAAAAATATGCACAAGCTCTAAAGAAACATAGACAAAAAGGGTCTTGACAGACGGATGAACATCGCAGTGATTTTGTAAAAGTTCTTATCTTAATCATCATCATCATCATCGTGTGGGTTATAAGGTCGACAACCGACCTCAGACCCTGGTGTCAGTGTATCTTAATTTTGAGGTACGAATCCCTAAAAACGACAGGGTATGGTAATCGAATAGATATTGTCAAGGCGTTATTGGCAAAATAGTGTACCTCCATGCCCTTCATGTGAGTTGGTTATCAAACCGAGAGATAAACAAACCTCTTATGTATTTAAGGAAGTTATCAAGTCGTTATCTTTCAGTTTTGTTTCTGAACAAGTGCAGACATGGCCGAGTGGGGTATCGCAGGGAAGACGTTTCTGATCACAGGAGGGGCGTCGGGATTGGGAGCTTTGTATGCTGAAGCGTTTCTCAATGAAGGAGCCAAGGTCAGACCCGAAATCCACCTTTACATCAAAGAATATGATACTCCCTTGGCGTTTTTATTTTAAAGTAATGGTATCGACTGACTCCATTTAAAATTAAAATTAAAAACATAAAAAAAAACTCCTTGCAGCCCCTTTTCTTTTTATATTTATTTGTTTAACGTGCCACTATTACCAGCCAGGCCAGTGCAAAACAACCTAAAAAAACATTGTAGGTTGTATCTTTTTCTTCTTTGCGTGGGTGGGTTTTATTGTAAGGTCGACAACCGACTTCACAAATCTACTTTTGTTTGTAAGTTGTATCTTAGTGAAACGAGGTGGGGTGCAATAATGAATAAGAATTCGGAAATTGAATCAGCTTAAAAACATTCCAAAAACAGTTTTGTTTCTTAATAATTAAAATATTTAAATATTACCAAAGATTCTAAAATATTGACCGCCAGCATTACTATATAAGGTATATCTCATGGTGGGCCTGAGTACTTAGGTCTATTTAGTTATTTATTAATTTATTTATTTATTATTTATTTATTTAAGGATGGATGCATATTTATCCCGGGGTGGGGTGTATAATGTATTTTTTTAATAGCTCAAAAACATTCGAAACAGTTTCGTTTCTTAATAATTCAAATATTTATATTAATAAATAAGGTATAAGACTATAGGTATTTACTCATACCTAACACTTAGATAAATTTACAGGTTGTATAATTTTTAATAAGTACTAGAAATTAATTTTATTTGTTATTTGAATGTTATGTGTTTGAACTGTTGATGTGCCTAATAAATTAATTAATTACGGATAGAATGTGGCCATAGTCGACATTGCCGAAGGTGTCGGAAAGGCGACAGCTGCTCGTCTCAACAGTAGTTTTCCCGGACAAGTGGCGTTTTTCAAGTGCGATGTCAGTAACGAGGAACAAATTGCTGCTACGTTTGACCAGGTGGTGGCCAAGTTTCACCAGCTGGACGTGCTCATCAACAATGCTGGCATCATGATCGACTCTCCAGCTGTCTGGAGAAAAGCTTGTGATGTTAACTGGGTATGTAATGAGAACACTAGACAATATGAAAATACACTCCAAGCTTCTATTAGTCCCCATAAGGGAAGAAATGTTTTTAAAAAAACCCCTTCTTTAAGTATCGGATACCAATTAGAATTTCTTTATTAGATCTTACTTCGAATAAAGACACTTTTAACTTTATCGTATCTTCATCTTTACCGGTTATTACTGTTGCAATATCAATGGGGGAATGGCTCTTCAGCTCTTTAATAAATAAAAATAATAGTTCTAATTAAGACGATAGATGGCGCCAGGTTTACTTCGTGGATTCTTTTTTTTTATCTTTTTATGGCCCTGGGTGACTCGTCGTATTTCTTCAGATCCAAGAATCGTCAACGCCATCTATCGAAGATTTATGAACTAGTTTTTTTTTAATTGGCTGTCGGAAAATCCCCCATTTACCGTCCCAAGTGCAGTGCAATGCAATGTCATTCGAATTAGATATTATGTAGAGGTGTACATTCTAATATCTGGCTAGTCATCAAGCCGTTTAGTCAGAGGTCCACTGCTTCAGTCAGAGGTCCACTGCTTCAGTCAGAGGTCCACTGCTTCAGTCAGAGGTCAAGCTACTCCTCAATATCAGTACAGCAAATACATTTACGTAATCCTTATGCTCAGGATAAGCAATTTGAAGTGACAGTGGGCATCGATAACCGATGGGGAAGAAAGGTTCCCGAATGGCGGTCACGGGCCAGTAGGCGTAGTGTAGGACAGCCAAGGTGGACAGATGACTTGGTGAAGTTGCTGGGCGCCGCCGGTGGATGTAAATAGCGCAGGACCGTTCACGTTGGAAACGTATGTTCAGCAGTGGACGTCTTCCGGCTGACACGATGATGATGATGAATCCTTATGCTTTTCTTGTGACTTACATGCTTAAAAATCAAAATTGTTTTTCAGCAAGGACTGGTGTCCTTTACCATGAAAGCCACTAAACACATGGGGAAAGACGAAGGTGGAGCGGGTGGCACAATCATCAATATTTCGTCTATAGCTGGAATTGCTGCGGTGAGAGCCATCCCTATATACTCTGGGTCCAAGGCTGCCGTTTTGCACTTCAGCATGTCTCTATCCGTAAGTATTTCTACTTTGTAAAACTTATCCTAAGTAATTAAGAGATTCAAATTATGATAAAACAGTGCCGAAATAACTGAACACCAAAATAGAAATAGATAAACCTCAGAGAAACAAAAGACGAACGCTTCTTCGACGCGCGTCAGAAATCTTTGAGATAAACCGAATATAGAAAAGTGAATAAAGCCATGTCAGTGGCTCTATAACACTGACACTAGGGTTTGTAAAGTCGGTTACTTACAACCCATCCGTCCGATGAAAGCCACATTTAAAAAAAAAAAGATAAAGAATACGAGTAGCCCTTTTTTGGCCTTTGCCAAGCTACAAACATTGCGATTTCTTTGAATTATTTTATCATTATAGTCATAAAAGTTCATCCACACCACAACCAGACTACGCCGGGGTTTGTGAGGTCGGTTATTGACCCACAAACCCGCACGATGAAGAAGAAGAAAGCTCATAAATCTACATACGGTGCTCATGTTATGGTGATACGGCTTTATACACAAACACAACCATTGCAAGATTGATTGACAATTTATCTAATTATATATCGGCAGGATGGTAATTTCTTCGAAATGACGGGTATACGCGTCATGACTATATGCCTGGGAACCACTGACACAACCTTGTTACACGACCTCAAGGCACGCGCTTACAACGAAAGAGTGGGACAAGAATTTGCAGACGAATATGAAGAAGTTAAGAAGAATCTACCACCCCAAAAGTAAGTAACTCCAAAAGTATTTGAAGTATTAATTTTACCGGCAATGGAAAGGTAAAAGTACTAAAGCGCCAAATTGGCGAAAATGAGTTATATATACAGTTCGATTGCATTTTTTTTGCGTCTTTTTTCGCGTGTACTTTTTTCGCGTTTTAGCTATCCAAAATTTTGGGTTTGATCGATAGGCCGATGACTAAAGCGACGCCTACATATTATATATATGCCGGCTTGGGTATAACGTGTATTCATGCAGTAAAAAGTATGTAGCGTTCTTCAGTTTCCTACTAATGCACAACATCAAAGATACGAACAACTGTATACGAAAGGAAATAAATGTACGCAGCAGTTTCTTGCCGCACCTTTTTTAATTCTGCGGCAAGAAACCTAAATCTCACACTTTTTGCAAAGAAGGACAAACAAAAATACTTTAGTATTTACAATTATAGTCGCGCAGTGGACTCTTCAAGACGGGAACCGACGACGCCGCCGAGCCAGGCCCCGAAAAAGATGGCGAGACGACTATACGTCTATCGACTAGATTTTGGTGGGAGCTTGCCCAGAACCGGGAGGAATAATGGCGGAATGATGGGGAGGCTAGGGCACTGCCTCCCGTCCAGGAGACACGGGTTCGATCCCCACCACGTACCAATCTGTTTTCGCATTTCGAATTCATATGTACTTACGTTAATTCGATACTCTTACGGTGAAAGAAAACATCGTGACGAAACCGGCACACTTCTGCGAAGAAATTCAAAGGTTGTGCGTGAAGTCGACCAACCCGCACTGGGCCAGCGTGGTCGACTATGGCCTAATTGCCCTAATTCAGGGTAGGCTCGAGCCCCTCGGTGGGGATAAGAACTGTTGATGTGATGGGGAGGCCTTTGCCTAGCAGCGGGACATTACAGACTGATAATAATAATTTAATATGATAATGACGAATAATTTATCCATCCATATTATGTTTCCAGGCCCGAGTCGGCTGCCGTGGCGTGCGTCAAGTTATTCAAGGAAGGAGCCCCAGGTTCGGTGTGGATGCCAGTTCACAACAAACCCGTGAGGGACATCACGCCGGAAATAAAGAAGCACCTCGACGCTATGATGAACTTGATTTATGATCTAGACTAGTATATCAAGAAATCAGCCTATTACGGTCCACTGCTAAACATAGGCCTCCCCAAGGGCACGCCAAAGTGCACCACCAGCTACCTTCCTCAGATCTCCTCTAGCGGTCTCCAATCGAGAACCTGTCTAAACCTAGAATAGCTTGTTACAAATAAGAATTAGTAGCAAGTCGTCCCGTAGTAGCAAAATCTGCTGACGCAAAGTCTCTTGAAACTGTTCCTTTCCTATAAGCATCATGTCCCATTCGCCGAAGATCTTAGAAGTCCAAGAACTTTTAGGTTAAAACAACAGAACTAACTCAATTTTATTAGTTTTAGTCAGCTTCGGCTAGAATCGCAAGAATTGTTTAATTATTTAGATCGTTTGGTTACATTACGTATAAATATTTAAAACATGATAAGCTAAATTCAAATAAAATTAATCACGATTAGAAAAAATATTGTCATGCACATAATCGAACGAAAATCACGCATACTACGAGAATGTGATACATTAATGTGCTGTCGACTGTACGCCCTAATATATTGTGATTGTGAGTGTCTAATACAGTTTTGGAGATAAAAAATAAACTGATAATCTATCAAAGATAAAGTGATAAACTATCTTTCTTTTTTAATACCTAGATCTACATATATATTTTAATTTTTCTTTTTTTTTTGTTAGTAGTGTTTTTAATTTTCAAAATTAAATTAATATACGAGAAAACTTATATACAAGTTAGCATGTCCATAGTCAATATACAAATAAATACTTAAAAATAATTACATGTCAAAAATAAAATAACAAAATAAATATCTAATTAAAGATTGTCAAAAAGGCCGCCCCGAACCGCACCCGGTGGGAATGTTCCCATTACACTGGCAGCATTTCCTCGCTGAATGGCCAGCGAAATGTGCTGCCTTTAATTAATAAATTATAATGCACATAGACCGCATATTAGTACGAGCATAATATGCACATTATGCAATTCTAAAGGAATATTATTTTTATCGAAAATAATCTGCAAGAACGGTAATCAAACACGGGACATTTCCATCACAGATGGTAGTGACAACTAGCAACTAGACGACTAGACCATCAAAGCAGCAAAAGTCGAATAGACTGAGGTTCGTACAGACCTTCCAACTCTGTGAAATGAACGGCGGCGCTAGTAGTAATACAAAATCGCATTGAAATGCGACAACCAATCACAACTTTAGTAATTACTCTGAGTCACAACACAACTCTTCTGAAAGTTGACACTTCCATACTATAGTTCCAATTTTGGCCATTTCAAAGAGTCTGTCAAATTCAAAAGATGGTCTAAAAAAAGACTTAAATCAATTATACTGGTATTTTTGTATACTACAAATAATTAGCTCGGAGTATCATAATATCATTGTTAAACAAAAAATAAATAAAGAGTCAGTTTACTTATTAATGCTATTAGCGACTCGTGCGCATGTCTAGGGGCTTCCGTTTTAGCGCGGGAGGATACCGCATAATCACACCCGACATAGATGCTAGAGGCCTGTTTGAACTCTGTTATTGTAAGTGCAAGTCATAGTACAAAACACGTATACACGAAGTTTTTTGAATGGGCATGGCGCCAGCATAGAACGAACGTTTATTTGCTGGATACTGGTGGTTTTTGGGGTATAAACGCTTTGATATGCGGTTAAAACCGACAATGGATAGTAAAGTATGGATGTTTGCTAAATCTTTAATGATATGCTGGTGCAGTCCTATGAAAACTAAACAAAAAGTGAGTGTGCTGTGACAACATAATTGACAATACTGGTTTCTGTTTAGCGAATCACTGCCATGCTATATCTATAATATTTATTGAAATGGATAATACTTTATTCATTATGAAATTCAAATTAAGCCCGTCACAGACGGAGCTATAATATATATTATAGCACGAAGCAGCCAGCTCTCTCATCACCATTCACTTTGTGTGCAAAGCCGGTCAAGCAGAATGGCCAGTCACTGATTGATTCGCCATTTTGACCCCCGCTTTGCGTGAAAGTGAATGGCGACGAGAGCTGGCTGCCTCGTGCTATAATATATATTATAGCTGCCGTGTGTGATTCCCTTTAATGCCATCCAAACAAATTATGCATCAGGTTATCATTATCTGGCTGAAATGTATTGTAACTGCGTCAACGTCATTAATTAATTAATTAAAAAGCATACAAATATAATTTGAGTTTAAAAATACGAAAATGCCACTTAAACTCCAATGTATATTTTTTATGCACTTTAGTTCCGATTTCTAAAACACGAAAATGCCACTTAAGCTCTTCATAAAATTTATAATTTTAATGTATTTAAGCTTTTTTTTACTAATGCACTACTTATGTAAAAAGCAATTAATATTTTACTGACATAAATAATTGCGAAAGTCTAATAAACAGCTTCGCACAATGTACACTTACATTGTTTTAAGTTTATTTGAGTTTAAGGTAATTTAAGCTGCTATAGGAAAGTATAATAAAGAATTCAGCCACTTAGTTTTGGCTGAAACTGGCAACTGACAATCTCAGGTATGAACTAACTCAGCCACAATGGGCTTTATAAAGAGACACTTTCTTTATTAATTTTTCTTTAATCTCTGGTCAGGACTAAGACACAGAGTAGACTTCTCAGTGTCTTGGTGCAACTTCCTTTCTTTTTCACCTCTATTTAGGAAGTGCTCCAACAGTGGGCTCTTTTTGAACTCTATCTGTCTCTAGTTAGGACATGGTAAAAAACAATGGGCAATCGAGAAGTGACAAAGAAACAGAGTAGGTTTTTTTTTTGCCTTTCAGGTGGAAACCGCTCCCGCCGCCGGCGGTCACACGGATCTAATCGTACGATTAATTCAGTAAGGCCCGGTAGGGGTCATTCTTCTCCGACGCATTTTTCGCCTTGGCAAGGTACTGGGCCGAGGTCCGTGCCTGTCTGAGGGCGCCTCCAGATACGTTGTCATAGATATCTAAGGGGTATGAGCCTTCTGCTCACTCTGGTAAGGCGATTAGCCTGTTCAAAAATAAAAAACAGTAGTCTTTTTACTTTAGACTCATCTCTGATCTGTTAGTGGCAGATATTTTTAACAGTAACTTTTGCCATTTCTTGGTACTCTTTATTATATCTTAGAAAAACCTTTTTGCTGAAAGACAAGTTGGTTGAATTGACATAAAAGCAGAAACCCTTGACAGCCGAAACATAATTCAGTTGGATAATATACAAACAGTGTTCAGTTTAGAATTCTGCGGCAAGCTTATAATGCTTTATTGTAAGTATAAAATTAACTGTAATAGCCGTTTTATTTGTATTATAATTTATCTTATCAGCATTTTAACGGTTCATGAATTTAGCAATGTATAACAAAAACAAGCAATTAATTTTTAACACTTATCTATATTTTAAAAATAATTCATAAAATATGGTGAACAGTCCGATCCCCTATTATGATAAGTTCTGACAAGCCAAGCAATTTTTAGTGCACACTTGGGACACAAGATACAATGTTATTTACATTACTAGATCATGTAACCTAATAACTAAATTATCGGAGCATTATTTTTAAATTACAATTAGCACAAGTTTTTATGATACCTACATTTAATAGTGATTATCATTGCACCCAATTTAAAACAACCAAAAGAATAGCAAAATCAATGTTTATAAATACATCTCCATGTGTGGGCTAATAAAGGAAAGTAATTTAGACAACAGCTGTCTTGTAAATCTAAAAACTTGAAGAAATAGTGATGCGATGTATTTCTGGACAATAAAACACCACCTTGAGTTATTGCCAGTAAACAAACTCATTCCAATAAGCCCAAAATATTGAATGGGGATAAGGATATCCTGTTTGATTCATTTCAATTGAAACAGCAGATAAATGAGGGCATTGTAGGTATAAGTGTCTCGAAGCCGACACGGCCGTCGTTCGCTGCTGACTGAGTCAATAACATCATTAGAAGGCGTGGTGACGATATTACCAGTGATAAACCTACTCATCATAACGCCCTTTTTATATGCGACCACATTCACTTGCTTACTACAATAACATAATAAGATAAAAACTAATTTTATGAAAGCCGGAACAGTACGGCATTGTACATGAGCTCTTAAGGAATAACATAATAGCTAAGGATTGGTAAAGCCGCAAAGTCCTGGAATATTGATAGATGTAGTACTCACCCGCACCACCCAAGGAAGTCGCCAATTACTCGGCGATACGTGCACAGAAACTCCTATTTGTCGCTAGGACCACTGGCAAACAAATTCACTACAAAATGTCCGAAACACTTCGTAAGAAAGTAAATAAATGTAGGAGATATACAGCAATTTTCCACTACGACAGACGTTCCGTGCCACAAAACGAAAATGGCAGCGTTGAAAACTTGTATAATCCGACTACGTTGTAGAGAGCAGAGCTTGTTCACCTCCACATTCCTTTCACTATGCAAAATATGGGAGGAGAAGGGAAACGCGAAAGGAGGGGAGTGATGCACCTACTTTGGTTGGTTTATAAATAGTTCCAAAAATATTCAGTAGAGGGTTAAATGCATCTTGCGTTTTGTTACGCCAGCTTTATGCACTCGCAAACTATTATTTTGTGTCCATATTCTTACCAGTACACAGAAACCAATAAAAATCTGTATTTAATTGACGATTCTTATTATTTCGTGGATTATTTCAGTAATCAATCGTTTAAATTTTGCTAGTACCTAAATTATTTCACCAACCAACCTACATCTTTTTATTCTTCTGTGGATGTCATTATAGGCCCCGTAGACGGTCAAACGGTTTGATTCAAACACGTAAAGTTTGGTTTGACTCAAACCATTTTGATCGTTTACAAAGGTGGTTTGAACGGTTTGTCAAACATTTACGTGTTTGAAGCATGTTTGATGCAATTTCATATTTTTCGTTTGATGCAATTTCATATTTAGCATCATCGTATTGGGAGCAATCCTGTAATGATGACGTCTTTTGTAATTATTAATTTTAAATAAATAAATAAATTTTGTTGTGTTTAACGCGTCAGAAGTGTTATTACGACAGCGTACAGAATCAAACTGCGCAGAGCCGTTTGACAAACCGTTCAAACCGACCTCAAACGGTTTGATCAAACACGTAAGGTTTGAGTCAAGCCGTTTGACCGTCTCCGGGGCCCTTTAAATTCCACCCACTGCCACGCATGTCATTTAGAAATTGTTTGTCAAAAGCGTCAAAAGGGTGTTTTGTTTTCGCGGCAGAGCGAATTTATTTGAAGTTTTTATAAAATTTATATTTGTACTTAACATTAAATAGCATTACAATGAGTGGCATAATAACAGTAATCGCACCCGTGAATATAGCCGTAATAAAGTATTGGGGCAAACGCAACGAAGAACTTATATTACCGTTAAACGATTCCGTTAGTGCTACTTTAGATACAAGTGTAATGTGTGCTAAAACTTCGATATGTGCTAGCCCTGATTTCACTGAAAACCAGATATGGTTGAATGGGCAAGAGGAATCCTTCGGCAACCAACGACTACAAAACTGTTTGAAGGAGATCAAAGCGAGAGCAGCTGCAGAGAAAAGTGTCGACGACGTTTTTCTTACATGGAAAGTACATATTTGTTCAGAGAATAATTTCCCAACGGCTGCCGGCCTCGCTTCTTCTGCCGCCGGTTATGCTTGTTTAGTTAGTGCCCTGGCGAAATTGTACAAAGTGAAATCTGATGTAAGTTCAGTGGCAAGGCTAGGCTCAGGCAGCGCTTGCAGAAGTGTCTACGGCGGATTTGTAAGATGGCATGCAGGTACTAAACCAGATGGATCAGATTCATTCGCCAGCCAGGTAGCAGACTCCTCTCATTGGCCAGAGATGAGAGCTTTAATTCTTGTTGTTGGTGATATGAAGAAAAAAGTTAGTTCTACTAAAGGAATGAGAATTTCTGTAGAAACATCAGAGTTATTGCACTATAGAATTCAACATTGTGTGCCTAAAAGAACTGAGGAAATATGTAAGGCAATCAAAGAAAGAAATTTTCCAAAATTTGCTGAAATCACTATGAAAGATAGCAACCAATTTCATGCAATATGCTTGGACTCCTATCCTCCATTTTGTTACACAACTGAAGTATCTTATAAAATTATACAGATGATTCATAGCTACAATGAAGCCTGCGGGGAAGTAAAAGTTGCATATACATTTGATGCAGGTCCAAACGCATGTTTGTACCTTCTCGAAAAAGAAGTCCCCAGGGTTATCTCCCTTATAAATCATGTTTTCCCTTCTTCCACATCAGAAAAGTTCATAACTGGGCTAAGCACAGATGCTGAACAGCTGAATATAGAGATTTTAAATAAATTGACTCTCCTAAAACAAGCAAAAGATTTGATTAAATATGTAATTCATACTAAAGTTGGAGAAGGTCCTTCTGAAGTGACCGATGGGTCTCATCTGCTTAACATATTGGGATTCCCTATCAAAGCTAATGTTTAAGAGTTAGATGTAAGCATACTTTCAGAACTTTGTTTCTTATATTTCTTAAATGTTTTTATGGTAAAGGAAATAAATTATTTACAAAAATAACTTACTTTATTAACATAATAAAGGATAATATTATACAAAAAGATCAATCTTCAAGATTGTACTCCACAGAACACATTCAATTTCACAAGGAGATCATAATGAAAACACTACATTATCTTACAACAATTCCATTTATTTTTATCCTCATTTTATTCAGCACAAAAATAAATGAAACTTATCCTCTTAGACTTCTTATCGGGCAGAGACTGACACCTGCCATACACGGATGATGTTGTCGGAGTATCCAGCGAAGAGGGTCTGACCGTCTGTGGACCAGGCCAAAGACAGGCACTGAGGAGGATCGGTTTTTGAGTTTTGCTGTTGGTTGACAATTTCAGGTCTAAGCTCTTCAACCATCTCCTTGCTTTCAAGATCCTGTTGAAGAATATATAACACACTAATATTATAAATGTTAAAATATGTTTGGATATTTGTCTGCCTTCAACGGATTTAAATGTAATTTGGAATGGAGATAGTTTGTAACCTAGATTAATACATAGGATACTTATTCTTGTTCCCACGGGAAAACCTTACCCACGAGCATAGCCGCAGGTGGACCACTAGTAATATAAGTCTGTTGGGACTGGATATAAAGTTTTTAACAATTTTTGAAGACAATATTGTAGGTTTCTAAACAGGGGCTTTAAAAATACTTTTAGGTAAATGTATGTTTAGAAAATTTAATAATTACGAAAACAATACTAACCCAGATCTTGATGGAAGGTCCAAAGGCAGCACACAGCCAATATCTGTTGGGTGAGAAGCAGAGGGCTGTGATGATATCATTGTGATCCAGGGTGTGCAGATGCTTGCCATCATTCAGGTCCCACAGCATAGCCTTCATGTCCTTGCCACCAGATGCACAGAGGGAACCATCAGGGGAAACAGTGACAGTGTTCAAGTATCCAGAGTGGCCAAGATGGTTGATCTTCAGCTTGCAGTTAGTCAAATGCCAGACCTAAACAAATAAATATGTTAATAAACAAATTATTTTCTTCAGTTTCTTTCCTACCAACTGGGATTGCTTTTGAAAATAAATAGTAAAATAACTAATTATGGAAATGTTAATGTATGTAATTTAATTACAAACCTTGACAGTACGGTCCCAACCAGCAGAAACTATGATAGGGTTGGCATGGTTGGGGGAGAATCGCACACAGGAAACCCAGTCAGAGTGGCCATCATCCTGGATTGTGTACTTGCACTCGGCTAGGGTGTTCCACAGCTTGATAGTCTTGTCTCGGGATCCAGAGACAATCTGACGGTTGTCCACGGAGAATGCCACTGAGAGGACATCCTGCCCAATACAAAAAAATATTAGTCAGCTATACATTAACAATTTTTTTTACAAAAAGAGCACCTTGTTATATTCAGCCCCATATCCGCTTGCCGATCAGGAATCACGTGGCAATGGTTTGTCTCATCATGTTAACAAAAACTATTCTCAAACTTAGGGAAGTGCTTGACATAGAAAAAATGGTAGTGCAGACATGCAAGGGTGCAATACAATAAGGGTATATAACCCTATAATATAATTAAATGGTTATTTCTAAAAACAAAATATAGACTACATATAACTATAACTACTGACTGACCATGTGTTTACTAATAATTACTTACACTTGAAATAGAAAAGCCCAGAAGCCCATGTATAGGAAATCTGAAGCCCTTATGCCTTAGGACTCTAGGACTGGTTTGGAGTCACTCAGGAGCTCTTCTGCCTCGCAAAGGCACTACACATTGGTCTTCCGCCTCGCATAGGCACGAGCACTAGGTATTACTCATTGAGACACTAAAAAATAATAAGTTCTGTCACACCTTGGTATGGTCTTCAAAACGCCTGGTAGTTTTCCCGGCGGCAAGGTCCCACAGACGCAGGGTCTTGTCCCAAGAGCCTGACAGAGCGTAGTTTCCGTCACTGGACAACACAACGTCAGAGATAAAGTGCGAGTGGCCGTAAAGACGCTTCTGAGGCACACCATAGTTTGTCTCGTCCCTAGTCAGCTTCCATACAATGAGGGTCTTGTCTGAAAAACAACGTGAGGAACGTGTTTAAAAATGATAAATTTAGCGAGCAGACTATTACGCATTTTTAAAATAAAAACGTCAGCCCCATATCCGCTTGCCGCTCAGGATTCGCGTGGCAAAGGTATGTCTCATCATTTGACACCTAATTTGTGAATAGTTAGTAAAATATTGGTGGCAATCGATGACATATCGTATATCCCACTAAATAAACTCATTTATTCCGACATTAGGTAGATAAATTCACAGATGAAAACAGATAGCTGTTATAGCTAACCTGAAAAAGGAATCTAATAACCTCACTTACCTCGGGAAGAAGACAAAATCATGTCAGGATACTTAGGGTTGGTGGCAATTTGAGTAACCCAGCCATTGTGGCCACAAAGAGTCCCTCTAAGCTTTAAAGTTTCAGTCATTTTGCACAAAATTATCCACGAGCGACCGTGCTCCAACTCTCAGCGGAATAAAAAGAGAGAATTTGTTTGACGTTTGGGCTCGCTCGACTGACAGCTCGATGAAGAGGAAACGGAAATAGAACAAATAGTGAAGTGGCGTGCATTGCATTGCATTATCGTATTAGTAACAGATTCATAATCATAACGTTATTATGGACTTATAAATAAACCGAAAACAATTATTTTTTCTTTGAAAATCCAGCACCTCGCCATTTTATCATTCAGTCAACCTAATATATCCATCGAGTTCTATGTATGTATAGTTTGTTTTTTATTTTCAATATAATGATAACGTTATTTAAGTGTTTACCTGTTATTTTCATTATCTAAGTGCTGCCATCTAAAATAATAATAATTAAACCCAATTTCATGTCTGCGTTGAGCTCACCATCGATTTTGATGGTTTTAACCATGTCAAAAAATTGTTAGGAATAGGTTTAAATTTGTTTATAAGTCTCAGAAAAAGTTTGATTGTATTTCAGAAGATATTTGAGTATCTTACTGAGGCTTCTAGATCGACGTCAACCTAGCAGCCTCACCAAGATAGACTGGCTCTATCATTATGATTTATATGTCAAAAAATAGTTAGTAAATGGTTTATCTCGTATACAAAGTTTCAACGAAATCGGTTCAGTAGGAGCCGAGATATTACACCCCCTTGGTGAGGCTTCCAGCTTGATGCTTGACGTGAAGACGATTCTCGTCCAACGGAGGTATGTCCAAGCAAAGTAAATAAACCAAAAAATTGTTAGGAATAGGTTTATCTTATTCCAGCATACTACGGGTACTTTGATCATGAAATTGATCAAAGTACCCGTAATCGCGTTCCGAATCACTGTCAGTCATACATTTTTTTGCTTTTCTGATCTCTGACAGCGCTGAAAGTCTGATTCGGAATGCGCCCTTGATCTAAGCAGTGCTGCCATCTAGCGAGATTTGTTCACTTCAAGCAGATGCGTTCAAGAAAAAGGGCCAAAATAAACCTAGCTGAAAAAAAAGTAAGCTACATTACGCGCCCACTACACTACTCGCGAAGTTGATCGAAGTATGCCGAGGACGAGAGTATAGAGAGGCACTTCGTGCAACTTCGCTTCGCTTTGGGCGGATTTTTTTCGTCCGAGTCACGAAGTTCGAGCACGAAGTGTCACACTACATTACTTGACTTCTTCAGTTTAATAAAAGTTTTTGTTAGCGCATGTCGTCTATGATGTCTGTCTCTTATTCTTAGAATTATTACAAAGGGGAATCTGTTATATGGGACGGTAAATATGCGGGACATAAAGATACATACATAAAGTACGCATTTTGCACTTCGATGCGGCCCGCCTCGGCATGCTATGGCCCGACAAAATATGCGCGTACCTTAAGACGTTAAATGTCTGTGATCAAAGCTTTAAAGTTTCAGTCATTTTTCACAAAATTATCCCTTCGCGCCAAACTTTTCAATGTTCGTCACGTTGTCGTCGTGTGTGCCTAGCTCCTTCTGGCTTGTAAAGGTACTATTCCGTGCATCGCGATCGGTCGTCGTCGGTCGCTCGCGACAATAGTCAGAATATGAAAATGTATGGCACTGCTTCCGAGGCCCGCGACAGACGCGCGCGACCGACGAATTTCGTGAGCCGCGCGCGGTCGTGTCTCGAAGTTAGTTAGTCGGTGTTGTTCGTCAGTTCCCTCTAGATGTGTGTCTACCGAAGTTAAAATCATGGTCGAGGTGCTAATTGACATTCTTGAAGAAAAAGAGGATGACGCGCTGCTATTGCTATATTATGAAAGTGGAGAACCAATCGACCCTATCTTTAAAAGCATCCTCCTCTTCTTCTTCAAGAATGTCAATTTTGACTTCGGTAAACACACGTCTAAAGAGAACTGATGAACAACATCGACTAACTTCGAGACATGGCCGCGCGCAACTCACGAAATTCGTTTGCCGCGCGCGTCTGTTGCGGGCCTCGGAAGCGGTGCCATACATTTTCATACTCTGACTATTGTCGCGAGCGACCGACAACAGTCGTATGGCTGGTTTACACGTATTAAGTTGTCAAGTGGTTAACTAAATTTTAAGCGACTTAATTTTAATGTAAGTGTTTACACGTCATTTTAGTAGTTAAGCTCTTTAGTTAGCCCAAGATGGACGATCAACAGCGAATTCAAATCTGTAATAAATGTAATAAATAAAAAAATAAAGTATAATAATATATTTATTTTTATATTATTATTTATTTTTATAATATTTTATTATTATTTCAAATAATTAATATTTAATATTAATAATATATTAATCAATAATATTGTTATATATATATCTATATAATAAAATTAAGTTAAAATTTAGTTAACTACTAAACAACTGAATACGTGTAAACCAGCTATTAATGCGTGTAAACAGCGAATTTAGTAGTAAGTTGCAAGTTAAAATTTAGTGTGCAAGTAAACAAGTAGATTAGAACTTTTTCTATTTTTTGGGTAAGTTGGTGGGCGTGGCCTGTCACTTGACACGTTTAGAAAGGCGCGATTTAGTTAATTTTAAGTTAAATGCGAAGTGCGCAGTTAAGTGCGAGTGTTTTATGTTTATTTTTTGGATATATTTTAATATATATTATTATATAGGTATAAAAACATTAATGATTAATTTATTATTAATATCAAATATTAATCATTAAAAATAATAATTATATAATATAAAAAATAAATAATAATATAATATTAATTATATATAATAAATAAATATTTTATTATACTTTATTATTTTATTTATTATATTTATTACAGATTTGAATTCGCTGTTGATCGTCCATCTTGGGCTAACTAAAGAGCTTAACTACTAAAATGACGTGTAAACACTTACTTAAAATTTAGTCGCTTAAAATTTTGTTAAAATTTTGTTGCTACTTGACAACTTAATACGTGTAAACCAGCCATTACTACTAAATTCGTTGTTTACACGCATTAAGTCGCTTAAAATTAAGTTAACCACTTGACAACTTAATACGTGTAAACTAGCCATAATACGTGTAAACCAGCCAGAAGGCCGCGCGCGGCCGTGATCGATCGCGAAGCACGGAATAGTACCTTAAGACTTGTAAGCTATATAAAACGGCTACTCTCTGCCTGTAGTTGTACAGTACTACTTCTCAAAATGTGCACACGCACGGCGGCGGCGGTGCGTGTGCTGGGCGTCTGCGTGTGTAGTCCGCTTTATTTTGGCTGTATGTTGAAAAGAACCTTTTTAATTGCATTCTCAAAGGAAATAAAATCAGACCTACGATGTCACAACAAAATTTAAAAGAAAAATCAAAAGTCGAAAATATCATTTTGACATATTTCAATAAATTGAATTCGTTTTTTAGTAAAATTACTATGCAAATATAATTTAAGAGATATCATTGATTGTGTAATAATATAAATATTTATTTTAAATGGAATTCATTGTCGATACGCCTCAAACAATGGCGAAAGCAAAAATAGTTCCTTCGGGATCATTAAAGGTAAATATATTTACTACCAACCTACTACTAAAGTAGCCAGCCAGCACATGCGCCTGGACTGGACACTCGCTTTACGAATACTGCCTCTACTACTAGGAGATAAAGGCGCTCCAGGGAGCGCCTCCTTAATTGGTGTCCAGCCAGCTACATGAGCTACCTACTGCTGCCTACCGCACCTAAGTCCCTAAGTACCGATAATTATTATATTATTATGTATTAAAAACACTTTGACTGAATGCCACACACAACCTATAAAAAAAAAATGCTACAGCTTTTTTGTGAACGCAACCATTGTTTAGCATCAGACGGATAATATCATGAACGTCCGCTAGAGGGACGGGTTCTTGAACGAAATTGACGTCACGCAAGTGTAGTTCCTACGCCATTTTGTAAAGTGTCTGCCGAAGTCAGTTTTCTGGTTATAGTGATAAATAGTTATTTCGCATGGTTTTGTGGACATTAAAAAGTTAGACTTTTCAACACCAAATTAACGTCTCGTACGTTAATCTCACAGACTCAAAGTATGGAGGACAAAGCTTCACTAAAGGAACTGGATCAATGGATAGAGCAGCTAAATGAATGCAAGCAATTGACAGAAAACCAAGTCAAAACGTTATGCGACAAGGTAACACAGCTTCTTTATATCTAGTTTACTACGTAGAAACGGTATTGTCATCGATTTAGAGGATGCTCCGTCTAGTTTTTTTAGCAATTGGTACTATAGTTGTATGATTCATATACCTACATAGTCTGTTAACGAACGCGTATAAGCGAGATGGTTGTACGGGTAGGAATCATTTGATAATCATTTGAGAACCTGATCGTAGTTGTAGGGCACACCCGTGCAGTGCACTCTTAGCCAGGCCGTGGCAACCCCACGCCTACCCTAGCCGTGGTTGGGCCTCCAGGTTCCTAACAAATTGGGCGGTGGATATTTATAGACGGGACGCGGAAATGCTGCTAATCATTTATTATTCACGCTATCATGAGCTTCTCTCAATTTTACTGATTTGTCATTGTACTGATATCAGTCAGTGGTCTTTTTCATTTAGTGGGTACATGCTGCAACAATGAAATGCGTTTTGTTGAGTACCTACTCTTTATTTCATTATGTGCCAAATTAACATACTGAAGCCTATCTTGATTGTTAGGAAAGTGGCTTTGATATGTCAAATCAAAATATGGTGTATTTACATAGGTACATTTCAATATCAAAGTCTTTGAATTTTCTAAAATATACCCATCATAAGTATGATTAATTTCTTATAAACTGAAGTTTTAAATACTTGATGAAAATGAACAGTTCAATGTGAAAAATACATATTTTTGATGGACACTTAAGCGCTAGGGAATAAACAACTAATATTATTTGGAAAGTATTTAAGACTTACTTAAACGAAGGTCTCATGTAGTTTACAGTTGCATGCTTACATTAAAGCTCACTTCAAGGATTTGTAAAAGGTAAACATTAATGTATGTAAACACTAGCCTTTTCTATTTAAATTTAAAGTATTATTCTTCTACCGTGTGGTGTCGGTCGAGAATATCACCACCCCATCTCTTCCCGTGGGGGTCGTAAAAGGCGACCAAGGGACTATGTATCAGAATGTCTAGTGTTATTATCCTTGGAGCCCCACTAGCCGGTCCATTGAGGGCAGTGGTGCTTCGCTGAGCGCAGACGTTCTTGTTATCTCCCAGCAGTGGCTTGTTAGCTGTAGTACGCGCAGCGGCCACACTTTGGTTTACCGCGTCGGCTCGTGGGATAAACCTGGCTGAGAGAGACTTGCCGTATAGCAAGACTTATCAGCGGAAACCTCCTGCTAAGCGCTCGAAGCCTATACCGGTGGGGAAGGCAGCTCACAGCAGATATGCAAGGAGTTTGGTGGACCCAGCGGTATAGCAAGGCAAGGTGGATGGCCTAGGGCAACGGTAGAGGGCGTAGTTACCGTTGGCCAGACACATCATCGGAAGCCTCCTCCGGTCGTATCGGTTTTCCGTTCCACTGGGTCAAGGAGGGGGAAGACGAGTGTGTGCACTTGCGTTTGCGCGTACGTTTGTGCACCTAAATATCTCCTGCGCACCTGACTGCTTCCGAAAATGGACTCCGAGCTACGTCAAGTCCCGTGGCGATAGGTTGAAGTAGAGAGGTTCGGTCCGATGCAGACCGGGCTTTGTCTGAAGCCTGCACACGGGCGGCTCCGGGGGTGTTCCTAGAACATCGTGGTCGCTTTCGCTCTGCACTGGGGAGACAGAGAGAATTCGGCAGCACCTGGAGTGACAAAGCAGCCCTATTTAGGGAGACACTGCTTTCCTTGCTCAGCCTTGGAGGGGACTAGAAAAGGTGTCCTAAAAATTGTTCTCCCTACCCTCGAGGATGGTAGCAACCGCGGCTGCCTCCGCATCTTTCAATTCGCGGTCGACGCTACAAAAGTAAATTAAAATCATCTGATATGACTTTTGGTGCATGGAACGTGCGAACACTCCTTGATCGTAATGAAAACGCTTGTCCTGAACGGAAAACTGCCATTGTAGCTCGAGAACTTCGTCGCTATGATATCGATGTGGCTGCTCTCAGTGAAACATCTTGCCGACGAAGGGGAGTTGGTAGAACATGGGGGCGGGTACACTTTCTTCTGGAAAGGTCTCGCTGCCTCTCAACCGCGACGATCAGGCGTGGGATTTGCGATCAAGAATCAACTTGTAAAGCAGTTACAAGAATGTCCGGTGCACATCTCGGACCGCGTTTCTACACTGCGCCTTCATCTGGACAATGACAACTTCCTTAATGTCATCAGTGTCTATGCGCCTACGTTAGACAAGACTGATGACATTAAGGACCAGTTCTACGAGGAGTTGACACGTTGTATCGATAGCGTACGCCCCAGAGAACAGATTCTTCTGTTGGGCGATTTCAATGCCAGAGTAGGCCAGGACTACGACGCCTGGCCTAAAGTCTTGGGCAGACACGGAGTAGGCAGTATGAACGGCAATGGCCAGTTGCTGCTTAGTTTTTGTGCACAATTCCATCTTGCGATTACGAACACCATGTTCAGACTTCCCGCCAAGTACAAAAACACGTGGATGCACCCAAGATCCAAACACTGGCATTTGATTGATTACGCTATCGTGCGACAGAGGGATGTTTCCCAAGTCCAAATTACCCGCGTCATGCGTGGGGCTCATTGTTGGACTGATCACAGGCTTGTTGTCACAAAACTTCGTCTTCGCCTCCGTCGTCCTCGCAGATCTGCAACACCCAAGCCTGCGTGTATAAACGTGGATAGGCTGAGAGATCACGAGGTAAAGGAGAAGTATGCTGAAGCCTTGCATGCTGCGCTGATGTCGTCCGTTGGGGATGCCGGGGATGTTGATGCTGACTGGGGAACTCTATCTTCTTTGATCCTAGACACCGCCACGGCTACTGTTGGTCTAAAAGTCCGAAAGAACGAGGACTGGTTCGATGAGAATGATAGGGTTCTGACGGAAGCAATCGAGAAACACCGGCGTTTTCTTCGGCGGCACGGCAAAGCACGCTATGGTGCAAGCGTTGCGGAGATTAGGCAGAGTGACCTGGAGCTGAGACGACTATCTCGGGAAACGAAAAACAAATGGTGGCAGGAAAAGGCTCGACACATGCAATGGCTCGCTGACACAAACCAGCTAGGGGAGTTCTATGGTGAAGTTAGGAAATTGATTGGTACGACCTCTCTCGCAAAAGTGCCTTTAAAACCTGCCAATGGCGATGGCCTTTTAAAAAGCAAAGAGGAAGTACTGAAACGATGGGCAGAACATTTTAACACTCTGCTTAACGTGGATCGGTCTGCAGACTTGGAACACGTGCGGTCAATGCCCCAATTACCAACTACCTTCGAGCTGGATGAGCCGTTGTCACGTGGCGAAGTGATCCTTGCCATCAAACAACAGCAAAACAAGCGTGCGGTTGGTATCGACTTTATACCGGGAGAGTTACTTAAGTACGGTGGAGAGGAATTGCATTCGGCTATATGGGAACTTTTTGATCTTATGTGGAATAAAGAACAAGTCCCGTCTTCTTTTAAAGTATCGCGAATCAGGGCCCTATATAAGAACAAAGGTGACCGTTCTGATTGCAATTCCTACCGTGGTATTTCACTTTTGACAACTCCTGGAAAAGTCTTTGCCAGAGTTCTCCTAAACCGCCTTCTGGAACTTTCTGAGAAGTTATTGCCGGAAACCCAGTTTGGCTTTCGACCTGACCGAGGGACGTGTGAGGCCATATTTTCCTTGCGTCAACTACAAGAAAAGAGCAGAGAGCAAGGTCGTAATTTATACCTCTGCTTTGTTGACCTTGAAAAGGCTTTTGACAGCGTGCCTCGTGAAGCCCTCTGGACGGTGCTTGAAAAGATAGGGTGCACGGAGAAGTTTGTGAGACTCCTTCGACTACTACATGACGACATGGAGTGCTGTGTCGCAGTCGACGATGAACAGTCAGACTTCTTTCCCGTTACCTGTGGGGTGAAGCAGGGGTGCGTTCTAGCGCCCACACTGTTTGCGTTGTACTTTGCAGTGGTGGTCGGAGAGGTTCTTCAGACTACTTCTGAAGGGGTCCGCATCCGATTTCGCACTAATGGCAACCTTTTCAACTTAGCCAGATTCAAGGCGCGCACTAAAGTGTCCCATGCAATGATCACTGAGATCATGTATGCGGATGACTTGTGCTTTGTGACTGAGTCCCCAGAAAGCCTGCAACAGCTTATGTCCGTTTTCGACGAGTCCTGCCGTAAATTCGGCCTGAAAATCAGCGTCAAAAAGACAGAAGTGATGTCCTTGGACACTCACGGTTACGAGTCGCTGATCATCAAACTCGGCGAGGACGAGCTGAAACAGGTTGATAAGTTTCGATACTTGGGGAGCACTTTGACATCTAAGTGCGACCTTGACGCAGAAATCAACAGCAGGATTGGCGCTGCAGCTGCAGCGTTCGGCAAACTAGATTCCAAGGTCTTCTCGTCACACGACTTGAAACTGGCTACGAAAATCTCGGTTTATATGGCAGTAGTGCTGCCTAACATCTTATACTCCGCCGAATCGTGGATCGTGTATCGCCGCCACATACGCATGTTGGACCGATTCCACCTCAGATGCTTACGTAAGATCATGAAAATCCAATGGTCCGATCGCGTGCGGAACACTGAAGTGCTGCGTAGAGCCAATGTAGGTGGCATTGAGTCATACCTTATGCGGCGTCAGCTTCGGTGGTGCGGTCACGTGTCACGTATGGTAGAGGAGCGAGTTGCGAAGCGCATCTTCTATTCGGAACTTGAGGAGGGCAAGCGTAAGCATGGCGGACAACTCCTCAGGTACAAAGATGTGCTGAAGCGTCACATGAAAAAATGTAACATTGCATCTGATCAGTGGGAGCAGCTGGCTGTCAAGCGGCCAGAATGGAGAGCCTTAGTCAAATCTAAAGTATTTGACTTTGAAGCTCAACGCCGCTCTGATCTTGACTCAAAGCGCGACGAATTGAAAGCCCGACCACCTGCGGCGATCAATTACACGTACCTTAATGGTGTACTCTGGTGTCCGCAATGTGCGAGGACCTTTACTCACAAAATAGGCTTCGTGAGTCACATTCGAGCACATGAGCGCCAAAATCGGAGCTGAAGCAGTCGCCGTGGCCGAAATCGGTCAGGAGCTCATCATCATCATCATTATTCTTCTAAACTCAATTTGAATCGAGTATATACATCTAACCGTTTTACTTCTTTTCATTCAAAATAACTTTGTCCCATGTGTTTATAATGATCAACATTAATAATAATAATGGTATAGGTCTTTAACCATAAACATTTATAATTATTTCTGTTATTTGATCATTATTCATAAAACTTGTCCAGAAACAGACCAACTGTTCTGTAATATTTTTATTTACATAGATACATACAAACTAAGTACCTATATGACTTTAGAGAGGATGTTACGACAAATGTGCTAATTAGCAAGGCCTGATATGATGTATCCTCACTTCACACATACAAATGTTGCCATGAAAGTACCACTACATTATCCAAAATCAGATGCAAGTATGGAGTTAAGAAAAACTGCTATTTTGTTTTAATAATATGCATCTTATTTTAATAATACATCTAGATATTACCATAAGTAACTAATATGACCATGTTGTATAAGTTGTATTATAGGATAATAATAAAACCATCATCAATTTTATTGATATAGACTTGTAGATTGACATAAAGTCATAACTTTCAGTACTTTCATTTTTGTATTTGAATAGAAATATAAATAACAAACTTCTGCAGCTTAGTGGACAGCCTTTAGTGATCGTAATGTCCTTTGTAGCAAGCACTACATCACACTAATTACCAACAGAAGTGTTGAGGTACTTATTTTGTAAACACATTTGAGCAAAACAAAGATGTAGCCATTTTAGATATTGGTCATGGACTTGTATGTACCTATTGCAGGTCATTCAGGTTTTGCTGCTGAAATAATATGTAAAATACAAATTAATACTAGTTATGATTCCTACTACACAAATTATTTGCTTTAGTTTATTCGGAATGTACGCGATTTCGCCTGATATGATAGTGAAAAGTTTTTTATTAATCACAGTAAAATCATGCAAGCATTTTAAATAAAAAAAATTACCGATAAATAATACTGATTGCAATTGAATAGCTCAGTATACAAGTTTAATGGAGATATAAAATATTGACACTTTTAGATGTTATTTTCTCAAAAACAGTCCATTGTATTTTAATTCTATTTAGAGAAACCTACACAATGCTTGTCAGCTCAGCTATCACCCATGTTTGCTATGTTATATGGCACTATTATTGGCTAATAATATTTAAACATACCTATACCTAGCCTGGCATGCATCCATGTAGGTAACATAATCATATCAATGCTGAGGTAGTCAGACAGCATTGTTTAATGTTGTGTCTGGAAAGAAATGATAGGTCTAAATATTTTATTAAACTTGAACTCTTGAGACTGTAGACCCATAAATAATGGCAGTTGAATAAATAAAAACATGAGAAGTTTTATTAGAAACTTTTTATTAAATGCTTATTTCTTTACATTTAGACTCTTTTATCCCTGTATTTTATGATTATCTGTGTACAAAAACTACTTTGGTCAATCTATTCGTAAGTTATGTCTCATCCCATGAAGTTGTTATCTTTTTGTCCATCAAGGACTGCACTTCTTTCATTAATAAAATCCATGATACGTATTGTACACATTGACTTGTGTAGCCGCTATTTAAATCAGTTTTGCATAGGCTGACTCAGATCAATTGCATATTGTAATATACTTCTCAAACACCTTGCAAGTTTATGTTTTGTAAGGAATAACAGAAAAATGTGTATATTTAGGAATACACACACAATATAAACACTTTTCAACTATACAATATATATATATATACACATTTTTTTGCAAGGTGTTCCGTTTTTTTTTTTTTATGAGAAGTATATTATTCACTGCAAATACAAGATGTAAATTACAGCTCGCTTAATAATTATTGCAGTGGCAATTATTTATCAGATAAAAAAAAGTTGCGAATTGCGCGTCTCAACGTTTTCTGATATTTCTATGATGAGTGCGCCACAAGGCCAGGTTATTGCAAAAATTTGCAACTCAATGCGGTTTAGTTGAAAGTTCAACCGACGCGTTACTGAAATAACGTTCATATTAGCGTGCGATGCTTCACGGTGGTTACGTCCGACACTGCGCAGGAATCGTGCGAAAAACTCGTTTTTCTTAACTCTTTTGCTTATTAACAGAAAATTGCAGAGTTTATGAAAAATGTAATCGATTTAAAATCTAAGTCAGTAATTGGCACGTTATATTAACGAAAAAAAAACTATGGTTATCGCTTTAAGTTACGAGATCTAGGACATAAAAAAGTATTTTTGCTGCTTTTTTTTTTAAACTTGTGCTTCTTATTTCTAAATTACTATAATGTATTTAAAAATTCTACTCGGTTTAATATTTAATTATGGATATATTTTGTTAGCATATATATTTTTTACATTTATAGAATCAGTAGAAGTGCTAGTATTTGATCGTCAAAGTAGCGACTATGGGCGCTATTTCCACATAACCCCGCACCTCGACACTCATGGTTGCAGTTTGTGCCACTGTATAATCAGTAATAATGTGAAGTATTATAGTATTATTTAAGTATTTTTTTACTATGTTTTGGCAGCCATTGCTGACATCATATGGGAAACAGGTTGTTTATTGTACAACCTTGAACTTGGGTAATTTGATCATTTGTATTCTCATTTTTCTGCTGTCTTAATTGCAAAATATAGATTCATTTAGATGTAGACTGGTTAAATTCTAGATGGAAGATTTTTCGACAGTCTGGCAACCTGCCCCTAGGTGCACTAAGAAATGTGTAAATCGTATAGGTGCGTGCGTACAAGCCGAATTTTAACCCAAAAATATTTCCAAACGTGCTTTAACAACAACTTTAAAACGTGAGTTATTATCATCTATTTAAATCTACGATACTTTTTACGGAAAAAAGCTTATTCCCTCAGGAAAATCTAGGACTTGCGCCAGATTATAACTGGGATTAAGCCACGTGCAGAAGCCAGTAGTTTTATTTAATAAAGTTGTAGTATATTGTAACAGAAATGTATGCACTTTTATTTAGTTTACTAGCTTTCCGCCCGCGATTTCACCCGCGTTAAATGAGTTTTCCCGTGGGAATTAAGTGTTCCCCCGCGGTACAAAGTAACCTATGTCCTATTCCAGGGCGTAACCTCTATGTGTACCAAGTTTCATCCGTCCAGTGGTTCAAGCGTGATTCGGTAACAAACATCCAAACTTTCGCATTTATAATATTAGTGGGATTAATCGTATTATTATGTATTTGTAGTATCGTATATTTAAAAACTAATTAGTATATCCATCCGGTATACAGAGTGTTCAAATAATGACTTACGCATTATTAATTTCGAAGCCAATGTAACCAGATATGTAATTAAAACCAACAGTTAATTAAGGAATGCATTGCAATAGCGCAAGAGTACAGGTAACAGCAGCTCAAGCTGTATCCATTTGTAGTTTTGTTTCTATAGTTCCCGGCACGTAAAAATAACGCTGATAGAATAAGATGTGTTTGCTTGTAAACAAAGCACCTTAAACGGTGTAATGTTTCTGTTTTCTATCACACTAATGTTATAAATGTGAAAATATATTTGGATGTTTAGATGTTTGTTCCGCTTTCACGCCTAAACTACTGGACGGATTTGGATGAAATTTGAAGTAGAGATTATAATTTTTACCCTGGATTAACACATAGGATACTTTTTACCGGAATAAGTAGTATAACCACGGGAAAATCTTACATAACGCGAGCGTAGCCGCGGGCGGACCGCTAGTTTATAATATAAGTAAGTTAAGTAATCTAAAAAACAACAGGTAAAGCACTTTCGTATACCACTGTTTTAGGCATACATTCGCATTTTAATCAAATCTTCACTTCATCCATCGTTATTTTTATTTAATGGGAACTTTAGACCATAGATTACACAATACAGTAGGTAGAGAGATACACAGTGTAGTGGAGTAGTTATAGTTTAAAATCTTGTTAATTGTATAAAACTGCGCATATTGCGCCAAAACTTATCAATTTGGGGTAAAGGCAGAGATTAACAAATAATAGGTGTCATACTCGTTAGACCTTTGTTAAATTAATGATAAGTATTTGGTTAAATTTTAATTAGAGAGGACTTTGCTCTGTTTAGTAGACAGTCTTATCCTTTAGATAAGGTATCGTTGAAATCAGTTAAGTATATATAAAAATTTGAACTTTATAAATAATAATATATATAATACGTTACATACAAAATACGAAACATAGAAAAGGCAAGTGCCTCCTCTTATTGAATTGCAGTTATTTATTGCGTAAATCAGGTAGTTTTATGAATTTTGTTTGAGCGTCACAAAGTCGCTTAAATGCGGATTCTAGCAGCAGTCTAATATAAATTCCGTAAAATTGTTTTTTAGCCACTAGAGGGCTGCTTTTCAATAAAATAGCTTAATGCAAATCTATCAGCTTACTGCTGTCCTTCTCACAGAAGCTAGAACCCATCGAGACCAGACCTTGAGCTTTCTGCTTCCAGCCAGTTCGCGTCATCTTGTAAAAGATCTTTCCTTTCTTCGTATAATTTCGAAAATTCGCCGCTTTCATCGCTTGTCGGTTCTGCGACAAATGTTACCTTTCCATTGCACAATAACTGCTTAAGTTACGTATCAAACAGTAGCCGAAATCTAAGTGAACCTAGAAAGTAGCTTAGTTTAATTTCGCACAACAATAAACGCGCATCGCAGAAACACTTTCGCCCCGCCCCGCATTCTCTCGCGTGCGTCCTTGCTCGTCGTCTAGCGGACCTTAGCTTCAGAGTATCCCACGAGAGTAGAGTTGACGTTTCGTCAGGCAAAAAAGCATGTGGGGGCAGGGTGGTTATCAGAGGTAGAAGAGGGGGGCGAGATGTTACAGTTCATTCACCCGCAGCGTGGACGTCCGCGTAGGAGTGCGCAAACAGCGGTATGTCATCGCGAACGCGCCAAACATAATGCCATAGCGTTCCGCTAATCGATGAATTAGTTTACGATACAGTTGTCTCGTGTTTTTAGAACACTCGATCTGGTTTCGTTTGGCTTCCGATATTGACAGTCGATTTCGTATTTAAGTTCAGTTTTACTAATTCTATTGATATTAAAAATAGTTAACATAACAATAACATAAGTAAATAATGAACGAGAGTTTCCTTGAGTTGGTTATCGAGACGTCGTAGGGTATTATAAAAAAAAACTTTAAAGCGCAACATTTCATTTGTAATTATCCATTAGCTGTCTGTTCTTTGTTTTTAAAATTTGTTTGATTGCGACAGAGACAGATTGCAAAGAGAGACTGCAATTATAGGTATATTCAACAGGTATATTTTGTCGCGATTTTATATTTGTGTATCATTTGATCTGACAACATCGTTATGCTTTCCTCTTTATGTAATCAATCAATACGGTGTAGCGTATCGTGGGTGGTAAAGCTTTTCCTTGTTCTTAAGATCCGAAAGTTTCCTAAAATATTCAACAAATTATTGAGAACTAGCTGTTCCCCCCACGGCTTCGCTTTTATTGTTTACTGTGATATTAGCTGTGAAACCTGAACAGACAGAATATTGGTATGGAGGTTTTGTTACTATCCGTCCTATATTAGATACTTTTTTATCTTTAACAAAATTTCATTCCAACTTTTGTTATCTTCTTAATTCTTACATAATTTACTTACCTGACGAATGGTGCCTCTTATTAAATTCTCGACTGTTGTTTTGTATTGATTTTAACTTTGGTTTTCTACCTATATCACTTTTCTCGATAAAATACTAAATGTACCAAGATGCTTTTACGCGATCGACCGTTTGAGAGTAGCCAGTACGATTTGCCCTATTGTCAGAGTTTTCAAGGCCATTATAGCATCAACATCAACGGCCCGTTACAGTCCACTGCTGGACTATATGAGCCTCCTCCACTTAAGAATAGAATAGAATAGTCTTTATTTGCATTAAACATTTTACATGTTACAGGTGTTACTAATACATATTCAGTATATAAGTGGAGGGTTTTGCCATAATCTCCACGCTTGGCAGGCGGGTTGGAGATCGCAGATTAAAAAGTTACTGTATCAAAGAGCGTTGCTGCCCGTTCCCTGTTCAATGTGTAGTTCCTAAGTCGCCTCTTACGACACCCACGGGAAGAGTAGGGGTTGGTGACAAATGTATTCTACTCTGCCGTCACCACACGGCTAATAGCATAGCTGGCATATTAGCTATTATAATTCTTCCAAGAACATTCACAATCCTGTCCACCGCCGCCTTTTCTACAACTGACATAAACTTTTTCCACCCACAGGCAAAGGAGATTCTGACTAAGGAGTCGAACGTCCAGGAGGTGAAATGCCCGGTGACGGTGTGCGGGGACGTGCACGGGCAGTTCCACGACCTGATGGAGCTGTTCCGCATAGGGGGCCGGTCGCCCGACACCAACTACCTGTTCATGGGCGATTACGTAGACCGCGGATACTACAGCGTGGAGACCGTCACATTGCTCGTCGCACTCAAGGTAAGAGATGATGGAGTTTCTGTGTCTGGTCGTTTGACACCAACTATCTCTACTTGGGCGACTACGTAGACCGCGGCTTCTACAGTATGGAGACCATCTCATTTCTCTCAAGATTAAATAAGATAGACCTCACTATTTGATGAGGTGTCACGTTTAAAAATCGGTGCGAGCCCTCTTTTTACTAGATGTTGATTTATTTTACGAAAGCGGGTTAACTTTGCTTATAAATGTGATGCCGAGAGTCTCATGAATGTATGTTGTATATAGTTAAAATAACACGTACCAAACTCACGGCTCTTAGGATTCGCTAAGTCGGTGATTCCATAAAAGCTAAGTGTCTAATAACAAACTTCCATCTGTTTTTCTTCGACATAAACTAGTAACTATTCCTGACAATGTTGTTGGTCGATTCGCGTCCACAGCGGACGCTCTTAAGTTCATTATCTAACTTTCTAGAGCTTTTTGTGCCTTTGGTTCTTTACTGACCCAAGTTGACTAAGTGTACTTAGAATAACAAACACAGTTAATTATAAATCAAACTGACCTATAGATATTTCCGCGATCAGACTTTCTCTGTAATCTTGAGATAACAAAAAAGTCTTGACAAAAGTATAATTTTGATCTGTGTAAAGGCAAATGGAAGTCAATTGACTTCTAGCAGCTGATTCATTAGGAAATCGTCTCAAATGTTAGGTCTTCATGTTTCGCTGTTAGAGCATTACCATAAAAATATTTTCTAAGTAGTACCCCTTGACAGCCGACGTGGACGAGGGAGGCCTAGAAAACAATGGCGAGATAACCTGGTCACATTCGAGGAGAAATGGAGTGAAGTGGCCTTGGATCGAGATCGGTGGAGAGAATAAGGGGAGGCTTTTGCCCAGCAGTGTGACAAATAAAGCTATCTAAAAAAAAGCCGTATATTTAAAATATTAATCTTCTCTATATAGGTAGTGTCACGCGAGTTTCAACCTAAACTACTTTGACAATTGCAAATTGTAATCGCGTACGGTGTATCGGATAGCCGCCATTTACATATTGTTACTCGTACAAGTTTTTGAGTTAGAGGACGTCTTTTTAAATGAAATTGGCCACAATTCTGGTAAACTAAAGTTCGTATAAGTTGTCGCCTTTTTCTCAGCGGAGCAAAAATTGCAGACGTACGTAACTTAATTCTGTTCGCACTGTTACGTATTTTTTGACATTTGTCATTGCTTAAATGCAAAGTCGACGGTCAGGTAATGTAAAATTTTTATTTTCATGTTGAAATATCCTTTGACAAAGTTTCGTCTGAAAGTTTCGTGAGTTTTGTCCGCGTTATGAGTTGCATAACGCGAGTTGTTTTTCGTTTCGCCTACTTGGTTCAGGACAATGACCTTTTTTCAGTAAAGTTCTAAGAGCGAAATGTAAGCGTTGCGTAAGCTGAAGAAAATGATAACATATCACTTACTATCTAAAGGAAATAGATATTTCTTTATAAAGATAAGGCCTTTCATAACAGGTTTTGTTTTGTTGACAAACGTACGTTAAAACCAAATACCTACAACATTATATATTTCCTAGTTTTTGTAACGAGTTTCCTTTACCATCAAACATACCATTTTATACACTCGACCTGAACCACTTTCATGAAACAGCAATTTATAATATTCGATCATTTCTATGTTTTCCTGGTATCATATTAACCACGACATTCTCGTCGTACATTGTCCTTGTGAATATCAAACTGTAGTGTGTGATGCGAATCCCTGGTGATTTGCTTACTATTTATTTTATAATACGCCCTCGACAGCAATGAATCCGGGTCATATGAAGACAGGTAGTTACCTGAAAATCTCGAAAACTATGAATGCTATCTTAGTCAAATAAATTGTATTTAATAGACAATTAAACACTCTTTAAATGATAGCAATAAGACTTCTTGGTTATTGTTAACTTATGCCATCAAAAATGGCAAAATAAAAATGGGACTTCTAAGCGGATCTGCCGCATGACCAGGACAAACCGCATAACCGCGGTAACAACAGCTAGCACGTAACACACAAAATAAACAATTAACAAAAAATAAGCTGTAGAAATTAATTGCGATATTTTAATTTTTTTTTATAACACGAGTGTCATATTTTTTTCTTTATGTAATTATTGAATAATAAATTACAGAGTGACAAATACATTTTATTACATTTTTCAAGGAGTATCTATTTGTCTATTAAACACAATTTATTTCATTAAGTTAGCATTCTTAGTTTCTGAGATTTTCAGGTGTGTTCTTTACCCGACCAGGATTCTTTGCTGTCGAGTGTACTTTCAAGCTAGATTTTTTTTTCTCCTTCCTAACTAATAGCGACACATCTTATATAGACGTATTTCGAAAGAGACGAGTGATATTTGCAGGGATATATCCTTGAATGATTGTTCGGTTAATTGGGCTCAGTAATGTGATAGTACAATTACTGAAGCCACCATGAGGCCCTTGGCATCATCTAAAAATGTCAGCAAAGTGTAATCGATTCAATTGTTTTATTAAAGTTTATAGTCCCGAAACAATCACTGAATAATGCACTATCGAAATTATACACTAAACACTTCATTCAATAAACTAAAATAAAAAAACTAAAACGAAGACACGTCCGCCATTGTCAGATGCTGGTCCGCCATTGTCAGATGCTGACAAAAGAGCAAAAGCTAGATCATTATCTTCATGCATGGTCACTGTTATTCCGCCGGGAGCGCCAAGTTTCAGAACCTGGCAAGACTGCCGAAACTTTTCCAGTTTTCAGCGCCATTTCTTTCAGTCACGTGCTGTCCATATTTTCAAGTGTGAAAACCTTGCATTAAATGACAATAGTTTTGCGTGCTTCAATGCCCTACTTTGTTTCTTTTGGCCCCTTCGAAAACACTACGAAAGTTTTCGCATGCCTTAAATTTTGAGGGGTACTTGAGTTCAGAAATTCGCTTCATATTGTATCGGTTTGTGAAGTTGAGCGCGTAGCTATTTTAACGATCCGATATTAGTTTATAAAGGCTTCAGGCGACTAAATGACCTAGATTCGATCTAGAGGACCTAGATTCCGGTCGGAGACGCCGACAGTTTCCACAGTTGCAACTAAATTATTTGTTGTACTAACTTAGTTTATTTGTGTTGTAATTCGCGGAATAGTTGCAATGCACGTGTACGGACATGTATTCACCTCTGCGGATCTCACGGCTGTAACATTATCTCTTAATGATGAATTGTTTACAGCTGTAATAGATCCATGCTTACGTTCTGACTGCAGCGTAATTTTCACGTCTAAATTGCATTGAAAAGTTCCTAGAGTGTATTTCTTGTAGACTTTACTTTCGAGTTAACTTAACCGCTCAACTAAACTCGGCAAGTGTATTTGTTAAAATTTTCGGCGAGGGATTTCTATATTGTGTTTTATTCCTACTTGTCTACTTAACTAGGCAAGTGGTTCTTACCGAAGTGTAAATCAGCATTATTAGAGAGCTCTATAGGTAACCTATAGCAATAATTGTGTCTTACTCTTAAATTTATTTTTTTACATTACCTATTTTTCTTTCGAGCATACGTGAGACGCCATCTACTTATCTAGCTATCTCTGATAGCGGTGATACAGTTTGGTCATTGTTTATATTACATTTATGCCTTGTTATCTACAGCTTACTAGCAACAAATAGCTAAATGAGTATGCGTAGTCCTTTCCTAAAGACTTCTCAGATCAGCTCAATCAGTTTTACTTTTATTTTTTTTAAATAGGTTTTTTATTATACACATAAAAGAGGAGCCTGCCTCTTAATTCATATTATTATACTATACGTTTTCAAAACTTCACACGACCGAAATAAAGATGTTGCGATGGTCAGGAGGGGTAACAAGGTTGGACAAGATTCGGAATGAATATATTCGTGGTAGCTTCAGGGTAACTTCCGTAACAGAAAAACTCACAGAGAGCCGTTTGAGATAGTACGTCACGTTATGCGCAGAGACGAAGATCATGTTGTGAAAAAAGCGCTAAGCCTAGCATGACCAAAACCCTACACAAAAATAATCTACCCGAACCGAAAACCCAGGACAGAGTGACCTGGCGCAGAAATATTAGGAGAGCCGACCCCACCTAAAGTGGGAATGAGCAAAGAAGAAGTACTATAAGTTTTCAAGCTAATATTGTATTGTCACGTGACTTACAGCTTTTACTATAAACATTCTTGTATGCCAAGTGGCGCACAGTGGAACTTGAAATTCCAACTTCACCTGTGTTACCTCGAAATTAGAATCGTTGTGTGGTATGTTTATTTTATAGGAAGGTTTGTTATTGGTAGTTACGCTTGCAGTACCAATCGATAGTCGTTAATTTTAATAATATTCATATTAATACCCTTGTGTTGTTATGTAGGGCCTTGTGAACCTTATTGTATAGAAACTCAGTACTTGAAAAAGTCGGTGACTGTATGATAGTGGTATCAAACACTAAAAAAAAGAAGAAAAAAAAAGTGAAATATAATTTATTTTCAGTACAATAACTTTCGAGAGAAGAGCGTCCTTTGGGGCCGCTGCCTACCGTTCAGAAGACGCGGGTTTGATTCCCACCACGTACCAATGTGTTATAATATGTACGTTTATTCGACACTCTTACGGTGAAGGAAAACATCGTGACGAAACATGCACACTTCTGCTAAGAAATTCAAAGGTGTGTGAGAAGTCGACCAATCCGCACTGGGCCAGCGTGGTCGACTAAGGCCTAATCGTCCTGATCCAGAATAGGCTCGAGCCCCTCGGTGGGGACGTATAAGAGCTGTTGATGATTCATGATGATACAATAACTTTAGAAACCCACATTTTTACGCAGTATACACTTACTCAAACAAAAAGACACGCTCATTATCCCGAGTGTCGACAGAGCTTTACTAAACAAAACTTATTTAAAGTAAATTACATCGTCCATGAGTGAGTAGTATGTACTGTTATTGTTGGCTTATAAAGTCACGGCTGAGAACAATAAACGCCATTTATAACGTGGTTCTATAACCAGAGCACCAAGGTTCCAACAGGGCCCCGTTTCACGAAGCAACTAGTTACTAGTAACAAGTTCTTATCTTATCTTACTTAGCCTATGCTGTCCCACTGCTGGGCAAAGGCCTCTCTCTTTTCTTTCCACCCTTCTCTGTCTAGAGCATCGGTAAGCGCCAGGTCTTGGAAAAGTTTTTTAGCTCGTCCTGCCATCTCCGCCGAACAAGTTACAATTTGATATTCATTGCGTAGCCAATTCGCCTAAACTGTATACCCTTATCGTTGGAGTGTCGGGGCGTGTCAATGTACCGGGCAAGGTATCTCGGTTCGCCGGGGACGATCTCCGAGGTGCTGGGTAACATCGGTGGTATGCTGCAGTTCCTCGAGGAGATCGGGTGGCTCGAGTAATGAGCTACCCTACCCACACGCAAAATAGGCGCATCAGACGTCGGTTTGCGGAAACCAGCCCGCTATACCATACCATACCCTTATCGTTTTATCTTTTTGTCTACGCAATGTACATCGAATTTGTAAATTTGTAACTTGTAGCTTCGTGAAACCGGCTCCCAGATGTATATTTAGTTTTATCTTACGTCGCCACCGCGTTAGTTCTTCTTAAATGTTTTTCAGTCTTCTCCCTTAAGAAAGAACATAGTCAGCTCCTTCAAACACGTATTTTCTTGGGAAGTGTAAATTATTAGCTACTAAGAACACAACGCGTAGATCTATGCCTATATTATTCTTCGTTACTCGACGCAAAGACGATTTAATCTCATAATGTAGGGTCTTCGATTCAAGGGTCATTGTAGAGAGCCATTGCCTCGATATCGGTTAGTAGGTAGTGTAGCGTTAAAAAAAGAAAGCTAGCTAACCTGTGGTCGACGACCACAGGCGAAACGTGAAATTTAGGTGTACAAAGAAAGAGTTAGTTAAATTTATCCGAACGGTATAATATCAATTTAAAAAGGCCTAGAAATTGCCAAGCATGAGCCGAGAGTCGAGTCCAGAGGGGACTCCGACGATATCGTGTCGCTGGAGTAGTGTTGTGTTGTGGTGTATCGATGCAGGAAGGTGTACCAAAACCGCGGAGTACCCCGGAGAGTAAAGCCAAACGGGAACCGAAAAAGGAGGGCCAGAGAAACCTAAAGGGCCTTTTTAGAATTTAGAAAAAAAATTTAGACAATTTGGCAAAATCCGCATACAAAAATACAAAACAGATACAAAAAACGGCTAAAAAATGATGGGCAGTATCCCAGGGGGGACGCCGGAGCGCGGGTCTGCGGCACTCAGCTGGCACGGGCGCGGGCGCGCACAACGCAGGGGTCCAGGCACGTCCAACGCCCGGTGGCCTCAGGGGTCCGGAACCACGGCGAGAGAACGAGAAAGGCACGGAGGGACCCTCGTGTGTGTGCCGCAGAGACCGGAAATACACCGGCCAACGTAAAAGTAGGTTAAAGTAGGAGCCTGTCCCAAGGCTTATCGCACCATACGGGAATGATCCCGGGCAAAATCCGATTGAAAATTTTCTAACAAAGCGACTCACGTTTTGGAGATCGATCCAAGAAAAAAATAGCTCCTATCAATATGACACTTCGTAGAACAATCAACAATTTAGAAAAAGGTCAAACTAACAAAATTTTAAATTTGAAAATGTGACATAAAAAACCGGCCAAAAGAAAAAAGAGCCATACCAAAAAGGTTATTAAAAACCCTGCAGTAATGCTGCAGACATCCCTTCACCAGAAAAAAATCCTCCAACTCGAAAAAGGGAAAAAAAAATTCTTCGAGATGGCAACCCTCGAAGGAAGTTGACCACCCTAGAACAATAGAGAAGAATTGACCAAAGTCAACTATGAAAGGAAAAAATTATCGATAAAAATTTATCGACACTCTACCCCATCACTATAAACCAACGAACACGTCATGTTCCCAGCACGGACGGCTCATAACGGCTCATACGACTCACTGGCCCCAGGATAAGAAACCACCGGTGTCCCAACAGAAGCCAAGTCAATCCACCAGGGAAAAAAAGGAGGACGGAAATGGCTTGGAGAAAGAAAAAGGAAAGTTGTCAACCACAACAGAAAAAGGTGGAGACAACCGAAGGAAACACCGATGAAGTGGTATCCCTGAGCCAGGAGGAAAATGTATGATACGTAAAGGATAGAAAGGGAAATTTGTAAATTAGGATATGTCGGAATATCGGAATGTTGGAATGTCACTAAGTTTTAAAACATAAACGCGCCTACAAACGATATTATTTACACACCTAAATGCTAAAACTAAAAACTATACAAAATATCAACAAGTAGTTTTCGAACTACTGGTAAAAAGTTTACAAGTCGAAACTGTCAGTTACGCCCGTAATCAGCTGCAAAAGTAGAAAAACTTCAAATCGATCGTGCGCGAAAACTGACAGATGACTTGTAAACAAAGAGCTATCAAACGAGGGCCGACGCTCGCCCACGTCATCGTGTCCATCCCGAAACCCGTCAGACGCCGACGAACATCGGAAACACTCGGATCGGCTCGGAAAAAGGGCTCGACGGCGCAGTTGGTAGGCAACCAACGCCGTCAAAGACGAGGTCGGGGTTCGAACTCGACCCTGACAAAAAAATAAAAAAAGTTCCGACGATGGCCATAATAGGCGGACTGCGCAAAGCAGCGGTCACCGTCCTGCCGCGACAAAAAAAGCGCGCTTCGGGACAAAAATTTTGCCCCGGCTCAATCCCATCGGAATGACGCAACATGGGCCAGGTCAGAGGCCTATGGCAGCTCGAAAACCTGACCACATGTTGGTTGCGTCAATTGCGAATAACCTAAATACCTACAAACTAACACTAAGATATAAATAACCTATACCTACAAACTAACACTAAGATAGATCAATCTGGCCAGACATACACACACACACCAAAACCACAAAAAGGCGTATGAAGTATTAAACTTAGTGACATTCAAAAGAAAAAAGGATGCCAAAAGGTGAATTTAAGCCAAATTATGAGAAGAAAAGTTGGTACACGTTTGCCTGAAGGCTTTTAGAATTTAGAAAAATAATGTTCCAGGAGAACAGGGAAAAGAGGGTCTATTTCAAAATTTATGAACCCTCGTGCGGGGAAACTGGATAAACACGAAAAGATATTCGGGGACTATTTCAACGACCGCGTCTTAGTATGGACAAATTGAAGGCACCAAAGATACGTCACACGATTACCGCAACTGTCGGCCAACCCACGGCATACAGTCTTGGCTACTCGTGGACAGCACCCAGTGTACACTTCTTTGCATACAAGAGGCTCGTAAATAGCCCCACGAGTTTTGCAGGTGGGTAAAAAAACTAGACAAGGAAAAACGAATATAAAGGGGAAAAAAATTAGGGGAAGACCGGAAAATAAACGAAATTTACAGATAAATTTGTTACGGGCGCCATTTGTAGCGTTAAAAAAGAAGAGCTAGCTAACCTGTGGTCGACGACCACAGGCGAAACGTGAAATTTAGGTGTACAAAGAAAGAGTTAGTTAAATTTGTCCGAACGGTATAATATCAATTTAAAAAGGCCTAGAAATTGCCAAGCATGAGCCGAGAGTCGAGTCCAGAGGGGACTCCGACGATATCGTGTCGCTGGAGTAGTGTTGTGTTGTGGTGTATCGATGCAGGAAGGTGTACCAAAACCGCGGAGTACCCCGGAGAGTAAAGCCAAACGGGAACCGAAAAAGGAGGGCCAGAGAAACCTAAAGGGCCTTTTTAGAATTTAGAAAAAAAATCCATACCAAAAAGGTTATTAAAAACCCTGCAGTAATGCTGCAGACATCCCTTCACCAGAAAAAAATCCTCCAACTCGAAAAAGGGAAAAAAAAATTCTTCGAGATGGCAACCCTCGAAGGAAGTTGACCACCCTAGAACAATAGAGAAGAATTGACCAAAGTCAACTATGAAAGGAAAAAATTATCGATAAAAATTTATCGACACTCTACCCCATCACTATAAACCAACGAACACGTCATGTTCCCAGCACGGACGGCTCATAACGGCTCATACGACTCACTGGCCCCAGGATAAGAAACCACCGGTGTCCCAACAGAAGCCAAGTCAATCCACCAGGGAAAAAAAGGAGGACGGAAATGGCTTGGAGAAAGAAAAAGGAAAGTTGTCAACCACAACAGAAAAAGGTGGAGACAACCGAAGGAAACACCGATGAAGTGGTATCCCTGAGCCAGGAGGAAAATGTATGATACGTAAAGGATAGAAAGGGAAATTTGTAAATTAGGATATGTCGGAATATCGGAATGTTGGAATGTCACTAAGTTTTAAAACATAAACGCGCCTACAAACGATATTATTTACACACCTAAATGCTAAAACTAAAAACTATACAAAATATCAACAAGTAGTTTTCGAACTACTGGTAAAAAGTTTACAAGTCGAAACTGTCAGTTACGCCCGTAATCAGCTGCAAAAGTAGAAAAACTTCAAATCGATCGTGCGCGAAAACTGACAGATGACTTGTAAACAAAGAGCTATCAAACGAGGGCCGACGCTCGCCCACGTCATCGTGTCCATCCCGAAACCCGTCAGACGCCGACGAACATCGGAAACACTCGGATCGGCTCGGAAAAAGGGCTCGACGGCGCAGTTGGTAGGCAACCAACGCCGTCAAAGACGAGGTCGGGGTTCGAACTCGACCCTGACAAAAAAATAAAAAAAGTTCCGACGATGGCCATAATAGGCGGACTGCGCAAAGCAGCGGTCACCGTCCTGCCGCGACAAAAAAAGCGCGCTTCGGGACAAAAATTTTGCCCCGGCTCAATCCCATCGGAATGACGCAACATGGGCCAGGTCAGAGGCCTATGGCAGCTCGAAAACCTGACCACATGTTGGTTGCGTCAATTGCGAATAACCTAAATACCTACAAACTAACACTAAGATATAAATAACCTATACCTACAAACTAACACTAAGATAGATCAATCTGGCCAGACATACACACACACACCAAAACCACAAAAAGGCGTATGAAGTATTAAACTTAGTGACATTCAAAAGAAAAAAGGATGCCAAAAGGTGAATTTAAGCCAAATTATGAGAAGAAAAGTTGGTACACGTTTGCCTGAAGGCTTTTAGAATTTAGAAAAATAATGTTCCAGGAGAACAGGGAAAAGAGGGTCTATTTCAAAATTTATGAACCCTCGTGCGGGGAAACTGGATAAACACGAAAAGATATTCGGGGACTATTTCAACGACCGCGTCTTAGTATGGACAAATTGAAGGCACCAAAGATACGTCACACGATTACCGCAACTGTCGGCCAACCCACGGCATACAGTCTTGGCTACTCGTGGACAGCACCCAGTGTACACTTCTTTGCATACAAGAGGCTCGTAAATAGCCCCACGAGTTTTGCAGGTGGGTAAAAAAACTAGACAAGGAAAAACGAATATAAAGGGGAAAAAAATTAGGGGAAGACCGGAAAATAAACGAAATTTACAGATAAATTTGTTACGGGCGCCATTTGTAGCGTTAAAAAAGAAGAGCTAGCTAACCTGTGGTCGACGACCACAGGCGAAACGTGAAATTTAGGTGTACAAAGAAAGAGTTAGTTAAATTTGTCCGAACGGTATAATATCAATTTAAAAAGGCCTAGAAATTGCCAAGCATGAGCCGAGAGTCGAGTCCAGAGGGGACTCCGACGATATCGTGTCGCTGGAGTAGTGTTGTGTTGTGGTGTATCGATGCAGGAAGGTGTACCAAAACCGCGGAGTACCCCGGAGAGTAAAGCCAAACGGGAACCGAAAAAGGAGGGCCAGAGAAACCTAAAGGGCCTTTTTAGAATTTAGAAAAAAAATTTAGACAAAAATTAAACAAAAATTTAGAAAATCCGCATACAAAAATACAAAACAGATACAAAAAACGGCTAAAAAATGATGGGCAGTATCCCAGGGGGGACGCCGGAGCGCGGGTCTGCGGCACTCAGCTGGCACGGGCGCGGGCGCGCACAACGCAGGGGTCCAGGCACGTCCAACGCCCGGTGGCCTCAGGGGTCCGGAACCACGGCGAGAGAACGAGAAAGGCACGGAGGGACCCTCGTGTGTGTGCCGCAGAGACCGGAAATACACCGGCCAACGTAAAAGTAGGTTAAAGTAGGAGCCTGTCCCAAGGCTTATCGCACCATACGGGAATGATCCCGGGCAAAATCCGATTGAAAATTTTCTAACAAAGCGACTCACGTTTTGGAGATCGATCCAAGAAAAAAATAGCTCCTATCAATATGACACTTCGTAGAACAATCAACAATTTAGAAAAAGGTCAAACTAACAAAATTTTAAATTTGAAAATGTGACATAAAAAACCGGCCAAAAGAAAAAAGAGCCATACCAAAAAGGTTATTAAAAACCCTGCAGTAATGCTGCAGTAGGTACTAAAATAGATAATATCTAATGCTTATACCGCTACACAGAGGCTTAAATCGGATAAATAACCTTTTAGAAAATGATTCCGCCATAGACATATTCTTAAGCTCAGAAGAACCAAGGTTTCTAGCATCAGCAAGCAAGTACCTAGAAACTTTAGCACCACCGTCCACCATTCCAGAGACACCGGCACGGTCTTAATACCACATCCCCACTCTAGTTTTTAATTTAAACCTACTTAATTATGCCAACTAAAACGCTATTAAGATAAAATAGAATAGGTATTTATTTAGTTAAGTAAATTTGTTTACCTAAATTTAATTTAGCATCATAATATCGACGGTGGAAAGGAAAAAATTACCAAGCGACATTTTTGCCAATATTGAGTTATATATGTCGCAGTAAGATAGTTGTAGCCATAATATGATCATATCACTAGGGATATGATCATATACCGGATGATAGTCATACGAAAGCTCCTATGTACTATCTTACTAGGGATATGATCATGTCACTAAACTAATCTAGTGAAATAGTTATTATCGATCAAATTTACCCAAATTGCATGCCTGCAAGCAGATAGTCACAAGATGACCTAACCCCGAAGGGTATGGCGGAGGGAGCCAGGCAAGCCCCCCTTCTAACCTGATTTCGGGGTGCCCCGAACTCCCGTGCTCGCTACGCTCGCACCCGCCCTGATTGATTTGTACTGTACTTATCCATTTTTTAATAATAATGGAATGCTTCGTACAGTCATTTGATCGATAATAACTATTTCACTAGATTAGTTTAGTGATATGATCATATCAATATCACTAGTAAGATAGTTATAGACAGCTTCCATATGACTATCATCCGGTATATGATGATCATATCCCTAGTGATATGATCATATTACGGCTATTACTATCTTACGGCGACATATACATTGTTGGAATCGCCTGATTTTTCTGCGTCGTTTGATCTTACTCACGTCCTTCTACGACGACTTTTGATGTCGCTTCGACATTTTGAAGTTGGCGAGATTTAATTTTTTTTCCTTACTGACAAAAGTTTCGACCATTTTTTAAAATTTGGTGGTTGTCGTAATTGTGAAATTCTAAATTTGCCTTTGGTCAAGTTTGACATTTCTGTTCGTGCGGTTATTACTCCACTTAGTTACTTTTTCCAGTATCTGGCAATATAGTGTTAGGCGCATAGTATATTTTTTCCCGTCTCTACTTTTAGGGAAAATTTTACTAAGCGACACTAACTTTAAAACTAAGCATTATTTTTAATAGTTACGTATACTCTATAATGTAGATTAAAAAATAAACAAATAAATTTCTAAGAGCTAGGCTTTTTGGACCATTACAAGAAATTACACGTTTTTTTTTTCTGAAAATTCAAACTTTAAACAGCTCTACTGTAAAGTTGCCTATATGTCGCTTGGTAATTTTTTCCTTTCCACCATCGATATATTTAGCTGTAAGTGATGTGTGTGTATAAATAAATAAATAAATATCTCCAATCAAATTTTAACCCCTTGACGGCTAATGGTTTAAATCTAAACCAAAACGAAAAGTTGAATGTTTGCATCCTTCATCCGGCTATTTGAGCCTTTATTTGAAATGTTCAGAGTGGATTATTGTATGGCAAGTTTATTTACAATTCTGCCGCTTTCAAAGGGTTAACAATGCGTCATTGGTTATACAAGGTTTTGATCGTGAGAGTAAAAGTACCCCTCCTACCCCTAGTAAAAGTACCTCTTAGACCCAAATGGACACAAATACCCAAAACAGATATTTCATCATTCAAATATCTGCCACCGAAAATTGAATCTTAAGACAGACCAACTACGCTGTATTGGATTTACAACCCACGCGTTTGTCTTTCCCAAAAATCTTTCCTCCGAATGTAATATGAATATTTTCCACGGACTGTAAATCTGTTTTTCTTAGAATTGACAACAAAGTCAATTATTTGGTTGGAAATTGAGCTCGATCGAAGGCGACTTGAGTATGCAAATTCGATTGTTTTGCTTTTTATTGAGCGGGAAAACGTTCGGTTCAGATTATAGAGGATCCGGGTTAGAATCCCGGCGGCAGGATCACTGTTGTCAAACAAAAATCAATTTATTCATGATTCAGTTTAGTTAGACATTGAAGCTGATTCTCACTGTCATGATCTTATTCTTAATCTAAGTTTGTCAGTCCTTTTCACCTTTTAAAGGTTAAAAAGGGACAGCAGATGGCCATCCTTATATAGGAGCTGTCAAACATCGAATTTTAACCTTATGGAATTTTTATTTATTAGCACTCAAAAAAAGAAACGACCGACCGACTTAAAAATCTCATAATGCCCTTATTTTAGGTTATGATACATTCAAAATAATAACATTCGTTCGTCTAAATTCATTGGTCATTTCAACAACCCACACAAATGGTTATGATTAGCAGACTCCTCGTAACAATTTTAATCTCTATTACAGGTTAGATACCGCGAGAGAATAACCATCCTGCGTGGCAACCACGAGTCCAGACAGATCACCCAGGTGTACGGTTTCTACGACGAGTGTCTTCGCAAGTACGGCAACGCGTCCGTGTGGAAGCACTTCACCGATTTGTTCGACTTCCTGCCGCTGACGGCGCTGGTGGATGGCCAGATCTTCTGCCTGCACGGAGGCCTCAGCCCGTCCATCGATACCCTGGACCACATTCGAGCACTGGACCGTCTGCAGGAGGTGCCGCATGAAGGGCCCATGTGCGACCTGCTCTGGAGTGATCCCGATGACAGGTAAACTTACTAAATTCTTATGTATCGATTTAGGTACTTTAATAATTGTAAACAATCTTTAAGTATTTTTTTCCTTCGTAAAACACATTTCTGAAGATAAGTTCACAAGTTAATACTGTTAGCAAAGAATTTGTAACTTTATTTTGTTACTAGCAAAAATTATAACTTTATTTTATTATGTTCTCTTGGATTTTTGGTATATTTTTTTGTTTTTTAAATACTTGAGTGAATAATTCCCTTAAGTAAATACTGACGTTGACGGAGCTTTAAATCGATGAGCTCGAAATAATATTATTATTTCAATTGTGAGAATCTTGAGGATACCACAAACGGGAGCTATAATATACTAGGGGATGTAATATTAATATTATACATTTTGCCGTGTGTGACGGCTTTATTATAATAATCGTATTATGAATGTCGAATGTTTGTATGCTTCGGTGATTGCAACTCAATCACGCGTGAACGTCTGATCCGATGTGAATTAAATTTGGCACACAGATTGAACATGATCTGGATGTACACGGTGTACCTTTTACTGGTAATATCTAATATCCAAGGAAATATCTAGTTCGTAGATGACCTTTCCCAGACCCGCCATCATCGGTTATATCCACAGCACTTGTGTGTAATGAAAACTGGGTAACCCCATGTATACTTAAAGTATTGCATAATCAGTTATAATTTAGCCATTGGGGTTCCGTTACATTCGACGTATATTACCAACGTCTTAAAGCTGCTTTTTGATGTAAAAATGTTGCATTTGTTCGTACTGCAATAGCGACTTATGAAAAAAAAAAACATCTTATATCGCTGCTGCAGACATTAAATTGACAAAATGCAGGTTTGAGACTGCTTAATATCACGAAAAGCATTTGTTTTGCATAATTTACTAATGGAACCGTAATATTTAAAGAACAGATTACTGTCTAGACGTTAAGAACAGTATGAGCGAGTTTAATTCTTTAAACTGCTTTAAATTTTATAGATAGACTGGCCAAGCTATTAACTTATTACATTAGAAATATATTAAAGTGGTCAATGAGGATAACATCTCCACACATTAACCTCAAAACTATAAACACGCCAATGACTGAGTGAATTCCCTAAGCAAATCTAACAATAGAGTGAATATTATATCAATAGACATGCGATAATAAACAAGACAATGCGTTGGGCTCTATATAAACAAACAGCCCTATTGATTTGTGAGTATAGTAAATCAAACCAAGGTCACCTCCGTGTGAAGTTGAACTAATTATTGGAACGAGTGATAGATACGCGGTGACGTCACAAGATGTCTGCTTTTGCTCGCGATGATAACTTTTATCTCGTATCAGGGAAACGAGACAAGGTTGCCCTTTGACCTGACTGCAGAGAAATTTTAGACTCAGCATGCATAGTTGTAGACTTATGTCTAGTATTTAGTTTTATTATTCTGATAAAAGGTTGGCCGTCTGTAACTAATCATTATCTTGTCATAACCGGAACTATGCTGATCTTATCATTCTGTTACGCACTGAACAAATAGATGGTGTCTTTTTAATTGGACAAACCCGCCCGACAGATGATTTGAAAGTAGATTCTTAAAGAATTGGTTTACTAAAAAAGAAGCTGGAGTTAATTATGTAGTGTATTTTTTATTTTCTACGGCGATATAACTTGTCTTTACTCGTATTAGTCAGGCGGTTACAATTTACAAGTTTGACAATCATCATCAGTCGAAATATGTCCATAATTATGTAACGAAAAAGACTTGCTTTATGCGGATTTTTTGAACTATTTCCTAGATTGTAAATTCCTCAAATTCACAAGGAAAAAATACCACATGACTAACAATCCATTGTAATTGTCGCACAGAGGCGGATGGGGCATATCCCCCCGCGGCGCCGGCTACACGTTCGGGCAGGACATCTCGGAGACGTTCAACCACAGCAACGGGCTGACGCTGGTCTCCCGCGCCCACCAGCTCGTCATGGAGGGCTACAACTGGTGCCACGACCGCAACGTCGTCACCATCTTCTCAGCGCCCAACTACTGCTATAGGTGAGTCCCTGCTCATCATCAGGACATCTCGGAGACGTTCAACCACAGCAACGGGCTGACGCTGGTCTCCCGCGCCCACCAGCTCGTCATGGAGGGCTACAACTGGTGCCACGACCGCAACGTCGTCACCATCTTCTCAGCGCCCAACTACTGCTATAGGTGAGTCCCTGCTCATCATCAGGACATCTCGGAGACGTTCAACCACAGCAACGGGCTGACGCTGGTCTCCCGCGCCCACCAGCTCGTCATGGAGGGCTACAACTGGTGCCACGACCGCAACGTCGTCACCATCTTCTCAGCGCCCAACTACTGCTATAGGTGAGTCCCTGCTCATCATCAGGACATCTCGGAGACGTTCAACCACAGCAACGGGCTGACGCTGGTCTCCCGCGCCCACCAGCTCGTCATGGAGGGCTACAACTGGTGCCACGACCGCAACGTCGTCACCATCTTCTCAGCGCCCAACTACTGCTATAGGTGAGTCCCTGCTCATCATCAGGACATCTCGGAGACGTTCCACCGCAGCATCAGCTCGTCATGGAGGGCTACAACTGGTGCCACGACCGCAACGTCGTCACCATCTTCTCAGCGCCCAACTACTGCTATAGGTGAGTCCCTGCTCATCATCAGGACATCTCGGAGACGTTCAACCACAGCAACGGGCTGACGCTGGTCTCCCGCGCCCACCAGCTCGTCATGGAGGGCTACAACTGGTGCCACGACCGCAACGTCGTCACCATCTTCTCAGCGCCCAACTACTGCTATAGGTGAGTCCCTGCTCATCATCAGGACATCTCGGAGACGTTCAACCACAGCAACGGGCTGACGCTGGTCTCCCGCGCCCACCAGCTCGTCATGGAGGGCTACAACTGGTGCCACGACCGCAACGTCGTCACCATCTTCTCAGCGCCCAACTACTGCTATAGGTGAGTCCCTGCTCATCATCAGGACATCTCGGAGACGTTCAACCACAGCAACGGGCTGACGCTGGTCTCCCGCGCCCACCAGCTCGTCATGGAGGGCTACAACTGGTGCCACGACCGCAACGTCGTCACCATCTTCTCAGCGCCCAACTACTGCTATAGGTGAGTCCCTGCTCATCATCAGGACATCTCGGAGACGTTCCACCGCAGCATCAGCTCGTCATGGAGGGCTACAACTGGTGCCACGACCGCAACGTCGTCACCATCTTCTCAGCGCCCAACTACTGCTATAGGTGAGTCCCTGCTCATCATCAGGACATCTCGGAGACGTTCAACCACAGCAACGGGCTGACGCTGGTCTCCCGCGCCCACCAGCTCGTCATGGAGGGCTACAACTGGTGCCACGACCGCAACGTCGTCACCATCTTCTCAGCGCCCAACTACTGCTATAGGTGAGTCCCTGCTCATCATCAGGACATCTCGGAGACGTTCCACCGCAGCATCAGCTCGTCATGGAGGGCTACAACTGGTGCCACGACCGCAACGTCGTCGCCATTGCACGCGAAGAATTATATTTTTTTTGTTAACACAAAATCCCTGTACATATACATAAGTACCCTATAAACAGGAATTGCCCGTCCCACTACCACTACATATTAAATGTTGTCTGTCACGTCAATGAGTTGAATTCAACTTTAAATTTAGATTTATTTAGATTTAGAGAAAATGGATCAAAGACCTTCTGAAGGTGACTACTGACTGTCCAAGTGCAAGGTTACATGACGCTATGACTAACAGGATTTTGAATAACAACAGTTACAGGCCAAACTTACAGTAATTGTATTAGGTTAGGAATTATATTTACTATTATTAAATCGAAAAATTATACTTTGTATTTAAAGTATTTGATGATTATAAAGTAGGTCTTCTTCTTCTTCTTCTTCTTCTTCTTCTTTTCGAGTCGGTGGCAAACAGGTGTATTTACACCTATTCACCATCGGCGCAACGGACAGCCCTCTATGCAGAGGATGTCTGGAAGCAGAAGAAACGGTCACCCACGTAGTCCTGGAATGCGTAGGGTTGACTGACCAACGGGCAAAAATCCTCCAGAATGTGGGGTCGCTCCGCGAAGCCTGTGACAGTCCCAGGAGGCTTCTGAGCTTCTGGAAGGAGCTGGGCTGGTTGGAGTAACCAGCCAAAACCGAACGTAAAACGGACCAATTCAGAGTTTAATTGCGGAAACGGGAGCCCACCAACTAACTAACTAACTAATGGTGGCAAACAGGTATTATGTGGTAAAGCAAATAAATATATGAAATGAAATGTGTAAACTATATGTTGTTTGCATTTTTCCTATACACTTTCCTCTGTCAGTGCGTTGAGTTGTGTGATAAAGTTGTATAATTAATTATACAAAAAAATATGATGAAGTAACTTACAATTGCACCTACCTACCATTTTAATATAATAATAGAATATAAGAACATAACAGAAGAAACCCTTTTTCCCTAAGCGTAGTTTGTCCTCGGGGTTTTTCATATTTGCCACAACCACATTGCATAATCGTGTAAGTGTAGCGGGTATCGTAAGAGGCGACTTAGGGACTACACATTGAACAGGGAACGGGCAGCAGCGCTCTCTGATACAGTAACCTTTTAATCTGCGATCTCCAACCCGCCTGCCAAGCGTGGAGATTATGGCAAAACCAAACACTTGAGTGGAGGAGGCTCATAGTCCAGCAGTGGACTGTAACGGGCCGTTGATGTTGACATTGCATAATCTACTATTGTACAAGTATAAGTTTGTAACGAAAACCCGTGTTTGTTTTCAGATGCGGCAACCAAGCCGCCATTATGGAATTGGATGATGCGCTTAAGTACTCATTGTAAGTATTAACTTTCTTTATTGAGATTAATTTTAGATAAGAGATTTATCATTTACTTACTTAAGTCATATAATAACGTCAGTATGGTTAAATTTCTAACAATGTGACTTCATCAGATGCTTAAAAATAAACTACTTTTTATGTAGTGACAAGTTTAATAATGAAGATCCGTTTTTATTTTTAATACACTGCTACACTGAAATTTCTATGTAAAATATAGAAAATACATACATAATACATGTCGTTTCCCCAAAGAGCTTTAGTTGACTATCAAGGAACAAAATAACTGAAATTGAGTTACACTAATGAGATTTTTCATGTGTTAGTAATGTATTGCATTGTTAATGAGGCAATACGTCTAGCGCAAAAGCTGGCGCCAAACTTTCTGTTTTGCCGCCAACACAACACAATACCTATCACAATCTTCGGTCACAATTTGGGACTTTTTAAATTTACGGTAATCGAAACTTACTGAACTGTTAAAACTACATAGGTACCTAATTTTCAATTTTTATTAAGATAAGGTGGGAAATACCCAGACCGAGTATACGCCATTCAAGCAAGCGTTTCGGAAAGAGTCAAGTGTGTACGTACAGTTATATTAAAAAAAAAATACTTCAAAAGATCGTAGAGATTTTTTTAAACTTTCATAATTTTAAATATAAATTATTGATGGTTAAGCCCCAGTACCTATTCTATTATCATACGAGTATTATTGAATTATTTGTGTGCTGAAAAGAAAAACGCAATAATACAGCGCTGCGTCCCCCACCCCTCTCGGTAGGTGGCCGCATACGCGTTTGGTAACAGCGCACCTACGACGTAGGGGCCGCGCAGTTATTATTGCACCTACGAGGCGGGTTTACGCGCACGGCAGTCTAAGCACGTGCATAGCAGGCGACGTGTTAATATCGGAACATTTTTCCAATATTATTGCTTCAAAAACGCATATAATGTAATAACGCCGCGATATAAACTAGCAAGATCAATTTTCAATCCAATATCTTACATAAATAACCACTTTATTTGTACTTCCAGCCAATGATTGCTGCTGGAGTGGTAGTGTAGTGATCAATTAGTTTTTATTTCAGTTTTGCTTGCCCTTAGGATTTTATAAGTGCGATGCGCGATTCGTCCCCTTTCATTTGATAATTTTGTTTATCGTGTTTTACGATCTGGTATAAACGAAACGATAAAAGTGTTTTTAGGGCACATAAACTGACGTTGTTTTATTAAAACGTTAGCGTCCGTCATCTCGTCCCACTTGGCTTGACGGGTTCATTGCAACAGCTAAGAATAAACTCCTAATCAGATGTGTTTAACTAACTTTTGTTAAAATCACGTTTAATTAATGTTAAATTGGTCATTAATTGGATATTAAAAAAATCTGTTGGCAAAATATCTTCATCATCATCATCATTTCAGCCTGTTAAAGTCCACTGCTGAACATAGGCCTCTCCAATCGCACTCCAGCGCGACCGGTCCATATCCACCTGCATCCAACGAGACCCAGCGATCCTCACCAGGTCGTCGGTCCATCTCGTAGGGGGCCGTCCCACACTGCGCTTGCCAGTACGTGGTCCCCATTCAAGGACTTTCTTGCCCCATCGGCCATCCGATCTTCGCGCTATGTGGTCTACAGCAATATCAATAAATGTGGCAATATCTTACAGGGGATCAAATTTTTATTGTGTAGCCTTTTTTACAAGCTTTCTTGCAAACATAGCATGAAAAACTTGTTTTAAATCATTTAACTAGTTTTATTTCTCTGCACAAAATCAACCAATAAAATTAAAAAATAAGAAGAATTTGAAATATTCTTATTTTTTATAAGAATATTTAAAATTTGAACATTGTACTCTCAAAATTCTGGAATGATTAGAAGCGCAAAGTGTTGACAACAGAAATTCGGTTTTTCAAAACCGTAATTTCCTGCGACTGCGCGTCGATTTCCCGTGGATACTTAAGTTTTATGACCAGAAAGAAATACTAGAATTTCCTTTCATATCGATGTTGTTTTTGTGTTGGTTTGTTGACGTGTCTGCGTGTTTCCAGCCTTCAGTTCGACCCGGCCCCGCGGCGCGGCGAGCCCCACGTCACGCGGCGGACACCAGATTACTTCATGTAGGCTGCTGTAAGTATTACCTCATTATTATCTAGTTATAAAGGGAGGAGGCAGTTGGACAGTAGTATTGCTGTGTTTCTAGAAGAATGCAGGTCTCATCTTGATGTCTTTCGATGAGAATAGTACAGAAGATGCGAATCTTGTCGAGTTTCTTCTTCACAGAGATGAGAGAGCTCACTTTGTAGTGAATGTGCATAATTTCGTCCTTGTGTTAAGATAGCCTTGAAGACAAAATATGATTTCACAAATAAAATCTTTATCTTAACGTAGGGTCAACACAGACAAACATGAGCTACATTCTAACTACTTAAAAACAGTTATTATAGGATGAGCTCGACAGATTAAATTTTAAAAACTTTTCAATGTTATTTCGTTTATTTATTTACTTTTGTTTTTTTAGTAAAATTACTGTATAATGATAAAATAAGAAGTGAAGTTACTTTTTTAAAATTTTTAGCTATTATGGTTTTTAAACTGAATATTATAAAAAAAGTTGTTAACGTCGGTATGAAAAATTTTGAAGCTGTCAGAGCTCATCCTTAGTAATCCGGGTATAGTCAGCATTATTGTCACCACAAAAAATGTAACTGTCGCACAATATCTTTATACTGCATTAAAAAACAATCTTTGTTCAAAACCCTACAAACTTCCTCGAATGCTATTGTGATGTGCGTGACAGATGATGCGTCATTTAATGCGCACGAACATACTTATCTGGTTCGAGATTGACTTAATCACTTGTTTTAATTTAGTCATCTTGGTAATTTGTGAGTCATCGTTATAATGATACCGTTTTACAGCGGCAGTGAACCCTAGTTTTATAAAGCAATTTTCTATGCTAAAGTACTAAGTTATTTCCATCTGCCACCTGGGGGGCCGGTAGCTAGGTTTCTTTTTTCATCTGTCCCAAATAACTTGCACGCACACTCATGAAAGGACCATACAATAATAAGGTGCGCGCGCAGACTTCGGCCACGTCCAAATGCATGCAATGACGTGCTAATTTAGTAAGTCTCACGACACGGATTATGCCGATGATAAAAAAATAACTATGTCCTTGAAAGAGTCGTTTGCATAGGTACATTGGATTACGCGATCTGGGGCCTTCATAATGAAATAAACCTTTGTTCAGACCCGACAGGTGCAACGAAAGTGAGACCCGTAGTCTCCGACTGTTGACCAAACATTGTAATGATTATGTAATTAGTGAAGAGTTGCATTGTATTACGCAACTTCCTCGTGCCGGCCTGCAGATGATTACCACCGGTCACGGCGAGGCGTGAATGGAGGACGTCACATACAATACACGTACTGGCGATGTTTACACGACACGTCATGCTGATGCGTTGTGATGTTAATTAGTTCATACGGTTGGTAAATGTAGGGTAAATACCCACTGTACTTGCGCTTTTTATTCGACGATAACCATGCGCAGTCGGATTCTACAGTTTAAATATAAATTAATGTGGGATACATGTTTGTGTATCTTTTCTTGAATAAGTAAACTTTAAATTGCCTTGGTTTGGCAAATACTACTGGCTTAAAATTTTAGTACCTAGACATTAATTTTCAAAATTGAATAAAAAAGAATGGTTTACATTATCAAATCAAATTAATATTATAAATGTGAAAATATATTTGGATGTTTAGATGTTTGTTCCGCCTTCACGCTGAAAGTACTGAACGGATTTGAATGAAATTTGGAATGGAGATAGTTTGTAACCTGGACTATTTCCGCGGGAAAATATTAGCGAGCGTAGCTGCGGGCGGACCGCTAGTTTATTATATTTTCAAAACTAAACTACCCTTTTGTTACCTGTACCTAAAAACTTGCCTGTAAAACCAAGTAAACTCCGCCTGTAGGTCCAACCTACACCGATGACTAAATGACTTGGACCGCGTCCAGGGGCTCATGTTGGACGTATCACGTCGCCCAAGACCGTGACCTTGGGCCATGTGTGGACAGGCCTTAAAGCTCGCACACATGTGCTTATAAAGACAAATGAATCATGCTTTCTAAATTAAATCTCCTTTACGAGCGAAAGTTGGCATCGTGTGTATTGAAACGATTGGCAATACACACGATTTCAATCGGAATATTCGGGAATGTGTTAGTAACGTTTTCTCGAACTATAATTAAAAAGTAAACTAAATTAGGAGAAAAATATTTCTATCTGCATAGTTTTCAACGAAGCGATCTTCATGAGACGCCATGATCTTTAAATCACACTAATATTATAAATGTGAAAATATATTTGGATGTTTAGATGTTTGTTCCGCCTTCACCCTTAAAGTACTCAACTGATTTAGATGAAATTTGGAATGGAGATAGTTTGTAACCTGGATTAACACATAGGATACTTTTTACGAGAAAAAGTCTTATTTCCACGGGAAAATCTTACACAACGCGAGCGTAGCGGCGGGCGAGCCGTTAGTGACTGATAAAGAACATAATCAAACAAACAACAATCGTGAACATTTCTTCCTTACAAAGTCGCGGTAGCTTTAACCATTATTATTATTAGTTATGATTAAGATCACTTTGAACCGCCCACGGTGCAAGAAAACAGACTATCAACCTCTTTTCGTATGGTCACACTCACACCTCTGAAACTTTTTATTATATAACCGAACTGGAATTTTAAATTAAAATTCGGATTCTTGTTAGGGATAGACAGTAATAAATAGAAGGTGTGTCTAGATTATTGATTTGTTTGGGGTTATCGCCTCTACAACCCTGTATTATCTTTTCCAGTACACTAACTGAAAGTTTTGTTTGCAGGTGGCGCGCATATCACGCAACAGCAGCGGTGTCCCGCCCCCGCCCCGCCTCACACACACTCGCCCCTCACACACACATACTCTCACACACACTCCGTACAGCCGTGCCGTGCTAGCGAGTTCCAGCGAACACTGTATCGCAATCACACTAGTCGCTAACCTGAAATACATTTCACGGTTACTATGCGTCTAAAAAGAGAAGTAATATTGTATATTTACAATAATTAGCAATGAAAATATCACATAAAACAGCAGTGAACAACAGACCTTTCCTTATTTCCATTGTTTGGATGCTTTTACCGGGGCGATTGCAATGCAGCCCGCGCGTGGACATTGCAAGCTGCAGGGCGCGCTGCTCAACGCATTGTTATTGATCAAAACGTAGCAATGTGCTGAGTTGGAGCTCTCGATGCAACTTCGATACTTTACATTTTTGTACCATACATTACACAGCGACACGTGATTGTATCTTGTCTTGCTTTGACGAGTGTTAGTACAAAATCTAATCCAAACCGCTTGTTGGAACGCATTCGTTCAAGACTTGACTTATCTTATTCGAGAGCGTTGTAGCTCTATTATTAAATAGATAATTAGACGTAGAGAAGTCGGAGCTTGGGCAATGTGTCACGTGAACACCGCAAATCCTTTGCCATCGATATTCAAATATTCGTTTCTCATCACTACCTAATCGAACAGCACTTGCCGATGCTAGTAAAACGTTAAGATATGTTTTCATTGACTGTTAATTGCATTTTGCTCATGAGTAAGGGTCGATGGCAACGCATAGTGTGGTGTCCATTGCTTGTTGAACACATGAATATTGTCTAAACTTGCGTGTAGCAACAAGCGACAGGCGCGTAGGAGTTGCATTGGACAACGCCTTGTACATTTCCATCGCATTACATGTGCGAGGAGACGACGCTTTAAGTTTGACAGAAAGTGTACTATGAATTCGTGAAGTGTATCTTAAATACATGCATTGTTGAAACGTTAAACATTTTTGCATCTCGTATATGAATCGTCAGTGGGTGGCTTTTATAAGAGGTACAATTCTGTTTCACATGTTTTTCACCATTGTATCTTAACTTGTTTCATTTAGCGACCCGTATGTTTGTTTGTATTTCATAAAGCGTCGTCTAGTTCTGGCCGTATGATCGGGTGTGTATGGAATAAAAGGAGACTCGCGGCGCGGCCGATGGGATGATAAATATTCGCATGTATGGGTTTATTCACATTTTTATATATCGACAGTGTTTAATGACATTTTGCCAAGAAACTGATCCCGTTACACTTGGAACATAATAGTCATAATATTTGTAATCTAGTTTTTTTTTGTGCGTGTTTGCATGGATTTGGTTTTGTAACTCCGATGAAGTATAACGTTGTAAATGTATCCCCTCGGTCCCGCCGCGCAGGTCGGTGTTCGGAGCGCGGCTCGTGAGATCCGAGCGATGCAACAAGCACACTGAAGAGACAGGGACTTTGCCTGCTAAAGCTCCCAGTCAGCCGTCTTTTGTCTAAATGCGTGACGTAATATCTTCTGGAAAATCATGAGAAACAACTAAGCAGACTATTAGAAATATATCTACTTCTTAACTGTCCGAAGTCTCTTCCGTGTGTCGCGAGATGCCTCGACTCTGTCGCAAACATTTTCTAACTTGGTCCGTTTCGACAGTAAAGCAGTACAGAGTTGAAGTTATTGTCAAATCCATACAAAAAGAGTTGTCCAGTAAACTCTGGCACTTTAGTATGGATCTGGCGTCGTCCCGCGGGGTCCGGGCGCCGCGCGTCATGTTGGTATGTTCATTGTCAGCCCGCCAGCCCCCACTGTATGTATACTTATGTAGACCTCATTAAACAGCGTACATTTGCTAAACGGCAGTTTTATTTAACCACAATGGACATACCACTCTAGACACACTCTCGCCACATTAAATTCCCTTCGTAGCAGTGCTGCCACCTCTGAGGCTAATCAGCGCTAAAAGCGCTTGGAAATAACGCTAGATTCCGCTAGACCGCATAAACAAAAAAAAATTGCGCTAGAATCCGCCGAAAAAAGGCATAAAGTAAGAAATTTTTATTTATTTCAATACAAATTGTACTTATCACCTTAAATCTAAAAAAAATAATATTTATAAGTATGATGGCTACCGACTGATTTCGACGAAACAACTTATTTTGTTCGGAGAATACCCTAAACATGTGGAACGGAAGCTAACGACTTGCAGTTTTGCTGCTTACTTCTTACTTTTTGCCGAGATTGCGACGTGATTACTACTAAGTTTGGTTTGTCATAAAAAAGCGCTAGATTTTCCGCTATGAGTTAATATTAAAATTTCAGCGTTAAGTGTCCCAAAAAAGCGCTAGATCTAACTCTGAAAGCGCTAAGGTGGCAGCACTGCTTCGTAGCTTGTGACTACATGTTTCGATTTCACATCTTCGTCACGTCATTATGTAAGTAGAAGGCAAAATAATTTTAATTTTTTTGAACTATGTAAGTTGTTGCTATAGATCAAAATCTGTAAAGTCCATTTTGTATTTTTATTTTTAATTTACAATTGAACTATTAAAATGATTTTTTACAGTTTGATAGCCAATTTTAATGAATATGGACTACTTCATTCTTCACTCTTACGTATGCACTGGAAGCCGATCAATGCAATGGTTACTAAAAAAGTTCAGAAAATTTAGTCACATTGATTTAAATAACAAAGCATTTCATTTTATGACGGGACGGTGGAGTAGATGAATAGTTATTGTAGTTATACTGATATTATTACGCGTGAGATATAAACAAGAAATTATTAGAATTTTATTTATGGACGCCCAGAGCCCGTGCCGTCATAAAACCTAAACAAAGCGTGCATTTCCAGATTCATTTCAAAATTCTCCATCTCTTGTGCTACAGAATCTGCTCACGAAATAAAGTGTCACACAAGAGTGGAGCTATTAAAAAAAATGTATAATTAATTTAGGTAATGTGTAAATACCTACCTAAAGATATGAAGGCATTACGTAGATCGTTGTTTAAAGTAAGTCTGGATCGCCCGTAATGTATACTTATTTCCACAATACTTAAAGCAAGGTAAGTAACTTTAATAACTTTTTATATAAAATGCATATGGCAAATATGCTGAGGGGTGTTTTATATTGGTTCCATCTTAGGATGTACAAAACTAGAAAAAGGCATTTGAAATTTTCATATTCATTGGATAGTATGCCTAGTTCGCATCGTAGCAAGTGATGGTTTCGCTATTGAACAAACTGACAAAAGGTTATTTCTTCTTGTAACTAACTTTTAGGTACGGATTTATTTCTTTTGTCAGTGCCATCGTAAGTTTTTCTGAAAATATATTTTTTGCTTATAAATTTCCAAATTGCACTTCGATATAAACAACGTGTGTTGTACTAATACAAAGACTTTACCCACCAATGACATCTGTAGCCACACACGTTTTGTTGATCTAAGTATTAAGTAAGATGTAGGTAAAATATAAAACAAAAACTGAAAAAAATCTAAAAAAAAATATATATATTTACTATCACGAGCTTCGTTTGCGCGAAATGATGATATTCAACTTGATACGTGCAACATTAATTCGACTGCTTTTATAGTTATTTCACCCATTCGAAGTTCGAACAACTTTAAATTTAAGGCTTTCCTGGCAAACTGCATAGGTAATCGAGTTTGAAATTCAAGAATTGAGATAAAATGAAACTTTTTGTATGTATCGAGTGTTGATGGACATTATATTAAACTGCCAATATATAGAATCCATTGCCCGGACTTCAATGCTACATAATGGCAATAATACAATGTAACAGAACCTGAAAAGTAAATAATTTATTCTTGCATCTGTACTATGCCCGTTGATAGGAATTAGATAATAAATAAAATTAATTATAAAACTTCAAGTATTTTCTTTATCAAACCCTGCTGGTGATTAATTGCTGGAATATTAAAAAAAGACGAATAAGTATATTAAAAAAGATATTTATTTGTATCATAATACTTCGTTCTCTTTGTTGTGATGGTGATCCTGATCAATTATTGATCATTTTACAAATGGAAGTACCTATCTTTGGTACTGATACATAAAATTGTCATTGGTGTTATTATTATTATTCATTATATTCCAATTTTTCATACATACTTAAATAAAATGGTATCAATAAACAAAATGTCACAATTTGAATAAACAAGTAAAACATAAATGTAATATGGAATGAATGTAATTCCCTACAGCTACTTAAAACAACCTACAACAGTGTGTACTTACATAAAATTTTATATATAAATATATTGTATTTATTTTGAAAATTATTATAGAAATTTAGAATCATAATAAGAAATCCTCGTACAAGAAACTTGTCCATAGTGAAATCTTCAATAAATGTATATTCTTGGAATAATCCGATCCGATTTATGCTACCCTATGTGAACACTAGCGCCATATCGATAAAAAATCATAAAAACTAAAATATCAAAAATCTGGACGAACAAATTGTTTCATACATAACCCATGCTGTATTTCTTGAATTGATTAATTCTATAAACTATGGTTAGCACTTATGCTCTTACTTCAGCGTATAAGGTTTTATAAAATTAGTTATTTCTAAAAATACTAAAATACCCACACTTCAAATTGATCGTACAGATTTTTTAATATTTTGTGTTTTCACTAAATTATGATTTTTTTATCGAAGTGGCGCTAGTGCTCACATAGGGTAAGATCTACCTCCATAGTATTGTAATTGCTCTGTGGACAAGTTATGAGGTCATAATCTCCAATATTTCGTTTTCTGTGAATGTCAAGATGGCGGGATCCATTTTATAAATAAGTGAGTGTGGAGGATAATAATGCGACCCCTATCGACCTTAAGTCTATGACAGTAAGTATAATTTTTAAAGCTATTTCTTTCTGAGCCGTAGCGTATCCTATATTGTCCTATTTAATTTAATGTACTTTTACTTTACTATTAACTTTAATAATTTTGTTTAAATTAACAATTGTCGCGTCACAGATTGTTTAACAATCAAGCTTCTAGCAGTAAAATAATTTGATCACTAAAAGTGAAAAAAAAAAAAGTTAATAAATAATTGTAAAGCACTCAGACTGATTATATCAGTTTGCCAATTTTACATGTTTTAAGAAAAATACAGACAGCTCTTCTATTAATTAAAAGGGCAGCAACCAAAATGGGCTTAGCCTTGAACAGCCATACCAAAAAAAAGAAAATCACGAAACATTTTGAAATATTATATGATGAATTTAGCTACCTATCTGGGAGTATCAAAAAAATATTAAAAAAATAATGTTTTGTAAGACTTTCAATCGATTGATAACGCCAAAACTAATGTTGCCAAATACATTCTGACGAAAGTAATTAGAACTTTTATTTTTTTATTATTATTAGGTTGTGTACTTTATATTTTGTCCCTAACTTAGCCTAAACCATTAATTTAACCAAACTAACACAATAATAGAAACGAATTTGCAACAATACGAAACACGAAGCCCAGACGTAAAATATAAAATGATGAATATTGTTTTATTTAACTTCTTTGATACTAACATTCCAACATTTATGTGTTATCCTTATTACAGACAACTCAAAACAGTCAATAGTATAATAATATTTTTATGTTCATATTGAAGCCCAGAGGTCAAACATTTTGGTTGCTCCCCTTTAAAGGCACACAATAGGTAATGGTACAATACATTACATTCTTCTTTATTTCGAAGAGATTCTTGTTTTTTCAGTTATTAGTTTTGAATCAAAACTAACGACCCATACGACCTAAACAAAATCAACATTTTATTGTGCAGTTACAGGATATAGTTGCAGATTGGGTCATCCATTTTCAAAATCGACACCTCTATTGGTAGTATTAAGTAATTTACAATATAAACGCAGACAATAAAACAGTTGTCATTAGGTCTCTAATGGTAAAACAATAACTACCCAGTGCCACTGCGCAGATTTTATTGGCGACAATATTGCCCATTTTCTGTCAATCTTTGCGTGTCTTTCCTTTGTTTGGCCTTCGCAATCAATATCTATGGCCCTTGTTGCCTGAGTACAAATAAATACGGACCCAGACCTACTTATCTGTGAAATGAACGGCGGCGGCGCTAGTAGTAACACAAAATTGTATTTCAACCAATCACAACTCTTCTGAAAGTTGACATTTCCACAGTAATAATCGTAGTACCAATTTTGGTCATCACAGACTCTATAGTAGGTCTGTAAATTATTACCGGTTAACGTGGGGTCATCGCCATTGATAAATTAGCAAGTCAATTTAATTTCAACTTTTATTGCCTGAAACGAGTAGAAATTATATCATTATAGAACTACATTAGTTACATAATATACCGCCACAGTAGATAGTGAACCAAAGATTTGCTGAAAATTTATAATTGTTGCTAATAAACTCCGTACAGCGGCTTCATCACAGGGATTTTTGTGTCGCACTTTGCAGACGGTAGGTAATATTATAGCGAGCGCCGCGCGAGCCTTTCATTTATCTAAGGTAATATTATTATAAAAATAATACGTATCTAAGTATAACGCTCATCTATTTAAGATATTTTTATGTCATGTATTTAACTCGTCAATAGAATACAATGATAAAATACGTAATTAAACATCAACAGATATTATTAATTAATTATTTCAAACCATCCAAAATATTTTTAAAAATATAGAAATTTCTGGATGGTTACAAGATCGGAATTCGACAAAACCCTATGTCATTTAGACAAAAATCTAAATAGCGGAGGTTTTAAGAAAACGACGCAATTTTTTCTCTAAATGAGACAAAAGCAATACGCCTCGCTTATGTAGCTAAGTACCCTAGAAATCTCTCGGACCTTTCCATGAACTCGTATGGGATATCTCTTTTCATCGCTCAAAGACGACCTTCAGCACAAAATATTGCGTCACGTGCGAGTATTGAAGCTAAGCGGAGAGGAGATATAGAAATAACGAAATCTGATTGGTTATTCAAACACATCTCCTCTCCTTCCGCTTTGGTGGAAACCGGGCCTCACGGCAGACAACGGACTTCCGAACGTCGTCGTTGTCTCCGAAGCTCTATTTTTATTGTTCCTACTTGCGACTGAGTACTCGCACGTGACGCAATATTGTGATTTCACATGCGGTTGAAGTATGAACGATTCAGAAATAGAGCTTTTGAACGAAAAGTTTTGGTATAGTCATTTACAGTCACGTCATGAGTATGAGATAGTCGACGCTCACACGACTATACTTTTATTCTACCTACATGTAGTCGTTTTTGATAAGCCTAACAAAATTCACGTTAGTTTCTTAATCGACAATGTGTTCAAACGAACGCAAGACCAACACAAAGTGACAAAGTCGAACGCCCTCAATTCCACATCAATAAGTACCTAAATGTCCAGTTTAAAAGAACCACGTTTGTCCAGGATTCCTTAGACCTTCATGCCGGTGTCGAGCTGCAGCAGCTGCTTCATGAGCTCGTAGGTGGAGAAAGAGGTGGCGACCATGGGGATGGCGCGGATGTAGTTGATGCTCATGCCGCGGTACAGGCCGCGCATCACGCCGTTCTCGCGGTAGATCAGCGTCAAGGTCTTCACCATGCCCGCGCTAGTACAGGGCAATTAATGTTTCAAGTATTGCGCTTTTTGGGATATTTCATATATTCACCCCAAAAAATCCCCCCCTAAGGCCCAACGCACACCGAGCGCGGCGCGGCAAAGATACTGAGAAGTCGACAATTTAAATTAAATCCTAATCCCTATGATACAAGGTGCGCGCGCGCCGGCTCTCGTGGCCGCTTCACTGCGCCGTGCGCCGTTCGCTCTTATTTATCTTTGCCTGGCGTTTTCAACCTTATAAGATAGGGATTAGGGTTTAATTTAAAATGTTGAATTCTCAGTATCTTCGCCGCGCCGCGCTCGGTGTGCGTTGGGCCTAAGTCGAACAAATTCTAAGGGTCAGTTCAGGTAAAACGGAAAAATGCACGAGCAATTTACTGGCTCCAATAGAAATAGGACCGCAAAAATAGGGGATCGGACTAACTTTTTAATTTTATAAATCCAAACTTCTTAGTTTCTGTTATCGAACACTAAAATAATTTTTGCTCTATCTTTAAAATTGACCGAGTTATAAAGGTTTGTAATTAAAGATTAGACAGAGAGGCACATACTCACTTGTGACGTCATTTGTTAGTTATGCCATATAATCTCCAACTAAAAAATCGTTTTTGAAAGAGACCGATTTATTGAAATTTTAAATATCACTGTAAATTAGTTTTTCAACCGATTCTGTTTTTTTTTCCCGATTCGTCTGCTACTAATCTATATTTTAAAAATAACTCATAAAATATGGTAAATTCATAAAATATGGTGAACAGTCCGATCCCCTATTGTATGAATATCGACGCAGACGTTGTCGCGCATGCTCAGATACTTCTTTACACTATGGTAATACAATCCTATTTTCAATAGAGCCAGTAACTCGAATATTTTTCCGTTCTCTGAACTGGTAAGGTTTTTGGACGCCGTTTTCGGGTAACTACCTCAGGGGGGATCTTTTGGGGTGAATAAATGGAATCATCACTCCCTATTTTAATGTTATAGTTTAAGAGTCTGAAGCATAAAAAAACAATTGTTAAGTTGTATGGTTAATTAAATTCTCCTATTAATATGTACTATTTGTATAAATAATAAAAATAAAATACTAAATAAAGTACCAACCTCCTGTTTGTGTTGCCAACACCAAGTGAAGTCATGCAATATAAAAATAAGAAATAGAACATTATTAATATAAAAGTTCATCAATATGAGTTATTAGCTTTAGTAAGCTTCTGTGCGACCGGAATTTTCAATTAATATGTTTCACGGTGTATTACTAGACTATACATACACCGGCTAAGTATGACAAGCAATATGTGCAATATTAAACATAACCATGTCAAGTTAACAGATAATGTGCTCAGATACAAGCCCATCCCAAAAGTAAGTTAGAGTTAAAATAATTATCTGTATTTTAATATTTTTAGTAGGCGTTTTGTTCAGAAGATACTACTAGTGCGTTACATTATTATACCTATATAATATATATATAAGTACATTAAAAAGTCTGATATCAGAAGTGGGATATAATTTTGTAGCTAGAAAATAATGTTGTGTGACACAAAGTTCCCCCGACATACGCGGAAGGGATCTGACTGACGTACGTATAATACAACAAGAAGATAATGAAAACATTCGACTAATTCAAGCAAAAATTTTTCCAAAGATTATAGTTTGTTAAATAAAAACCTCGTATTAAAATAGTTTAATAATAACAGAAAATAAAAACAGCGTGTTTTAAATTTAAATTCAAAATAACATTATTTCTCGGTCTTTAAAATTTCTTATGAGTTAAAAACCGACTCCTCCACCCACTTTTAACTTTTATGTTTCTTTCGGAAAATTACACACTTTTATGGACACTAGAAAGACGAATGCTTTCAATTACCCTGGTAATCTGTTAAAGAGGCGAAAGTGATGCGTCTATGCCAAGGAAAAGGAAGCTCTACTGCTTTCTTTTACTGCATCCCTCTCAGTTGTACAGCAGGTTATAGTGAAGAGAGTTTTTTGTAGCTTCTAATCTCACCCGAACTTGGCGGTCTTGGGGTCCATGCAGGCGAGCTGCATGCGGCGCCGCGTCACGTCCAGCGGGTACGACACGGACTGCGCCACCGCCCCCGCCAGGCCTCCGCACACCAGCTTGCCCGGCACCGTTAACACTAGCCCGCCTGGAATACACGGCGGTTAAGCTATGGGGGAATATAGAAGAATATTCCGCGATCAAGGCGAACATTCCACGACCAAACAGAGCCAATTTCTCACTAATAGGGGATCTGACTACTTTTTTTTATTTTATAAATCCAAACTCCTTAGTTTCTGCTATCGAACACTAAAAGAATCTTTAAAATTGACCGAGTTATAAAGGTTTGAAATTCAAGATTAGTCAGAGAGGCACATACCCACTTGTGACGTTATTTGTTAGTAGCGCCATATAATCTCCATATAAAAAATCGTTTTTGAAAGAGACAGACATATTAAAATTTAAAAAAATCACTGTAATTTCGTTTTTCAACCGATTCTGTTTTTTCTTTTTTTTCGAAGCAAATAAATTTTTCTTTCTTTCTTTCTTCGCGAATCGTCTGCTACTAATCTATATTATAAAAATAATTCATAAAAAATGGTAAATTCATAAAATATGGTGAACAGTCCGATCCCCTATTGGAGATATTCTGAAAAATGACAGGTCAGGAGTACTCTAAACCGACAAGCGTGGATGTGGAGATACGAGCTCGTATGAAGCGAAAGAAGTATGTCTGGACTGGAGCAAGTGGAAGAACGTGGTTTCTGCGTACATCCTTGAAAGAAGTGTAACGAAGCTACCATAGCTTCGCCCAACAGAGGGTAGCATCACATCGAGTCACGACGGACATTCGAATCTACCCACATCGAGCTCCGCATCGGTGCCTGGCACGGACTCGATCTTTCTAGAAGCACAAGCCTGACGTCGTCGACCCCCCACTCCGAGGCCGCAGTATTTAAGCGGCAGCACGCCGTCACTCGCGGGGTTCTCCTGCTCTGGTCGGCTTGGTTCCCCTAGTCGATAGGAGCAAGGGAATACCCGGCGAGCCCCCGCTATCTCGCCGTCCCGTCCCGTACCGACGCGCATCGCATTCCGTAGTATTGACAAACCTCACCGACCCCGATTCTAGTTATACGTCCGCCCTCTCTCTCCTCTTGTTATAATATGTTTGTGATTTAATAATAAAACTATCGTTTGTTATTTGTAATCGAGTTTCAATCAACATCCTCATAGGTTAGGTATTTTCCCAAACCTAAAGGACATCATAGATGTGCCCAGAAGTAAGTAGGAACTTCGGCAACATCACACTGGCGCCCAACGTTAAAAATCGCGGAAAAATCCCATTATTTCACAAAAAAAATAATCCGTTCCGTTCCGTCCCGTTCCGAGTGAAATAAGTGAAATTTTCGTGAAAAGTGCGTTCAAGATTTCTCGTGGTCGGCCTGGTTATCTCCTGGAAGATAGCGAGGAATTTTGAAGGTAAGTCTGTGAGCTAACCGTCGCGTGTAAAATAAGTTATATTTACCGTAAGTACGTGTTATCCACTGTATAGTGCTAACGAGATTTCTCGCGGTCGGCTTGGTTTCCCCCTAGTCGATAGTGAGGAACTTCGGAGCAAAGTAAACATTACCGAATACCGAGTACAAAGTAGTAATCGTACCGTACCGTGTCGCAGTAAAGTAAGGAAAATTTTTGTGTAAAGTGTTCACAAGATTTTTCGTGGTCGGCCTGGTAATCCCCGGGAAGATAGCGAGGAATTTTGGAACCTAGTTCCGTTCCGAAAAATAAGATAAAAATAATAGATATAAAACCGCGGATACTTTTTCCTTGAATTACGCACTAAGCGGTCGGCTTGGTTACCCCCTAGTCGATAGCAGTGGTTTGAGGAAATTGCCGAAAAACAGGATAATAAAATAAGAAAAAAGACCTCCGAAAAATAAATAAAAACAAAATTAAATTAGAAAACACTATAAAAGTCGCTTATCAACAAGAAGGAGAAGGGCTAAAAAAATAATAAATTATCCCGTAAATAAATATAATAAAAACAGTAAAACTAAAACCGAGTAGTAATAGAACTTGTACCGTAACATAGACGATCACAGTACCCTCAGTAAAAAGTACGCCACGGGTCCGATTCTGACAAAACTTTACGAGCTAAGTCATAACCGATAAAAACCGACTAACCGACTCGACGACCGACGTAAAATAAAATTGGCAGATGTCTACATCCTGGATTTACGCTTTGAATAAAGAACAACTTTGTCTAGAACTAGAATCAAGAGGAATGAAACACGAGAAATTAAAAGTAGATCAGCTGAGGAAAATTTTAGCCGATAATATAAAGGGAAAAGAAAGAAATAAAGAAGAAGAAAGTGAAGAAGAACAGGAAGAATCCGAAACCGAAACAGAGATGCAGGAAAATAAGGTAAAAGAATTCGACAAATCGATCGACCGTTGGAAGATAAGTTTCGATGTCACCGACGATGCGGTAGAATACCTGGAAAAACTTGAAGAGCTGATTGACACTATCAGTATAGACAAAGATAATGTCGTTCAACTACTGCCGAGATGCTTAAGGGGAAAAGCGTCACTATGGTTTCGAAACATTTCGAAAAAAGGGAAGTTAACATGGGAAGACTTCGCCGAAAGTTTCAAACTATTTCATTATCCCAGAGGTTACGAGGAGGGCCTGATAGAAACAATTATAATGAGAAAACAAAAACCGTACGAGAAGTTCACCGAATACGTAATCGAAATACAAACTCTGATCAGACGTTACGGGAAAATGACCGAAGCGGAAGAGTTAGACCGCATTTACAACAACTGTTTACCAAAGTACCGATTATACATAAAAAAGATGAAGCAGTCTCGCTAAATACGCTGATTCAGTTAACTGCGGAACTGGAGAAAATAGAGGAAGAGAAATCTCAAGCAGGACCGTCCAGGACAACTAATTATCAACCACAGCAAAGAACAGGGTACACGAATAACCAAATGTACGGTAGATATTCGTATACCACACAAGAAAAGATACTACCGAACTACGATTCTAAAACATGGAAGGAATTGCGGGAAAAGAGGTCATTCTGCGAGGGAGTGTAGAAGTAAAGGCCTCATATTCTGCAGTAGTTGCGGAAAAATCGGAAAGTTAAGTAAAAACTGTTGTCGCGCGTCAAAGGGAGTCTCACCCGGAAAATACAAAGCCGCTACAATAAAGACTAGCAAAGGTAAAAACGATTATGAAAAGGACAACAGAATGTATATAGAGGTCAAGATATTAGTAAAAGCATTCAACGCGTTAATAGATACTGGTTCCACGAACACGTATATAAATGAAGAGGTAATGAAGCACTGTGAGGGTAGAATAAAACCGGAAAAGCAAAAAGAAAGATTCATTGAGTTGGCCAATTGAACAAAAATCAAGATGGAGGTTGTATTTCCTGTAGATATGGAAGTTCTAGGGGAACGATTAAAACATCGCGTTATTCTACTCAACTCCTCCCCTAGTATAGTATTAGGGATGGATTTAATGAAGAGAATTGGTGTAGCCAAAATTATAGAAGGAAGATCAGAACCCGAAAGATTTGAAGAAGGGAAAACACATAGCAATCCAGTTTTAATCGAAAACACCGAACTGACGTCGGAGCAGGAGCAGTTTCTCAAAGAGTTCTTAGAAAAAGAATTTAAGAAGAGTGAAAAGAGTCCAAAAGGGAACACTTGGGTAGAGCATAAAATAAAGATGAAAAACAAAGAACCGATAAAGCAGAAATATTATCCAAGAAACCCGGTCTGCGCGGCAACCAGTACTGAAGAAAACTGGTACGACAAAAAAATAAAAGAAGTTAAAGCGAACCCAGATAAAGAACAAGGGTATTGCATTCAACAAGGAAAACTTTATAAAAAAATAATGACACCCAGGTATGGTGTAAAATTAGATCCGAGTTCAGAATGGAAACTTTTTGTTTCACCGAGTGAACGTCAGATAGTACTTTGCCAGAATCACGACTCACCGACCGCTGGTCATTTAGGTACGTCCAAGACGTGGAAAAGAATTGCGCAGCGGCACTATTGGCCAGGTATGTTCAGAGACGTAGCGAAATATGTTTCAAGATGTACTTCCTGCCAGACACATAAAACTTCGCAAGAAAAAACACCGGGATGTATGTACATAAAAAAACACGAGTGAGCCTTGGGAAATCGTGTCAACGGACTTAATAGGACCGTTGCCAAGGTCATCAAAAGGTTATCAATGGATTAAAGTTTTTCATGATAAAGAATATGACGAGTTCACAGCAGAGGGGGAAGTAGTTAAAAAGAAAGGGAGACGGGGACACAAAAAAGGAGTGGTGCGATTGTTACACTACAAAGTGTAACAATAGTAAAACCAAAAAAGTAAGTAAGTAAAAGTAAGTAGGAAAAAGTAAAAGTTATAAGCGCATACCCTAGAAAAAAAAAAAATTAACCCATTAGCAATATAATAGGAAAATGCAGTATTGTCATTGTCAGTTTTTAACCAGGTGATTTTTACAGGTAAAAATCTCGAGAGGAGAGAGGGGAATGTAACGAAGCTACCATAGCTTCGCCCAACAGAGGGTAGCATCACATCGAGTCACGACGGACATTCGAATCTACCCACATCGAGCTCCGCATCGGTGCCTGGCACGGACTCGATCTTTCTAGAAGCACAAGCCTGACGTCGTCGACCCCCCACTCCGAGGCCGCAGTATTTAAGCGGCAGCACGCCGTCACTCGCGGGGTTCTCCTGCTCTGGTCGGCTTGGTTCCCCTAGTCGATAGGAGCAAGGGAATACCCGGCGAGCCCCCGCTATCTCGCCGTCCCGTCCCGTACCGACGCGCATCGCATTCCGTAGTATTGACAAACCTCACCGACCCCGATTCTAGTTATACGTCCGCCCTCTCTCTCCTCTTGTTATAATATGTTTGTGATTTAATAATAAAACTATCGTTTGTTATTTGTAATCGAGTTTCAATCAACATCCTCATAGGTTAGGTATTTTCCCAAACCTAAAGGACATCATAGATGTGCCCAGAAGTAAGTAGGAACTTCGGCAACATCACAGAAGTTTAACTTTATACATATGTTTTTGCCGTGTGAAGGCTATCATTTTTTACTGCGGTTATAATGTGACTTTAATTTGTCTGGAACTGTTTCAATGCAAAAAATACTTCGATCCGATACTGCGTGAAAGAAAGACCAACCAACGAACACACTTTCGCATTAACAATATTAGTATGAGGCACGAGGAATTCTCCTAAGAGTTCCTCACTATCATATCGTGTAGGTTGTTGGTCGAAGACAGACCTCACGAACCGTGTCAGAGTTATTGCCGCCATTTTTTCCCCTGTTTGTTTGTCTGTTTGCTGTTCACCAAAGTGGTAGGTATATAGGTAGCTGGCGCAGACTTGTTGCCCCCAAAACTCTCTAGCATAGCTCTTGTAAGAATAGAAAAGAACAGAATAAGAAATGTATTTGCAGTACACAAAAACAATACAGAAGTTACAGAAGAAAGAAAGTGAAGTGGATACATAAAAAACAAAACAATAATAACAAAAAAAGGACAGATCGGACCGCCATGCGCCGCGCCGCGCCGCGCCTCTACAATAGTCGCGGCAATGATTTAACAGTCAGCAACTGATGTGAACCTTCGAGGTAACGACGATGTTCAGGAGTTTCCGAGTACTGACCAGTATTCCGCTCGCATTTGCGACAGAGCGACGTGGGTAGGTACTTCATGCAGAAGAACTTGAGCGACTCGAAGCAGTAGAAGCTGAAGCCGGCGTACGGCACCATGCCCACCAGCGTCGGCACGAAGCCGCGGTACAAGGCGCGCACGCCGCCCTCCTGCAACACGACATTCTCATCTACATCATCATCGTCAGCACATCATAATTATTCGGTTCTGAAGGGAAAGAAACATGTGCGTCCCTAACGCTGCATAACGACAGGAAGACGTATTAGAGTTATTCAAATAGAGGCGATGGCAAATTTTGTTGGTCTTTCAGTTTCTAGGTAGCTTAATTGAAAAGGCGCCTATACAAAGATTTTCGAAGAGATGAGACGTTCAAACTCTGTTCAAGACCGAAAAATTGTTACTGACAATGATTAACATCATAGGAGATGTAGGTAGTGTATCTCTAGTAACTACCTACATCTCCTATGATGTTCCACGAGTTCAAACGAACCCCACCACGATACTAATGTGTTTTCGAATTTCGAATTCATACTTTCGACGCTGCTCTTACGATTAGGGAAAACATCGTGAGGAAGCCTGCACACTCTTGCGAAGAAATACAGAGGTTGTGTATGAAGTCGACTAACCCGCACTAGGCCAGCCTGGTCGACCAAGGCCTAATCGCCTTATTTCACAGTAGGCTCGAACACCTCGGTGTGGGGAGGTATTTGAGCTGTCAGTGACGTCACTGGCGGGTACTGACCGTGCGGAACATGGTGGAGGCCGCGTGCGCGATGCCGGAGTACCTGTGCTCGCCGGTCACCTGGAACGCGAGCCGCGCGCGGATCGTGTCGAGCGGGTACGTGAGAGAGACGGCTGTCACGCCCGCCGCGGCGCCCGCTATGAACTTGTCGCCGTGCTGCACCATCGGGATGTGTAAGCCGTTTAGATACTGCAATTAAAAAAATAAAACAGTTAGACTTTGCAACGGTTTAGGAGCGTTCGGCGGAAAAGAAGGAGGATATTCGTCTCGTGTGTGTGCAGTTTTAAAGAGTGAGAAATATACTGTCACATAAGGTCAGCGTGACCGACCACTGCGTTAAAAAACATTAGAGGCGTAATGGTTAGAGTCGCATACGAATATTTCTTTGACGATCCTACGATAAAGATTAACAACGTCGATCATTTTGCTATGGGCCAGCGTTTTTGTAACGTATGTGAAGAGCGCGATGGTTAATTTAAATTCCTGCTAAAGACTACAATAATTCAAGGCTGGATAGAGTAATAAGTCATTTAAAAATAACGAAACCTGTAGGTAGAGTCCAAAAGGTACTTCCCGCTTTCCTTGGCACACTCAAGGATGTGAATTTAACATGTAATGGAGTCTTGTACTGGCTTATGGCTTACATGACATTTTAATTAACTTTTTTTTATTTTGTCCACTAAATGGGATGTAAATTACATGCTTTGTGCTTATAAAAATTATCCGTGGAAGTCGTGCGCTTTCTTATCACATTGATCATCTGAAGAACGTTGCGTTGTTCTAGCAATTCTATTGTTAGAGCAGTAATTACTTCTAAAGTACTGATGATAAAAGATTTAAAATCTTGGTATTTGATGAACAATGTACTTATGGGTCGAAAAAACAAACAAGTTTAACAAGCCTTTACACTAAATACACAAATATCAATATGTAGTACCTAAGTTTATTTGAAGTGCAATTTTATTTGTTTTAATTGTCGTCAATGGCCTCGATTCGGGCTGTCATGCTCTAATTCTAATTTTAATTTCCAGCTATCCTTTTCGTTTTCATGACCTATGAAAGAGAGGTGATGAACGAATGATAACCTAAAATAAGGGCATAGCTGTCAGTTTAAGAGATTTTTAAGTCGCATGTTTTAAGTGGTCTCTAAAATTGTGCAATCGACACGGCCATAAGGTTTAAATTCGATGTTTGACAGCTCTAATATTAGAATGGCCATCTCCTGTCCCTTTTCAATCTTTAAAAGGTAAAAAGGACAGACTATACTTGGGTTACTATAGGATGAGCTCTGACAGATTAAAATTTTAAAAACTTATTAATATTATTTCGTTTATTTATTTATTTATATTAAGTAAAATTACATACTGTTGATAAAATAAGAGGTGAAGTTACTTTTTTTAAATATTTCAGCTATTATGTTTTTTAAACTGAATAATATTTAAAAAAGTTGTTAACGTCGTATGAAAATTTTTGAAGCTGTCAGAACCCATCCTATAATAACCCAATTATAAGTTAAATTAAGGATTAGAGCGTGACAGTGTGAATCGGGGCCAATGTATCTTCGTGCAACCCGCGCAAGTCACATCTCAAACTATTGCTTTAGCAAACAAAAATCATTAGAAGGGAAAATCTTTATTCAATGAATACTAACAGGACCTACAAATAAATAATTTTAAATAGGAAGTGACAATTGAAAGTGGCAACTTCGCCGACACGCAAGCAGGGCAAACCCAACATATTTGTGCATCCATTTACTGCTGATTTATGTATGACACGACATCTTCTACCTTAAAGGTACGATACTAGTATTGATGTAAATGACCCGATGATTAGACAGAAAAAGTTATGGAAGACTATACACACACACACACACACACACACACACACACACACACACACACACACACACACACACACACACACACACACACACACACACACTGAGTGAACATTTGAAGACCATCAACATACACTGGGCATCGGTATCGGTGGTGGCTAGGGCCGCTGTCTTCCGTTTGGGAGAAATTCAAAGGTTGTGTGTGAAGTCAACCAACCCGCGTGCAAGCGTGGTCGACTAAGGCCTAATCGCCCTAATTCAGGGTAGGCTTGTAAGGCTCGTGTGAGGGCGTATGGGAGCTGTTGATAATGAACATACACTGGGAACCTCACCACGCACTCGCTGACACCACAGAGTACTATAATACTGACACTAATAAAACATAAGTTGAGTATTGACCGCAAATTAAGGAAAACACGGAAAAGGGAAAAGCAACAAAAGTGAGAGTTGTTAGATACTGATGATTTAGATATTCAGAGCAGAAAGATGGCTGAATAAAGCGCAGGCCACACCGCCAGCGGGCGAGCATCGTTTCACCTTTTTTAGATACTTCGGTTCACACCGCGAACTGCCGAGCTAAGCTACGTCAGCGATACAAACGTTGCAAACGAAATATCCGAAGATGCTAGCGATGCTATCGTTTACCTCGATAGCTGACGGTGTGGCCTGCGCTTAAGAAGTACCTTGTCATTAGCAATTGGCGTAAACTTTAGTCAAAACATTCGCACGACTCGTTTGACCACTGTCCCACTTATTCAGTCTCCGTACGGTGCGCTGGCGCAGGTATGTAGGTACCTCATCTTTGTCAACGTTTCGTCACTGTCCTTTGATTGTCGAAACAGACAAAGCCTATGGTGGTCATTGATGGCATAACCTTTTCGAGAAAACTGCGTCTTTTTGGAGGCATTGGCTCACTGTTATAGGTTTACTTTCATTATAAATTAAATTTGTCTTGTTTGTACGTCTTTTCTTATTATGATAACATTAAATAACGATCCGTGCTAAACGACTCTTTCAATTTTCATTGTAGACTGCATTTGCAACTAGCATGACAGTATGCAAATTAGTAATTTAACATGCCATGAACAATGACATTCTGTTGCTTATTGTTTTAAGTAGAATTGTGAATATACTGAATTATTTATAGTTATTAATTTATGTTGAGTAGTCAGTCAGTGTTTAATTTCTTTTCTGGTTGTTGCCTGGAAGAAATTGATACCTTAGCAATAAGGCCGCCCATCTGTACAAAATTTTTCTTTAAACTTTATTTTTCTGTGTGTTTCTTGTGTGCAAGTATATTCTATTCTATTTAATTCGGACTATCGGACCATCAATTTATTTTGTACAGTTATCGAGTGCGTCATAAAGATAGCCTTTTTCGTGCGACCCACACTTGTGTCTTTCTCTCAATGGAAGTCGTAACGTAATCATCGAAGTGTGATATTTCGCAAAAGGCATTGAACTTTTGAAGTATTGTGTTTTCGTCGTATTTAAATGTCATGCATAAGTATTGCGATCATCATTCATCATGTAATTTAATTACTTATAATAATCATTAATAATTACGATATGCCTGCAGCTTCGTCTGCAGACTTTCAACTTTTTCTCAGAAAACAAAATACCATTTTATTTCAGTCAACTTGCGAGCACGGGAGGTGTATCCAACAACGATGAGCAAAAAATAAGAGTTTATCATATAACTAGTAGCTCTGTGAGCTGTAAACCTCGCAAGTTTGTATATCTCTTTATATTTATTTTTTCTCCACAAATATCCACGACGAATTTATTGAACTCAAATATATTTCATCATCATTATCAGCTTCCTATCACCCACTGCAGGGCATAAGCCTCCTCTTTTTCGTGCCAACCTTTGCGATCTTGTGCACACCTCAGCCAAGTCTTTCCAGCAACCCGCTCTATATCATCGACCCAGCTAGTTGCAGGTCGACCGGGTCGTCTTTTCCCCTGCCTTGGCCACCATTCTGTTAGGGACTTACTCCACCTGCCATCTCTAAATCTAGCCACATGACCTGCGCACTGCCACTTGAGTTGTACGATCCGCTTACCAACGTCTTGCACTTTGGTCCGTTTCCGGATTTCTGCGTTCGGTATACGGTCGGTCAACTTGATGCCTAGCATGGTACGCTCCATGGCCCTTTGTGCAACTCCTAGTCCCATGCCCATGCGCCCATGTTTCGGCACCATATGTCATAGTGGGCAGGACACACTGGTTGTAGAGTTTAGTTTTGAGGCTTTGCGGTATCTGTCCCTAAGTATGTCACATTTATTTTTATTTTATTTTATTTTTCGGTGGGGACTATATGAGCTGTTGATGTTTTGTTTTTGAATTTGTTGAGAAATGTGACCTGTAGAGGAAAACAGCTTCAGATTTTAAGCTGGCAACCCTCATAACTCCGTCATTTTTTTAAATTCCAAAATCTGACTCGACAATTTTTTTTTATTAATTTATCGAACCTGCTCACAAAATTTCACGAGAATCGGTTGAGAAACGCGACCTGTAGAGTGGAACAAACAGACATACAAAAGCAATTTTGGCCAAACTGAAACAGAGACGCTTCGCTCGCTCGGTCAATTATAACATGTCTTCCAATCGTAAACATGGCGCCAACGACGTCTATTCAGTCTAAAAGACTCTTCAGCAAATACAGGCTACCATCCTATCATCCCACAAGTAAACACGGCACTGTATGATTATTGCGATGTCCAGTCAACCGTGGTATACCACCGCAAATCACCAGTAACTACCGCTATCATACAAGACCACGGTAAATATGACCATGGTCGTTAAACCAGAACACGTACTGAATGCCACGCAGCCGTGATCGCAATGAAGATGGGTTCCGCGTTTGTTACAAGCAGATAAATAGACTCATGTAGCTATAGAATTGAATTCTCATGGTGAAAATATCAGGGGTGATAAATTTGATAAACGCAGCGTGGGCAGGTAAACTGATTTTTTTCTTTGTCATATCGATAGTTCATAGTCGTATTTGAATGCAACCCATTCCCACCCGTGGATGCATTCTTTGTAAGTTTGTGCCACGACCGCATTAAATCCCTGTCTCATAAACAAAGCCTCACTCCACTAGCTCATATTGTGCTTACATCCATTTTGGTGAACCGTCTCGATCTGGTGAAGAGAAGATCTTTGTTGGGAGGACTTTGTCAAGTAGATTTTTTTTGGCTGATGTGATGTGTAGTAGAAAAAATATATTTATCGGGCAGATGTTTTTTAACAACACCCACTATTACATTATCGTACTCTTTAGAAGCAAGATTATCAATAGATAAGATAGTATAATGAATCCAATTCCTCTATAAATATTATCAGTGCATAGTCCAATGCCAAGACTGGACAATCTGGGCGAAAGCCACAGTATACTTTCAATTTTGTCGCTTTTAATTACAACAAATTTTTAATCGATTTTCATGTTCATGTAGACTGCGTATGCTCGCTCAGTTCAGTACTGAAGACTCCGTGATTTTAAGGTTTTCTAAAAACTTCCGTTTTTACGGTATATTTCACTTGTTGTTTATATTCAAACAATCTCAATCAACGCTGTAACGTGCCAAGCGGTTGCCCATTGTGAGTGACGTCATGACTTCATAGAAAACAAGCAAAATCGAATTTCGGCGCTGCCACTATGCCCTCCGTGGTGTAGTTGGTAAGCACGTTGGCTGCGTATAGGCCGAAGGTCGTGGGTTCAAGTCCCGCCGGAAGGTTTACGTTTTTGTTGTTTTCGATGATATTTAAGGTTTTCTGCTAAGACAACTTTGAATATGGGCTTGGGGGCCAGAGATGCCTCTACGTTTTTAGTCCACCGTGTTGATATTAGCAAACTGCGGCCAATTTTTGGGCTGAGGCAGTCTATCAGTCACGTCATCAGCTCATCATTTGGCAGTGAAAGTTCGTGGCGTCACATACCCTGACGTCACCGCTTCCGGTCGAGCCAGTCCAAACTACGAAGTCCACTCGCACAGCTGAAGAATGTATTTATTTATGGTATCACAACATAACGTACAAGCCGTTCTATTTCTATAGAGTCGCGGTCATGGCATGATATGAAAAAGTACTTTAGGTAGGAAGAATAACCGGATATTGTTTTCGGACATTTTTTGTTTTTACTTCTCTACGAGTATGTGTATAAATAAGGGACCTTTTTCTACTAAAATATGTTTTCTTTTATGTTGCTAATGAATATTTTCATAAAGCTGTATCTACCTTTACGAATATAAGTAATGTGCGTTTATAAGCAGTTTTATTAGTATAAGGTACTTAACTAGCAGATAAAAAAAAGAACTACAGCTAATTAATAATAGGACAACAGATGAAGCGAATCCTTTCAGTCTTTTATTAAGTTACTAGCGGTCAGCCCGCGGCTACGCTCGCGTTGTGTAAGATTTTCCGGTGGGAATAAAACTTTTTCCCGTAAAAAGTATCCTATGTGTTAATCCAGGTTACAAACTATCTCCATTCCAAATACAAATCCGTTGAGTACTGCGTGAAAGCGGAACTAACATCCAAATATATTTTCACATTTATAATATTAGTGTGATTTATCTTTGTAGCCATACATATTGCTAATAATTTCACTATTTTCGAGTGGCTAGCGGTTATCTAATAGATTACGAATATTCTAACTTTTCATCCTAATTAATTTATTCATTCTTACGCACTTTTCTAATAAATACTTAGTTAATGCATACTTAGGTAATGAACTGCCTAATATAATATTCTGTGCTAATGATTTAATTAAAATTCGAAAAAGTTAAAGTAATGACACAAAAGTATTATTTAAGGGGGTACCCTATGTGAACACTAGCGCCACTTAGATAAAAATCATAACTTAGTGAAAACACAAAATATCAAAATATGAACGATCAAATTGTTTCATTAGTTTTGTTGTATTTTTAGAATTGATAAATTCAGTTATCTATTGTTAATTGTAGTAATAGATAGCGAAAGTGCTAATAACGGCCATTTTTAGCACTTTCGCTATCTCTTACTACACCGTATAAGATTTTATAAAATTCGGTATTTCTAAAAATACTTAAAGTACCTACACTTTAAAATGATCGTCCACTTTTTTAATATATTTAGTTTTTTTGGAGTTATGATTTTTTTTCGAAGTGGCGCTAGTGCGAAGTCTGGTAGCCCCTTAATCCACATTTTATTAAATCGCCGTATTTTTTTCTGGTAATTTTTAACTGGTTTTCTTTCGAGGCGTGTAGTATGGTCCGTTTAAGCTGTTCTAAATGTCTGTCTTTGAGTGCTGTCCTACATTTCGCAACAAAAAGGCCGAAGGAATTCCTCCGCTAAGGGCTTCCTCTGCATCATTACCGGCATCCTGCTACTCCGTCGATATCACGAGTAATTTACCGTCACTTTTTGTATGGTAGCCTTCAGAGGTATTACAGGTACGGTCACCTTCAAAAGTGGGGTCATATCACGTATTTTTATACTTTGAAATAACTTATTTTCTAATAGTTATTTTTTCTTGGATTTTGTATTAACGTATGGTGTGTACGGGACTTTATTAATATAATATATTTATTTAATATAAATGCAATAAAGGCCATAATAATGAAAAGATATTTCAAAGTATAAAAACACGTGATATGACTCCACTTTTGCAAGCGACTGTACAGTGGGATAAGACTAAATTGCAATCGGATAGGTAGGCTAAAATAGCTACGAAATGGGTGCCAGAGGATGGCATGGCACGAAAGCGAGATGACACATGTGATCCTCAGAGGCTGTTACTTTGAAACCCACGATCAAGGTGCCCAGCAGTAAGATCCAGCAGAGCAAAAAAGACTACGAGTGAAATCGTTGCTGCTAATGTTACTTTTCTTAGGTTCTCATTCATGACACTTTTTCTACCATGAGTCTTCCACTTTAAACTAAGGCGGTTCGCATGCTAACCAAACGAAGGCTGGTTTTACAGCTAGGCGTGTGGCCGTAATTTGTGTTGTTGTGAGAGAGAATAAATATTTTTTTTTAAATTATATTATTGTTAAAAATCTGTATAAAGAGTCAAGTACCGAAAACTGCGACATAAAACTTAGAAGAACGTGCGAGATAACCTTACGAATATTTTTTTTGTAATAATAAATAAGAGACATAACGTGTCTTGAAGTATTGGGCGTAGCTGTGCGACTTTCGATTTTAAAAACAGTACCTTTAATAGGTACATGGTCTAGGCAGTCTGAATAGAACACTGTCATTAATAATATATTGATCAGCTCGCTAGATAGACGGACACAGGCTTTTCTCAACACAATTCGACCCTGCGTATATTATCGCCCAACTTAATCACCTAGCCACAGAAAGAAAACTCTTATCTAAAATAGGGGATCGGACTGTTCACCATATTTTATGAATTTACCATATTTTATTAATTATTTTAAAAATATAGATTAGTAGCAGACGATTCGCGAAGAAAAAATCGGAATCGGTTAATAAACGAATTTACAGTGATTTTTTAAAGTTTCAATATGTCGGTCTCTTTCAAAAACGATTTTTTGTATGGAGATTATATGGCGTTACTAACAAATGACGTCACAAGTGGGTATGTGCCTCTCTGTATAATCTTGAATTTCAAACCTTTATAACTCGGTCAATTTTAAAGATAGAGCAAAAATTATTTTAGTGTTCGATAGCAGAAACTAAGAAGTTTGGATTTATAAAATAAAAATAAAGTAGTCCGATCCCCTATTGTATATACGTCAAAATTCGAAAATCATTATTCGATCCCAATCTGCCTAAGTTCACAATCTCGCGTAATTAAAAAAAAATATTTATTATTTTTTCTTCTCATGTACGCAGCATTGGTTTCGTAGGCGGCCGAAGGGTATTTACTACATAGTAATGTGAACTCGAAAATGACAAAAGTCAGATCCACCCAGATGATTAGGTAAACACCGGGGCTTGCGGGTGTGGCGACGAGGCGCGATGTATCAAGGCCCTCTATGTACTGCAGACAATTTATGCAGTCAAGTTGGGTTGAACTACCAACCAATCAATTCAGTATCCTTGTCAGGTTACTAACCAGTTTGGCAATGAATTAAGAATTTTATTGTTTTGGGATGCAGCCTCAACATAGTTGGCGCATCTTTCCACCAAGCTGGTAAATACTTATTTGTTTGTTGTGTTTTTGTTTTTTTTTTTGTTTCTTCTTCTTTCTTATTTCGAAATAAGAATTGACAATATCTAAGGAAGTATTATGCACTCACAGGTGAACAAACGCTTGTTGTATGAAAAAGTGCAAGATAATTAAGTATAATTGTTTTTATGTAGCTGATTACCATATGAAACAAAAAACTGAATTGCAATGTTTATTTCATGTCTCTACAAAAATGACTGTCCAGAGTTTTTGTTGAATAAATAAGTACTTAAACCAGCTCTTTCTGTAGACTACTTAACTTATGTTACTCTTGGTAGACAAAAGACAGACAAAATGTCACAATTTAATTTAAATTAGAAAACTGTTCTGCTGAAATGTGTGTTTAATTAAAAGTACCTAGTTATTTTTGTTATGAATTGTGTTAAAAAATATAAATCAACTGAAATCTTACCTTTTTATACATTTCGAAGCTTGTGAACTGAGTAGCGGCGTAAGGGAATATCCTGACCATTTGCGCTCCATTGCCTTTGTAGAGAGCTATCAACGACTCCTTCTTGACGATGGCAGTAAGTCCACCGAGGACACCATGGTGCTTGTAGTGTGACGACTGTGCCTGCAGCAGGATCTTGATGCGGTCTAACGGGGCTACTGTAGTCTTCGCACACATTCCTGCCACACCTACAGGATATTTTTTTAATGACTTTAATTGAGAAAAGTAAAGAGTTCCTTTTAATATAAACAGTTATGTAAGTAAGTACTCAGAGCAAGAATAATTTTATAAACATTTTCTTGCAATAAATTTAGTCAATCAATCAATCAACCTATTGCAGTCCACTGCTGGACGTAGTCCTCTCCAAGTCAAAAAAAATTAAGGATAGGAAAAAAAAAATTATATAAGTAGAATAAATAAGTATAAAAGTTTTTGGGGATTATATGCTTTCAATTTATTGTAATCTACTTAACAAATTGACTTGCATTGCATAGCTAATCACAATCTTTTTGCTATATTGGTAATGCAATGTTTGAATTGTATTTTACAAATTTTATTAAATAGGCCCTTGGTTGTTGATTTCTGCTACTTAACATTATTATGTACATATTGGAACCAAATATTAACAAATTGTAAAAAGAAAGTTTGACTCACCTCCTGCCAGCAGGTTTTTTAGTATAAAATCAAGGTCATTTTTCTGTTCCATTGTCAAAGCCATTTTTGTTTAGATTCTTAAAACTTAAGTTCACGTGTTAAATTAACCTTATACTAGTAATAATACACTGTTTGCCGGAATTTGTCGCACTGTAACTAAATTAAGATTTATGGTCCATGGTGTACTTTTTTAGATTAATTTATGCACTAAAGGAGCTGCCACCGCACTCAACATTTCTTGGGTATTTGGAACGCGTCATTACCGCTACTTTCACCTTTGAAGACACGAATACTCTTGCTTGCTAGAGCGGCGCGCGAGCGAGCGATGTGCCCCGCTCCGCGGAGTTGAATGAACAAACAAACATTCATTGACAACCATCCACTAAATTCTTGGCATTCTAAAAAAAACTTTATAAGCTACTCCATCCATTTCTTTCTTTATAAAATTTAATTTACTTTCATAGATTTAATATCTCAATGAATCATGAAACCAGCTGTAAATTCCATATCAATACCTAAAATTGCTGAAACTGAAGGAAACGTTTTAAAGTTTTTTTTTTCATTTGAAATGTCAATGTCCATACATACAGTCAGACGCTTCACTACAAAATAGAATCGATCTTTTAGAATCGATATTATGCGAATATAATAAAAGATCTGTAGCTTTCCATTTTTCCTTACATTTTATCAATACTTGGCTTAGGTGTGCGTCAGAATGGCCGGTCACTCGGCGTAATAATGGTGTCCAAGGGGCCGTTTCACGAAGCTACAAGTTTCAAATACAATTCGACGTACATTGCGTAGAATAAAACGATAAAGGCTTACAGTTCAGGCGAATTGGCTACGCAATGTATATCAAATTGTAACTTGTTATTAGTAACTTGTTGCTTCGTGAAACGGGGCCCAAGTGGTTCCCTATTATTTCCGTCTAGTTCCTATCACTAGACAATTGGTTCCATAATATTTTAGAAGAATTTAAACATTTAAGAGTGACCGTTCATCCTGACGTCAGAATGGCCGGTCACATAGGTGCAGTGTTCAAACTACGCGAAATCTCTGAAATTTTCATGAGCCAACAATTGGTTCTCAGTTAGTTCCATCAAACTTATTAAAAGTAAGGCGTAAGTAGTACGAAAAACATAGTTTAGGAGCCATGTGGGAACAGACAAACATACATACATACATAGCGACTAAAATCATAACCCTCCTTTTTGCTTCGCCGTAGTCGGATAAATAAAAATACCGCGCCAGCCACCGCTACGTACATTGTGAAACTAATGAAAATAATAACAAAATTATTTATTTCTCTTCATTACATAGTTTTTACATTGGTATTTAGAACACCTTATAATTATGTAGTGGGGGGACTGGACTTTAAAAGTAAGAAAACAATAATGTATAGTAGATTGAAGATGCTAAATGCTGGGTTTGTCAATATTCAGAACATCACGAATAAAGCAATGTAACATAAAAGTTGTACATCATCATCAACGGCCCGTTACAGTCCAAAGTTGTACATGGGTACGTCCAAAGTTGTACGGGTTAAAATACGTACTTATTTCACACAGTCTCTCAACATGACATTGAAAATTGTGTGAAAATAAGGTGAATTATATAATGGTGGCTTTGCTGCAGGCTGCAGAGCATCACATGTGAAAATACCTCTTTCCTGTGTGTAATTTCCTAAAACCTTAACCTATGTGAAGAATAATACCGCCTCTTTCAATAATCTACAAAAGATCGATGTCAGTTTCTTTCGTTTTTAATATGAGTACATCCCTAACGAATGTCAACTTTGACGTCCACAATAATTTCCAATTTTCTTCACTTTTCCTGCCATCTATCGCGTATTAGTAGTAAAACTAGAATATAAATATTCTTATTAATTCCGCATGTAGTTCACAGAGAGCGCTGTATTGCGTAATATGGCGCGAACTAATTGTAAAATCAAATCAATCAAGCACCACACCCAAAAAGCTAAAACATTTATGTATAGGAATCTAAAATGCACCTTTTGCTGATTTTTAGTTTGGGTTGGATTTAGAAATCTTTCAATTCGATCGGAGGAAACTGAGCATGTGGGGAGGTTCAGAGGGCTTAACTGAATCCCGCTACAACTAATTAACCTTGAGCAAACTTCGAAAATAAATTAATGAAAATATCCTTGGAAAATATCAATATACCCCGGCAGGGGTCGGCGACCGCAAGTTAGGTCTAACCGGTTTTTAGTTCAAGGATTTTCGTAAAAATTGGTAGAAAATAAACCAGTCGCCAAATCAAAAACTACTAAAAAAAAAGAAAAAAAAAGGAAACTACGTACTGTCATTTATGTGTATTTATTTTCAGAATATAACATGATTGTTTGCTGAAGGTAAAATCGATGTGGCGGGATTCAGTTAAGCCCTCTAAACCTCCCTACATGCTCTGTTTCCTCAGATCGAGTTCATTTATTTCAAAATTTTAACCTTTAGTTTTGATGCAAAGGTGGCGGATACCAATTATGAATTTTCCTTCTTCATCGATCTTATTTCCTTTGAAGGTCACCTTGGAGGCGCGAAAGCTTTAAACTGGACGAGGCGAAGCGTCACACCGAAAGCGCGCGGTGCCGGCACATGACCGGTTGCACGTTTGCCCTGAGTATTTCCCATACAAAAACTAAATAAACGTTGCAGAGTCGGAGTGAATTTCGCCATGATACGAGAGTGTTGCGTGGATTTCAAAGTTGTCACTGGTCACACACAGTTATCGACACTCTTGAGCGCGAACTGTAGTAATTAAAATTCACGTGCGTGTTTCTAAAACTTTATGATTTTCATTCCAAATTATTAATTGAGCTATATCCATAGATAAACCTATTTTTATTGTAAACAATACACGTACAAGAATTTAGCTAGCTAAATAAAAGTTCATCATAAGTTGTGAAAATGGATGTGCCAGCTAGAGGAAATATTTTGGGACGTAAGTAAACACTATATTTTTTTAAGCTTCTATTTAACATTTTGTAAGCAAACATGATTTTAAAGCTTAATTTGAGATCTTAAATTACCTATTAATCTTCTCTTTAAAAATAATTATCAACTTAGTGACACCACATCAACCTATGGAATGCAATAAAAACTTTGAGTATTGAGTAGGGGGTAGCATAGGTAGTTATTTGTTAGGTCAGGGCAGGTTTTTACAAACATTATTAAATTAAATTATTACAAATTACTTAAATTAACTAGACTACGATGAGCACACTGACTGACTGTTTATTATTAGTAAAAAAGCAGAAAGTTTCATCTGGTAAAAATGCAACTTATCATGAAATGTGGCGCAACAGGCGGGATAAAAACTTTGAAATGACCTTCAAGAGTCAGAGGTCGCAAGCCTTGTACGGGAATGATTTTCTATTGCAAGAAAAAAAACTGTTTATACATTATATTAGTAATGAAATTAATACTACAACAGGATAAATAATTTCGCAATAGTTGCGTGTCGTCTACTAATATTATTAATAAAAATAAATAGCATCATTCATTGTCGGTTTTTCCGTGTTATTAATAATAATTCGTCAAAATTACGCATAACTGTTAGGTTAGTTACATTACTCATTTATTTTATAGTAAAAAGAAACACTTGGTCAATTTAATACGAAATAATATGCAATAGATTAGCTGAAAGAACTCAATAAAAGTATTTTTCTACTAGTAAGATAATTAGTGTCTTTGCTGGTAAAAAAAACTTTATAATCATCATTAACAGCCGATATTCATCAACGGCCCGTTACAGTCCACTGCTGGACTATGAGCCTCCTCCACTTAAGTGGAAGGCTTTGCCATAATCTCCACGCTTGGCAGGCGGGTTGGAGATCGCAGATTAAAAGGTTACTGTACCTATCAGAGAGCGCTGCTGCCCGTTCCCTGTTCCATGTGCAGTCCCTAAGTCGCCTCTTACGACGACACCCACGGAAACCCATATTATAGGCACTAAACTTTATAATAATTCAATGAAATAAAATATTAAATCTTTCATATTTAATTACTTAATAGCATTAACTGTGCCTGCTAGTTATTGTGCCTACCTGGTTGAATATTGGCAACATAAATTAATATAAACCTGATAAAAGTAGACTGTAGAGCCTTCAACCGACACACAAAGAAGAATAAACAATAATAATCAGGTAAATAATACCAGAATTTTAACCCGTATATATATACCCATATTGGCCGCTATTGGGTCGTAAATGACCCACAGTAGATTAAAAAAATCTTACACTAAAACATCTGAAAATTACAGAATACTGAGACAAAAAAAGTTCTGGGCATATATGGGTAATAGCCTCAGATAGCTATTGCGCCAATGCCATGGGTACTACTTTAATCGAATCGATGCCTTTCTCTATGTAAGGTGACAAATGAGGGTACACATTATGCCCACTAATTAATCCATTGTTTTATCAGTTCAATAACCTGTTACACCACACCATAGCAGAGGAATACCAAGGGCGGCGTATTCAAATGCGATGCCGTCATGTCATGGGCCATAACGAGGGCTGCTATTTATGTATCCGGAATAACAAAAAATAGCAAACATCTATAACCAAATATACTTTTATTGCTTTTCAAAATATTCCCCGTGATGATCGATGCATTTTTTCATACGTTGAAACCAACTTTCGTAGCATTTTTTCCATTCTGTATCGGGTATCTCCAAAACGTGCATTTTGAAAGCATCAACGGCTTCTTCCCGGGTCGAAAATCGGTGTCCACGTAATTTGTTCTTCACGCTTGGGAATAAATAAAAGTCGTTGGGTGCCAAGTCGGGACTGTACGGCGGATGACCCGTCAATTCGATCATTTGACTATTTAAATACTCCGTTGTTGCGGCCGAGGTGTGACAGCTGGCGTTATCGTGGTGAAGGATTATTCTTCGTTGTCGATTGTTCTTGCGTATTTCTCTAAAGACTTCTGGCAAGCAAATGGTGGTGTAACATTCAGAATTAACCGTTTTACGATTCTCTAGTGGTACTGTAGCCACATGTCCACTAATACCAAAAAAGCAGGCAACCATCTGCTTTAAAGTGCTTTTTGCACGAACAACTTTAGTTGGGTTTGGCTCATTTTGGAACACCCAAACCGTTGATTGCTGTTTAGTTTCGGGATCATACGCATATATCCAAGATTCGTCTCCTGTGTAGATATTATAAACAGCTTTTGATGTACCCCATTTGTATTTTTCTATCATTTTTTTGCACCAATCAACACGAGCCTGTTTTTGTTCAACTGTTAAGTTGTGCGGGATCCAACGAGAACAAATTTTTTTTACAGCCAAATGTTCGTGTAGTATTTTATAAATACTCGTCATACTAATGCCTCGCGATATGTAACATGACGGACTATCTCGCGATATGTAACATGACGGTCTTGCATTATTAGTTCATGCACAGCATCAATATTTTGTGGTACAACAGCCGATTTAGGGCGACCTTCTTTAAAATCGTCCGCAAGCATACGACGACCACGATTAAACTCACTGAACCAGTGATACACAGTGATTTTCGATGGGGCTTCCTCCACAAAAGTCGACAAAAGTTGATCCATGCACTGTTTTTGAGTTAATCCACGCCGAAAGTCGTAATAAATCATAGCACGAAAATTTTCACGAGTCAAATCCATGGTGATGATAGACAATGAATTTTAAAAATGGCGCCACAATGATAGATAGATAGATAGATAAAAACGTTTATTCAATGATACAGTACAAGAACAACAAATACAAAACAGAGTATACACTAAGAAGAAACAATAAAATATATGTTATCGCTGATGTACTGCACCCTTGAATGGGCCCTAACTCAGCATAATGTTGCGACGACACGAGGCACGTCACAACGCTGTTCTTCCGTTAGTGCCGTAGTAGTGTGAGTGCGCAGTTAATAAGGAAAAAGTCATAGAATAAAAATTGTAGCCACTGTGTGAAGGTGTAAAACCAGATTCAAAAATGGACATCTATAGATATATAAATATATAAATACATAAAACGAAAAAATAAAAAATAATAAAAAAATAAATACACAAAGCATATTATTATAATAAAACTGATATGTAATATAGGTATGTACATAAAGAGATGATATCACCACCTGCCTGCCTGTCAACGAAGAACACTGCGAGCAAAAAAATTTTTTTTTTTTTTTGCGTTTGCGGGTAAATTACTTACAAGATATTTATTTAGTGTGCAGCTTTCTTCAGTGTCAAAAGGTGTTTACGTAACTCAATTTTAAACAGTCGTTTAACGGCAATACTTCGAATCGGTGGCGGAAGATCATTCCAACACTTGGACGCTTGAAATTTAAAACTACCGCGGAAAGCTGCTGTTCGGTGCCGTGGAGTGACGAGCAAAGGGGAAATAAGTCTGGGCGCATATCTTTTATTCCTCCAAGTAAGTTTATTGTGAAGATATTTTGGTTTTCCTGTTTTTATGACATCGAATAATACGTTTGCAAAGTATAACTTTATTCGTCCCCAAAGTTTCAAGACATTTGAAGAATTCAAAAAAGGGGTTACGTGTGATCGAGGAGGTATGTTAAAACAATAACGAGCACATGCATTTTGAACTCGTTGAATGAGAGTTAAAGTTTTTCCATAAATACAGTTACCATACACAGAAATGCAATTATTGAATTTGGAGAGGATAAGGGAGTCACATAACCTAATCCGAAGCTCAGTGTCTATAAAGGGTCTAATTCTGTACAATATGCGAAGACGATAAAAACAATTTCTGACAAGCTCCAAACAGTGAGTCTCGAATCTTAAGTGACTATCCATGAGCAATCCCAAAACTCGAGCTGATTCCACCCGCTGAACAGCTTCACCCGAAATTCTGATGCTTAAATTTTTAGCTTCCAAAGCGCGTACCTGCATTTTAGAACCCACAATTAAAAATTTAGATTTAGTCGGATTTAAAAACAAGGAGTTCCTTATCGACCAAGCGGAAATGCGGTCCAAGTCGGAATTTATTTTATTTACAGAAGACTGATAGTTTTTCATGTCAATCGGGTAATACAGTTGTACGTCGTCCGCATACATATGGTATCTGCATTCTTGTATTTGCTGAGCAAGATCTGCCGTGTACAGAATGTACAATATTGGGCCCAAAATGGAACCTTGAGGCACGCCACGAAGAATAGGTTCAGAATCAGAATACGCGCGAGTACCATCTGCTTTAGTAATAACAACTTGCTGATACGGATGACTGAGGAAACTGTCGAACCATTTCAGAGCTGGGTGATCAAACCCGTAGTAAGATAATTTTGATAGTAGAAGAGAAATATTTATAGAGTCAAATGCACGCGAGTAATCGAGCAGGACTACCACAGAGCCGTTGCCTTCATCTTGAGCTGTCAACAGATTATCCACAACATCCATCATGGCAGTACTAAAAAATATGTAAAAACAATTGACAGATGAATAAAACAAACTTTATTTTACAGCCAAAGAGTTCTATTTTTAAATGTTATAATTTCTTTTTAAATATTGTTTATGTAAGTGGCCAGTTCCGGATACATAAATAGCAGCCCTTGTATAACTCGAGCATATCATTTTAAGCACCCACATTCGAAAATAGCGAAGTATGGCCCCGGTACACCTGTTAGTTTATCAACTCAGGTAATTTTTTTTAGCCATAGTTCTATTGATTGCATTAAAGCAAAAGACCGACTGATTCTTCGTAGTCGATATCGCGAACTTTGGGACATTTCAAGGTATTCTCTTCCGTGTGATGATGGAATAGTTAAAATTTTACATGGACGATATTATGGGTGTTAAAAATTTCTTCAGCGAAATTACCTGTACAATTTAGTACAAAACCAAACTGCTGTGCCAATACTAAACGTTTTGCTTAGATGTGCTATCAAACAATGGCGATTCTACTCCACGTAATGCAGGTTAAAAAGCCACAAATTTTCCTGATAATGTCCCATAACGGCACAACAGTGTAATAAACGGCTCTCCATGAGCTGGATTGGATCTGGGCTGGTCCACTGATAAGCCAGGTCCGTAAACAAACAACGCATGCATTGTAGATCCAGTCGATACGCATTAGCTGTTCGCCAGCGAGGATTCAGATATTCCCGAGGGTATAAGGTGTTTTCCTGTGGTGTTCTTTTTCTATATGTCTTTTTGCACACTCCTGCAAGTAGGCTCGAGCCCCTCGGTGGTATATGAGCTGTTGATGATGATGATGATGTCTTTTTGCAGCTGTTTTGCAGCCTCCAAGCTGTATTCAATCAGAATAAGAGTATATGTTTTTGTTTCTTTTAGTGTCTGAGGATATGGAAAGGATTACAGAAAATATTGCCTTCATTAGAAGGTTCACTTTTTGCGTGAAAAGTAAAAAATTCGGCTGAATGAATTATATTATAGCAGACGGCACAATCTAAGATATGGCTATAGTGTAAATAAGTGATAAACGGCTCTTAGGAGTTATGGTTTGCTTGCCATTCCGGTGGTTCTGGAACGCTCGTAAATTAGTCGTCATAATAACGAAACGACGTTCTTGTTGGCCCTAGATCGGTACCAGATTTTTATTAGGAACTTAGAGCAGGAGCTCAGTGTTTTTCATTGTTCGAACAAAAGAAAAATCTTTCAGCCAACATCAACAAGTAATATGTTCTGCCTCCCGTTTACCTGAATTTCTGAACATATCATTGAAATTCATGTTGAATCGTCGTTTTGAAATTCAATTTTTTTGTTTTAAGTTGAGACGAACTGCATTTCAATTTTCAGCAGACGGACGCAAGAAACAAAGACCTCAATTTTATTCAATTCGTAAACCATCATTATCGTCGCGACCGAGTATTTAATATCACTAATCGATTACGCTGAAGTGCGATTGGAGAGTATGATTCTTGTACTAACATTATTAATGTTGTGTGTTTAGATAATTTTATTTTAATTTCTTCAAAAACTTAAACTTACTAACTTAAGCTAAAGCTTTGACTTTTGAATCTTAGTTTGAATTTTGAATGAAGAATTTTCATCTTTTTTAAGTTTTAGTAGTTACTAAGGACAAAACAAGGTTGTCCATGTTTGGCACATCAACTACAAGATATTTGATCTAAGACTACAAGTGTGCGCTCACATGGAGCCTGTGGAGAAGAACAGCCAGAAGAAAAAAATAATATTTGAATTGAAGAAAATCAAGACACGCATTAAAAAATAACAAAACCTAATTAAACAGATATTAAAAAAAAAACAACATTGTAACAATGTTCTATCTCTCTATATATATGTGTGTTAAAATTTATAACAAAATTCCGAATTATTATAAATAATTTAATCTGACTTTGTTTAAAAGAAAACTGTATGAATGGCTTAAAAATAAAAATTATTACAGTGTTAAGGAGTTCCTTGATGACCGCCATACTTGACTAAATCAAATTGTGACATAAATTTGCATGCTACTTGATTTTAGCTGAACATGTTTGCGCTGAATATGTATTATGTAACACCTGTAACCCACCATGTTTAATGCAAATAAAGACTATTCTATTCTCTTTCCTACAGGAGTGGTCCCAGCCCGCTACATTTTCGCTGTGTTGGGTTCCATCGGCATGGCCATAGTCTACGGGTTGAAGGTGAACCTATCCGTGGCGATGGTCGGCATGCTCAACCACACCGCCATCAAACTACTTGTAAACGAAAGTGAACATACAAAGGCTAAAGCTAGTGAAGAGTGTTCTGGTAGTGCGGCCAACAAAACTGAGGTAAGGCTGCACAATCAGCAGAAGTTAACTTAGCACTTCGCTCGCGTTTGATACAAGCAATCTTGGTCGGATTAGTATTAGTACCTGGGCGACCGAGCTTTGCTCGTGCCATCTGTTGGAAAACTTTTAGACCACGAAAAAATATATAAGAAATTTTAATTTCTGTCATTTTTGTATTTAAATAACTATTTAAATGAAAGAATACAAAAGTAGGTAAATAACACAAACCCCCTAAATACCTACTAAATTTTATCGAAATCTTTGCAGCCGTTTCCGAGATTCTTATTATATATATAAATATATACGAATTGCTTGTGGTATTTCACACTAACATTATAAATGTGAATATATATATATATATTTTGTTTTGTTTAGATTTTTGGATGCTTGTTCCGCTTTCACGCCACTACTGAACGGATTTGGATTAAATCTGGATAGCTTTGACGTCGAAAAATGATTTGTAAAAAATCTTAATTCGAATAAAAAAAAATTGAATGGAGATAGTTTGTAGCCTGGATTAACACATAGGATACTTTTTACGGGAAAAAGTCTTAAGCCCACGGGAAAATCTTAAATGACGCGAGCGTAGCCGCGGGAGACATATAATAGAGCTGACGATGACTATTACGACCGTGATTTTCTTTACCTACAACCCACACTGGGTTGTAGGGAACCACAGAAAACACATTAATTGACACGTTTGTGGGAACGCTAAATAAATAAAATAAATAAATATTAACCCCCATAATTTATTAAAATTTCCAAAAACTGACCCGACACACAATTTACAAAATTTCACGAGAATCGGTTGAGAAACGCGACCTGTAGAGTGGAACAAACAGACAGACAGATGGACATACAAAAACAATTTTGGCCAAGCTGAAACGGAGGCACTTCGCGCTCGCTCGGTCAATGATTCGCGGCGTTTTCTTACAAAATTATCTTTTTGATTCGGTCTGACGATTTTCATCACATCCAAGAATAGTAGGGCTTGTCTTATATACAGATATTTTTATCTTTGTATTCGTTTCATCAAAGCTCTTTTTATTTCTGTGGTGTATTTGACCTATACCAATCGTTAGAGCCAAAAGTTTATTTGCTTCCTTCAAAATAATTGACCAATTTATCAATTATTTACTATATTCCATTAACAAAACTTTCCAAACAATTTAGTACTTTTCCAGGATATTCGTATGAAATACCTACTAAATGTCAAACTGATGGAGATGAGGAAAACATTTTTGTTATTCTAAAGATTTCTGTCTAATGTGGTATTTCTGTCTGGTGTAATCCAGATACAGAGAAACAATAAACTGTAATAATGTACGACTCTACCGATTTAAAAATGTATAAACCAAATAAACCAAATACTGAAAAGTGTAATAAAATGACGGTTAACAGCTGATTATTTAAGCCAGATTCGCGAAAAGGAGGTCTTCTTCATCATCGTGTGGGTTGTAAGGTCGACAACCGACATCAAAGAAAGGAGGTTAAATAAAATGAAAATAGTTAACCTTGAGTAGGTCAGCCGTGCGATTTTGATGACTTCGTCTTGGATTGATTCCAAAAAGTGTTGTAAATTTAATTGTCCTGATAAGAATGTCACAATTTAAAATCTACGAGCGCAATAACTTTATTTTAAAACTTGTTTTCCGCCCGCGTTTTCACCCGCGTTAAATGAGTTTTCCCGTGGGAGTGTAATTTTTCCCCGCGGTAAAAAGTAGTCTATGTCCTATTTCAGGATTTAACCTATATGTGTGCCAAGTTTCGTCCCGATCCGTCCCGTGGTTGAAACGTGACAAACATCCAAAATAAATACAAAAAAATAAAAATCAATCTACTTACAAACCGCAGAAATTAAACTTTTGGCTTTCGCGGGTTCGAGTTAGCAAAATAAATGTTTTCTGAAGTATACCCCAACTGGTACTAAATAAATACTCAAAACCAACTAGACATTCGTAATAGTTTATAAATATGTAACCGCAAAAGTCAAAGGAGAGTGAGATCAATGAACTATGTTTGAGTTAGAGGGAGAATATTTCAATTAATGTATGGCCAGCGATCAATTTCGGCTGTCATATTTCTAATTTATACCGATCATTACTAATTTAGTATCTCGCATCGAAGCTCGCACCATAGTCGCTAAATTTTATGGGGCACGCTTCGGTGTCGTGATTGTTTAAGCATACTTAAAGACTGGTTGAAATGTTACCGACGACGTGTAATAACGGAAACCACTCATAAACTTAAAGTCTTAGAGTCACGAAAGCTGCTCTATATTCAATATGTGCAAATTGTGTAATATATAGAAAAGTACATACTTAAATTAAAATATTCAACAAACACATGTATTCACCTCTATCTGACTCAGTATTACGCAATGAAACGATGTAAATAGTATTGATCAGAAATCTAAGTATCTAATAAAGAGGTAATAGTCGTGTTCCAAGGATGTTATAAAAACTAGCGTTTATCTTCGCAAATACTATTTAAGTCAAATTAAAATTAACACTTAAGTAGGTAAACCGCAACTTCTCGCGAAAACGGCCACAAGGCTATATTTGTAAAAAAATCGTTCTGAACAAATATTTCTAAACAGCTTTATTACTAAAATTTTCGGTTAGCTCGATGTCTACCCGATCCGTCCGAGGTCTCTTTTTGGCTTTAGTGAAGGGTATCATCCTCAACGAATTCTGGGTACCATAAAATAAACCAAGAAAGAATAGAAAAAAACAATGTTATTTTATGGTATGGTATGGTTACTGTAAATTATTAAGGTCGTTCAGTCGTTCGTTAGCTAAGAGGACATTTGGCAGCTTACGCCTTCGTCGGATTGTCCACTATTGCTTCAATTACGAAAATAAGCTTTTTCTGTTTGCGCATAGATTTTGGAAAATGGACCTTTCGACTGGTCTTCGGGGATCCAGGGCATCGTCCTCAGCTGCTATTTCTGGGGCTACATGATCTCTCAGATTCCTGGTAACACTGTTTTCGTAAATATTCAATAAAGACATTGCTGATTTTAATTCGTCAATTTCTTCCAATTTGTTGCGAATTTTGAAGATCTTAGAAAATGTATGTCATGTGTTTATCCATAATTTGTTACAGGCGGGCGGATAGCAGAGTTGTTCTCAGCGAAATGGGTGATGTTCTTCTCAGTGTCGATCAACGTGGTGTGCACTCTGCTGACGCCCGTCATGGCCAAACTGCACTACGTGGCGCTGGTCTTCATGAGGATAGGCGAGGGGATCGGAGGCGTGAGTAAAGTCGCCTCTCTTTCATCGATATTTATCGTCTCTGCTGAAAGACACTCACTGATAATAAAAGTCTTCCCAAAGTATAATATCTACAACGAGCGGCCATCTTGGCATCCCGTTACCTTCACCAGATCGTCGGTCCATCTTGAGCCGTCCTTCGTTTGACAATAACTATAGCGAACAAAATGATACATCCTGCTGCTCTTGTTACTAGAAGAAATAGTAATAGTAACTCTTAATAAAAAGGACAATCATTTGCTTAGCTTGTCTTAAAAAAGTGGCATATCTTATAGGTATCGTTAAATCTAGTTTCTTGTCTTCTGAAATGGATGTTATTTATACCAGGGCGTGACGTTCCCGGCAATGCACGTGCTTTTATCAAAATGGGCGCCACCAGCAGAACGCAGTGTGATGGCTGCTCTCGTGTATGCAGGCACTTCCCTCGGCACCGTCATCTCAATGCTAATGGCCGGAGGACTCACTGCTACACTTGGTAAGTTTGCGAATAACAAACATGATTTGAAGACACTATCACCCCCACACGTTTGAATGACCACTTCAAAAAGTCTGAAACATGAGGTTGAAAAATACCAGAATCAAACCTCTGAAACGAACAAGTATCTCTAAATACATGTCTCAGTTACAAAAGTTTCATCTTCATTTCAGGTTAATTAAACCAAGTTTGTTTGTTTTTCATATTGCAATCCCAAAGATTTACCCGGCGCAACATCCCAGCATAGATTCAGTTGATTCCCTGTTTTTGGGATCATTCATGATTTTATGACATCTCTGTGAGTATCATGTAGGAAAAGGCTTTATTTCACAACATATAAACTAAAAGTCCTGTGCTTGTCTCATCTACCTATAGAAACCATTACCTTTCAAAATTAACATAGGCCTGCCTCGCCAAACTATGGCCTTGAATTTCTTCCTCACGTTTGTCATCTGTCCCAAGGTTGGCAGAGCGTGTTCTACGTGATGAGCGGTTTGTCCTGTATCTGGTGCGTGCTGTGGGTGTTCCTGGTGCAAGACTCGCCGCAGCAGCAGCCGCTGATCAGCGCCGACGAGAGGGACATGATCGTGACGTCACTGGGAGGCAAGGCTAACGATCATGGGCCTAAGGTGAGGGTTTCCTATGGCACTATTTGTTAAATTTTTAAGAACCCATTCTAGCAAATTACATCCCATAAATATTTTATAAATCCAAACTTCTTAGTTTCTGCTATCGAACACTAAGAGAATTTTTGCTCTATCTTTAAAATTGACCGAGTTATAAAGGTTTGAAATTCAAGATTAGACAGAGAGGCACATACCCACATGTGACGTCACTTGCTTGTAACGCCATATAATCTATCGTTTTTGAAAGGGACACACATCAAATCAACGGCCCGTTACAGTCCACTGCGGGACACACATATTGAAACATTAAAAAATCACTGTAAATTCGTTTTTCGAATCGTCTGCTACTAATCTATATTTTAAAAATAATTCATAAATATGGTAAATTTAGGAACAGTCCGATACCCTATTGAGTTTGACCCTATAATGAAAATACCTTTAAACAATCGATTCTTCATAATCTGTTTCCTCTTACAGCAAAAGTTGCCAGTGCCGTGGAAGGCGGTGCTGACCTCGCCCCCGTTCCTGGCGATCCTGGTGGCACACACGTGCTCCAACTGGGGCTGGTACTTGCTGCTCATCGAGCTGCCCTTCTACATGAAGCAAGTGCTCAAGTTCAACATGGCTGAGGTAGGGTATTACTTTTTTTTAAGTTAATGGTCTGGTCTGGTTACAAAGACCTTTAAACCAAATCAGATTTTTGTATACACTTCACTTCATTTGGAATTTTAGAGCTTTTGCTCAGTCATTTTGATAAATATGTTTTAGACAACAGATTCTAATTCAAATTTTAAGTGGTATAAGATTTAAAAGAAACCAATTTTTACTTTCAAGTTTAAATATTTGTGATGCGGTGGGTAGCGGTTCGAAATGAAAGGCCCAAGTGCAGATTAAATACTGAATTTTATTGAATAAATGCACCCTATTTATAGTGGGTTGTATGACTAACATTTTAAATGATAAATTTATATTGGGTTACAATGTTATGTTAAGGATCAAGTTTAAAGTATCTTATAACTAATCTCATTATCCGTAAATGGTCATAGAATATGGTCATATAATATTTCTTTCCTCTTGTTACGATCAAAACAAACCTTATATGGTATACACGTGTACCGTCTCTTCTTTCTTTGTTTTTCTTATATATCTACCTACTCCTACACCACATCTTCATCCTTTGGGAAAAAAATAAATAATAATAATTAAAGTATATTATTATTATTTTTGTTTACACAAAATACAGCTTTGTCCTATTCTTGTGCACAATATTTTCTTTGTTATCTTCTTTTATTTTTACATTTTCACCCATATCACTAATTACTGTGAATGGTCCTAGGTAAATTTTACCCAACTTATCTCTATTTTCATTTTTAACCAATATTAAATCTCCTGGTTCATATTTTATTGCGTTTAACCTTTTATCATGAACTTGTTTTCTTTTTTCCTTTGATTTTATTAAATTTTCTCTAGCTTCTAATTGTGATTTCTGTAATCTGTACTTTAATTCTATTGGATAATTATCATAGTTATAAATTGGGTCAACTTTACTCATAAGATTGTTTGGTATATTACATAGTTTTCCAAATACTAGTTCAAATGGTGTAAATTTTGTTTCACTGTGTACAGTAGTATTATATGCAAAACACCAGTATGGTATCCATGAGCTCCACATTTGATAATGATTATCTGTCTGGATTCTTAGGAAAGCTCCTAAAGATTTATGTGAGTTTTCTAAAGATCCTATACTTTCATGATGGTATGCAGTTGCTTGAATTTGGTTTACATGTAATAGTTTACAAACATCTTTCATGATTACTGAAATGAATTCTGTACCTCTATCAGTTGCTATTTCGCAAGGTATACCATATCGTAAAATAAAATTGTCAACAAATGATCGTGCTACAGTTTCGGCTTCCTTGTTTGGAATTGGGTAAGCTTCGACATATTTAGTTAGTTCACATTGTAGAGTCAAAATGTATACATATCCATTTGCATCTTTATTAAAAGGTCCTACTATGTCTAAATAAACTTTTTCAAATGCCGTAGATGCTGTAGTTGTGATACACATTGGTTGTTTGATATTCTTATGATATTTTTGTATTTGACATTTTTCACACTTCTTTGCAAATTTCGCTATATCATTATCCATGTTTGTCCAATAATAATGTCTCTTAATATTGTTCGTCATTCGCCTAATACCTGCATGGCCACTGCTAGGTAAAATATGAAAATCATTCAGTATAACTTTCTGGTCATCTGTATTATCTACTTTTTTAACACCTTGTATAATACACAATCGTGGTCCCTGCCACTTACTTTCTTCTTTTATTTTCTTAGCTAGCTCTTTTATAATTTTCTTATTATCTTCACTGCGAATTATGCATAATTCCTTTATTTCTAATTTTTTACAAAATTCCTCTAGTTCTTTCACGACGAAAACTCGTTTCAGCCATGATCCAGAACTGGGATTTATAGTAACCATTGAGTTCATAGGTGTGTACATAAATGTATCATTTCCGCTACGTATTCCTTTGCCACATAATGCATTCTTTTTATATTCATTTTTATCAAAACTTAGTTCTATATAATTTTTTGGCTTTCTTGTTAATTCTACGACTCTTGGGTGATCAGTCCAATCGTCTGTATCATTGCCTTTTATTTTTTCGGTAGTTTCCTTATTTCTTCCATCTTCTATCATTTGTCGCTGTCTTCGTGTCATGACCATTATTGTATTGATTTTATCGTTCATTGATTTTAACTCGTCTGACGTTATTATTATTCGCGATAATGCATCTGCTGCTGTATTGTCTTTCCCTCGAGTGTACTCGATCACAAAATTATACTCTTCCAAACACAATCTAAACTTTGTTAATCTACTTGACGGGTTGTTCATGTTGAATAAGTATATTAATGGTCTATGATCTGTACAAATTTTGAATTTCCTGCCGTACAGGTAGGGTCGAAAATATTTAACTGCCCAAACGATTGCCAACAGTTCCCTTTCTATGACTGGATAATTTCTTTCAGCTTGATTCAAAGCACGACTTGCATATGCTACTGGTAGTTTGTTTTTATTTGATAAAACACATCCAATTGCTAACCCTGAAGCGTCTGTTTGTAAAATAAATTGGTTTTCTTTTTCAAAATTTGGGTATTGTAATAATGGTGGATTTTTTAGCGCATCCTTTAGCGTTTCAAAAGCAATTTGACAGTCTTTATTCCATTCAAATTGTGCGTTTTTTCGTGTTAATTTATTTAAACTGCTGGTTATTTTTGCAAAATCTGGTATAAATTTTCTGTAATAATTCGCAAAAGCAACGAATCTTTTTACTTCATCCGCATTTTTTGGTACTGGATACTTTTCTACCGCTTTGATTTTATCAGGGTCTGGTTTTATACCTGTGGGCGTTACAATGTGACCCAGATACAACAGTTCTTTTTTCAAAAAATTACATTTCGATGGATTCAATCTCATGTTTACTTTTCTTAATCGCATAAAAACATCGATAAGATTTTTGTTATGCTGATTTAAATTTCGTCCTACTACAATGATGTCGTCCAGATAAACTATACATTTATCATAATTTAAACCTGTTAATGCAATTGTCATTGCTCTACTAAAAGCGTTCGGACTTGTTTTTAAGCCCATTGGTAGCCTCTTCATTTGATAATGTTTATCCGCCACGAACGCTGTGTACTTTCTACTTTCAGGATCTAATCTAATTTGATAGTATCCTTGATTTAGATCAAGATGACTAAAGTACATAGCTCCTGACAATGAATCTAAAATTTCGGTTATGTTTGGTAGAGGAAATTTGTCGTCTTGTATACACTCATTTAACTTTCTATAATCAAGTACTATTCTCCATTTTCTTTCCCCACTGGCGTCTATTTTCTTTGGTACTATTAGTAACGGACTCGACCACTCTGAGGTTGACTCTTCAATAATGTCACTGTCTAACATTTCTTGGATTTGTTTTTTGATTTCTGTCTTTTGAGCATGTGGTAAACGATAAGGTTTGGAATATACTGGACTAACGCCTGCTTTTAAGTGTATCTTCTGTTCATATAAATTACAAATGTTTAATTTATCCCCTGGCAAATGAAATATATCTGCAAATTTCGCACAGATTTTGGATATCCCTAATTTTTCTTCATTGTTCATTTTATCTAATTTAAGCATTTCAAATAATTTCCTTACTCTTTCTCCGTCTTTCTTTACTTCTTCGAAAGTATAGCAATCATAAACTTCAAGAGGTTGTATCTCGGGAGTTAAACAATGTATGACGACTTCTGTCTCCCTTGTATTTATTAGTCGTATAACAATTTTTCCATTGCTACATTTACTCAAACTATTTGCCACTAACACACCTTTGCATACTTCGTTTGCCTTAATTACACAATCTTTTTCATAATTTGTGTTAATTTCAACAATTTTTTCGCACCTTGCTGGTATTTTTATATTGTAAGCTTTATTTACTGATCCTGTTGTGTATAAATGCATTGGTATTATAACAAAATCATTGTTTTTATGTAATGTCAAAGTTTTATTTTCAAAATCTATTTGCGCTCTATATCGTACCAGAAAGTCTTGTCCAATAATTCCATCTATGTTTTTTGGTAAAACTTTGAATATATGAAATTTGTGTGGGAATGTTACTTTCTTATAATGTATTGTCATTCTAACATAACCTTCAGTTGTGGTCTGACCACCTATACCAGTTATGCGTATAAATTCTCGATGTATTTCATCTATAGATAGTGGTTTTGAGGATTCTTTTATTATTGATAAAGAAGCTCCTGTGTCTATTAAAAATATAAATGATTGTTTACCTATGTATAACTGCACCGAGTTTATGTTGTTATAGGTTAACACATATTCATTAGTCTCGAAAAAATGTTTCAGGAATTAAAATTTCCTCCTCTTCTTTTTCTCCCTGATGATTATGCAGTTCATCAGTCATGTTTACATAATGTCTCTGAGTGTTATTTTGGTTATTTCTGTGGTGGTAAGGCCTATTTGGACCACTTGATCTACCACGGCTTCTCACAAAATGACCTCTGTTAGGTGCTTTCACATAATTTGTGCGAAAATTTAAAAATCCTGCCTGTAAGGAGCGATTTTGATTTTTAGAATTAGTTTGATAATTTGGTTTTCCACGAGTTGCAAAGTTATGAAAACCTCGTTTTAAAGGTCTTTCCCTAGTCCAAAACACCTGTCCTGCAGATGAAGAACCCGTGTTTACTTCTGCATCTTTTGCCCCTTGAATTGCGTCTTTTAACGTTTGGTAATTACGTGCTGCTATGATTGTTCTTAATTTTTCATCTTTCAGCCCTTCTGCAAATTTATTAATTGCCTGTTTTTCATTTAGTGGTTTCAGAATATTATAAGCATCAGCTTTCCCATCTGCTTGTGAAATAGTTAGGTCAACAAACATCTGTTCAATCTGTGAGCCAAATTTTTCAATAGTCCAATTTCCTTGATAACAAGTTTGCATTTTCTTCTGTAGCGCGACATCTGATTTAGCTGTTAAGAGATGTTTTTTCATATCAGCAATAATTTCTTTAACACTTTTATAGTTACTTCCTAGCCTTAACTTTGCTACTTGGGACAATCGTGTCTTTAACACGAATTGTACCAGGTTTGATTTACTTTCTTCAGTAATCATTGTAGAATACAATTCTATAGCATCTATCAATTGTTTCGTAACTGTTTCTGAACCATCCATCACTGGTAGTAATGAAACTGCTGTTTTTAATTCAAACTCAGCGGCCATGTTTGTCTCATTCATTAATTTTTCTATCTCTAAATATTTTATGTTTATTTCCTCTATTAACTTAACGGCGTCCTCTGTCAATTTTACCTTTTCGTATAATTTTAATGCTATTTCAAAGTTTGCAAATGTTTTCCTAGCTTCTTCTAATTTACTTTTAGCAGCATCACTTGTTACACGTTTTTTACCAAATTTAATTAGGTATTGTCTTATATCATGCAATTCCGTGTGAAACTTATAAAAAATGTTTTCTGCCATGTGACATTAAGTACTTGCTAACCATAGTAATATATATTATTTATATGCTTTGACTTTACCACTAAAACAATTAACTCAAAACCAAATTTAAGTATGTGATTAAATATAAAGTAATAGAAATTATTTAATTACACTCACAGTACATTTTACTCTGCTCTGCTCACTACTTCTTCACTTTTATAACACTTTAACCAACACTTTACTTACTGATCACTCACTCACGTTTACTGTTGATGTTGTCACACTGATAAACGTTGCGATCTTAGAACTGCTGCAGTGGATTGCCGCTCAATCTTCTTGGTTAATCGCTTATGCAATTTTTTGTAGATCATGTAAGCTAATATTATGGCACATATTACCACAATGGCAATGGTAAGATTGTAGGTATCTGTTGTTTTTTCAAAGCTTGGGATGCTGTTTGGAGCAAAGTTATTTTGACCACTTTGGGTGATAATCACTTCTTCTTTTTTCTCCTCCTTTGACTGCTGCTTACCCATTGCTATTACTTTACCAATCTGCATAAGTTGAATCTCTCTCCCACTTGATCTTCCATAACCACAAAAGTCTTCCTGCATACACTAACTGAAGTTCTGCTATGGCTTTCGTTCCATCTGGAAAATCAATGTCCAATTGATTTTCTACTACCGCTTTATGAGCTGGTGTTTTTGTTTTTGGACATAAGTTTACGTGCCCTATATGTCCCTCTATGTACGCCGAAATAACGTTTCGACCGTCTTCTGTTGTGAACTTCAAGTCCAGAAGTACTACTTCGTTTATCTTGCAGAACGTACGTAATCTCCTTTTAATAATGTCTAGGTACGAGAAGGTGTCCACCAAGTTGACGTTGATCTCCAACTCCATCTTGAAAGCCTCGAATACGACTGACCGGTTTCAATTTGTTTCTCCATTATTAGAGATCAATTAATAAACAATCTAAATTACCGACGCATTCCTACAGATCACTTAACTCAAACTCGACACTCTCGTGCCAAATATGGGAGGCGTTGGATAGCCGACACTTAACGCGAACGCGAACGCACTGGCAGGGTCGCCATGTGATGCGGTGGGTAGCGGTTCGAAATGAAAGGCCCAAGTGCAGATTAAATACTGAATTTTATTGAATAAATGCACCCTATTTATAGTGGGTTGTATGACTAACATTTTAAATGATAAATTTATATTGGGTTACAATGTTATGTTAAGGATCAAGTTTAAAGTATCTTATAACTAATCTCATTATCCGTAAATGGTCATAGAATATGGTCATATAATATTTCTTTCCTCTTGTTACGATCAAAACAAACCTTATATGGTATACACGTGTACCGTCTCTTCTTTCTTTGTTTTTCTTATATATCTACCTACTCCTACACCACATATTTAAGTTGTTTTTTATATTGAAGATAAAATCGTAGAGTTAGAAGTCGATTTACTGGTTATTTAAATGATTGATGGATGAGATGAGATATAAAGATTTGATCTTTCAAAATTGGTTCTTCAAAACAATGCAAATAAACAAATAATAATGCATTTATGAAATAACAATTCTGGAAGAAATGCTGCTAAACTTAACAGCGCCAAATCTCTTTGCTTTCAGAATACATTAACGACAGCTCTACCATTCCTTACGCTGTGGATCTTCAGTATCGCTCTGAGCAGAACCCTGGACTGGCTCCGCGGGAAGACTTACATCACTACTACTACGGCTAGGAAAATCGGAACATTGTTTGGTACGTTTCATACACAATGACTACTTCAAGGCCTTTGACTAAGTGATTCAAAATTTATTGCGTATGTTAAAGCAAAGATTTTGTTTCGTTTTATTTAATGTAAAATTTGTGTAATCCAGCAGAGAAACCCCTTGAAATTTCCCTTTGTTTTTCCCATAGATGATTTGAATTTGAATTTACATAACCGCTTTAGCTTTAATTAGGCTAAGTTGTACCACAAGGTGGCGTATTGGGAGAAATATTATTAAAACAAGATATCATTCTTCGGCTATAAAGGTCACTAAAGTGTTAGTATACTATAATTTCTAATAAAACTTCGGCATCTAACTACGACATTTTATAATTTTGTAAATCATGATTGTTTCCACGATCGATTTCATTGGTTTATCTGTCGTTTAGCATCAGTGGTGCCGGCCGCGTGCCTGCTGGCCCTCTGCTTCGTCAGCTGCAGCCGCGGCGCGGCGGTGGCGCTGATGACGGTGGCCGTGACGTGCATCGGCGGCATGTTCTGCGGCTTCCTCTCCAACCACATCGACATTGCACCTAACTTTGCTGGTGAGTTCGCTTCATCGGGCTTCTATTATGTATTTAGGGAAAAGAGCGATAGAGAAGAGGTCAATGGCCTTGGTTCACACTGTCACGCTCTAATCCTTAATTTGAGTTAGTCCGTCCTTTTTACCTTTTAAAGATTGAAAAGGGACAGGGGATGGTAGGATGGCCATATTAGAGCTGTCAAACATCGAATTTGTTATGGCCGTGTCGATTGCACAATTTTAAAGAGCACTTAAAACATGCGACTTAAAAATCTCTTAAAGTGACAGCTATGCCCTTATTTTAAGTTATCATTCGTTCAAATTAATATCATTCGTTCATCACCTCTCTTTCATTGGTCATAAAAACGAAAATGATAGCTGGATTTTAAAATTAGAATTAGAGCATGACTTCCCGAATCGGGGCCAATGCCTTATGAAACTTATTTTCACTTTACTTGGTCGATACGTAACGAAGAATAAAAAAAAACTAATTTAATTTACTTTTAATTTTATTCTGTATTTCTAGTTTCTGTCTACCTATACCCTGTTTCGGATAACATTGGAAAAGTCTCTCATAGGATACATTTCCAGATATATGTCTATCTTGATTAGCTCACAAGTGTGAATCGCAAATAACCGTTTTATGCAATACATATTTTGTGTCTTTCTTTTTTCCATTGTTATTTGAAATGAAGTAATCTAATCTTCATTTTCTTATATTTTTGTTTACCAACTGTAGCACTTTACATAAACTGATAGTGTTCGCTTAGTGGTACGCAGCTGTTTAGCAAATAGTGGATACTTTATTGGCTTTTGTATCAGCACAATGGTTTTTATACAATGTTATAATTTAAAGCTGTCTGTATCCCAAAGTAAATAAATTAATAAACTATGTTTAAGTGTGTATGTGTGTGTTTATTATTGTAATCAGCTCACATAGAGACTCGAAACTTACTGTGAATTATTCTTTAAATATTTTACTTTTTGTTTCAGGAACCTTGATGGCTCTGACTAACACCGTTGCTACTATTCCCGGTATAGTAGTTCCAATATTTGTTGGCTTTCTTACTCATGGAAATGTAAGTTGTTTTTTATAATACTTAGTTTGTTTCTAGCATATTTTCTGAAATATTTTACATTACATGCATATTGACCAAGGTAGTTTATTTTTACAAATCACTTTACATTTCGTTTTTTTTTTAATTATTTGTTTGTTATTTTATTATAAACACCTAAACCCATTCTAATGTATTTTATTTATACATTGTGATCACTATGGCCTGTAGACTTGATGGAAGAAGTTTTCGCTTTCTGATTAAAAATACTCTTTTCAACAGCAAACCATATCAGCCTGGCGCATAATATTCTACGTGACGATAGCGCTGTACGGGGTGGAGATCCTCGTGTACACGCTGCTCGGGTCGGGCGAGCAGCAGCCCTGGAACCAGCCCGCCGGGCTCCAGCCGGAGGAAAGCCACGAGACCAGTCCTTTGAACGACGAGCACAAGGAAAAAACTAGATAGAAACAGAGAGATAGAGTCAAATATGATTAAATCATGCTAGTAATGTGAGATAGGCTTTATTGGTCTTGCGTAAGTAAGACGTCTTTGTATTCATGCATACGCAAAGCGTAAATTAATTTGAAGAATGATTAGGTGAGATACAGCTAGTGGAAAACTAATTAAAAAACTATGCTTTAGTTTCAAAAACGTGTAGTGTCATTGTCTGTGTATTTTTTTATTATTTAATGTTGAAAACAGTTTCAAATTCAAACCAACGACGCATGGCGTTAAGTTAAATATTTTGTAAGAGAAAGAACTGTATTTACTCTAGTTAAAACTAGTGTTGATAAAAAATATACTAAATATGCTAACATGATAGAAAAAAAAAAATGTTATAAATCCAGTAATAGCAGAATCCAGTAATATCCTGCGTTGGAGCAGACGGGCTCTCGAATGGAGACCGCGTCTCGGGAAACGTAGTGTGGGACGCCCCCTGCCAGGGGGACTGGTGACCTGAGGAAGGTCGCTGGTGGTGGCTGGATGAGGAAAGCGGGTGATCGTGCGCTTTGGCGTGCCCGAGGGGAGGCAGCAATCCAGCAGTGGACTGCGATAGGCTGATTGATTGAATAGCACAAATCATTATGTGTCAATATACTCCTACAAGTATTTTATGAAAATATAAATATTAAGTATTGTGCATTTTAATGTATCTTAGGCATTTAAACGGGCTTTTATATGTTTAGTGTCAATTTTTGTACTCATGTGTAAGGGACTTACCAAAGACGTCACTTACTTATTCGCGATATTTTTAGAGTTATATTACTTCTAAGAAATAAAAGTATGTACTTAACTGGTGTATTTTTTATTTAATATCATTCTTCTTAATCTATTTACAGTATTTACAAGTTACAGTTTGTCAGTTTACAAGTTGGTTTATCTATTTATATTGTGAAATGATTTTAATAAATCCTACGATCGATACTACAAATATACAGCGTATACAGAGTTTATTTGCAATACTTATATTTTAAGCCAATCAATGACATTTCCAGTGTTGCTATATTTGTAACAAATCAAATGATAGGCCTGTTAGCTGTTTTGTACTCAAAATAAAAACAATCCCAAATCATTCTTATGGAACTAGTCTGCGGGTAATTTTCTAAATGTGGAAGATTAATAAATTACAAATCAAACAAAAAAAAACATACACAACGATCATAGCGGGCCGTGTCCTCAAAAACCGCTAACTGCTCAGATTTTCCAAAACGAAAACATAAACAGTTTTGACATTAAATAAATAGCAGCTCGACCAGACAACATCTCTATTTTTTTAGGCTTTGGGCCGATACACGGCATAAAAAATATCTCTGTTATCAACTATAACAATCCAAGCAAAGAAGTCTAGCCTTACTTGAGAAGTCTGTGTACAAGCTACTTAACAAAACCACTTGATATTGGCGAAATACGTAACGTGAAACGCCACGCCATAAATAGAAATACGATGAAGGTTAGTACCTCACTTGAGCCTAACGAGCCTGGCGACGTAGGTGGGCCCGAAGTTGGCGGCGATGGAAGGCAGCACCAGCTGGCCGTATTTGGGCGCCATGTCGCCGCGGGCCAACGACATCGTGCTCAATAGCGGGGACAAGGGGATTGACAGGTCCCTGGAATAATTACAAACAAAAATAAAAATAACTCAAAAATTATAAGGGTTAAGAGGTAACAGGTCGTCCTATTCTCAAATGGTCTCGTTTGTAATTTGATCCATTCGCTAGACGTACCAACAATTTAATTTGGTGCCTGTCACAAAAAAGGTAAACAATGAGGAGAAACTAGATGCACCGCAAGCAATGCAAACGATCTTCACCTTCATCTCCATTTCCACCTCCACCAAAGTCCTCATTTTCATGTGTAGTTTCACTGGCCAAGTCTTGAAACCATTTGGGCCAGATGACTACAATGAAATTTTAAATAGTGTAAACTCGCCCGCAGGCCAGATTCTTAGTGGGCGACTTGGCCCCTAACCCAATTTTATAATCAATTTTCGCTTAAAGCTCCTTTTAGCAGTTTTTTTCCTCATTAGATATAATCTTATCTGATTAATAAAAGAGAAAAATAAAGTCACATATGGGTTTGATGTTCATCTTATAATTTTGATTCGAATTCTAAGTAGCATTTATAAAGTTAAACATATCTTTTTACAATTCTAGAACGATTGCGAATAGTACGAAATGTGAACTATAACTATAGTCCTATTGCGAAACTATAACTATAGTCCTATTGCAAATAGTACGAAATGTGAACTATAACTATAGTCTTATTGCAAATAGTACGAAATGTGAACTATAGTCCTATTGCGAATAGTACGAAATGTGAACTATAACTATAGTCCTATTGCAAATAGTACGAAATGTGAACTATAACTATAGTCCTAATGCAAAACTATAACTATAGTCCTATTGCAAATAGTACGAAATGTGAACTATAGTCTTATTGCGAATAGTACGAAATGTGAACTATAACTATAGTCCTATTGCGAAACTATAACTATAGTCCTATTGCAAATAGTACGAAATGTGAACTATAACTATAGTCCTATTGCGAAACTATAACTATAGTCTTATTGCAAATAGTACGAAATGTGAACTATAGTCCTATTGCGAATAGTACGAAATGTGAACTATAACTATAGTCCTATTGCAAAACTATAACTATAGTCCTATTGCAAATAGTACGAAATGTGAACTATAGTCTTATTGCGAATAGTACGAAATGTGAACTATAACTATAGTCCTATTGCGAATAGTACGAAATGTGAACTATAACTATAGTCCTATTGCGAATGCGGCGTTTTGTCACAGGGTGATGTGATTGATAAGTATTCCATTGGGATCATGTTACGAACCCTCTAGAACACGTTACTCACTTGACGCAGGCGACGATGCCTTGTGTCTCGAAGGCCTGTTTGAGCGCCATGTGCACCACGCCGTCATTCTGCACGGGGCTCAGAGAGCACGTTGAATACACCACCGCGCCACCAACCTTCACTAAGCTTAGCGCCTGCCTGTTCACACAAATAAATACATTTTTACGGGATTAACTACCACGATAAAGTCACTCGTAAAAATGTCTTACACAGACCTTCAAACTTATTTGTGAATTGAAAGGTAAAAGTAGTAATACAAAATTATATTTCAACCAATCACGAGTTCTGAAAGTTGACATATCAAATCAATCAAATCAACGGCCCGTTACAGTCCACTGCTGGACTATGAGCCTCCTCCACTTAAGTGGAGGGTTTTGCCATAATCTCCACGCTTGGCAGGCGGGTTGGAGATCGCATTAAAAGGTTCCCTGTTCAATGTGTAGTCCCTAAGCCGCCTCTTACGACACCCACGGGAAGAGTAGGGGTTGGTGACAAATGTATTCTACTCTGCCGTCACCACACTTCACATGGAAAGTTGACATATCCATACTACAATTTGGTCTCTTTTCTCTTTTTATACTTGTATCAAAAAGATAATAAATAAATAAGAGTGCTTTCTGCACGCTGGCACACAAAATGTGGCAAACTTTAACTTAGTTATGTAGCAGTACTGCTATCCTACCTTCTTCTGCTATTTTGTTTCTGGCAATTCAGTACTTTTAAGTACTGGCAGTCTCATCATTCGATTACGCCATTTTTCATCAAAATTTCCTCATTCCACCTCAAGTCGTCAGACTGTGATCATCTTATTAACCGTACCCTATTGATTTTATTTGAAAGTAAGCTTTTAAAAGTGTTAATTTCTTATACTAATAAACCGTGTGTGCAACTATCTGGACTGAACCCTGTTTTCTTCTGCCACTCTACCTCGCTAAAACTACATCTTCTAGCTCATCTTCACCACCTTCAAACTACTATCTATCATCGTGCGGCCAGAAGTCCTTGGCAGATGCTGGGCTACAGTTACTCACATGAGCAGCTGGGTCTGTAGTTCGGGCAGCCGTAACCTCTCCTTGACCCGGTCGGGCCGGAATATGTTATTGTCTTCGATCTTCGTCACGGACAAACGATCCGTCGTGCAAGGCACGTCTACCAACACCTGTAACGATACATACAGACTTCATCATCATCATCTCAGCCGGAAGACGTCCACTGCGGAACATAGGCCTCCCCATAGGTTTCCACCATGAACGGTCCTGCGCTACTTGCATCCACCGGCGCCCAGCAACCTTCACAAAGTAATCTGTCCACCTTGTGGGAGGCCGTCCAACAATACGCCTTCCGGCCCGTGCAAGCCAGGAGAGATTCTTCCACATACAGACTTATGACAAGGCATTTGTCCAGCCAGTGATGCCGTGTCCTTAAACTAAAATTCTGCTATCTGCTATCCACTAATGGTTTGTTAGAAACAATTTTGTTTTTTTACGATTTTGCATCTCTGAGGTATAAAAAAGTTGCAAATATCTAAATTATTAATCAAATAGCTTAGATTTTTCATAATTTAACTTTTTTCAATGTTATATCTTCGATGATAACGGCATTTAGTTTAACTGGCCCAGTCTTGTGAAACCATTTGGGCCAGTTGACTACATGAAATTTAAAATAGTGTAAACTCGCCCGCAGGCCAGGTACTTAGTGGGCGACTTGCTACCTAACCCGTGTCGGACCTGCTGCGGTCTGTCGAGCTAGTGTTTTGTCAAATAGTGTGCGTCGGAACTCGGTTGGCGACTCCTCAAAGAGTCTTTCGGGTGATCATCGCAAAATCTCTCATATTTGCGAAATCAAGTTAAGTTTCTTTGTCTTTAGTTTGTAAGTTGTCTACGTTTTGAGTGGCAGGCATTTTCGATATTTAATTAGCATTAATTTTGTAATATTTGAATTTTTTATTTAAAAAAGGAAATTGCGACGATTGTGGAGTTTCCACAGATTCCGCCATTGTGTTAGTGAACTCACCCAAAAAAATGTAATGACGGATCTAAGTGATGTAATAACATCCTATGGAAATAAATAATTTTTGACTTTTGACTTTTGATTTACAATTTGACTCGGTCAGTTGATCAGTTTGTATAAATACTTAAATATTTTCGGTATATTTTTAAAGATGTGTTGCTATCGGAGGGTGTGAGGACATAGCGGATATAATCTCACCCGGTCGAAGCCCTGGTCGTCAGTGAAGCTCCGGCCGTCGAGGCGCGAGAACACGACGCGCTCGCGCCACTTGTTCGAGGACTCGAAGTCGAACAGGTAGTCGCGCAGGATGTGCTGCGTCCTGCGATGTGGAAGGAGAAGATATAAGGTTATTGGGAATACTGTGTTTGTCGTAAAACAACAATCAATCACTGTCGGTAAACTATAAATCTCTAAAGGCAGTATGTATGTGCTTGTATTGTCGCCGTTAAAATCTTGTTAGTTAGGTATGTGTGCATACCTATACCTCTTTGGCTGTTGCTGGCCGTAAACATTTTTGGTATCTTTGGATTTATTTTAAATTTGGAAGATAAGTTTTGACTTGATAAAAAAGAGCAGATTCTAGATTTGACTGCGCGTGTGTAAAAAATCTTAAAAAGAAAATAAAACATAACTCTTGAAAATCTAATAAATTCTTTAAAAGTACCGCCTCCACCTTCGTTCCAAATCTTATAAACCGATAGTTTTAAAAAAATTGTCGAAAGCCTAAAAAAATACAAAAAAAATATTTAAAACTCTAGCCTTATAGCGAATTTTAGAATGTGCTTTAATAATAATTAATATTGACCTGCTATTTAGTTTTTAAGTAATCTTTATTGGAGGTAGGCCCGTTTTGTCCATTTATTGTTTCACACTATACATATTTTCGATCTGGAGCTGAGCACAGGTCCAACAGTAAACTGACCTGTTAGAAATGGAGACGTCGTTGCAGACGATGACGTCAGGCAGTAACGTCTGCAGCTACACCAGCGCCTTGAAGTAGACAGGTCCAGCAGTAAACTGACCTGTTAGACCTGGAGATGGAGACGTCGTTGCAGACGATGACGTCAGGCAGTAACGTCTGCAGCTGCACCAGCGTCTTCCCGCCCGGCGCCGAGCACAGGTCCAGCACTCGTTCTCCGCCGCGGAGGCAAAGTGCTAACACCGCCACTACGCTGCCGCCGTCCATCGGGTAGTAGTTGAATACGCCTGGTTGGAAGTAAGAGGCATATTCAATTCGAGTCTAGAAAACGTTCTGATTAGCCTGGACCGGTTTAGCAGGTAAAATCACGTAATAAAAAAATACTGAAATTGTGCCGCGAATGGTTTTAATGTAATAAATTAAAAGAGCCGAAATAAAATAGTATATGTACGAGAATTATTGTAAGTCGCATTATTATTATTTACTTTTCCCGATTTTCCGGCGCAATCTCTCCGGTAACTCCGGTTCCATATACGGCCGAAGTGTAAGGATGCGTCAAGCTGGAAGCCTCACCAAGGGGGTGTAATATCTCGGCTCCTACTGGACCAATTTCGTTGAAACTTTGTATACGAGATAATCAATTTCCAATCAAATTTTTGTCATAAATTATATCGATAGAGCCAGTCTATCTTGGTGAGGCTGCTAGCTAGACGTCGATCTAGAAGCCTCAGTAAGATACTCAAATAACTTCCAAAATACTATTAAACTTTTTCTGAGATTTATAAACAAATTTAATCAAATTCCAATCAATTTTTTGACATGGTTAAAACCATCAAAATCGATGGTGAGGCTGCTAGATAGACGGAGACGGATTAATACAGAGTTTAAAAGTACATGGCTTAGGCTATACATATAAAAAATAATACAATCTTTAGCCAATTGGTTTCGAACCGAAATAACTTATTAGATTCAGTGACAATTAGTAAAAACGTGACGAAAACTACTCGCGCACTTTTAATATCGTAAGCACGGCAGCATTTTCTAGCTCGGTGAACACGTCTCACTCAAATATAACCGATGCTTCTCTATAATAAAAATATAATAGATCTATCATTTTTATATACGGGGAGGACAGCGCGAACGCAGTCCCCACTACCAAAAATAACGCACCCGAGTTATCCACATTAGGGATAATCGCAGGGGTCAGCCCAACCGCAGTGCAATGGGAGAGCCTCGCCCTGGGGGAACCGCCTTCTTGATCACGGTGTCCCCTGTGCCAGGTAAGTATGAGTTCGCAAATGTTAGCCGGGGTAGTCATGAAATGGAAAAAAATCTCTATACCGCGTTTTAGAAAATGCGACGAATCGAACAGCGTCATCTGTCGTTTCCGCATGGTACTACAAGTTGGAGTTATGATAATTTTATATTTGCAGTTACGAGTGGCGCTAGCGTTCTACTACGGAAGTTTACTTTTTCGCAGTTTAAACTTCCCAGTTTGTCGTTTGCGCAATTATTTTTTTCTTTTTGCCTCTCACTTGTTTCTTTAATCTTGTTCTCATTTACTATTTTTTTACCCTTCGGCCACTTTCGAAACCAGTATCGAATACCGAATTATATATGTATTTCTTCTTCCGAAACCCGGTTTCCAAAAAGGAAAAATGATTCGGTTTTCGAAAATAGTGTCTAAATAAAATAAGATCTCTTTTGATGGATGAAAATGTATTTACTGACCACAATTAATACACTACGACAACGATAAAATAAAATAAAAGTCATTAGACATTTTTATTAGTGTAAGGAAAATGGTGCGATTATTTCCAATCAATGGCCAATCGAGATTATTTATCTCTTCATCTATCCATGTAGTTCTTGCTTTTTCTGGTATTTTGTGTCCCAATACAGTTTCAGTTTTTAATTCAGTTTTTGAAACTGGTTTCGAAAGTGGCTGAAGGGATTTTAATACTTTTAAATAATTTCTGGCTTGTTATTTTTCCCTTTTTCATATGATATTTTATTATTTGTTAACTGTTCATGTCATAATGTATTCTAAAAGACCTTTCAGTGCTTGCTTACCTGTTTGGCACCTCTTTGGCTCGGGGAACATGGTCCACTCACTGTCCATCTCATAAGTGAATACCTTCAGATGTTCAGGGAACTGGAACTCTGTCTCTGGTTCAACCACTAGTGGGAAGTCTTTGTCTTCTGTAATTATATTATAATGATTTATTAGCAGGAGTTATATTTATATTGTTGGTACTAGTATAGAGGCCGGTACATAAATCTTGATCAATATGTGGGAAAGCAGGATACCGATACAAGGGTGAATTTAATACACGAATGTTTCTCCACTTTTGCAGATTTTTATGCCAAATGTTTGCTAAACACGATTAATTAGTGATTGTTACGCCTAGTAGTAGGTTTATGAAATAAAAAAAAATCAAATCAACGGCCCGTTACAGTCCACTGCTGGACAATGAGCCTCCTCCACTTCGGTGGAGGGTTTTGCCATAAAGTTTTCTTTGTAAATTGTAAAATACAATTATTTGTAAAATACAATTACATAACTATTACATACTGGCCATGTAATTGTAGTGCAAAGACTCTGGCACCCATTCGTCCATGCCCTTGAGCTTGGTGGCCGGTATGTACTGGTAGAGAGCCTCCGTAGTGATGCCCATCGCTGGGTCTATGATACGAGTCTCATCGATTCTTGCTTCTGCCAATGAGTCTTCTAGAGTTCTATTTGGAAGGCTGAAAGAAATAATAAAACATAACAATATTCACTAAAAAAATAATAATAATAAAATTTGGAAAATAAACTTACTTTTTTTTTATTGTTTAAATGGACTGTGGTGAAAAAATAACATTTCAAATACCATTCAAATTTTTATTTGTCTTGATTGAATTGTAATGTTTTCTCAAAGCTTAGATTTATCATCAAAGAAACTGCAAAATATTTATGTAACCTTTATTTGTAATAAGTATAATAACTAATTTTACCTCTTCTCTTCCTTGACTTCTTCCTTCTCTCCTAGAGTGATGTCCTTAGTCTCCAGTCTCTCAGGAGCACTGTTGGTGGGATACACACTGGATATGTCGTCACTCTGTTGTTTCGCCACATACTGCGCTAATTTAGCAGCATTATCTTCATCTGTGTTTACATTCTCAACTGGCTGAGTAGGATTGTACTGATTGTCAAATTCTTGTTGGACATACATAAGCTTTTTGAGGCAGTGTGCACCTGTAATTTGTTTGGATTGAAGTTTTTGAATACATTATTTTGATAAAGCAACTTGTTGTCTATTTAAAAAAAAACAGGATAAATAGAAGACTGTTCGGCAGTGAGCAATAATAAAAAATTGAAGATTGATTACAATGGTGTAATTTACCTCTATTGCTGAGGTACTCCATAGTTTCTTCAGGGTCTCCATAATTATTTATAACAGCTACATACTTCGTTCTACGCAACAGAGCCTCTCGTATCGGCTCCCAATTTTTTCCAAATACATTCCCGTAGAAATCATCGAAGTGGTTCAAAGCCTTGTCTTTACTGGTATTCTTCTTCCTAAGTTTGGCCTACGGATAGAAATATTTCTAATTAGGCAAAAAAGTGGTTTACTTGCCAACTAACTAGATGCTAACTATTATGAGTAAATACAACTTACCCAGTGGATTTTCGACTTATATCTCGCTTGTGACACTAAAAAGGTGATTGAAGAAGATTTTTTACAAATATGAGATATCGTAAACATGTTTAAAAAGAAAAATAAACAAGAAAAGTGAATATTTTTAAGGTTATGTAGGCGGTCTCTGGCCTGTTATTTTTTTTTATTTTGACGTTTTAGTGTTGTCCGTTAACTTTTAATGATTTGATAACGTTATTAAAAGCTAGTATAGCAGCTACTCTTAGAAAATATCGGATTATTTCTGAACGCACCCAAACTTGTGTCAAAAATGACAACTTAAAAAAGAGATGGAAATGTATACTTATCTCGCTTTCTCTCGTGCCCGCGAACGTGAAGATGGAGTATTGATTTGTTTACAAAGAAGTGAAAACCAAGAATTTCAAGCATCTAATATTATAGTTATGTCCTACAACCTTGTCAAAACGATTGGGAGATAATTCCGAGTTAATTACAACCTTCCGTGTCGAAGCTTTATCAGTGGTTCGTGCCAACAGCCGCCGCGCCGAAACTTTCGAGGGCTCTAAAAGCTTAATTACCCGTGTTGGAGGCAGTTGTTTTATCGATTACACTCCCTTCCGTGCCCTGATACGCTCGTGGTTCTCTAAGCCTATATGAAACTTGATAACAATCTAAAAATGTGCGCGGAATTCATGTTGTGTGTCAGTGTACGTTTACGCGATATAGGTCATCGGTAAGTGGTTGAAATTGATTCTAACTGGTCGTATATGAACTCAGTTGTAGTAGAAACATTTTCTAATGTTGTTTACGTGTTCAAGGTGCTTTGTGGAAGGTCTCGCGATGCAGCGCGCGGTGCTTGTGTGTTAAACAGTTGAGTGCAAGCATTAGTCATGTATGGGAAGCTGCATGTGGCATTGAGTGGTCGCTCCCCGGCGGCATGGACAGTGGCAGGCTGGCGGCGGTCGCGCCCGGCGCCCCGCACCTGGACACTGTGAGGGCTTTGCACCAGACAGTGGTCTCACTACGCACAGCGCTCGAAGTCTCCAAAAATGAACTAAAAGAGTTAAAACAGAAATACGAACAGCACTCGCACTGTTTAGAATACACAGACATTATAGAAAAGCTCACATTAGAGAATCACATATTGCGAAGGAAGATTATTGACACGGATTATGAAGAGAAAGAACCCATAAATCAAAATATCAAGTTGCAAGTTACTTATAGTCCGCGGCATAATGTAGATGAGTTTGATAGAGAAGTAGTCATCCACACAGCCACTACTGATGCAAGGAGTGATTTAGAAAGCTCAGAGCTTGGGAAAGAAAGTGAATTTTGTGGTACAGAAAAGTTGAGTGAAAGAGAAGGGAAAACAGAATCACCTGAAATCCAAGCCTCTGTACATGTTTCATCACATGATGCCAGTGTAGAGTCTTCTTCCAGAGAAGAACACAAAGAATATTCTTCACACAGGACTGAAGAGTATTCAAGTAAGGGAGAAGAGTTTACACCAAATAAGGAAGAAAACTCGAGGTTGTCTTCAGATAATGAACTTCATGAATCAGAAGTAGAAGATCCAAATAGTCAAATTGCAAGCTTTGCTAGGTTTGACACAGAGGATCTCCCACCAACAGGCTTTAAAACTAGGCTTGAGTTGCTGTCAAAGTTTGATGTCAGAATCAAAGTCAGGACTCTCAAAGAGGGCACAATAATATCTAGTACAACGTCTGATAGTGATTCTACAACTGATGAAACAAAAGGCAAAGCCTTTGACAAAGACAAAGAAAGTACAGATCCAAATGTGAATGTCCAATTTGAAGAAAAGAGAGAGCACTTTGAGAACAAAGAGGATCATAGAGGAAATAAAATACATTTGAGAGCTGTATCTTCAGAAAACATAAAGATGGCAGTGCCAAATGAAGGGGATAACAAGGCTAAGGTGGACAAGTTTGATGCCCAAGTGAGGATCACCTCAGAAGAGAATTTGGTGGTGAAAGAAAAAACTGAAAGAACTCGGAGGAAAGACACTCTCAACTTAGATGTTGATGATTTAAGTCTTAGGTGAGAATAAAGTAACATTACCATTTTTATACAGTCAACAATTAGCATTTATATTGCAACAATAAACTCTAAAGTTTAGCTGTGCCTATTACAGATATTTTTAATGGTTTCTGGACTTTTTTCAGAATTGTGTGTTTAACAAATTGATTTGCAACTTAATTATTGGTTTTGAATATAAAATTAGTTCAAATTTAGTAATACAAGTTTGTTTCACTTTATTACTGCATTTAATATGGTGTCTTGCACACCTAGCTGTTGAACAGGATTCAACTTGAACTGAGCAGCGAAGGAAATGAGCGCAAATGCAATTATTAAATTAAATACACAATTGAATTTCCAATTTTTGTATTTCGTTTTTTTTTGGTGTGCAATATTGTGCTGTCTGTATGTGTCAATCAACAAATAATATTTATCTATCTATCTCTCGCGCGGGAGTTACGTCAGAGCAGAGCTTCAACCAAACCTCATTCACAGGTCGATGTCGGAGGGCGACAACTCGGTGTTCTCGGAAGGCGGGACGACACCGCTGGACCCGCCGAGGGGGCCCGAAGATAAGGACCAGGAGAACAGCGGCAACGAGTCGGAAGAAGTCGACGACATAGAGCTCATCTTCACCACTGACGAGTCTAAGGACATGACCATAAATTTACAGGTAGAATTGCAGTTGCAGTTTGTTTTGTAAATAAGGACAAAGGTACACTCCGCGAAGCTTTATGAACAGGTTCAAGTTCAATTGTTAAGGTACAAAATAGATAAAGTACAGTGGTCAGCAAGAGATGCAACAAAAAGCAAGCCAAAACATACCTTTACTCTTGTGTAGTACAGAATAAAATGTAAAAGTAAGCAAGTTTATAATTTCACCAACACAATTTTTTTGTATTGATTGACATATTTACATGTATACCTATATGTACAGAATTAAAAAATGAAAAAATCTAAGACGAACAGTCGACAACCACATACATACTTCGAATGCACTCTTTTGTTCCTAGGATAAAGTCAAATATGCATTCCCATTTAGGCCAGTCAAAATCGACATCAAGCATCGCAAACGCGCATGTATCTACGATTTTTTTATATGTTTTCTTGAGAGTAGTTTACACCCAAGTTTGCAACCCTGAAAACCCTGTGCTACCCCCAGTTTCAGTTTTTTTTTTAAAACTACCCTAAGGAAGCGTTTTTCAAGTATGTTTGCCGTATAATTTAATAAAGCTAACTAGATTTTCTACAATTTGAGTTTAACCCCAGCACTCTAGGTCAATTAGTTGCAGAGATACAGCCTGTCAAAGGTAGACATTTAAAAAAAAGTGTATATTTTGTGTTTGGTTCCTATTCAAAGACACGTACTGGCTAAACTAATGGTCCTGGAACTGCTTCAATTGTTCATCTGATTGTTTTGTGACGCAGACTCTTTGGAATATGGTTAGGGGATCAACATCAACTCTCTTGATGAACACTTTCACAGAGGTGGTGACTGATGCCAAGGTCTTCACCTTGTCCTGGGTCAGCGTTTTTCGCGATTTTTCGAGGTTTTTGGGTAGCACAGGGTTTTCAGGGTTGCAAACTTGGTTGTTAACTACTCTCAAGGGACCTAACAACATATAAAAAAATCGTAGTTACATGGGCGTTTGCGATGTTTGCCCTTTTTTGTGTTGATATTGACTGGCCTAATTTATAACTTTTCTAGTTCTTTTTATTGAGCTTGCTAATGTTGCGGATTGTAGCACTCGTAAATTCATCGAAGCTTTGAAACCGTCTCGTCGCGTGCATCTGCGTCGTAACTCCAAGTCAGCGGCATATTTCGGCTTGCGTGGAACCCGATGCATATTTATTGGGTATTTTATATCCTTCATATTCAGAAATGAACTCTCTTATACACTAACAAGGACTTCTTCCAATATTAAAGAAATTGCCATGATTAATAGGGGAGCTCTAAAACCGATTACAAGAGAGTTCATTTTGTATAGAAAAATAGATTTCATGAAAAAATATAAGAAATGGCTCGATGTATCTCAGGTATTTTGAGCACCTATTCTTCGAGTATGTCAGATATTTTTACTTTTTTGCATTTCGCCAGACATATTGTGGTATAGTAGATGTTAAAAAAAACTGGTTTGTCTAAAGGATTGCCTAGACGGCGGTGCTACTGGCTTCGAAAAATATTGAATTAAATTAATGTCATAGTGGATCTTAAAAGGGTCACTTTTTATAGATTTTGCCTCACCTCTTTAATTCCTAAATCCGGAGCTACATGCATTCATACATTCCTGACATAAAAATCCTAGTAGGGAACCTTAAACGTCATGTAATTTAATTTCCCTGTAAAGGAAGAGCTAGACCTAACGATTCTCCGTCTGGCGTTCCTAGGAGGAGTTCGTGTCGATCCGCGAGGGCAGTGAGGGCGAGTGGGCGCCCGCGCCGGCCTCCGCGCACTCCACGCCCGTGCTCATCAAGTTCCACACGCTCGACCCTGACTTCCAGCCCGGCAGTAAGACACACCTTTCTTTTCTTTGAATTTTCTACCCATATCGCAGACGGGAAAAATGTCTTACTTGATAAAAAACAACGATGACTTACGCTTAAAAGTTACCATACATACATTAAATCACGTTCATATCCCCAAAGGGGTAAGCAGAGCTTTAGTTGGCTCCCAATTTCAAAGAGCACTCAGTAGTATAAACTACTTTGGGCAATAGTAGCTTGGTGGTCTCAAGAAAAATACCAAAAGTGTATAGATCCGAAAGTGACATAAACAGTTTTCCTGTTGGAAAAATCGTAAACAGTATTGTTGCTCGTATGGGCGGGTAGATAGCCAGTTAGATAAAAAAATATATTATGTTCTGAGAATATGTTATCCTATGACTTGTTTACTCGCAAAGGCGGCGACACTATCACCGGGAATGAGAACCAGGAGAACAGCGCTCTCCAAGGCGTGGTTTCCGAGTCTTCGCTGCGGATGAAGAGGGTTTCTTTACCCAGCGAGAAGGACATCAGGCACGTGGCTTTCAACGGGAAAGGCAGCTTGGATTTGCCGGGTAATTCTTCTTTTTCTTCTTATCATACGGACCAATGACCAGGAGACAAGCAGTCTGTATGTAACGCCGGGAATGAAAACCAGAAACACAGCGCTCTGCAGGGCGTGGTTTCCGAATCTTCGCCGCGGATGAAGAGGCTCTTAGGGGAGAAGAGAACATTACCCAGTTACAATATGCACAACAAGTAATGAATCTCAAACAATACGCAAATTAATAAATTATTATAAAGCAGAAAATGAAAAATTTTGTCGATCTTGGACAGGACTCGAACTTGCATCTCCTTGGCTGTCCGAGTCAGACAGTGAAAGGTCGACGAAATTTGACACTGCTTTTTATCGCTCCATCTGTCGGTGTATTTACAAACTACTGGCATTCATTCTGTAACAGACGTAATCTGTTACAATAATAATCTATAATACGCTTTGATTCTAATTGATTCTGTCCGTCCACCGCACAGCAGGTAGCTTTAAAAACCGCTTGAAACCGATGAGCTCTTCTTAGGTGATTATTTATATTTTAAAATAAGATTTTTTTACGACAAAATACAAATAATCACCTAAGAAGTGTTCATTGGTTTCGAGCTGTCCGTATTACTACTTACTTCGTTGACTGTACTAGGATAGTTGACCGAGCGAGCGAAGCGTCTCCGTTTGTACCTATATGTCACTCTGTCTGTCTGTTTGTAACACTCTACAGGTCGCGTCTCTCAACCGATTCTCGTGAAATTTTGTGATCAGGTTCGATAAATATATAGATTTATTTATCGAGTCAGTTTATGGAAATTTAAAAAAATTCGGTGTTTATGGGGCTGAAAATATAAAAAAATCTTAAATCAGCCATTTCGCGAGGTCTACAGCTCACTGAGCCACTAGTTTGGTGTAGTTTGTCAATCTTCTTCATACATTTGGTATGACATTGCACCAAAGCACAAATAATCACTCGCGAAAAGTTCATTGATTTCGAGCTGTCCGTCTGACTAGGAGTCGAACTGGTCGCTGTGGTCGAAAACATTTAGAAAGACCATCATCGTCATCATGACATTGCAGGTCGCGGCATCCTAAAGAGCTGCGACAATCGCTCGGAGCACTCTTTGTTCCGGCGCAGCCCCGGGGCCAGCGCCCGGCGGCTGGACAGCGCCGACAGCCTCGCCGGGGACTACCGACCCAGCGCCGACCACACCAGGACTTCCAGCTTCGAACTCGGCTCCAGCGTCGAGATGATGTAAGCATCATTCATGAACCTCTTTAGCTCGAGAAGATCCTAGTTGCTTTCTTTCACCATCATCATCTCAGCCGGGAGACGTCCACTGCTGAACATAGGCCTCCCCCATAGGTTTCCACCGTGAACGGTCCTGCGCTACTTGCATCCACCTTCACCAAGTCATCTGTCCACCTTGTGGGAGGCTGTCCTACACTACGCCTTCAGGCCCGTGGCCGCCATTCGTTGCTTTCTTTAGATAGATAGATAACTCATTTATTTGCCAATAAACAGTACACATAACAAAAATACATACAAAGAAGACAAAGAAAACATACTTAAGACATACTTAACTTAACTTCTTTATAACTTCAACTTAACTTAAAAATTACAACTTTACGAGATAATTAGAGGAAAAAAGCAAAGTCATGTTAGTAGGCGATCAAAAACCTTATGATCCGCATTCTTTCTTGCAATAGCGGCAGTTATACACCTTGAATAAATAATCTCCTTTGCTCTCTAAACAAACGACTATTATCGACAAGTTTTTTTTTTTAGTAATTTATTGACATGAAAAATAATCAGTATTTTGTAACTTGCACGCAAATCTAGGGTAAAATATAGGGTTTATCTGTGCTAGAGAGTTGCCATATTATATTATATATCTTACGTTATCATGTATATCTTATTTCATGTATGTATATAGTACTTTTTCTGTATTTTTCAATGATTGATGATTTTCGAATTCCATTATGTTCCTAGGGAGGAGAGTATGGACAGTTTCCACAAGTACGCGCACCTGGGTCACCGCTTCTCCGTGTTCGCGGAGGCCGACATCTCCAAGTGCGGCATCTCTGAGGATGACCTCGCCAACCTTCATCTGAGGAGGAACACCTGCCCCAACCCCTTCCAGTACAGGTGAGTTGCGCATATAATTAAAGCCTGATTGGCTGGTATAGATAATCTTGTTACTCGTAAACTTACTTACTAACAAAATTGATTGCCCAGATCTGCTTTCTAAAATTGTTGTCCGAACTCCCAGACTGACCTTACGTAATAGCGCTCCCATCCATCTTCCCTCAGTGTCTACGAACTACCGTCAAAATTCATTTCTTTTGTGTGCAAGCAGCAATTTTAATAAATTGTGCCAAGAATTTGACCTGGACCTGTTTAATACTGGTTCCGATTCGGCGAGACGTCTGCTAAATAGACAATTTTTTTTGTAACTGAACAATCTGTTTGCGAACTAGTATTCAGGCCTATGAGTGTATGACCTTATGTGTTTTTATATGTTCTGGCACCTACATGTGGAGACCTGTAAATGGCTTTTTGGTACTACTGTATTTACTATTAAGTTAACTTTAGCTGTTGGTCTTCCTATTATTAATAAATAAATAAATAGTAAGTGGGGACAAGCCTCGGAGTACTTGTCTGGTGCTCTGGTGAAAAGAGCGTTTCTATATTAAAATACCTCGCTCTGCTAAACCTTTGTTGACCAGACCTGTGTGTGTTAGGATCAAATCAAATCAAATCAACGGCCCGTTACAGTCCACTGCTGGACTATGAGCCTCCTCCACTTAAGTGAAGGGTTTTGCCATAATCTCCACGCTTGGCAGGCGGGTTGGAGATCGCAGATTAAAAGGTTACTGTATCAGAGAGCGCTGCTGCCCGTTCCCTGTTCAATGTGTAGTCCCTAAGTCGCCTCTTACGACACCCACGGGAAGAGTAGGGGTTGGTGACAAATGTATTCTACTCTGCCGTCACCACACGTCGTTAGATTGATTAGATTGAATATTATTGGTTGGTTGAGTTTGATGATTTATTGGGCTACCCTGTGTGAACACTAGCGCCAAGTCGACAAAAAATCATAACTTAGTGAAAACACAAAATACAAGAAATCTGTGTCCACATAGGGTAGTTTCTTAACTGATTTTTTCTTGCATACCGCATCGTTTTCTCGCTTAGTATTAGTGGACAAACCTTAATATAGTGGTCATTATATCATTAGGTCACCGTGTGGTGACGGCAGAGTAGAATACATTAGTCACCAACCCCTACTCTTCCCGTGGGTGTCGTAAGAGGCGACTTAGGGACTACACATTGAACAGGGAACGGGCAGCAGCGCTCTCTGATACAACAACCTTTTACTCTGCGATCTCCAACCCGCCTGCCAAGCGTGGAGATTATGGCAAAACCAAACACTTAAGTGGAGGAGGCTCATAGTCCAGCAATGGACTGTAAAGGGCCGTTGATCTATATCATTAGGTCAGAATATTTTATTTTAGTATTTTTATAACAAAATATTATTTTGTTCTTCAGAGTTGTGTTTCTTCTCGCAGGCCATTAACCCGCTTATCCCGCGCCAACGGGCCATTAAAGGCCAACGCGGGGGTGGGGGGGCTCGGGGGGGCGCGCCGCCCGGTGCTGCGGGAGGGGGGCGGCGCGCGGCGCGAGGCGGGCGCGCAGACCGACCTGTGCGCGCTGCCGAGCAACTGGAGCTCCGACGGGTACCTCGCTTACAAGGTACGCGATCCTTCGCAGGTTCGTATCTAGCGATAGTTTGGAGAACATGATTTTTGTATAAATCTTGGATGGATGTTATTCAGCTCATGATTAGTTTTATATGGCTTTGTAAATCAGTCGGAATATCGATAGCATTGATGGTATCATTGGTATTATTCGGCAACACTATCTATAAATAAAATGAAATATTTTTATTGTATTCGATAGGTAACACTCATGTTTTTAGCACTGAATCTACGAGACTCGTTTATAGATGTACGGATAACCTGCTATACATGATGTATTTGAAATTCTATACAAAGATACCTACAACAGTACAATAACTGTACCTTCAAAGAACTAGTCCTAACCTTATGTTGTGTGTGCTGACCTTATGTTAGTTACTTGATATAAAGTTTTTTTTATATAACTCAAAACCCTTTCTCATACATAACGAGCTCGCACTTTACTGCATTTGTTTCTTGTTTCCAACGAACTACAATAGTCAAGAAGAGTAACTGTCTAGCAAAGCCCGCTAAAACATAGCACCAAATTTTGACAGACGACGACAGACAGGCAGATGTCGCTGTTGTACATTGAAGCTTACTTTCGACGTTCTTACAAACCGAGTCATATAAAACATCCCCTGCGTTCCGAGACGCGCTGAAATCGATTAAAGCACCCGTAATCGCGTTCCGAATCACTGTCAGCAGGGAAAACTTACGTTTTTTTGCTTTTCTGATCGCTGACGGCACTGAAAGTCTGATTCGGAATGCGCCCATCATTGTACCGCGTATTCGAATGTGTAATAGTAATAGTAATAGTAATAATATTTATTTGCTATAGATATGGTTACAAGGGTGTTACAATATAAATGGTTACATACCAGTTTCACATATCTAGCCTAAAACTAAGCATGCAAACAATAATAATAATACAAATCTTTGTCTAATATTTTTTACACATAATACATGTCTTAAACTGATGCTCCAAAAATTCCTTAAATTAATAAAAATTATGTTCATACAGCCATTCTTTCAATATCTTTTTAAAGCGCTTTAAATTATTATTTTTGAAAACATCTGGGATTTTGTTGTACGTAGCTTTACACATTGCATAACAATTTCTACTGTATTTGGCACTTTTTGGTACTACGTTAAAGACTAATGCGTGCTTATTTCTTAAATTTCTAGATGTGATATCTTTTGTTGTTGTAAATAGTTTGATATTTTTTTTGTAAATAAAGCTACTTCCAAGACATAAAGGCAAGGAAGAGGTAGAATCTTTAGTCTTGTGAACAATGGTTTACAAGAGATATCTGGGGCTGCCCCCACTATTGCTCTCACACATTTTTTTTGAGCCAAAAATGCTTTGCTAATGTCAGTGCTGTTTCCCCAAATAACAATCCCATAGCGAAGGATCGATTCAACATATGCGAAATACGATATTATGGCAGTATCTTTAGATGTAACCTTGGCTAATTTATATGGTGCATAGGAGTATTGATTAATTCTATTACAGATATGTGTTACGTGGGCTTTCCAATTTAGTGCATTATCAATTTTTATGCCTAGAAATGTAGCACAGTCAGTTTTTTTAATCGCTATATTATTATCAAGTCTTACGTCTACGTTTATATTATTAAAATTAATATAATTAGTTTTATTAATGTTAATTTTTAAATTAATTTGATTTAGCCATGTCGATATTAATTTTAAAACATTATTGGTTTCCGATTCATGATAATTCAATGTCAATGTTTTATTAGTAGCTATAATAATGGTGATGTCATCAGCAAATAAAATGCTTCTATATTTGGTTATACTCATTATGTCATTAATATATACTAAGAATAGAAGTGGTCCTAGCACACTGCCCTGCGGCACACCAGATCTATTACACTTGTATTCAGATTTATATGATTGGGATATCATTTTTGAATCTAGGCGAGTTATTTGTACAGCTTGGGATCTGTTTTCCAAATACGTTTTCAGCCAGTTATATGCGGGACCTCTTATACCATACTGCTCCAATTTAGACAAAAGCAATTTATGAGATACGAGGTCAAATGCCTTTGACATGTCAAAGCACAAAACTGTTACTAAGTTATTTGCATTAAGTTCCTGTAATATCTGATTTATTAAATTGAATGTCGCAAGAGTAGTGGACTTATTTTTTTGGAATCCATATTGATCTGGTTTTATAATATCAAATTTATTGAGATATGATACCAGTTTGCCAACCATTGGTTTCTCAAAAACTTTCGAAAAGTTTGGATTAAGTGCTACTGGTCTAAAATTGTTCATGTCAGTTTCGTCATCCTTTTTATGTAGAGGTATTATGATACTCAACTTTAGTTCTTCTGGGAATACACCCGATTGCAATGATAAGTTTACTAGATAAGCCAAGATTTCACTTAATTCTTTCCTACATGCTTTTAATATTTTTGTTGATATTTCGTCATATCCTTCACTAGCTGTATTGTTTAATTCTATGATAACCTTTTCTATGTCAAATTTGTTAACTGGTGTTAAATATATAGTATTCGTCAAACATTCTTTATTCGTATTTTCACATGTATTGTATGCAGATGTCAAGTTTATGAAATAATTATTAAATTCATTGTGGTATGGTATAGTTTTGCTTCTTTGGTATTCATTTGGTGTGGTCAAGTTTGAAGCGTAGTTACGTTTCTTGACTATAAATGATTAGTTTCTTGTTTCTCGCCAGTCATCGTTCCCGTCGCGCAGTCCGGGGCTGGCCCGCCGCCCCGCGCCCCGCGCGCGCTCCCCCCCCGCCGCCCGCAGCGACCACAACCGACTTCTGCTGAGTGACATCGGTGAGTCATCATCACCTCAGCCGAAAGACGTTCGCTACTAGACCAAGATTTCCCCCAAGGATCTCCCTCCACCTTAAATTGAACCGGCCAAGTACTAGTATACTAATCCGAGCCCTCACGGGCCATTGTAAGCTTAAGCATCTAAACAGGATTGGCCTATCTGAGAACCCTTACTGTAGATTCTGCGCAGAAGAGGAGACGCTTCACATCCTATGTGAGTGCGATGCCGTTGTCAATAAAGGGCCCCGGAGACGGGCAAACGGTTTGACTCAAACCTTACGTGTTTGATCAAACCGTTTGAGGTCAGTTTGAACGGCTCTGCGCAGTCTGATTCTGTACGCTGTCGTAATTACACTTTTGACGCGTCAAACACAACAAAAATATGAAATTGCATCAAGCATGCTTCAAACACGTAAATGTTTGACAAACCGTTCAAACCACCTTTGTAAACGATCAAAATGGTTTGAGTCAAACCAAACTTTACGTGTTTGAATCAAACCTGGAAGTGCTGGAAGGATCCAAAGACTGAAACCCTAATCGACCGTCAGCTTCTTTAAATCCAACAGCTTTAGAGGAGGCTAACGTCGAAGGGCTGACTACAATAGATCCTTCTCAGGTCGCAGTGGTCATCAAGATATTGTGCCCGATCCTTTCCCATTAAATCATAATCATAAGGATCTCCACAACGACTGCTCCAGCTTGGCCCGCATCCAGCGGATTTCCGCGACTTCACCAGATCGTCGGTCCACCTTGTGGGGGGGGGCTTCCCATACTACGGCTTCCTACGTGGTCACCATTCGAGAACTTTTCTGCCGAAGCACCCATTAGTTCTCCGAGCAATGTACCTATGCTAATGTGTCAATGTTTTTGTCCTTGCAGGGTTCACATCAATGGTGCCGGAGCTGTCCCGCTCGGCGGACCCCGTGTGGGCGCTCAGCAAGCGCCCGCCCTCCGCCGCGCACTCGCCCGCCTCCAACTCCACCTCCAAGTCAGTAATGCGCGCATGACGCGAGCGGACCGCTAGTGTGTATATAAGGTGCCCCGTTATTAGTGTCAAATATTTTCAGGGCTGAAAGAAGAAGTCCTGATCTTCACTTAATAAAAAAATGAGATTAATTTACACGTTAGTTTTCAAGTAATTAAGCCAAACAACTTGGTTACCTAATCATAAAAAAAAACAACACCCTCAACCAGCTGATCACTACTACATTTGCATTCATGCACGCACACATGCGTTTGAGGCGTGTTTACATGTATCTAAGTAATGCGAGTGTACATGCAGAGAGAGATCTCTTTTTGGCATATTTAATGATAATTTTTTTTGTTAGAAAAAAAAATCTTTTGAACTGACGTGTAGATTTTCGAAATATTTTTTTTACGTGACTATTATAACTAGTGACTATTAGACTTTTAGTCCTGAAAATATTTGACACTAATTACGGGGCACCTTATATAATTGTTTGTTTTGTAATGCAGGTTTCTGTCTCGCGGCTCGTCGTACCGCTCGCCGTGCGTGAGCTTCGACCGCAGCGCCGACTGGTCGCCGCCGGCCTACACCAGCTTCAAAGGTACGTGCTGTCACAGAGTTAATGAGCTACCAGAAAGGACGAAACAGACAAAACGCGTCGCCGTTACCTAGCATCCGGTTCTAGGGAACTCTTGAAGCGTCGGCGAAATTTGTCGTAAGTATTTAAAATGCGATGGTTGTATGGAGTGGTTTAGGTGTGGTACCTATTATCTCGTCGGTGGTCTAGTCCGGGAGACGCGGATTCGATCCCCACCACGTACCTATGTGTTTTCGAATTTCGAATTCATTACGTACGTTTATTCGACGCTCTTACGGTGAAGGAAAACATCGTGATGAAACCTGCACACTCCTGCGAAGAAATTCAAAGGTTGTGTGTGAAGTCGACCAACCCGCACTGGGCCAGCGTGGTCGACTAAGGCCTAATCGCTCTAATTCAGGGTAGGCTCGAGGCCCTCGGTGGGGACGTATATGAGCTGTTGGGTACCTACTATCTACATAGTTAGCTTTGTGCTGGGGTCAAACCATATTAGGAAAATAAGGACGAAGCACTACTTTTGGTCACCTTATAACTAAAAATCTATAATTAGGATTATTTTATAATCATATTATTATGTAAAAGTGCGCATATTTGTTATTTCGTTTCTCTAAACGTTTCCATAAAAAATGAAAAACTACGAACTAGGTATTTCAAGAAAATATTGTGAATGACTAAATGTTTGTTTAGATTTAGCTGCGTGGGTATTTTATTAGGTTATTTGTTATCGGCAGAGGGCGCTGGCTGGCGGCGCTCGCTGCCGGACGTGCGGCGCGACCTCACCGACGAGCTGCTGGACGAGGCGGAGCACTTCGTGCGGCGCTCCATAGACAACCTCTACACCTCCGCACTGGACTGTAAGTACTGCTGGTCTGCATTTTAACTAAAAACTCTCGTTATGTAAGTTTTTCCCGTGGGAATAAGTAAAAAGTATCCTATGTGTTAATCCAGGTTACAAACTATCTCCTTTCCAAATTTCATCCAAATCCGTTTAGTACTTTAAGCATGAAAGTGGAACAAACATATATTTTCACACTAGCGGTCCGCCTGCTCGCGTTGCGTGATATTTTCCCGTGGGAATAAGACTTTTTCCCCGTAAAAAGTATTCTATGTGTTAATCCAGGTTACAAACTCTCTCCATTCGGAATTTCATCCAAATCCGTTGAGTAATTTAAGCGTGAAAGCGGAACAAACATCCAAATATATTTTCACATTTATAAAATTAGTGAGATTAAAAACATATTTCATTTGCAGTGGATCCCCCTACGGGCCATACAGGGCAGCCCTACATCCCCGCCGAGCCCAAGCACTTGCGGTTAGGTCACGCGGTCAAGGTCATCACCCCGCACGGCCGCGTCGCCGTCGGCAGGGTCAGGTCAGTGAGTGCATCATATACAGGGGTTCCCTACAGGCAGGGCAACCTTACAGACAGGTCACGCGGTCAAGGTCATCACCCTGCACGGCCGCGTCGCCGTCGGCAGGGTCAGGTCAGTGAGTGCATCATATACAGGGGTTCCCTACAGGCAGGGCAACCTTACAGACAGGTCACGCGGTCAACGGCCGCGTCGCCGTCAGTCGGTCAGGTCAGATTACATGAGTAGACCTTGTAAACCTTGTTTCAAGTCCGTACTACTAACGATTGAGGAGTTTCCTCTTAAGAAGTCTATCCTGGCTGCAGCATCAATTCATGAAAGATCATGTTTAGCATTCAAAATTTGAAATACTTGCAAGGTTTCGAGTCCGTGCGGAGTTATCATGGCCACAAGAAAAGAAACGATGCGTCGGTCTATCTGTTGATATTGTAGCTCCTGATAAATTGAGGATTGATGTAGATTTATATTGTTCTTTATATACTAAACCTCAAAATTTATAATTTTTTGAATGTTCAGATACGTGGGCGTAGCGGGCGGGTCGGCGGCGAATAGCGCAGTGGTGGTCGGGGCGGAGTTCCCGTTCGGTGCCAGCCCCGCACTGCCGCGCAACGACGGCACTCACAAGGGACGCAGGTAATTAACGTGCAAAACGCAGGGCTCTGATTGGTCAATCTATTACTATTATTATGAGCCTATTGTATCCCACTGCAAGGCAAAAGCCTCCACTTTCTTTTTCAAGACTTCCCGGTTTGTAGCTGTGTTCGACCAGTCCGCGTCGAAGTCGACCAGGTCATCTCGCCACCTCTTTCTGGAGCTTCCTCTATGCCGGGGTTCTTGTGGCACCCACTAGGTGGCGACTTTGGCCCACCTTTCCGGGTGCAATCTGGACACGTGACCGGCCCAATCCCATTTTACTTTAGCAGATTTTTGGCCATCATCTATAATCTGAGTTTAGGAACGAAGTTTAAGTTTTGAATCTATTACTAAATTATATAAAAAACAGGTTTTGATTGGTCAATCTATTAGTATCATACAAGACGTACGAGTAAGGTTCGTAGCACAAGACAACTGAGTATAGAGATATTTCGATTGGTAAATTTTTCACTTATTAATTAAATAAATAATTAATAAATAAATATGTGGGGACATCTTCACACACGGCCATCTGATCCCAAACTAAGCAGAGCTTGTACTATGGGTACCAGACAGCTGATATTACTGAAATATATAAATACATACTTATATAGTGTTCATCATTCAAATGTTTGCCCTGGGCGGGATTCGAACCCGCGACCCTGTGCGTCGGAGGCAGATACCTGGGCTACGGAGCCGTCAATATTTCTATTTCATTTACATAAGACACAGGAGGTTTGATTGGTCATTATAGTACTATCATACAAGACAGAGCTATGATCAATCTGTCTCTATCATAATTTGAAGGGCTCTGATTGGTCACTCCATCTCGATGACAAAAATCACAGGTCTTTAGCGACGGCAGTGTTCGAGGGCTTCGAGGAGGCAAATGAAACGACTGGTTTGGGTTCGAGTGTTTATTCGAAGATCGCAACTCGTATTTATATAAAATCTCAGCTAAATAAATTAGGACCCAAAGGCGGTATTTTGCAAACAAAGTAATAGGGTATCGGACTACTTTTTTTTATTTTATAAATCCAAACTTGTTAGTTTCTGCTATCGAACACTAAAAATTTTTGCTCTATCTTTAAAATTGACGGAGTTATAAAGGTTTGAAATTCAAGATTAGACAGAGAGGCACATACCCACTTGTGACGTCATTCGTTAGTAACGCCATATAATCAATCGCCGTACCTCATATAAACCAATACTGTAGGTGTGCTGTAGGGTTGGCCCTACAGGTCTCTGATTAGTCACTCCATTTCCTTGACATAAAACAACGCTCATCAGTGTCAGTTACTATTTAAAGTCCACTTTTTGTTTTAAACTCAGTCTCACTTTCAGGGATTTTCGTATTTTGTATAAAGAAAACTATCCCTTGTATGCGGCTGTCAAGACGTATTGACGCAGTGGCGGCGCAGGCGAATGAATTTTGAACAAAGGAATGTTACAATATCGCGCGCGCCGCATATCAAATATTAAACAACCCATCAAACTAAATCGGATACAGAACAAAATTCTGAAGTTACAGTTTATTTGCAGGTACTTCCTCGCGTCCCCGAATCACACCGCGCTCTTCCTACCCTTCAGCAAAGTCGTCATGGCGTGGACCAACTAACTATTGGACTACAGAGTGAAAGACAAGAGACAAGAGTGATTCATCGCCAATGATTGAGTGGTATATTTGGAAATTCGTAAAGCTAACAAGACTGTTGACAAGAAATCAAGTTTGCCACCTTACCACAAATGGTGGATGAGTTTATTGAAGAGATTGAGGCAAAAAAAGTTTGAAAATGTGGGACAAAGTTCTTAAAAATGTATGGAGTAATCCCGGAACGTTCAAAAAAAGTTTCGTGGAAGATTGAATTTTGGTAAGTAAATTTTTGTCATCTATTAAAAAGATAAGACGACAAGATTTGAACTTAGATTTTGGTAATTCAAAATCGGATTTGTGACTCTTTATGTATTCGGGCTGAGTTTATAAGGCCTTATGTATATACGTCTACATATTGTTGCAAAACGATGGCTTGGCAAGTAAAACGTCTAGTTATAAAGGCGCGCTTATTTCGGAATTGATGGCATTTTGTGTGATCTTCTACGGAGCTTAAGAAATGTTTGTATAGGGAATATGATAGTTGGCATCGTAGCGATACGTAAAGTTACTAACTGTCTATTAGCTTGTAAGTGGATTTTAGTAACGTGAAAATTTATGATAATTGTTAGAGATTTCGTGAAAAAGCCCCGGTCTACTCTTCTAGCTATTCATGTACGTAAAAAAACCTAAATAGTAAGTAAATAAGACCTAATTCGAAATGCGTGCTCACTGTTAAATATAGGCTAGTTATATGCATTTTCTATGTGTATAAATGTAAGCCTAAGTGGAGAATTTGTTAGACTTCTCTTTCCTTCATATTCGTCAGATATGAAGGTAACAGAGATAGAAGGGGACGGGTATATTTTTGTGGGGTTTGGCTCTGGTTGGAATTTTCGCTTGGCGAGTTGGTAGAGAATTGATCTCTTCTTTTCTTGAAACGTTGCCTACATTTTCGGTTTTTGTAGATTTTTATATAATGAAAAATCTCAATATTCTTTCTAAATATAATTTCTAAAAAATACGTTACATAACTTTACTGTCCATTTCATCTGTGTTTAATGGCAACACTTTCTAGTGACTCAAGAATTTTAAGTTTTGAATAAAATCTTGTAAGTGGCGTGGCGTAAAACAATTTTATTCAAGTATAACACTAAGCAACTACGTGTATTCGTATATTCGTCATACGTAGACATGCATGTATGTATATTTGTATAAGTATGTACCTATAACCTTGCTCACACTTCTATTATGGTGCTTTAAAACTTTTGGAAGACGTTTGTTTCTATAAGAGAAGTCGTTAATGTAAAATCTCTTATTTATTTATGTTAAGTCAAACTTATAAAACTTTGGGGGTGTCAGATTTTTACAAGTTGTGTGCAATTTTTATTTTTGAGGTTATTCAAAGGTGAAAACTGACTTGTAAGGCGACTTAAGTTAAAGTTTATCTGCTAGAATGGTTCTTTGTGAAAAATCTTCAATTTCAACGATTGAGTGAAAAATGAATCCAACGAATTTAGTTATAGAAAATGTCAAAACATAGGAAGAAACAATGATGTTATGAAGTGACAATTGTCGTAATTTGACTTAAGAAAAAAAAAATATAACAGTCGCGCTGTATAATAGTAGTAAAATGCTTGTCTTCACATCAACAGCTCATATACGTCCCCACCGAGGGGCTCGAGCCTACCCTGAATTAGGGCGATTAGACCTTAGTCGACCACGCTGGCCCAATGCGGGTTGGTCGACTTCACACACAACCTTTGAATTTCTTCGCAGAAGTGTGCAGGTTTCATCACGATGTTTTCCTTCACCGTTAGAGCGTCGAATACGTACATATGAATTCGAAATTCGAAAACACATTAATACGTGGTGGGGATCGAAACCGCGTCTCCACCGACGCTAGATGCTTGCCAGCATTAAAAATGAATCAAATTTGAACACCGGATAATATGAATATACGTCATCCTTATTAAAATATCATTGGGAAGGAATGTGACCCAGTAAAAAAAACTATGTTCAGAATATTAATATTCTGCTCTGTAATTCTTAATTTCTGTAATACTTCCAATGTGCATAGCCAAGTCGTTAAATAATCTGCAAATTCACGTGAGAACGGCTGGACCGTGTAGTTTATTTTTTAATGTATTAAGTAGTTCTCTTTTGTAAAAACTTTGTCCAATTTTAATACAATTCTGATTATTCAAGTAAAAGAGAGTGTTAATATTTTAATATGTATATTAAAATACATAAATCTTTTTTGATGTATTTATAACTAAAATCGTTGGACCTCTGTCGCTGCATATCATTTACTTTAGCTCACTGAGCAAGAATGTAGTCATATTATACGTAACCTACGAATAAGTAACACATAAGTATGTGTATTTAATATAATGATAAACATATATTCGGTGTAAAGTGTATATTTATGTAAAATGTAAGCGTAATTCTGATCTCGATTTACCAAATGTGTAAAGTTTTGTGAAAACGCAAAATATGTTTATTCATATTATATATCTTACTTATTTTTATGATTTATGGTATTCTTGTTAAACAATACCGAAACAATTAGGAACCTCTAATAATAGTTTGGTTTTGTTGCATTTTATGCATAGTGTGACGAAGCTGTGTGTTGTATATCACTGCTGTGTGATATACAAACTTAATGTTTAATTTTTAATACTTGAAGCACTAACTGAATTCTTCTAAACTTGATAAGTTGCTCCAACAATGTTTTAACCTTTTGCATGTATATATATGTCGTAGCCATATCGTAGAATTGACCACATCATGAAATTTTCGATCATTTCATGAAATGGTCACATTTCATGAAATTTTCACTGTCCATTGGCCAATGATAAGAAATCGTTTGTCGATATGTTCAACTAAAACGCAGCTATTTCATGAAATGGTCAAGATTATTTGATCATATCGTAAAATTATTACATTAATTGCCGATAGAGGCGCTCTGGAAGCGCTTTGTTTATATGTACCAACATGGCGACCGCGTTATTTCTCGCAGTGAAAAAGTGAATAATTCGTTATTAAAATGAGGAAGAAAAAAGAGTTTATGATGAAAAAGTACTCTGAAAATGTGTGTCGGACTTAGAGAACAATAAGTACCAAACATAATTTAGATTCTTATTAAATATTTCATGGACGATATGGCCAATCGTGGACGACAAAATCGTTAAATGTTCACGATTTAATGATCTGGTCAAATTTAGGTGCCCACATCGAAAATTTTATGATGTGGTCAATTTTACGATATGGCCACGGCATATATATCCTGAATCCTGTTTTTGCTGGCTTGTCTGATCTATCTTTGTAAATTGTGCAAGATGACATTTGTCGTTGTGTATGCAATAACAAAAAAAAATATAGACGTAATGATAAAATTAAACATAAAAGTCAAAATCTTTGTCACACTCTGCGTTCACTAAAGGGTAGTAGCGTGGCTATCACAGAAGAACATACTATGTGATGGTATGAAAGTGTCTTACTAGGATAGGGGAAGAATGTTAACTCGAATTAAGAGATCGAATGTTTGGAATGAGTTATTTTCAAATACCTGCTACTTTTTTCTTCTTTTCTAATAAAATCTTCCGTTTTTACGGTATATTTCACTCGGAAGGTTCACGTTTTTGGGTGTTTTCTTCGAATCTAAAAATATTCTTTTCTAATGTTTCCGTTGTTATTTCTTGGTAAGTAAAACAGGAACGTAATCTTGCCGAGAATTTCCGATTTATTTGACTTTTGAATGGTCAGTACAAGACAAGATCATTCTTTGTATGTATGTATGTATGTATGTATAACGGGGGGACGTCTGCGAGGAGCGCAGACGGGTGACCTGCTCTATATTTAAGAACTATTTCACCCTTAATCCCAGTATTGATGGATGCTCCTTTCATGATAGCGCCGCATCAGCTCAGCCGTACCGCGTGATACTCTCGGTAGGTGAGTTGTGTTAGGTCTATCCCTTGTTCTCTCCGCTTCTGGCGTGGAGTGACCCAATGACCCCCGCGACTGCCCGAGAAGAACCAGCTTGGCAGCGGCTATTGCCACCACCAGCCAGCCCCCCCCGAGCGCCGCGTGAGTCCCAATGCCTCCCCACGCCTTAAGCTTCGAAAATTATGGAAATTCCCCCACACGGTTGTTCTCCCCCCGTGAGATCGCAATCGGCCGGGCCTGCCATCGCCCACCCTCGGAGCACCCATCGAAGGAGTACTGGTTTTACTGTAGCTCCTCCGTGATGGCCCCCTCAAATCTGCCTGTTGCTCTACAGTATCTCAGTATGTTCTTGAATGACAGATTACTCAGTTCTTCCTTTTCGATGCTGTCTGTTCCTAGTATTTCCCATCTCGGCAGTGAGTACATCGGACATTCTGCCAGGAAGTGTAAGCTTGTTTCATCTTCGCCGCACTCTGGACATGTGGGGCTCTCTGCTCTCTTCATGATGCTGAGATGTCTCTTTAGCGTTCTTGTGTTGAAGTAGGTGCTTAGTTCGTCTGCGATCAAGTGTCCTGATGAAAAGTTTAGACTGCCGGTATCCGGTGGCCTTTTCCCATCTGGCATTGGTTTCTACTCTTGTTTTCTTTAAGATCATTCTTTAATTTGTAACTAATTTTATCCGCTTTCATGTACCAAATTTCTCTCTTCCTAGGTCTGCTGGAAGACATTTCGTTAGAAATAAGCAGTGCCTGTTGTGTCGTTTTTCTTTATGTTAGTATTTTTTGTAATGTTCTTGTGTACAATAAATAATAAAATTAATAAATAAAATAAATAAAAAAACAGGTATTTGAAAATAACTGGGAATGGCATATCCAAAGGGGTAGTTTAAAACTAGAACGAGCAAGAATTAGTTTTGGAAAGTAGTGAAATTATACTGTAAGTCGTACTTGCACAAAAATCCTTTTAAAATAATACTAAACGTACGTAATTTATCTCGAATATTATTTTTCTACACTAAGATAATTTATTTTTTGTTGACGCTTTAACTTTTCTGTGATTTAATCAAAGCATTTACTTATTGAATAAAAATAGATTAAGGCCTATCAGTATTATTTTATGTTTGTTATTGATTTATTAAATGGTGTTTGAATCGTAGGCTCTAAATGTTGCAATGTGAAATGGCCTCTTTCTGTGTTTAGAACGACAAGTTAGCAAAGAGTGTGAGTTCTTAGAAGAAATAGATAGATTGTGGGAAATCGGTAATATCTGTATCGAACGATTACTTACTGTCCTGTCCCCCCGCCCCGCTCTTGCCTAAGGCGCAGTCTCTGTTAACTTGTCAAGCTCTAGTAGTGATGGTTGTGTAGAGTTCGTGGTTGTGTGACGCCTATTAGTTTCTGTCGTTGATAATGTTGTTCCAATGCAGTAAGTCACTACGGAGATTTAGATTATATGAGTCTCCTAAATGGTATGTAAACAAATTATTAATATTATGCGGATCGAAAGATCGCAATTTTTTGCGTAGCGATTTTAGAGAGCTGAGAAATTACATTAATTATTTTCCATAGTAGTAATCGGTTACTGATGACCTGAGGAAGGTCGCTGGTGGTGGCTGGATGAGGAAAGCGAGTGATCGTGCGCTTTGGCATGCCCAAGGGGAGGCCTACGTCCAGCAGTGGACTGCAATAGGCTGATTGATTGATTGATTGAGTCGGTTACTTCTGTTGTGTTAAATTAAATAAATAAAAAACTCAATTTAAGAATAAATATAACTGGAACTCCTTAGTCATGTTCTGATCTAAATGATATGGTATAATAATTTGTAACCGAATATATTTTACTATCTATGTGGTGACTTCTGTGTGTTAGGCTCTCCGACAATGCCTGTGTGGTCATGGATCCAGAAACAGTGTTCATAGAATGTGCCAAATGACTGGCTCCATATCTTAAACCTTCACTGTTCTGTATTAAAAATAACAAACAGAACATTGTCTGTCTCTTTTGTATTATAAATCGTGTATCTATGATGATTACTGTAATCAAACAATGTTGTATACTTCAATGTACCTTCTGAAGTTGTATAAAATTGTATAAATGTCTTTGAATTATCTAAAATCAATATTTGAAATCTATGAGTGAATCAGTCGGCTGGCAAGTAATCGCTATTCTCGTTGGAACTCACTCCATTTCATCGAACGTGACCAATATTTTTAATACAGATTTTATACAATTTCCTGCAACTCACATATATAATTATGATAACAATATATAAAAACTGTAAAGGCGTGTTGAAACTTTAACAAATATAAAAGAACTCTCAACGACTATTCTGTAACTGTCTACTGTAAACTGTTAACGAGAAAGAAATCTATTTTAAATATCATTGTACCAGATTATATGTTAACTGTATGACAAATAAATATCTAAAGTATATACTCACGACTTTATTTGTTTCGGAACTTCATATCAACGAACTACAGACTATAGATAATTCGTTGATTGTATTATTATACTACGAAACAGCTACCTTAATTAATTTTATTCTTAGTTGACAGATACTATGACTTATATTGAAAGGGGTTTCATCAACGGCCCGTTACAGTCCACTGCTGGACTATGAGCCTCCTCCACTTAAGTTGACCCGCTTGACAGGTGGGTTGGAGATCGCAGATTAAAAGGTTACTGTATCAGAGAGTGCTGCTGACCGTTCCCTGTTCAATGTGTAGTCCCTAAGTCGCCTCTTACGACACCCACGGGAAGAGTAGGGGTTAGTGACAACAAAATTGAAAGGGGTTTACTGTCAGGGAAATAAAATACAGTTTTTAAATAAAAAATTTTAATAAAAATAATACTGTGTGATCAACTTACAACCACTAAAGCGAACCGATTGTAGTTCAATTGAAGGAAGAATAAACAGAAGAAGATAGGCATTTTTAAAGAAGAATAGGAAGAAAGAAGAAAAAGAAATAATTGTTTTTAAGCATAAGAAAAAAGTATTTGACGAAAATAAGGTTTACTTATTTTATTATATTTGTACAAAATTCTATGAGCAAGGCGAAAATGATTGAAAGAAAGTAAATAACAGAAACTGGCTTTAATCAATAGCAAAAAAGAACACTTACCTACTTATTGTGTAGATTGAAAGAAATATGAAAATGAAATTGGAAAAAAAGATTCAAAGTGTAGTAGAGAAGAAGAAAGATATAGATTTAAATATAGTTAGTTTTAGTCTTAAACTGAAGACAAAAGAAGATTTGAAAAAAGAATAAAGAAAATACAAGACAGCATAATAGTATTATAAGAAAAAATCAAGTAAAGTAGATAGTGCTTTTTACATTTTCAAGATAAAGAACAAAAATGTAGTAAAAACATACATTCATATGAAAAATAAAATATGTACATACGTGCATGCATGTATCATAGCTTTGACTAAAGAAAGTGTGGAAGAAGAAGACATACACATTAGATTAGTTTAAATAAACTAATAATTTAACATGTAAGTAAATAATATAGAAATTGATATTTAAAACAAGATGAAAAGATGGAGAAGAAAGAAAGAAAAGGTATAAAGAATTTATATGGTATTGCATTATGTGTCGACTGAAATATTGATAATAGATAGAAGAACAGAACTACAGTGCTTATCATAAGGTAATATCAATATGTAATATTTATGCAGAAACGTCGCAACATTAAAATAACTACATATTGCATAAAAATAAAATAGCCAAGAAAAGAATGGGCGTTCAAAATAGTTTGATAGACAGAGATATTGATATAGATATGTTTACGAAGAAAGAAGAGTAAGAAGAAAAAAGAGAGAAATAAAAATAAAAGAAGATGAGAGAATCAAGTAATCATAATGTGTATGTATGTAAGAGAGTAAAAGTAAAGAATAGATGAAAGATATTACAATAAGAAAGAGAGAAAGAAGAATTGAGATTCCAAGACTATAGGTAATGCTGCCTCATTCATACATCACGAAGTCGTCCAAACCTTAGTTGACTATGCTTATGTTTGTGTGCTTGGTTATGGGTTGTCAATTTCACTCATACATAACTAAATACAAATAAATACATATATTATACTCGTTAGAGCGTCATTTAACGTACCTGCTTATGATTGATTACCGAATTCGAATGCATAGACTTATTGGTTGAGTAAGTAGAAAGAAAAAGAACAGAAAATAAAATGTGAAATAGAAGATAAGAAAAGAGAATGATATAGATAAAGATGATAGAAGATAATAGATAGGTATTCAAGGTAGATTAAGTATTTATTATAAAGACAGACGATAAAAGAAAGAAAAAGTATACATTTTGGTTATTGAAAGAATAAGTATGATAAAAGAAAGAATTGAAGTATATTGATATAATGATAGATATAAAAAGGTGAAATAATAAATAGCAAAAACCCATAGAAGATATTCATGAAATGGGTGATAATGTAGATAGATGTAAGACTCTTCTTAATCTAAAGATAAAGTGATAAAATATATAAAAGAAGTAAATAATGAAGGAATAGGTGATATTAATTGAAACAATAAAAGGAAGTGTAGAAGAATAATAGATTTAAAATTTGATAATAAAGTTGATAGAATAATAAATAGGTAAAATTGAAGATACGAGTAGGTAAGACTACCCTTACTACAAAGATAAAATAAGTGATAGTAAATAAATAGACAAATTATTTATTTGCTTGTTTCAATGTACGTTTGAAATAACAAAAGGAAGTATTGAAGAATAGATAGTGAAATAAGAAAGGCTGATAGAAGAAAATACATTATATAAGTCGTCTACCTTACAATCCATACGATGATGAAGAAGAAGAGGAAGTAGAAGATATTGTAGATAGGTAAGTAAGACCACAGATAAAAGTAATAGATAGTCAAGAATTTATCAAATTAGAAAAAGAAAAAAAAAGATTTTATATAGTACAAAGCAATGTGAAACATAAGAGGGTTTAAATATAATATACTATATTATAAAGAAATAAAAAATATTAAAGGTGTTAAATATAGGGAGTAAAGGAAAATAAGAACTTAAGATGAAAAACGAATAAGGTGAAAACAAGATCATCATTAAAAATATTGTAATGAGTTGTAAAAAGATGTATACATACTTCAAATATCAAATTATATAACTATGATGCTTATGCTTTCACAGTAATATTTCATGATATCATTATGAGTGTGTAAAATAATAAGAAATAAAGAAAAGAAGAAACAGAATTGAAAATTTAATATAGTATAGAGAAATGATATAGATAAATCAAAAGTAAGAATTATATAGGAAGATATAAGAATAGTATAAATAAAAATAGTAAGAATAGGAAAAATAGCAAGTCAAAGATAAGAAGAGAAAATACAAGGTAATTTTAAGATAGAATAAATAGTATATAGAAAGGTATACAGGAATATAAGAAAGTGGTTGATTAAGATAACAAATATATTATAATAACGAAGATATTAAGGAATAAACAATAAAGGAGCAGACAGTAAAAGAAAAAGAAATACAAAGAAGGACAAAAACGTAAAGATTATAAATACAAGGTATTCAATTTGATAAGGTAAATAATATAAGATTTTATGAATAAATAGAAACAACGACAGATAAGTATACAGTGAGGTGAAAATAAAAAAGGGTACATAAATATTATGTAACTACGCTTCACTGCAATAATTTACGATTATAATATAGGTTCTTTGTGCTTTAAAAAAAAAAGTAAATATGAAGATATAAAACTATGTCAAGAAAATAAAAATAAAAATATTTTATGTATCTAGATATAGCATACTCGTATTAGAGAGAAAAATGGATGTGAAGGTGTACAGATAACTTAGAGATATATAAGTCTAGAATGAAAAAGCATAAAAGAATTGATTCGTATAAGTAAAGAAAAAAAAGAAAAATAATATAAATTAATCGAAGTAAAAAGATGAAGAAAAATAAAGAAGAAAAATTAGAGAAAAGAATAAAAATAAGAATCAGGAAGAAGAAAGGTAGTTATGGAAAAATATGAACGAAACAGAAGACAAGAAAATTAAAGAAAATATTATAGGTAAATATGATGTTCATCTTAAAGTATATGATGAACATTTATAAAGAACTTTAAAGATGAAATGAGACATAAAGAAGAGTAAACAAGATGAGAATAGTAAATAGGAAGAAAGCAAGAATATGAAATAACACAAGCACAGATTAAGATGCTAAATAAACACAATAAGACATAATATGCAAGTATAGAAATAGAGAAGACATAATTGAAGGTAACATCTAAGAATAAAAAATAAGTAGTAATAAGTTATGCGTAAAAATAATCAAGGATAGAAAAAGTAAGAAGATATCTAATAAAAGAGTAGAAAGAAGAACAAAGGTCAACGAGAAGAATTAAAATAAATAAAAACATAGAATAAAACATAGAACCATAGAAACAGAAATAAAAACAGTGAAAGACCTAAACAGTGAAAGTAACTATAAAGAAGAACTATAGGGTAGGATTATAATAGAAATAGGTAAAGAAATTAAGAAGAATGTAGAAAATCATGGAAAAGAAAAGGTTACTAAAATAATTGAACTGGTCACTGAAATCGGTTCGTATCACAGAGTTCTTTGAACAACTTACAAAATAATCAACAGGAACATTTGAAACTTTAACAACTATAAAAAATAATCAAAAAGTGCAATAACAATCATAGCGGAATGAACCGTTTTGAACAAATGTGCGGTTATTCTGCTCTACAATACAAAAAACTACAAGAAATATCACATGTCACTACGAACACTACAAAAATAATACTGTCTTTGGTAATCATTCGATTCAAGTGCTTATCTATCTAACTAGGCAAGTGCTAGCAAGAATCAAAATGTCTTGTAAATATACTGGCGAGCAAAAATAAAGGTCGGTTTCAAAAACAATCAAGCTATCTTCTTAAAATTTATATGAAAAATAACATAATATTTACTATACTTTTTGCGTTCGTAAGTTCATTAAAATGTAATGTACTTTTATCTATCGAAGATATCTTGCTAAGTTTTGGAGGTATTGCGGTTTTTGTAACCGACCCATTATTTTTGCTCGCCATGGACTACCGGCAAACTTGCGACCTCTAAGTCTCCTTAGTATCTAGAATGATCTCCGTACTGATTGATTGGGTAGTCGGCATACCACCCGAAAGCTCCATTATCGCCCGTATGGGCTCCAAAGTCTACATACTCGCCGAAGTCTGGGGGTCTTTCTGCCAAACGCTGCGAAGCGCCTAAGGATGCAGCACTGGCTACGTCTTGCTGCGGCTGCTGCTGCAGTGCTGCTACTCTGAATGGTTGCTGGTGTTCCGGAGGTGGCGCCAGGCCTATGGCTGTAATATTATAGATAACATAATTGAAAGTCTTTTCAAAAACATAAAAAATATGGATATTGATTGATAGCTTGACTTGCAAATAATATTTTTTAAAGAATCTAGACCAGCTTTCAAAATTAATTAATAAATGACTGGCTTAGATATTATATGACCAATTAACCGTCCTTTGGAAAATAATTTACTAATTACATAAAATACATTACATAAAATAAATCGTCTGTCACTAATCTAACTTTTCAATTCAACATTTCAACATCAATAAATAAGTTCATTCAGTCTATCAGTAATCAATCAATTAACAAGAGATCATTTGTATGTTGATTGATGTTTAGTTGAACGTTCAGTTACAAAATTAAATACTAATCTAATTATTTTATTAATTGAATGACTGATCATTAATAAATTCAATTAGCTTCGTATATATTTTTTAAACTACCTTCAAACCAATCTTAGGAATAAACCTCAAACATTAAATCGCTTTACAAATGTTAGTATAGCTAGCTAGCTAGCTTGCGGCCATAAAATGCTTAGTCGAAACTGGCCAATCTGAAGTTTTACGACTATATTACGACATAGCCTCCGGACATTTAGCAACAGATTTACATAGATAACCCGTTTATACTCTGCTCACTCTACAACGGCCTCTGACGATGAATGAAATTATAAATGATTACTTTTTTTTTATTCTGTTTCATCTAAGTATTTTTTGAAAATTTATATTATTGACTTGGCATCAAGGCTACAATAATTAGGTACAACTCTTTTATTTTTTGTCAGAGATCATCGTAGAGTAATCGGAGTAAAAGCCGTCATTAAGTCGTTGCATAATTCGGATATATTTATGCTGTTATCACTAAACAATAGAGGAAAGCTACGAAAGGTAGATTCATATCTAATGAATGTAAAAAGAACATGGAGTGAACGTGTTTCTGACGCAGCAGTTCGAGAAAAGGGAAGGGAAATGCAATGGAGATTTTAGCGAGATTTAGACGATCGACCAAAAGTGGTTGCAATAACAATTTAGAAAGTAACATTACTTCACTGGCTAAAGCAAACTAGGAAGTACAATCGGAATTGACGAAGGCCTGTTTTATAAAGTTACAATTTGCAAGTACTATCACGTAGCTTATTAGCTTGATCTAAACCGTAGTTTCCTGGTCTAACTAATCTGACTTCGCAATTTACGTTGAATTTTACTTGCAATTTGCAAGTTGCTGCTTTGTAGAAAAGGCCACAGGCTGAATCGACTCATATCCATACCACACTACGTTGACTCCTTGACCAGGATAAAAATAAATCGATAAAAACAAGATAGAAACCAAAATAGAACATTTTTGGTATTGGAGAAAACATAAAACTTCAAAGATGGGTTTTAAAAACGACCGGTTTCGAAAGTCCGAAGGATATTACTAATTTGTGTTTTAAATATTTTGCTTTTGGTTGGTTTACGTCAAGGTAACGCCTAAATCTATCAACAACTATATTTCATTGTTTATCCATGCAATATCCAATCATGACAGGCTTTAAACAAACTTGTATTTTAAAGCCGTATCTTTTCCGCCTTAAACTTTCAGTTACTTATGCACTCAACTTAAAACAAATGAACCGTATAGTAGAAAGCAAATCCTTTGTGATGCTGATGCAGTGAAAGCGAGAGTCGAGTTCGAAACAGACGGACAACCCGATTTGACATATAGATCCATCTCCCTCCGTGACGTTTCACATTGTAAAGCCATTGGAGTGATAGGTTGAATGCCATGGGTGAAGATGATAAGTGCTTTGTGTAAAGACTGTCTTATTTGTCGAGTTTACTGACGTGGGAGATTTCTTCTACGCTGACGCTGATGCTGGAGATACGGTTAAAGGGAACGTAGCGAAAGTTGTTGGTGCATGGAATAATGTTAAGTGACTCGCGCGATCCGCGTAGGAGAAAGATGACAGTAAAATTTTGGGACAGTCATTGGAAATTCTTTGAGAATGCAAACATAAAGAACCTTTAAGTGTCTGAGTAGGTGGGTGATAAAGTAAGCTGTAAGGTCTATGTAAGTCTACTGACTGCATTAAGCATTCTTGTAGTATACGACGTCGTGACTTAAGTCTTCAAATCTCAAGGTAATGATGGCGTGATTTAAAAAAGATTAGAATTGGTTGCTCCTGCAGATTTCACTTTCTCACAAATAAGATACTCACGTTGCTGTTGATACTGCTGATACTGCTGCAAGGCAACTGGCTGATACTCCTCATCGTCATACAACGCTTGCGGCTGCTGAGGGGGCGGAGGCGGGGGCGGGCTGAGCGTCTGCCTGGGCACTCGGATGTGGAGCCTGGAGAGGTCCACGAAGGCGATCTGGTCTGCAGGCACGGCGATGAACGAAGGGCGAGCGGCCGCTAGCGTGGCGACGCACGCGACGAGGATGAAATGCTGTGGAAGATAGGGTAAAGTTAGAAATGTTGTCAGGAACACTCGGGAGTCTAACATCGCTACGTCATCGTGACTCGTTCTCACTAATAATATCACAAGGAGAGGACTTTGACCTTACTCTAAATTAGGACGAATCTGACTAGGCGAAAATAGTGCTTAAAAAGTTTTTGTTTTTATTTACTTTCGTATTTGTTTTATCTTTGCTTATATCATTGTGCTTCCTATAATTTTGAAATGTAGAGGAGTGCAACGAATTAACTATTATAGTTCGTTAATAGAGTGTGATAGAGCAGGTACTTCGGTAAGTAAATTAATGATAACTTTATTATTTGCCTTATTTTCATCGGTTCTTTTATTTACTTGGTGATATTTCAAATTGTTATATCAAGGCGTAAAAAACTAGTTACAAAATCTGTTTACCATGTAATACTTTTAAGCACGTGTGCTCAATTTCTTTCACATATCATCGCTACTATTTGCTCTGTAGTTTCTATCTTTCCCACACATTACGAATATAGAGTAACGTGACGCAATGTTTCAACAAGGTCTCCAAAATTTGTAATTTGTAATAAAGAATACCATACAAGAAAGTAAGACGAATATACTTTTCACTAGTTTTTTTAATAGCCTCCGTGGCCGAGTGGTCGAGATTTCGACGCCCATTACGGAGGCTCCGGGTTCGATTCCCGGTGGGGACACTGTCAATGTGAGACTTTCCCCAGTTTGGTTAAGACATTGCAGGCTGAATCACCTGATTGTCTGAAAAGAAAGATGATTCCGTGCTTCGGAGGGCACGTTGAGCCGTTGGTCCCGGAGCCAAGTCAGTGGCCTTTGGCGGCTCTATAACACTGACACCAGGGTTTGTGAGGTCGGTTGTCGACCTTACAACCCACACGATGATGATGATGACTTGTTTTTTTTTAATTGCTTTAAGATTGGGCCCACCTTAATTGTCCTCATAAAGTTAATGGCGTTTTTTCTCCGAGTAAGAATGGCCAATTTCACGAAAGAGTGCGTTTAACAAAATACGTAATAATTACTATGTTTTAACTGCTGTTGTATAACCTAATAGCACTATTGTCGTAAATTGCTTGTTTGTTTATGCTATATCCGGCCTGTTCTATAAGAGATATGTATTAGCCCTGTGATAGACAAACGAAACTCACATATAGGGACACACCAAGTAGTATGTAATTAATGTAAGTTTCAATTAATAAATGAACTATCCATAAAATCAACTATTGGTTGCAGATATGGTTGTAGAGGATTGCCAGAACTAAACTAACTTAGAAAATCCTGAAACGCATAAGAAAATCTTAGTAAAATACGAAGATATTACGAAAGTTGTACCCGCCTCTCTTTTGCTATTGGTATCTATTTTACTTGCTTCCTGGTAGTAATTAGGTCCTATAATTCAAGCCATATTTAGCCAGTAAACATTTAATCATGGTCTTAAACTACCTACGTGCGCTGGCGCCGCTAGTGCGGTAAGTAAGTCTAAAGACACCGTCGTCCGTCATTACGTCTTGGTTGCGCAATGGCAGTAACTGGAGACAGGCGCGGCCGACTGTGACGAACAAGTTCGGTTTCTTTTTTAAATTCGAACTGTTATTTTGTTGATTGATTTTAGTTAAGCCACAGGACCAGCTTTGGTTCAGTATGTATTTAAGATGCGTGAGAGTTTCTGTTTTAATGACAGTTACTTACTAAGTAGACTTAGTTTACTTTATTGAACTAGGTTAGTTTGTTTTCGCCTTTTTCATACCCTGAGTTTCTAAAACATCAAAGATTTTCTTCGCATCATTATTTAAAAAAAAGCATTGCGATTTGAAGCACCATTATAAAGCTATCCATACACAAAGTATTCCTTTAAACTTTACGAAACAACACCCACGTGTCGAAAATCACCATTTGTTGTATATACCTACAGAAATCGAAAGGGTTGCGTGGGCGCAGAATATTTTCCAAACTGACACCAGTGAACACCTACGCGATATGAGCTTGTTTCACACTTGTCACCTTAATTTAGCGTCACGCCTACGCTGATTTAAATACACAGTGTGTTTAACTCAAAATAGTAACGAATAAAAATACTACAACTATAATAGAATTGATGATTTTTACGGATCATGGTAATTACTGTAGACGTTAAAGAAAATGTGAAAAATAATTTATTGTTCTTGTTGTATATTCACTAATCTAAATTTAGCTTACATTTGTCACCAACCCCTACTCTTCCCGTGGGTGTCGTAAGAGGCGACTTAGGGACTACACATTGAACAGGGAACGGGCAGCACCGCTCTCTGATACAGTAACCTTTTAATTTGCGATCTCCAACCTGCCTGCCAAGCGTGGAGATTATGGCAAAACCAAACACTTAAGTGGAGGAGGCTCATGGTCCAGCAGTGGACTGTAACAGGCCGTTGATTCGATTTGAAATTTAGCTTCTTTCTGAACTATCCTCTGATTGTAACGGGATCTTAAGTTTTTGTATGACTGAATGTAAAGTCAAAAGCTATTTTACTAATATTTATTGTCTAATTTATTCTAAGACCCTATACTGAAGTCTCAACTCAATTTATTAATTTAGTTTCGTTGTAAATTGGCTCACACTGACGCCATGCCTACACAAAAGCTTATTGTACTAAAAGGCGATCTGTTGGGCAAGAGATTGCAGGGCACAAGGGCTCATTGTTTGATAAGGTAAATATCAAGGACAGCTTGCTATTCGATATTATCATGCTCGCAGCGTTATTTTAAAATAAGTTTTACAAGTATTATGTCGGTAGGAATAAGGGTAGAGACCTTAAATCAGTTGTTCTCTACAGTAGTTGAAGTTATCGGCTCATGTTTATGTACCCACCACCTACTTAGGTAACACTTTAATGTTTTTCTATTTATTTTGGCATCATCTTTTATTTCGCTGCTGTTCTAACTAAAGCTTCAAGGGCTTGGTATCAATTTATTATTACAGAACTACGTAACGTAAACTACGTGCCAAACTGGTAAAAATATGATTATTATATCTTGGACAGCATTTATTTTGCAATGATTGGATAACAAATTATCAAATTGTAAATGATTTTCTTTATTTCTTTCTTTCAAGTGTCCTAACTTTGGTTACAATACAATAGTTAACAGTGTAATAACTACCCAAAGATAAATTTATATATACCTATAGCAACGTGTTTCAAAATGTTAAAGGCTCTATTAAGGAAGTTTATTAAATACAAGGTATAACAAATAACTTTGCATGTATTTTGACAATAAAATTAAATTGTATGACTTTTGCATGTCTATTACAAATACCCTTATGTTGCTTGAATCACGATTATTTTGTTTCAATGTTTAGTTAAATTAATTGCAAACAATTATATTTAATAACCGAGCTTTAAAATAAGTTGCAAGGCCGGTTTTTAACCTTGGTTTAGTATTAATCAAAGTTTTGTGCTGCAACGAGACACTTTTTCTAAATAGGTTTTTTTTACCTTCTACCTTGCCCTAAATTAGGGCGGTTAAGTATTAATCGACTACGTGAGTCTCTAATTTTGATCGAATATTTTAGGTAGTTCAAGAAAGTGAAGTAAAACGATTTCACGGGTTAATCACAAAATTACGCGACGCGTTTACACCAAAGAAAACAAGAACAATTGCGTATTTCATAGACTTTCCTTCTTTAATTTGGCGGTACCTAATCATGAAGATCGGTGATCCGGATTTTAACTGGTCTAGATTTAAAATTTTTGCAACTTAAAAAGAAAACATTGCAACGAAGTTTTTCAACACGCCATTTGGTAAGTATTTCAATTCGCAATTTTATTGTTCTATTCAGTTTTCAATGGTTTAAGTCAAGCTATCTTGATGGAAATTTATATATGAGTTGGAGGAGGATTTAAATTACTGTACTTTTGAACCCGAAAACATACACGAGCGAAGTTGCGGGCGGAAAGTGGAGGCCATTTTGTCGGTTGGGAAGGAAAAGGGCGTAACCTTGATAAAACGTGTTTACAGGCTCCGATAACTGGAAATAACTTTCTGCTTATTTATTGTGTTCTGGTTCCCGCTCGCCTTGCACGGTGAAAGGCAGTTGCAGTACTCGACAGCTGGCCGGCACACTGTCTTGAGCTATTCTACTAACTGCAGCAGCTGTCTTAACGTAAAAACAAACTATTGACCGGAATACTGAAACAATTTATAAAGCTGCTAGTACAGCTGTCTGACGGTGGCTACACAAAGAAGCCTACGTCACTCTTTGATCCTTAAACTATCTCTTTGGAATAAATCTTCTTGATTCTTCGCTCTTTTGCTGCATAAAAGTTGGACAAACTAACAAACCAACAAACACATATTTGCATTTATAGTACCTAATTAGTATTATTATATACGAAACTGTTTCCTTGCTGGTTGTTTATAGAAAAAATATTTGTTTCTTAACGTTTAAGCACTGTCAGGTTTAAAGTTAGCCTGAATAGGTAGCTTAGCTATATCTATTTATCAGAGTTTTCAAGATACCTAATGAGCTGCCTCAGCATCAGTTCTCACAATGTCCTATAAGCTCAGCTCAGTCTTATTTTAGGATTTGAAACAATTTAAAATGCTACTATCAAATTTGTTGTTTGACACAGCGAGCTAATTTAATAATTTAGTAGAAAATAATCCTGGAAACAATAATACAGGAGTTGTCATGTCACAAATAAACTTATCGAAATTTCCTCGAGTGGAGAGACAAGGCCGGTTGTTGCAACGTCACATTGCGATTCGATACAAGTCACAACTGTGAGATACTCATACTAGGTATTTATTTACTCGCGACTTATTTGGCGGTCGAAGGTTATTAGTGCAAGTTTAATTATGAACAATTAACGCTTGTTTATCAAGGTTTTGTCACCAGTAAGGTTGTTTTTAAACCCTGGACAAAACGTCAGATGTCATGGCTCTGGCCATTAAAAATGTTTTGTAAACGAGATCTCTTAAAATTATAATTTAATTTGATTGTGTCAATGACGGCAAAACTAAATCACCATACAAAAGACATCAACGCGTGCTTCGTAGCAATATTGACCTACTACGCATAAAACCTGTACTAAAGTCAAGGCGTTCGGTAAAATATTTTTTTATACACAAGCGATTCAATTAGTGTTAGGGGTAAAAATGATTAAACACCTCTTAATCTATATTAAAACATTTAACCTTAAGTAACCAAAGACGTTGAGACTGCTACGCTTGATTTCAATTGCCTTGTAAACACCATAAAATATAACCAATCATTGATTCACGGGTCACCGCGCTAACCGATTGCTTAATTTAACCAATGGGAACAATTAGTCTGTTTCCACACCACTAACTTTTCAGGTTACTTGCGCGTGATCCTGCCAGTAAATATCCGTTGTTATACTTATTGTAAGGCGCCCTGAAACTAGGTAACCATAAACTTAGGTCTTTATTTAAAAACTAGCGGTCCGCCCGCGGCTACGCTCGCGTTGCGTAAGATTTTCCCGTGGGAATTAGACTTTTTCCCGTAAAAAGTATCCTGTGTTAATCCAGGTTACAAATTATCTCCATTCCAAACATCCAAATCCATTGAGTACTTTAAGCGTGAAGGTGGAACAAACATCCAGATATATTTTCACATTTATAATACCTATTAGTCTCATGTGATATCTATGAACTATACGTTCTGATACTATCAACAGGACGTCGCGTCTAAGGGTTTATTTATCAAACAGATATTTTAGTAACAAAGTAATAGATTATAATAGTAGATTTTATTTTATAACGGTTCGCTATTTTTTTCTTTTGTTAGTTAAAGTTTGTTAAGTGTATGTCGCCTGTTGCACGCGTTGATGTCTTTTCTACCGAGGAATAGAGGTACCAAAGTTTGACAACAAATAATATCGTTTAAAATTGTCACAATTTACGGGTTTGTTACCACGTTTATATTTAACAAATAATATCGTTTTATGTGAGTAGTTATTCAGGGTGGGCTCGAGCCGCTCGGTGGGGACGTATATCAAAGTCAAAAGTCAAAAATTATTTATTTCCACAGGATGTTATTACATCACTTAGATCCGTCATTACATTTTTTTGGGTGAGTTCACTAACACAATGGCGGAATATGAGCTGTCGGTGATGTGCGTAGTGTATTATATCTATTGGCTTATCAACATAAGGTAATCTTTGATTTACCTTACGCTTTTTTTCTAAGCCTTTTGTCATATAATCTTTAGATCTCTCCATAAATCTTTTTCAAAACAAGCACCTAGTTAATTTATATTGTAAAACACTGCGAAAAAAGTTGCAGAACATTCCCACACTCGTGTTTACTATACAAATAATTGCAAAACTTTTTGAAATTCTTTTACGAACGCTCAACCCTGAGAACTTCGATAACAAGTACAATCAAACACAACAAAATAGTTGTACAAAGTTTTATAGCGTAGTAATAAAGGTGATATTTCTGTGCACGTGTGCTGATTTGTGGTGGGTGGTCCATAATGTAACTATTGTTGACGATAGCCATCAGTGGGAATCGAGTGACTTTACAATAAGTTGGCAAGAGGTAAGTATATCATGCTCTTGAGGTAATTGGTCTATGAATAAAGAACATAGTGTGACAGTGTTGAGAAGGCATAAAAAACTGAAATTAAAGTAGTAAACCAAATAAAAGAAGATTGACATATTTTGACCGTAAAGTTCCTGTTTCTTTAATTATAGCGTTATGTTTTATTTAAAATAAAAAAGAAAACTGTCACATAATCTAAACTAAATCCTATAGGTATCAGACTTGAAGCGGCCATTACAAAATTTTGTGAAATTTTTGGTTAGGTTACATAATATAATCTTGCAAAAACTAGACATTCAAATTCTATATTCTATTGCTTTTTAAAACAAAATTTTGCAAACTTTATCTAGTTTCCAGTTAGTGTTAGTTTTAGTTTATGTCTGAGTCGAAAACCTGTGTTCTGACATAATTAATTACAAGCAAGATTTTTATTAAAATTCCATGCATTTTATATTTTGATTAGCTTGTTTATTGTAATTAGCTAGTTATACGAGTTTATTAGCACACTAGCCTTGTCGTCGCGCTCTGTTTACCGCAATTGCATTGTGATTGATCAAACTTTACTATGTACACTTAATTATATTGTTTTATGAAGTTAATTATTTAATTGCAGGTCGTAATTAATTTACATTCTAAATAGCACATGGTTTTATGTTGTTTGTTTTAATAATTTTGTAAGGATCTATTTTTGATTTTCTTTGTTTATTTTTAGTGCATAGTTTAGTAGGTAAGTAAATTAATTTATATTAAGAAATTAATAAATAATAATGAATCTTTTGATATTAAGTATTTAACAATGATAAGAGAAGTAGAGAGATTTGTTTGCACATCTGATGGTTTTTTCTCTGAACATTTTTTTTATTCAAATACAAAATTGAGCAATGTTATTTTAGTATTAAATAATTACAAAGTAAAGGCAAAACAAATGAAAGTAACATTTTGGAGCAACCATAAAAAAGTGAACCACTTTCCGATTAGCCAACCTTACGTCACTAATTAAAAAACAAACACAATGGAATAAAAGTGAAAATGGAACTGACCATGTTGATGTTGGTAGCACTGCACTGCACGGAATTGGCGGGAAGCGGGTGCGCGCGCTCGCCTCGACTGGGCTCGCTATAGCCGCTGCTACAATTTTTATAGCGGATAATGCAACATGGCCGCAGTTTCACTTTCTACCGGGCTGGGCTGGTCGGTCAGAACGTGATCCACTTTTTCAGTACCTTTAATGGTAAACAAAGACACTCGGTCCGCGCGCATGTGCACTGCAGATTTACCCCCGGGTGCCGAGAAAATAATGATGTAGAGGTCTCACCTCATTCCTTGAATAAAGGTATTCAGTATAAAGTTTATGAGATCATAGAAAAAAATAAGTTGTAACATTTCCGTACCTTAACTTTAGGTTAGGTACGGAATATTCACCTTATCCCTTTTATTTAAGAACCCAAATAATAGCAAATCTCAAAAGAATGAAATTGTTTTATGATTAATTCATTGCTCTACACCTAAAAAAAAATCGTTATAAACCTTACAAAAAAATAATCATTGCGCAGCGTAGGACGAAATCAACTTTAGGAATCGCTGGTCGCGACACTTATTGCGTTTTTTTTTATTTATTAAAGAGAGTCGTACACCCTGTATTATTTTATTTGTTTTTTTTTTTCAAAGTTTATTTTATGGATAATTCTAATAACCTATTTAATTATATATTTTTTTAAATCCGAGCTGTATTAGAGGCGTAACTTTGGCCTCTTGGCGGCTTAATAACACATTGAATCTTGCAACCCAACAATGATGCTGATGGTCAAAATCAAATCATCGGCCCGTTACAGTCTACTGCTGGACTATGAGCTTCCTCCACTTAAGAGGAGGGTTTTGCCACGATCTCCACGCTTGGCAGGCGGGTTGGAGATCGCAGATTAAAAGGTTACTGTATCAGAGAGCGCTGCTGCCCGTTCCCTGTTCAATGTGTAGTCCCTAAGTCGCCTCTTACGACACCCACGGGAAGAGTAGGGGTTGGTGACAAATGTATTCTACTCTGCCGTCACCACACGGCGTGATGATGATGATGGTGATGTGATGATACTGTGAGAACAAATGTAACTTAAATCAATATTTTACATTTTGTTATGCCACCTAAATACATACTTAGGTAGGTACAGGTACATTTACTGATACTAGCTGTTACAGTACTATAAAGATCTCCGTGCGAAATGTAGGCGTGTCGCTAGTTCAAAAGGTTCCGCTTGAAGTATATAAATTGCTCTAAATTGCAGTGAACAGCAGTCAAACAAATGTACTCGTACTAACATACATCATGACGTTTTAATAGTTGCACCGCACATAGTGGAAAATAGACGAATGAAAGAGGAGATGTTGCGAGAAAACTTAAAACTTAAGAGAAAATACAACGTGGATTTTCATTTGTTTTGTTCCCATAACGATAAAAGTCAATGAACTGAAGAACTTTTCTCAAAGAACACTACCAGACAACAAAGCCACTACGAGTGAGGGTAGTGTTACTGTGGTAAAAAGTGACGTGAGGTGTATTGTGTAACCCGATATCCTCTATTTTTAGGGTTTTGTACCCTTATAACATCACTCCCGTGTCCCTCTCTCCATCTATCACAGAGATTTTTGGTCGTTTTAGTTGTTTCGGAGATAAGGGGAAGGATACATTCCTTTGTAGATTGACAAAACAACAACATTCGCATTTATAATTAGTATAATGATTCCGTGCTTCGGAAGGCACGTTAAGCCGTTGGTCCCGGCTACTATAGTCGTTACACGAGCCAAATCAGTGGCCTTTGGCGGCTCTATAACACTGTCACCAGGGTTTGTGAGGTCAGTTGTCGACCTTACAACCTACACGATGATGATGATGATGATTAGTATAATTCTATGATTCTTCTTCTTCTTTCGTGTCGGCATGAACACGGGCTAAATCTTACTTGCCCAGAAAGCGGCTATCGTGGTAGCCCTCTGGTTACAAACAAGTAAGTCCTCACGCGAGCAGCTGGTCGGGCACGCGGGACAGTTAGTGAGGTGTACCATGGTTTGCAAGGGTTCTCCACATTCACAGCTGGCGTCTGCGCTACTTGAGTACCCCCACCGACACAGGTTATCTTTGCTTCGGCTAACCTGGTTCCTCAGCCTATTTAGACTTCTCCAGGTTGGCCATGATTTATCGCCCGCTATATTACCACTCTGGTAGAAATAGCAAATAGCAGCTAGGTTGTAAATTGTAATCTATGTAGTTGGGTAATTAATAAAAAAAATGAGAAGGTATGGAAAAGAAAATATCTCATACATTGGATTGAGGAATTAACTATAGGTAGTTTAAAACTACAGACAAAACAATAAAATTGTACGTGTGCAGGTTGTGAAAAAGTAGATAAAAGTATTGATCATAAAACACAAAACTTTACTCATAAAGTAATTAATTACGTAGCTATTATACTTAGTTATCTAATTATTGCAAAGTTGCTGCAATTTCCGACGATGGTTAAAATTGCTATACTAATTGCTCTATGTATTCAAATTGCATTAATTGTGTCAGTTCCTGTCTAAAGTTAGTAGGTATAGGTTACACGCATTCTGTTCAGTTCCCGTTGCTGTCGTAAGATAAGATTCTTTATTTGCGATAAAACCTTTACATTGGTATGCAAATCATTATAAAATTAGAGCAATAAAATTAAACTTATATTAACCATAAAATTCAATAATATTACACCGCCGATGGGGATGTGGCAAACCTCCACGATTTTATCATAAATAAAATAAATATGTGGGGACATTTCACACAGGGCATCATACCAGGGCTTCGACGATGCACATCTTCCGGTGCGGTTTCGGCCTTTCTTTTTCGGGCAACGTCGGGTGCCCTAAAGTTCGTTTCAACGTCAGCATCTTGCAATAGAATTTAGAATTCAAAATATTTTGTCTTTACAAAAAAAGCTTACGCACGACAAGAGCCACTATTCCGTAGCAGTGATGATGATAGAGCATTAGAATATCAGTTACTTTGGTTTGTTTGCGGATGTCATAATTTCGTTTTCGCTTTTCGTTTTCCCGTGAAAATTAAGCTATCCTAAAGTAAGAATTTTATTGTGCGCAAGTTTCAGACACTTCGGACATGCAATGCAGTACTCGTGACGAATTTCTCAGCCAATTTTATCCACCATTACTATGTCGTAATATTGTAATGTTATTTTGACTGCTACTACAACGGTCGCCACGCACATAACGACGTAATCTCACACGCATCTTAACGTCGCTACAGGAAGAAAGCTGCATGAAATAGCATAGCATAGCATAGCTAACGAAAAGAGGTAAAATGGTGGTCATATTTATTGTTTTTATAAAATACCTTTATACTATATCAAGAATGAATCCACTAAAAAGAAAAAGTAAGGAAACCGATTTCGTTGAATTATATTCTTCTTTTCTTCTGTCGAATCGACGTCTCGACAATTATTTTATAATGGTTTTAGTATCTACAAATTATAAGTTTGTGTATCAAAATAACTAGGTGCGCACTACGCGGATGAGGTACTGTCGAGTTGAAAAGCAGAATGTTTATTTACTTCTTGATAAACCGTGCGACTATAGGTATATAAGAGCTTCGCTGTCCTCGATTTTACCCCTTGGTTAACAATACGTTTTTAATCTACTGCCGCAAATAAATTCATCTCATCAACTCCTTTCTTTGATGTGATAATAAATTAAAAAATGTAATCCTAGCAAAAACTTAAGTCACACAGATAAATCAGGTGACTTACTTTACTTTATTATTATGTTAACTCTACACATATTCAGGTCGCACTTATGTCAACATCGTCCTTTATGGTGAGACCCGATGATAAGGCTATAAACCCACATAACCTACCTAGCTATGGTTACACCATGCCCCCATACCAGCCCGTCGTCGCTGTATCACTCGATCAAATGAAGCACGTGCCACAGATAACTCTACTGTGCCGTTTCTGATTAAATACAAGCACTAGCGCAAGAGTTGATTAAAATAAAAAGAACTCATTCTTTATCAAGAGATTAAAAATATTCCAACCTTGTTTAAGGAGTTGATATAATGATATTTTTTTAAATTATTTTCTGATGACTTTATTATCTCAATCAGGAAAATTTTATATTATAAAAACTGCACGCTTTTGCTGGAATTTGATGGTCCCCACCATGGTTATACCATTGAGCAGATACATTTAGTTATTTAGATTGTTCTATATTAATTTTAAAACAATTTTTCATATTTCTAAACCTATAGTATCTGAATAGATATCTGTATTACCTTATGCTCCGACGTAACCCCCCAATTTCGGAGCCATTTGCTGACATGCGACGCACGCGCATAGAATGTAAACAAACATAAATTGCGCAATACTCATACACGTACTTACTATTCAGATCTGTAGACTGTAGCTACGGATTTTCGACAACTCAAGAGAAATTGGAGAAAACATCGTGCCAGGACTTTTAAGTGCATGGTTTGGTTATGTTATAGGTAGTACTTCAACACCTAGAGTCTAGTCTAGATATTTATTTATATTGTCTAGGTCCTAGACAATAGAAATAGATAAGAAAAGTGAAAGTTCTTGTATAAGTGTTATTTTGCACGGAAACGTAGAGCTGTGCTGAGCTGTTTTGCGGCTGTGGTAGTGGGTAAATATCTCGGCTACTTTTTACTACAAAAACATATCCTTGATTTGCTTTGCCTATCCTAAGTTCTGTGCTAGTTCTATCCTGATTAAATTAGAAGGTAAAACTATTCCTTAGAAACTCTGGGACCAGGTCTCATGGCCCACGCCCACTGTTCTTTCCTCATAAAGGCAGCCGCAGGGGTTGCCTAGGTAATCCTCGCATCAGGTAAACAAAAGTGCTTTACCACCACGGTGAACTAATGACAGCCTGTACCGCTCGGTAAGGCTACGAAACTCTCCATACTCAATTACAACGTACACTCATGTTCTGCATGAATGGGGACACGTTCCACGACGCCACGTGGCTAGATAGCTGTAGTAAGTAACCATAACTGGGCCACGGATAATCGCTCATTGTGGATTGTGGTGGTGAACATCTTCGTGACGCAAGCGGCGGTTAGCGTAATGTGATACCGATAGTTAAACCGCAGTGCGTATATGCGCAACGATGCCCTGCAAAAATGAAGTAGTGGTAATTCGTAATTAGATTTAGAGTTTGTAAAATTTATATACTACCACTTACAGATAGCTAGCTAGCTTAGCTGTTAGTGGTGTGGTGAGATCGTAGTCTGAAAGCTTTTGAGAAAATCTATATTTAGGGGTTGACGGCTATAGACGGTTGGGATCAGTAGGACAAAACAAAAATTCTAATAAAAAACCCATCTGTCTGTTTGTTAGCTATATGCTCGATAACCATTAGACCGATTATGATAAGTACCTATAATAACGCTGAGGCACAATCAATCAATCAATCAGCCTATTGCAGTCCACTGCTGGACGTAGGCCTCCCCTTGGGCACGCCAAAGCGCACGATCACCCGCTTTTCTTATCCAGCCACCACCAGCGACCTTCCTCAGGTCATCAGTCCACCAGGCAGGGGACGCTGAGGCACAGCCTGGATAAAATACAGGCGGTACTCTTTAGTTTATTACTCTGACCTCCAAGAACGCTGACTGTAGTGTCAAAAACATGTTTTTTAGGGTGCATGTTGCGTTATGTGTTTGGAGAACTTTGGTGATGTATTTTCAATGTTTTTAAACGTATTATACCACTCCTCTCAGCTACTACGGGTATTGTACCGGACATATCCGGCTCTGATATGTGGGTGTTATCAGGTATCTACTTACCTGAAACATTTTTCTTTTTACATCTTCCTCCTTGTCTGCTCTACTACCTTGTCCATTGCTCGTTGCATAATCGTGTCGTATAATCGCAATGACGACGACGGCCAGTGAACTCGAATCGGTCGTCCAATAATAAAATAAAACTAATTTTGCACGCTTTTCCTTATTATATTATTGCTTTTGTGAAAGCATGAAATTGTCGTATTGTTGAGGGCTTACGATTATAATTCGACACATTATGATTTAATTTGTTCAATATAAATAAATAACAGTAAACAGAGCTGCACTTCTTATGCAATCGTTATTTTAGTACCCGTTTGTTGTTTAGTAGACTTTTATAGTGCTGAAACCGATCAAGTTCAAACAATTATTCCCCCTCCCTCGACTGTTACAACTTATTTCAACCATTACTTATTTTCTTACTTGGGATATAAAACTTATATCAGACAATAAAAAAAAACTTTTTGTACACAATACAAGAAGTAGAATAGTGTGTAGTTAGGCGGCCTTATTATTAAGATAGCAATCTCTACCAAGCAAGTCTTCTTAGTTCCGTTGATAGTTGGATAGACGGAACCATGTAAATTTCACTTTTGTTTTTCTTATATAATAAACTGAACTGTGTGCTAATGATTTGATAACTAATCACATCTCAGTACATACATAGGTACTACAAGTCTACAACTACATATCTGAACTACTAATTGAAGTACTAGATAACCCGAACATGTCAGGTGCTTGCAACACTTCTACCCGGCCAGCGCGCGTGCCTCGCTATCTGCTCTACCGTATCTAGGGCCCTTTGCTACGTAGAGACACTTAAGTATGTGACTTGGGCTAGATTTGTGAAAGTGTTTCTCGGAAACTAAACTATATGTATCGATATCTGCCTAGGTATGTACGCAATGGATGCCTAGAAAGGTTTCTAAACTAGCTCAGTTTCCAAATAAAGTCGGACTTTTTTATACCTTGAAAGGGCAAATAATAGGTAATAGGTAGCTCTCTAGCCATTTTTAGGCTAATAACCAGGTAAATTGGGTTAATTGTTTGGCGTATCTATCTACCTAATAGATTCCTATACATAGCGCATAAGATAAGGACTATTTACGTTGTTGTTAAGAACAGAACCAAACAGCGGGAATAGACCTAAAAGTTCTGGACAATACTCCAGTATCGTACCAAGAATAATAATATTTTCTTCGAAACCAGTTACGAAACTGCGGTTTCGTAGACGACCGAAGGGCTAATTTCTAGCAGGTGGACGCTGAATAGTATGCGGGGGTGGTTATTTGAGATAAACTCCAACTTATTAGCATGAGAAACTCGCATTTATTCCTTGGAAAAAACAGCGTCGTTCACAATATGGCAAAGACTGAAGAGAGAGAAAAACAAGGAGCGCAGCGCCCTCTATAGGAAAATGTTATGAAACATGATTTTGAATTTTAAATCCATAACGCGCTATGGAAAAGGGTTGTGTATTTTACTCAGACACTTTCACACTTGAACGTCTCATTTGGACATATTCTTCTTTTCTCTCGCTGTTTTCGAATAAGTTCTAAATAAAGTACGCCCCTTTCAGAAGTAACTTTAATAAATATTTAATACTTACCAGTTACCGCTCTCTCTACCTGATAGCTAAGTATGAATCTCAGCGAAACCTATTCGACCTTTACAAGTCGGTGGAAAGGCCGGAAATGATCAACACTTCCGGAAGTCCCTTCAGATAATCACCATCTCGCTGCAGAACGAGTTTCCTATGCACTTAGCTTAAACTGACGCCGATACGCAACTTTCTTCACTGAAGATAGCTTTTAGACTTCAAACTTGTATTTCTAGTCCCACAAGGTTAGAATACTGATGATCAGATTACTAAGGAAGTGCCGTAATCGGATTATTTATTACTTACGAAATGTATCCGTAGGACTGAGTCGCAGGATCGCTAGGGAATATGCACATTTTTTTTTAATTCATTAATCGAAATATTTTAAGTTCAAGATAAACACAAAAAATATTTTTTCAAATATCTTGCTCAGAAACAAAGTTATAAAGCTTCAAAGATGATGGTTAGACAGAGAGGTCCGACATGACCATTGACGTCATTGGTCACGTGGGCCATACATCCGCCATAGAAAATTTTGTTTTCATTGATGATGAAAAGAGGGACAGATATATTTGTTTAATAATGTTGTATCTAGTTTGTTTTTCGATCAATTTCGATTCTGTTTTGACTGTAAGTATTCTATTTTTGTATACTTTCAGATGAAATATGAAAAAATCTAATATTTTTTTATGCATATTCCCTCTACATTCAAACAATATTTGATTAAACTTTACTTTCTATCTAACCATTCATAAATAAATAGATTAAAAATAGAGCATTCAAATAATTTAGTTTTGATTTATAAAAGCTAGATATGGTTTCTAAACATATTATTATTAAAGGTTGCCGGAAAAAATTGCTATGAAGCTGTACACCTCTTCCTGTTAGTTCTATTTCTATAGGGTTCGAACACTTCGTCCACTTTGTTCAACGAATTGAACAAATTCTACTAATTTAGTGTGATTGGTTCGATTACATAAGAAATTTTTCTGTGCACATGCTTGCATCCAAAATATTAGTTAACATATTTAATAGCATTTGGACCTTTCCTTTTCCCCATTGCTCAACGGTAGTATTTTCAAATGCCGAACGAATCCCGAAAACGGTGCAGCGCCATGTCATGGCCCATGACACTTTCCGTATTGGCTGGTTAGCTGTAGCCATTATCCCTAGACTTAAATAGAGCTATTTATTATGCTAGTAATAAATGCTAAACAGGCGGTAAACACTAAATGATACTACGAACATCAAATTCAAATCGTATCAGGGGTTACTCACGCTACTTCAGCACCTATCCATCTTTTTGGGATTATCAAAAGACGAAAGAAAAAGAAATTAGTTGCTTATCGATTCATTTATTCTTTTGCAAAATACCTTAACAAAAATTATACAACAAAGCTTAGTCTACTGGGACATTCGAGTTTCCAAATATAAAACTATACACAAAACAAAAATTTCAATTCGGCTCAGGAACTAGTAGCAATAGCACTAAGAAATTGACTTCGTCACAGTAAAAGTTGTTGCACTACGTAAGATCTAGGTATGCCTCATAAAAGCTCTAGTGCACACACAGTCATTTTGATCGCTGCACTGTTGTGTGACTAGCAAAATGACTAACAACAAAAATGTATCCCATGTAAGGACTCTTTGATAGAAGTATTTAGAGCAGAAACCCTATTTCTGCTGGAAAGCCATGATAAAGATTCCAAAAACAAAGTATTTTAATATTTAAAAGATTTTGTATAGATCTAATAATAAAATACTTTTGCGATTTCAGTTTTATAACAAAGGAACTCTAAATGAGCCATTTTGATGGTGTACTAAAAAAATATATTTACTTACTATTTTTTTATTGTTAAATATGATATGATTTACAGGTTCAACTTTTTGACTTCACATTTTAATTTTTTATTTGACCGTTAAATGTAATACAGATTCTTTTACTGTGACCACAAACTAAACCTAAGGGGAATACTTTAATTATAACTTACATTTGTACTATGGTGGTATGGCACCATGCTATTTTGAAAATTAATTTAATAGAAATTAAATATGGTTCTTTATTACATTTTTGTTAATTTTGTTGTACTGTATCGGCGCATCGCTGGCTTAAAGAAAAATAACAAAAACTGAAAGTAAGTTTAACTTAATTTTAAGTATTTACAATAAAAATAAATTCACCTTTTCCTTCTCTCGCCGTAACAGATTACAATGATAAGTATGAGTGTAGATGTAAATATATCTAAATACAATGCGATTAAAATATGAATAAGATTGGGCGGCTTCGATCAACACTAGGGGTCGGACTGTTCCTAAATTTACCATATTTTATGAATTATTTTTAAAATATAGATTAGTAGCAGACGGTTCGCGAAGAAAAAAACAGAATCGGTTGAAAAACGAATTTACAGTGATTTTTTAAAGTTTCAATATGTCTGTCTCTTTCAAAAACCACTTTTTTGTATGGAGATTATATGGCGTTACTAACAAATGACGTCACAAGTGGGTATATGCCTCTCTGTCTAATCTTGAATTTCAAACCTTTAAAACTCGGTCAATTTTTAAGACAGAGCAAACGTTTAGTGTTTGATAGCAGAAACTAAGAAGTTTGGATTTATAAAATAAAAAAAAAGTATATAATAATAAAAAAGTATAGTAAAAGATCCCCTATTGTTGATCGAAGCTGGGCGGCCGCAAATTTATGACGTCATTCTGTCAGATAAATATAAAAAAATTGCGATAGAAGATTCGCGTGAAGTTAGCCATAAGTTCAACGAATTCTTATTTTAATCGCATTGTATGTAGTGTGTTTTTACGATCCTCGATACCTTTAGTAGATATCGATTTTCACGGGCAGTATGGTATTAAGTGAAGAGGTGAAAACATACAGTTACAAACGTAACGCTTTCCTAACGCTAAGTTTCCATTTATACATTATTGGTATGAAATAAACAATACGAAGGTAATATCTGTTTAGCACCATAATGGCTACAATACAACAACTTATTATGGGCATGAACTTGGATCGTTAAACTGAATAGGAAAAAGAAAAACTAAGAAAAACTTTAATACGATTTCGGAAAGACAGTGTCCCGAGACATGATTAAGTATCTTGTAGGGAACGCAAGATACGGTTAAACATCAGCTGCAGTAGCGCCACCAATTGAAATAAATCATTTACTTATTGTCAGTGACTTCGATCGAAATTATCATGTGTTTAACGGCAATAGAAAGGTTACAAATATATTAGTTGTTGTTTTATAGTCCTAAATATGGCCACTTTTAACAGTTCTTTAACCTTAAGGTATCGGTTTCGTTCGATTTTCGGCCGAGTAGATATTTTTAAACAGGTTAATAATATTTCGGGTCTGAGAACGTTTCGTATGTTCGCTTTCACAAACGTCTTGTTTGCATTTTCTTATTCAATTACGCCATTTTATTAAGGTGTATAAAAGGAACTAGTAAAAACTATAAAAAAGAGGAAAGTACCTATATGTACAAAACAAAAAGGAAAAGATGCGATTAAATGTAGGTGGGTTTTCTACAGGGAAAATGCACTGAAATATAAGTCACAATTTTCTCGGTTTTGTACCATCTGTAAAAAGTTTTGTATGGAAATAGAAAAAGTATAGAGTTCTTACGTAAATAAGCGCTAGGTTAGAGCCTACAATAAAAACGTTAGACAATCACAGGCTAGAGGTTTTGCCGATTTAGACCGCCTTTCTTGAGCTGATCTTAATGGAGAAAAGAACAGTCATTTAAAATGTTGTGGTCTGTTAAATTCAATGATCCAATCACGTTGCGCAACGAGGAAGCACTGCCAGTGTCTTAAGGCCGATTCACAATATCTTACTCTTTAGGAAATTGATTAAGTTCCGTACAATCTTACAAAGCGCGTAGCACTAATCGCTAAAAGCTGCCGGTCACACGTCTCTGCTGATGATTTTTCTTAAGTAAATCAGCCTTAGGTCGACAATGGCTCCGAAGCCCAGGTGGTAGTGTATCTGCCTCCGACGCACAGGGTCGCGGGTTCGAATCCCGCCCGGGGCAAACATTTGTGTGATGAGCACTTGTGTTTGCCTTGTGTCTGGTTGTTGTTTATCTATATAAGTATGTATCTATTGAAGTAATGTATATCAGCTGTCTGGTACCCATAGTACAAGCTCTGCTTAGTTTGGGATGGCCATGTGTGAAGATGTCCCCACATATTTATTTATTATTAATGAATTTAGTGTTTCGTACCTTAGGGAAAAATTAAACCCTTTTATGATCACTCACGTCTACGTTTATGTTGTAAACAGTGTCGCAACGTGCAATAGTTTTTCTAATTACCATTATTGTCTTTTAATTTCCGTTTTTAAAGAATTACTTACTGTTCTTCAATAATATGGAATCTAAATCGACAAAACTAGTGAATACTAAAATACACAACATGTTCTTAAAATATACTTAAATATAATATTTGTAACAGTGAAAGTAATACACATTTTAGGGAAAACGTTGAATAAGTAAAAAAGAGGTTTTACATGCTTTGCTTGTATATAAATACATTTTCAAAATTAACAATTTGGAAGTATGTAACAAGTTTGTGACAGATACATACATACAAGTTGTATGCTACAACCTTCTTTTCATAGCACATTTTGCTTTTCTCTGTCTATGGTCACTCCATAGAATAAAGAAGCAACATTATTTAACAACTTTTTGATCCGTATCACCAAAATTTACAAAACTATAAAATCTACATTTTTTAAATACAAGTACTATGCCACCACGGACTAGATAGCATGATGACTCCGCTGTGTTTAATATCTTTGGAAGTGGTTGGAAGTACACACCATCAACAAAAAAGAAACTGCTAAAATTATTAATAATGTGCACTTCGAAGCTGCCTTAAACAGCGGGCACCTAATACTATAACCATATTTTTTCATCGTGTGACGGCTGGCGCCATCTATTGACTATAGCCCATTATTAACTGGTCATTTTACCATTTTACGAATTTAGTTGGTTCAAGGTCTGTGATCCTACAAATTCAAACTGAATGAATATTATATAATGTTAGTATTTGTGGAACAGATAAATCTTATTTTCAACCTAAATTCTAAAACAGATACAATATCACAAAGATACCAACCGCAGTATGTTTGAACGATTATTCAACATCGTAAGTGTCTAGATACATATATTATATAAAAAATATTTATACTGGTGTTTACATTCGATCGAAAATTTGTTTTTTATTTTTAATAAACACGATATTTAATCGTAAATCTAAAATAATTTAAAGAGTCCACAATCACAGGCCGAATCACTTTCGGATATTTTAATATAATCTTCATACGACTAGTGAAATGCGTTGTAATCAAAAGGTTAGGAAATAAATAGGTGCTGATAAAATTAAACAGCTGAAAAGTATTTCCAAATCGGTAGTCTGGTTTGATAAAGCAAACGAAAATATTATTTTACAATTAGTTCGTAGGCGAGCGAAAATAGCGGTTAAATGTATGCTAAATCTAAAAATCTTTCCGAGTGAAAGTAATGATTTGATCAATATTCAATCAATGATTCATCCTTGAACAACATATGATCAAGTACTAAATATCATAGATATCAGAAAATAATTTTAACCCGTTTTACATAGAGATTCATTAATTAAATTTTCTACAGCTGTTTGATCCCATCAATACCAACGAATTATCTATAGTCAAGAAACTTAACTACGCTTCAAACTTGACCCCACCAAATGAATACCAAAGAAGCATAACTATACCATACCACATTCGAATACGCGGTACAATGATGTTTTATATGACTCGGTTTGTAAGAACGTCGAAAGTAAGCTTCAATGTACAGCAGCGACATCATCTGTCGTCGTCGTCGTCTGTCAAAATTAATTGTGCGAATTAGGTGCTATGTTTTAGCGGGCTTTGCTAAGCGGTTACTCTTCAAGACTATTGTAGTTCGTTGATCGATACAACAACTTTCTAACAAAAAGGATTAATACCAAATATCCAAAAGCGATTCCCAACAAATTACAACTAAACCAACTTACTTACTTCCCTAAGGCTTCGAGGCTGCTATGATGCGAGTCTATTCTGTTCATGTTAGCCTTCAGCTCCTCGATCTGGTGGTTGACCGGGGTCAACATCTCCGTGGAGCCGGTCTTCTCTGCTCTCAGGAAGTCGTGCGAAGACCCATTGAGGTGAGGTTTAGGTCCCCCGGTGGGGTAGGCCATGTCGAAGTTTGATATGGATGTGGGGTTCGCGTTGCCCTTTTCGAGGCCCGACGCCTGCGATTTCGACGTCAATAGCCGTTTGTTTTCTGTATAAAATAAATAAACAGTTTATCAAATCGGTCGTTTTAATTCTATCTACTATAATAAAATCTAAAGCTTTTCACATAGAACGTAACATAACACATAGGATCATATATTTCATACACTCATTACCAGAAGCAACCACAAATTAGCCTGACTAAGCATAAATTGTGCCAAGTGCTTGTAAGCACTAATTTTCGAAACCATTTCGTGTTTAATTCTGTTCAATAATAATATTATTATGATGATAAAGCATGAGATATTAAAAAGAAAATAGGATTAAAAATGGCTGCCGTCTAAATGATTCTATGTAAATTGACCCTTTTTTAACACGCTTTTATTAGCTTCACCTGTATATTTGTTTATAACCGATTACTTTGAACTCGATTTTGACCGACTTTAAACGCACGGATTTAATTTAAACGTTGTGCACTTATCAAGAACCGGTGACAGACAACACGCTTTCACAGTACTTACATCAAACTAAAAAGTGAAAAAGAATTCTATATTTTTTTGAGTTTATGGCACTTTAGTCTGAGCGGAATAGACGTGGATAAAAGTTCACACCTGTCTACCAACATACACCGTTTTTGTGAAACGTCGCTAAAAATCTATGACTAATATCGCAAATACGCCATAACTCGCTTATCGTAGTAACAGGCGGGGTGAGCGCGTGCCCTTGCTTGATGTGGCAAACATTTTCACGTATCTTGTTCCTAGCGCTTAACGAACTTCAGAGTGGAGGAACAAAATAGCGACCGAATTTTGCACACTTGATCAAAATTCGGGTCAAGACACTTTTATCCACGTTTATTCAGTTTACTCGTCGACATCATCACAACCGAAAGACGTCCACTGCTGAACATAGGCCTCCCCCATGGGTTTCCACCGTGAACGGTCCTGCGCTACTTGCATCTCCCGGCGCCCAGCAACCTTCACCAAGTCACCTGTCAACCTTGTGGGAGGCCGTCCTACACTACGCTTTCCGGCCCGTGCAAGCCAGGAGATAACCTTTCTTCAGCCTCCGTGGCCGAGTGGTCGAGACTTCGACGCCCATTACGGAGGTTCCGGGTTCAATTCCCGGTGGGGTGGAAACACTGTCAAGCGAAAATCTCTTTGTGAGACTTTCCCCAGTTCGGTTAGGACATTGCAGGCTGAATCACCTGATTGCCCGAAAAGAAAGATGATTCCGTGCTTCGGAAGGCACGTTAAGCTGTTGGTCCCGGCTACTATCTAGTCGTTACATGAGCCAAGTCAGTGGCCTTTGGCGGCTCTATAACACTGACACCAGGGTTTGTGAGGTCGGTTATCGACCTTACAACCCACACGATGATGATGATGACCTTTCTCTCCAGTTCAGACAGGTGAGTTAGTTATCAAATATTTTAGATTCTTAGAAAACAACCAAAAACGTAAAGCTTCTGGCGGGACTTGAACCCACGACCTTCGGCCTATACGCAGCCAACGTGCTTACCAACTATACCACGGAGGGCATAGTGGCAGCGCCAAAATTTGTTCTTGCTTGTTTTCTATGAAATTATGACGTCACCATAATAGGCAACCACTTGGCACGAAACAGCGTGATTAGCGGCATTTATGGTAATATTTGTAAGGTAAGAAGGTTATCCCTTGTTACCTTTGTCGGAGGGCGTGGGGAACCTCTCATCGGGTGCGTTTTCGTGTTTGTGGTCCTTGGGCACGGACGACGAGCGCTCGCCCCCCGCCTCCGCCGCCGCCCCGCCCGGCATGCCGAGCACCCTGCATCACGTGCACTCGTCACAACACATTCATAATAACCAGACATCGGATTTTCCGCGGACATGACGGACTCGGGCAATGAAAATTAATCAAACTAATATTTTCACATTTAAAAAATATATTTGGATGTTTGTTTCGCTTTCACGCCTTAACTATTAAGCGGATTTGGATGAAATTTGGAATGGAGATAGTTTGTACCCTGGATAAACACAAGATACTTTTTACGGGAAAAAGTCTTATTCCCATAGGAAAATCCTACATAACGCGAGCATAGCCGCGGGCGGATAGTTAGTTACAAAATTATATCTAATTAAATTTATGATTGATTTTCGTTAACTCTTACACAATTTTGCGCTTTGTTATTATAATTTGTAATTTAATGTATCAAACCTAAGGTACCTTTCAATAGAATCCGGCAATCATGTAAACGAGATAATTTTTTGTCACTGACTTTCCAAAGACAAACAAGACTTTGATGAGTAAAAAATTAATATGACAGTTTTACAAATTATTGAAAGTTTTGTCTTCCGAGTATTTTTTAATAAAATATCTATCATAAAAAAGTTAACAGGGGGCGAAATAATTCTGAGAAGATGGTTCCTTGTAATGTGAATATGACCAGGATTGATACTCAAATGTAAGTAATTACGGAGTAATCGTGTTTAAATTGGTTTGTTTACATTATTGCCGGATTCTATTGAAAGGGACATTAAGTACATCTCGTGAACGAGCCTCCCACGTGAGTTCGGCTCTGGATGTCCGCGGAAAATCCGATGCCTGATAATAACCTTTGGCTAGTCGTAGCCCAGTCGGTAGTACACCTGCCCACGAAGCACAGGGTCGCGGGTTCTAATCCCGCCCAAAGCAAACATTCGTGTGATGAGCACTTGTGTTTGCCTTGTGTGTGGATGTTGGTGCCCATTGTACAAGCCTAGCTTAGTTTGGGATCAGATGCTTGGCATTAGAAACTGACTGGAATTTACATGGACTATGTATTTTTTTTAGTTACCTCGTTTACAGCATTCTTGCATGTAAATAAAAAGAAAATTACATTATACACACTTTTATGTTTTCGCGGTTGTTAATATTAATAACACACATATCTACCGGGTTATTACCACGATTTGCCGTGATCACGACTATTGCAACATAGTCGAAATATCGGTAAAGCACATTAAAAAGCTTATTTTAAACCATAATCGTGGCAATAACCCGGTAGATATGTGTGTTATTAAAATAACATTATTAAATACATAGAATAAGAATAAATCCGTCTGTTGTGTTGAGAATAAATGTTTTCTACGTATCTATATAACATGCCTTTTAAATGGTAGGTACTTCAGCCTATAAAACTGACCAACTTTTTGTTTCACAGCAAAATCCGGAAAAAATGCTTGATCTTTTACTCAGTTAGTTGGAATAGTATGAAATAATATAATATAATAATATGATGTTCAGTTTCATGGGCACACCTACCACCCGACCAGTTTTTATTTAACTATTAGAACACAGCATAAGAAGACACTTTGTATTACTTTCATGGAAACATCGTATTTGGTTGACGGTACCAGCAAGTCAGTACCATTTATTAGTATTTGTTTATATTGGAACTGCTCGGACCACTTATTCCAACCAGTTTGATCGATGGGACTTGTAGGGACAGATTAGTCAGCTAACGAGATTGTACGAAATTTCACAGAGCATTGATTTCCTAAGAAAACCTCTTCCAGCTTCGAGAAGCCTGTCTTCTTCGCTTACATTACCGGGGTGGCAGAAGTAACAAAGAGGCAGTGGCCCCGACTCGAAATTAATAATTTAATAACTTTGTTTGCACAACAACACAATTTGCGGACTCTGTGGAGAAGAACTCCCCAAAGAAACTCCACGTGGGTCGCATCTTTTGCATTTCTTTTTTTGTCAAATAATAGTATAGTAATTTCTTTTTATTCGGGAAGTCATGCTCTAATTCTAAAATCCAGCTATCCTTTTCGTTTTTATGACTAATGGAAGAGAGGTGATGAATAGGGTATTTGACTGTTCCTAAATTTACTTGTATGCGGCCGTCAAGACGTATTGACGCAGCGGCGCAGGTGACGCTAAGCGCCGCAGACAAAAGAATGTTACAATATCGCGTGCGCCGCATATAAAATAAATGAATGAATTAATTTAAAAATATAGATTAGTAGTAGACGATTCAACAAGAAAAGAACAATATCGGTTGGAAAACTAATTTAAAGTGATTTTTTAAAGTTTCAATATGTCTGTATCTTTCAAAAACGATTTTTTGTATGGAGATTACATGTGCCTCTCCAATCTTGAATTTCAACCATTATAACTCGGTGAATTTTAAAGATAGAGCGAAAACTCTTAGTGTTTGATAGCAGAAGCTTGTTAAAGTTTGGAGTTATAAAATAAAAAAAGTAGTCAAATACCCTACGAATGATATTATTTCGAATGAATGATAACCTAAAATAAGGGCGTAGCTGTCAAATTAAGGGATTTTTAAGTTAGTTTTACGTGCTCTCTAAAATTGTGCAATCGACGCGTCCATAATGTTCAAATTCGATGTTTGAGAGCTTTAATATTAGGATGGCCAGTATCTAATCTGTGAAAAGGACTGACGAACTTCAATTAAGGATAAGAGCGTAACAGTGTGAATCGCTACTAATGTCTTACATGGAGTTGCCGAGGTCGCCGAAGGGCGTGGCGGGCGCGCGGGGCGGCGAGGCGCGCGGCGTGGGGGGCGCCGGTACCGCCCAGCCTTCCGCCACTAGGGCTGCGCCGATGTCCAGCTCGCCTTCTGCGTAAATTAAAAAAAATGTTTATACATAATACATACATAAATATCACGCTCATAAACATAAAGGGGAGAGAAGTGCAAAAAAAATTGTTTATTACTTACACCTCGGACCAACCACCCACACCCGGGCGCCATATGTCAGGGCGAAACTTTCCGAAACGTATAGGTGCATTTGCACATATAAAATATCTCTGGCCTCGCGGCTCACTTCAGTTCCGACCAAGTATGAGACCTGTCAATACGTTGCGTAAGCGAGATGAACCAATCACGACGTGTTCCCCGCGCCCCCGCACCGCAACTTTCTTCGTAATTGGTTTGTTAGTAAATTATACAATATATCGTCAGTGGAAAGGTAAAAATACTAAAGCGCCAAAGTACAACTTTACAGGAGAGACGATTAACACCAAAAAGGCGTCGCTTTAGTCATCGGCCTAACGAACGATACGGTGTCCAGTGGGTGGTTGGTCCAAATTGATGATTATAAACTAGGGTTGTCCTGTTAAGATTATCGCCTATATTAAAAGACACTGCTCTTCTATATTTAACAGTTCATTAACTAATTAACAAAAGAAAAGTAATGTAAAAATAAATGCGGCCACGGCTGTTTTTAGCACTTTCGCTCTCTGTAACAAGAATAAATAAATTCTAGATAAAAAATAAATTACAAAAAAATAATATAATCAATCTTAAATAGATTGAAATAAAAACTACTTTGAAGAATTCTTTGTTCAGCTTCGTCCAGCTTGTCCTGTACACAAAACCAGTTTCCAGATTTCTTTCTATTATACTGTTTTTTTTTTTAAACATTTTAAACTTCGCAATTTTCACACATTTTTATATGTACTAACGAGTCTCATCAGCGGCCCGTTACAGTCCACTGCGGGACTATGAGCCTCCTCCACTCCGCGTGTTTGGTTTTGCCATAATCTCCACGCTTGGCAGGCGGGTTGGAGATCGCAGATTAAAAGGTTCCTGTATCAGAGAGCGCTGCTGCCCGTTCCCTGTTCAATGTGTAGTCCCTAAGTCGCCTCTTACGACACCCACGGGAAGAGTAGGGGTTGGTGACTAATGTATTCTACTCTGCCGTCTCCACACAGCGAGTCTAATCACAATATATTATTTACATGCATACTTTATTCATTTCGAGTCGGGGCCACTGCCTCTTTGTCACTTCTGCCGCCCTGGTAATGTAGGCGCTTCTCAGGAAATCAGTTATGCGTTTTGGGTATCAGTTAGATAATGTTTTAATCTAGTTTCGAAAATAAATTATGGGGAAACTTCTTCAGTTCAAATTATTATTATTATTATTCTTTCTTTGTGATAGTCCAATGGTTTTTTTATTTCTCTATTTACAAAAATAAGCTCATAAGGTCGGTACTAAGCTTAAAAAAAGTATCAAGTTTGAGAGCAAGGAACAGCCACAATGACTCGACTTTGCGGATACAAAAAAGGTTACATAATGTAATTAGGCTTAATCAATAAAGATTTTTATTATTATTATTATTATAGTTGAGTGACTTGTCAAAACAAATCAAGGCAAGTAACAAGGCGTGACGTCACTATGACACATTTGAACTGCATTCTGAATTTACATAGCAGTTGAATGGAATTTGATAGAGTTTGCAGTTCCTGCTACCTGAAATATAATAAGGCAAATAAGTGTTTACCTTCAGTCACGTCGAAAAGCTTGATGCCAGGAATCTCTTTGTCTTTGTCGCTGTCTCCGGAAGCAGTTTTTTTGTACGTGCATGTTCGAGACGTCAGCGCTTTCCACCGCGCCACCTGGTGGAAGAAAACTAATTACTATTTTGTGATATACACAGCCTATGAAACTGAACAAATGCTAGTTTGTGTGAAGTACAATATTTTTTAAATTAGTGGAAAATATAACACAAACATAACATTTAATTATTTTTTTTCATGATATAACATTTGTGTTTTCGAATTTCGAATTCATATGTACGTTTATTCGACGCTGTTACGGTGAAGGGAAACATCGTGATGAAACCTGCACGCCCTGCGAAAAAGGTTTTGTGTTAAGTCGACCAAACCGCACTGGGTCAGCGTGGTTGACTAAGGCCTAATCGCCCTATTCAGGGTAGGCTCGAGCCCTTCGGTGGGGAAGCTTATGAGCTGTTGATAAAGATAGAATACCTAACCGTACCTGTGCGAGCTCCTCGAACCGCTCGACGGCTTGTGGGTGCCAGCGGTCCCAGCGCTGGCCCGAGGCAGTCATCCTCACGGTCTCCTCTTCGTTCCCGGCTGGCTTCACACCGGCTAGGAAACACTCCATTGCCTACAGACACAATGTTTTTATTATAACAATAATATAGTAGCTCGTGGTTATCATTTCAGCTTCTGTAAAGTTTTTTTTTTTTATATATTATTTAAGCAGGCAAACGAGCGGACGAGCCACAGTGGTGGTAAGTGGTCATCGTCGCCCACACCAGGACATTCGCAACACCAGGGGGGTTGCCAACGCGTTGCCAGCCTTTGAGCCTATATACTCGCCCCTTGAAGAACCCCATGTCAAACCACAAAGGAAACACCTCAGGGGGGAGCTTATTCCACATCCTGCAGGTACGCGAGAGGAAAGATCGCGACGCCCGTACATTTTTGGGATGCCAAGCATCCAAGACGTGAGGATGAGCCCCTGCCCTGTGGCCGTTTTTTGCCGTTGCCGTCCTAAAGATCGATTAATCCTATATTGCCCGTATCCAACAAATAACAATTTGGTATTTGGAATCCTAATTTTACAGTTACACAGATGAACGATTTGATTTTTGGAATCCAAAGTTTACAGTTACAGTTGAACGAATTGGTTTTTGGAATCCAAAGTTTACAGATTCACAGTTGAACGATTTTTACAGTTTTTTCTAGTCGAAAGTTGAAGGCTGCTGAAGCAGTAAGGCTGTTGAACTCTATTATTATTGAGACCTCGTCACTCTTCAAAATTTAAACTTGCAAGGCTTAGTTTTAGGCGCGAACAAATGCCGAACATTTCTGTTTATATGAGACCCTCAACTGTGTAAGTGGAGAGCTATTCAGACCTGGAATCTCAGCCGCAGCAAGTCGGCCCTCAGCTCGCACAGCTCGTGCGTGGCGACGTACTCGCTGTCTCCGTAGTCCACGTAAAACACGTCTGCTACCTGCGCACATAACGAGACACATTAAGTACGACACAAATGGATAGAAATAGGGGATCGGACTTTTTTATTTTATAAATCCAAACTTCTTAGTTTCTGCTATCGAACACTAAAAGAATTTTTGCTTTATCTTTAAAATTGACCGAGTTATAAAGGTAAATTCAAGATTAGACAGAGAGGCACATACCCACTTGTGACGTCATTTGTTAGTAACGTCATATAATTTCTACAAAAAATCGTTTTTGAAAGAGACGTATTGAAACTTTAAAAATCACTGTAAATTCGTTTTTCAATCGATTCTGTTTTTTCTTCGCGGATCGTCTACTACTAATCTATATATTAAAAATAATTCATAAAATATGGTAAATTTAGGAACAGTCCAGTATTAAATGATGTACCAGTTTACTGTCAGCGGGCGATAATCATACATGTTTTTTTGCTTTTCTGATCGTTTACGGCGCTGAAAGTCTAATCCGGAATGCACCCTAAATGGCCAGGACGAAGAATTACCCTGGGTTCGGATGGCACAGGAACGTGAGGAGTAAATAAAAGTAGCGGCACAAAATAGTAGCTGTTATTGTCCACGTCGCGTACACACCTGCTGCGTGCTGTCGAACTCGTTGGGCCGTATGTTGTGCACGCGCGCGCGGTACCAGCGCCCGTCGTGCCTGAACACGGCGGCGACCACTTGACCCACCGACACGTGCTTTAGCTGAAAATAAACAATATTTTAAATTACTTTCCTTTATATCGCCGTGTGACGGCAGAATAGAATACATTTGTCACCAACAAGCCGATTATCATTTGTTTCTGTAGGGTTTTGTTTACAATGAGTTCATCTGATTCAGATATGGAAGTCACTCATTTTTTCTTTAGCTGATTCGTGTTTATATTTTTACTTTCCTTGTATTCATTGTATTCGTAATGAAAAGCCTCGAACTATTAGGGCCCTCGCTGCTAAATAAGTTACTTTCACCCCTCGTATAACAATGTACTATTTATTACCCGACTGCTTATTTTATTTATTTTCAATAAATATCAAATAAAAAAAAAAAAATATGCATATGTTTTGTATTGCTTGTTCTATATTTTCAATATACGGTACCTGATGTCCATCTCTATTCTCCTCGCTCGCGTAATATTTCGTCATTTGTTCCACAAAATCATCCAACTGTGCAACTTCAACGAACATTGCATAAGTAAAATCCAAAATCCCTATCCTGGATTCCGTTGGCCCTTCCATAAAAACGATTTACTGGTGGCCCCACCAACTGTCCCATTGGCAATGTCCCTACTCCTCTTACCGATAAATTTTAAGCCTTTCCAGCTTAACATATAGGCAGCACCGCCTTTTCATTGTCCTCATTATCAATATACGTCATGTTCCACCTAGCAACCTATACAAAGTTAACAGCCTCCGTGGCCGAGTGGTCGAGATTTCGACGCCCGTTACGGAGGTTCCGGGTTCGATTCCCAGTGGGGACACTGTCAAGCAAAAATCCCCTTGTGAGACTTACCCCAGTTTGGTTAGGACATTGCAGGCTGAATCACCTGATTGTCCGAAAAGAAAGATGATTCCGTGCTTCGGAAGGCACGTTAAGCCGTTGGTCCCGGCTACTATCTAGTCGTTACATGAGCCAAGTCAGTGGCCTTACAACACATGATGATGATGACCTAGCAATGTAAAGTACTTGATGTTCATCTTTATTCTCCATCGTTCCGTTCGTTCGTTCGTTCTCCGTCTTGTGCCACCAACTGTCCTTATTGATAATAAAGGCTTGTAGAGGCCTGATACCTGTCCCTTCTAGGAACATACCGTACCTGGTGTCCATCTCTATTCTCCTTGCGCGAGTAGTACTCCGTCATTTGCTCCACCAGGTCATCCAGCTGGGCGACTTGTGGCCCCACCAGCTGTACCCAGAACCGCGACGGGGACGACACGGCAGACACGTACACTTCGATGCTCGCACCCGCCGCCTCTGTCGTCAAATCGATATGGTTATACTACTGATTGTTAAGTCGTTTTAAAGGCTTCTAAAGGCACTTAAAGATCCTGGCTATTAGGAAATAATCGTAACATGAGCCATACGAGAGATCATGGCAGCTCTAAGTCTTGATACCAGTATTATAAAGGTCTTCAATCTATTAACCTAAAATATAATATTGATGATGACTTCAAAGCAAAGTTGATAAGTCTGTAGCCTTAAAGTTTATCCTCTTTTCATGTAGCAACAAGAGCAAAGGAAACATCGAGGAAACTTGACACGTCCCAGTGAAGAAATTTAAAGGTCGTGTTTCGACCAATCCGCACTGGGCCCGCTAAGGCCTAATCACCCTAAATAAAGGGGATTCGTATATGAGCTAACGATAAATAAATATTACCATATACCAAACCAAACTAATAAAATAATACACCAAACACTAAAAACAACACGCAATTAGGTTTATACTAAGGGCAAACAAAGACAACACTACTCATACAACATAAATATAACAAAACTTTTACGTAACACCGTGTCGAGGTGATTTGGGCAAAAATTTTGAGTGTATAGTGTAGAAAAATATGAAAAACAAGTAGTTGCTTATGTCGAAGTTTGTGAAAGAAATCCGAGTCACATTTTGGGTTGAAAAAGCTACGTCTTTTCAATAGGAGGACAAAAGATAACAAATATTTTTGATTTATAGATTATTTTTTCTGCACTATACCAAACTTCACCATCGACATAAGTATTCGTGACAGACACCCATAAGACAATTTATCGCAAATCATACCAACACCAGCAACTTAAAAACACATGACTTTATTTATATTCATGTCATTTTATAAAAAAAAAAGTTTCAAAGAACATAATATTCTTATAGCAACTTAATAGCTGAATGGAAAATGTATTTTTGTTCATATCAAATAACACTGTCATAGGATCCCGTATTTAAGTCAACATGAGATCAAATAGAATACTTTTTGTAGAGTTTTAAATGTCTGTCTCGAATGGTGAATAAGGATGACTGGTCCAAACACTACATGCATGCCACTGTATGAAAAACAGCAATAGGGAATATGCACATTTTTTAAAAATTAATTAATCGAAATATTTCAAGTTCCAGATAAACACATAAAAAATATTTTTTCAAATTACTTGCTCAGAAACAAAGTTATAAGGCTTCAAAGTTGATAGTTAGACAGAGAGGTCCGACTTGATCATTGACGTCATTGGTCACGCGGGCCATACATCCGCCATACAAAATTTTGTTTTCGTTGATGAAAAGAGGGACAGATATATTTGTTTAATATTGTTCTATCTAGTTTGTTTTTCGATCAATTTCGATTCTGTTCTGACTGTCAGTATTCTATTTTTGTATACTTTCAGATGAACTATGAAAAAGACTAATATTTTTTTATGCATATTCCCTATTTCAATAAATACAGTATGATCAGTTGTTACCTTAGTACGAAACGTTGCTGTTTGAAGGTTGAATTAGCACCTTAAAATTGAGGTCAGGTATATTATGTAAAGCCCTCATGTGTATACCTACTTTGGTATGTTTATAATTCTTCTACGTTAGACAGTTAAATCCATTATAAATTCGGCCTGAGAACTTATTACAAAGCTATTATCAACATCAATCAAAATTCTAATAGTTTCACTCATACACCATGGAATAGAATAGAATAGAAAAAATGAATAATATGCATTATTTATTACAAAAGATACGCCGTGTGGTGACGGCAGAGTAGAATACATTTGTCACCAACCCCTACTCTTCCAGTGGGTGTCGTGAGAGGCGACTTAGGGACTACACATTGAACAGGGAACGGGCAGCAGCGCTCTCTGATACAGTAACCTTTTAATCTGCGATCTCAAACCCGCCTGCCAAGCGTGGAGATTATGGCAAAACCAAACACTTAAGTGTAGGAGGCCCATATTCCAGCAGTGGGCTGTTGATGATGTTAATTACAAAAGTTTCATTTTATTTTTTTATTCAAGCTTTGATGTCTATCCACAGTGTATAAAGTAGTACTGATTTTAGATGAAGCAAAAGACAACATTTGCTCAATTGCTTCGACCAAAGTTAGTACGATGTTCCGGTTCTAGGTTCTCGATGCAAATCACTAACTTTTATTGCACTTAACCCTTTATTTCCTTCCTTTTAGTTTAAGAGGAAAAGCATAATATATAATAAATAACGCATCTCTACCCGCGTAAAAACCGCGCGGTGCATATAAATTTTACCCGCTTGTCTGAGAAGAAACATAAAGTTCTTCAAATGTACGCTTGTCTATTTCTTTAGAATACTCTGCCGCGTTTTAAGGATTAAGCATCTCGATAGATTTGATTTGATAGTAACGGAGCGGGTGGCCAAATTTAAATTTTCGTTTGGAGAGTGACATAGGCAGTTTCAACTCGGTGCATCCGGCGCACCTATGCAACAATCCAACAAGACTTGTCTACTGACTGTCCAATCCTGGCGCATCAAATTTCAGAATAAAAACCTACATGGAAATCGATAGCTACACGAAAGTAAATAAGCAAATATTGAACCCCAAACATAGAACCGAAACGTGAAGCGAAACTCTAAACTACATGCTGTTAGCGACTCTTACCAGGCCGAGTATACTTGCTACGCTTGGCGGCGTCACCTGGGATGTCGTCCGGGTGCTCCGAGGACTGCGCGGGCGCCGCGGTTGGGTTGAGTGGGGATGGCGGGTTGTGGCGCGGACTGCGCTTCGACTGTTCGATTTCGCGGCGACACGTTTCTTGGGCCACCTGGTAATGTTTTTTTTTTATAAAAACGTTTGTCGGAACGGGGAATAAGAAAGGAAGAGGACGACCCCCATTGACGTGGTGGACTAGTATGGCCAAGTTATTAAAAAAAGCTCAATTACCCGACCCGACAACCCAAGACACCCAACGACCCCACCTAAAGTGGGATAGTGGGAAAGACAAAGAAGAAGTTTGTCGGAACGGGGAATAGTGTGAACTTTTGGGATCAGCTTTGGTTATCTACGCGGGCTAGGATTTCTTCGCAAGCGTGTGCAGTTTCTTCATGACGTTTTACCCTCTTCATAAGAGCGTTGAATATAAGACTTCATTCATTGCGTTGCAACCGATGGCCGGTATAATATAATGGTTTGTGTACCTTCGAATTTGTATGTTACATTGTTTTGTGTTTTGTGTTTTTTGTGTGTGCTGTAAATAAAGATCTTTCTATTCTATTCTATTCATTGTTACCACATAGATAAATACCGCACCAAAATAAGTAAGACAATTAAAATTGCATCAGCTATATAAGGTGTAAATAAATTAGCTGACACTATTTTAAAGGATCAACCTACCCATGAAACTGAACAACTTTCCCCAAAAAACATGGGCTGTCGGACGACAAAAACAGTTGTCCCTTTCATACAATACCGCGCGGCCAGCTAATCGATTTACTATAGAAGATGCATATTTTTTTGTCGTCCGACAGGCCATGTTTCTTGGGGAAAGTTGTTCAGTTTCATGGGTAGGTTGATCCTTTAAAATAGTGTCAGCTAATTTATTTACACCCTGTACATGTATAATGCTTATAACTATCAATGAAATACATAAAAAAGATCTTTAATATGGAAAATGTCCCATATGTGCTATACGTGGTGGGATTCGGACAGAATGTTCCGATCTTCATAATTATTTCACAAAAATATTACTATCGTTAGAATTTTTTAGATATGTTCGATACAAGGAAAATTTATCATAATTTTGATTGTAAGACAATTATGTATGTTTTTATTTTGACTATCACAATACTGAGGTCATACGACCTCTCTCTCGCAATAATCGCCGAGATATCATTTTACTGGTTAACTTGTATGACCAAATGTGATAATATTTCGAATCTCAGGGTCAACCCCTTTATTAATTAATCTAAATATATAAAAGAAGACACTGACTGACTGACTGAGTGACTGACATATCAACGCACAGCCCAAACCACTGGGTCTAGAGATTCCAAATTTGGCACGTAGGTTCCTTAAGAGGTTTAGGGGTGCACTAAGAAAGGATTTATCAAAATTCACCTCCTAAAGGGGTGAAACGGGGGAGCAAAGTTTGTATGGGGAAACAACATAGTTACACTATTTTATTCGAAACTTCACAGGAGTACTCCTATCAATAAATGAGTAAAACTTTGTTTCAGGATTTTTCAAAATTTAGCTTTTAAAAGGGGGAAATGAGGTGACAAAGACTGAAAATCAACATGAGTATCGTTTGTATGGTTTATCGGGTCGCTGATTACGAAAACAATAACGATTTTAAAATGCTTCATGTACGTGTATGGTAGGTGTAGTGTATTTTGCCTAAGTTCGATCGTCGCGAGCACAAATTATTTCCACGCGGACGAAGTCGCGGGCAACAGCTAGTTTATTCTTTATGTACAATATACAACATCGACCTTACAACCAACTCTATATGATGATGATGATGATGATGATGATGAATACATTGACTCACACAGGCTTCAATAAGCGTCTTGGCCTGCTCGATTTGTTCCTTGGTGCCTTTGAAGGAGATGGACCGCTGGGTGCTGTTGTCCCGTACTGCCAACCCCTCAAGCTTCACTCTGGCACCACTGCGGTGGCTTATCTCGTTGATGTTCTCACCCCCGGTACCTAGTACAAGAATAAAATATAATAAATCGCGCGTTATATTTAAATATAACGCAAAAACCCACAGGATGGTCGCTCAGAGTAAGAAACTAGTCAAAAGACCGAGTCATTTTATACAAAAGTTTTTCATTTGTTCGCATTTTGTGGAACTAAAGTTGTGCAGTTTCATAAGCTCGAGGGCTTTTGTATTTGCAGTGCAGAAGACATTAGCCCCGATTCGGAAAGTCATGCTCTAATTCTAATTTTAAAATCCAGCTATCCTTTATGAAGTGATGATTTCAGATTAATTAATGATATTATTTTGAATGAATGAAAACCTAAAATAAGGGCGTAGCTGTCAGATGGGATTTTTAAGGGCGCATTCCGAATCAGACTTTCAGCGCTGTCAGCGATCAGAAAAGCAAAAAAATGAATGGCCGACAGTGATTCGGAAAGCGATTACGGGTACTTTAATCGATTTCAGCGCGTCTCGGAACGCAGGGCATGTCGGATGTTTTACGTGCTCTCTAATTGTGCAATCGATGCGTCCATAAGTTTCAAATTCGATGTTTGACAGCTCCAATATTAGAACGGCCATTTCCTGCCCCTTTTTAATCTTTAAAATGTGAAAAGGACTGACGAACTTAAATTAAGAATTAGAGCGCGACTGTGTGAATCGCTACCATTATACAATCTGCAATAAAACAGTTAGGCGACCTTACAACTCGATCGATTTTTTTTCCAGGATCCTTTTAGATAAACAAATGTGCTTTAAATATAATACAGAATTAAATAGCCTATGTGTTAATCCTGTGTTGTACCTGATCCATCTAACTACCAAACATCCAAATTTGTCAACCATTTAGGGCATGGTTTGTACAGAAGTGGCGTGGCGAGGACGTATGGCGGAGACGGATGGTCAAAGTAACTCAACAGCATACGAGTCCAGCGCGCCATTTAGTGGCGCTGGCGCGTCACCTAGTGGCGGGACATCGCCTGGAGGCGTGGGCGTAACTCTCCTTACGCCAAAAACAACGCTATGCTATGTACTATTAAGGTTTATATTGTATTACTTTGACTTTCCGCCTCCGCCATTCGTCCGCGCCACGCTACTTCTGTATAAACCATGCGTAGGAGTGAGAGGAACATAGACATCAATACCGCATTCAAAACATTAGTGTGACGATATATTACCAATGATCCTTCCGCAAGACCAGCCCGGCACGGTCATGTTCTCCTCGACTATCACCGGCTGCTGATTGATGAAGTCATGCACCAGCGTCTCGGCCAGCTGGGTGGCTGCGGAGCGACCCCTGATGATGCAGATGTCATGGTCCTTATCGCTCAGCTTCTTGAAGTGGACCAACGCGCCCGATTTTCTTTCCACGTCTTTTATGTTGGAACCGTTGCGACCTGGCGAAGGAAAAAGACAGAATTAGTATACAAGTTTATTACATATTCAGAAAAAGGCAGATTTAGAATTACAGGATTAATTATTTAATTATAGTTGGGTTACTGTAGGATGAGCTCTGACAGATTAAAATTTTAAAAACTTTTTAATATTATTTCGTTTATTTATTTATTTATTAAGTAAAGTTACATACTGTTTAATGATAAAATAAGAGGTGAAGTTACTTTATTTTTAATTGTTAACTATTATGGTTTTTAAACTGAATATTATAAAAAAAGTTGTTTACGTCGTATGAAGAATTTTGAAGCTGTCAGAACTCATCCTATAATAACCCAACTATAATGCATAAACTTTATTTTAAATAATAAATAAATCAGAAAAGGAAATAAGAATAAGAAAAAGTTTACTAAATGATAACACCTACCCATAAGAATAAGAATGTATTTATGTATACAGCACAGGAAACAAGAATATACTTGTGCTACTGATGCATCGGTAGGATCCAGGGGGCCGATCGCGCTAACCGGAACGGATTTACCAAAGCTAAACTCTAACCAAAAACGTTACGTTATGCACATTTCGTATCGCCCTAACATTTTTAACGTGAACGTTCCAACTTTAGTTTGGATAATACGTTGATGAACGATCGAGCCACCGAACAAATTGATTAACGTCAGCGGTAAAGACGCTGCTAAAAAATAGGGCGATACGGATGGGCACAACGTAAAAACCAAAAACGAATCGAAACTGAAACTTTACCGCTGAACGCTTGAGACGTTGTCAAATAGCGCGATCGGCCCCCAGCTTGTATTCACGAGGTCTTATGAGGTTCACTTACCATCAAGGGAAGAGTGGAAATGGGGACTGGATTTACCGAAAGAAAACAGTCTAATGTGGTATACTGATGGGTCTAAGACGGAATCAGGTATAGGGGCAGGCATATATGCAAAGGATCATAAGGTAAGCCAAGGCATGGGCAAATTGGCGACAGTGTTCCAGGCGGAAACATACGCGATTTTTGCCTCCGCACAAGAGATTGAATGTAGGAACACTATAGGTAGGTCTATATACATTCTTAGCGACAGTCAAGCGGCACTCATAGCCCTGACCTCGTACCGGATCGACTCGGACTCTCAACGAGCTGGGGAAGCGGAACAAGGTCCAACTCGTGTGGGTCCCGAGTCATGAGGGAATACCGGTGAATGAGGGCGCTGATGAGCTGGCTAGAAAAGGATCTGGAACACCTACGATTGGACCAGAACCTTTCGTAGGACTGGCTATGAGCACAGTTGTATGCGTGGGCGAGGCACAGGGATGAGTAGCTGAGCATAACGGGACTCGCACACTCAAAACGATTCATAGGCTCCCAATTAAATTGGCAGAGCGCTATATGGAGCCTCAGCAGGCGACAGGCCCGTCACCTAGTGGGGGCGATGACCGGACATTTCGGTACTGGCGCCCTCCTTCACAAGATGGGCCTAGCAGATACACCCACCTGCAGAGCCTGCAGGGTTGAAATAGAGAGCATGGAACACCTCCTGCGTACATGCGATGCCCTGGCTAGAAAGCGAATGCGCCTCATGGGATTGGGCTATCCAAGACCCGAGGACTACAGGTTCACACCCCCAGGTCTCACTATGAAGCTCATGGCTGAATTGTTTGACGAACTGGGAAGTGATGAAGATTAGGTGGGGAAGCACAAAAGATCTCATAGGGTCGAAGTGCTCCGAGACTCTGACGTCTCGGCCCCTCTAAAGATAAGACTACTGATGCATGATCATTCATATTTAAATAAAGGTACAAAAGATGCAAGTCCTGTGGAACTTTGAGTATTGAGTATTGGAGTTTCTTCTGGCTGTTCTTCTCCACAGAGAACACGCCAACCATGGAAAAACTTGTTTTGTCCTTGGTATTATTGTATGATGTTAATCAGATAATAATTATTTTATTTTTTACATTTCATTCTATTTAATACTTTTTTGTTTTATTTTAACACGTTTTTATTAACTCGCTTTCTTGTCTGTTTGTTTGTTTGTCTACTCCATGCTCCCCACGTTTTTCTTTTTAAGTCCTACAAGAGTACTACACCAATAAAAATCTCAATAAAAATTATTTTATACTTTATAATTATTTTACTATATTTAATTTGACTTATTATTATTATTGTAAACCGATTCTTCTTATTATTACATATATATTTGTTGCTTGACATTGCTGGCTGCATGGAACATTACTGTTCTGAAATATATGATTTCATTTCATTACTAGCTAGCTTTGACTTTTAATATTATATTATACTATTATTATAGGTACATAGTAAAATATGTAGAATCTTAATATGTATAATATCTTTTATCTTTTAACACACTAAAAAGAACTAGCATAAAAAAATTATCACAAGAAAATAAAACATTATCTGGACAAGTACAAATTATTTACATGCTTAAGTAGATTGATAAGATTATTTGATTACTAGTATTTACATCCTATCTACAACAGTGTTTTAATCGGCAATTCAGTAATGATAATTAAAATTAAATTAGGCAATATAAGCCTACTCACAAATTCTTAAGATAATTTTTTTATATAAATTATTAGGAATCTTTTGAAAATGCATATCTATAATTTATTTCCTGCAATTTTCTTTTTCTTATCCACCTATTTTCTGATTATTTCCCATCCCATCTTATATAATATATGGACAAGGGTGGCATAGGATAGGACAGAGAAAGCTGAAAGATATGGAATCGGCTTATGTCGGAAAGACAAGCTAAGGGAGAACAATAAAATAGAAATAGAAATAGAAATAAAAAATCTATTGTTAATTCTTTGTAATCAGCTATAGAAATAAGTTATACAAAAATACTTACTTATTGAAAAACAAGCCATATAAATATATTAATGCAAAAACCAAGGTTATGTTACTGAAAAGTAACTCTTCAAAATAGTGTTTATTTTGCCAGCTATAGCCTATCTATTCCGCATCACTGAATATGAATTAGTGCAGAAACCAAAAAAATTCTAAAGCAAATCTATTGTTTACATAACTGCTTTGTGCATATTGAAGTCAAGAGGTTAGTTTGACATCATGACAGCATCATGCATGATTCATAATGTATATAACCACGGCAGAGTGAAATACGGAAAGGAAAAGATGTCACATGAGTGATATTATCCTACACTAAGTAAATAAAAGAGTAAAATAAAAAAATCCCTAATCCATGCATTTTTAAAAATATGATCGTAATCAAATGCATAAAGAAGAACACACGTATATTTTATTTATATAAAAATGATTTAAAATGATCAGTATTGCCACTTTAATAATAAAATACGTACTTCATCATCATCATCAACAGCTCATATAGTACTTACAGGAATTTAATTCTAATGAGGAACAAGAAATTTAAAATAATATTATACATATTTACTCACCAATCAAAGCTGGCACAATACTTTTAGACACGGGGATCTCTATTACATTGACCCGGGAGGTCTTCACACGCTTGTCAGTTCCCTCTTCATCCTTCTTGAACACATAGTAGACCACTAGGGCTGTCACTGTGACTAGCGACAAGCCCAACGCCACCGGCACAACTAGCTTTGATGACATCTTGCTGCAGAAAAATAAGAATATGTAAGTTAATAAGTATTTTATACTATTACTGCAACAATGAAAATTCCTTGATTTAAGTAAATAAAGAAAAACATTGTAATAAAAAAATGGTTTTGTTTATGAATATGCATTTTTTTGGTTGTGGCTAATCTCTTCTTTCACAAAGCATGCTTGACTTTTTTCCCCTGACTAATTGCTATGTTTACCAAATAGTAATATAGGTAGCAGGCGCGGACTTGCGGGGGAGCAGAAGGCTTGCAGGCGTCTTATAAAAATTGAATGGAAAGGATCTAGAGCATTCTTGAATCAACACATTCAATATATCTGCAGATTTTTATAATAATATTCTACGTGTTTCATTTGCAACAATCTATTAACAGATATGACATAATAACGAGAACAAAAATTACTTCACCAGTAATATGACACCTGCTGATGTTGTGAATGCCTCTTACAGCTAATTTTTATACGACGAATTTCACATAAATTGTTGTCGGTCTACCAGCAAAACTTGAGAATTCTTCAAAGCGCTTTTATTTACAATATTTACCTATCATTGAAAAATGCAATGCGGCCAAAACACAGTTTTCGTTCGTTCGCAATAGTTCGCATTCGACATTTGACACTCATAGACAAAAGAATTGCACACTGGAATAGATTAGCATCTCCGTCAATGTCTGTCATTAACTACAAGTGCTGCCTTCTATACGCGTCTAACGAAACTAAAAATATATATAATAATATGCACGTTTGTAGATTTATGTAAGTACGTTTGTTTTAGGTAGTAGGTATAATATTAGCGTAAAAGCCGGCAGTTTCTGCAAATGTTTCCCAATTAGGAATTTGATGTTGTGCTTACTGTTTTAATATTTTCTCAGGGGTTTCATTTTTTTAACTCTTCCACAGAAACAGCCGGCGGACTTCTTCCAAATGCTCAAACTAAAACAAATAAAATTACATGAGATAAAGGTACACAAACAACTTTTATTTCAATCTTTGCAAGGAAATATAGTGTTTAATATGCTAATGACACGTGTTTGTTCAACTTTGGATCTTCTAGAAATCAAATTATGCCTACTGTATAAAAAAAAACAAGAATTTATAAATTTGGGATTAAGGAAACCTTTTAACTGTGATAAAAACCTTATACATATTTTTTAAAACACACTCATGTATACCTACTCTTATATCAACCCCTAACATTAAACGATAAAATTACCTTTTCAATAAATAAAAACTACAGAAAAATGTTTATGTTATGAGGTAAGACAACAACTTAAATTAGCACACCCAAATCGACTACAAAATAACCATGCAAATTAAAAACACAGCTGCGATGCCCAAAATTTAATAGCCTATGTCACTCTCCATATACAAGAAAAAAAAATGTGAAAAATACCTTAGTCTCCAAATGGACAGTCTTGTCTCGTGAAACTCGCATATAAACTACCTAATAACTTAACTGTCTTCACTTATGGGTGCGTTGCGTAGCTTACAAGATAATGGACAAACAAATACAACCATATCCTCACAAAATTCAAACGAAACTTTCTCTACGTGGAGTGGGGTTTATGCTTGTTTCCGTTTTGGACAGACCGTTTTTCGTGTTACCGTTTTGTACAGACAATTTTTTGTATACTACATGCTTGCCTTGGACGGAAAAAACTGTGCGAGCAGATTATGACCGACCCGTTTTCTGCTACCATTTTTTTCCGTCCACGTTTTGCGCACTCAAATTTGCCAACCATTAGCCTTTTTGAAAAGTACTCTCCTCTGGTCGCCGGCCGCTGCCGCGGCACGCTCGCTCCGCTCACTCATCTCCCTCTGAATGTTGTTGACAACAGTCTAACCTAACCTAAGCGAAGTGTATTCGTTCTGGGTGGATTTATTTTTATTGCGAACCTTCCTTTCGGGTGCTGCCTTGTACTAAAAAACAGCGAAAAAACGCAGATTATCGAAACGGAGAGTCGAACCATTATTTTGACAAGTAATCAGTGGCAAAAACGTGGCGTACCAAAACAGTTGCGTTCAAAACTACGTGAGCACTTTTTTTACAGATCTGTTTTTGGATGCAACTTTTTAGGCATCCTCGTATTGAATGAATGCGTATTCGTTGTAAACCATGTAATAAAAAACGTGGCGTACAAAACTAGGTCATGCCATGAAGGTTTCTCGTTCCGAGACGCACTGTAATTGATTAAAGTCAGCAGGCGAAACCCAAGGAGGTTTCCTTTCCTTTGAAAACTTTTTTTTGCTTTGCTGATCGCGGTGAAAATCTAATTCGGAATGCGTCTTTTGATTGACAGACAAATTTGACAGTGACTTGCTTCCTTTTAATCTTTTTCAGCGCCATCTATTATTGTTGAGTTTGGCTAGCTTTCGTTTAAGTTTTGTAAACCACTCCTGTAAACCACTTTTTAGAAGACTGCATCTCATTGACTGCATCACAGTACATTTATACAAGCTGTCAGACTGCATCTACTCCCGTTGCCAGCAATGTACGTTTTAGAAATATAGACTGAGATATGAATTCAGAATTCCTTCTATTTTTCATGGTGAGAAGCAAAAGATGTAACAAATTGCTAAGAGACCTTATCCGGGGTTTTGCACATCACTGAATCTAAAAATCCCGTAAAAATCCCTATTAGCACTTCGACATATTACTGCTTGTGCCTGAAATCCAAGATGGCCGCCAAAAAAAAAAACGCATACCATGGGTGCATTCCGAATCAGACTTTCAGCGCTATCAGCGATCAGAAAAGCAAAAAAATGTATGGCTAACAGTGATTCGGAACGCGGATTACGGGTACTTTAATAGATTTCAGCGCGTCTCGGAACGCAAGGCATGTGGGGTATCAAATGAAAGTGCGTCTTGAGTAGATTACAAATATATAACACGGTGCCATATCAGCACTCACTGATCAAGAATTAAAAAAAAATTTTTTTTTTTAGTTTAGTTGATTTTGCATTGCCGTAAATTAATAACGACTAAATTAATTTCTGTAAAACCTTTTCATAATCACTTGGAATATCCTCTAAATTAACACGAGCAAATAATTAGCCAGATATATTAAAAAATAGGGCTCGAAGCAAACTTAAAGAAGAAAGATAAACTAAACGAATAAAAAAACATTAATAAATAAAAAACTTAAAAAAAAGATAATCTTTAAAAAAGATAAAATAGATCGAATAGATTTAATAGTACATTACGATACAAGGATTGCAGGTGGCAAATTACAAACGAGCTGACTTGGACTTGGTTAATAATATCCTAAAGTGTCATGTTACAGAGTTATTTGCAAAAAAAGTTCGTTTCAACTGTTTAATGGGAAAGAGAACACTCGGGTGCTGTGCTCACGTGATGTGTATTATTTGGTACATGGCGTGGGCCCGGCACCAAGAAACACCCTTTCAACAACCAGCAGCCTTCTTGGATGAAGGTATTTTATCCGATGAAGATCAAAACTGAATGCAGTATCACATATTCTAGGTTTTTGGTTCGGATGGTCTTTCAATATTATGTATAAAAGTATGTGAAAATGATTTTGTGAATTGTTATAGTTTTTATAAAGGACTACATTTTACCCATTGTTTGTTATTTTATATATATATTTCAGATATGTTAGGTTAATAAAATTCGTAACATTTCATGAACATTTCCGCATAAAATTATGTACTTAGGGCGACTTTTACGAAACCCCTAATTGAAATTAAAATGGTATTTAAATAGAAAATTTTGTTTAACGTATTGCACCATACATAATCACAATTAGGTGAGCTGTCAAAATTAATTACAGAAAAATGGCAAATTAACTAAGCTAATAGCGATTAACAAAAGTGTCATTTTGATGTTATTTGCTGCAGTCGTCAAGACAACGGTTTTTAGCTGCCATGCACATGTTTCAAACCAAGCAAACAATTTTCGAAGTACGGTATGGAACCTGTCAAATAATTTAAATTTCTACAGTCAAAAATGTTACTGACGTAAAATGGAACGTAGGTTGGTAGTCATAGACATTATTTTTTAGTTTATTTTCTACAAAAATTGACACAGAAGAGACTCTAATTACAATTTCTTAATTAATGACAAAATCTATTTGGTGCAAGACATTACTAATTTTAATTAATTTTAATTGCAATTAGGGGTTAATTATTATTAGTTAATTCAAATTTAGCTAATTTTAAACACTATTTGGTAAAAGCCACCCTTAGTGTTGGTACAAAACTGACTTACGAGAATTGTTCAAAAATCGTAAATATTACTACTACTGTATTAACATGACCCTAATATTTTGTTAATAAAAAATAAATATATGTATGACAACTGTAAAGATTGATTATGCACAAAACTATTAATGCAATGGAAATGAGGCTATACCTATAAGAAATGAAAGAAATAATGAATTTATATGATTTTGTATTCGACCACAACTAACTCAAGCAAAACTACAAAAGACAGCGACGTAAATCACAAAAAGTAAAAAACTACACAATCTATCAAAAACAGCAAGGAGTCTGCGACAACTGTGTTCGATTACATTTTGTAAATACTGCTGAAATTAATTTTTGTTATTCAATAGTCAGGCTGTATAATATATTTTTTATGTAAAAATAAGCCACATTTTTAATAGAGTGGTAGATTTCATCATTTGTCTTCAGGAGAAATCATCAATCTTTAAAGGATTAAAGCATGTAAATATGATTATAATACAATACTGATTTAAAATATAATATTATTATTTTGTATTATTTATTTATTTTTTATTTAACTTTTTATAATTATTATAAATTGATATATCTTCAATTATAATATTGTCTACATACAATCGTTTAGTATGTTAAGAGAGATCAAGCATAAAAATAAAAATACTGATGTAGGTATGTGTATTCTTTTACTTCCTAAATCATCTTTCTTGGAACAATTAATAGATGGCTGTAAAATGCTTGTTTTATTGATTCGTATTTTCATCTTGATTGTAAAAACTGGAAAGACTTAACGGATTTTATAATGAATTACATACAAACTTTTTAAACATAGTTACACTTTATACAATAATTAAATAAAATAAATGTGAAAAGTCCGCTTGCTAAAATATTATCATCATCGATCTTTTTTTGCAAATAACTCTGTAACGTGACACTTTAGGATATATTGACCTTAATGTTTTTTTGTTTGTATAAGTATCCCTAATCGATATATGTAGGATTTAACGTGCGCCACCATTTTGATAAAATAACAACAATAACAACAACATGACTAAGCCAATATCTTCAAACCCCTTTATCATGTAGAAGTTGTAAAAACTAACCTTTATTATATCGTGTGCAGTTTGAGTATCCTTACTATTCACATTTATCATTAAATATCAACATTTAATCACTCATAATAAAACAACATTCAATGTAAAATATTTAAATGAAAATTTTACAAACTTGGCGCCAACAACAAAACGATAGTATGTTTCTTACTATGTTTGTTTACTGCCTTCGTAAGTTAAATTGTTGAGCAAGGTGTATTGAAAAAAAATATTTTATATTTCGTCGCCTTAGAGTGAAAACCTCGGAAACTGATATCGGTCACAATTTATTTCTTTTGTTTTTGGAGAGAAGAACTCACAAAATCAAGCCCTAATTTTTTTTCATATGAAATCATCCAATATTCTAATAGCATTCTATAATAAATTAATAACACGACTTTTTTTAAACATTGGTCCAATTATCTTACACGACGCTGTTTTTTTATTCCTCTTGAAAAAAAGATTCTTACAAAGCGACGATTTAGGTATCTTTAAGTTTACAGTTGCTGTAAATTTTATTTTCATCTCTCATGCTCTGAAAGTAGTCCAATAATGACTCCAAAGAAAGGATGTGAGTAAGTCCAACTAATAACCCAAGGGATGTAAGTAAATTTGAAAATTCAAACATTTCTTTTAGGACAGAATTAATTTAGCTTTTAGTTATTTTTATAGAAAGTTGCACACGATAAAATGGCAAAGGAATCAACGTATCGTATACAGCCTTCAGTTAATTTAATTTCAGTAAAAATGCTGCACAGTCTTAACGCTGCCTCATTGTTAGTCAGTCTCCGGATGAATTTGGACAAGACTAAGGTCATGTTCAACGGACTAATCATTCTGGAACCGATCTCGATCAATGGCGAAGTGCTCAAAGCTGTCCAAGAATATGTCTACCTCAGGCAATCATTGCAGTTGGGTAGAGACAACTTCGAGCGTGAAATCGCAAGAAGAATACAGTTGTGCTGGCTGGGCAGCATTTGGAAAACTGCGTCATATCTTCTCGTCACCGCTACCGCAATGCCTGAAGAGCTGGGTGTATAATCAGTGTGTCCTACCCGTATTGACATATGGAGCTGAGACGTGGAACATGACGGTGAAGCTGGCCCATCATCGGCTACATGTCATTCAGCAAGCCATGGAAAGATCTATGCTTGGTATTTCGCTACGGGATAAAATCCGAAACGAAATCATCCGGCAGAGAACCAAGGTAATTGATATCGTCCAGAAGTGTAGCAAGCTGAAGTGGCAGTGGGCTGGCCACGTCTGTCGCAGAACCGATGAGCGTTGGAGCAGACGGGTTCTCGAATGGAGACTACGTCTCGGGAAACGTAGTGTGGGACGCCCCCCTGCCAGGTGGACTGATGACCTGATGACCTTAGGAAGGTCGCTGGTGGTGGCTGGATGAGGAAAGCGGGTGATCGTACGCTTGGGCGTGCCCTTGGGGAGGCCTACGTCCAGCAGTGGACTGCAATAGGCTGATTGAGTGACAATAAAAAAGAAAATATTTAGCTTGAATATACTTTCCTATGTAAGATTAATACAAAATCTGTGGTACAATGTTTTGTTTTAGATTTGATACATATTTTATTAACATACTGCGCCGACCCCAAATGATGGGACAAGGGCAAGCGAATGATGACATATTTTATTAATTTATGTCAATTTTAACGATAAAATAATCGTAGTTAAAATTAGGTCGTTTGTTCGTGACTTTTCAAAAGTAAATATACAGTGATGTCATTAAAACCAACAAAAAAATTCCAATAAGTTTTTTTGCTTTTCTGATCACTGACGGCGCTGAAAGTCTGATTCGGAATGCACCCTATGAAATAGGTGTATTGATCGCACGTGGGGCGACAACCATGACGTGTTATTTTTTTACAAACAACCTTGTTTTCTTTCCTCGCAATCGAGATGAAAAGCAGAGTTTTCACCATGTGGCAATTCCCTCGCACGCACTATAGATGCCCTCGCTACGCTTGTGCTTCTTTACCCCCTTGGCTAGCAATCTACTGTTATGATAACAAAATAGATAAATTCTCTAGTCTTATAATTAAGGTATGGCTGTCTGTGCCTTATTTTTTTTACTATCACAAAAATAAATATAACTCTGCTTTTAAGCGTTTTTAAGTTAGACTTCCAGCAATACACTTGCGAAAACTGTATTCAATTCAGTGCAGTAGTTTTTTCATAACGCGGGAACAAGCATACAGACAGACAGATAAGATAAAAAAAATAGTAATTTTGTCTTCTATTGCTCTTATGGAGGCACCTGATATGTTTTTTTTTAATATCTTCCGTGTACAGACATACCTTATAATGTATAGTTAGTCGAATAGTTACTAGTTCGATTAAATATAGGAATATCCGACATTTAGAAAGGTGTAACCTAACTTTAAAGCCTTTGTGAAGCCAACCAACCTCATAGGTACTATTTCAGAGCCACAGTGATTTGGCGATGGCAAATACATATCATTCCATACGTATCATTGGGTTACTTAGCATCATGTCTCTTGGAATAATTATTTGCTGTATATTTTTCCTGCAATATGGTGAATTTGTTATATTTGACCATCATAAAAATGTATCTATATACGATTTAACTGTCTACAATGAGCAAGATCGAGCATTGTTGTATGGATATTACATGATATCACAGCCAATAGCGTTTTTTAATTTGGTTTCTAATCAAGCCGCTATTCCTATCAAAGTTATTGCGATAGATAGTGTACGAGAAGATTTTGAAAAGATCTTGAAAGGAAAACATATAAAGGCTGATTATGTACCCCATAAAGAGTACGTATTTGTTGGATAACATAATAATACTCCAATTTGTTTTATTTTTGTACTCTCGGTCAGCTTAAAGTTGCCATATTTTCAAATTAACCTACTTACACGTTAACAAAATTATTTTTTATGTAATTGAAATTAGTGAACTTCTGGTTTTATTATTGTTTGTTTCGTATTATTGGCAGCTGGGAAAAGTTTATCAAAACAGATGGAGTGGGAGATTCTTATGCTGATCCATCACATAACTTTTTTACATATAATGCTATACTACAGTGGATTGAAAGAAAGATGATAGAATTTCCAAAACATATTGATGAAAAGCCTCTTAATTTAAAAACCTATGAGAAAAGGAAAATAATGTCTGTGAAAATTTCTCAACATACTACTTTACATAAACATAAAATGGCCGTGTATGTTGTAGGAGGTGAAAGTAGTAGAGATTGGATGTCTATTGCCATAATTATGAACTACATGAATCGGTTGATAAAAAATCTAGCACTAAGAAGTGATATAAAAGAAACGGACAGTTTCCAAAGGTCTTCAAAGTCATTGCCGGATATATTAGATTTTTACAATATATATTTTATTCCGGTTACTAATCCAGATGGATACGTCTACAACATGGAATCGGTAATTTTATAGATATTTTTAAAAATTGTATAATGCTTTGATAAAAAATATAAATTTAAATCTTACATTGGTTAAATAAAATGTATTTACTCGTGTGTTGCAGGGTTCTGGCAGACTTTGGGCAAAGAATAGAAAAACATTTATTAAAAGAGTCTGCGATTATGGTACAGATGCTGTAGGTGTCAATGTGGATAGAAATTGGAGAATACCTCATATTAGTGGAGTTGATTTAGAGTGTAATGGAATTTATTTAGGGTCAAATTCACTCTCAGAAGTTGAAACTTATACTTTATTTAAACGATTAAACATCAAAGCCCGACGTCTCATGGCCGTTATAGTAGTAAAAGGATTTGGAAAAATGATTACTTTACCTTATTCAGGATCAAAATTAACGAAGAATCATGATTTGATGGTATAATTAGTTATTTCATCATTAATTGTCCATTCATTTTGTCTGTTAGCCATCGTCTGCGTACTAGGTGAAGCTAAGTAAAAATATAAGTATTATAGATTATAGGTTTTCAAAAATGTATATTTAATAAAGACTAGCGGTCCCCCCGTGGCTACGCGTTGTGCAAGATTTTCCCGTGGGAATAAGATTTTTTCCCGTAAAAAGTATCCTATGTGTTTCTAATGTTTTTTATTTTTTCGTACAATAATATCTCGCCAAACTGTTACACAGTTTGTTGGCGAGTAATGCGCTTAAATTTTATTTTATTGTGCACCTACCTACGCTAAAAACGGTACATATTTTTCCTACACTTAATAAGATGATGTTGTTGTGTTTTTATCTTATGTGTTTGTGTTGGTTGATTAACATCCAGGGTACAAACTATCTCTATTCCAAATTTCATCCCAATCCATTCTGTAGTTTTTGCGTGAAAGAGTAACAAACATCCATCCATCCATACATCCATACTTACAAACTATCGCGTTTGTAATATTAGTAAGAAACACGGACCAAGTGTAAGAAAGTAAGGATATATTCTTGGTGTTTGTAGGATCTGCCACTGTTCAACAAAATAGATACCTACCTACACAAGAACGAACAAACTATGATAAAATGAAATTAATATTGGCTTGGTTCTTCTACCTTGTTGTTTATTACATACTAACATGCATTTTTTCCAGATGCAAATACTATCTACAGTGACCGCTAAACTTAAAGCACGTTTTAATGAAACTTTTCTTTACGGGACTACGGGTACATATTTATGTAAGCAATCATGTTCTTCATATCTTTATTGGCTTAGTTATTAAACTCGGCAGCAATTATAAATTAAAGTACACGTACAGATTGTTTTCGTGGAAAAAGACAACCATTTTCGCTATCTCTCAGACACTATTTGTTCAGTAAACTGTCTTCAATCCATGTGTCTTCGAAAAATTTGTTGTAACAAGAAGGTTATTTTAATCAGTGAGCATTTAAAAAAAATGATATTCAGACCATCATATTTTATACTTACAACAATTTTTCCAAAGCACATGGATTGAAGAGAGTTTTATATTAGAATAACCTTTGTTTAATATTTCAGATAACTATACGGGTAATATGGCTGATTATATAAAAGAGAAACTAAATATTCCTATAGTCTTTACTGTTCATCTGCAAAAAGCAGAACATTTTATCCCTGATGCTGATAATATTGACATACTTACTAGTGAACTTCAAGTTATTTTGGAGGATGTTCTCTTATTAGCAAACGACATATATGGTCCTTTATTCAATAATGGTCAAACACACAAGCTTGGAATAAAATACATTGTTTTTATTTATATATTTATAAGAAATTATATTCTGTTGCAATAAATCATTACTACTTGTAATTTTATTTTATTCCGAACGGTGCATTTTTGTATTATTTATTACAGTTTTCATAATAACAAAGCTGATGAATTAAGTTTATAATTACAATCCTAAAAATCATAAAAATATACACACGCTGTAAAAAAATACCTCCACACGAAGAATGAATGTATTTGTTATGGACCAAGTGATAAATTAGGCATGATACATAATGCCCGGTCATTGTGAAGAATGACCAATATGAGAGTGCAATTTGATAATAATTATTCAAATAATCAAATTGACCGGGCATTATAATATCTATCACCTTTTGGGCAGATTAATACAAACATATTTATCTACAATTCTTTAATGTTATTGTCATTTAACTTAAATAAACCAAATGTTAAACAATTTAAATAATCAGACTCATTATTTGGATTAATTAGCAAAGACTTCTACAAAGAATCCACTTGTTTTTGCATTTAAAACTTAAGGAAAGTCATATTAAAGGTTAGGAACATGAAACATACATTTCAGAGTGGGAGCGTAAGAGGGACCCCCTAAACCCCCTCCCCCTCCCGGAGACTTAGTTTTTTTTTTAAAGTCTAAGTACATTAGGTGATAAGCTCTTGGCATGCCTGCAAGCAGGTATGGAGGGTCACAAGATAATCTAACCCTGAAGCTTTGCTCGCACCCGCCCTGACCTGGCATGCATTATTTGACAAGCTCTTGGCATGCCTGCAAACAGGCATGGGTCACAAGATGACCTAATTCGGTCTCTGATTCGTCAAAGCGTGTCACGCGTGCTTCCCTCCCCGCACCTCGTCAAATTTAGCTTTATTATCAAATTGCCCAATTGTCACGTAGCAATATAATAATGACCGTGCAATGTGATAAATTATGAAGTTTAGATAGTAATTAATCACTTAGCCCATTATTACACATTATTCACTTAGACATTATTCATAATGCTCGCACATTATTAATAATGCCCGCATTAATCACCTGGTCAATAACATATTCACTAAATAAATAGCAACAAAATAGATTGGTTGTTGTTGCTTATTATTAGCGCCCTCTGTTAATCTGTGTACACTGCTCTTATAAAAAAAACTTAGAAAACAAATATTTAGAACTATAATTAATACTGCTCTATGTCTCTATGGCCAAAGTCTGGGTAAGGTACTCCCGCGAAAATTTAAGCGGAGCATACAGACAACATTACCGAGCAGCGTCCGCAAAGTGACGTTATCTATCAAACAAATCAGTATAAAAAGTCAAAAATGCATTGTCTAGATTGGAGTGAAGTTAGACACGAACCCTTGTTTTATAGGTAGGGTTCCGTAGTCAACAAGGAACCCTTACGGTTTCGCCATGTCCGTCTGTCTGTCTGTCTGTCCGCGGCTTAGCTCAGAGACTGTTAGTACAAGTGAAGTGAGGGTTATATTTTTATTCACGACTACTTATCGTTGAATAGGATTTTTAAAAATAATGGGGATTTGCTAAAACCATTTATCGACGCTAGTGTACGTTTCAGATTAAATTCGTTTTAAAGTGCTTATTTTCGTTAGCGTCAAGTGTCTCCCCCCCTTCCAGCGATACCGTTGTATTTGGAAATGAGAAAAAAATCACGGTAGTAGGGTAGTGTATATTATGATGAATTTAAAAGGAAAACTATCAACATCAAGTAGGCTTTACAGGTTATCGAATAATAATAGACCAAGTTAAAATGTACTTGTACAAGTAAGAAATTTTGTACTACAAATATCATAGAAAAATATTGTGATGAATATTAACTGTCTTAAACAGGTACCTAAGTAGTATTGGACAACTACGGAACCCTACATTTTGCGTGGCCCGACACGTGCTTGGCTGGTTATTATTTATTTAAACTGAATTCTCTTTTGAGTACCTAATACGGTTTTGACAAGTTTGTTTGTTACGTTATTGACTTTTTGTTCAGTGAACTTTAATTTTGGTGATATTTATATTTTCTTGTAATCTTTCAGACTATCGAAGTATTTTAGGTTTTGTGATGGAAGGTACGCAATTGTTTGTGTCATAATTAGGTATATAATGTACACACTTCCATTTCATACTATTACCTCATTACGAAAGTTGCGGGTTCGAATCCCAACCCCCAGTTTGGAAAGACATGGAAATGAGAATGAGACCGCTAAGTAAGATGATTCCTTGCTTCAGAATGCACGTTAAGCCGTGGGACTATATTGAGTTTCGGCTAATAATAAAAAAAAGAATATTGTATTGATATGTAATCAACGAAAAATTAAGAGTCGTTACATTCTTTTTGGGGCACATGTCATGATGCCGTAGTTAAAGTAATTTGTCGTATAAATAAAAAAATAGGTAGGTTAATAAATAAATCATCGCAGAATAAAATAAAAAGTACCAAACTAACAACAAAAGAAACGAAAAGAAGAAAAGTACTAAAGTACAAGATCTTCTTCCTCGGTAACATGAGCCATTTCAGAGGCCTTTGGCGACTCAACGGCTCAATACTCTGGCAGCCAGGCTGGCACCAGGATTTGCGAGGTCGGGCTACTAAATAAATAAAACAAAGTTTAACTTTCGAATCTACAATTAAAATTGCGTGCAGTTAACGATAAGTTTCGCAACCATGATTATGAGCTTGCGATCAATAAATTAAAGTTCCATTTCCTTAGCTAAGTAAAATTACAGCTGCAGCTGTGTGTTCTCAGGGTTATACATACCTTTACAAAGTACTAAAAATTTATTTAAACAAAAAAGTAAACCAGTGAAACATTTACATAGAAAAGTAAAGTGGAGGGTTGGGCCATGTTGTTGTAGTTTTTTTTATAGCTTCATCTTATTGCGTACAGTCATCAGCACATTAAGCACATTTGCGCGAGTACTCGTAGGTACTCAGTACTTATAAACCTATGTATCTTATAGAATTAGCTAAGATTAGCTAGCATGTACAGTAACGGTACAGTCAACAAATGTTAGACATTTCGAGGCCTTGCACAAAAGCATAAGGTTATAGGTACTACATCGACCTACAAATATTAGCAAAGAGAGTTCGCATATATCTTTGACTCCAAGCTTTGACTTGCTTGTGACGTGTGTCGTCGTGTACCTTTTTTTTTTTTTTATGTCGCTAGTTGTACTTTGTGCCAGTGTCGAGTTTTTAAAGGTAGGGAAACTTTATTAATTGCATACGATAAAAATGCGAAAAACTAAAGAAAAGTTAGGTAAATTATTATAAAATAAATAAATAGGTGCTAACCTTATCTTATAACTCCATCGAAACAACTGAAAACTTTTTTATTCATTTTCAGATATTTTGCTTTGAAGTTTTAATTACTAGTACAATTTTACAAGAATGCCGTGGGATATTACTGAAGGTAATGGGTCTTATGCTTTGATTATAATGATAATTTTTTTAGTAACGCGACCTTGGCAATTTTTCATGCCACACACAAATATTACCATCCCTTGGATTGCCTACGTCGACAGCTAAGGTAACCAGACATTCAGTATTATTTTGGATAATTTATGAATGTAAGTTAGGTCATCAACGGCCCGTTACAGTCCACTGCTGGACTATGAGCCTCCTCCTCTTAAGTGGAGGGTTTTGCCATAATCTCCACGCTTAGCAGGTGGGTTGGAGATCGCAGATTAAAAGGTTACTGTATCAGAGAGCGCTTCTACCCGTTCCCTGTTCAATGTGTAGTCCCTAAGTCGCCTATTACGACACCCACGGGAAGAGTAGGGGTTGGTGACAATTTGTATTCTACTCTGCCGTCACCACACGACTAAGTTAGGTACTTTTCTATAAACCAATGATCTATGAGAGATAATTCAAAAATGGAGAATTGCTTCTCAGAAGATATGATTGATCGCCTAAACTACTTCTATTTTGAACAAAGATCTATATCTGTAGAGATTAGGAAAATTTACACCACATAATATATTATTTAGCAAAATAAAAAAAAAACACTTCACATCGATACTTACACCACTTGCCTTACTTTGCTCTGCGCTCCGCTCACCCCTTCGGGAATATGAGCGTGATATTACTTAAGTATGTAAGTGTACATGTACATCGATACGTTCTTATAAATGCTTTAGGATATTTTTTTTAATATGACTCCAATCACTTTGTTAGTGCAAAAAGCCAGCTCCTATTTTGTCTAAGTACGTTTGAATAGGGGATCGGACTGTTCACCATATTTTATGAATTTACCATATTTTATTGATTATTTTTAAAATATGGATTAGTAGCAGACGATTCGCGAAGAAAAAAACAGAATCGGTTGAAAAACGAATTTACAGTGATTTTTTAAAGTTTCAATATGTCTGTCTCTTTCAAAAACCATTTTTTGTATGGAGATTATATGGCGTTACTAACAAATGACGTCACAAGTGGGTATGTGCCTCTCTGTCTAATCTTGAATTTCAAACCTTTATAACTCGATCAATTTTAAAGATAGAGCAAAAATTATTTTAGTGTTCGATAGCAGAAACTAAGAAGTTTGGATTTATAAAATAAAAATAAAGTAGTCCGATCCCCTAATTCAACAAGTCTCATCGCAATCTATACTCACCCTACTCAAAACGCGAGCGTGCGCCCCCAATAAAAGCGTAATAGTCGTATTCGTCATGTTTTTTTATTGTGGGCCCATCACGAAACCTCGCGAGCGGGAAAAGTCAGTCAGGTTCAGGCAGCCAGCTGGTTAGCTAGGAGTAAACATGCAGCGTCCCTACGAGCCCAGGAGGAAGCTGCCACCGAGCATCATGGCGGAGAAGTGCTATGGGGGTAAAGTGGTCAGGTCAAAGGCTAAATAAGTACCTAGTATATGGTTTCCAAGTGAAGGTAAGATGGTGGTATACCTATACGGTGGAAATGAACGTAATTGATGGAGCTAACCAGTCCTGGTGGATTGAGGGAATGGTGTTTGTGCATCATGTTTCAGCTAAGCTTCTGCTTATATTAATGGACGTTACCAAACAGGCCAGGTGTCTTACTTACCATATAACTTAGTAAATTATTTTTTCAGACCACAGCTCAGGGCGACTATTTCTTCACAGTATGTTTCGTCCACTGCTGGACTATGAGCCTCCTCCACTTAAGTGGAGGGTTTTGCCATAATCTCCACGCTTGGCAGGCGGGTTGGAGATAGCAGATTAAAAGGTTACTGTATCAGAGAGCGCTGCTGCCCGTTCCCTGTTCAATTTGTAGTCCATAAGTCGCCTCTTACGACACCCACCCACGGGAAGAGTAGGGGTTGGTGACAAATGTATTCTACTCTGCCGTCACCACACGGCGGATACTACAATACTACAATTTTACTAATACTCGTAACTTTTCAGACTTCGAATACTTCGTGGTCCAGCAGCCGCCGCCGAGGATATGTTTTGGCACTGGCCTGGAGCGGAATGCGTTGCCCGTGAGCGGTCCCTGCCTTAGCTCGTTCATGAGGCACTATATGCCAGAGTTGTGGCCCGATTTGGCTCCTTGCACCCACGTGCATGGACGAGATGCCTTCTACGAACTTGCACATCGAGTAAGTTTGGAACATCTGTTGTAACAGTTCAATAATGAGACAATCACCTGATCTTCTTCGGCATCGTGTGTGTGTGTGTGTGTGTGTGTGTGTAAAGTCGACGACCGAGCACAAAAACCCTAGGTCAGTGTTATGGTGGTTATAGAGCCACCTTGAGAGCGTCGGTGCTCTAGTGACCAGGGCCGCTGCCTGCCGTCCGGGAAAATTCATACGTACGTTTATTCGACGCTCTTACGGTGAAGGAAAACGTCGTGATGAAACCTGCACACTCCTGCGAAGAAATTTAAAAGTTTGTGTGTGAAGTCGACCAACCCGCACTGCGCCAGCGTGGTCGACTAAGGCCTAAATCGCCCTAATTCAGGGTAGGCTCGAGCCCCTGGGGATGTATATGAACTGTGGATGATGGAGAGCTGCCTTAGGCCACCTGACCCCACTGAATCGGTGTCAATGTCAGTGGTACTCCGCTTTGACGTGGCTGGTGTAACGACTACTTCCATAGTAGCTGGGACTCGCGGATAAACGTGCCTTCCAAAGCAAGGAATCATCTTACTTCTCGGACAATCAGGTAATTAAGTCTGATTGCAGACTGTGCTATGATATTGATCATAACCAAACTGGAAGGAAGTCTTACAAAGAGGTTTTTGTGCAACAGTGTCCCTGTCGGGAATAGAACTCGGAGCCTCTGTAATGAAAATTGAAAGACGAACGCTCTAACACTCGGCCACGAAGACTGTCGTTAACCGCGCCGGTGGGTAGATGGTTCATATCTGCAGGGTCAGCATAATTACCGTAGATAAAATAAACCCCCGCGACATACTAAGTGACCGCCAATAGTAGGTAGGTATCCCAGTTTCTGTCGCACGAAGACAAGAACGCGTTACTGTTGGTGGTTACATTTTATGTCGCGTGGTTTATTTTATCTATGTTCGTTATGCTGACCCTGGAATTATATTATATCTTCATATTGAGGGACTAATAATGGATCTGAGAAAGGAACCTAGCTCACGAATCTGATGTTCTGGGTGGGGATATTTTGGATATAGGACATTGCTTTTGGGCGCCTTAGTAACTCGGAATTAATTGTTACTTTACAACCGACTATTTGATAATGAGCACTATAATATAATGAACAGTTACACTAAATTAGTTTAATTTTTTTAACTATGTTTTAATTTTTTGTAATGCAGCATATCAGCAAGTACGGTTTAGGAGCGAAGGCACCTCGGTTCTCGACAAAGCACGAGTACCAGCCTCCGCCACGGGAGTTGCTGCCTCCAGAGCCCTGGGAGCAAAACTGTGCCCCATTCAACTCAACTGCTAAACGGAACAACGTATTGTTCAGAATCACTGACTATCCTGCGTGCGTTTTCTTATTTTAATTTGTGTAGATTATAGTAGATTATAATTTATTGTATATTATATAAAAATAGATTACAATAGAAAAACAAAATTATCGAACCCCTTGCGAAAAGTTGCGGGAAGCCGCTGGATGCTGGCAGCGCAGGATCGACTTAGAAGCCTTTATCCAGCAGTGGACTCTTTCAGCTGATGTAAAGATGATGTTGGGAATTACGAAGGGAAACTGCAATAATAATATGAGAATAGATAATAATGTGCTATGTGATCAATCAATCGTAATTTTTAGACAAATAATAATCCTCGCTAATACATCGAGTATCGAGCGCATGTATTAAGCATCGCGCGCATTACTCTCGTACCTATATCTTTATCTTTTATCTTTACCATACTATAAAAAAAAACAATTTATATTATATAGCAACGAATTATCTATAAGTAGTCAAGAAACGTAACTACGCTTAATGAATACCAAAGAAGCCGGGAAAAAAACTATACCATACTACATTCGAATACACGGTGTACAATGATGTTTTATATGACTCGGTTTGCAAGAACGTCGAAAGTAAGATTCAATGTACAGCAGCGACATCATGCCTGTCTGTCGTCGTCGTCGTCTGTCAAAATAAATTGTGCGAGTTAGGTGCTCTGTTTTAGCAGGCTATGCTAGGCGGTACTCTTCTTGGCTATTGTAGTTCGTTGCGTACTAGCTCCTATTAGAATTTTCTTAAATTCCCCAGCGTAAACTTTCCCAATACCAACCCAGAATAGCATCCATATCCGGAATACAATCCAGGAATCGAATCCAGGCCAGGACCTCTATTGCACTACCAGGCAACTTGACTGTAGGTACTGTAAGGTCCGCACTCCTTACTCTGGTACTGGCCAGTGCCAATTTCATAAGATTTCAACTCATGCAGTACCTAACAAAAATGATATTAGACGCGGTTTTTTTAACAAGAAAACCAGAGAGCTGAAAATTGTGCGGAGGGAGGGGGTTATAGATAAATTTGGGTCCACCCCGGATTGGATAAATGTGCCTATACGTGCCTATACTATACGATTTCTATTTTTTTTTCCAGGCCCTGCAATTATATGCCAGATTACAAGAAGAGACAAATGAATTTCGCATACAGTTTCCAAGGCAAGAAAAAACTGATATGCCCAGTTCAGGTAAAGTGAATCTTGGACCAGATGCTTCAGTCCAAGCTGTTTAACGATCTCTGCTAAAATCTTTGAAAGAGAGACCACCGTCGATGTGTGTTGGTGAGAGGTCTTGTTTAGTGGCGGAGGTGCGGGGATCAACATGAAAGGGTAAAAGACCAACCCTCACTGGGCCAGTGTGGTCGACTAAGGTTTTAAGATAGGATCGAGCCTCTTCTGAGTGAATAACATTTAACAATGCTAAAATAGCCTTGGAATGAATGTGAGTCAATCTTGCTTTGAAGCTTTTGCAGATGTAATTAAGTGAGTATGAGTAGATAGATAGATACTAGGCAAACGGGATGATCGTGAGAATTTTGTAATAACCAAAGGACTTAATTTATCTTTTTTTGTTTGATTGAAAATAATCTTTTTATGTTTGTTTCAGATAAAATGTGTTCCGTACAACTTGGACCAGTGCGAAGTGTGTGGATGCTCATGTTCAGCGCAAGGTGACTACTGGCAGTTTGAAGATCGAGTCTTCCTCTGCAGAAAGCACTACTCAAGACTCTTTTACCACTGCCTTGCCAAGTTCCAAGGTTACAAGTTATCAGAATTCAAGGTAAATAGTTAGTGATACTTTTATACATAATAAATAACCTTCATCGATAGATATTGGATTCATGGCTACGTTTTTATTACAGCCGGTGAGAGATTGCTACTTCGCACATTCTCACAATAGTTGCAAAGCTGCTGTAAAGATTATGAAGAACGAAGAAATCGAGAAAAAGTTGAGAAAAGAAGCTTATCTAGACCTCTACTTCCCACTAAGACGCTTCTGCAATTATTGAGTTAGAAAATAATTAATAATAATGATCTAATGTTATTTATAATATCTTGTTATTAGTAGTTCTTTCTATATTTCTTGACAGATTTATTTTCTTAACTTTTTGAATAATGTAGTAGAAATCGGAGGATTATTAAATTGCCACCCTTTTAGTAGGAACTCCTATTTTTATAAATGGTAACACCACTATCATCAATCATCTGACTTACGACGAGCGCCCTTGTTATCTTTGTACCCATTTATTATTTATTTTGGTAAATAATCGATATACTGAGCTAACTGTTGAGACACGATGAAGTTGGACTCTAACAACAAGATGATAAATAGTGACGGTGGGGCAGATACGCCCGAGGACGTCGTGGACCCGCGACAAAACGCTGAGGATATTATTGATGAGATACTGGCGGAGTTCACGGAGTCCCGGTCTCCGCCTGACGCCGTCCGAAACGGGAACAGTATTCCCGACAGCCTGTTTAACATGATCCAACCGCCACGGACGCGCACGCCCGCGAATTCTTTCTCCGAGAATGCGACCCTAGACGATATCGACCCAGCTTCTGATCTCGGCACCTCTATCAGAAATAAGTGTTTGGAACTTGAAGAGATTTTGCAGAGTTTAAAGTCCCGGCTGAACCACGTCTTGCTCGATGAGAACATCGTGCTCAGTCCCGAGGACAATTCTCTTGAAGCTCAACTTGAACGCGACATGGACACTGCTTGCCAAGAAGACATTTCCCTGCAGGAATTTCTTGAACTCTTACATTCCCAGAACAACACGACCTCACAAAACAATATAGGCCCAACGGGTGTACAATGAACACTTACAGGACATATTACTGAATTTACTAATTTAAGATAAATTAACATGAATTTATAGTGTGCAAATTTGAGATTAAATTTATAATAGGAATTTTATTGTTCATTAAAATTTCAGGCCTACTTTACATAATTGTGTTATTAATTTTTAACTACAAAAAGAAATAAGTAACACACCAGCTTAGACATAGGCACATCAGCCAGTGGCTTGCTTGCCTATTAGAATATAATAATAATATTTTAATCTTTTAGGTGTTTATTAAAGTTAATATTATGTAACACTACAATTAAGTATGTATGACGCAGCTGACAAAAATTATCTCCTATATGCTAAACAAAACAAAAATGAGGAAATAAGTAACAATAATTACAAATATAGTATGTTAACAAAAAATATTTAAACTGGCTTCTAGACAACTAAAATCAATTTACATTTCATCAAACACATCTGCTTGAGACTGCATTGACATCTCAACTGAATTGGGGATGGTATCATTTTCATATAGCTGACTGTCGTCATTTGTATTTTCATCATAAGTGCTTAGGCTATTTTCTTCTTTCAGAATAAAGTTCAGCTGATTTTCATTTATAAGATTAAGTATTTCATCTTTTTTACACTCTATTAAATCAATTTTAAACTTTCGTATCCAACCATTGTAATAAGCAGGATCACCTTTGATACACTCTGTTCTAAAGAAGCTCATTGCTCTTAAAGCTTTAGAATAGTTCCCATCCAAGTTATAATTTATCATGCTTTCAATAGCCTCAGCCATTTCTGAAGAGAGCTCAGCTAAAGTCTTTCCTTTATCCAGAAGAGCCTTGAAGTCACTTACTGGATCAAGTGTTCCAATCCTGTCAATATTTTCTTCTTTTTTGGGTAAATGAATCTTAGGCATATCATAGTCACCAGTAGTTGAGACACTAGTTGTTGGTATAGGATCATCTGATGGTTTTAGGGCAATATTATCAAATTGTGCATCAACTTTCTTTGGCTTCCTTGCTTTTACTTCAACTTTGTTTAATGTAAACAGCTTCTTTATCTTTCCTATTGGCTCTCTTGATCTTTTTTCAATCAGAGGTGGTATTTTGAATAGATGCATAATATCATCTCTGGGTTGTGGTAATGGTTTGTCAGGATTCAAAGCTCTGTAAGCAATGCAGTCAAGAACATACTGTGCTGATGGGCTCACAGTCTCTGCTATAGGGAATGCTTCAGCTTCATCAAATGTTTCATCATAGGCCTTCATCAAATCCATTGCCTTAATAAGATCCTTGAAAGCATTAACTTGCTCATCTGTGCAACTGAACTTTTTTAGGCTGGTTGGTGGAAATGTCATTGATTTAATTTCATCCTTGTAACAAACAGCTGCCATTGATAAACATATGAAATTGTTGTTGTCAATGACTGGCATCAAGGCATACATTTTCGGTGCACTTCCTTGCTGATAAACTCGTCTTACAATACCAACCAATTTTTGTTCATGGAGGCACTCAACAAGGCATCTGACAGCTGTTTCAGATTTTTTGTTACCTTTACTGCCAAAAATGTAATAAAGGCTATCACCTGACAAGTTTTGCCAAGTAACATTTGTTGCATAAGTAAATCCATACACAGACAGACATTTTTCACCAGACTTATACAACATGGTCTCATCACACTCAGCAAAAGGAATAATTTGCTGTCCATAGTTGTAGCCTTTAACTACTTCTGAAGGTTCCACAACAGTTTGGTTTTCAGTATTTATGTGAACTTTTTTCTTTACTATGGCATCAGATGTGCTGCTTTTATCTGTGACAGGGTCTTTAATAGATTTCATCCATGGTTTGATTATTGCTTTATTCTCAAGTCTGATGTATACTGACACTGGAATTTTCACATTAGGCCCAATACTAAGATCAATATTCCATGGCCTGGGTTTGGTGATTTTCTTTCTGTGGAAGAGAAGATAGCTCATTGTGTCTTCAAAAGGAGCTGTAGCTCCATTTGTAGTTTCAACAAATTGCCTGGCTAGTTGTAAGTCAGTGCCTTTTTGATGTTCACTATAGATGTCAGGACCAATCACATCAAGCTCAAAGTTGTCTTCTTTGAATCCATCGAGCACCTGAAAAAATAACCATTAGACTGTTTAGTTAAAACTGCAATTTGATGGAGTAAACTCTTAAATATATTACCTATATCAAAATAATCAACTAGAACTACAAAGTATCACTGAGTCTCATTTCCTATAACTAGTATTTGGAAGGTGCAGTGAGCAGGAAGGTGCTTCAACTTATTGATTTTAATATTAGTTTTTTTATGATATGAACTAACAATTAGTCCTTTTGGACACAATAGTTCTCTTTCAGCACCATTGTTAAATAACTAAAACAGGCTCTAAATATAATTATTATTGCCCAATATTAGATAACTTACATGTTCAATATCATTGGAAGCAAGTCCAGTGGATGCCTGGAAGTTAGTCATCAGGATAATCTTCTTGTTGGTTATGTTGACTCCACTGACTCCATTCTTGAAGTGGTCAGCAGCCACTATGACAGCTTCCAACCAATCTCCTTGATTGCTGGAGGGCTAAAATAGAAATACAAAAATTAAATTAAATCTACATGGTATTCAGGGGGACTTAAAAAAAGCTGTTAACAATAACACGAATTTATCTTAGGGAAACTTGCCATGCATTCTAAAAAGTGATAAAATTGGTAGGTACATACTTTTTCTGGCAGATCTTTGATCATTTCCCAAGTTGGAGCCTGCATTTCAGTAGCAAGTTCAATGCGCCTGAATGCGCCCTGAACTTGCTGAGCCATGTTATTCTTCGTCTTCTTCGAACCAAGCAGAACAATACCTAGCAGATTCTTGCCTTGGCTCATAATCTTGCGTTCTATGATTCTAACAGTGCACTCTCGTGCTGCATCAAAAAAGCTCTTTGCATCCTTCTCTTCGGGGTCAGCCACGTTGCGACCGACATCCAGGATGATCAATGTACCTTGGTCTATCTTTGGAGCCATCCTGAAGGAGAAATCTGCTAAAGCAGTGTTCACAAATTCACTCACACATACAATCACAATTTTGTATTCGAAATCTGTTTTATTTCCTTCCAGCTAGGTCGTGGTTTTGATCAGTGCCAGCCTATTCCAGCTTTCCAGATTCAGTTCAGCTCAGCAGTCGTTTCTTTCTGTACTTCTGTACTTCGTTCGTCGACTAGTATACAAGCACAAGCACAGAGAACCTTTTAATAGCACAAGCAAGTTCAAACAAGTTTTGTTTTGTTTGATGGAAACAAAAGGGGAGATGGGGGAGGGTATAGATTTTTTTTTTGTAATGTTTCCTGGCCTGGATACTAGTCCTTCAGCCGAAGATGTCATGTTTGTTGCCAGCAATCAAATACGGAAAAGATCCGATACCAACCCAAAAAGGGCTGTTTTTAGCTAGGATAGCAAAAAGAGCATCTACGGCTACTTCTATGTATATTATTAGATTCGAATTTTGTTTTACTACATGTTATCGCCCGCCGCCGTTCATTTCGCAGATAAGTTGGTATAAGAAAAATTACACGTTATTATGGATTCAATGTTTAATTTTTAACAACTTATTACACACACAATATACTTACACGTAATAACAATGCCTATTTTAAACAAATTACCACAGTATTTTATTACCAAACAGCTTTGCCAACCACGTCCAGCGTCTTAAAGTCCGATCCTTCCAAGAGAGCTCCGCTTTCAGCTCAGTCCGTTATATTTCGAAACTCCCCGCCAGGTTAACGCCCCACCAAAGACCCCACCACGCCTCTTTTTTTTAAATAATGATTTCGGAATACCGCATTTTTAGAAACGTCAAGTAGACCTTTGTTGCGAGCGACAACATTGGGTTACTGTACTGTAGGATGAGCTCTGACAGATTTTAAAATTTTTTTAATATTATTTCGTTTATTTATTTATTTATTAAGTAAAATTACATACTGCTTAATGATAAAATAAGAGGTGAAGTTACTTTATTTTTAATTATTAGCTATCATGGTTTTTAAACTGAATATTACAAAAAAAAGTTGTTAACGTCGTATGAAGAATTTTGAAGCTGTCAGAACTCATCCTATAAAAACCCAACTTATAGGTCTGTAATTTGAAACAGCCGCAAAGACAAAAAAGTCAAGTCAAGCTAGATTTTTTTTATTTTTGACTCTGCTTATGTTTTTGCCATCAAATCAAATCAAAAACATTTTATTCGAATTACGATTTTTACAAATAATTTTTCGACGTCAAAGCTATCATGGATGGCATGTTTACTACCAGTGCAAAGAGGATATATGTACCAGTGTACGCCCTCTCTATTTAACGCATTTTTTTTTTATTAGTTTCAACCTAAGGTTTGAACACTTTGTCAGGAAGATCTACATGGATTTGGTGAAAGCTACAAATGTTCTGAAATTGGACAAAGTTATCCATGCTGGCAGCACGGACGGATGACATCTGTTTTTTTTTTCTTCTTTGCAATGTCAAATCTGTGTTTTTTTGTCAAGTTTCGTCATTAATGTAGCGTTAAAAAGAAAGAAAAAAATATATATGCTTTGCTTCTCATTCGGAGTAAATATACAGAAAAACGTTCAAAATAAACGTAATTCTTAATTTTGTGTTTAAAATCAATCGTGAGCATAATTTTTATTTTATTCAGTTTTTATGAGTTAGTTACAGATGGAATGGAATCATTTTAAACAAATTCAAAGATAACGTTAATTAAACTTACGTAGTATACGTAGCTTTGAAAAACGTCTTAAATGTGCATAAATCTTAGAAACATTCATGCGACCAACTCCTACACTTAAATGGAAGAAAAATCGAAAAAGAAGAATTAAAATGTGTTAAATATTTAGCAAAACAGTGAAAATGTGTACGAATTTCACTCACAGAAGCAGGATCGTATCGGAAATGATGAAGTTTTCGTTTCATCACCGAGCGTTTTATTGTTATCTTGGGATGTCCATCTGGATATTCGTTCTTATCACTGGTAAGCTACTTCTTCTTTATCGCTTGGGTTGAAGGTTGACGACCGACCCGACCTCACTAACCCTGTTGTTAGGTACTGGTAAGCTACTGAGAAAAGGTAAGTGACATAATATATTACCAAATCATAGAATAAATAACTTTAACTGACGAAGAGTTAGTGCTCTACAATCTTAAACCTATCCACAAAAAAATTAGAGCCCAAAAACGAAGTCACATAAAATACGGTTGAGCCTAATAAATAAGTATTTGTTTAATATTAGAATTAATATTTATTAAAGTCTTCATAAAACATTAAGGGCATCACACACGGCAGCTATAATGTAAATGTGTACATTATAGCATGATACCTGTCGATATATCTCATTACATCTTTCCATAGAAATCGTCGGAGACAACACACGGCTCAGGTAATATACATTTTTACATCTTCGCATCAAAGATACCGAGCGGTATGAAAATATACATCTCGATATATCTCAATACCTGCCAATACCTGTCAATACATCTCGCTTCGAAAAGGGTGTTCAAAAATTTCTGTGATAGACAGAGACACCAAAAAGTAGGTACTAAACACTAGAGAGGTCCCCAGACCCCTCTAAATCGATACGTCCCGCGGAAATCAGGACTAGAGATGGGCGGTGGGTAAATACCCATTGTACCCTACCGGGTAAATACCCATTGTACCCTACCGGGTAAATACCCAAATTGCTGGGTATTTTAAAATCTGTTCATTATTGTTGCAAAATTACCAATTTTTTTTATTTTTATTAATTAACAATTTTTGATTACAATTAAATTTGCTTACCTCAAAATAGAGTGAGATTAGGTAGGGCGTAGTAAAATATCAATTAATCAACAGAAAGTCTATATTTTTATGTATTGTCTTTGTTTGGTCTGTTAGTTTTTTAGTTCTATCGGGTTATTTATGTTTGTTGTTTATCGTTATTTGCGTTATATTAGTAAAACCTTCCTATTTAAAATGATTTGACAGTTTTGTCAAATCATTATGTTCAGGTAGGTACGTAGTTTTGCATAAATGAGATGGCTTGGAGGTAGTGTTCCAAAGGGCCATGGTCTTTTATTTAGCTCTCTTATACGGCGCGCAGGCTTTTTGTAGGGACTACGGAGGCTGAAAGGCTAAAGAGCTCAAAACCCTGCGCAAAATTTTAGTTCTCCGAGGACCAAAAAGAACCATAGGCTCAAGAGGGCTAAAAAGTTTTTAAGTCTCCGAAGCTTGTCTAACGAAACTTGAAAACCATTGCGTATTACTGCACCTTGACGTTATTAATGTGCCGTCTCAGTTCTTGTAACGGGTGAGAAGTGAGAATGAGATAGCGTCAAGTTGATATGTCTTCTGATAGTGGCCTCGTTTATTTCATTGAAACAATAACATCAACATCAACGGCCCGTTACAGTCTACTGCTGGACTATGAGCCTCCTCCACTTAAGTGGAGGGTTTTGCCATAATCTTGCAGGTAGGTTGGAGATCGCAGATTAAAAGGTTACTGTTTCAGAGAGTGCTGCTGCCCGTTCCCTGTTCAATGTGTAGTCCCTAAGTCGCCTCTTACGACACCCACGGGAAGAGTAGGGGTTGGTGACAAATGTAAACAATAATATAAAATAATAGGACCGATTTGTTGCAACTTTCGCATCTGGCAATACGCACATCAAAATTCCAATCAGAATCATCTTCTGATGAACTATCTAGTAAATCTAAGTAACTCGAGGGGTCCATAATATTTAACATAAAAATAAGAACACCCTGTGAAGGGAAAGATGTATTAATTTACCTGCTGCGTGTAAAGCTATACATCCCGGGATGTATAGATAGCTTTACACGCAGCAGGTAAATGTACATTATAGCTGCCGTGTGTGATGCCCTTTAGATAATTTTAAAACTTGATTGGGCATCAGACTTCATAACTACAGACATTTTTTACAAAGATAACAAAATGTAGCTTATTTAAAGATTGTTTAAAAGTTAGAAGACTTTCTATATGGTAAATATTATTTTCTATATGGTTAAAATATTAAAAGATGGGTAAAATATTATTACAGCTAATGCTCTACCTTGGCGAAGGCCAAGAAAAAATCCCGGCAGGCTTGGCTTCTTGGAGGAAGCTCCTAAAATTTAATGTGTCTTTTTTCATGGTAATTAATTAATTTGGTCTATTCTGTTGATGTGTAGATAATCTCAAACTCCTTGCTGGTCTATGTTTTAGGTTCTGGCTGATATCGAACTTGATTTTCCAAAGTTTTAATGTGTGTGTGCTGAGAGCCAACTCAAGCTCTGATTACCCCTTTAGGGTTTTGAGGTTGACTCAATGTGGTGTATGTCTGATATTCATGTGATTATGTATGATTCAAAAGAAAATTACAAAAGATACTAGTCCTGTGGAGTTTGTTCCATCTGTTCTTCTCCAGAGTGTCCAAACAAGCTTTCCTTGATTATCCCTTAGCTTTAACGTCGAAAAATGATTTTGTTAAATTTAATTTGTATAAAAATATTTGATTTGATATTTTATTTTAAACAATTTTATAAGAAATGATATTAGATTTTATAAACCCTTATTTTTATTTATCTTATTTCAGTAATGTACAAGTACATGTCAATAGGAGAGGAAGTAGTTGCAGCAAAGCATGTGCAGGTCAATGAGTATGTATCAAAAACCGATGCAAAGTTCAGGAAGATCTACCTAAGGGCTTGTAACCCTCCCGAGAACATTGTCAGGGGAACTGAAGGTAAAATATGTAACTTACATAAAACACTACCATCAAAATCAGATCAAGTATTACAATTCCACGGAATATAAAACAAGCAATTCTGTATCAAAGTTCAAAGTTTAAAGCTTGTTGTGGTCTTGTCTGTACTTTAAGTAGTCTATGTATTTATTATTAGCCATGTAAGAGACCAATTACAGCGCAATAACTCTGTCACCAGGGTTTGTAAGGTCAGCTATCAACCTTACAATCACAACCCACAACACTCTTTGTACTTTGTAAAATAATGATAGCAGTTAATGCTACTGGTAGCGCTTTGCAAATACGTCAACGCATACGCTCGCCTTGCCTTGCCAGAATGTGAGGTGCTAGAGCTGGCATTTACGCTGAAAAAGAGCAGGATGAGAGCAAATTTTTCGGTTGTCGATCTTACAACTGCGATCTCCAACCCGCCTGCCAAGCGTGGAGATTATGGCAAAACCCTCCACTAAAGGGAGGAGGCTCATAGTCCAGCAGTGGACTGTAACGGGCCGTTGATTTGATTTGATCTTACAACCCACATGATAAAGAAAAGGAAGACTGAAAGTACAGATTCAGATCCATTTTTAAGTTAGCATTTTTGTCTTTACCTTTACTTATATTCTAGGTATAGTGGACTCAGACTCCTGGCTTCTGCAAGGCGTGTTGGTGGTGACCCGGCACGGCGACCGCGGGCCGCTCACGCATCTTCGCGGCGGAGACAAACTACCCTGCGACCTGGAACCCAACTCGCCATTGCTTAAAAGGTAATTTAATACTATGCGGACGATAACAGCCCCGTAGCCTAGTTGGTGATACGCCTGCCTACGAAGCACAGGGTCGCGGGTTCGAATCCCGCCCAGGGCAAAAATTCGTGTGATGAGTACTTGTGTTTGCCATGTGTCTGGAATTCTGGATGTTGTATATCTATATACCTATCTGTTCAAGTAATGTATATCAGGTGTCTAATAAAGTAAAAGCTTTGCTTAGTTTGGGATCAGATGGCCGTGTGTGAGATGTCCCCGCCCTAATTCAAGGTAGGCTCGAGCCCCTCGGTGGGGACGTATATGAGCTGTTGATGACATGTTGATGATCACTTAGGAATACACATAAACAGAATAGCGTGCTTTCTAATCAATCTTGCCTTAGTGAATATCAAAACATATTGTTATGCATTTGACACATCCCTTTGTCACATTAAGGGCGCATTCCGAATCAGACTTTCAGCGCTGTCAGCGATCTGAAAAGCAAAAAACGTATGAGTTTTGTTTGACAGCTGACAGTAATTCGGAACGCGATTACGGGTGCTTTAATCGATTTCAGCGCGTCTCGGAACGCAGGGTAAATTGCCTCAGGATTGTAACAGTTAAAAATTACAGTTATGAAGAGTTTGTTGCGAACGCGAGCGTGTCCGGGCGTGCATACTGGGTGGCCGGTCCCGGACCGTTCCACAATTTCCCCTCATTGCCGCCCAAGGCCACCGGGACCCACTGCGCTTTGGGCCAGCTCACACCCAGAGGACTGCTGCAGATGCTCACTGTAGGTTAGTAATTGAAATGAATAGTTTATTAACTTTTGTATGTTACATCTCTTAGTTTCGTCATTACATTTTTTGGGTGAGTTCACTACACGATGTGCGGACTCTGTGGAGAAGAACTCACCAAAGAAACTTCACATGCGTCGCATCTTGCGTTTCTTTTTTTGTCATATAATAATATAGTCTTCTACAAAATTAATGCATGTTGAAATAGCCTGTCATTCAAGAAATTTATTCCCATGGATATCTGTCCTCTAAGTAGTCAGATATTCTATAATAAGCTTTTTTATACAAAACAAACATGGTGGTCTTTCGTTTGTGATGGTCATTTTGTTATGCTTTGTGAGACTCCCCAGTTTGGTTAGGACATTGCAGGCTGAGACACTGAAATGTCTGAAAAGAAAGATGATTTCGTGCTTCGGAAGACACGTTAAGTGCAATGTCAGTAGCCTTTGGTGGCTCTATAACACTGACCCCAGGGTTTGTGAGATCGGCGGTCAACTTTCAAACCACACAATGAAGAAGATGTTTATTATCTACTTTTAAGAAAATGGTTATAGTGCGGCTCAAAATAAGAATAAGAATATTTGTACTTAGTGTTCGTATTTTTGTAATAGAGTGCGATAAAAAATAACGCCGTACGGAGTTAATCAACATGTTGATTTTTTTTCTTCCTAACTAATGGCGACACATCTTATGTAGGCGTATTTCGCCAGTGTCGAGTGATATTTGTAGGTTTAAGATATATCCTTGGATGATTGTTCGGTGAATTGGGCTCAGTAATGTGATAGTACAATTACTGAAGCCACCACGAGGCCTCTTGGCATCATCTAAAAATGTCAGCAAAGTGTAAACGATTCAATTGTTCCATTAAAGTTTATATTCCCGAAACATTCACTGGATAATACACTACCGAAATTATACACTAAACACTTCAATAAACTAAAATAAAAAAATTAAAACGAAAACGCCCGCCATTGTCAGATGCTGACCAACAACCCAAACATGTTGATTTTGTAGCCAATCTTTGCCACCTCTTGTTCTAGTGCACCAGTCACTACCAATCATTGTATTTCTCTATCTTATTATATTTTTTTTTTAGGTGTAATCCTGAGGGAAGCTTATGGAGATCAATTAAATTTAAATGTCGAGAAGCCTGGGAAGAAAGATACAGGTAAAAAAAACAGTTATTAAACAATAAATATATAATAATAAACATCTTTAGGTATATTATAAATGCGAAAGTTTGGATGTTTGTTGCCGTATCACGCTTGAACCACTGGACGGATCGGAATGAAACTTGGCACACATTCAGGTTAGGCCCTGGAATAGGACATATGCTACTTTTTACCGCGGTAAAACACTTAATTCCCACGGGAAAACTCATTAAAGCTAGTAAACATCTATATTTAAAAAAAAATAGAGATTGTAGTAACGTTCCCAGACAATGGCACACATGTTATCCTGCCCAGCGTGTCCTAACACCTGCACACGCGGGGATCTTTGCAATGCTACGGATAATGCTATATCCGTAGCTGCGTACTGGTCCGCATATATTTAATGGCCGTGTATGAACCGATACGCTAAGAAGAGATCTGATGTTTGATTGTTTGTTCCTCTTAACACACCTAAACGACTGTAAAAACACAAAATAGTTTATAAAAAATATTTTACCGTGGGATTTTTTATTACTATGGGAAAAATCGTAGAAAACGTAGCCAATGGATATATTTTTTTTTATTGTAAACTTCCAGGCGACACAGTAATCTACAGCACTCGCTATCGGCGCACGTTCCAGTCTTTAGTGGGGGCGCTATGGGGGCTGCTGGGGGCGCAGGCGGGGGCGCTAGCCGGGGGTGCCAGGGAGTCCCACAGCGTCGCCTTCTGCGCTAGGGACTGCGCCTGCAGCAAACACCACGCCCTGAACAAGTCAGTATTAAAAATAAAACTAGTGGCTCTTTTCTTTCACCGCACCGAGTGACGGCTGGCGCCATTCATTGTCGAGAGTATCTAAGCCGCCAGAAGGGCCTCTGACATGGCTTTACGACTACCATCAAGGCAGTAAAACTATTGGCTCTAAGAACTGTAGACTTCGCGAGTATTTTTTTTCCAACCTATTTAAGAATTTATTTATAAACTGAATTGGCAAAATAAATATTTATCGAACTCTCTGACAAAATTTCATGAGAACCGGTTGAGAAACGCAACCTGTAAAGGAGAACAGCCAGACATCCCTCGATCATCCTCCGGACATACGAAAGCACTTTTGCCCAAGCTGAAACTGAGGTGCTTCGATCGCGTTTCGCGCTCGCTCGGTCAATAAACACACTTAACACAGTGGTCAGTAGTTAGTAGAGCTAAACCATGAGCTAAACTAATGGAGGGTTGGTTGAGGAGGGCTTGCCTCCTTTCAATAGCAGAAAATAACCTATGCAATTGAAAAGTGAGAGGTGTGGAAAGAAAAGAAAAGAGAGAGAGGCCTTTGCCCAGCATAGGCTAAGTAAGATAAGATTGCATACAACAGTGTTCAGACTGCATTACTAGTGAGGAGGTCAGGTTTATCACACTCATACTAATATTATAAATGTGAAAATATATTTCTGTGCCTCCTGTGACGAGTGATTTAAGTTGAGTTGTACCCTTTTTGTGTTTTTGACATGAGTATTATCAGAAAAAAATTACGTTTAAAATGGTCTAACTCACGTTCTTCTATCTGCTATAGTTTCAGAGATAATTTTGTGCAAGGTGATACAACTGCCCGGATTTTGGCAAAAAAGTCGTGAATATCAATATTTGTGGAGTTGTAACCTCAAAAGTATTCACTCAGCACACAATTTTTCGTGCTTCGTGATTTAAATGCGATTGTATTCAATTTCACTTTTCTTTTTTTTAGTACATTTATGGTGAATATTGATGTGTATAGAGTAATATCCCTTTGAACCGACTCTTTCCGATTATACCTAGGGTACTAATCGACATGTACCTACCATTTCGAAAAAGAATGTATGCCTTTTTTTGGGAAAAGTGATACATCGTGACATGAATCTTTCTACACAAAACAGTTTTTATGTGTAAACAGATATAAATGTAATTGTATCTAAAACTCAAACCATTTTTAAAAATATTTCTGTAGAACAACTATGTGCTTAATGATACAAGTGCGGATGGCCGAGGTGCGCGGGATGAAGCGCCCCGCGTGATCGGGGATGCGCGGGACCTTAAACCGTAGTGTCGCCGCGGTCTTGATGGACCAAACTAAACTAGCTCCGCTTTTCTGAATGTAGAAGGTATTTGGTTCTGCCATTCTTCCCTTTCGGGTATAAGAACTTCATATAATAACCTAACAAAGTTCTGTTTCATAGTCATCACATCAGAGGGCATCGCCATGATAGGATTCCTGATTAGATTTTCAGCTAATCTACTCATCACATTAGAGGACCACCTCTTCCTTCCGGCTTCAAGTGAGCGAAGCATAGCTGTTCGAGCTTCTTTCTGGACATGTATGTGAAGCGGTGCTATGTTAAGCACCGCTTCCATGGCCGGAGTAGTCGCGACGAGATGGCCCCTGTGATAATCAAACAGGCAAGTCTTTGCAGACTGTTCAGGGAAGCAATATATGTTCGCATAGTGGTTTTCTTAAACCACGACAGGCAGCCATAGGTAACCATAGGCCTGACTATGGCAGTGTACAACCATAGAGCGTGTCGGGGTTTAAGCCCCCACCTAGAACCGACCAGGCGACAGAATGTGCCCAGTGCAGACTTTGCCTTTTTAACCACATAAGTGTTTATTCCATATGAGCTTATGATCAAGGTATATACCGAGATATTTAGCTTCATATGCAAAATTTATAGTTTTGCCGAAGAGTGTAGGAGGCCAGAGTTTATCTAGAATCCTTCTCCTCGTGAAGGGAACTATAACGGTTTTGCTAGCATTGACAGATAATCTGAATTGCACGCACCACCGTTCAACTTTCCTAAGAACATTTTGCATAAGACTTGATACCGTGTCGGGACATTTACCCACAATGGATATGACCAAGTCATCAGCATATCCCTGGGTATACAAGTCTGCCGAATTAAGTTCGTTTATCTGGCAATCAACTACAATGGACCACAGTAGCGGGGATAAGACCCCTCCTTGCGGGCACCCCCTCGTCACTCTCACATCAAGAGTGCAATCAAAGAGGGTCATCCGAACTGTCCTTGTAGTCAGCATTGATTCGACCCACACTAATGTCGTCTCATCAATACCTCTATCTCTCATACATTTGAGTATGATGTCTGTCTAGGTGTTATCAAAAGCTCCCTCAATATCTAGAAAGGCACAGAGGGCGATCTCCTTGTCTTCAAGCGCTCTCTCCAAACGATCCGTAAGCTCCATAAGGGCGGTTTCGGTCGATTTTCCTTTCTGGTACGCATGCTGCTTCACATGCAGGGGTATCACACTAAGGTAGTTCTCCCTGATGTGCAGATTAATAACCTTTTCAATCGTTTTTAGAATGAAAACGGTGAGACTTATCGCTCTAAAGTACTTAGAGTCGGCTTTATCCCGATCACCCCCCTTGGGAATAAAAGTTACACGAACCCTAGTCCATTGTAGTGGAATATGTCCCTAAGCCAAACTAGCTCTGAAGATTCTCACTACAATCCCTAAGATGGCATCTTTACCTTGCTGGAGTAGTGCAGGAAAGACGCCTCTCCGGACTTATAGGGCTGGAAGCTATCAATAGCCCACGCAACTCTATGAGGTTTAATTATAGATGTGGCCCTCTTCCAGACTTCTACAGAGAGCCTGGACTTAGTCATCCTTGTAGCCGGGGGGAGACTTGTGTGGCCCAGGACTTCTGAGCCAGGAAAGTGAACTTTTGCTAGGAGTTCTAGAAGTGTCTCCCGGGCAGAGTTCGTAAAAATCCCATTCAGCCCTCTTAGTGGGCCGAGATGAGATGGAGGCGATTTAGACAGAATCTTGTGAATCTTGGCAATGTGAGGCGTGCTGTTGATCGCCTCACAGAACCTTCTCCAAGATTGTCTTTTTGCTCTCCTCAGTTCCTTGTTGAAGCCCGTGAGGGCAGAGCTGTAGGCATTCCAGTTAATAAACTTTGATTAATTTTGTAAAACTTGTATTTATTTTCACATTCCACATTTTTTTCATTGAGCGGTACATCTTGACTTGTATCATTTAGCACATATTTTAAAAGACTAGGATTTTAGTAAACTGATACAATTCAGGTAAATTATGGAAATAAGCGAATGCTAAGTAAATAAACAAAATCTCAAGGGGTATATCTTCATCTTTTGTTTGAAGAACATTGTGCTAGGATCATTATTTTTATGAGTTATTAGATGTTTTAACTTCGTGTATATCAGTTTACACAAAGACAACTTAATTGTAAGTACTTAAGTGCAACGTAATTTAACTATACAAGTATCATTTATTACATGATTAATGCACATAATAGACAGAAGAACAGGTACAACTCACAGGTTTTACATGAATTACTTATAAGATTTAATATTTACCAATAAAACTAAAATATGCTATAAAAGAAAATGTTTTACTGTACTAAACAAGATACTCAAGTTTAACCTAGCCCACTTAGTTCATGAACTAGAATTTTTTAAATCTTGTTTTTGCTCTCCTGTAAAATGAGGATTTTTCATTTGTATCACTTATCACAGGAGGCACAGATTTAGATGTTTGGATGTTTGTTCCGCCTACATACTTAAAATACTCAACGGATTTGGATGACATTTGGGATGGAGATAGTTTGTAACCTGGATTAACACATAGGATACTTTTTACGGGAAAAACTCTTATTACCACGGGAAAATCTTACACAACGCGAGCGTAGCTGCGGATGGACCGCTAGTACTATGCAACACAGTCAGTAGAACATTCCATTATTTAATCGGACACGCACTTAACCGCTTTTTTTTTTACAAAAGACTCTTTTTCAGGAAAATCAGCAGCCAAGCGAGGAACCGCCTGGAATCCCATCCAGCCATCAAGGAGCTGGTCAGCAAGCTCTCGAGGGTTTTGTTCGAGTCCCAAGAACACGCAGATGCAGAAGTCGCCAGGGATGCCTTACTAGCCTACATGTGCCACGACGCGCCCTTCCCCTGCCACCAACAAACACACGACACAACACACAAACACAAGAAAGAAACACACAAAACACGACGAGTTCTCGAAGTCGACATAGACACTTTAAACATGGAACTGGATTATATAAACAATCAAGATTTGAATAATGATATCGGACGAAAAGCCAGAGACATCTTCGGGAAATATTACGAGAAAGCACCGCTGGATTTCGACGCTCAAATGGAAAGAGAGAAGCTTCTTTATTACCAACAAAGGTATATAGACAATGCTGATGCGTATGAAGACGTCGTTATAGTTAAAAAGAACTTGGATGCAGATTTCAACTTTCCGAACGATGCAAGGATGGATACTGATTTTGATGAGGATTATAGAGAGCCGACTGAAACTCCTGAAGACTTCTGCATTAGGAAAGAACATATCATGTCTCTATTCGCGTATTTAGAGTGGAGTTATCGCCAGGAGATAAAAAACGTACACAATAGGCGACGAGGCTTGTTAGTGGCGTACGGTTTGATACACAATATAGTACAAAATATGATACGAATGATCTCAGAGAATAAACCTAAGTTCGTCCTTTATTCGGGACATGATAAGACTCAGCAAGCTTTAATTCTAGCGTTGGGTTTGAACAATTACCAACACTATAACATACCTTACGCTTCGAGGATGATCTTCGAAGTGCACAGAAAGAAAGATCTGCGCGATGAATTCAAATTTACAAAGAGGAAAGCCGTCGCGCAGGATTTCTATTTCAGAGTAGTTTACAATGGGGAGGATATCACAAATAAGTTAAGTTTTTGTAAGAATAAGCACATTGTGTCGATGAGAGTAGCGGACCCGGTAGAGGACACAGTCATACGCACCACATATCTATGTCCCATTGAGAATATAGTCAGGTTCATTCACGATGATTATTTCTCAGTTTTCAACGCGACTAATTTTAAAGACGCCTGCGGCACGTACGAGTCTTCCAAACATGTTTAGTTTTTTTACGCTTCGGATCTGTTTATCTGTGTTGTTGAATTTTACTCGTTAATATTTTGAAAGGATATGTTTTTAGTTCGCTAATTTATTCCTTATTTATGTTAATGAAAGACTTTGCTATTCTATGTAACAAATAAGTAACAAAAACTAAGGTTAGAGATGAAGATCTTTTTCTGCATTTAAAAATACCAATAATTTTATGTCTATGTACAAATTATTTGCTATAATAATTATAAGAAATTGAATGCTCAGTTTTATTAAAATAATTTATTTTTGTGATTATGATTTTATTTACATTCCTCGTAATTTTTGTGATTTTTTTATGATATGAATTTTACTATTAATTTAAGAATAAATTAGCAGCTATAATTTTAAGAATTTTCTAGTTTATTGGATCTCATTTTTAATTTATTAATGATTTGTAAAGATTTTAAGATGAATTATTTAATTTATGTGATATACATATCTGAATTTGGGACATTAGATTAAGACGTAATCAAAAGACTGTAATTTTTTTAATACTAATTTATTGATATTTATTTGTATTTTCCCTTTTAGTACTTATGAAAGAAAAAATGAATTTGTTAATTATTAGATAAGTATATAATTTGTCACCCTTAATAATTATATTTCCTACTATTTATTGTTATATTGTATCGAAACGAGTAAAATACAAAAGTAGAAACAATATCATTTAACATATCACAGTGACACTCTAGCTAAATATAAATAACTGGTTGACAAGCTAAGATTGTTTTTTATTTTTTTACCACAAAATCCGCGCGTGTTCGTAGTCTTTTTTTCACTTCGGACCCACCTGGCTATACCCCCGGGGTCCTGTTTCACGAAGCAACAAGTTACTAGTAACAAGTTACAATTTGATATGTACATTGCGTAGCCAATTCGCCTAAACTGTAAGCCATTATCGTTTTATCTAATCGTCTTCGCAATGTACGTCGAATTGTACTTGTAATTTGTAACTTGTAGCTTCGTGAAAGGGCCCCCTGGCTATACCAAAAGTTTAACCTTTTCCTCCCAGGAATTGATTGCTGCAATGCAATCACTTCAAATAGGGGATCGGACTGTTCCTCAATTTACCATATATTTTATGAATTATTTTTAAAATATAGATTAGTAACAGACGATTCGTGAAGAAAAAAACAGAATTGGTTGAAAAACTAATTTACAGTGACTTTAAAGTTTCAATATGTCTGTCTCTTTCAAAAACGATTTTTTGTATATGGCGTTACTAACAAATGTCGTCACAAGTGGGTATGTGCCTCTGTCTAATCTTGAATTTCAAACCTTTATAACTCGGACAATTTTAAAGATAGAGCAATAATTATTTTAGTGCTCGATAGCAGAAACTAAGAAGTTTGGATTTATAAAATAAAAAAAAAAGTAGTCCGATCCCCTATTGGGAGATGAACTCATTGGCCGTGGTATTCAGAGCATCGAATGTATTGGCCCTTAGATAGATGTATTGGCCATTTTATCTTTTTAACACGCTTTTATTAGCTTCACTTGTATGTATGTAAGAAAATCTTGGAATCTTAAATTGACCCACTTCCCGGTCTTCGATTAGGATGAAATTTTGCACACGCTCTGAGTTCTGATGACAATACATGACTAGCTAAGAAACGTAATTACAAATCCAATATGGCGGCCTCCCCAAGACGGCGGACTGGCTGTTTGAAATCCACCCCCATGATATGGGTATCAAATGAAAGGGTTTGCTGTCAGGAATACGAAAAAAAATAGTCACGTGACGGAAGCGTGTTTTTTAGATAGATAGATATAACGTTTAAACTATTTAGATGATTATTATTTAACATGTAAGCGACTTAGCTAGGGATCGAAGCGTTGACTCGTCGTCGTTCTAACGGAAAATAAACCGAACAAGCAGTTTGCTCGGTCATGCCACTGCCGCCGCTCAGCTAAGTGACGAGACCACACGAGACGTCAATTGCTCAGCAAAAAACAAACCGGACTCCAGCGACTTCTACAGTCTCTTGATGCTGTTCCTGTTAAAAAAAATCATTCTTTTTATTTCCATAACATGTTATTACATCACTTAGATCCGTCATTACATTTTTTTGGGTGAGTTCACTAACACAATGGCGGAATCTGTGGAAAGCTTGAGGTAATCTGAAACCTGAGCTAACCTAATAGGCGGGAAAAAAAACTCCGGCGTTCCACCATATGGTGCAGAGCTACTCGTCTGAAGGGCGCTGACTAAACACAAATTGAATTCAACTTTAACTTTTATATTATATTTTAAATATGTGTTCTTTGAAAATAGATAACACGTCCTCTTTGTAGCCCGTTGGCATCCAGAGCACAGATGAATAATTAATGTACTTACCTACTAGGGTAATCCAGAGTCTCAAAAACGTAGATTAACGTAGTTTTACTTCCTCTATGTTCTCAAACAAAAATGATCAATTCGCAATTCAAAATTATAGAGCGAAACATCAAAACGAACAAACAGCCAGCAACTACTTACAAGGAGGCCCGCTCCTTACAGTACGGCGGGTATTTTAAAGTTAAACGGTACCACCAACAAATAGTGCTGTACTTTTATTAGCTATCCATAAAATAAAAATAAAATAAAATCTACGTCCACAATTTTTCCAATCTGTGGCCAAGTGAAATATCTTTATTATTTATAATTTGCAGTTGTATAGCACACAGAGGACAAAGGATATAGTCAGGCCAGGCCGCTTGAAACGGTTTGAATTTTCTCAAGAGATTTTTTATATGAACCCGACTTCTAGCAAATGCAGAAACAGACACAGTCAATATTAGTGCAGCTGTGTACTTATCGCTTCTTGATCTTTTGTTCCGAGTGACTCACAACTAAGCAAACTTTATACAAGTATAAATAATACAATCGACCTCTGTATACTCTGGAAAGCCTGAAGATGTAAACTACTATCTGTCCTTCCAATAAAGATAATTTTGAACTGAACTAAACTTTGCTTGCGGGCTATTGTACGGTTGATTCATTGCTGTCGGTTCAATCAATAAGCCTAATGCAGTCCACTGCTGGACGTAGCCTCCCCTTGGGCATGCCAAAGCGCACGGTCACCCGCTTTCCTCATCCAGCCACCACCAGCGACCTTCCTCAGGTCATCAGTCCCACACTACGTTTCCCGATGACGTAATTGCAGAATAACAAAGGAAAAAGATATTGTATTTTTAATAAAATAAACATTGACTATCAAATTACAAAACGATCACCACATAAGTATGTAGTAACCTAATTAAGTTGTTTATAATAACAATGTAATAAGAGTATTAAACTCAATATTGTAATATGATCTATTTTAGATAAAGTAAATGTCACGGTTAACTCTGAGGTTCAAAGACCATTTCTAGTTAACTATAAATACCTATGTATTTTATTCAATAAATGTTCAGTTCATCACCAACATTCGTAGTGTCATTACACGCCCCTGCTCCGCGCACTTTACCGAGACGTGGTCTCCATTCGAGAGCCCGTCTGCTCCAACGCTCGTCGGTTCTGCGACAGACGTGGCCAGCCCACTGCCACTTTGTCGGTTACAGATTGTTCATTTTTCAGACAAGATCCTTGCCAATATAAAGTCTAGCACTTTCGAATATCGCCTCTGCCACCCCTAAAGGTGCTCCCAAAGTAAATGTCTAGCTGGTTACTGTACGTCGATAGCGGTTTTCAGTTTCTTTACTTACTACTGTGAATAAAAAGGTCAATGTTCCCCTATGTTTATCTAAGATGTTCCCAGATTAGCACGTCATGTTTCTGCAACAATAGCTGTCATTATCAAGAAACATTGATTGTTAGTTTAGTAAAAATACACAGGTCAATTTTTTTTTTATGTTATTACCTAGACCCATACATTTTCAACGTTTTCCAGCGTATGGTCGCAGTTCCTATTATTTACCTTGCACAATGTGTTACACAGTTTTCCATAAAAATAGTTGCGACTTGCACACGTTAGCGACCTAATTACAAACAATGTAGAGACACGAGATTATAATTAGCCTATGGTAAGTACCTACGCGCTACGTGACTTTTAGTGCGTTGGCTTGTTTGACTCCTCAACAGATTTTTAGATATTAGTTATAGTATTTAGTTTATCTGCGTGCGATATCCGCACGTAGGCTATTGGAATACTTGAACTCGTAACCAGAGGCCAGTAAAAACTTCAACAATAGCTACTTTAGGCATACGATATCCATTTTTTGACCATAGTATTATTTTTAGGGACCCTAATACTAAGCATCTGTTGTTTGTCGTTCGTTCATCTGTCTATCTATCTAGCGTCTTGAAAGGGCAAATTTTCACAGAACATGTGTTTTTGTTGCCGCTACAGCATAACACACTTAATTTTATAATATTTTCCGCGTTTTTCGCTCCGTCTGTACGATAAGGAACCCTTCGAGTGCGAGTTGGACTCGCACTTGATCGGTTTTTATACTTATTATTATTTTTCATAATGTTCTATCTAATATAAGTAAGTAGCGCTCATGAACCTCTTTGTGCGCTGTATTCAAGTCAACGTTTTTCAGGCGTCGCGTCGCGTCGTAGCAAGTAGCTACGCTCGCTACGCCGTAGCTAAATGTAGCTACAGAAACGTGCAGGATTTTACGCAAAGCATAAGAGATTATATCTTATTATGTAGGTTTTAATACTAGATTATAATATGAAATGGTGCAAAGATCCGATATAAAAATGTAGTTATTTGATCTGATTAATAATATTATTATTTTTCAATATAGATGCTTACCTACATTCAATTCTCTATTGCAAAATACCTGTTGAACTTAGAACTCAAACATATAGGTATCAGCAAATAAAATCTAATGGCTCTAGCGAATCGACGGAATTAGACACAGTGTATGTTATGGAATAGAAGTTTCCTAATCCGGTTGGAATCTGGTTTCTTCTAGTAACAGCTGGAATAACAATACAATTTCTGATAATAATAATAACAATAAATAACTTGCAGGAATAGTCTTATATAATTACTGCCTTTCCTTTAACTTTTTTCCTTTTTTATATTCACCGACATCAGGGTTTGTGAGGTCGTCGGGTTGTCGAACTTACAACCCACACGATGATGATGATGATGGTGACTTCCTTTGGAAGTTACAATAGTAAGCTGGACTAATAAATATAAACGCGGTAACAAACCTCTTTAATGTACTTAGTAAAGAACCACGAAAATCGAAAACGTATAAAACTAAAACTAATGAATGTGTCAATGTATACAAATACACAGAATATTTTGTGAATAGAATAGAATAGAATAGAAGTTTTATTTGCACTAAATGTGGTTTTTTACAAAGTTGTTACATTTTGTTAGTATCACACACTTAACTAGTAAATTACTTGGTATGCAAAAATTAATCAAATAAATTTTATTTATAAAAATTAGAATTTTCTACAATCTTTGCATGCATGTCGTTTTGCTAATACATATTAGATTTATCTATGGCTCCCCTTATTGTGTGTGTAGGTCCTAATTAGTATTTTTTGACAATGGCAACTGTTTGCTATTATTGCTATCTCTGTCTCCCCTTTCTTTCCTTCCTTCTCTGACGTCGTTCACATCATGTCTGTCGTGTCCGACCTATGTACGACTTTAATATTTTTGTTAATTAATAATAATGTGATTATTCTATGTTCCGTGGATTTTTGGCGAAATACATAGTGAGCATAAATCAAATCTGGAGTTTCCTTAATGTGCATCCTCGACGACGCATCTACCAAACCACTGCACGTGTCCCAGCAGACGACCGCCATTTGCTAATAAATCTTAACCTAATCTTTGTGCGTTACTTATGTTCTAAATATTGGTCAACGCTATAAAAACATCGCTCCATTAAATGTGTAGATTATTATGTTTGTAGCTAGTCTAACTAGTTCGTTTTTGATGTAGCGACTCAAGGTGTTATTATTATACGTGATAAAATAAAACAATGTTTGGCTTATCAAATGATCATGATGTAACCTACATGTTAATTTTCATAATTCACTTGTATTTTGGCGTAGCTCACCAGAACTATCATTCATACGAACGCCTATATCGCATTCGCTAGATTTAAATTATCGTAATATTTCCATTCCATTGCTTGTTTTGTGATGTAGATTTTATTATTGGCTTACAGTTTTTTTTTACTTTTTTTTTAATGTGATTTGAGAAAACGGGAAAAATTATGAACGGGGAAAAATGAAATCAAAATACTTTTAATAAATTTCCGATAATAAATTCTAGTATTAAATTAATTAATGTTATGTTAGGTAGTACTTAGTTTTTAATTTATAGATTGTATAGGTAAATTGTTTGTATATCCAAGAATTGCTTATCCAAGAATTTCTTTTTAAAACAAATAAGAGCAACCCTAGCTGGTAAATAATTAAATAATAATAATCAAAAATAAAAAAGTCTCACTGAGTAAGCTTGCTGTTCCTTCTTTGTTTTTCCACGCGTGATGATGTCCATGACGACGGCATGTAAACGAACCGTTAGGTTACTTACTCGCTTACACTAAACTTCGATACTCCTTTTCACACACGAACACACCACACCTCTTTACTCACACTGTGCAACACCATTGTTACAAACATTTGTTACGAATATCTGTAGTTTACCCTCATTATTAACAATATTGTAAATGTTATACTTACAAAATGGAAGTTTGTAACTGGCTAATGCATTGCTTACTTCTTATATCTTTTAATGTGTTTAGACTTAATGCTGTAAACTTCAGTTTCACCATAAAATAAAATAAAAATAAAATATATACGGAAGATTAAAATTTTCGTTCATGTTTTCAAAGTATTATAATAGGTAATAACCTACAAGTAATTAATTAATTTACTGAAGTAGCCGTGGAGTCACTAATGTATCACAAACCGTTATTATTCCCACTATAAAGAAATGAGTAGTAGGAATAGGTATGTGTTATTCAACACAGTCAAGGTCTCCGTATATCGTCGATAGTATTTTTTACTATCTAGATTTTTTTAACTGGATTATTTTAATTCGCTTGACGTGAGCGCTATGAAGTGTTTTGGCAATAAGTTATTTTTCTTTCTTTCTTTATAGGTCATTATGATAAAATTAAATAAAATTTTTAAAAGTTACAGATCAATGTAGGATCTTATTTATAATTTTGTAACCAACTGGCCAAATTAACGTTTAGAAATTAGGGTGCGGGTTAAGTTTGCGTTTACTTATTATTACTAGAGGTTTATGTTAATTATTAGTCTTTATAGGTAGGAGGGTTTTTGTTTATGGGGGGGGTTTATTACAGTTTGCTAATCTGGACAACATGCATGACACATCGTAGTAAATAAACTCATCAATTATATTGCAATGTTATATTTATTGCACCAATCAAAGTCAAGTTTTTCAAATAAAAAAACAAAAACATTATCCACAATTTATTTGGTTTTCATTATTTTTGCTACCCTGGTAGCGATCGATGGTATGCGATCATTCTGAGCGAGCGATGAAAAGTAGTATGTAGGTCGATTATTCATTGATTCTATCTCAGAGGAAATAAAAGACGGTCGCTTCGCTCCCGAGGCGACGCACGTCAGAAACCTTTGGATTCTATAGTTGAATAAAATTAGAAGTAACCTTGACATTAACTGAGCTAGTACTAAACAGAGGAACATTTTCCGTTTTGAGTAAAGTTTATCACTAAAGAGACCAAAAGCTTTGACTATTTGTTCTTAAGTCATATTTTTTATATTGAAATTGAATTTGAATTTGTTTGAATTGATATATTCATATTTTTAAAAGATATTATGTATCTCTGTTAAGCGTATAAGGCATTTGTTGGCAATATTTACAGGTATAGAAACTGAATAAAAGATATATATATAATGTGAGGCCGCCGCGCCGGTCCTCCCAACCAAAATAGAAAAACCTTGGCAGTGACCGATTTAAAATCGTGATTGCATCAGCTTGACGTTGTCAACTAATAGCGAACCCACCGAAGAGCTCGAGCCTATCCTGAATTAGGTAAGGCCTTAGGGTAGGCTCAAGCCCCTCGGTGGAGACGTATTAGAGCTGATGATGATGATGGAGGCCTTAGGTTGGCTTAGTGTAGTGTGTAGCCCAGTGCGCGTTTACACGCACAACATCATCAACATCAACGGTCCGTTACAGTCCACTGCTGGACTATGAGCCTCCTCCACTTAAGTGGAGGGTTTTGCCATAATCTCTACGCTTGGCAGGCGGGTTGGAGATCGCAGATTAAAAAGTTACTGTATCAGAGAGCGCTGCTGCCCGTTCCCTGTTCAATGTGTAGTCCCTAAGTCGCCTCTTACGACACCCATGGGAAGAGTAGAGGTTGGTGACAAATGTATTCTACTCTGCCATCACCACATGGCATACACGCACAACGCAACCTTTGTATTTCATCGCAGGTTACTTCACTGACTGTAGGTCAGTATATCACTCTAGAATGAAAGATAGTAACATTTTTATGAGTAACATTTTTCCGACCGACATTTTTGTCCGAAAGCTTTGACTAATTTGTTTACAGAGTCGAATAAACGTACAAACTTGACTACTTACTGGGAAGCCTCGCATCATGCTATGTGTAAGATTTACAAAAATAAAAGTATTTTTAATATTTATTTTTTAATAATTTTAAATGAATTCAATATTCGGACTTTGAGCCGGCACGGCATCAACTTAGGGAATATAATAATAATAATTTATTGAGAAACTTATTTTACAATATAATACTATCAACTAAACATTCCAATAGGGATACAATAAAACATATACCTGAACTAGGAAGATTCCTGTGCTTCAGGCGAAAACAATTGGTCTTAATTAACAATCTCACAATTAAAATAAATAATAACAAATTACAAAAAAAGTTAGATTCTAAAATTAGTATATTTGTACACAAAATATGAAATGCAGCTGCAGTTGTTCTAGTTATATAATCTGTAATAGTTGGTAATAGAACTGCATTAACCTTGGCAATGACCGATTGTAGAGCTAAGGTCGCATTAGATCCGCATTGCTCATTGGACACACTCGCCGCGCCGACGTTTACAGATCGTGATAATTACTGATTCCTGTAAATCTCGTCGGCGTTTTCTGTTAATGAATGTAGCTACAAGTACTGTAAATCACCTGATTTTGGTTCGCTTCAACTTTGGAGTTTGAAATGTGGTGTTGGAGGCGAATGATGAGAGTAAGGTGGACGGAAAGGAAAACCAATGAGGAGGTTTTGAGGATGGTAGGAGAGGCGAAGTTTGATTGGGACCGTAGAAAATCAACATCAATGGCCCGTTACAGTCCACTGCTGGACTATGAGCCTCCTCCAAGTGGAGGGTTTTGCCATAATCTCCACGCTTGGCAGGCGGGTTGGAGATCGCAGATTAAAAGGTTACTGTATCAGAGAGCGCTGCTGCCCGTTCCCTGTTCAATGTGTAGTCGCCTCTTACGACACCCACAGCAAACGGAAAATAGAAGATGAAAAATTTTGGGACACTTGGTGCGACATGACAACCTTTTTAAGACAATAATGGAGGGAAAAATAGAAGGCAAAAAGGACTTGGAAGACCGAGACGTACATTTATGGACCAAGTGAAGGAAAAAATTGATGTCGTGTCGTACCAGGAAGTCAAGAGACTAGCTATAGACAGAGAGAGGTGGCGATTACCCCACGGACAAGAGCCTTGCTCTTAATTTTTTTATTGTGAATTAACTTCGGAGTTGTCGGCTCAGTATTGAAGTGGAGCGGTAGTCATTTCAAGATTGAAAATTACATTACCTATCTTTTCTATTCGATAGAGTCAATTTCACAAACAATACTTTCAAGAATGTTTGTAATTCATTTCATAAAATATTTCTTGTACAGATTAGTAAACTTTACAATTTTAGGGTATACACAGATAGTTGCCCCATTTTTTGAAATCACTCTATATATCTCTCAGTAAAAAAGCAAAATACTTTATTTGTAATACTGACGGGTTTTTAATCTACTTCTACTACTTAAAAGTAAAAATATTATCTTTAATAGATACCTATACATATCTGCCCTCGATACATATCTTAGGGAATTGACTGTACTGTAATGTTGCCTGTATACAATCATAGATACAGGCTTAAACGGATATAGGCTCTATGAGAAACTTTCTATTTTTTGACAAAGTCATAAAGTCAAAATTATTTATTTCCATAGGATGTTATTACATCACTTAAATCCGTCATTACATTTTTTTGGGTGAGTTCACTAACACAATGGCGGAAGCCGTGGAGAAGAGCTCACTGAAGAAACTCCACAGTCGTCGCATCTTTTGCGTTTCCTTTTTAGGGTTCCGTAGTAAAAAAGGAACCCTTATAGTTTCGGTCTGTCCGTCTGTCTGTCTGTCTGTCTGTCCGCGGCTTAGCTCAGAGACTCTTAGTACCAGAAGGCTGTAATTTGGCATGGATATACATATATGAATCATGCCGACAAAGCTGAAGAATAAAATCTTATAAAAAAAAATTTTTTAGCGTGCCTCTGGTACACGTCAAGAGGGGGTTATTTTTTTTTTCACAATTACCTTAAAGTGTGAGGTATCATTATCGAATAATAGACCAACTTATAAAAAGTACTAGTACAAGTAAGAAATTTGGTACTACAAATATCATAGAAAAATATTTTGATGAATGTTAGAAGGCTGTAATTTGGCATGGACTATACATATTAATTATGCCGTCAAAGCTAAAGAATAAAATCTTTAAAAAAAAAATTTTTTAGGGTTCCTCTGGTACACGTGAAGTGGGGGTTATTTTTTAAATTCACGATTACCTTATGGTGTGAGGTATCGTTGGATAGGGTTTTAAAAAAAATAATTTTAACAAAAAAAAAAAAAAACCTCCTTCAAATTACCTTATATGGTTATCTCCACTAAAAAGTAAAAAATAAAATAACATTCCAGATGGAACATGAAAAAAAATATTGCCAATATCCTCAATTAAGTAGATAGGTAGTGTATTAAGTAAATATTTAGAACTTTGTACTTCCTTTTGGAGTCGGTGTGTAACGAAACAGGGGCTCCCGATTCTTCACAGAAATATAAATTGAATGAATTTTGTAACAATACTTTCTTGATTCTCAATCTCGAGCGAATACATATTGAAAATAATGTATTTTCAACATAAACCATTCTTATGTACTACGGAACCACAACGTGTGAACATTTGGCCGAGCGGTCATCCAAAAAGATAGATAAGAATCTTTCCTTGCGTTGAGATAGGGCTTGCGTAAGTGTGAGTAAAGTCCTAGTTGTGGTGAGTTGCTTAAAAGCCGATGCACGGCTCATTCGCCCGCTTTGCTCCTGCGGAACACTTGTGTATATTAGAATCAGTGCTATCTTTCGTAAGTAACTTCTTTATTTTAAATGTGTTTATTTTCGGGTTCAATTTCTCTTTTTTTAATTACTGGTTTTTTGTTTTTTATTCATATTCCGTTTCTCATTAACTTCGTGTTATTTTCGGTTTAACTTTCTTTTCGAAGCGTTTTTAATTTACCGGGTATTTGTTTTTTATTCTTTCTTTTTGAAGCGTTTTAATTTACCGGGTATTTGTTTCTTATTCTTTCTTTTCGAAGCGTTTTAATTTACCGGGTATTTGTTTCTTATTCTTTCTTTTCGAAGCGTTTTAATTTACCGGGTATTTGTTTCTTATTCTTTCTTTTCGAAGCGTTTTAATTTACCGGGTATTTGTTTTTTATTCTTTCTTTTTGAAGCGTTTTAATTTACCGGGTATTTGTTTCTTATTCTTTCTTTTCGAAGCGTTTTAATTTACCGGGTATTTGTTTCTTATTCTTTCTTTTTGAAGCGTTTTAATTTACCGGGTATTTGTTTCTTATTCTTTCTTTTTGAAGCGTTTTAATTTACCGGGTATTTGTTTCTTATTCTTTCTTTTCGAAGCGTTTTAATTTACCGGGTATTTGTTTCTTATTCTTTCTTTTCGAAGCGTTTTAATTTACCGGGTATTTGTTTCTTATTCTTTCTTTTCGAAGCGTTTTAATTTACCGGGTATTTGTTTCTTATTCTTTCTTTTTGAAGCGTTTTAATTTACCGGGTATTTGTTTCTTATTCTTTCTTTTCGAAGTGTTTTAATTTACCGGGTATTTGTTTCTTATTCTTTCTTTTCGAAGCGTTTTAATTTACCGGGTATTTGTTTCTTATTCTTTCTTTTCGAAGTGTTTTAATTTACCGGGTATTTGTTTCTTATTCTTTCTTTTCGAAGTGTTTTAATTTACCGGGTATTTGTTTCTTATTCTTTCTTTTCGAAGTGTTTTAATTTACCGGGTATTTGTTTCTTATTCTTTCTTTTCGAAGCGTTTTAATTACCGGGATTTGTTTCTTATTCTGTTTCTCTTGTTTAATAAAAATAATATTTTTATAGTACCTTTGTTTCTTTGTGATACTAAGTTTTAATTTTTGAAATAAAAGTTTTGTGCTCAAATTTGATTAATAAATAATAAAAATATATATATTAATAATTAGATTAATATAACCAGCGTAGGACCGCCGTGGATTCCACGGATGATGTCGATAGGGAGGACGTAGGGACTAGGGCAGAGCTCTCCCGTGGATACCACGGGATCTCTGCAACGTAGGACCGCCGTGGATTCCACGGATGATGTCGATAGGGAGGTAGGGATAGGGGCAGAGCTCTCCCGTGGATACCACGGGATCTCTGCAACGTAGGACCGCCGTGGATTCCACGGATGATGTCGATAGGGAGGTAGGGATAGGGGCAGAGCTCTCCCGTGGATACCACGGGATCTCTGCAACGTAGGACCGCCGTGGATTCCACGGATGATGTCGATAGGGAGGTAGGGGTAGGGGCAGAGCTCTCCCGTGGATACCACGGGATCTCTGCAACGTAGGACCGCCGTGGATTCCACGGATGATGTCGATAGGGAGGTAGGGGTAGGGGCAGAGCTCTCCCGTGGATACCACGGGATCTCTGCAACGTAGGACCGCCGTGGATTCCACGGATGATGTCGATAGGGAGGTAGGGGTAGGGGCAGAGCTCTCCCGTGGATACCACGGGATCTCTGCAACTTTGTAACTGCGCTGGTGACAGATTCGTTATTAAAATCCTTTCGAAATAAAAAAAAAACAAAACAAAAAAAAAAAAAAACCTAAAACCAGTTTTATTTTAAAGTAATTTCTTTTAATGTTTTTGTTTAATTAAATATTTATAATTGTGTTCGCCGATTGACTGGCTAAGTGGAAGAATAAGCATTTATTTTTGTGTGAATTTGATGCATGGGGTTCGATTCCTCGCCATCATTATTTTTCTGTGTAATTTACCTGCTTATATATTCTGTGTCATTTTTGTGCAAGTTTTAAAATCTGTCTTCATTATTTTGGAGGTAATATTTTGCTCAACGTTTCCACATTTTTCAAGTCTACCCTCAAAGAGACTTCCTCTGTTTGATTGACTGTGATTGCGGGTCTCCTTACGATGTTTATTTACATCTCGTGGGAATGTATGTACTACGAGTGAAATTGTTGCGTGGGATTTGAACCCCCACCTTACGAACGGAAGCCGACGACGTTGGCCATGGTCCATAAAAGATCCTGTGTTGAAGAAGGGATTCCTGCGTCCGATTAGCTAATAAAATAAAGTTTTTCAGCTACCTACTTAGAATCGTTATTCTATGGATTTTACTTCTCTTTGTGCTATTTTTGTGTTGATTTATTTGTGTATACCCTATCCTACCCTTTTCTATTCTAAGATTAGTTTTTCAATCTTTTATTGCATATATTTTAACATTTTGTTGAACCTGCTCACCCTTTTGCGTTATGAACGTGAATTTTTTGTATGTGAATATGGTATGAATTGTGCTTAACTAACCTGCCCTCATTTAGATACTTTCTCTTTAAAATTCTAAAATTTACTTGATATTTGAAGTTACCTACCCTTCTTTAGAGAAAAATTGGATTTGATATAATTTTCTCCTAATTTCCAGTTCTGGACTTGAAAGATTGCTTACCTTCTTTGTGTTCATTGTTTGTTGCTAAATTTCTAGTAGAATAATATGTAAGTTGTTCCTATTGCTTTTACAACTCAATTATTTAATTCTATAGAAAAAAAGATCCAATATTAACCTTTAACCACCATAAGAATTGACTTCTTATTTTATTACTATTTTAAGTAATTCATTTGCTTTTATAATATTCTAAAAGCATAAGAATGATTTTTGTATGAGTAATGTCATATAAGCTCAGTTTTGTTGAATAAAATCAGCTACATTTTCATATTATGATATCATTGAAATTCAAGTAAATTTACTTGTTAACTTTCTCATTTGTATGAGATGAGCATGAAAGCTCTAGTACGTTCCATGCCAGGATGGATTGGGACTACTTCCTACTTTTACAGTCTATTTTGTGATGTTTTGATCTGTTTGGGGCAAGCATGAAAGCAAACCCGTAGCTTGTTTCCTTCCTAGGACGGATTGGAAACTTCTACATTATTCAGATTGGATAATCATTTAGATAGTTTGTGCTAAAATCAGTCAAACTTTATTTCTTTATACTTGCTAAACTTTTTAAAACAAAGATGAGCTTATTCTGACTAGAAAGATAAGAATCATTCTTGCTATCATACATCTTCAAGTATTTAAGAAATTCTAGATGATTATTCTAAACCGATAAAACTTTCTTTTTGATTTTACTACTTATCCTAATTATGGATTATTCCTAAAGGGTTTTCTGGAGGAAAATCTGGAATATTTTTGACTTATCTTTAAACTCAGTAGCTTCCTTTTCACCCCGTGATGAGGGAAGGAGCCGGCTGTGGCGTGTCGGGTCAAGAATCCATCGCGGTAGCTTCAGTAAAGTAATTAATGCTTTGTCCGGACAAGGCTGCATTTATATTGTTATTTTCCTACATTTTGGCTATAAATGAATAAACAAAATATCTTATCAAGTTAACAAAGAAAAGTTAACAATATTCAAAATTTTGTATAACGGAAAATCATAAAATTTGTAACAACACAACAAAATAAACAAATTTTATAATAGGCTGGGATCTACGAATATGGGCGTGAATGGGGCCCATATTCCTCCTCACCCATCACAATTTTTATACTAATTATTTACTTGAAATTTATTAAGTATCTACTCTATTTCTTACTCCTAATATTTGTTTGTAATAAATAAAGTCTTAATCAAACTAGTAACTTATATTAAGTTCATGTTTGTGGTTTTTAAATTATCACTTTTGTTACTTAATTACATAGATCTTATTCTAGAATTTATTAATCACTTCTATACTTTCTCTAAATTTCTTCCATTTCTTATCATGTCGCTATCTCAGGTTAGGTTAATTTCTAGGGTCAATATAGTTCTCACTAAAAGAATTTAGGTTACTAACGAGCGGTTCACAGCGTGGTGTCCTATCCGCTTGACGAATCACTGGCCATTTTTACATTATATTTTAGGTTTTAAGAGTGCGCTTTATTTATGATACTTTTTACTACTAAGGACTATTATCTAGGTGTTTATCTGTAGGCCGTCATCATCTAGTAGTTAAGACAGTTTGAAACTTTAGATAGAGACTGTAGGATATGTAAGTATTTTCAGTATGTTCAGTTCAGCGAGGGCTCCGAGTCCAAGAAGAGTAGTAGCGTGTAGAGTAGTTCTTCGGTTATACAGGGGGGTTCGGTACAGATGCCAGCCAAAAATTTTAGATGACGAAACTACGAGTATTAATTTATCGAATGAAACTTACCCAGACTTTTTTGGTAGCCGCTCCTGTCGTTTTCCCTGCATTTAGTCGGGTGCGGCATTGCATCCCGCGCAGCACAACAAAATATTATATCATAGACTATCAAAGAATTTTATTGATAGTCATATAGAAATATGTACTGACTTAACGACGACGACGACTTAAAACAGTTGCCCACGACTAATCGACGATTTTTTGGCTGGCACCGACTCCAAAAGGAAGTACAAAGTTCTAAATATTTACTTAATACACTACCTATCTACTTTGAGGATATTGGCAATATTTTTTTTCATGTTCCATCTGGAATGTTATTTTATTTGTTACTTTTTAGTGGAGATAACCATATAAGGTAATTTGAAGGAGGTTTCTATTTTTTTGTTAAAATATTTTTATTTTATGATTTTCAGTGTTTCATTCAATATATTTTATGTAAGTAATTAATCCTAACCTCGACACATATCCTATTATTTTTCTTCATTATCCAAAGCTAGGTTTTGTTATTTAACAGTTTCAGTACAAAGATATTATACTCTCGTATTTTTGGTATTTGCTTAGTTAAGACTGCGTCTTTCGTGCTATGCAAGCGCGTTTAGTTGTTTATTATATTATTAATGATTGTTTCGAAAATAACATAAGTTAAACTGGGTAAGAGGCTACGAAGTAAGAGGTCATTTAGTAGTCCAGCTGGCCACTAAACTGACAATGCTAAGAGGAAAGAATAGCTTCGCGATCCTAACGAAATAGATATTTGGGAAAACATTTGCTATCGCTCGTGCGCTCATGCCCCCGGGAGAGAGAGCGAGAGCGTTGCAGCTCGCGACTGACAATAGGTACTTTTCTTGATGAAATTCCCATTTCGGGAGAAAACGGTTTCCAATAACTAAATTTCAACAAATCACTTTTATTTTGACGTCGATCGTTTGGTTTAAAAAAAAAACATTGTTTTTGTTCAACAAACGGCTTAATTCGACACAGTTTTAATCATAAAAATTACGTTACTTGAGGTGCCTATATAAGTTTGAATCTATAGCGAATTTTGTAAAAAGAAAAATCTATAAACCTAGTCATTCATTGTCAATAACATACTAAAAAATCATGGAGATTGGAAAATATTTAGAAGTGGAAAAACGTTTTCTCTTTTTGTATGGACGAGCACGTACTATTCTTCCCTCTTAATAAGCTTATAGTTTACCCCGATACTTGGGCTATTCGTAAGGAGTTTCAGGTTTGAGATGGTATCTTGAAAGTCTGTCGTTAGCTAATTACATACAGATAGTGAACGTAGGCTGGCTTCTTCATTTTCTTCATATTGTGGATTGTAAGGTCGACAACCAACCTCACATACCCTCACACAGTTAATATAGTACCGGGCCCTTGTCAAAACCCACTGACTTAGCACGAGTAACGACGCCTTCTGTAGATATTAGAGCCGAGACACATGGCTTAACGTGCCTTCCGAATCACGGAATCATCTTTCTTTTCAGACAATCAGGTGATTCGGGCAGCAATGTCCCAACTAAACTGAAAAAAGTCTCACAAGGACATTTTCGTTTAAGAGTGTCTTCACCGGGATTCAAACCCGAAACCTCCGTAAAGAGAGTAAAACACTCGACCACTCGGCCATAGAAGCTAAATTATTTGTGATATCCAATACAATATCCGAGCAGGTTCTTGTCCTGTCACGGTCGCCAAAAAATGTGATAAAATCGAATAATGTAATTTTATATGGAACAACGGAAACGTAGATTTTCAGCAAACTGACAAAACAAATTTATTTCGTTGCCTAGCAACATTCCACCACAAACGGCATCGCGCGCGATGCATGTTGCTATCACTGGTTGAGGAGTTTCTGCTTTTATCCCTTATTTCATATTCAGATTTTGACAAAATTTATATGGATCTATCCCTAAAGCACGTTCTATCGAATGAAAAAAGAATCATCAAAATCGGTTGAAAACTGACTGAGATATGATTAAAAGAATAGACGAATAACGACGCGAATGCTACATTCCGTTGAGGAATTTCCAAGTTTTACCTCATGTTCCACCATCAGATCTTGACGAAATTAATATGGGACCACCTCGAGAGTAAATCCTATCGAATGAAAAAAGAATTATTAAAATCGGTTAACAATTGGCGGAGATATCTAATAACATGAACCTCCTCCTTTTTTGAAGTCGGTTAAAAATAACGATCGGGGTGGTGAGCGGGGGGGCGGTGATAGTGGCCCGACCACAATTTCAGCCGAGATCGTAACGGCGCACAGTGGATCAGATGTATGGGAACAACTAAGTTTACTATAACTTTAACTTACCTGGGCTGATTGATAACTGGCCGAAACGACGAACTTAAAAAAATGATACGCAAAAAAAAAATTTTACATTATATTTTGGCATCTTTTTGAAAATAGAACGCCAAATTTGAATTTAATCGAACTGGTGGAATTTGTTTGATAGGACGTAGAACTTTCTCTGTCGTAAATTTTCTTAACAATGGAAAGAAACGAAATTCGTGCGGTGATAAAGTTTTACGTTTTAAAACAGAAAACAGCAACCCAGATTAAAACCAAGCTAGACAGTGTTTTAGGTAATTCTGCTCCTGCATTGAGTACAATTCACACCTGGGTAACTGATTTTAAACGTGGAAGACAGAGCTGCGAAGACGCCCACAGGTCTGGCCGTCCAAATGAAGTCACGAATCCGGACATGATAAAAAAAAATCACAAAATTGTATTGAATGATCGGCGCTTGAAGTCGCGAGAGATAGCAGAGATGGTGAGCATTTCATCTGAACGCGTTTTTAATATTTTGCACCAACATTTGGGAATGAAAAAGCTTTGCGCGCGATGGGTGCCGCGTTTGCTCACTGTTGACCAAAAGCAACGTCGAGTGGACGATTCATCGGAGTGTTTGGCGCTGTTTAACCGAGATCCTAACGAGTTTTCGCGGCGTTATGTAACAGTCGATGAAACCTGGATACATCATTATACTCCCGAGACAAAAGAACAATCTAAGCAGTGGACTGAGAGCGGAAGACCTGCGCCGAAGAAAGCAAAAACGGTTTTGTCGGCCGGCAAAGTGATGGCGACTGTTTTTTGGGATGCTCGAGGGATTATTTTAGTGGATTATCTGCAAAAAGGAAAAACAATAAATGGAGAGTACTACGCAAGCTTGCTGCAAAAATTAAATGAAGAAATCCAGAAAAAACGACCACATTTGGCCAAGAAAAAAGTTTTGTTCCACCATGACAACGCACCTGCACACACGTCAATGGTTGCAGTCGCCAAACTCCATGAATTGCGGTTCGAATTGCTACCGCATCCACCCTATTCCCCGGATCTGGCCCCGTGTGACTTCCACTTATTCCCAAACCTGAAGAAATGTTTAGGTGGCCAGAGATTTTCATCAAATGAAGAAGTCATTGTTGCCGTGGACGAGTATTTTGAGGGGTTGGAGAAAACATTTTATCAAACTGGTGTAACGGCATTGGAGAAGCGCTGGACTAAATGCATCGAGGTAGAAGGAAACTACGTTGAGAAATAAATTTATTTTAAATAGATTTTTAAAGTTTTTCTTTGTCGTTTCGGAAACTTATCAATCAGCCCTCAGTTATAGTATTTAGTTTTCATCGCCCTGTGTAGGTGGACCCGTTTTTATTATATACATAAATACTAGCGGTCCGCCTGCTCGCGTTGTGTAAGATTTTCCCGTGGTAATAAGACTTTTTCCCGTAAAAAGTATCCTATGTGTTATATCAGGGTACAAACTATCTCTATTCTAAATTTCATCCACGAAAGAGTAAAAAACAACCATCCATACATCCCTACTTACAAAGTTTCGGGTTTATAATATAAATAAGGATTTTTTTTATCATTACTTATTTGCTCCGTGTGATAACTTCTGCATATTAGGCAACTACGGAACTATTTAAATAAAATATTGGCAATTACAAAATTAATGCTTATTATATATCGAAAAAGCCTGCTACTCAAACAATCTATTCCCATGGACATCTGTCTTCTAAGTAATCAGCTTTTTTATACAATTTCTGTTTTATAATTATTTTAAACTTGTCTAAAGGCAAGATTTTAATATCAGTAGGGACCTTATTGTAATAGCGTATACAATTGCCTTTAAAAGAATTACAAATTTTATGTAGTCGGCTGACATAAGCTACCAACTTGTCTTTATTTCTAGAATTAAAATTGTGTATATTATTGTGCTTCTGAAAATTACTTATATTTCGTTTTACATACACAAGATTGTCATAGATATATTGAGACACAAATGTCAGAATATTGATTTCTCTAAACTTTTCCCTCAGTGACACTCTAGGCCCTAATCTATAAAATGCACGAACAGCCCGTTTCTGCAAAATAAATATACTATTAGCATTCGCAGCGTGTGACGCCGTGTGATGACGGCAGAGTAGAATACATTTGTCACCAACCCTTACTCTTCCCGTGGGTGTCGTAAGAGGCGACTTAGGGACCACGTATTGAACAGGGAACGGGCAGCAGCGCTCTCGATCTCCAACCCGCCTGCCAAGCGTGGAGATTATGACAAAACCCTCCACTTCAGTAGAGGAGGCTCATAGTCCAGCAGTGGACTGTAACGGGCCGTTGATGTTGATGATGATTCGCAGCGACCCCACAATAAAATACCATAGGTCATTCTAGTACTACAGACTAGTACTTGTAGTATAGATCTACGATCTTCCTATTTCGTGGTATAAGCTTACGAAGAACTTCCTATTTTGTAGCTTAGACCTACGAGGAACTTCCTATTTCGTAGCATTTACCTACGAAGAACTTCCTATTTTGTAGCATCGGCTCTACGAAAAATTTCCTGTTTTGTAGCATAGGATCTACGAGAAACTTTCTATTTCGTAGCAAGGCTCTACGAGGATTTTGTAGCTATGTAGTTCCTATTTCTTTCGTAGAATATACACATATGATTCTGGCCACTAAGTACGTTTTGTAGCTATTCCTAAGTGTGCAATTTTGAGAGCTCTGAACAAGATATCTTTCACTTCTCATGCTCTGAAAGTGCTTATTTGTGTAGGATATAGGCTGCACAAAATCGAATTTTGTGCTCAAGTGCATTAACCTATCTACTCAAAGAAAATGAGCCATACAGCCAAACACAATAAGAAGTTCATAGATGGAATATGTTATTTTACAATATTTACTTTAATTTATTTGCCTTATGTGTTTTTTAAGACATAAAATACCGTTAATATGCCGGGAAAAACAATTTCCTTCAGTATTCAAAACTGTACTAATTTTACTTTGAATTTTAATTAAAGAAATGTTATGTTATACTACTGTTTTATTTCCTCGCAATTGAAGTGAAAAGCAGAGTTTATAACTCGTCCACAAAACCATTTTATCCTCCACATCACTATCAGCCCTCGCTTTCGGCTCGGGCTGCTAAAAGTCTCGGAAAAAAATGGGTCGTTTTGTGCACTTGTTGAAAAATCTACTATTTTATGCATGGCATTTATAAGTACCATTACAATTACTATGCTTCGTATTAAAACACGTTAGCATGCTTTGTCACCGCATTGCCGTGTAGGTATTTATATAGCAAACAACTTTAGCGATAATCGGCACATAGGTAGTAATTTTGTTTAAGTACTTAAGTATTTATTCACCAGAAAAACTTGACTTATTGCGCAATGTTTTTTCATAAATTCGTTTTATTCAGTCACCCATAATTGTTTATCGCTTGCCGTCGCCATACATACTCCATGCTTATTTCAAGGCTTTTCTATAATAACATTAGGTTTTATCATTTACTTACCTTCTTTCTAGATGCGAATAAATAAAGACACGCATTCAATCGAGCTAATTTAATAAAGATTGAGATTGAGGGTAGCTTTAATCTTGAAGTTTGTCGATTGATGTTTTAAGTAGTTTAACGTTTAGGCGTCAACCTTACAATCCATACGATGATGAAGAAGAAAGAAAATTATACGTAGTTAACAGAACTAAGAGTCTACTTTGTAACAGTAACCTATTTTTTTAACCGACTAATCGCAATTTCTACCAGCGGACAGTAACCAGCCTCCGCTACATGACGACCTTCGAAAAATAAACCGCGCGACATATAAAGTGACCGCCAATAGTAACGTAGTTCTTATCTCCGCGCGATATAAACTTGGATACTATTGGCGGTCACTTTACCGACATATCGCGCGGTTTATTTTATCGACGGTCCTTATGCAGCGGGGGTTTTTTAAATGAAATTCTACATACTTAATTACTTGCTCAGCCCAGTTAATACTTTGACAAGTACAGTTGCGAGTTAACTTAATCGGTCAACTTAACTCGCAGGTTACCGATTAAAAAACAAATAAAATTTAGTTTCGCGAAAAATTTTGCTTTTAAGCAACTAAATGAACTTGTAAGTGCTTAAGTTCCCTGATTACTAGCAATGAAGTTTAGACAAAGTTTAGACCCATTCTAATGGCACGCTCTAATCCTTAATTTAAGTTAGTCCGTCCTTTTTACCTTTTAAAGATTGAAAAGGGACAGGAGATGGCCATCCTAATATTAGAGCTGTCAAACATCGAATTTGAACCTTTGAGGCCGTGTCAATTGCACAATTTTAGAGAGCACTTAAAACATGCGACTTAAAAATCTCTTAAACTGACAGCTATGCCCTTATTTTAGGTTATCATTCGTTCAAATGAATATCATTCGTCATCACCTCTCTTTCATTGGTCATAAAAACGAAAAGGATAGCTGGATTTTAAAATTAGAATTAGAGCATGCATAACATCCCGAATCGAGGCCAATGTTTTACGAAACAACATTACGAGTAGGTATATTCCTGAATAATTATTAACGTTATCATACTGTGATGTTGTTTGCTCATGTCGACCTTCAAACCTGGGCGGAACCTTCCTGTTATCGAAACTATTTTTTTAACGCAATAAAAATAATGTTTACTTTACAGGATAACAACATGATATTCTAATAGTTATTTCGGCGATTAGAATTGCGATTTTTTAATGTTATTCTTGAATTGTACAACAACAATAACAAAAAAATATGACGTGGTTAATTTGAATATACCTATAGATAGAACAACATTTTGTCTCTGCAATGTAATTAATACATCGCAGTGTCTTCCTTTGGCGATATTTTATCGTTCGAATTCTTACTTGAATTATAGAGTGATTTAACTACATAATTCAATCAATCCGCTTATTGCAATCCACTGCTGGACGTAGGCCTCCCCAAGGGCACGCCAAAGTGCACGATCACCCGCTTTCCTCATCCAGCCACCACCAGCGACCATCCTCAGGTCATCAGTCCACCTGGCAGGGGGGCGTCCCACACTACGTTTCCCGAGACGTGGTCTCCATTCGAGAACCCGTCTGCTCCAACGCTCATCGGTTCTGCGACAGACTACATAATTAGACAACATTTAAACTTTCTAGTTGGTTTTTCAGACTCGTTGGTTTAGTTGTTAGTCGCACATATTGTACACAGAGGAAAACTATTTCTTTGTTTAGTTTAAAGTTTCGATCGTGTTAATTTATAGGCAAATTCAAAAGGGTGGTCACTGGTCAATGTGGTCATCTGTTTATTACTGGAGTGAGGTAGGGCAGTGCAGACGCTAAAACTTGTGACTGAAACTGAAGTATTTTTTATTTAAAATAAAGAAAGACAACTTTTTTTGTTACTAACGACATTGTTTGTTATCTATACTATTATTATAAAGAGAGAAGTCCGTACTGACTGACTGACTGATTGACTCATCAACGCATAGCCGAAACTACTGAAGCTAGAAATACCAAATTTACACAGTAGGTTACATTTATGGCGCAGAGAAGCAATAAGAAGGGATTTTGGAAAATTCCCCCTCTAAGGGGGAAAAAGGGGGATTCAAGTTTGTATGAAAGTCCGTCATTTCAAAAGTTGGGATCATGAAAATTTGGATTTAGACTGCAATTAATAAATCATTTGATACATGTTTAAGCATTTTATCAAAATCCTTATTTTGAGGGGAAAAGTAGGGATTAAATATTTGTATGGAAAGTGTGTCATTTCTAAAGGTAGGAACTTGAAAATTTGGATTTAAGCTGAGATTAATAAATCATTTGACACGTGTTTTAGCATTTTATCAAAATCCCTATTTTGGGGGGCACAGTAGGGATTAAAGGTTTGTATGTAAAGTCTGTCATTTCTAAAGGTAGGAACTTGAAAATTTGGATTTAGACAGAGATTATTAAATAATTTGACACATGTTTTAGTATTTTTTCGAAATCCTTATTTTAAAGGGAAAGTAGGGATTAAATATTTGTGTGGAAAGTCTGTCATTTCTAAAAGATAAGAACTTAAAAATTTGGATGCAGACTGAGATAAATAAATTATTTGACACGTATTTAGGTACTTTTTCGAAATCCCTATTTTAAGGAGGAAAGTAGGGATTAATTGTTTGTATAGAAAGTCTGTCATTTCTAAAGGTAGGAACATGAAAATTTGGATTTAGACTGCAATTAATAAATCATTTGATACGTGTTGTAGCATTTTATCAAAATCCCTATTTTGGGGGGCAGAGTAGGGATTAAAGGTTTTTATGTAAAATCTGTCATTTTGAAAAATTTGGATTTAGACTAAAATTAACAAATAATTTGACACGTGTTTTAGAATTTTTCGAAATCCCTATTTTGAAGAGGAAGTAGGGATTAAATATTTGTGTGGAAAGTCTGTCATTTCTAAAAGATAAAAACTTAAAAATATGGACGCAGACTGAGATAAATAAATCATTTGACACGTATTTAGGTACTTTTTCGAAATCCCTATTTTAAAGTGGAAGCAGGGATTTAATGTTTGGATGGAAAGTCCGTCATTTGAGATCATGAAAATTTTTATTTAGACTGCGATTAATGGATCATTTGACACGTGTTTTAGAATTTTATCAAAATCCCTATTTTAAGGAGGAAAGTAGGGATTAATTGTTTGTATGGAACGTCTGTCATTTCTAAAGGTAGGAACATGAAAATTTGGATTTTGGCTGAAATCAATAAAACATTTGACATGTGTTTTAGCATTTTATCAAAATCCTTATTTGAGGGGGAGAGTAGGGATTAAAGGTTTGTATGGAAAGTCTGTCATTTCTAAAGATAGGAACTTAAAAATTTGGATTTAGGCAGAGATTATTAAATAATTTAACACATATTTTAGCCCTTTTTAGAAATTCCTATTTTAAATGGAAAGTAAGGATAAATGTTGTTATGGAGGGTCTGTCATTTCTAAAGGTAAGAACTTGAAAATTTGGATTAACAAATCATTTGATTCATGTTTAAGCATTTTTTACGAAATTCCTATTCTTAAGTACAAATTACCGTATAATACCCTAAGACTGTTATATATGTCAATGGCAGATTCAATTATTAACTATGGTATTTCTAGCTATGGCAGAACGTATAAAACTTATCTACAAAGTATTTATAATTTACAACTAAGGCTATTAAAAGCTATTGTTCATCTAAAGATCAAATATAAGTACAAAAATAATTATGATAACTTATTCCAGTATTCAAGGGTTTTAAATATATTCAATAAAGTGAAATTCACTATTGCATCCGATTATTGTTTAGAAATCAAAAATTTAGAAATAAAATCTAGGGCTAAAAACTTGCGGAAATTGTCTAATCTACCTCTGTGTTAACAACGATTATGGTAGAAGGGTCGGGAGGTGCATCCTACCTCCCGACCCTTCTACCATAATCGTTGTTAACACAGAGGTAGATTTTAACCTCAAGTTTTTAACCTCAGATACTGAATAGTTTAACAAAAATTGTAGCAGAAAAAGTAATTAATGAGACAAATCCCAAATATATCAAAAACATTGTCAAAACATATTAATTAAGGGATAGGTATAAATCTTTAGTGCTGTCTGAGAGGGATGCACCCCCGTCCTCCTAAATAGCAAAGAAAATTATAAAATGACCTACCTTCCTGCCTACCTTTATATTTTTTAAACATATTATGTTGTTTTTAACGGCGCAACATAAACCCGTCATGTTAAGGGCTGCCGCACAATCTTTTACATTTGAGATTAGGGTAAGACCCAATGTAATCTGATAAGTTTTTATTCAATAATAAACAGCTTAAATTTTAATTTTTTTAAGAGGAAGAAGGGATTAAATGTTTATGTGGAAAGTCTGTCATTTCTAAAAGATAAGAACTTAACAATTTGGATACAAACTGAGATTAAAAAATCATTTGACACGTATTTAGGTATTTTTTCGAAATCCCTATTTTAAAGGGGAAGCAGGAATTAAATGTTTGTATGGAAAGTTCGTCATTTCTAAAGGTAGGAACTTGAAAATTTGCATTTAGGCTAAGATTAATAAATATTTTAACACGTATTGAAGTATACTTTCGAAATGTATTTTATAGGGAAAGTAGGGATTCATGGAAAGTGTCATTTCTAAGGCAAGAACTTAAAAATTGTCATTTAGACTAAGGAAAAATAATCGTTTGACATGTTTCTCATTTTTTTGAAATCCTTATTTTGAAGGGAAAGTAGGGATAAAGTTTTGTTATGGAAAGTTTGTCATTTCTAAAGGTAGGATATTGAAAATTTTGATTAAGACTGACATTAATAAATAATTTGATACGTGTGTAAGCTTTTTACGAAATTCCTATTTTGAGGAGGAAGCAGGGATTAAATATTTGTATGGAAAGTCTGTAATTTCTAAAAGGTAAAAACTTAAAACATTGGTGTTAGACTGAGATTAATAATTCATTTGATACATGTTTTAGCATTTTATCAAATTCCCTATTTTGAGGGGGAAAGTAGGGTTAAATGTTTCTATGGAAAGTCCAGTTCTAAAGTTAGAAAATTGAAAATTTGGATATAAGCTAAGATTAGTAAATGATTTGACACGTCTTTTAGGATTTTTTCGAAATCCCTATTTAAAAAGGGAAGTTTGGAATGTTTTGTATGGAATGTCAGCCATTTTTAAAGTTAGGAACAAAAAATTCTATAATAAGACTGAATTATTCGGTTCGAGTTCCAAAATGTTTTTGAAATCCCGACTTAAGTATTTAAAAAAATTATAAAAAACGAACCTCCTCCATTTTGAAGTTGGTTAAAAATGTGTTAAAGTATTAATTAATCTACCCGTGCGAAGCCGGGGCGGGCCGCTAGTCTATTAATAAAACACATATCTGCCGGGTTATTACCACGATTTTTGTTTAAAATAATCTTTTTAATGAGCTTTCAAACTCAACAAGTTCTGCCGTGATCATGACTATTGCAACATAGTCGAAATATCAGTAAGCTCATTAAAAAGCTTATCTTAAACCAAAATCGTGGTAATAACCCGGTAGATATGTGTGTTATTAATATTAACAACCGCAAATTACTAATGCCGAATGAAATAACGTTTAAAAAAACTTTATTTTTTCAACTGGGAGCCAAAAATTTCCTGGTTCATTAGAGTTGGTGGAACGAAGCCAAGCAGTGAGATAGCTTGCAGAATGTACTTTGTTACACTTTCAAAAAATATTAGCTTTGACCAGCGAGTTTGCCAAATTGCAAATTGAATTAGGTAGTCGAAAGAAAATACATAGTTCCGGTAATATACGCCGTGAAATTTAACTAATTGATTTTCGTTAAAGGAAGTGTTCAGTCCATTACACTGAACAACTTTCCCCAAGGAAAATAGTCTCACAAATTAAAAAAAATGCATGCCCAATGGAAATCGATCAGCTGGCCGCGCGGTTTTGTATGAACGAGCCATTTTTGTCGTTTTGCCTGTTCCTTGGAGAAAAATGTTCATTTTACTAGATGAATAGTCCATTTGTAGCATTCCCAAACTCAATGAGCCATTCAACACTTTAGGTAGTTAGTACTAATTCTTCTCTAAAACCTCTAATCGCGTATCGGCCTTGACTAAATTAATTGTAAACACCATCTGTTTTTACCATGTTATCCCCAAACATACTACACTATTAACTACTTCCTGTTTTGTGTTCTACATTCACGTGGCAGCGTATTAAATTTCAGTTGAATTTGTATTTCAATAATAATGATCATGGTTTAAGTAGGTAATGTTTCTCAATATCAGAAATATTTACCTAATTTTATTCTAGCCTTCTCTCTACAAATTATTTAAAAGAGTCACCGTATCGACTCCAAAAGAAAAAGGATCTAAATTAACACCACAACTATTTTTTTAAATTTACTTCGTACGGGATGTCGCGTCGTAGCCAGTCGTAGCGATTTGCTACGGTTGCTACGCCGTAGTAAGTCTTCGTAGACATGTTACGGGAGAGCGAACTTAGAGCTTGACCCGATCTTATAATATTAAAATGGGGGATTTTCTGACAGCTCTTTGAAAAATAAAAATAATAGTTCTAATTAAGACGATAGATGGCGCCAGGTGTACTTCGTGGATTCTTTTTATTAAAATCTCTCTCGCCGGATTTCTTCATCCACGAATCGTCAACGCCATCTATCGAAGTTTTATGAACTACTTTTTTAGTTGGCTGTTGGAAAATCCCTCATTGTTTAATGTCTTTTCTGATACTCGTACTGTAACAAGAAATTAAAAAAATATGTATTTATGGTATAAATAATAATAAAATCTATAAAAATAGGTACCAACTCTACCTACTTATTGAAATCAAACCAGAACCGTAGCCAATAAATAAAACGCACCGAACAGTAAATATAATTAGATTAAATGCACTTGCAAGGCTGTAAGCTGCAACTGCAGCGATGACCTTTCCAATGTCTTTGCTGTGCACGATAAGGTACAGTCACAAATTAATGTAATGTCGTGACATTTTATTGTACTTACCTTTTTGTATAAATCTTTTCATTTCCTGTCACTAATAATAATTTAATTACGCTGTATTTTATTATTATTTAAACTGTAGGTATTATTAACATTTTGTTTATTGACTGTTTTTGTTTTATTACTTACCAACTGTTCTAAAATAATTCAGATTGTTATAGTCATGCTCCTGTCTATCATGATGTCCTTTTCTGCCAGTCTAGTCTAGACTCTAGAGTCATTAAAATTGCCCCGATTGAAATAAAATTAGAAAAAATAAGATATAAATATTGTCGTCATATTGAATAGGCAATTTTCAAGGGTTGCATGTAAATAATCAACAATGTTTTAAATTAAAAGGAGAATAATTAAATTTCCGAAATCACTTCTGTAGCTTATGTCAAAATTTTAATTGTGCAGTCGACTGTACTTACAGTTAGGTGCTGCTGATTGCATAATTTATCGAGTTGTTGTTTACATCTCTTGTCTACGTCTATGCATATTTTTCTGCGTTGTGGCGCTAACCTTGGTTGGAATACGAGTGGATCACGCCACTATACCCGTCTCTTTCTTTTTGTTTTCCGTCTCTGTTTATTTGTTATTGTGACTGTTTTTTTAAATATTCTTTGTTTTTGTCGCTGACAATAGACGCATGGTTTACGGTAGGCAAAGCTGGTTTTTTTATATAATTTACGTGCGTGAACCTTCACTGCTTGTATATTTTTCTAGATATTTAAGACGCCGTGCATAAGGTATATATATCGTAGAATGGCTTATACATTTCGTTCTTCCGGTATTTGTATAATCTAGCATTTAACAAAGAAGCCGAAAATAGCCCCTTTGGGCCTTTACATTCCCCCGATTTTTTCCTGAATCGTACCTTGAATTGAGGCGATCAGAATTGATTGGTCAGTTTCTCGCACAACCTTTATAATACTCTTAGGCAAGTTTAGGTTTCGCCTCGATAGTGTTTTCATTTTTATAACGGACCAAATCGCTATTTCTGTCAAGGTGTCAGGCGCGGACTTGGATGATGATCTTCTTCACACCGTAAACACACCGTAAACAAGATACGGTGTGTTTACGGTGTGAAGGAGATCTCGACCACTCGGCTACGGGCCTCCGTTGATGCCATTACGGAGGTTCCGGGTTCGATTCCTAGTGGGAACACTGTCAAGCAGAGTTTTCCGAAAGGAAAGATGATTCTGTGCTTCGGAAGGCACGTTAAGCCGTTGGGCCCCGGCTACTATCTAGTCGTTACACGAGCCAAGTCAGTAGCCTTTGGCGGCTCTATAACACTGACACCAGCCCACACGATGGTGATGGTGAATATAAAATTCTAAAGCACTTGGTACTTGGTAGGGCTCAAGCCAGCGCCACCCAGATGGGAAGCAGAGGCTGTGGTTACTACACACTACACCACCGTCGCTTCATTTACTTAATTAATATAATAACAGTAATAAACTAGAATAACTTCCATATTGGAGGCGATAAGGACACGTGATCCGAGCCACGTGGCGGTAACTCAGTTTGTAAACAGAGGGGCGTAGCCAGTGCGCGGGCTCATTGTTCCACGCCAGTTGCATTATGTAACTTGGATTCGTGGAAAAATTAGTCATCTGTATTGCTCGTTGATCTGGCCATGTTATATTTAGGCTAGACTAGAAAATATAGGGTCCTCCTCGATAATAATGCCTACTAATTTTAGTAGGTAAACGATTTAGTTAAACTTGAAATACGTCAAATTAATAGGAGCATGATCATATTATTATGTATGTGTCGCAGATAGATTGTCGAATCAGCTGTTTTACAAAATCGTTAGCTGTTTCGACATTTAGCGGTTTTACATAATTATCGAAGTTGAACACGCAGAATTGCATTATCGTTTAGCTTTAGCATTCATCAAAGCAGCGTGTAAACTGTCTTCAGATGTTTTGTAAAACGGCCACAACTTTCGATTGTAGATTTAGTTCTATTTTTGTCGCTCGAGGCTCTGTATGTCATTCATAACAACAACATTGGCGTTTAAGACCTCGTCAAAATTAGTAAATCAAATGAGTAATATTAAAGAAAAAGTGTCGAAGTCTAGTGAAAATTATTTTAAGAACATTGTTACTAAAAAGTTATCAGTTTTATGAGATTCAGTGTGGAAACTGGAAAAACTAGGAGTCCTAGTTCGTACGAAAAAAGCTAAACGTATTCCAATGTTTGTAGTAAGTAACACTGCATTGCCGATTTGTATCGCTTCGGTTGAACCAAGTTCTATTCCGATTAACTCTAGCAACTTTTTATCCAAAAACAAAAACGTAAGGTATAAAAAAACATCGATAACAATAAAATTATATACACGTGTTTGTAAACAGGGGGTGTGGCTGAGCTGCGCAAGAGCATCGTCCGATGTGAGTCAGCAGTCGGAAATGGAACGCAGTTCGCAACGGTATAAACAACACCTTCAAGGTTCAAGTCGGGAATTTGAAAAAAATGCGGTCGGATTAACAAACACGAGAAAAAAAATAGTTGAAGCGTACGCACCTACTTGTTTACAAAAACACAAATTTAAAGTAACAATTATTATTTTTGTAAAGTCGTATTTTTTCAATGGAATAAAATTAACATAGATTAATTTTCAGACTGGCTGGCTGGCTGGATAGACAGCATCAGGTTGTTAATAGTGAAAAAAGTAAAAACTATACAAAACACATGGCAAAAAGATCAAGAAAAAAAGTTGTGTTGCATAATGCCTATTTATGTTTTAGGTTTTATTTTTTCCAGCAATATTTAGAAGATATTTATAGACAATAATCTTCTAAATATTCAGTCCACGAAGTTAATTTAACTTTTTGTGTTTTTTTCGATAGGTATTTAACTAATTTTAAAACTTAAATTAATGGAAAGTTGAGGATATTTGAGAAGATTATATTCTTATATATAATAAAATCTCAAATCACTAAAAAGTTAGAAACAATAGTGTTTTTCGATAGCAAGAGTTTTTGTGGCTCTTACCGACTGAGCTCATCGGTCGTCCGTCGGCTTCGAGTCACGTTCGATCACGGTCAAGGTTCCGTGAATTCATAATACTGGGTAGTGTGTGTGTGTGTGTGTGTGTGTGTGTGTAGGTACTTTTACCACAGCATAAATAATGGTATTAGCGTCTTTTACTTTGTAATTTGGTGGAAATTTGAGGCAAAGAAAACTTTGAGTGTATAAAAAAAAATAGATTTAAAGTTTTTTGAAAATCTTTGCAATCATAAAAAAAACAAAAATTATTTACAAAAATAAATTAATATAACTAATGTATATATATATATATATATATATACAATACAAGTGCAAACAAAAAAAAAAACCTTAAATATCTAAAATACCTCCCCGAACCTTTCCCGGAGCAAAGCTTCCCTGAATGCTCGCCGCGTTACCACACTGGACTGCCAGGGACAAGCTTTGCGCCAGAAACGACCCGGAGCGGGGGTCGCCACCTCTTTCCTTAAGACGGCAGCCAATCTCCCTGATGAATTTTGTTGCCTCCGTGCCCCAGGGACCCAATGTCTCAACCGCCACCGGTACAAAGATGTAAGAACTGAGCTCTCTGTATTTTCCATGCTTTCTTTGGGCTGCTAATTCGGCCGCTGCTCCAGCCACATAAAAAGTTGCTAATAGTTTACATTTCAGGATATTAAATATATTTCAACAGCATAATATTTAGAAAAATTATCTTGTTCCTTTAAGAACCTAAGTACAAACACACGGACAAATTACATACTAGGTTTTAATTTTTTCGCTTTATAATTATTAGATTATAGAACTTTTTCACATCTTATCTATTCTATCATTAGTTGAGGTGAGCTCAGCCAGTAAACAATAAAAACATTTATTATTCTTATAAACTAAAAATAAACGCAAATATCTACCGTGCGAATGCAAATAGCCTGATTTACACAGAATTGGCAACACTGCCACACTGCGGTAGTAAAATCAGAAGGTAGGAACTTCTGTGGACTCCTGGGACTATAACTTTTTGTCTTGTTGTTTTCTTTATGAAGCGTCAAGTGTTTGTGTTGCACCTGAGTCACTGGCGGCCACGGTCAAGGCTGTGGCTATTACGTATGCGATGCTCGAACCATTGGGCTGCGGCGAATTGTGATTCCACTGTCTTCGTACAATAATATTGATCGATTCAAAAGACTGATCAAATACTTTTGTATTTGTGTATTAGCTATCAGCTTTTACCCACCGAGGGGCTCGAGTCTACCCTGAATTAAGGTAATCGGGCCTCAGCTACGCTTTTTTTTTGTTTTTATTAGCTTGGTGATCGATCTTCTTTAATACCAAAAAAAAATCGAACATTTTTTTTTTTTTTTTAATTTCTTTTTATTTTTTTGCCGCCAAAACGAAGTCAGATATCGAATTCCAAATTTAAACAAAAACACAAATATCCTATTGGGAATAAAATAAATTTTTATTATTCAACAAATAATAAAAAAAATAAAAACAAGATCCGAAAAAAAGAAAGTATTTTTTTTATTAACAGTATTTTTTTAAATTTACCGAAATGATTTTCTGGACCAAAAATAAGCTTAATTACCAAGTATTATTAAAAAATAAAAACAAATGCATTTAAGGGTTAATAATAATTTATCTGTGCCTCTCTGTCTAATCTTGAATTCCAAATCTTTACAACTCGGTCAATTTTAAAGATAGAGCAAAAGTTCTTTTTGTGTTCGATAGCAGAAACTAAGAAGTTTGGATTTATAAAATAAAAAAAAAGTAGTCCAATCCCCTATTGTAACAATGTGACTATGAGGGTGTGAGAGAAGTATGAACAAGTGGATGTGAGCGTAGTTTACGTATTTGGGTAGTGTTGTCTATAACAGTATTTGATATATGGTTAAGTAAGACCGACAAGCAATGAACTATGAGACATAAATCAATATTAATGTCTACGACTAACCTTATGTACCGCATAAAAATCAGAGTATTACTGTTTCTACTACTAGTAAATAACATTAGAATGACAATATACACGTTTATAACCTACCCTACACCTACCCTACACCTACCCTACACCTACCCTACACCTACCCTACACCTACCCTACACCTAACCTACACCTACCCTACACCTACCCTACACCTACCCCACACCTACCCCACACCTACCCCACACCTACCCCACACCTAACCTACACCTACCCTACACCTGCCTTACACCTACCCTACACCTACCCTACACCTACCCTACACCTACCCTACACCTACCCTACACCTACCCTACACCTACCCCACACCTACCCCACACCTACCCCACACCTACCCCACACCTAACCTACACCTACCCTACACCTGCCTTACACCTACCCTACACCTACCCTACACCTACCCTACACCTACCCTACACCTACCCCACACCTACCCCACACCTACCCCACACCTACCCCACACCTACCCCACACCTACCCCACACCTACCCCACACCTACCCCACACCTACCCCACACCTACCCCACACCTACCCCACACCTAACCTACACCTACCCTACACCTGCCTTACACCTACCCTACACCTACCCTACACCTACCCTACACCTACCCTACACCTACCCTACACCTACCCTACACCTACCCCACACCTACCTACCCTATTTATAGCGGTACGCCCGCGGTTACGCTCGCGCTATGTAAGATTTTCCCGTGGGAATAAAAATTTTCCCGGTAAAATGTATCCTATGTGTTAATCCAGTTTACAAACTATCTTCATTCCAAATTTCGTCTAAATCCGTCCAGTAGTTTACGCGTGAAAGCGGAACAAACATTCAAATATATTTTCACATTTATTAATATTATAATTATTATTTATGTTTCTCACTGTCCTTCCCTGAACCATAAATATTTCAAGAACAAAATTAGCCAAATCAGTCCAACCATTCTCGAGTTTTAGCAAGAGAAACGAACAGCAATTGATTTTTATGTAATATGTAGATTTGTATTTATTGTACGAGTTATTGTAGGCACACTGGAATGTGTCAGTCTGGCTATTTATAATATTTATCGTTATTGGACAATAACACGAGAACTATACAGTAGCGATTCTGATTGCGAGATCGGAATAGAATAGGCTATACGACATTCCGTAGAAACTTACTAAATATTTTACTTCCATAGTCTTTCAAAATAATTTTTAAAGTTCTAAAAGGATGATGACTCTAGAAGTAGAGAGATCAAACACTTCGAATTTCAAAGGTTACCAATGAGTTTATATCATGATCACCCTCATATCCCATGTGATGCTACCTACCAAGACCACGGCATATTTTCTTATTTGCTTTGCGGTACATATTTATAAAAAAATATGTACTTAATTGTACTCATAAGTTAGTAAGTAAGGTGCAAGAAGAATTAAGGGGCAACAAGAAGGATTGAAACCATTCTTAGAAAGGAATCAGTTGACGCTCACGATGGTTTCAAGTCAAGTGTGATAGGGACCTTTTTGACAGGGATGTCCCAGAGTGGTAATTTGGTTTGACAATATTTTATGTGCTAATGTGATTATTTATATGTAAAATTCTTAGATATGTAATCTATCTATCTATCTAGCCCACATCCACCCACTGCTGAGTATAGGCCTCTTCTTTATTGCGCTATTTTTCACGGCCCTGTGCAGTTCTCATCCAGTACTTCCCTTCCACTGTCACTATATCACCTGACCATCGGGCTGGTGGTCCGCCTATTTATTAATATTCTTATATAAGTATTTTGTGTATCTTAAGTAAATATAATTTTAGGTAGGTATGAAAATATAACCTGTAAAATAAGTCGTACGGTGCGAAATGCAGTTAAATGTTAACTTTTATAGTTCTGTTTTTAATTCTAAAATCTATACCAAATCACCAAGCGTATTTGCAGCTAGAAAATATTTTTTGTGTGACCAATAGGACATATTAACTGCAAAAATGACTTTGTAAAACAAACTTGTTTTTTCCGTCAGTTTGTTGCACAGCCAACTATTGAAAAAAAATTGAAACTCCTTGCAAGTTTAGGAATATATAGGTATTATACTGTTCGTATATTTAGGAATGCACAATATACACACTTTTCAACAATACAATACAAATATATACACATTTTTCTGTTATTCCTTACAAAACATAAACTTGCAAGGTGTTTCGATTTTTTTGATGAGAAGTATATATTTAGCTGTAAATAAACTTGGTAATCATAGCTTGAGGTTTGGTACTTATAGATTATACAAACAGTTGTGTGACGAAACACATCAAATTAAACTCAGTAAATTCAATACCTGAATTCATATCGTAATAGGAAAACAATCGATTGGTTATACTCAACTGCGTATTTCTTTGATTATAACCATGGCATAAACAACTCCATGTTAAGTAAGGTCATGTTAGTACCGAACCTACCTAATACCTAACGAGTAGAATGAAGAGTTCAATTCTGCTCTATCTATACTCCAACAAGAAAACATTGCTATTATTACTAGTGGCTCTGTGAGCTGTAAACCTCGCGAGTCTGTATATCTCTTTTCAACACACTTGCTCATAAAGTAGATCCTATTTCAACGGTTTTTGATGGTTACATATTATAATAATAACTAAACTCAGTCTAACTAAAATACCTACTATTTAAGATAACTAAAGACCGTTTCACAGATGTTTGTTTAAACTAATAAATTTTTATAAATTTTATATACAATACAATTAATTTATCTAAGGTTTATTAAAATAATGGACGATTCACCTACAACCTACGGATTAACTACAAAAATCAAGGCAGGTGCATAAAGCAGTTCATAAAACACTTAAACAAATAAATAAACGTTTATTTTCATAACATTATTTAATTTTGTCTACAAATTAACAATGATTTTTGTTAATTAATAAAAAACACAGTTTATTTGGTATTTTAAAAACTTGGCTGTATGTAGCTTTAGCGTCTTTGCCAACATTTTCACGCAGCTACGGCAAAAAATAATCCGCGCGCCATTTTTCTCAAATCTTTTTTTCATGAATTTTTATTCTGTTTCCTCGCAAGGGTGTTGAAAACGTCGTACGATATACGTGCGTATATTAGTTATACACACTCGGCTCGGGCTGAAATTCCGCCTAGTGAGTTATAACCAACCTAACGCAATCGTAATGTAGTTACAATTATATTTATAATTTATCTCAAATATATATATATATATATTTTATATTTATGGGGAACTTCTTCAGTTCATAATAATATTATTTATTATTATTATTAAATTATTTTTATTGTATTTTTTATTGGTTGAGAAAACAGCCTCAGCGGTAGACCTTGTAAGCTGGCAACCGTCATTTAAAAAAAATCCAAATCTGACTCAACAAAAAAGTTTGAATAATTTATCAAACCTGCTCCCAAAATTTCACGAGAATCGGTTGAGAAACGCGACCTGTAGAGTGGAACAAACAGACAGACATCACAAGCAATTTTGGCCAAGCTGAAACGGAGCGCTTCTCTCGCTCGGCCAATTAGAAGGACCATTTAATTTTATGTCCTCTTGAATAACGTCAATGTATATTGAAAAGCGGACCGTCCCCTCCGAAACGGTTCAAACAAAGCGCAAGCGCAAACCAACCTAGCATAACTCTGTAAAAAAAACCTGAAGAATGACTAACTGCTTGAACAGCTGGCCGAACAGCCTCCGTGGCCGAGTGGTTGTGATTTCGACGCCCATTACGGAGGTACCGGGTTCGATTCCCGGTGGGGACACTGTCAAGCAAAAATCTCTTTGTGAGACTTTCCCCAGTTTGGTTAGGACATTGCAGGCTGAATCACCTGATTGTTCGAAAAGAAAGATAATTCTGTGCTTCGGAAGGCACGTTAAGCCGTTAACGCCGGCTACTATCTAGTCATTACACGAGCCAAGTCAGTGGCCTTTGGCGGCTCTATAACACAAAGTCAAAGTCAAAATAATTTATTTCCATAGGATGTTATTACATCACTTAGATCCGTCATTACATTTTTTTGGGTGGTTCACTAACACAATGGCGGAATCTGTGGAAAAGAGCTCACCGAAGAAACTCCACAGTCGTCGCATCTTATGCGTTTCCTTTTTTAAATAAAATATTGTCAATTACAAAATTAATGCTTATTACATATCGAAAAAGCCTGCTACTCAAACAATCTATCCCCATGGACACCTGTCTTCTAAGTAATCAGATATCCTATAGTAACCTTTTTTATACAATTTCTGTTTTATAATTATTTTAAACTTGTCTAAAGGCAAGTTTTTAATATCAGTAGGGACCTTACTGTAATAGCGTATACAATTGCCTTTAAAAGAATTACTAATTTTATGTAATCGGAAAATTAGTAGAATTACTAATTTTATGTGACATAAGCAACCAACTTGTCTTTATTTCTAGTATTAAAATTGTGTATATCACTGTGCTTCTGAAAATTACTTATATTTCGTTTTATATGCACAAGATTGTCATAGATATATTGAGACACAAATGTCAGAATATTGATTTCTTTAAATTTTTCCCTCAGTGACACTCTAGGCCCTAATCTATAAATTGCACGAACAGCCCGTTTCTGCAAAATAAATATACTATTAGCATTCGCAGCGTGACCCCACAATAAAATACCATAGGTCATTAGACTATGAAAGTAACTGAAGTAGACTAGTCTAGCGGTGTCTACGTCGGTAAGGGCTCTAATTTTTTTAACTGCGAACGCTGCTGAACTCAGTCGGTTCGACAATTTATGAGATGAGAATCCCATTGTAGTTTGGCATCTAAAGTAATGCCCAAAAAGACAGTCGAATCTACAAGGTCCAATTTCTGTCCTTTTATAAATATATCTGTAGTTACCGGTTTCACATTGGGTAATACGAATTTAATACATTTAGTTTTCTTTTCATTAAGTAATAGATTATTAACAGTAAACCAATTCACTATACTAGAGATAGCATTGTTTACGTCGTCATAGTTTGATTGTTGTCTTTTAACTTTAAATATCAAAGAAGTATCATCGGCAAACAATACTAACCCATGTTTTGCTTTAACAAGATAAGGTAAATCATTAATATATACTAAAAACAAGAAAGGTCCAAGAATTGAACCCTGCGGGACGCCCATACTTATTGAAGATCCGGGTGATCTTTTCCCATTAACATCGACCATCTGAACCCTATCTGTTAGATATGACTCCAGAAGGCCAAGAGCCTGATCTTTTATACCATAATGGCGTAGCTTCCTGACAAGAATGTCATGATGGACGCAATCAAAAGCCTTGGATAGATCGCAGAATACACCTATTGCATCCATTGCGTCTTCCCAGGCACCAAAAACATTGTCAATTAGCTCAACACCAGCGTCGGCTGTTGAACGACCCCTTGTGAAACCAAACTGAGCAACATGAATTAAATTATTGACATAAAAATGACTCTGCAATTGATTAAGTATGAGTTTTTCAAATATTTTGCTAAGAGTTGGTAGTATCGATATAGGTCTAAAATTTGTGGGGTCTGATGTACTACCGACACCAGACACCAGGGATTGTGAGGTCGGTTGTCGTCCCAACACCTACACGATGATGATGATGATGATGAATGGCTAACTGGTATGCAAAAATGAAAGGCAAATGAAATCATGCTCTTTGTTATTTGTATATTTCTTTGTGTATGAGTTTGCAAATTGTGTTTTTTTTTCTCATTTCGATTTGTGGTGACCATTTCTCAGCTTAAATATTACTAAATGTAATTTTTTATTCAGGTACCGAATAAAAAACAAACAATACAACTATTAAAATCACAAATAAAAGATATGAAATCTCCCCGCGGCAGAGTTCCCACAAGACTGGCAGCATTCCCTCTCTGTATCGCTATTGCTATTCTCTGGGCAAAGTAGCTACCAGCTCTTGGGTCACCCGATACCTCGCGGAGACGCGCAGAGATATCAGTCAGAAACATTTTAGCCTCAGGGCCCCACGGTCTCAACTGCAAAGGGCACGAAAAAGTAATTTCTAAGGAAGTCCTGATATTTTCTACGTTTGGTACCCTCAGCTTAAATTAAACAAGTAACTAAACCATTTCTCTACGTTCTCAACTACATATGTCACTTCCTCATTAGGTGAAGCTAGGGCGAAGAGGCCACTGCCCATAAAAAACTCAATAAAATAACCTAAACGAGGCTCGGCCTTGAGAACATATGATGTCATGTGCGTTCTTATATTGTGTACTTGGTAGTGTCAGGTGGACGTAGCCCTTTGAAGATGGGAGGCACTCGCTTCTAGCGCATAAATCCGTAGCTAAATAATGACTCCAATATTAGATTACAATATTATTGTATTATCTTTTCTTCATTTCAATCCCTAATCCACACCATTATTTTTTTCAGCCAATCATTCACTGACTCACTACGTCTAATTAGCTTTTTTACGATATATAGGGCGAATATCGAGTGCCAGCAACAACAAACAAAGGGAAAAGTGCGCGGAGACTGCATGTAACCAATGCAATCTCCACATCCCTCCTCCTACAGGAAAATGATCAGCCGATCACAAAAGATAAACCTAACTAATTACCTAAAAGTGCGTATAATATTTCATTTAACAAACCCTATGATTTGTACAAGAAGCCATAGCTAACAGCTACCTGGTGGAACAACGTTTCACCAAATACGAATAATTAAAACCACGCCAAAAGATTATTCATTCAAGTACAACTCATGGTACACTACATGAACCAAAAGAACAATAAATAAATTTTGAAGAATTAATAGAACAACTAACAGCGACACAAAACGTTCAACATAATATTAACATTGGACCATGCTGCTATAATTGACCAACAAGAACAAACGAAATTATTATTATGTAATATCAGATAAATCAAATTATGACAACAAAATCCCATCAACATAATGAACAAACTTTAAGTGATCACACCTAATCTAAACTTAAATATTTCAACCTAAGCTAAGACAAAAACAAATGAAAAACGCGAATACAAAGTCTAAAAATCGAAGTAGCGGCAGGTCTGGAACAGGAGCTCAGGCCTATTCGTATATGTAGAAAAATAATGATCACCTACACTATGCGTCACTTACGTTAAATATTAACCGAATAACAAGATCTTTTCCGAAGAACTATAAATATTCGATAGCATATCTAAAATGAGTGGCCTATACACTAAGCTCACCCTCCCCTTATAGAAAATAACAACCCCATTAAATAGCTAGATTTTTAAAACCTTCTTTTCTTCATGAAGTTTCTTTTTTTAATATATAAAATGTTTATAAACTACTTATTACGAATCTGCAAATAAGAGCTGGATTAATCCATTCGAGAGAAAAACAAAAATTAATAGAACTTGACTAAACCTAATAAGCATAACATGAAACCAATAAGCGTTCTCGAATCCACCGACTCATAAAATACTAAACCAATACGATCGTGCTAAGAAAAAGCACATCTCATGAGGATGCATATGTCCTATTATGAGATCCGACAAGTAATGCTCAAACCAAACGAATATCTCGAACGATTGTTGATTAAATGAAAATACCATAGCTTAAGTCAAAAGTCCATGACAAACAAAAATAAATAAAATGTAAGAATAAGTTATCAAACTATGCCATATATAGACAAACATTAAGTTACCCATCATACAAAAATAAAAATAAATTTATATATAGAGACAATAATAATTATTTGTTGACAAAGACGCTGACATAACCTATCAACTACAAATGACGATAGAAGTTCATGACGAGTTGTGAATAAAGTAAGGCATAGGACAGATCAAGGGAAACAAACGCCAAGTTACTATAAAATAATATTTTTAAACACGCAATCTGAACGGTTTCAGAGAATTATGGTGAAATATTAAATCACGTCTGGAGCTTCCATCTATCTTACGTAGTAAATAATTATTATTAGATAGCCTTCGAATAACACGAAACGGACCTTTATATGGACGCGATAACTTCTGACCAACATTTGTTATTCTTTTAGGATTATATACCAAGACTAAGCTACCTGGATCGAACGTTACGAACCTGACTTTCCTGTCATAATATTCCTTTTGAGACATTTGCGATTTACGAATATTTCTCAACGCACAAGAGATCATTCTAATATTAGCATTATTGCGAGCAGCAATATCCAAATCATTACGATTAGATACAATATCAACATCAGAACGCAAAATTGGGTCTCTAGCAAAAACAATAGTGTAAGGAATCGTATTTGATGACGCCTGTCTCGATATATTATACGCGTACGTTGACATGGGCAAATACATGCACCAATCTGCTTGACTCTCGTTTGTATACATCGCTAAACTCTGAGATATAGTGCTATTAAAACGTTCCACGAGTCCAATGGTCTGAGGATGCCTAGTTGCAGCAACCGATAACGTGGAATCAAAAAAAACTATCGTATTTTTAACCATGTGTGATGTGAAAATTGATCCACGATCTACAATGACTTCATTTACCATACCAAATTTACAGAAGATCTCTTGAGTAAGAAAATCACTAACGGCCTGAGCAGTTGCACTTGGGACTGCTCTAGTTATCGCGTATTTCGATAAATACTCTAAACAAACTATGATGTATTTGTTTCCTAAATCCGAGGTCGGAAGAGGTCCTAATATGTCAAGGGCTATTTTATCAAAAAGATGATTGACTTCAATCGGTTGCATCGGAGCAATCAAATACGATCTCTTCCTCTCTTGACATTCTTTACAACTTTCGATATATCTAGAAATTTTCTTTTCAGCATCAAGAATAAAATATCTGTCCCTAAATTTACATAAAGTCTTCGTAAGACCAAAATGCGCTCCATTCCAAGGATCATCATGAATTTCCTTCATAACGTCATTAAATGAAGCTTGAGGAACAACCAAACGATCAACATATCTGTTACCTATCCTGCACCTGTGAAAGAGCTTATTGTCTCTAGTAAGAAAACCTTTATAGTTTAGCCGAGATCTAGAAGCAATCCTTGAAACTTGTTCAGTGCAAAAACTATCAACGCTTTGATCAAATTCAAAACGAGAAGCTTCAATCCTGTATAACTCTAAACCATCCTCAACTACATCCTTAGGAGAGGTCTCCTTAACATCAACATCCTCAATTAATGGATTCCTGCTTAGGAAATCAGCAATTTGGTTATCTTTGCCCGAACAATATACTATATCAAAATCATATTGTTGAATCGCTAAAGACCAACGAGCTAAACGCCCATTCATATCCTTTTTAGTACGGAGCCATACCAAAGCTTTGTGATCCGTAACGACGTCAAATTTCATTCCCCATAGTAAATGCTTAAAATAATTAAGAGCCCACACTAGAGCCAAACATTCCTTTTCGGTAATCGTATACCTGGTCTCACAATCAGAGAGCTTACGCGACGCGAAAGCAATCGGAAATATTTTATCATCACCCTGCAATAAACAAGCACCTAATGCTTTATCACTAGCATCGACAAATAATCTTGTAACTATGCCTTCGCTATTCGAAAAATGTCTTAATAAAGGGGGGTTCTGAATAAGAGAAAGAATTTTAGAAAATGCATGTTGCTGTAGTTCTGTCCAAATAAATTTGACACCCTTCTTCATCAACCTTGTTAGAGGCATAGCCAAATCCGCATAATTATCTAAGAATTTTCTATAATATGAAAAGAGTCCTAAAATAGATTTAAGTTCTTTAGTCGATTTTGGCACTTGGATCTTCATAATCTTTTCAAACTGTGATTGATCTGGTCGAATTCCCTGACCCGTTATTTCATAACCAAGAACGGAAACTTTTTCAAAGCCAAATTTGCACTTACTAGGTTTAAGTGTCAAATTGCATTCTTTAATTCTATATAAGATTTCATTTAAAGATAAAGAAAATTCTTCAAATGTTTCCCCATAAACCAATATGTTGTCAATATAAACAATAGCATTCCGATATTTCATGCCCCCTAAAACACTATCCATAACCCGCTGGAAAATCGCACCACTTGTTTTAAGGCCGAACGGCATGACGTTAAATTCATACAATCCCGAAGGGGTAACAAAAGCAGTTTTATGCTTATCAGATTCCTTGATTCTCAACTGCCAATATCCACTATTTAAATCCAGATCCGCAAAATATTTGGCTTTAGCTAGATATAAAATTATGTCATCTATTCTGGGTAAAGGATATGAATCGGTAATTACTTTTTTATTCAATGACCTATAATCAATGCAGAATCGCCACGTGTCATCAGGTTTCTTGACCAAGACAACCGGGGATGCATATGCACTTCGCGACTCACGAATGATTCCATTTTCCAACATCTCACTCACTTGTTCCCTAATTATACTGTGTTGATGGTGTGAAACTCTATAAGGAGCTTTATGAATAGGAGTCTCGTCTGAAGTATTTATTTCAACTTCCATTAATGAACATGCCCCTAAATTCTTCGAATCAAACGCAAACTGCTTTTCATATTTGCCCAGTAATTCTGACAACTTACTTTTCTGATCTGATAATAAAGCATCAGAAATATTAAAATTATTACATTTCGTGTTATTCGTTAGGATCGTATCCTTTTTTAAATCGTCCAAATTTTCATTTATTGATTCTACCGTATTAAGAAAATAGATATAATCACCTTTCGGTAACGGCAATAAATGTTCGGACTCAGTCCCGGACTGAACATAATCAAGTGAAAACGCCGCGATTTTTGTATCATTTCTGAACCATACCTTATTCCTATCCAGTTCAATGAACTGTTTATCAAAGTTGACAATGGCCTTTACTGCATATAAAAAATCCTGCCCTAAAATTATATCAGGTACTAAATCGCACACAACAACAAATGCATGATTATAAACAATGCTATTTATTGTAATGTCCAATATAACAGAACATTCAGCTAATAACCTAATCCCATTCACCGTACGCAAACAAGAGGCGTTATCATTATATGCGTGTGACGGAATGAATTTATCCACTTTTTCAAGAAACGAAGAAGAAATCACAGAAATTGTGGCACCTGAATCAATCAACGCATTATGCACTACACCGTACAAATCAACACAAATAATAGGAGAAACGGGACGACTAAAATGACCGTCTACCAATGTAGTCCCATTCACTGGCGACGCTGAAAGTTTGGGTCATTACCCTGTATATTTCCAACGTTATCACGCGAACCGCTTCTTAAATTATACCGGTTTTGAGTGTATTGGGGTCTTGACGATCTCGCATCATTGCGGGGTCGGTTTGATCCAAAGTTAGTAGTACGTGGAGAAGATGGACTCCTCGGCGGCCAACTAGAAGATCTATTTTGCGGCGTGGAGTATAATTCCTGCGGTGAGGCTTGCGCACCACGCTGCCCAATATTTTCACTGGGATAACCATCACCCATTGAATTCGTATAACTGCTGGGCTCGCCACATCGAGTCGAGGTTATCTTCACTGGCAACGATAATTCAGTGTGTGTGGCCATAAAGAGCATCGAATACTCCATGCAGGTTTGTTTGAGGGTAGCGAAATCTTTGTATAATTGAGTTCCGAAATTACGTTTAAAAAAAGATGACATACCAGTCAAACATTGCTTAATTATTATTTTCTGGTCTGAAATCTTAGCCTTTCCGGCAAGAGATTCCACACGATACACATAGTCCATCAGAGGCTCATTATAATCTTGACGAGACTTATAAAACAACGAAGCATGGTCTATAGGAGACGGGAATTCTAAACAAATCGCTTTTTTAATATCCTCATATTTCGTAGAGGACGATTTTGTCAAATTATAATAGCTGAGAGCCGGCCCACATAGATAAGTAGCCAACACTAACGTTTTTACATCGTCACTCCAACTATTTATAGCGGCGATTATCTCGAATTGCGAGAAGAAGTCCTCCGCGGACGAATTCAGACCGTTATACTTATCAGACATAATTCAACTTTTTTTAACAAAATAATATCAATTGTACATCACCAAGGCATCAATGCAGAGAGACCTTTCCATGGTATCTCATCATCATTCTAATGGCTGCAATCGCTGCATTGGCCATCTCATTCAATATTAATTTCTTTATTCACAGTCTTTTCTTAGACTTTTTTCTGGAAAACTTAATATGGTGCATAAAAAGGATTTAAGATTAAACACGTCTTCCTCTGCGTCCGCGTTCAGTCGAAGCTAAACAAAGGTAACAAAATTAAATTGCTTCATAGCTGCGATCCGTGCTGTGATATTTGCTGTTGATTCTACAAGGCAAATAATCAGGCAAATAATATAGCAAAGAAAAAAAAATACGTAACTGGAGGTACCGATTTCTTCATAAGTCTACACCATGTCAGGTGGACGTAGCCCTTTGAAGATGGGAGGCACTCGCTTCTAGCGCATAAATCCGTAGCTAAATAATGACTCCAATATTAGATTACAATATTATTGTATTATCTTTTCTTCATTTCAATCCCTAATCCACACCATTATTTTTTTCAGCCAATCATTCACTGACTCACTACGTCTAATTAGCTTTTTTACGATATATAGGGCGAATATCGAGTGCCAGCAACAACAAACAAAGGGAAAAGTGCGCGGAGACTGCATGTAACCAATGCAATCTCCACAGTAGATACGGTACAGTGGCCTACTTAAGCTACATATGTAGTAGGTTTAATATTTTAATGCCTGAAAACACGGAGAACACCCGTTTCACTAAGAATAAAACCTTGCTAGATCGATTGATCACCCTCGAGACCCCCTATACTAAATTTCATGGAAATCGCTGCAGCCGTTTCCGAGATTTTCATTATATAATATATAGAAATAGATACTTATCTATAGATAAACCACAACCAGACACAAGGCTAACACAAGTGTTCATCACACGAGTGTTTGCCCTGGGCGGGATTAAAACCCGCGACCCTGTGCGTCGGAGGCAGATACACTACGGAGCCTTCAATACATACAATACTACACAGTACAATATTCTACTCCCAAAACTGGCCAGAACCCCGCCGGCCTGCTTGCATTAATGCCGGGAACCACAGTTCTTACATTAGTTAGTCGCTTTTTACGACACCCATGGGAAGACGGGTTGTCCATTTTATAAAAAAAAATAATAATAATTGAGATAAATAAATTTCAAGGGGTTGGGTCCCCATGTTTGTGGAGAAAAAATAAATATAAAGAGATATACAGACTCGCAAGGTCTACAGCTCACAGAGCCACTATAGTCAAATCCGTGACCAAAGTGATCATAGTATTATTGTATTTACAGTACTACGTGGTAGTTGTATACACGTGACTATCAGGCGAGACCGAAACAGATAGTTATCTTGTATAATAGTGCAGCGTTTTTCTCTTAAAACAAAACGAGTTTAGTATAATAACACATTTTTATTTCTTTGCTAAAAAAGACACCACCAGAAATTAAAAAACTGTTTTGTATTTGACGCAAATACTAAGTTTTAATATTACTTACAAAAGTTTCGCTGTTTTTACAAATACTACAGATTTTTAGCAAAACCTTAGTATTTGTAATTGTAATTCCTAAAAGTCGGTTTTAGTCAATGTCAGATATTACAAAAATTCATTGTTATCGCAAATTATAGTAAATATTGTTAAAGTTTTGTAATTTGTAAAACTGCAAACCAATTTAGTATCTTTTAAAAAGCTCATTCATAGTTTCAAGAAATGGTTTTAGTACAAGGCAAAATTACAAACTTTTGTTATAATTAATAATTACATCTTAGTATTTACATATGAATTACTTGAAATTACTAACGTATTCTTATAATAATAAAACTATAATGTTTTGTTATTCCAAGTAAGCACATTTTTGAATTTACATATGATTTACTTGAAACTACTAACGTATTTCTTAGAATTATAAAAACTAATCTGTTTTGTAATTACAAGTAGCCATTTTGTCAATCCAAGTAATGCTCTTGGCACAGGTACCAATTGTCTGCCATTTCAAGTTTGCAAGCGCTCCAGGTGACACGTTGCGGTCAACAATAACGTAATAAAAATAAAGAAAATTTGATTGTTTTAGTACAATTTATGCCCAATTTATTCGTAACTATGTATGTGCTAAAACAATCAAGTTGTCAGTTGTGCGTTCTTAATGTTTAAAATCAGTGTAAAAAGCATAAGTCTTTTTTTGGGATGGACAATCTTACCAGGGATCTTTTAGGAAACTTAAAGATCGCTTTTTTGATAAGTAATTGACATCTAATATGCAGACAAATATATAAAATAACAAATATGTAAATTAATTATGGTTTATATGATAAAATTTAAGAAATAAAATAAGAAAAGTTAAATCAGTAAACAGTTGCAGTCATCAGTTTGCTTTAAATATAGTAACCTGGTGCTGTATGTAAATACAAATTTTTAGTGAATTTTAGTGCTGTAGTTTTAGTAATTTATCAAGTTTAGTACCTTATTAATAAGTAAAGACTTATACGACTAACAGAGGTGTCGAAAGAGATTTAAAAGGTGAACTTCTATACGTCATTTTGCACAAAAGTGACTCACAATGACGGATAGAATCACCTCCTAAAGACTCTTGCGATGTCTCTGTTAGAACATCTTGTATAGGTCTTTACTTATTATTAGGTACTAAACTAGATAAATTACTAAAACTACAGCACTAAAATTCACTAAAAATTAGTATTTACATATGACGTCATTATTTCCGATATTACTAATAATTTCTTGAAATTACAAAACAGTTTGTATTTGTCTATGACGTCATCATTTCTGATAGTACAATAGAACTCTTAAAATTACAAAACGCTTAGTATTTGTCTATGACGTCATCATTTACGATATTACAATAGAACTCTTAAAATTACAAAACGCTTAGTATTTGTCTATGACGTCATCATTTACGATATTACAATAGAACTCTTAAAATTACAAAACGCTTAGTATTTGTCTATCACGTCATCATTTACGATATTACAATAGAACTCATAAAATTACAAAACGCTTAGTATTTGTCTATGACGTCATCATTTACGATATTACAATAGAACTCTTAAAATTACAAAACGCTTAGTATTTGTCTATGACGTCATCATTTACGATATTACAATAGAACTCTTAAAATTACAAAACGCTTAGTATGTGTCTATGACGTCATCATTTCTGATATTACAATAGAACTCTTAAAATTACAAAACGCTTAGTATTTGTCTATGACGTCATCATTTACGATATTACAATAGAACTCTTAAAATTACAAAACGCTTAGTATGTGTCTATGACGTCATCATTTACGATATTACAATAGAACTCTTAAAATTACAAAACGCTTGGTATTTGTCTATGACGTCATCATTTACGATATTACAATAGAACTCTTAAAATTACAAAACGCTTAGTATTTGTCTATCACGTCATCATTTACGATATTACAATAGAACTCATAAAATTACAAAACGCTTGGTATTTGTCTATGACGTCATCATTTACGATATTACAATAGAACTCTTAAAATTACAAAACGCTTAGTATTTGTCTATGACGTCATCATTTACGATATTACAATAGAACTCTTAAAATTACAAAACGCTTAGTATTTGTCTATGACGTCATCATTTACGATATTACAATAGAACTCTTAAAATTACAAAACGCTTAGTATTTGTCTATGACGTCATCATTTACGATATTACAATAGAACTCTTAAAATTACAAAACGCTTAGTATGTGTCTATGACGTCATCATTTCTGATATTACAATAGAACTCTTAAAATTACAAAACGCTTAGTATTTGTCTATGACGTCATCATTTACGATATTACAATAGAACTCTTAAAATTACAAAACGCTTGGTATTTGTCTATGACGTCATCATTTACGATATTACAATAGAACTCTTAAAATTACAAAACGCTTAGTATTTGTCTATGACGTCATCATTTACGATATTACAATAGAACTCTTAAAATTACATAACGCTTGGTATTTGTCTATGACGTCATCATTTACGATATTACAATAGAACTCTTAAAATTACAAAACGCTTAGTATTTGTCTATGACGTCATCATTTACGATATTACAATAGAACTCTTAAAATTACAAAACGCTTAGTATTTGTCTATGACGTCATCATTTACGATATTACAATAGAACTCTTAAAATTACAAAACGCTTAGTATGTGTCTATGACGTCATCATTTCTGATATTACAATAGAACTCTTAAAATTACAAAACGCTTAGTATTTGTCTATGACGTCATCATTTACGATATTACAATAGAACTCTTAAAATTACAAAACGCTTAGTATGTGTCTATGACGTCATCATTTCTGATATTACAATAGAACTCTTAAAATTACAAAACGCTTAGTATTTGTCTATGACGTCATCATTTACGATATTACAATAGAACTCTTAAAATTACAAAACGCTTAGTATGTGTCTATGACGTCATCATTTCTGATATTACAATAGAACTCTTAAAATTACAAAACGCTTAGTATTTGTCTATGACGTCATCATTTACGATATTACAATAGAACTCTTAAAATTACAAAACGCTTAGTATGTGTCTATGACGTCATCATTTCTGATATTACAATAGAACTCTTAAAATTACAAAACGCTTAGTATTTGTCTATGACGTCATCATTTACGATATTACAATAGAACTCTTAAAATTACAAAACGCTTGGTATTTGTCTATGACGTCATCATTTACGATATTACAATAGAACTCTTAAAATTACAAAACGCTTAGTATTTGTCTATGACGTCATCATTTACGATATTACAATAGAACTCTTAAAATTACAAAACGCTTGGTATTTGTCTATGACGTCATCATTTACGATATTACAATAGAACTCTTAAAATTACAAAACGCTTAGTATTTGTCTATGACGTCATCATTTACGATATTACAATAGAACTCTTAAAATTACAAAACGCTTAGTATTTGTCTATGACGTCATCATTTACGATATTACAATAGAACTCTTAAAATTACAAAACGCTTAGTATGTGTCTATGACGTCATCATTTCTGATATTACAATAGAACTCTTAAAATTACAAAACGCTTAGTATTTGTCTATGACGTCATCATTTACGATATTACAATAGAACTCTTAAAATTACAAAACGCTTGGTATTTGTCTATGACGTCATCATTTACGATATTACAATAGAACTCTTAAAATTACAAAACGCTTAGTATTTGTCTATGACGTCATCATTTACGATATTATAATAGAACTCTTAAAATTACATAACGCTTGGTATTTGTCTATGACGTCATCATTTACGATATTACAATAGAACTCTTAAAAATACAAAACGCTTAGTATTTGTCTATGACGTCATCATTTACGATATTACAATAGAACTCTTAAAATTACAAAACGCTTAGTATTTGTCTATGACGTCATCATTTACGATATTACAATAGAACTCTTAAAATTACAAAACGCTTAGTATGTGTCTATGACGTCATCATTTCTGATATTACAATAGAACTCTTAAAATTACAAAACGCTTAGTATTTGTCTGTGACGTCATCATTTACGATATTACAATAGAACTCTTAAAATTACAAAACGCTTGGTATTTGTCTATGACGTCATCATTTACGATATTACAATAGAACTCTTAAAATTACAAAACGCTTAGTATTTGTCTATGACGTCATCATTTACGATATTACAATAGAACTCTTAAAATTACAAAACGCTTGGTATTTGTCTATGACGTCATCATTTACGATATTACAATAGAACTCTTAAAATTACAAAACGCTTAGTATTTGTCTATGACGTCATCATTTACGATATTACAATAGAACTCTTAAAATTACAAAACGCTTGGTATTTGTCTATGACGTCATCATTTACGATATTACAATAGAACTCTTAAAATTACAAAACGCTTAGTATTTGTCTATGACGTCATCATTTACGATATTACAATAGAACTCTTAAAATTACAAAACGCTTAGTATTTGTCTATGACGTCATCATTTACGATATTACAATAGAACTCTTAAAATTACAAAACGCTTAGTATTTGTCTATGACGTCATCATTTACGATATTACAATAGAACTCTTAAAATTACAAAACGCTTAGTATTTGTCTATGACGTCATCATTTACGATATTACAATAGAACTCTTAAAATTACAAAACGCTTAGTATTTGTCTATGACGTCATCATTTACGATATTACAATAGAACTCTTAAAATTACAAAACGCTTAGTATTTGTCTATGACGTCATCATTTACGATATTACAATAGAACTCTTAAAATTACAAAACGCTGAGTATTTGTTTATGACGTCATCATTTACGATATTACAATAGAACTCTTAAAATTACAAAACGCTTAGTATTTGTTTATGACGTCATCATTAAATAGTAAGTACTAAATACTAAACACTTGAAATTACAAAAACGTTACATGTAATATTTAGCATTTACAAAAATCGATTACCAATTATTACAGGACATTTGTTGTCCTCGGATTTAGAAATATTTTAGTAATAATTACCGTATTTTTGTCAGATTTTCTCTCCGTATACGCTGATTAAGTCTTTGGAAGTATGTTCTCGTAATATATATAAGTATGTATTATCTTAGTTATAAGAGGAAGATTTTTTTAAATATAGAACCTAAAAATCTGTCTTTCAAGATTGAGTCACGTATGTAACAAAAACCTTTGCCTTTGGGGCACAAATATTTAAAAAAGTTCTGTGTACCTGATCCAAGAAGGGTCTAAACTAAACGAAAAAAAAGGTGAGCAGGTACTGTCTTGGTCGAGCAAATTCAAAAAGCTCAAATCGTAGCTATGCGTTGGTCGAATCGTTGGCTATTTGTAAACATTGCACTGGAGTAGATATTATTTTTAAAATGTTAGTAATTAGATATGCTTTTAAAATATTTAAAAAGCACTTCTTTATTAAATTGAGTTACTGCTTGGATTGGGGTTACTCGAACCATAGATTAAAATAATGTGTGGAAGAACCTAGCGTAGCCTACCTATCTACCTATTTTCTAATAATAAATTTAATAACAGAAACATTTTCAGAAAAATATGATTAACATCATATCTCCAGACGGTTGACGATAACATTGATATAAAAAGCCTAAACTCTGATAATTGTGTTGACTGACATGATAACCGGCGGATTAGCATATCCAAGGGAACTAGACTGTTAAAGGTTTAGTGCAAAGTCCATACAGTGAGTCGTCTGACAGTCGAGTACTTATTAAAGGTGTTAAATGCTTACATAGTTGGAATGGAGGATTTTCCGTAAGCCGATAAAAAAAAATAGTTCATAAAACTTCGATAGATGGCGTTGACGATTCGTGGATCCGAAGAAATCCGGCAAGTCATAACAGGATTTAAAAAAAAAGAATCCACGAAGTACACCTGGGTGCCATCTATCATCTTAATTAGAACTATCAGCAGCAACTATCATTAGAACTGTCAGAAAATCCCTCATTGAAGAACCTCATTTTTATTCCCGCATCAAACGTATCGGTTATATCGTTTTTTTTTTTGTTTTTTTTTTGACAAGGACCTAATGCTTGTGTCGCAAAATCGACGTATCAAGCGTAACCGGACTTTTGGGGGAGCGGAAGGCTCTTACCCCTAGTATTATAGCAACAGCCTAAGGGCGCCCACTTGGGGGCACGGACCTCGGCCTAGGACGTTGCCATGGCGAGAAGCGCGCGGGAGAGGAATGACCCTGACGGGGTCTTCCAGGATTATGCAGAACTTGATTGGGTCTACCGCGTCCCCGCCGGCGGGTGCGGTTGCTACCAGAAGGGCATTCTGTGGAGTGTACTCTATTGGCAATGGCTATCTCAACAGCAGACTGGATGGGATCGACAGGATCGGACAGAACATGCTTAGGCCAGACTGGATGGGATCGACAGGATCGGACAGAACATGCTTAGGCCAGACTGGATGGGATCGACAGGATCGGACAGAACATGCTTAGGCCAGACTGGATGGGATCGACAGGATCGGACAGAACATGCTTAGGAGGGTTTTATCGTTCATATCGTTGTACCTATATATAGTGCCTTTATTATCTCATAGCTGTGGTTGCTTTTTTATAGTTTGTTCCTGCTATACACGTTATTTTTGACCGCGTTACCATGGACAGCGAAAAGTCGAAAAATCCCTTCCCGTTGTCCACAGGTACATAAATATTATTATTAGTACTTCAATGTTTCGTGTTTGTTTGTTTTGTTTTTTTTTTTATTTTGATATAAAATGTACAATACAAAAAATAAAAAGCAGGTATTTTTATTATTTGTATCTGTGTAGTTATATATGTAGTATATTGTTCTGTATACATATATTTATATATTTATTATAAATGTATTTAGGTTAAGTTTGTATTGTATGTATTACGTAAAAAGGAACCACTACTGACATACATAATTATCGACCTATCGCTCTACCGCCTACTTCAGCAAAAATATTTGAAACTCCTATGGCCAATAGACTGACTAATTTCTACGAAAAATATAACATATTACATGATAACCAATACGGGTTCCGAAAAAATAGGTCAACTACATTAGCAATATATAATTATGTGCAAAAGATTTTTGAATCAATAGAAAATAAACGGTATGCTGTGGGACTACTGCTCGATATGAGCAAAGCGTACGATAGAGTCTGCTTCGATACTCTATTAGAAAGACTGTACGACTCCGGGATTAGAGGACCAGCATATAGATGGTTCAAGTCGTACCTGCATAATCGTGTCCAATATGTAGAGGTTGAAAATACTAATTTTATGACGGGTAAAGTAGAATGTGTTAGATCGGATAGAGTTCTTTCTTCTGGATCTATTCCACAAGGTAGCGTCCTCGGATGTTTGTTGTTTCTAATTTACATAAATAGTCTCCCTAATGTAATAGATAACACTTGCACCCTTTTCGCTGATGATATTTCTATTTTGTTTTCTTGCTCGAATACCACCGAATTAAACCATAGTTTGAATATTGCATTAGATAAGATCACTGACTGGCTCGATGAATCAAATTTGAAACTCAATCTCAAAAAGACTAAAATCATTCAATTTAAACCCTCACCCTTTACAAATCTCTTACAGCTATAACCAAATACCATTGGACACTACAAAAACAGCAACCTCGTTGGGAATTGACCTGGACACAAACTAGAGCTGGAAACCATACATACAAAGATTGCAAAACAAATTATCATCTTTTATTTACGCTCTCCATCAACTTAAACGGGTAACAGATTTTAAAACTTCTCTTACTGCCTATTACGCATACGCACATTCCAGACTCTCGTATGGTGTCATATTATGGGGAAATTGTTGTGAAGTGAAGGATATTTTTATTCTACAAAAGAAATGTGTTAGTATACTTGTAAATTTCGATCAAATGGTATCTTGCAGATCTTATTTTGTAAAATTTAAAATACTTACCTTAGCTTCTATCTACATATTGGAATCCTGCAAGTTTGTTAGAAAAAATAGTCACCTATACTCCCCTCTAGAAAATAAAAATAAAAGGAATAGTAGAGACTAGAATAAATTAAAGAAACCATTCACGAAGTTAAAATTGGTGTCTTCTAGTCCTCATCATATGGCCATCAAAATATACAATCACATACCGAATGACTTAAAAACCATATGTAGAGAAAGAACCACTATTTAATAATCATTTAAAGAATTTCCTCATTGACAAATGCTATTATGATGTTAAAGAATTTTTCAATGATAAATTAGATAAGTAAATTGTTGCTTTAATAACGTTAGTATTTTTAAGTATTCAATCAATTTTTTAGTGACATTAATATCTTTGAATATAATTTGGTAATGTTTGAGTAAAGTCTAGTCTTATTAGCATATTTTTTTTTTATACTTATTGAATTTCATAATGCAAAATGTTATAATTTTATTACTTATTTTATTGTTGATATTACTTATATAATTTAATTTATGTTTAATTTAGTCACTTTATAAATTTAATATTTTAATGCTTAATTATTGTGATTTAATAGGTATAAATGGGCAACTGATTGTCCTCTGCATGTTGCTGTGCCCTAGCAGGGTGTCACAATGTACTTACCTTTGTTCTACCACCTTGTGAAAATTTTGTGACTTGCAATAAATTATTATGAATTATGTAATATATTATATTACATCTAAATTATTGTGCACGTTTTATCCGCTTTCTTGTATCAGATTTCTCTCTTCCTAGAAGAAACGCTAGAAATAAGCAGTGCCTGTTGTGTCGTTTTTCTTTATGTTCGTATTGTCTTTTGTAATGTTCTTGTGTACAATAAATAATAAAATATATAAAAAGCAATAAAAATAATTACATAAAGTCGATAATCTTAAAAACGTTAGGAACCCCTGATACATTCAAAGGACGTTCTATCTGACTCATTTATTTTTTCTTAATTTTAACTTGTTACTGGCCAGTATCTGGCTCTTATTTTGTCTACAAAAACAAAACAACAATAAACTCAGACGTAGCATCACGTGCATGCCCCATTTATTAGATGAGGTGATGTAATCAAATCAACACCAGTGCGTTAATGATAGTGATAGCCCAGTGATAGTGATAACGATAACAACGATCTATCACAGCCCGTTGATACACAAAATATACTAGACGGATTGGTGTTTTGACATGATTTTACACAACGCGAGGGTAGCCGCGGGCGGACCGCTAGAGATATTATAATTTTTTTGAATTTATTTTACTATTTATTTATTTAGACATATTATTATAGTAAAGATATAAATCTAACAAATTCTTCAACAAATTTACAAATTACAAAAAGAAATAGATAGATAGGTAGGTACGCATCCAATTCTGTGTTTCCGTAAACACTCTCAAACACCAAGACATAACCCCAGAAGTGCCTATTCCTTAATTCACCAGAAAACTTTACATAAATACCTACCCAGCGATTACATAATCTCCTACTTAGCAGAACCTCGGGGCCATGTGTTAATCGAATCTACAAGTGCAAAATACCTATGAAACCTAGCAAAACAAATTCGCCAAGTTGTACTCTATCGGCAGAACAACTGCGCACCAGAATTTGTTATGGATGTGTGTGTACACGCAAGATATCAGAAAACGTTCCTGTGTGCAGGAGAATAAAGTACGTAGACGTGACAGTAGGCAGAAATAGAAATAGTCATATCATTATTATTATTTATTATCAGTAAAAACTTTTGTATCCAGCCGAATACTTCTTAGAGGATCACACATTATTGTTATGAAAAGTACTCACTGCTAAGAAACCTGTGAGTCGTAGCATTCATTTTTATAATGATAGAGTAAATGTAACCTAGAGATAGAGAGTTCAGGTCCATTTTACCAATAAAGTTATGCAAGTATTCAAGAAACTAACAAGGTTATTTCTAAAAAACTAAATTATTATTCATGCCTCCGACTGTCTGTTTATATCTTTGTTTGCTTTGAATTCTTGGCACATGTGTGAGTTGCTCCAACAGTATTCAGACATGAAACTCGCGTCTGTGTGTGTGTGAACCGGCCTCGCCGTATTTATTTTGAGGCGGCCCGGCGCCCAGCCCAGTCTTTACTCGCCGTACAACCTGCCCAGTGCTTCGTGTGTGATTAAAAACAAAACATTCTCTATTTGAATTTAAGTTTACTTTTAAAAGTTTGAAAAAGGAATTTATTATGTCGGCGTCACCGATTGCAAGGCAAGCGACACACAGCCAGGCGATTCCTACAAGGAGGGTTTTAATCACTGACCCGAACCAGATGCCAGATGTATATTCCAGCACACCTGGAGGCACAGTCTACTCTACTACACCTGGAGGTAAAAATCTTAAGAAATCATAAAACATAATTAAAGATATCTATGACATGAAATCGACTCTACCTGTATAATTGAATTCGGATTCCCATTTTTTTTTTGTATGCCTCTATCTGAATAGCAACTAGGTTCAAGTATGTTATCATTCAATAACAATACGCATACATACATAGCTATGTTCGTACTTAGCAACCGACTGCGCTTGCGCGGTACGAAATACGCAGTGGGAGCACGTGTTCGCAATACGATATTGGGCCTTCTCAGCCGCGTGGTCGAGTTCTATCATAATAAAATACTCGTAGGTTTAATTATATAAATGAATAACAAGTAAATTAATGTATGAGAAACGAACTGTATAGATTACCTAACAGTCTAGGTACGAAAATAAACATAATTGATAGTTTATAAATAAATCCATATCTCCAAAAGTCAAAAGTCAATTTCTTTTTATTCGAATTGAAATTTTTACAAATCATTTTTCGACGTCAAACTAACATGGAGTACTCCATTACTTTTGATAAAATAATATCTAATATTTGTGTGTATAATATCTAATTAATCATGCTTATTAATTATTATTAATCGATATTAAGTCTCTAAAAAGAAATATATTTTTTATTGAATGAAATGAAAAAACTTACACGAATTAATACATATTCAGTCATAATTTACAAAGCATATAAAATACAGCGCTTGTAGGTATAGAGTAAAAAAAAAACATAATATTAATAAGATTCTTAAAACTAAATATTTATAAGATTCATTTAAAAAAATGTTGCTGCTTTGTTTTACAAACTCTGTTTTAGTAATGGATATGTATCTTATTATAATACACACACATACTCAGAATGCCAAGGAGTCCCAAAATGTATTTCCTCATTGCTTCGATTTAAATAGCCCACACCCACTCGACTTTATAATATTCTTATTTACCTACAAGCCCGTTATATTTATAAAACCACTTTCATCTACAGTAGTGTGCTGATCCGAAGCTAAATATTTCAAGGTTTGCCACATCTGGAATCGGGGTGTGGTAGGTCGTCGCCTCTGTTATATTTAGTTATCAGTAGTAATTGGCACTAGATAATTTTCGAGGCAGACGAACTTTGCAACGTAGTTTTAAAGAACTTTTTCTTTACTCATACTCGGAAAGTAGGTCTGAAGTTGCCTGAGGAGCGGGTTGAAGGTAATACTTTTCAGCCCGAGGGAGAATCGTTTTCAACTGACAGCTGTCTCGGTATTACTATACTCAGATAGAGCTATTACCATAAAACTTCTTAGCACTTAATCATAATTTGAATCACAAATAAATATTTTAGCAGTAGTGATAATAATTAGCCCTAATTAATTTTATTTTTTCTTTAGCTAATTCGTGTTATTATTTTTACTTTGCTTGTATTCGTAATGAAAAGCACAGTGTTTACCACGGGTTAAAGACTTATTTAGTGCCTCGAACTATTAGGGCCCGAGCGTGTTAATTAATAGCCTACGTTATTTAGGTATGAAAATTACTTTCTTAAATTCTAATATTACGTAGATCAAAAACTAAAAACTAAAACTGAACTAAAATTAACCGTTTTACTGTAGGATTTTTTTCCTACGGTAAAAAGTAGCCTTCGTCGTTACTCGTGTATAGCTAATGTTAGCTAAACGATCGCCCCAGTCATCTCATACATAAATTATAAATGGAATGGATGAATATTCTAATGTGACAGTGAATTTAAATAAGCAGAAGCGCAGAACAGATTGGTATAACAATTTATATGCAAAACAATACACGTCTTCGTAGGTAGTATTCAAAATAGTTTATGTCCCTAATGGATATTGTTAAAATTAAAATAAAAAATAATTTATTGGGCTGTACTAATTAACATTTAAATGTGTAATAATTATAAAACAACGATTTTTTGCGGTCAGGTTAAAAATCGGGCCTAGGAAAGTTTCTATATAAGAAATTGACAAGAAAGTACAGTACAAATTAAAGAAATATGCAAGACTAGCTACGCTCGCGTTGTGTAAGATTTTCCCGTGGGAATAAGACTTTTCCCGTAAAAAGTATTCCATTCCAGGGTACAAACTATCCAGGGTACAAACTATCTCTATTCCAAATTTCATCCCAATCCGTTCTGTAGTTTTTGCGTGAAAGAGTAACAAACATTCACCCATATAAACACAAATACTTTCGCGTTTATAATATTAGTAAGGATTTACAAGAGTGTGTGGTAATCGAAGTAAAGATGTTATAGGTAGTAATTAAATTAAGTTTTTTTTTTATATTTTATGGGTTTGATCTTGACCCCGATCCAGCCCGAGAGCAGGGATGGGATCTACGATGTAGCGAGCTTACCCAGAAGGAGCCCATTCACTCTGGCCTTAAAGAGAGTCGGATTTGATGTGCTCGGAAACACAGACGCCGCCGGCAGGAGATTCCACTCCTTTGCGGTACGCATTAGAAAAGATGTTGAGAAGCGTTTGGTGCGCAAGCGAGAATTAGTCACCAAGATAATATGGTAACCTGCCGTGCGTCTGGACGTCCGATGGAAGAAGAAGGAAGGCGGAATGAGTTCATGCATCTCTTGAGCACTCTCCCCGAAGTACATATGTTTTGGAACTACAAACAAACATACAACATAAAATAACTTATTTATCCTCTTATCCACTATGACCATGTTTTATTTAACCTGACGTTATCGTCACATTTAATATAAATAAGGCATCAAGATTATATAGCTTACTTTAAATATAAAAAACATACGAATCACGTTATGTTAGTTATCGTTTGTATTCGTAAAGTTATCGTTTATTTAAAACGATAAGATTAGCATAGTGTAGGTACACCTAGAAGTTTAGTTACTTTGATGATTGTTCAATACAATTCTACACCAACACAACCCATGGTTTCCATAATGGCCGTGCTAAATATGTTCAGCTATTAAAAATATTGACTAGTCGATATCATATCACAAGCCCATGAGAAATTCGTAAGATGACGATACAGATTCACAAATATCTCATCAACTTATTACACTAATCACATCACATCACAATACGAGTATTATTAAAAAGTGAAAATATATTTGGATGTTTGTGCCGCCTCCCGCCTTCACGCTTAAAGTACTCAACGGATTTGGATGAAATTTGGAATGGAGGTAGTTTGTAACCGGTATTAGCACATATGTAGTATAAAAATACGGGAAAAAGTCTTACTCCCACGGGAAAATCTTACACAACGCGAACGGACCGCTAGTCACCTATAAATTTGAGTACGTATGTAAAGCTTCAACTACTTCGATAAAACATTGGCTGTACTTTGTACTGCTCATATACGACCCCACTGAGGCCCGGGGCTTGAGCCTACCCTGAATTAGGACGATCAGGCATTACTCAACCACGCTGCCCCAGTGGGGTTTGGTGAGGATTTTATTGCTATTAGTAGGTAAGGGTACATATCTATGTAAGAATACGGATGTAAGTACCACTTTAATGTTCTAGAATATATAAATAAAAACTATATTTTCATTCAAGAACTAGTTGTTTACGTTCCGACACTCTGTTCGATGTTGTTATGTAAATGTATCGTAAAAATAGAGTCTAATACCTAATACCATCTAATACCTGCAGATACAAGGCTGAATAACTAAACTGTATGTAGTTTGAAACTTTATCGAAAAAAAGCTATTGTGGGAAATTCCATGTCAAGCTATTTTTTTTAATTCGCTGTTCTATAGTAGGTACCTACCTATGTCATCTATATCAAAGTTAATCAGTGAAATAAGTTTCAAGTGTTATATATTTTATGTACTATGTATTTCCATTTGATTTTCCTTGTCAAACTGGCCTGTTGCTAATAATGTGTGATTTACATAATTTCTCTCATTCCATCACTTACTCTCTCAACGCGACCAAAGAACTCATTAACTCTTAACTTATTTCTAAATAGCTGTCATATTTCAGAGCACACAGCAAAATAATAACATTAGCGACGGCCAGTTCAAGAAACTATAGTATACAATGTATGAGTCAGACACATGATGCACAGCTTGGAAATATTAACAAACAAAACAAAATTATGTAGTTGTATAGATACATTGTTTGTGGAAACGTTTTTCACATTTTACAAATAACTTTTGCAATTTTAATTTTAAAACTGTCAAACTGGCTGGAATTTGATTACATTTATATAGTTCTATTAGATATACCTATAGATCCTTTTTCTTTTCAGCCAGAAAGTTTATTGAACGAAATTTGAATTCGGTGTTCTTTCGCCATCTTTTGCACAGAAATGGCTGCTTGCAAACACGTGCCGATGTGCAAAACAGTGTAACTTGTTTATTTAGCTTTTAGCGTGGACGCTAAGTACATTAACAGACAGTTTTATGGCATAAGCCACAAAGACAGCAGCTACAAAGACAGAATACGTAAACAATGATGTCGCGGACGGAATAGACTGAGCAATAGTGTTCTGCCTGAATTGAGTGAGTTCTACCGTAATTGACCGAGTGAGCGAAGCGTCTCCGTTTCAGCTTGGCCAAAATTGCTTTCTGTGTGTCCATCTGTCTGTTTGTTCCACTCTAAAGGTCGCGTTCCACAACCGATTCTCGTGAAATTTTGTGAGCAGGTAGAGTCAGTTTGTTTTTTTTTTAAATGACGGAATTATGGGGGCTGCCAGCTGTTTTCCTCTACAGATCACATTTCTCAACCAATAAAAAATATCAATTCCAAAAAAAAAAAATTGAGATAAATAAATTTCAAGGGGTCAGGATGTTTGTGGAGAAAGAATTAAAATAAATATGAAGAGATAATATACAGACTCGTGATGTCTACAGCTCACAGAGCCACTAGTGAGATAAGAAGCTATGGGGGTGATTGATAAGTGTAAACCTGATAACATTATGTGGCCCGACGAGGGTCCACTTATGTTGATACTTACAAAGTTAAAATAATGTAGATAATTTACAAAGAGACTATTATATTCTAACAGCATATTTTGTTATCAGGTCTGCTATTAGTTTTCAAATAGTTGCGAGTGATTTTACGTAACACGCGCATCTATAAATACACTGCTTCATATAGATAATCAACAGACATTATAGTGTATTGCAAATAATGACGCACGTGATAGATACCTACTTAATAATGGTGCATTTTAGAATTTATATCAATAAGCTAATAAATATTTTAGATTCATAGAAAACAACCAAAAACGTAAACCTTCGGCGGGACTTGAGTCTTGAACCCACGACCTTCCGGCTATACGCAGCCAACGTGCTTACCAACTACACCACGGAGGGCATGGTGGCAGCGCCGAAATTCGTTCAAGCTTGTTTTCAATTTTTTTTTATATGATAATACACACATAAAGTAAAACAAAACTGTTGCTGGTGATTGTACCAATGTACCTATATAAACAGATAGGTGTTTAATGATAATAGTAATGGACAGTCGATTTTAACAGTTATTATACACATTTAAATACATATTTGTCATTTCTTTTAAATGTGTTGTACAATATAAAATGTAATCTATTTATCTATTTCAGGTACTCGCATTGTCTACGAGAGGTCGTTTATGATGTCTTTAAGACAGTCGCCGATCTCACAAACGCCACCGAAGTGTTCCCTGCCGGCGGCTTTGCTCAAGAACCCGTCGGCCGTTCCCCACGCGGTCTCCACTCCTCCGAAGAACACCAGGTCGAACTCCATTTCCTTTGACGAGACCCAGGAAACCTTCAGCATGGATCTCTAAATTAGTTACTAAGCCTCGGTTTTGGAAATTTGTGGGTTATGTCACTTTTGTTGGTTATCTAGACATTAAGTACAGTCACGGACGAAAAGCTTTTAGTGGTAGCTGTGAAACGAAAATAGATTCGTCTCGTTTTTATTCATAGTTATTCGCAAATCTTGTAGGTATTCGTGTATCGCAAAAAACACGGTTTCCAAAACCAAAAAGGCAAAACGTTATTTTAACCTTAATCATATTTTTAAGTTAAGCGTGACTGAACTATTGCGTTCGAAACGCAATCCTTTGCCATACCGTCAAAAAGCAAAATTAAAAAACTAAAAATGTTACAAAAATCCAGATAAAAATCATAAAAATTAAAATTACCAAAAATACAATAAAGAATTATTAATGGAATGGCTGGAGGAGTGTGCAAAAACAGTGACTTGATTTGTGAACGCGCGCTCTGTGAAATTGAGTACGAAGATTTAAAAATTAGAGCAATAAAAACAAAAAACAAATTGCTTTTTGTTTTTGTTTTCGTAATCAGTAAATAGTGATGCGTGTAATCATTTCGCTAAGTTGTTATTGTTATAAAAATATGGTAAAGGACATTTTGTAAATAGTTTATTAATTTAGTCATAGTCGCGTATAACGCACATTTTATTTAAGGTGCCGAGTATTTTGTAGATTTTACATTCTGGCTTTTACTTAATTACTTGTAAATGCTTTTACGATTAAAAAGTTCACTTAAATATAAAAATATTTTGACATTATTCTTTAGGAAATTTTAGTCAACATTAGGCATTTAGAGGTTCTTAAGTAATGACTTAGTACTTGAAAATGTTACAAAATTTGTTAATATTTATAGTGAGCTACTTAAATATTATGTTTTCTAAATGGGGGATCTTTTGACAGCTCTTTAAAAATAAAAATAATAGTTCTAATTAAGAAGATAGATGGCGCCAGGTGTACTTAGTGGATTCTTTTTTTAAATCCATTTCTGGCCCTGGGTGACTCGCCGGATTTCTTCGGATTCACGAATCGTCAACGCCATCTATCGAAGATTTGTGAACTATTTTTTTAAATTGGCTGTCGGAAAATCCAACATTGTCGTAAAAGTTTCAAGTATTGTTCAAGCCACACTCTAAGCAAGTGCCATTATTAGAAGTTAATTTTTGTTATAATTTTCTTCTGCTGGTATTTGCTGAAAATATAGACTTTATGAATTCTCCACATTTTTAAATATTTAAAATCATTTCACACATTAAAATTTGTTAAAACAATGTTTATTACTAGTTTTGCATGTAAAATATTTTTAATGTAGTGGAAAATCCAAAGCATTTATTAAATACAAACGAACATTATTAAGGTATAGTGAGTTAATGTTTACGAGACTCTCTGAATTACTATTGAATATTTTGATGATATTTTATAGAGAATGAATGGATTAATGAAAATGTTCATTATTACATTTTTCTTTGACTGCCAATATGAGAAAATAAAATTTATTAAATATTTAAACGGATTTAATTTTGTTCCATATAAAAATATACTACTCGTCCTTTTCGAGAATCATCAACAGCTCATATAGCCCACCGAGAGGCTCGAGCCTACCCTCGATCAGGCCTTAGTCGACCACGCTGGGCCAGTGCTGTTTGGTCGACTTCACGCACAACCTTTGAATTTCTTCGCAGGAGCGTGCAGGTTTCATCACGATGTTTACCTTCACCGTAAGAGCGTCAGATAAACGTACATAAATACCCGCGTCTCCCGGACGGGAGGCAGTGGCGCCAGCCACTAGACCACAGACGCTCTCTCCTTTTCGAGAATAAAAAAATAAAAATGATGGACGAGCATACTTCAAAAACTTTTTATCAAGTCTAAAGGGCACGGCAGCTATTTAACTGTTCGGCCAAAGCTTTTAGCGAAAAAAATCCGTAACGACCTTATAATTGAATTTATAAAAAAATACAGATTTATACTTTTTAGTTTAAACTTTGGCTAAAGATTGGCCTGTTTGCTAAATAGATACGAAATGAGTTATTTTTATTAATACTATACTCTTTTAACAGATTTATAAGTATGTCGTAAACATCATGTTTAAGTTTAAATTAATAATGAACATAAATATCATCGTTCATTCATTCATTCATTCAACTATCGAAAACTGAAATGAACTTGAGCGATCCCTGGAGGTTATTGACCGCGATTAGTGTTCGCCACTTTAATAACTATAATAGTCTTTGATCCCTTGTAATACGATCCTATTGAAATACCATTCAACCCTCTTTCGACTCCCCTAGATCGTATAATCTGTCTGGAACTAATCGCCCCGCGCATATAATTCTGCGAACAATTTAAATACCTAAGTCTGTGTTTGGTCTCCATTGTGTGTCCTTGATAGAAAGCGTGACGCTGAACACGAAGTCAGTGAGCAATGGACAGTCAATAAATGAACTGTTATCCATATGCAACTTATTTGATTAGCAGCATGTGTTCCGTGATATTTGCGTTGCACCACGTTCAATGAGCACTAGTAGCATTGGAATGTTCTATATGTGCGTACAGACTTCGGTATTGGCGCCTGTCTACTGGTTACTTTAAGAAGTGGTAAAACTAATTTTTGTAATAACACACATCATCAACATCAATGGCCCGTTACAGTCCACTGCTGGACTATGAGTCTCCTCCACTTAAGTGGAGGGTTAACACACATATCTGGGTAATAACACACATATCTGGGTAGTTACCACGATTTTGGTTTAAAATAAACTTCTATTTTTTATTGTTTAATTAAAGGTTTATTATTGAGAAAACATCATATCGTTCTTTTTTGTTTATACTAAGCTATGCAGCACTTCCATTTATTTTCACGTATTCAAGTTTCGCATTTTCGTTTGGGTGTGGAGCTACGGCGTAGCAAGCGTAGTAATGTAAAAACTAACCGCTACGATGCCCCGGAAATCGTAGACAGCTGAAGGAAGTAAAAAAAAAACTATTCAATTGTTTTCTTTGAGCGAATATAACACCATATTGTACCTTTTATGTAGGTCTCCTAATTTTATGGCTGCGTAGAGCCTGTTGCGTAGCAATAACTCTATGTTTACGGCTCATAATTTACAAGAACTGGCTCGAGATCAGATGAGATTGCAGTTTTATCTGTGCTCCTTTTAGATTTATTTGCACTCTTCTGTTACCTTACCAGTTATTGAGACAGCAAACATTACGATAAAGAATGAGTGAGCCATGAAAAAAATAAGAATATAGTACATAAACTGGGTGATACATATTTTGTTTATTATAATTTTAATTAGTATCAGATACCAAACGCTCTTTAGAACCGGAGTCTTTTGATGATATTTTGCAATTGGCTACTGGCTGGTTTTATTCAGCTAGTCAGTGTTAAAATGAACGGTAAGTCTCTCGAAACACGCGTGAACCCGGCTGTGTTCACTAAAAAACAAATTATTTGACAGTCAAGCCTTTTGTACATCCAAGTACTACATAATTTCACGTTTTAGGGTACCTGGTAGGATCAGGTTTCATCATAATAAATACCTATGGAATTGACTAGACAAAACGCTGAAATCAAAAATTTAAGTATCTAAAATATATGTATTCATAGAATCACAATAACAATTTTAATAAAACCTAAAAAAACAAACACCTTTTTAATTTTCTGCTTTATAATTTATTAAAACCTAAAACCCCAAAAAACTGGTTAAAAATTACGAAAACAAAACATTTTACTATAAGAGAAATAGTTTCAAAAACGAAAACACAGATGGCGCTGTTAGTTTTACAAACTGGGTAACGTTTGGTTTTGTCGAACACTACTAATACGGCGGCGGACTAGTTGAAAATTGAATCATCTTACTTTTTTTGGCCTTTAATAAGGCCTCGGACTGTTTTTTTTAAAGCAGCTGGTCGCTAACTGTGGCCAACCTGCTTCTTGATTTAAAAATAAATACGCTTTCGTACGACCACGCCCCTCTCCCCTAAGGGGTGAGCAGAGCTTGTAACATACACAGTATTCTTAAACCAACCACGTTTGGCAATATTTTCGAGTTGGGTTGGGAATGGTTTTGTAAATAAAGTGATTATAAAGATATAGTAAATTGTGTTTTTTTTTTAAGTTCTCACACCTCTCACAATTGGTATACAACGTGTATGGTAGTGGTCCACCATATGGTAGTGGTGGGGTTGTGTACAAAAGAGAAACAATTATTTAGGGAGATATAATTTACATTTATTTATGATCTATTTTTGTACTATGTTAGATCATGTCTCTCAAGGGCTGCTCTAATTAGACTGAGTCAAAAAGCCTTTCAAAACCGATATGTTTCGAAAACGTTTGAAAATACAATTCTAGAACAAGATAAAGCTGCCAGTGTGCGTTTATCACATGCCAGAGTTTTCAAATAACAGAGTAAGGAGTATAGGTATTGCTATACCTAACAACGTGTTATAAATAACGCAATTACCTGTTGATCGATCGAAGGTGTTCGATCAATGAAATTTAACATCTTTTGTCCACTTTCCATATGTCGTGGGTCAAATTGACTCTGTCAGGTGATTATCAGGCCTCGCTCTAATTCAGGGTAGGCTTGAGCCCTTTGGTGGGGACATAATATGAGCTGTGACGATGACCTATATACAGGGTGGAAACGTGAAGTGTGTCCAGATGATTATAAAACTGTAAAGTGATAATAATATGGAATCTGCATCGCTTAATACATAATGATATAAAAATAATGAAAAAAGAAATAGCATTGTGTTCAGATATTATACTTTAGCTACTGTCATACATTTGCTAAGAACATATAATAGGTAGGTATGTACGAGTTTGATGCATAAAATGATATAAAAATAGTAGAAAAAGATATAGCCATGTGTACAGAAATTAAAACCGAATAAATTTTTACTAGTGATATCACACTAATATTATAAATGTGAAAATATATTTGGATGTTTAGAAGTTTGAATGTTTGTTCCGCCTTCACACTTAAAGCACTCAACGGATATAGATCAAATTTGGAATAGAGATAGTTTGTAACCTGGATTAACACATAAGATGCTTTTGACGGGAAAAAGTCTTATTCCCACGGGAAGTCTTACACAACGCGAGCGTAGCCGGGGGTGGATCGCTAGTAATAAATAAACCAGGGGATCCTATAACATGCAATGAACGTTGCGTAGTCTGTAAAAAATAAATAAAGTAGATTTTGTAATTTAGACAGACATATTGGTTACGAAATTCATTTAAAAAGTATTTCTATTAAGTCTTAGTCGTTCACTAAATGATTGGCGAATAACGTAACGAAGCTGTAGGTTAGAGATCGCTGTGTCTAGCCTCTGCTTCCCCTGGGACGGGATCCCCTCAGTACCCCTGCCCTAACCCTTCACCGACATTCTGGGCCATCGTATGCTATGTAGGGGTCCACGGGCACATGTTAAATTTGAGACCCCTTTACGAAGTTTCGAACTCGCGTGGTGAAGGTTCCGAACCTTTCAGGACTTTCACATAGGTTTTATATTTCACATAGGGGTGCATGAAAGAAGCCTCCCCGCGGCGCACCCTGCAAGCAGCTAGACCCAGTAACGTAGAGTCTAGGCTGACAAATTCTCTCACCACAATGATACAAACTCCTTCTCGCGATGGACCATGCCGGTCCTCTAATTCGGCGTTTTCAAACGGCCTTTCTCAGGGCTAAAACGGCCCTTTTCAGGGCCAAAACGGCTCTTTTCAGGGCCCAAATGGTACTCAGTGCCAAAATGTTACCCGAAAAAATCAGTCCAGCCTCTTGAAGCCTGCTTTAGTTGTTACTTCTATTAACATAGAGGGGTTTTCTTTAGACAAATCTAAAGTCCTAGCATCGCTCTGCAAAACCACATATTGTGACATCCTCTGTATTCAAGAAACACATAGAGACATAATCCAGGTGAGGCCTGAAATCCCAGGAATGCAACTTATTGTGGAAATTACCCATTCCAAGTACGGAAGCGCAGTCTTTGCAAACCCTTCTCTGTTGATACTATCAACTTCATGCATTTCTGAAAATGAAATTGATATAATTACTGTAGATTCCGGCAACTGCACCATAACTTCAATGTATAAACCTCCAAACACACCTTTTAAATTCAGCAATACCACCAATTTTTATAACCATCCTAACAAAATAATAGTTGGCGATTTTAACAGCCACAGCACAGCTTGGGGTTATGTGAAGTCTAATTCGGATGGAAACGCCGTGGAAGAATGGACAGAGGCTGAAAACCTGGTTTTAATTCACGACGCTAAGCTACCTGCATCTTTTAACAGCCGGAGATGGCACCGGGGCTATAATCTTATTATTTGTCAGCAGTGGCGTTAGCTCACTCGGCAAAAAAACTGTTTGCATGCCCATTCCTAACACACAGCACCGACCTATTGCATGCTCAATACAAGCAGCTGTTAAACCTACCGTTGTTCCATTTAGGCGACGCTTTAATTTTGCCAAAGCCAAGTGGCAGTGCTATGCAGAAACTATTGACGCAAAACTACTAAAGCTTGATCCTACCCCAGACAACTACGATGGGTTTGTAGAAATTGTTTGGAAAGCCTCTCGCAAACACATACCTCGAGGCTGCCGAAGGTTGTATGTGCCTGGCCTTGACTCAGACTCTGCACAACTGCTCTCTCACTATCGGACGCTCTATGAGAAAGACCCATTTTCCGAAGAGACATTAGCGACTGGCGAAGAGCTCATGCAGTTGGTCGGGGAAAGTCGAAGGGTATCTTGGATGAAGCTCATCTCTAGCATTGATTTGACGCACAATAGCAAAAAGGCTTGGTCTACAATTAGAAAACTCACTGACGACCCTTCAGAGGCTGCTAACCACGGCCAGGTCACAGCAGATCAAGTCGCCTACCAACTTTTGATGAACGGTAAGCCTCCTCACCGCCTGCCTAGAGCCAACAAACTTGATCTCAATGAGTCATCTGATAAATCTGATGCCATCAGCAAACCTTTTGTTCTCTCAGAAATTATTACCTGCATCAAGTCTTTGCAAAATGGTAAAGCTGCTGGAATGGATGGCATAACAACTGAACAAATTAAACAACTGGGACCAGTGGCTGTGTCATGGCTTTTGGCCATGTTTAACGCCTGCCTCAAAGATCTTAATATTCCAAAGGTGTGGAGGCGAGCAAAAGTCATAGCGCTCCTTAAGCCAGGAAAATGCCCAAAGGACCCAAAAAGCTATCGTCCTATCTCGTTGTTATGTCATACATTCAAGCTCTTTGAAAGATTGCTCCTGAACCGTCTCACGCCAGTTTTGGAAAAGTCCCTGATACCGGAACAGGCCGGTTTCCGCCCAGGAAAATCTTGTACCAGCCAAACTTTAAACCTAGTTCAACACATTGAAGACGGTTTCGAAACTCGCAACATTACTGGTGTCATATTCGTTGATCTGACAGCTGCATATGACACTGTAAACATCAAAAGACTATTGACGAAAGTCCTAGATACAACAAACGACCCTGGCTTCGTTAAGATGCTGAGAGAACTGTTGAATAACCGGCGTTTTCAGGTTCAGCTCAACGGTAAAAAAAGTAAATGGCACAGCCAAAAGAATGGACTTCAACAAGGTAGTGTACTGGCCCCTTCTCTGTTCAACGCTTACACTAACGACCAGCCAAGATTGCCGAGCACTCGACACTTTATTTATGCTGATGACCTCGCACTAGCTGCTCAGGCATCAAGCTTTAGAGAAGTCGAGAGATCGAGGTGGCGTTGAACGCACTCGGTAAATATTATGACGCAAATGCGCTCCGGCCAAATCCGTCTAAAACGCAATCATGTGCGTTCCACCTTCGCAATAGAGAAGCGAACCGGACTCTGGACCTGAAGTGGCAAGGCGTCAAGATCGTGCACTCTCCCTACCCTCGCTATTGGGTATTTCGCTGGACAGAGCCTTAACTTATAAAACGCACTGCAGCAATGTTAAACAAAAGATAGGTACAAGAAATAATCTGCTGTGACGATTAACATCATCAAATTGGGGGGCAGCCCCGCATGTTCTCCGCACAACAGGGCTCTTACTTTCATTTTCCGTGGGTGAATACGCGTGCTCAGTGTGGCACCGATCCGCCCACGCTAAGGAAGTTGATGTGGCCTTAAATGAGACATGCCGAATTATAACGGGCTGCTTAAAACCTACCCCACTTTGCATGCTCTACCCTTTGGCTGGCATAGCTCCTCCAAAAGTAAGGCGAGAAGTAGCTTGTACGGTGAAAAAGAACAAACAAGAAGAAGTCCCTAGACACCCACTGCACGACTACGTAACTCCCACTGCCCGCCTCAAGAGCCGTCAGAGCTTTTTGAGGTCTACTTCTGGCACTATTTGCGATCCGAAATCGGCAAGAGAGCAATTGTGGCGTGCAAAATTCCCAGCACCACCAGACTTTATTACGGCTGTGGAATCTCTGCCACCTGGACATCAACTGCAGTGGTCGACATGGAAGTCGCTAAATCGCTTGCGTACCCAGGTTGGCCGCTGCAGAGAAAACTTGGCTAGATAGGGTTTCATAGACCAGACGCATAACCATTGTGATTGTGGAGCCCCGTCTCAAAGCATGGAACACTTGCTCTCTTGCCCATTGTGTCCCTCCACCTGTATGTACTAAGGAAGATCTAAATTTGGCTTCACCCAGCGCCATAGCTGTAGCAAAGTAGTGGGCCGAGAAAATATGAGTTTTTATCATTGACACGAAGAAGAAGAAGACAGGTTTTCCTGTGAATAAACTCAAACTCAAATTATTTATTGTAAGATATTATTGTGTTTACTAACTTTTTCAAAATTCATATGTACGCGGTGTTTTTTCTTCAATAATAATATTCGCTGTGAGCGAATGTCACCGTGTGGGTGAGGGCTAGTGATCCAAAAGACTATAGCCTTTTAGCCCCGACGCAAGGACTCTTAGCTCTTTAGAGGCCTATTCTCGGACAAAGAGACTCTTCAGGGCTATAGCCTTCAAAAAGCCTAAAACCCAGAATAGGCTTTTGAAAGGACTCCTGAGGGTTAGAGGCTTTTTTAGACTATAGCCCTTTTTAGCCTTTTGGTCTTCTTGAAACTTTTAGCCGCCGTTTGTTTTAAATAGTTTTTTTTAAATATAGTAATATAAATTAAAGATGGCATCCATTTTTTTTTATCGACAGTTTTCGGTAAAACTTGGTTTAACATACTGTTTTGGCTTAAAAACAACGACGCAATGTTAAAATGACAAAAATCCAAAATGTTGGCCAACTTTTTGGTTAATGAAATGATTTCGGTATAACTTTGTTTGACATAAAAACAACAATGCATGTTAAAATACAAAAATCCAATATGGCAGCCAACTTTATTATTTATGGACCGATTTCGGTAAAACTTGGTACGGCATACTGTTTTTGCGTAAAAATAACAATGCAATTGTAAAAATGACAAAAATCCAAGATGGCGGGCAACTTTTTCGTTTATGGACCGATTTGGGTGAAACTTGGTTTGACATACTGTTTGGTTTCTACAGGTTTCTTTGCAAATTTTTCAGACGTTTTTTCTTCATCGGATTCAATGCCATGAGAGAGCCTCATGGTCTATAATGTGCTTATCTTTCGAAGCCCTACAATTGCATGTTGCATACGCGTGATTGTTTGTTTACCCTACTGTCTTATCGTGTAGGGTGCGTGAACAATCTAGGGACAGAGCTGAGTTAGCTGAGAAATCACACTAATCACACTAATATTATTATAAATGTGAAAATATATTTCGACTAGCAGCGGTCCGCCCACGGCTACGCCCGCGCTATGTAAGATTTTCCCGTGGGAATATGACTTTTCCCGGTAAAAAGTATCCTAAGTGTTATTCCAGGGTACAAACTATCTCTATTCCAAATTTCATCTAAATCCGTCTAGTGCTTTAGGCGTAAAAGCGGAACAAACATCCAAACATACAAACATCTTAACATTCAAACATCTAACTAAACAGATATTTTCACATTTAAAACAGATATTTTCACATTTATAATATTAGTGTGATGTGATGTTTAGATGTTTGGTTGTTTGTTCCGCCTTTACGCTTAAAGTACTCAATGGATTTGGATGAAATTTGGAATGGAGATAGTTTGTACCCTGGATTAACACATAAAATAATTTTTACGGGAAGAAATCTCATTCCAGCGGGAAAATTTTACACACCGCGACCGTAGCGGCGGGCGGACAGCTAGTCCCTAATAATAGTGTAAAGTCGCCATGGCTGAAAACGGTAGGAGAGATAATCATCATCATCAAATAATAAGAATGCTCTAAGGATAAGGATCAGCATACTCTTCTCTGAGTTTCTTCTTCTTCTGAGTTTATCCTTGTGGTAGGTTTAGGGTTTATATTTATCTCTCTAACGGACGGCGTTTCTGAGAGACAGAAAAGTGGCACTGTGAGCTGTGAGACCTTTTGTAGACCTCGAGAGTTTATTTTTTTTTCAAAATGGCCGATTAATAATAGTCTTCGTTTTCGTATTAGTGTGATTGAAATAATTATGATTATTTTCAAGTGGGAATAATTTTTTTTCCCGTAAAAAGTATCATATGTCTTAATCCAAGGTACAAACTATCTCCATGCAAAATTTCATTCAAATCCGTTCAGTAATTTAGGCGTGAAAGCGGAACATACTCATCCAAATATATTTTCACATTTATAATATTAGTGCGAAGAACATAGTAAAATTATTTTCAAAACAAAACGGGGCGGGCAAATCTTCTACGATAGGTGGTGCGGTGAAAACCTTTTCAAAGTTTCTTTTCATCACTTTGTAACATTGCGGTCATGCGAGTGACGGCGCAGTAATCTGACTGGGCGGCCGAGAGTGACCGGTTCGACCGCGCACCGGTTCCCCCCGTAGAAACGGTCCGCCCCACATAGACTCCCGGCGGCGGTGCCCGGTATTTATACGACTGTCGAGAAAAACTTTGATAGCGCGTTTCAGGACCTCCTAGGGATTTCTGGACTTCTCGGCTTGATTTCTTTTATTTTTAAATGAAGATTTGCAATTTGGAACTAATATTGTAATGTTATAGGGAAGAGATCGTACTAATATTTTAAATTACGAACTGCTTTCTTGCTATATAGTCAGGAGGCAAATATTTAATAAGCCGTCTCCTTCTCGATTTTCGTAGCCCTCTCTTCTACATACCTAAAACGTATATATATGTTCCTTGTGCTCTATAAAACACGAAACTGACGGTTTGTGTCAGTTTCGTGTTTTATAGAGCACACACAAGGAAGTGGGGACACGCATAGCTGTGACGTCACAAAGATGGCGGCCGACCGTTCCGTGGACGTGTTTTTCGTTTTATTATTTTTATTTGAAGTGTTTAGTCTGCTGAAATTTTTAGATGATGCCAAAGGGGCAGGGGGGGGAAATGGCTTCAGTAATTTTACTACTACATTTCTGAGGCTCTCTATTCACCGAACGATCGTCCTTGATCCCTTGTCCAAGGATAAGGATCTTTTGTGTATATCAATATTTTAAACCTACAAAATATCACTTGACATCGGCGAAATACGTCTTCATTAGATGTGACGCCATTAATAAGGAAAAAAAGAAACTGAATAATTGGAGTTGATGATACCACTAATTTGTGACATTTTCAAGCTTTAAGTCTCTGAATATTTATTAACCCTCTTTAGTAACGAAGTTAGGGCTGGTAGAGTTCGGTTCGTGTAGAGCTGCCGTCAGATGTTTTTATAAATTTATGTAATTATAATTATTTGATACAATTAGTGTATAAGTCTATTTATATTTCTATTTTATACGTAATTTATATAACGCACTATCCCGCAGTATTCGATGCGTTTTTCCTGTAACCGAAGGTTCAAATCAATAAATCAATCAGCCTATTACATCCACCCAAAGGTACCCGAAGGTTGCCTGGAAGAAATTGCTACCTTAGCAATAAGGCCGCCTATCTGTACACTATTATTTGAACTGCTTTTTTCTACACTAACATTATCACAATTTTCGCAAACTAACATTATCACAAGTTTGTTACCACGGTGCTTCCACGGTTTTTTTTTGTGTGCAATAAAGTATATTAATATTCTATGTTTTCAAGTTCTCTGTTCACGGGTATGTATAATGGAAACACGGTTTTTGCATGCTCAGCAAGTATTAATAGCATGCAACGAGCGCTGCCTCGAATGCTTGCATTGCAGTTTTTGACATGCCGCTTGAACTTCTATGGGTGTGATGAATTCCACATAGCACATCAAAAGTAAAGTGCCTATACACACGCCTAAATTTATGATGATTATAGTTCGCGCAATGAGTATGAGAGCTTGTTAGGGGGTCGTGGTGACGAAGTTCTGTTGATAGAGCCAGGAGCTGAATGGTGGAACTCTTTAATGGCTACTAATAAACCCCTCGAGTTTGGACTCATTTAATTGGTCATGACGAGTCCAATACAGTGCATTTGATGACTAAAGTCAAGCGTGTTTTTATTTTAGTTTTTCTTTCCTATTACTATTTTAATTTTGAAATCTTTTTTAGTACTGCTACTGCTACGAGTATGTGGTATCATCACCATTATTGAAGGTACCGTCCGGTGTGCATGGATTGTGCCCTGTATCACTGGTACAATACAGAATGCTGTAACTCCTCGATGGGGCGGTATACGAGCTGGCCAAAACATACAATATTACAAGAAATAGGTAATTTAAAGAATTCCCCTTAAAATGATGACTACCTATCAATATTTTGTAAGGGGTAGTTCTAAAACGTTTTAAAACGTTTTCCAACCTATTTTCGGCGACACAATATTTGTATTTAAATGTAATTATTATTAAAATATTCAACATCTCTGTGCTGCGGCATGCAATAGTTGATATAATCTATTATATTTTTTAAGAAGTGGGTAATATCATAGTTAACTAATTATTACAAATGAGCTGCAGTTGGAGATATGTAAACTTAATATTGGCCTTAATATAGCTGGTGGAGGCTGGATGAGGAAAGCGGGTGATCGTGCGCTTTGGCGTGCCCTTGGGGAGGCCTACGTCCAGCAGTGGACTGCAATAGGCTGATTGATTGATTGAAACTTAATATTAACTCTTTTGACTCAGAGTTTCATGACACCCTGTATTCTTTCAGGAATTCCTTCATGTGAAGCAGGTTTAAAAAGTGACATGTAAACTTGTATTCGTTGTAACGCAGCAGTCCGTGAAACATACCGGGTCTTATTGATTTGTACATTTCATCCAACATCCAATTATTATTTTTTACTTTTTGTCGGGAGAGACAACTTTTTCTCTCGGTCTATTCAGATAATTGACATAATTATTGTACTCCAAAATTGTATTAATCAATCAATATTTTTAATTAAAATCCCACATTATAAGGTAAACAAAGACAGTAGTCTAGTGTTGAATAATAACTGCTAGATTCGAAAAAAGAAACATATATTGAAATCTTTGTTTAGAAAGACTCTATTTGTATTGTTAACAATTACGCCACTGCTCGGACTTTTAAGAGCACGGCGTGGATTAAAAGAAGAAAAGTAAGAGCTTTTAGCTTGCGGAAGCTTTTACCTCAGCTTTTTAATTGTATTCAGGTCAGGAAACCAACCTACATCCAATAGAGGCCACCTGGAGCAACGATACCAACAGCCAATAGTGTTGCGAACAGCGTAACGCGATCGGGATGAACGACACATCCCCAGGAGTGACGTGAAGCATGCATTGCGGCAATATTATGTAACAAAATTCTAAAATTGAATTCAAAACGGCGTCAATTTCAACGCCGAAGTTTCCTGCATCCTAATCCCTGTTTGAAGGTACGTGCAAATCGATCAAAATGGCCGCCAGCGACTTAATTGAGATTAATAAGCGGTCGGCAAGTCGCACGGTTGACGTTCAGTTGCAGAGCTCGGCCAGACACGGCAGGGTTTGTTTACCGGGTGGGGCCCGGGCAATAGAATTATACACCACAAACAAACAGCTGACACTTGTCGCTGTGTGCAGTGGAATTTCAAGGCGATCCGGCCCGGAAAAGAAGCACGAGAGTCCGAGTGTCGCAGGGTGTTGTCGGGGGCTGCGATCGGCGACGCGTCAGCTGGGTGCGCGCGCCGGTCGATACGGGCGGACCAGCGCGCCGGCGCTCCGCTATCGAGCCCACACGGGCCGTCGCCGCCGCCGGCCGCGCACGTGATGCATGCGGGAACCTAACGGCTGCACGCGCGCGGGCCTAATGGGCACCGTGCTGAGCTTCAGCCCGCGCGAGCGGCGCCCGCCCGCTGCGGTGCCGCCGCCCGACCGCCAGGTCCTCGCCTACTCCTATGAGCGGCTCAACAACGCCAAGAACCGCGAGAACAGAGACGCGCCGCGCGACGACCGCCGCGCCACCCTCGACGACGCCGCCAAAATCATCTCCGAGAAGACTGCACTGGAAAAGAATCTCAAGAAACACTCGTTGTTCATAAACGCCTTGTCGTGGAAGAGGTTTTCAACGGCAAACAATAACAAGAAGAAGTTAGAATGCAAGAGCAAGAGTGTGGCGACGTTCAGGGCGCCGTTGACGGACAATGGGCCATTGGATCGGAATAAGAATGTGGGCGTGCAGAGTGTGTTGTACGGGCGGGGGCCGCCGCTGGGCGCGCCGCTGCCGGCGCCGGCCGATGTGGTGCGAGCGAACGCGTTGAACAACAATGTGTGTTACGCGGAGAAGCTGCCAACGACGGCAGTGGGGCCGGTGGGGCCGGCCGTGGCGCCGCGGAAGACGGTGATCCAGGCGTCCACGTCGGAGCTGCTCAAGTGCCTGGGCATGTTCCTGCACACGCGCTGCCACCGCCTGCGCGACTTCCAGGCTGGCGACGCCGTCATGTGGCTGCGGACCGTCGACCGATCGCTGCTGCTGCAGGGCTGGCAGGTAAACGTTCATAACATTATCTCTTGTTTACTCTTTTGCCACTTTTAGCAATTCTAGTGATGCGACTATTAAGCTATAAAACACAACAAATCCACCTCCTGCTTTATTTGATTTGTTTGGACATCATCTGTCTTGTACATATTTCATGATGTGAACTCTCCTATCCATCATATTGAGTATACTCTAGGTAAACATCATAAAGACACACTAGCGACCTCTGCCAGGGCGCAGTCTCTAACAGATGTTCTTTTGTTTTTCTTCGTACGTCATCATCAAGTTGTCCCCTTCCCCTAGAGATAGGCGATTCATATCTTGAGGAGGCGTCGTCGTCGCGTCGTCGCGGGATTATGACTTGCAATTTCATCGAAAGATTTCTTGAGTACTTATAATAATGTTAGTAATGTTTCGATTTGACTTTAAAATTAAAACTTTAAAATGGCTCATTCCTGTAAATTAACAATAACATGTTTTGTAAAATTTAGCCAACATATTTGTTTTTTGTAGGACAGTTACTAATTAGCCTAATTTACCATCAGGCTGTCCACTCTTGGCTATTCATGTAGAAAATGAATTATCAAGTTTCAATTTTGCCAACAGGGAAAGCCATAGAGTAAATTTTCAGCGTACATCTGCAACATGCATTATTAAGTTAGCTCATGACACAAGCGGCCGTGAGCTACATCGTGATGTTTCATTTTAAACTTGGTTAGGTCTATTCAAATGTCCGATTTTGTTTGCGCTAACCGTGCCATGTCAAATTAATTCAATGAGGCTTCGTCCTTGCGTTTTATTTTACGCGAATCTATATTGACGTTAGGTACCGTGTCTATAGGCATCAAAGCATAATGCCTATCACTAGATTTTAAAGTAGCCTCTCTTATTCCACTGTATGAAAACACGACCCCTTTCTTTTGCCGTCCATTGAAGCTTTAGAATAATCTCTGAGCAACATGTCTAATCTCACCATCATCATCTCTTCGGTCGGCTCCGACAGTGACCTTCTCACCTGAGAAATCATCAATATAAAATTCTTATTATAGGACACATACCTTTTTATTTTATACTAAAATTTATAGTTACTTACTACTAACCACAAGTAAAGTATACAGTTTATAAGGTAAAAAAAAATGTTTATTTCCGATCAAAAGTTTACATTTCAATATATACAGCTGGGGGCGCCTCTTAGTAAGCAAAAATGTGATCTCTTGACTCCAAAAGCGAAAGAGAAAAAGCGAAGGTATACATGCGAAAGATATATCAAGGTATCCATGTTGGACGAAGTCTATCAAATTCATTCAAATTGGCGTTTATTGGTTGATCTGTAAAAAAGGCCATTCTAGGAACACTGACGTCATCGTTGATCCTACAGAACTTTCTTGTTTATAAGTCTTTTTTGGTTTTGTTTTCTTCGTCATTTGTTCTTTCAGCTTGCCAACCTAATAAGTCTAGTATTAGCTTTCCTTTCTTGTTCCGATTGAATGCATTATTTCTTTCATTGTTTCTCTATCTGTAGCCTCGAGATACTTTTTTTCTGATAAATAAATAAATAAAATAAATCAATCAATTCTTTCTATCCATTGTTATATTGCCGACCTTCAAAAGCTTTCTCATCTGATTGCGGATTATACTTAGCAATACAGCTCCCGGTCGCATCATGCGAGTGAAACAAAAGACTTTCTGCTTTTGACGAAGGTTGTTTCAGTGCTTTATCTATAATCTGGTTTTATTTTAACCTAGCTTGCTTCTCTTTTGTTTGGGACAAAGAATGCTGGACCGTTGAACCTTCCAAGTCTTTTAAACCTCTCCGACAAATCAATCCATTCTACACCTCTATAGAAAAGAGACACTGCACAAATTGAATAGGTTTACATGAAAAAGTAAATAAAATAAATCAATGATGAGATTTGTAGCACTCCACCAAGTCTGCAAATTAAATGTTTTCTTTCCATTCTCCAATCTTTTGGAAATATTTTACCTCTAGTTTAGTTTCTCGAAGATTTTGATTATTTTTGATCTTTGCGAAGTGCTACGAGGAGTTCTTACAAAAGGGTGATTTTCATATTTTGTATTGTTATAAGAATGATGGATGTTTCTACCAAATATACGTTAGCATTTTCACCGTGATAACTGAAAATTGCAAATGGCCGTAGACCGTTTGCATGTTTGAGTTGATTTCAATAAAGGACAGGACCGCAACGATAATGGAAGCACAAAATGTCGTCGGTCCCTCATAATGGCCATGTTTGCAGAGTCACCGCTGTTACTCGTAGGTTGAATTTAGGACAACTTCAGGCTAAAGCTATCACCTATATCGTTAAGCAAAATGGTCATATTATTATAACTTTACATTCAGAGGCTGAATGAATATGTAACGTAATGTTGAGTATGGTTTTAGTTTCTTTATTAGAATCTCTATGTTTTCCTGCATAATATATATGTATATATTCTGCTAAATTGGTGGTGGGATTTTAATATTTTACTTAAATTGTTCAGTAAGACCTTCACAATATAAATTAACCAGAAGTCAGTAGACTATAGTTGGTAGTTGGCTAGTTAAACGTAACTTTAAACTAATGACGAACATTACACCCTTCTATAGCCTACTGAAACAATAGGTACAGATCATTCCTGATATACATTCATAAATTATCAAAGAATATCTGCCTTGAATACAATCAACAACCCTATTGTCGTTTGTAGCGTAGGTGGAATAATGAGTGTGGGAGCGGCACAACTTCAAGCTTGTCTAGTGGAGTAGTTAAGTAGTGTAGTTAGTTTCGTAATGCATTTTTGCATTCGCTGCATTCTTGTCCCGAGTATCCAGAGTTTCTATTTCAAGTGTAATTTAATTTTTATTTTCAGTTCACAAAGTTGAGTATGTTTTATTTGAAAAACAAAAGATCGAAATTCTAATTACCTACCTATTACTTCGGTATAGATATGTGTGATTTTTGACGTTTGGGGAAACATTTAGGACTTTTACGAGTAGGCCATTGGAACAAGTGCACAGACTTGACATTTCGGGAATAAAATTTCTCAGAGGAACAAAAGACGATTGCGCGAGGCGACGCGCGTCAGAAATATTTGTGAAATCTAAATGATATATCCCTGAATTAGTGTAACATTGGTTGGTTGGTAGGGTCAGTAGGGAGAGTCTTTTTTTGTACCTCTGAGGACTTCAAGACACCAAACAGCTTAATAGGATGTAAAAAGATTAATTATTTCCATTTATTACTCCTTTTGTTTAGTTATTATTATTTACTTATACTAATTTTATAACCCAAACCTGACTATCCTTTACAAATTCCTGTGTTTCCTTACGCGTTCAGTTTCCCTACCTTGTACCTATGTAATATAATTAATTACTTGACACTGGCACAAAGTCAACTGGTGAAAAAAAGTAAAAAAAAAAAAATCACTAATATCCTAAAACAAATCAAAATGTTTATTTCGGTAACCTAAATCAACAAAAGTCCCCTTTCCTTTCATCTCGCAATTTCCTGAGTCCCTAATCCATCTTCTGAAGGTGCTCCATTATGCTGAAAAACTGCTCATTACAGCAATAAACTTCGCTCACGTGGCCATCACGTAGCCAATCACGTAAAAGCTCGGATCTTACGGACTCTTGATTCCTTTATAGGTAAAATATACTCTACTGCAATGGAGGTTCTTCATTTGTTTGGGTGTTTATGAACATGGATTTAAGTACAATAGAGTGTAGAGCTACTCGCCTGAAGGGCGCTACACTAAATAATAATTATGAAGTCAATGGAATCGATTTGATTACTATTTATTTAAATCTTTTAGTATTACATTTGAAAGACACGTCCTCACTGGAGCCCGCTGGCATCCTCTCCACAGAGGGCGTACACTGGTAATGAACGTGTCATCCATGATAGCTTTGACGTCGAAAAATGATTTGTAAAAATCTTAATTCGAATAAAAAAAATTGACTTAAGACTTTTTTTGACTTTTGAGTCCTCAAACAAAAGTGAAATTCAAAACATTTAAAATATTCGCTTCGTTCAGAATGCACGATGAAAATTGACTTCCAGCAAATAAGCACCAAGGAGGCCGCTCCTTACAGTACCTATGTTTAATTAGACGTTTGCAGAATCAGAGGTTCGGTTAATAAAGTTAAGGTTCAGGTTCACTAGTCTTCGGGGAATTAGACTGGACTATCCGGAACAAATACCTAATTATAGAATAAAATATACTTTATTGCACACAAGATATACACAGCAAAAAAAAAGCAGTTCAAATAATAGTATACAGATAGGTGGCCTTATAGCTAAGGTAGCAATTTCTTCCAGGCAACCTTCCTATCATCAACCTTTATATTTATTTACTTAATGTTTTGTCAGTTTATTTTTATGAAAACAAAATATATTATTTAATTCATGGTAGGCTCGAGCCCCTCGGTGCGGATATATATGAGCTGTTGATATTTAGAAACACATGTTTCTTAGCAGAAGTGGAAACCGAACAGTTAATTTTTTACTATCATCAACAACAATAGCTGATATACGTTCAGCCCAGCCCAAGGGGCTCATTTAGGGGGAGTAATTATATTATTTCTCAGTTTAAAAAATAATAAGTTTAATAGGAGAGAGGAAGTAGGAAGCCGCACGTATTTGCGTTTGCGTAACCCGGATAGGTTACCCCACAGTTCATTCAACATGGAGGGGCCCAGACTACCGAGCGACGTCACCCAAATCGATACTCTACAAGACGGGACGCATCAATCGAGCTGGCTGGTTGACAGACTGACAGAGCTGCTTTTTTTTTTTGTCTTTGTCGTAGAGCGTGTATATTCGTTTCCTCGTTTTCAATAAAATTACTGTGGCAATGTGCAAACCGCATCATGCCATTAAAAAAGAAAGGAGCTAGCCTACGAGTAACTTTGTAGGATAAGTTAGCCATCACTGAGCATAATATAATCACTACGTTTTATTAGCCATAGTATAGGGGAGAAGGGGGCACCTTTCCATAGAGGCAGTTTTGAATTAATGCTTTCAGTTATCCAGATTTCATGTAATCGTAGTAATATAATATATTTTATGCTGCCAACATGGACCCCGACGTCTGTCACTTAACGATTTTTAAGTTTGATAGGACATGAACGAGGGAGAAGCCGCGTTAGTTTTAGGTGTTCAATTCTAAAGTTTTTGCAACATGTTTTTAAGACATTAGTGATTAGAATTCAAGGAAGTGGCAAGTTTTAATTTATTTATTATATATAATAATAATAATAATAAAATCTTTATTGACTAAAAACAAACAAATTTAACAATAGTTGCACACTGATCCCCACACTAGGATTCCCTGTGTTGTGGGATATCAGCCTCTTCCCGTTGGATGTGAACATTAATATTTGTCTATTATATTTATATCTTATATTTCATTTTAAAAAGCAAAGTTTAATTAATGTGTGTGTGTGTGTGTGTGTGTGTGTGTGTGTGTGTGTGTGTGTGTGTGTTTGTGTGTGTGTTTGTGTATGTGTGTGACTATAATGTTATATTGTCAAAGTAAGTAGGTGTATGTTATATATATTTTATATTTAGTTTGTCCGTTAAGTTTTTTTACAAAATCATTTTAGTGTGTGTATTATTATGGTAATAGTTGATGTTCTTATTTAAGGATCTCCAACAGCTCTTCTGATTGAGAGAAGCCATTTTTTAGTTTCTTTTTTGCAAAGGTTTCTAGAGAGCTGTGCAACTTTAAGTTTAGCGTTAATTGTAACAATGTATTACGTGTAGTGACGAAGTGCTATTAATTTAATTTTGTTAGTGTTATTGAAAATGTTGATTGTTATTTTTCAAACTACCTGTTGGGGTAGCTATGAAAAAATAGACGGGGCAGTTTTTATCAGCTAGTTGTTCAAAGCTACCCCAGTGCATGTAACTGTTCAAATCTACCCCATACAGATAAAATAAATGAATATCTTATTAGATATGGATAAACTCAAGTAGTCTCTATTTGATCAAACTTCTTTTATGATACATTCTAAAACTCCATGGGTTAAATTATTTCAATTTCTTTCTACTTTGTGTTGTTGTCAGCTTATTGTGTACTGTTAGTTCTGGGCAGGCCCAGTGGGGTAGATTTGAACACGGTTCAAAGCTTCCCCCCTTGAGGCAGTTTTGAACGTTATCCCGAAAGACAAGTATTCAAAACTACCCCAACTTTGTTTTAACACCAGATTTTATGAGTAAAATGTTGGAAAAGCCTTTTGTCGTGGCAAAAAATACCAAATCCTTCAAAACTAAAACTTATACTTTGATTTTTCTGCTTTTACAGTCCATTTTTCAAAAGTGCCTCTATGCTGTTCAAAGCTACTATTGGGGCAACTTTGAATGAATTCCTACAGTTACAAAAAGCTAAATTGTACCTTTATCTCTTACTTGACATTTATGAATATGCATTCATTTTACTGTCTAATAATATAACTAATAACGCAAAAACTAGAAAAATCTTTTAACTTAAAGAAAAAAGAGTTATAACAAAAAGTATAAAAAACGCATAAAGCTGCCCCCCTCTCCCCTAGTCTTATACTTATCTATATATTCATTAAGTTTTATATCCCAGAAATGGCTTAAACGATTTGGATGAAATTTTGTAGTTAGATAAACATTTACTTCTCATTTTATTTAGATTGATGATAATCCCTGAGACAACACATTTATACCACAAAAACATGCTAACCTATCTACTAACGAACGACTACTCCTAGTCGCTCGGTAGAGAGCCCGAGGTACTTATTTTTATATTAGGACTACTTACTAAGTACAGATTTGTGCCAGCCGGCGTCAAGTAGAAAACTGAATGCAAAGAAAAGAAATAATGGAAATATTTGGAAAGGATTCATACTTAACTATATGAGGTTCTCGATTATTTAAAGCTAAAAAGAAGATGGTGTGGTAAACTTAAAAAAATATATAGTAATAAATAATATAATACATTTAAAATCGGTTAAGCATAGCGTTAGTTTTAGTAAAGTGTGTTTACGCTAATTACAACTCTCCTGCAACGTAATAAGATTCAAAACCATCGATCTACGATCGGCCCTGTTTTCGTGTTACGTGCACGTAATTTATGCACTCCTGGGATTTTTTTAAAGCTTTTTATTTCTTCGTAAATGAGTTCACCGGCAGATATGAAACAGGAAATGAAAACGCTTCAAGCCATGGCAATAAAGAGCTGATTCCCACAGACACGGCTTCCCAAAGTTTTCTTGTCATAATATGGTTTTTAGAGTAAAAAAGAATTACACTAACATTATCACAATTTGCGGATTTGTTACCACGGTTATATTTAATATTGTTACCTCGATATTACAACCACGAAAATCTTAAAACATATATTAAATAAAATAAAATAAAAAAATAAAAGCTTGTAAACTAAATAAAAGCTTGTAATAGTAAAGTTTATAAAGTGTCGCAATCGCAACGAAACGCAACAAATTTTTGGCGCATTCCGAATCAGACTTTTAGCGCTGTTAGCGATCAGAAAAGCAGAAAAATGTATGGCTGATTGGCTGACAGTGATTCAGAACGCGATTACGGGTGCTTAAATCGATTTTAGCGCGTCTGGGAACGCACGCAGGGACAATCTGTCAGTCAACTGTCAATGTCAATTTTCCTATAGGGCTCCTGCTGGTTTTCGGTTTCTCTAAAATCGAAAAAAGAATTGAAATGATTAAGTATATTTTAAAGATTACTGATGTAGTTCTGTGAATTGAAATAATGTTGAAGTGAGAAAATATTTTTTTTAGAAATGGCGAGTGTTGCGAGTACACTCTTTAAAATGTTTTTTTTTTTCTATTTCAATTTAAACAGTGCGATATATGAGTAACTAGCGGTCCACCCGCGGCTACGCTCGCGTTGTGTAAGATTTTCCCGTGGGAATAAGATTTTTCCCCGTAAAAAATACCTAAGATAGTTTTAAGATAAAGATTGTTCCTTTTATGGTACAAATAACAAACCATTTTTCATTTTCAAAAGGTCAATGACTTCAATCACGATTCCTTCTAAAATTTCTAGTTTGGCATAACGTTCGGCATGATCAATCAATCATCAACAGCTCGTTACAGTCCACTGCGGGACTAATGAGCCTCCTCCACTTAAGTGGAGGGTTTTGCCATAATCTCCACGCTTGGCAGGCGGGTTGGAGATCGCAAATTAAAAGGTTACTGTATCAGAGAGCGCTGCTGCCCGTTCCCTGTTCAATGTGTAGTCCCTAAGTCGCCTCTTACGACACCCATGGGAAGAGTAGTGGTTGGTGACAAATGTATTCTACTCTGCCGTCTCCACACGGCATGATCAATACAAGCAATAATTTCGAATATTTATGCCGACAGTAGACAGACGCATTGCGAAGGCTTACGACCCCTGCGAGCTGCGCATTTGCAAATGAAGGGGTAGAGAACTTGAGGGAATGCTTACGATTTTCACTGAGCTATTACGAGTATATCGGTGGTGTAGTAGCTAAGGCATGCCGTGCGAGGGACGCGGGTTTGAACTCCTCCACGCATAAATGTGTTTTCAAATTTTAAATGAGGGATTTTTTCAAAACAGTTCTTTAAAAAATAAAAATAATAGTTCTAATTAAGACGATAGATGGCGCCAGGTGTACTTCGTGGATTCTTTTTTTTAAATCTTTTTATGGTCCTGGGTGACTCGCCAGATTTCTTCGGATCCACGAATCGTCAACGCCATCTACCGAAATTTTATAAACTTTTTTTTTTAATTGGCTATCGGAAATTCCCCCATTGATACGTACGTTTATTTGATGCTCTTACGGTGAAGGTAGATATCGCGCAACGTGAGGAAACGTGCTCATTCCTGTAAAGAAATTCAAAGGTTTTGTATGAAGTCAACCAGCACTGAGCCAGCGTGGTCGACTATGGCTTGATCACCCACCCTACTTCAGGGTATACTCGAGCCCCCTCGGTGGGTATATGAGCTGTTGATGAGGCTATTAATGTCAAAAGTACAAAAAAATAACAGTTATCAATATTGTAATGTATTGTAATATTTTTTACGAAACGATAGCAACGCCTTAATATAAATTTGTAATAAAAATAAAAATGTAAAACAATATATGTTTAAAGATAAAATACCTAGACTTAAAACCAAACAATTGAAATACTATTTAAAAAAACATTACTTACCTAGAGAAAACATTAAAGAGACGGTGCGGGGTGGTGCGATGACCTTAACTTAATTTTTATTATTATTTAGTAGTGTGCGACCCGTCGACCCGTTATGCTCGGCGTTGTAAAAAAAAAATCTTTATGCATTTACATAAAATAAATAGTTATAATTTTTTCTTTTTTAGATTTTCGTGGTTTTATGCGGTAACAAACCCGTAAGTTGTGTCAATTTAAAAATTTACAAATCGGTAACGTTATAAGTTTATTGTAATATACCTACTCCTTTATCTGTCAGGAAACAAGCATTGTGGTTGAGTTTACCTTATTTAATATTTTATACTAGAAGCTTCAAACAAACTTGATGAAGATAACATTATATTGCGTGTTTAAAAAAAAGAAACAATATGTTTTAAAATTATATTGTAATTTTTGTTTTTGTCTGAATCGGCCCCGGTTTACGACCCCTGACTATGATTACGATGTTTGGAGATTGTAAAACCCGAAGTACTAAAAGGAACTTTCCAATGAAATGCCGAAGGAGGAAGGAAAACGTTGTGTTTATTTCGAAATATGGAGACGTGGCCGTATTTATAAGTACCTACGTATTGTACGTATAGTAGATAGATATATAATCGAACAGTTTTATTAGTACTCGAGGATAGGTAATGAAATACTCTGAAACTCTAAAAGTTTGGTCGGTACGCTTAACATACTGGTTTTTGTTAAAACTATCTTTGATTTTTTTCGCAAGAATGATTAGTTTTATTTTTCTAATAGAGTAAATCAAATCAACGGCCCGTTACAGTCCACTGCTGGACTATGAGCCTCCTCCACTTAAGTGGAGGGTTTTACCATAATCTCCACGCTTGGCAGGCGGGTTGGAGATCGCAGATTAAAAGGTTACTGTATCAGAGAGCGCTGCTGCCCGTTCCCTGTCCAATGTGTAGTCCCTAAGTCGCCCCTTCCGACACCACACTTATACAGTAAGCATAGAGAAAATTATATATGTTTTTGTAATTACAATTTTGGTGAGTTACCCCCACCCCAACACAGCACAAGAAGTTTCTTTGGCTATGCATCTCCACAGAACGCACATTTTGTTTGTGAATGTGCCAATAATGACTTAATGATGACGTAATTAAAAATTGTTTTTGAAAAAAACGTATAGTATACCTGGGCTGATTGATAACTAGCCGAAACGACGAACTTAAAAAAATGATACGCAAAAAAAAAATATTACATTACATTTTGGCATCTTTTTGAAAATAGAACGCCAAATTTGAATTTAATCGAACTGGTGGAATTTGTTTGATAGGACGTAGAACTTTCTCTGTCGTAAATTTTCTTAACAATGGAAAGAAACGAAATTCGTGCGGTGATAAAGTTTTACGTTTTAAAACAGAAAACAGCAACCCAGATTAAAACCAAGCTAGACAGTGTTTTAGGTAATTCTGCTCCTGCATTGAGTACAATTCACACCTGGGTAACTGATTTTAAACGTGGAAGACAGAGCTGCGAAGACGCCCACAGGTCTGGCCGTCCAAATGAAGTCACGAATCCGGACATGATCAAAAAAATTCACAAAATTGTATTGAATGACCGGCGCTTGAAGTTGCGAGAGATAGCAGAGATGGTGAGCATTTCATCTGAACGCGTTTTTAATATTTTGCACCAACATTTGGGAATGAAAAAGCTTTGCGCGCGATGGGTGCCGCGTTTGCTCACTGTTGACCAAAAGCAACGTCGAGTGGACGATTCATCGGAGTGTTTGGCGCTGTTTAACCGAGATCCTAACGAGTTTTCGCGGCGTTATGTAACAGTCGATGAAACCTGGATACATCATTATACTCTCGAGACAAAAGAACAATCTAAGCAGTGGACTGAGAGCGGAAGACCTGCGCCGAAGAAAGCAAAAACGGTTTTGTCGGCCGGCAAAGTGATGGCGACTGTTTTTTGGGATGCTCGAGGGATTATTTTAGTGGATTATCTGCAAAAAGGAAAAACAATAAATGGAGAGTACTACGCAAGCTTTCTGCAAAAATTAAGTGAAGAAATCCAGAAAAAACGACCACATTTGGCCAAGAAAAAAGTTTTGTTCCACCATGACAACGCACCTGCACACACGTCAATGGTTGCAGTCGCCAAACTCCATGAATTGCGGTTCGAATTGCTACCGCATCCACCCTATTCCCCGGATCTGGCCCCGTGTGACTTCCACTTATTCCCAAACCTGAAGAAAGGGTTAGGTGGCCAGAGATTTTCATCAAATGAAGATGTCATTGTTGTCGTGGACGAGTATTTTGAGGGGTTGGAGAAAACATTTTATCAAACTGGTGTAACGGCATTGGAGAAGCGCTGGACTAAATGCATCGAGGTAGAAGGAAACTACGTTGAGAAATAAATTTATTTTAAATAGATTTTTAAAGTTTTTCTTTGTCGTTTCGGAAACTTATCAATCAGCCCTAGTTCGAACTGCGACCTTACGTTCGGATAAAGACAGCGACACTTTCTTAGCCGTACATTAATGACTAGTGCCATAATAATAAAAAAAAAACAAAATCAAAATAAAAAATATTTTATTCGAATTAAGATTTTTACAAATAATTTTTGACGTTAAAGCTAACAAATACCAAGGACAAGAAATGCTTGTTCACGGTTGACACGTTCACTAATTAGTGTACGCTCACTGTGGAGAAGAACGACCTATCCGTGAAAATCCGTGGTACCTTGATTAATCTTGCATTACCAAGTTTCCTTACAGCTAAGTTTGTCAATAAAGTTTAAGGAACAGCCCAGCTGACTGAGTGAGTCTTAGTAAGTGAGCATCGGTAGCGTCGCGATAAGTTATTGATCCGCGGCCCGAAGGACCAAACTTGGAGGATTTATGACAACTACCATCAAACAAAGACAAGAATTATTGTTGGAGAACAAAGTTATAATTTAGTTGTTGTACAGGAACATGTTGTATAGGTACCTAAATAAGCAAACTCATTTGTGAAATTAGCTACGCATGATTAAGACCTTAATACATGAAGACTACTTTTCGTCAGTTCTGAAATAAGTTCTATTATATTATATTTTTTTAAGTTCATATTAAAACAAAACACTTTTTAAAAATAGAGCAACCAACTATTTATCTTTTGTACGTGAAGACTTCTACGTTTATTTTGATGTTCCTACAGGCACTTACATTTCCACGCAGTTTTTTATTATTATTTTCTTGACGATTTTTCTATTCTGAACAAACCTCAAAAACTTTATGTAAGTAAACTTACAAATTTATATTTTCAATTGACTAATTGAAAATATTAATTGCCTGACATGAAATGTATTGTCTCAAAATAGCATAGTTTACTTTACTTGGTCAGGGTTGCGTTATCGGTCCCTACATCTATCCTTGGCGAAATAAGGTTGCTACTAGCAGGGACCGGACTACCCGTTGAAAAACCCCTTCAGTCGTTTGGGTTTTTAGTATTTACAGAATGATAATTAAAATAAATATATGTTGATCAGATTCCTTGATAGGGTTACCCTGTTGGATTTGCAAACGTTATAATTATAGCATAATAAGAGTACGAGATATCGTTGATCAAAATCGTAAGGGTTCCAGTCCCTGGCTACCGATCGTTTGGCTAAAATGCAAATAAATTACTTCACGAGTCGTAAAAACATATATTATTACCTTGAACTTTACAATATAAAACGTAAATTTTACAGTGAGTTCAAATCCATAGTTGATTTCACTTTTGAAGCCCAAAGTCACCTCAGGTGAATTAACTACACTACTTCACGTTTTCATCGCATTTTCATATCATATTATTGATGTGAAAATATATTTGGATGTTAAGATGTTTGGATGTTTGTTCCGCTTTCACGCCTAAACTACTGGACGGATTTAGACAAAATTTAGAATGAAGATAGTTTGTAACCTAGATTAACACATAGGATACTTTTTACCGGGAAAAGTCTTATTCTCACGCAAAAATCTTACATAGCGCGAGCGTAGCTGCAGGCGGACCGCTGGGGTTATAATATTTCGACGCGAATTTTATGGATCGCTCCATGTCATTAACTTCGACACACTTCGATATATTTTTTGTTTCTATAAGTAGTAAAAAACTTAACTGGAAAAAAGTAAGTATGGAAAAGAGGGTCGTATATTATGCAGTTTTTGTTATGAATAAAAATAACATAATATCCTTGCAGCTGAAACTTTGATTATAGTAATTATTAAAAAAAGTACGCAAGTTACAGTATAGTATCTTTGTAAGTTTTTTTTATGTACTATACACATAAAATATTTTCATCCTAATAAATTAGAAATGCTCAGGCACATACGAAGAATTTATGTAACTGTTTATTTTTTTTTAATGGCTCAAATGGTTTAAACTGTTTCAACACTTCAAAATTATGGCTGTATTTTTACGACATCTCCCAAACTTTTGAACAAGTTGAAATTACAAAGGAAGTGAAACTTGGTGACGCAATTGCCCAAAATTAGCACAATCATTGTATGATTAGGTACTGGCAAGAATTTTAGCCGCAGTTGAGCAAGTTTGGCAACACTTTTACCAAGTTTTATTGTTTGGCTTCTGAACTAGGGGGAAAAATTTATTGCCTAACATTTTTTTTTTACTGTTCACGTTGACTATACACGGGGACAAAATAACGTGCACCACGTGCATAGACCTTTCTTTTATATAATAGCTACCTTGTTTATTTGATTTTTCTCGTTACCCATATTTATTTTTGAAAAGTGTATAATATGTGTTTATCCTGCTAGTCTTGTTGTAATTCTTATTAAATTAGATTTCTTATATGTCATTTTTTAAACCATCAAGCCCGCAGATAAATAAATAGTATCAAGCCTTATGCTTCATGACAGCGACTTCATGCTTCATGAAAATTATTCAAGGTAGCATTTTATTCAAGTTAGCAAACTATGTAGATAAGTATAGATATAGATATTTTTGAATGGTCTCAATCAATCAATCAATCAACGGTCTATTACGTAGAAATAAACTGTTTTGATGATAAACTTCGTACGTGTCATTATTTATTTAAAAGCGGAAACACGGTTACATGTTCCAGAGTTTTTTCCAAGAAATCCTGTACCTGCCAATTACTAACAAAAGCAAACGGGGATATATTATTGAGGATGACAAGGGTTCGGCATTCTCCAATACTATTTTTATAAATATGAAATCATGAACGTGAAAAAACTAGTGTCGGGAATCTGGGACAGCGACTTTTTTCGGTATGTGTACCGAAAAAAAACATACCTACACCTCTTTGCCTCTTTGGCTGTTGCTGGCCGTAAACATTTGGATTTATTTGAATTAGGAAGATAAGTTTTGACATGAGAAAAGAGAGCTGATTCTAGGTTAGACAGCGCGTGTGTAAAGATCTTGGAAAAAGAAAATAAAAAGACATCCCTCGAAATATCAATCTTTAAGTTAAAAAGATCACTTCCACCTTCATTCCACATTAGCACTGCATAACAAGGTTTTTTTTAACGGGCCTAATCGCCATAAGACGTGAGCGGACGGAGTGCTATACAATGTTGTGCAATGTACAATGTTTTTCTTAAAGTTAGTGAAATAACGCAATTAACAGCCCACTGAACTATCTTTGTTCTAGAACTTTTCCGAAATCGGTTTTCTTTTAATTTTCATACAATCTCATCAGCTAGCTGAGTCAATTTGTATCATCATCATCATCATCATCATCATCATATTTTTTTTCCGATTTCGGAAAGGTTCCAGAGCAAATGTTGTTCAGTTTCATGGGCTCAGTTGCCACCCGAGAGGTTTTGCATTATTTCACTAACACATTGTAATTTTTTTTTTTTTATTAAATGTACAAGATCGACAAAATTTTTCATTTTTCGCGTTTTAATTTTTTTTAGAGTTTGAGTTTGAGTTTTTTTTATAATTATTAGATATTTCGTTGACAAACGTAATCTAATAATAGTAATAAATTTATTTACCAAATACAATGACAGTAACAATATAATACAAGTACACTTGTTAAAATTATTAAAATTTGGGCTAGTAAATGTCGCATACAATAAACCCTGCCTCTTAAACTAGTAAAACAATACAAAAACAACGCTGCACTTTTTCTACATGCTATTTCTATACCATAAGGTTGCCTGGAAGAGATTGCTACTTTAGCAATAAGGCCGCCTCTTGACTCTTCTACCACTTATATGTACTGTATTTCTGTAACTTCTTGGTGTCAATAAAGTTTAATTTGTATTGTATTGTAATATCTATAATTAAGTGAATGTTTCGCTTTCACATAAATAGTTGTTAGTCAGGAGTTTACGGTTTTCCTTTAGTGCCATTAATAGCAAATTCATAATCGCTGTAATCCTGAATCATTGTAGTTCATACGTAAATAATAATGCGTCTTACCTACAACTAAATGAGTGAATTTTTATACACGTACGTAACTTTTTAAATAATTCCCAGTAGCAAATAACTAACAGGAAAATAATAATTTTAGTGTATATATATTTTTATTCGATTATTATACCTTATCATAAATTAGAGTAAATATAGAGTAGGCTCGGTCCATCAGCGGGGACATAGTTCATTAACTGATAATAATATACGATTATTGAACGTAAAGCTGAAGTAGTCATATCATAAACAGCTCATATACCTAGATCCTCACCGAGGGGAGCGAGCCTACCCTGAATTAGGGCGATTAGGCCTCAGTTGACCACGCTGGCCTAGTGCGGGTTGGTCGACTTCACACACAACCTTTGAATTTCTTCGCAGGAGTATGCATATGTTTCATCACGATGTTTTCCTTCACCGTAAGAGCGTCGAATAAACGTACATATGAATTCGAAATTCAAAAACACGTTGGTACGTGGTGAGGATTGACTCTGTGTCTTCCGGACGGGAGGCAGCGGCCCTAGCCACTAGACCATCGAAGCTAAAGTAGTAATCAATACAAATTAGTCAAACTACTACAAACTTGAACTGGCCAACTCAACTATACAACAACGAGTTAGTGAAACAAAGCAATCAAAACCTCTCGGGTTCAGTACAATACAATGTTGTACTATGTACAATGTTTTCTTTACGTTAGTGCGCCGTGTGTTGACGGCAGAGTAAAATATATTTGTCACCAACCCCTACTTTTCCCGTGGGTGTCGTAAGAGGTGACTTAGGGACTACACATTGAACAGGGAACGGACAGCAGCGCTCTCTGATACAGTAACCTTTTAATCTGCGATCCCCAACTCGCCTGCCAAGCGTGGAGATTATGGCAAAACCAAACACTTAAGTGGAGGAGGCTCCTAGTCCAGCAGTGGACTGTAACGAGCCGTTGATGAGTGAAACGCAAAACTTCTCTCAGCCCGTTAAACTGAATAATTTTTTGTTCTGAATCTTTTCCGGAATAACAATTTTTTTTTACTTGGCTAGCTGATTAGATTGTATGAAAAGTAAAAAGAAATGCAACTTTCACTTACGCGTTGTACTCGTAGTTTCTGTCACGAAAAAAAAAACGCAAGATGTATTAGTGGAGGAAAGGTGTTTAAAATGCGTTTATTAGTAGGCTGAGTATTTCGTTGGTCACGAGTCATACTGAGAATGTTTGTTTGTTTTTGTTTTTGAAATTCGTCTAAGGTCTCTTGGTGCGCCCAACAAACATTATCTCCTTCATTCATCGTCTTTTTACATGACGGGAACTATAAAACTTCTACATTCCCAAAAGACATTCCATTTATCCAGTCCACCTGGGAGTAGGGTTGCCAGGTATTAAAACTGAAAAGCCGGACATTTGGATAGTAAGACCCTTATTTTAGTCTTCACACGACAATTTTTTAAAGTAAGACTAGGCTTTTTTTTCATTTAACATAACAAAAAAGCCTGACTGTGTCCGGCTTTATCCGGACGTCTGGCAACCCTATTTGGAAGGAAAGTGAAGGTTATTTTGCATTGCCTTGTTCCTCCTAATTTGCCGCCTAAGCAGGCGTAAGCGGTATAAGGGTGCTTACACATTAGCAGCACTTTACACAGAAGTATTACTCGTAGCATGAGCTACGCTGTCTGCGTTGGAAATGAGAATGACATAGATACTCGCTTTAAATTGTGAGCTTATAAAGCTCATCATAAAAGCTTCGGAAATTGAATAGAATTACGAAGCTTCGTGAATAGAATAGAAAGAAAAATAATTAAATAATTTTATGTGACGGTACATTTTGAAAGGTGGAGGCGATATTAAATACAATTGAAACTTTTTAAAAAGTTTTCGAGTTTTATGTTTACATCAAGACGGACGACAATTGAATCATTCCTTGATTGAATCAGCTCTCTAGCGTTCGAAACAGACTTGTTTCCTTTAAATTCAAATATTTTAATAACACCAAAGATTCTGAAAATATTGACTGCCAGCAATAACCAACGAGGCTGAGAAGTATAGGTATGAACACATACCTAACACATTTGAAGCACTGCACTTTAGACAACTTATGGGTACAACACACTAATAAACGTAATAAAAATGATATAATTTGTAAAAGAATAAAAACAGCTTCGATGCAGCTTTGGTTATTTTAATAATATTTTATTACGTAATTACCATAAGCGTACGTCTTTAAGCTCAGATCATGATACGACAATAAAATTTACCCAAAAAGATGTCCAAGCAGCTACTGCCATGCCCTCTGCAACAACTTCCAATTCTCTGGCGCTCGTGTGTACGAGCTCTTACAAATCGTAATAGCCTTGTCAGTGCGTGCTACTTCAGCTATTTCCATCCGGTCGAGGGGTGCGTGACGTCATTCTGCCTTCGAATTTCGAATGCCAGTGAACCTTATATTACCTTGATATAAGTTATGAAAGATTGCCGTGTGGTGACGGCAGAGTAGAATACATTTGTCACCAACCCCTACTCTTCCCGTGGGTGTCGTAAGAGGCGACTTAGGGACTACACATTGAACAGGGAACAGGCAGCAGCGCTCTCTGATACAGTAACCTTTTAATCTGCGATGTCCAACCCACCTGCCAAGCGTGGAGATTATGGCAAAACCAAACACTTAAGTGGAGGCTCATAGTACAGCAGTGGACTGTAACGGGCCGTTGATTTGATTTTAAGTTATGAAAGATGGCCTTTAAGTAAATAAGTAATTGTTCCCTTCGCATTGCGCAGGAAGTGGCGCATACTGAAGTCAAAAACGAAAACAAAATGGCGCCTCAATCGACAGTACCGAAAATGTAAAAGTAGATCGGTAATAAGTAAGTATATCAAAATATCTGATGCAGCCTGATGGCTTTTTTGAGCTTTTTTATGCTTTAGTCATATGTATTGTATAGTGAACATTTGATGACAAAATTCCATATAATTAATCGGTTTAACATGTCTCACGATCCACCTACCGTAATATTCTTTCTACTGTCATTCATAATTTCGCGTTACACTAGTCATACTGAGTATTAGCCACTACTGTTACATAATGCCTTACTTTGATTATACCTATAACATAAACACGCCGTGATTCATACTTTCTTGAAAATGACGGTTTTGCGTGCAAAAGTTAACAGTAACACTTCATCGAAATTTCTGAGTTCGAAGGTAAAAATATTATCGCCTCATTATTTGATAGTTAACTTAGATTTCGATTAGGCAATGTGGCAGGTCAAGCAGAAAGTATGTTATGTATGTTTGATAAAAACATTTTTTTTTTAAATAATAAAATACGTTTCTATATAGGCGGTCTCCTTTGTGGTGACTGGCTGTTTGTCTGTTTTAACGCTAAGTTTGATTGGATTTGAATATTTTGAAATATCGAATGGTTCTTTTTTGTTGTTTTGACTCGGGATGCCAACGGGCTACTGAGTAGACTATATTTTGATATTTTAAAGAGAATCTTGAAAAATAATATAAAAACATTAGATTCAACTCATAACATCGTTTTAATTATTATATTAGCTTAGCGCCCATCTGACTACCGCCCCCGTTCTCTACTGTACTTTTAGACTAGCTGTTAGTCTAAGACTATTGTTATCATTTATAACCTATTCGTATTTCTATGTGATATCTGTTATTTATAAGCTAAGGTCAAGAGTGCGTTCTTTCCGAATATCATGAAGAAATTACGACAGCTGTCTTGGGACCCCATGATCTAATACATTCACTTTTTTAGGTACTTTATAGGCAAAATGGTATTCGGCTTAGTCGTCATACGGAATAGAGTCGCTACAAAACTGGGCAACAATATTTTACTCCTTCTTCTTCATAATTAGGTTTATTACAATAATTTTAGAGAACTTTATGCAAGCGTAAAAAAACAAAACAAATAAATGTAAACTCCATTAAACTTATTTCTTTCACCTTGACACCACAAACCAAAGGTGTTCGTAGCGCTACGTCTCACTCAACCGTAGACCTTGCTACCACAAACCAAAGATGTTCGTAGCGCTACGTCTCAACCGTAGACCTTGCTACCACAAACCAAAGATGTTCGTAGCGCTACGTCTCACTCAACCGTAGACCTTGCTACCACAAACCAAAGATGTTCGTAGCGCTACGTTTCAACCGTAGACCTTGCTACCACAAACCAAAGATGTTCGTAGCGCTACGTCTCAACCGTAGACCTTGCGTAGGCACTCGTAGCAAAACTCATTAGCCGTCTAGTTAACACTTCAGTTGCTGCAGAAACATTATCTTGGGCATAATAAGGTACTTGTAAATAATAGAATAGTCGAGTGAAGTTCACTAGCAAGCCTAGACTAACTAGTTCAAGGTTGAAGTTATTAGATTAGCTATACACATTTCTAGTGAGTTAGTATTTGGATCGAGTGATCGCTAGAGCTTGTATTGTGATCATAGTATTTTGACTGGTAAAGTAATTTAAAACTATACTATATTGCACTTAGAAAGTACTCAGAACAGAAATATTGACAAAAAGTACAGTAAACAGATGGGCTTTGTTGTTAATTAAGCAATAGATAGATAGATAGATATGTGTGTTATTAATGTAGCAATTCCTTTCAGGCAGGCCCCCCTTAGCCCTAAAATCCGCGATGTCCCGTTAGTGGAGACTCTATTTTATAATAAAACTAGCTTTCCGCCCGCGGTTTCATCCGAGTTAAATTAATTTTCCCGTGGGAATTAAGTATTTTCCCGCGGTAAAAGTAGCCTTTGTCCTATTCCAGGACCTAACCTATATGTGTGCCAAGTTCTATCCCGATCCGTTTAGTAATTCAAGAGTGATTCGGCAACAAACATCCAAACTTTCGCATTTATAATATTAGTAGGATACCTACCCATGACTACAAATATATTTTTTCTTTCTTTCTTTCTTTCTTTCTTCCTATCTTTTTCCAGCAAGATTGAGAAATATTTTAACCTTTGTCTTTGTTTAGCCGTATTTACACAATATCCCTAGGGTCACCACGAAAATTAGAATTATCAAATCATCCTGCGACAAATACACGGTACGGAACATAGAATACTACAATCCATTTTGTACAATAGTACAATCCATTTTGTAACTCTCACAACAATGCTACACTAGCCATTAAGCAAGTTAGGTACACCTATAAATAAACTTAGATACTTCGCTGTCCTCACCTTTGATTTCAGTTCACAGACAGCCACGTGTAAATAATATGACGTCATAGTTCGGCACGTTTGAACTATGATGGTATCTGTTCACCTGGCTTCTTGTGTCCACCTACGCATTACATACTATACTACGTAGGCTTGAGTCATGTATCTTATAAATTGAGTTCTTTTGGAGCAAGCTTTTCTAGTCTTGTGATTGATGGGTGAACAATCTATCTATGGTCTTTCATCTTTACTTTAAATAAGGTAGAAAAGTTGAAACAAGTTATTATTGGCTATTCTTAGACTTAAAACACAAAGTGGAATAAAACTAGGAAAAATTGAGAACCTACTTACAATTGGCAGCCTTATTGCTAAAGTTGCATTATTATGCATTTTGATGCTGAAAGTTTATCTTAAAATGTAATGTTATAATTATTTTCATTTCATATGCGAAAGTCTGCTACGACATAGCTACGGAAGTGCTACGGCGTAGCATGTAGAGAATTTTCGAGATAGAAGATGATGTAAGATTGTAACAAGTGTAGAAATTCAAAATAATGTATATTTTTTAAAAACATATTTTTACACAAGATCCACTAAAAAGAGGACTGAATTCACACGAATTCAAAGGAATTTGACGATAAAAAAGATATTGAAAACTGCGCCAGCGAAGAAGTTTAAGCGATATACGTAAATGTTTTGTATAGACGTTACCGTTTAGTTGGCAACTCGCCATAATATCCAATTTTTGCGACTGCTGGAAATACGTTTTTTTTTACATGGCTATACTTTTGGGTCGGGTAGGCACTCGCCAGTTTCCTCAATTCGCCAGTTTCTTTAATTCGTCATTTTTAAGTAATTCGTTAACTGGTCAGTTTCCTAACTCATCACTTTTGTTAATTCGTCATTTTATATAGCTCGTCAGAGCTGTACGGTGAACTGTCCAACATTAACGTCATTGTCAAATGTTTTTAATTTTGACGAGAAACTTGTGTAAACCAGAATTTAACTATTTTACAGTCACTATTTTAATTATATTATGGTCACCTTCAAGTAACAGATTTTTAATAAATTCAGTTTAAACTCGCCTATTAACAGTATTGTAACTTTCTTTCTTTTCAGGACGTGGCCTTCATCAACCCAGCCAACGTGGTGTTCGTGTACATGCTGGTCCGCGAGCTGGTGGACGCCGAGCGCATCGGCCGTCCCCAGGACCTGCAGGCTGTCGTCCTCACCTGCCTCTACCTGTCCTACTCCTACATGGGCAACGAGATCTCCTACCCCCTCAAACCATTCCTCGTCGAAGACTCCAAAGACAAATTCTGGGACCGATGCCTTCTAATTGTCGATAGACTGTCCTTCAACATGCTGAGGATTAATTCTGAGCCGGGTTTCTTTACGGAGGTGTTTACTGAGCTGAAGGCTTGCGGTGTAGTGGACTCACCCCCGCCTGCGCCCGCGCACCCCGCGCCGGCGCCGCCCCCCCACGCGCTCACGGCCGCCTGACATACAGAGGTCGCTGTGCTGAGGCTGGCGCTCGCTGACCGCCCCAGCAGGGTCTGATGCCGGCTTTACATCACGACAATAGTCTTGGTCAATCGTCGTCAATATGAAGGTCAAATCTTGAAAGATTGATGTTAGGGATCGGTGTGGATTTGAAATTTTAGGGACGAAATAACTAGTAACTGGGCCTACGCACCTTCATACATGAGTGGTGTTTAACCCTAGCACGAGATTAGTTTGGTTACGTCTATTTCAAAAGTAGGCGGGGGAAAATATTGAATTCGGTTTAGTGAAATGGTGGTATAAATATAACAAATATGACATTTTACATTATATTACATTGACATAACAAGTAACTATGATAAAGTCGTTATCGAGTATACCATATAAGTGTCTAATCCAATTTAGTGACCTTAGAAACGAGTGAGAATGAAGATAGTAGGTTACACTTTGCTCAACATAACTTATTTATACAGACAGGAGACTGCGATTGATCAAGCTTGTTGTCTGAAGCAAATCGGGTAATGATTTGGGAATGGAATAGATTATTCTGTTCAAACCAGCAGAATCTTCGAAGGTGTTCGTCTAGTCATTGTGATAAGATAAGTGTGTGAGATCAAATGTTTGTCCAGAAAAGCTATTGGTAATGTTTAAAGTAAAAATCGCGCCATCACTGAGTTGTCGAATTCGACAGCGATCGAATGAGCATCAACTCGCACGTAACGGCCGTGGGTTGAGAACGTAACTTGCTACGTCACTACCTCTCGCCAGAAGTCGTTCAGTCGCACAGTGCTGCCTTGATTTTTCTACGACACGGCAACTTTAGGAACTAATTACTTTCTTTACATGAAATAAATAGGCTAAGCAGAAAAATTCAGGAAAGTCTTGGCAGCTCTGCATACCGACATAAGTAATTACAAAGCTCATTAATCATTAACCACGATATTAATAGTCAATACTGCAATTTATGTATGTCTGTAATGTTCTCGTAGGTAATTGTCAGGTAATAAATCTCAAGCTGCTGATCAGACAGCGATGATAGTTAGTTCAACAACAGCGGTTAGTTAGTTAAGAGTTTCGTAACTGTAGTGAATTGATCGTATTTGCCATATAGTTAGATGATATTAGTGAAATGTCTGGCAGGCGGGAGGATGCAATACGCGATTACAGCTCCGTGAAAATATATATTCCGGTAAACCCTTCTATGAAGTGTACGTATAATGGCATGGCCGGCTTAAAGCCTGGGGATGGCTATTTTGAGGCAATGAAGTACTTATATTTATAATAATAACAAATAGGTCAAATTTTGCAAACGAATAAGCGTTTTGTACAGTAATATTGAATTAAGTCATAAATATAGTGTAGAAAAACGAGGGACAGATGTGAGGGCCGTAGCGCAGTGGGCCTCCCGGGGCCCGTGGCGACTGAGACGCCTTGACAAACTTCCAAGTCCAACTTTTAGCTCTTGAAAGTATTCAGCCATTTATCTGATATTTCGCAATTAAATTAAAATAAAATAAAAATAAGCTAGGTTTTCGATTCATGACTAAGTAATACTGATGACACTGATGATAAAATGTCTAACGTTTTGCCTGGAAAGCGATATTAATTCAACTCGTTTTTAATGGAAATTGCATAATTCATGTCTTTAAATTATTAAAATGTTTCACGTTTGCTGCAAAAGAGGTCTTCAAATATTTTCAGATTTTCTCTTTATGGTGAAAAGAATTTAGTGATGGGACGGTTATGTAGACTGACCCTTCCCTGATTATTAATTAGAGCATGAATATGCCTACAGTACGTACCACTGATTCGGCTCCTCACCGAGTGCCGTAGATAAGTTAAATTAATCGTTTAGTAGAGTGAATGTCAAGATGGTATGATGTCAGAATAACGAGTTATAAAAAAAGGAATCTTAAGGCGATATTAGACGGTTCATCAAAAGTGATTCATTTTCAAAGGCAGTGAATGATGAACAGTGAAAGACTTGATGTGTTCAGACACAAAATGTAAAGTGAATAAATGTGTGAGTATTTTTCGAAATTTCAACCTTGGTTCGTTATTTCCAAATCATTCGTGGTGCTAAAAATATTTTATTATTATATTACACCATTTCAAAACCATGTCATTGTATTTTAAAATATAAAAAGGAACACTAGACAAATTAATAAATGACTGCCGCGGCTGTTTGATGACTGACGCTTCATTTATCGTTCATCTCGATGTACAATGAACGATGCCCGATGAAAGCGAACGGACTGATTTGACTTTTCAAAGGCACATCAGTGATGATGAAAAAGATGAAACGTCAAAATTTGACATTTCATTTTCGATGAAGCAACGAAAGTGAAAGCAAAAGTAAACCATCTAATATCGGCTTTATAAAAAAATATGTTCCAAGTCATTACGATTAGGTAAAAGTAGATGTCTGTGATGTTTATTGAACTCTTTAGATTTGTGTTTGTGATAAGAAAGTACATGTTTTGTTTTGTTAATTACTTTTTAGTCATCACAATTTAGATTGTTATGCAATAGTTATTATTGGTTCTTTCTTGATAAAATACTAGAATAGGTAATTATTTATTTCTCATAATAAAATTCTTTACGTTATGATATTAAAAATACTTTTAGTAAATTAATTTATTTTCAATATAAACACCTACTTAATTTAATTATATTATCATAAATTATACTGCAGTAAATGATATTGATGCCGTCTGTCTGTACGATATGTTTTAGTAAAATTACATTTTGTAAAAGTTGGTTGATCAGATGTACAGTTAAAATCAAGACGACATCCTCAACCAGTATAAAATTTTACCAAGCTTTACGAGTAATGTCCATGACTTATACTGGAAATGGTAACCGACGCTGACGTTGACTGTACATCAGTTAAGTAATTGTTATTTATCAAACTTAATTTACTTTAGTATGTATTTTATAACAGGGTCCTATAAAATTTATTCCTTCTTTCTCCATGATTTTCTTAAATAGTTATCCACCTAGCTATATAACATACATTCCAACTAAATATGTATTTAAATAATGTAATAAATACCTAATTATTTCAACGATCTCTGAAAAAATAATATTTCTTTTTTATATTTAAAGTGTGGATGTGCATAGCATTACCGAAGGTATTCTAAGATACCTCTTCTAATATTACCTATGTAACTCACGTTTGTTAATTAATCTACTGTAAATATACCCAATTATTAAAAAAACTTTCGTATATATAAATGGTTGTTTTATTTACATCGCATTCCTACCCTTGCTTTCCCAATGAAATAATCAGTCATCCATCATCAACAGTTCATATACGTCCCCACTGAGAGGCTCGAGCCTACCCTGAGTTAGGGCGATTAGACCTTAGTTGATCACGCTGGCCCAGTGCGGGTTGGTTGACTTCACACACACCTTTGAATTTCTTCGTAGGAGTGTGTGCAGGTTTCATCACGATGTTTTCCTTCCTAAGAGCGTCGAATAAACGTTCCTACTTATGAATTTGTAATTCGAAAACTTATTGGTACGTAGTGGACATCGAACCCGCGTCTCCGCGTATTCATTTTATGAGTTTGTACTGCATTGATAAATAAACTTTTTATCTATCTATCTCCCGGACGGAAGACAGCGGCGGCCATAGCCACTAGACCACCGACGTTCTTAAAATATCCGAACCTTGATCCTAGTCAATAAAATACATAAATCCCTCTAACTTATTCATCTACCTATGGTTGTGTTTGTATCTTTTAAGTTTTTGTAGATAAATTTATAACGTTTCTAGTGTTGTTCTGTAGTTGTTATCAGCTCAAACATGCACCGAGGGGACACTCGATTGCTAGGAAATTGGTACGTATTCTGAGTTTCGTGATCATGCTTAAATAAGGCAATCAGATTTTAGACTATCCAATTCCCTAAATTTTCACAGCGATTTAATAGTAACAAAACAATCATAAAGATTCGCTCATTTCCGTCCCTACCGAGGGGCTCGAGCCTACCCGGAATAGCGATTATACTGTTAAATAAATAAAACAGTACTTAATACATACAATACTAATTTTGAAGCGTAAAAATTTAAAAGTTAGGTTGTATAGGGACAGAAATTCATGTTAATATTTGACGGCTTCTTGTATCATAAATTAGCCACATTTAAGGACCATTGGTAGGCAGCAGGCGGTTCATATCAATATATTAAAAAAGCAGAGGATTTAGGCACAAAATCACGTGAATGAATCGTTCTACAAAACATTGAATTTTGATTCACTTTTGAATGAATCACGGGAACGAACCTTATATTATGAGCACACATCTACAACTTGACAGCTGCATTCGAAATACTTACATGTTCCAAAAATTTTATTTCATTCCTTGCCTTGGTAGGCTTTGCTTGTTATAAAAATTGAATATATAAGACGATAAAACATCTGTGAAAATATGATAAATTATTTTTATTAACACTGTAAAAATAAAGCAAGCACAATAAAACGCTAAACAATTCTGCCTCTACGGCTAAACAATATTTAACGATGTTAACGATAAATGAACAATTTAAGTTTTTGAACGAGACACAGTGGCGCGGGCTTTGTTGTTTGACAGTTTGATCATCTGTTTGTATTTACAAAATTCCAATTTACTCCGTTATTAATACAAATTCGTGTCTAAGTTAGTTTCGATTGATATTAAAACTTTGCCATAATTATAATAACTACCTACTGATTTGTTATGAATGGTTGTTTAAATAATTGCTAGTTTTCGCCATCATTATGGGAGACTTTCCCGATCCCGACGAGGAATATGAGCTTATGTACGCTGATGAGTTAGAATTATTACGTGAAAATGAGGATCCAGACGGTAAGTATCATACTAAGTTTATTTAATCAAAGTTATTACAGAAAGCCAACAAAAACAACAACATAACCTTAGTTTCAGATACCAACATTGTGAGGAACAAGCCACTGCCAGCTAAAAGAAGTCTTGATTTCTCAAGTCCTGTTATTAAGAAGCCTCCTGAAAAGCCAGCAGTTTGTAATTCAAGCAATAATGTTATAAGTGAAGATGTTTCTGTGAGCAATAGTCAGATATCGCTAACACCTGCGCTGCCACCCGTGGGCGACTTGCTGACACCAACAACTGTAGCAAGTAAGAGAAGTGCTCAAGATCTCTTCGGTGATATTGATGATATAGACTTCAATGATATACATTTACCAAGTAAAAAGCAGAAAACTGAGGAGGAAACTGACTTGGAGTTGATTGACAAGATTTTGGAGGGAAGGAAAATAAAGCAACTGCTTCTGGAGCCATCAAGCAGGCTGGCCAATGATGCAAGACCTGCTTATGATGCCAAGGAGAATCTTTCATTGAATATTCCAAGGTAGTATGCAGATACAAGAAGTAAAAATTAAATGACTGACATAATAATAGTATTTATAGTTACTGGTCCTAAAAGAAAACTTTATTATTAAATCATAATATAAATGTGAAATTATAATTCCATTTTTTAACAATTTCTAAAAGTTTATATTTTACTTGCACTGCAATGCTTTTTTTAAACATGACAAACTTCATTTTATTACATTTCAGTTTGAATGTATTTATGAATGGTCCCACACTGATTGTCTTTCTATCTAGTTCCCCTGATTTTAAAATATTCTGTCATTTGCAATTTTGATAATTTGTGAATTTTCAGGTGGGCTTTTATCCCTTTGACCAAAGCGGATGGGGAACGCGTGTACATAAAGTTGGAGTCGGAGGAGACTTGGGAGAAGTCTCTGGACACCCCTATGGAGCCTATCTCCCTGCGATCCACATATGCCAGCACTTGGGAGGACGCTAGAAAGATTGTAAGTTTAATTTTATTAGCTGTGATTTGTCTGACACTAAAAACTCACCATTATTGTCTTAGGCACAAATTCACAAGCATGAGAATATTGAAATAGGCAGAAGATTAACTGATATTTTTTATTAGTATAGCAGTCATCATTTACATTTCGAATACTGCCCATACTGCTACAGAATAAAGTCAAAGTGTCCAGTAGCATGTGCTGGCTACTGTACATAACACTTATTGACTGACTGAATATCTAGCAATAATAAATAAAATAAATAAATATGTGGGGACATTTCACACACGGCCATCTGATCCCAAACTAAGCAGAGCTTGTACTATGGGTATCAGACAGCTGACATACATTAACAACTCATTGACAAAAAATTACTTTATTTTCCAGGTCTTGCTATATGCCATCAGGTATTTCAATATATGCATTTCTTTATAAATATACTTACTGAAATAACTTTGTAATTTTATTATCACACAACATATTTTTATTCTTCCAGCTAGAAGCAAAACAGCAGCGTGTGATTGACGCAGAAACTGAGGAGGCTCTTCCAGATATGGAAAGTGGAAGGGACCAAGCCAGCCTTTGGGTGGACAAGTATAAGCCTAAATCCTACCTGGACTTGTTGTCTGAAGAACCGGTCAATAGAGCCTTGTTACATTGGTTGCATTTGTGGGACAAGGTGAGGTATATCTTCATGTATTTCTTCTTGCTGTCCATTGTTTTAATCCATGAGCCGGCGGCGCGTGAACGAAGTTTTAAAATTAAAACTATATCAGTTTGTCCTGTGGGTATCATCAAACCTGTGACAGGCCACATTAGTTATCTTAGTTTTCAAATAACCAACAACCGATGATAAATAAAAAAAACCTTTTATATAGAACACTTAATTAAATTGTAAGAAATATAAGAAAATTACGTATTTTTATTAAAAAATACAAAATCCAGTATTTTAGTGCATTTAAATTACAAGAATATCATTATTATTAAAAGCTTTTAAGCTGTCCCAGGGCAGAGCAAAAGTTGCCCTCTACAATAGACATCATATATACGTCCCCAAATATTACATTAGCGTGGGTGCCTGGTCATCAAGGCACTGAAGGTAATGAGATAGCGGATGAACTGGCCAGAACGGGTGCTGATGAAACCTTCACTGGTCCGGAACCTCGGCTACCAATACCTCCAAGAATAACAATTGGAGTGATTAAAAAGAAGATAACCACAGAAACAAACGCCAGATGGAGGGAGACAAAAGGTCTCCGACAGTCAAAACTGTTCATTAAGGCGATTGATAAAAAGCAGACCAAAAGACTATTGGAATGTAAGAAAAATGAGGCGAGGCTGGTCACAGGGATAATTACTGGACACTGTACACTAAACAGACACCTCACTATTATGAAGAAAGCCACAGATCCGTCATGTCCCGAATGTGGGGAAGAAGAAACAAGCATTCACCTAATTGCGGAATGCCCTATGTATTCTCTACCAAGATGGGAGATACTAGGAACCGATAGGATTGATAGGGAACAGTTAAGGGACATTTCAATAGGGAACATAATCAGACTTTGCAGAGCATCGGGAAGATTCGAGGGGTCGACGCTGCCGGGGCACCAGTAAAACCAGTGCTCCTCGGTTGCCTCCTAGAGGAATAGCGGGGCGAGGACTAACCTGTTGGACCGCCGAAGGGGGCGAGTTGTGTGACACCATGCGATCCCACGCTAAGGAAGTGTGGGAGCACTAACGAGGAACTTTGGTCGGGGGAGGGAGCTCCGTGGGGGGGAATCTCCGGGTTCCCTTTATGCGGAGTGGTACCCCCTTCTGTCTGGGGTGAATCGGATAGGACGCTCCAGCAAGCGCTTACCTGGAGCGGTGGGAGAGGATGCGTGTGGGGGCAGAACTCGTCCGGGGAGAGCGAGGGAACAGGGAGAAATATCCGATGCACCGCGAGTACGAAGGGCGACAACCGAACTGGGAATTAGGGGTGAAATGGTTCTACACACAGAGCAGGTCACCCGTCTGCGCTCCGTCGCAGGCGTCCCCCATAAGACATACATACATACATACATACATACGTCCCCACCGAGGGGCTCGAGCCTACCCTGAATTAGGGCGATTAGGTCTTAGTCGACCACGCTAACCCAGTACGGGTTGATCAACTTCACACACAACCTTTGAATTTCTTCGCAGGAGTGTGCAGGTTTCATCACGATGTTTTCCCTCACCGTAAGAGCGTCGAATAAACGTACATATGAATTCGAAATTCGAAAACACATTGGTACGTGGTGGGCATCGAACCCGCGTCTTCCGGACGGAAGGCAGCGGCCCTAGCCACTAGACCACCGACGACGCTCTCAAAATAGTCAACTCATTTAAAAAAGGTGTATTATTGGTATCCAGGTTGTTTTCAAAAAGGAAGTGAAAACGAAGGAGCCCCAGCAACGCAACAGCTTCAACAAGCGTGCAGGAGAGTTCCAGCTCACCAACAAATGGCGCGGGAAGAAAGAGGCTGAGCCAGAGTTGGATGAAGACGGCAGGCCGCATCATAAAATAGCTCTGCTGTGTGGACCACCAGGGGTTGGGAAGACTACTCTGGCGCATCTACTGGCTAAGATAGCTGGTAAGTTCATTTTAGTTATTATTAGTCAATGTCAGTCACCATCAGTCTATGACAGTTGGGTGCCAGTTATTATCTTTGACCATCAGTCATCGTCAGTAACCAACAGCTAATATTATTCGACATCAGTCATCATCAGTCATTAACAGTCACCATTAGTCATTAACGGTCATTAACTGTCAACATAAGCCTTCAACAGTCACTGTCAATCATCCCCAATCACTATTAGTTATTAACAGTCATCATCAGCCATCAACAGTCACACTTTTTAGTCATCATTAGCCATATGCACTAACAGTCGACAGCAGTAATTATCAACTTAATCATCATCATCATCATCATCAACAAATGGCGTGGGAAGTTGGAAGTCATAAAATAGCTCTGCTGTGTAGACAGACCACCAGGGGTTGAGAAGACAACCATCTGCTGGATGAAATAGCTGGTGAGATTATTTTATTCTCAGTCACCATCAATTGTCATCAGCCATCATCAATCACTATCAGACATTGTAAATTATCATCAGTCCCAAAGAATAGCTTTATAAAAAAAATAGCTTTTTATACCAGTCATCAGCCATTACACTATCGTCAATCTCAAAGAAACAGCTACCAAGTAAAAGTGAATGAATTGTACCAACATTTTTTTTATTTGTGTGATAAGCGCTCGTGTTTGCCTTGTTCTTGATGTTTTTTTTTTAAATGGCTTCACGCCTTATGGCGTAGTTGTAGGCGGAGCTGTAAAGTCCCTTTCAGTAGAATCCGGCAATAATGTAAACAAACCAATGTAAACACGATTACTCCGTAATTACTTACGTTCGAGTATCAATCCTGATAATATTCACATTTCAAGGAACCATACGTTGTTCTTACAATCATTTCGCCCCCTATTAATTTCTTTAAGATAGTTATTTTAATAAATAAAACTCCCGACGACAAAACTTTCAATAATTTGCAAAACTGCTATATTAATTTTTTACTCATCAAAGTCTTGTTTGGAAAGTTAGTGTCAAAAAATTATCTTGTTTACATTATTGCCGGATTCTATTGAAAGGGACCTTATGTATTTATATGTTTGACAGGATCAGCCGACGACGAAGACTGTATAAAGTGTTTGGATTAGCGCCACCTACATTTATTTTAATCTTCTTGTTCTTCTTCATAGTGTAAGTAAATAATTTATTAATTTATTGTCCAGGCTACCGTCCAGTGGAGTTGAATGCATCAGACGAGCGCAGCACGGACGCATTCCGCAACGCGTTGCAAAGCGCCACGCTCATGCGCTCGGTGCTCGACGTCGATAAACGACCCAACTGCCTCGTGTTAGGTAAGATTTTATATTGAAGTCTCTATATTTCATTTGAAACATAAGAAACATGTATTGTATGGCTGATTGATATGTTTGCGTAGAAAAGGTATGTCAGTTATTAAAATGCAATAATCTGAAACGATGTACTTAGTTAGTTATTTTAGTTAGAATATAGCCATCTATCTACCTATTTAGCTTACATTCCACCGAAAAGTTATACTATAACACAATTTAAACATATAACACAGTTTTGCAATACCAATTATTATTACAGGTCAAAAACAATTTCATGCTGCGTGCAAGTAAAACTTTTAACTCGCTGTCTGCCGATATTGATTTAGATTTATTTAATGTTAGTATTGAAGCTGCAAAGCGTCAGCTTACGAAGCATTTCATTACTCTCCCTGAGGCGCTAGTTTAAAAACATAATACGTTATATTTTGTGTACGTGTTCCAGGTCCTGATCTTTTCTGCCTATAATTTGTTTATGTTTATTCTGGAATGTCAATATATATTTAATTTTATTGTTTACTAGCTTTCCGCCCGCGGTTTCACCCGAGTTAAATGATTTTTCCCGTGGGAATTAAGTGTTTTACCGCGGTAAAAAGTAGCCTATGTCCTATTCCAGGGCGTAACCAGTACCAAGTATCATCCCGATCCGTCTAGTGGTTCAAGCGTGATTCGGCAACAAACATCCAAACATCCAAACTTTCGCATTTATAATATTAGTAGGATGCTTAGATAGATGTAGCGTCACTTTTTGTTGTGCTGGTTAGCTATGAAGTCTTAATGTTATAATTTTATATATTTTATTAAGTTTATATCTGTCAGAACCTATTATTGGTTACTAAATTTTTAATTTGTAATCTGTTTAACTTTATTAACTGTTAGTTTTCCTGTAAAATAAAAATAAAAATAAAACAAAATAAATTGAGTGTTTTCTATAAAACTTAATAATAGAGAATACTTGTATTGTGTTGTGATTCCGTGGTGGGCAGCTTTACAATACCTTCGATATTGATATGAATTATAATTTTTTCCTGACAAAAGAAAAAAATCATTTCACGAATTATGCTTGAATTGGTTAAAGATAAAGATAAAAGTGTCTTTATTCTACGTAAGATTAAACAAAATCATTTTTCGACGTCAAAGGTTTGAAAGAAAGCAAGAAGTCTCGTATAGTAGATTTACCTATTTTCCATTGTATTGCAGATGAAATAGACGGCGCGCCTTTACCGACAGTAGAGTTGTTAGTGAAGTGGTGCACGGCCACGCTGGCCGACGGCAGGAAGAAGGGCAAGGCGCACGCGCAGCCGCTCAGGAGACCCGTCATCGCCATCTGCAACGACCTCTACGCCACCGCGCTTAGACCACTCAGGTAAATACCATGATAGTCGCTAAATTGCATGTATTTCTTATCTAAAAAGGCAATCGTGACCGACAGAGCAACGCAGGTTTGAAATTATTGGGTTTAGGTTGTTCTTAAGATGTAGGCAAGCACCAAGACAATTTTGTTTAAATGGAGGGAATTTGAAACACAAAAAAATGTTAGATTCTTTTTTGCCCCCTAAAATTGTTACTACTAAAAAAGAAAGGAAGGGAAAGGTGGTAAAGGTTCACATGTGCGAAGAAATTCAAAGGTTGTGACGTCGATCAACCCGCATTAGGCCAGCATGGTCGACTAAAGCCTGATCACCCTAACTCTGTGCTTCGGAAGGCAAGTTAAGCAGTTGGTCACGGCTACTATCTAGTCGGTACACGACCCATATCAGAGGCCTTTGGCGGTTCTATGAAACTGACATCAGGGCAGGTGAGGTCGATTGTCAACCTTACAACCTACACAATGAAAGAAAAATACCCTTATTCAGGGTAGGCAGTCTCTCTTTGGAGACGTATAAGAGCTGACAACAACAATTAACATACATACATACATAAAGTCACGCCTCTTTCCCCAAGGGGTAGGCAGAGACCACGTCCTTCCACTTGCTACGCTCCAGACATAAGTTCTTTCTCTTCATTTTACATTCATCAATCTTCATTCATGCTCGCCTGTTTAGGGTACTCTTAACCTGGCCTTTTTTTAGAATAACCCCGATCTGATCGATCTTGGAACATTTGCTTTGACTTCCCCTTCCAACATTTCCATTCGCTATTGCCTTGTAAATTTGACTAAGGTATGTTCGCCTAATAAGGACCAGTTCCTAATAAGAGCCACCATTTCAAAAATACGCCTGTGATTGTTAAAAAACAAATAAAAAAAAAAAACGCGCCGACGACGCTCCTCATTTACCAATCTTACTTCAAATATAAGCAATTTGTACATTTTGGATGATTATCACATTGAATTACTTCTTCAATCAGATTTATAAAGATTTGCAAAAATGTGGTCCTTATTCGGCGAACTTACCTTACTCATTCTCTCCACGTGACTAAACCACCTTAGAATACCTGTATTTATTTATATGTTATTGCAGGCCCATAGCCCTGATCCTGCAAGTGGGTTCAGTGTCCTTACCGCGGCTAATCGCGCGGCTCACGGCGGTGGCAGTCGGTGAGGGCGTGTCCTTTGCGCCGCACGTGCTCGCCGCGCTGGCTGCGCGCGCGCACCCCGACATCCGACAGGCGATACACGTGCTCAGCTTCACCAGGCCGAGGGGGACGCAGGTAGGATTGTGACAGTGGGGAATTGACTATGAAAATGAATGTGATACATAATGAGTAATTTGACTCTGCAAGTGTCTATGGCGGTGACCTCGACAATGATTAGTTTTACCATAAAAGTGGTTATGATAGTGATTGACAATGACTGTTGGCTTGTAAAAGAGACTATGCCATTGATTAGTTTGACTATGAAAGTGTCTAAATGACCATGAAAATTACTGACAATACCTAATAAACTATGTTAGTGACTAACGGTGACTATGACAGTCTGTGACAGTGACTAAGATAACGACGAATTGATTGAAAGTGACTGACAATGACTATGATAATGACGAATTGACTATGAAAGTAACTGACAGTGACTATGTCAAAGACGAATTGACTATGAAAGTAACTGACAGTGACAATGACAATGACTAAGACTATTAATATGAACATGACTGCCCGCAGATGTACACGTGCTCGGCTTTGTTTCCGTATTATTCCATTCCAATCACTACAATTGATGTAAGTTTTGTCAATTTGCAGTTAAAAATGTCTGACGTAGAGAATGCAGCGATCGGTACTAAAGACTGCAGCCGCAGCATGATGCAGGCGCTGCAAGCCGTGTTCACCGTCGACGACAAACACCCGGACTCCATAGTGAGGACTGTGCAGGCAGCAGGGGAATATGACAGGTGAGCGCCACTGACCAACGGTTGGACCAACACCTAAATTCGGTCTGTGCATGACAGGTGAGTTCCGCTGACCAATGATTGGGCCAATGATGGGACAATATGTCGACTCAAATATTGAACTAGTAAACTAATGGTTAGTCATGAGATTGGGCCAATAATTCGCCCGATGTACCAAAGACTGGACCAATCCGATTGTTGTACCAATAATCGGTAAAATTGTTTAAAATTGTTAGTTTGGCCAATGGGTACCGATGATTAAAATAACGCTCGGATCAATCTTGGACCGACTATTGTACCAATAATTGCACCAATCAGCGAGCAGATCATAACACGTCAGCCTTAGTGGTTACGCGTCCCACCACCGCATTTACACACACAATTTTTGTGTTAGGTTTAAGTTTTTCTATTTGACCATGATGTAAGCGCTTCGGCCGTTTAGGAAACTGGGGTCTCGTAACTCAAAAAAGCCTGGCATACAGACATACAGATCGTAGTTCACTTAACAGTCGACGCTCCCACACAGATGAAAGTGTCGTTTTAATATTGCACTCGTCATCTAAAACAACTAAATAATGGTGGGGCGCGTCATTTCAAACTAGACAAGCTCTACTTAAATGTTAAAAGTTCTCCTGACCCTGTAGCTAATTTTCCAGTTTTCTACAAAATCATTCCAGCCGACCGACAGACGACGTCCACGGCTACACAAAGGCCGAGCAAGGATAAAGCGGGCTCCACATTCTCGACGAGACGTTTTGTCTCGCGTCTCGCCAAAAACTAAGACGAGACGAGAGCAGCTCTCCACATTCTTGCTCGCGCATTTGTGCGCTCGGTACTCGAACAAGATGAACGTGAAAACGTCTGTCGCTGCAGCATTATGTTATCACAATTAAATGCAATTGTATGTTTATTCGAGAAAAAAATCTAATTAAAAGACGTCGGAATAGACGAAGATGGTGGATGACAGAAATACATCGCAACAGAACAAGTTAAAATGTACATAATTTTAATAGCGACGGGAATGTGGAGGGAGTGTTTTGTGTTTCGGCAAAACTACACGAGAGCCCTTTGATTCGGGCACGAAATACCGACACGGAACGGAGAATGCACGAACATAGGCGAGACTTGCCGAACAGGGCCTCCACACTCTCGTATTCGCTATGTCTCGTGTAGTTTTGTCGAGAATGTGGAGCCCGCTTAACTGCTTGTAGTTTCCTACGAATACTATTATTTAACCTCCCGTTTCACGAAGCAACAATTTACAAGTAACAAGTTACAATTTGATATTCATTGCGTAGCCAATTCGCCTAAACTGTAAGCCCTTATAGTTTCATCTCATTGTCTACGCAATGTACATCGAATTGTACTTGTAATTTGTAACTTGTAGCTTCGTGAAACGGCCCCCTGGTTATCTAGCAAGAATTGTAACTCCTGTAAAAAACTGATCATTCTTTTTGATTATTCGACTTAAACCTTAAATGCAAGAGTTTTTATTTTTTTATAATACTTGGTAATCGAGCTTGTTTTTGGTCCAGAAAAATGGGATAAGTAAAAAAAAATAGGTTGGTAAATAAAAAATACTGATAAATAATAAGAAATAACTACTTTTTTTTTCGGTTCTTTCTTTTTTTTCAATTTTTTTTTGAAAAATTAAGATTTGTTTTATTCCCAACTCAACTCAATACAGTTTATTTGGTATCAACAGGGCATTTGTAAGTATTTTTTAAAAATTCTATTTCTGACTTCGTTTTGGCGGCAAACTATCTGCCATACAAAAAAATAAATAAAAAAAATGTTCAAAATTTTTTTGATACTAAAGACGATCACCAAAGCTAATAAAAAAAATAAAAAAAATTGAAGATATGATGTAAATTTACATCAGTATGCATTAAAGGGTAAACATGTACTTTTATTTTTAGGAAAAGTAAAGAAACTCTTATAAGTCCACTCCTGTGTACGCCTAGATGCGTCTGTTACAGAGACTTCTTTATTTTTTTTTAATTAATAAATTTCCAGGCTAATCGACGGCATATTCGAGAACTACCTCTCATCTCGAGTAGATGCCAGGCTTCTGATCGCCAGCGAGACGCTCTCCTGGCTTCGCCTGTACGACCTGGTGAACAGCTGGACGATGCGGTTCCAGAACTACAGCCTGTATGGTTTACTGCCTTACTGTGTACTCAGATGCCACAGGGTTCTGGCTTCTAGGACGCCAGCGAGGGTCAGATTCCCCATGCAGGCTAGAGAGGTGAGGATAATGGACACTTTATTATACATCAACAGCTCATGTACGTCTCCACCGAGGGGCTCGAGCCTACTCTGAATTAGGGCGATTAGGCGCTGGTCCGGTGCGGGTTGGTCGACTTCACACACAACCTTTGAATTTCTTCGCAGGAGTGTGCAGGTTTCATCACGATGTTTTCCTTCACCGTAAGAGCGTAGAATAAACGTACATATGAATTCGAAATTCGAAAACACATTGGTGCGTGGTGGGGATCGAACCCGCGTCTCCCGGACGGGAGGCAGCGACCCTAGCCACTAGACCACCGACGCTCTGACGCTGATATACATCACTTAAATATATACTTATATAGATAAACAACATCCAGACAAAAGGCAAAAACAAGTGCTCATCACACGAATGTTTGCCTGGAAAGTATTTATAGTCGGGCCATTTTATGAAGCGACTTTTGAAGTTTCATGTACTTACCAAAGAACGATAACCTTGTACCAGCGTACAAATAAAAAACAAGAAAAGAAGCACTTTTGAAGCATACTTCTTAGATATAATTAAATAACTTTAAATTTTACACTACTTCTATGATAAATTACAGCTGCTATGTGAGCGCAACAATTTAAAAAAGCTATAACAAAAATATTAGGCCGACGCGTAAAAGTTACATCGGCCGTAATTTTTTTTTTTAATTCCCAGTGTTGTCACTATCAGTACCAGCCTGATAGCAGTTATAACGTGAGTACGCTCAAGAGTTACTTTTGAGTGTAGGTATTTTGTTATCTATCATGGTTGCGATTGTGTAGGGTGCATCGGTGTCTTTTGTATGTACTTAAAATTCTGAGAAAAGATAATTAGTTATTCCGTGTAGTCTTGTTAATGTTTCGGTTCAGTCAGTCAGTCTTTCGTTTTCGTGCGCAGTGGCTACCCTCTTTTGGACTCTGATCCTGCTTTTTTTTTAAATACCTGTATTTTTTACTTATCTATGTTTTTTTCTGTTAATAGCATATTTTGTAATTTTTTCCAATTATAATTCTAAACGGTCGATCTGTTAATTTTAATATGACATCTGCATATTTTCATATAATATTATAATCTGTACATTGATAGTATCAAATAAATAATTTTATTCTGTGATACTTCACAGAATGTGTATGTTGATTATTTCCAATAACAAAATATCGTCAACACCGATTGTAATACGGAATTTAACAAAGTACTAAATCATTTTTTTTTCGTAACTAATTACGAAAATAATAAATTTCAAATAGATAGGCATCTTTGTAAGTAAATATAAGAAATGAAAAGGTCTGACTGAAATGCTAGATACTAGGCAAAGTCAACCATTACACTACGGGACATCACTATTTACGTCACAACATCCTTCAAAAGTCGCTTCATAACGTGGCCCGACTTTAGGCTATTTCTCTTATATTTCACCCTCATTTCACGTGTCGTGTCCATAATTCCAGATGTCCCAAAAGAAGGCCGAGTTGGATAGTATAGTCCAAGCAGTGTGGGCTGGCAGCGTGCCGGCAGTGTCCACTTCGAGGCACAACCTGCGGATGGATGTACTTCCACTGCTGCCTTACTTGCTGTCGCCTGTACTGCGGTCCGCTAATATCCAGGTTTGTGACAGAGTCGGATATTTGTGAGAGTTGGATATTTGTGAGAGTTGGATATTTGTGACAGAGTTGGACATTTGTGACAGAGTTGGACGTTTGTGGCAAAGTTGGACATTTGTGATGGAGTTGCACATTTGTGAAAGAGTCGGAAATTTGCAAAACAGTTCCTGGTGTGAGAATCAGTGTGCATTGTACTTAATTGAAGATATTTAGCTGAATAAATACTTTTTACTCTTTTACTAGTTGGAAATATACAGGTTTGTGACTTTTGTGGCAGAGTTGGATATAGTTCAAATAATCTGAGCTATCTCAGTCAGTGTTGACTTCGAGATAAAACCAGCGGATGGATGTACTTCCACTGCTGCCTTATTTGCTATTGCCTGTACTGCGGTCCACTATATTTGGGTTACTGTAGGATGAGCTCTGACAGATTAATATTTTAAAAACTTTTTAATTTGATTTCGATTATTTATTTATTTATTAAGTAAAATTATATACTGTTTAATGATAAAATAAGAGGTGAGGTTACTTTGTTTTAAAACTTTAGCTATTACGGTTTTTAAACTGAATATTATTAAAAAAAGTTGTTAACGTCGTATGAAAATTTTTGTAGCTGTCAGAACCCATCCTATAATAACCCAACTATAATATATAGGTTTTTAACAGAGTTGGACATTTGTGACAGAGTTGGATGTTTGTGGCAAAGTTGGACATTTGTGACGGAACTGGTTATTTGTGATGGATTCGGGCATTTATGACAGAATTAAACATTTGTGGCAGAGTATGATATTTGTGACAGTCGGGAATTTGTGATAAAGTCTGATATTAATGAATTAGAAATTCGAAACACACGTAGGGTTTGAATTCGCGTCTCCCGGTCAAGACATCCGTACCAACGGCCAGAGAGTCATTATTGTGTTATGTTTTAATAGTACATTACTGCCGCGGCCTTAAAATTGGCTATTGCTGGACAAGGGATTTTTTTGTGTACGAGTCTAGCAATAGTTATTTCGGCCGAGGTCTATATAGTGCTTTTCTCTGAATTATAATATGCGGGGAAATTATAAAATACAAAAAATATTGTGGAATCTTGGATTTAGTTGTTTACTTGCATCGTACCTACTAAACTTATACATACATATAATAAGTTCTAATCTAACATCTACTTAGACTTCTTAAACTATTCATTGTGTTAAATAACATTTCCCTAATTCAATAGGCTTCACTACTTTTTTTTTATAAATCCAATCTTGTTAGTTTCTGCTATCGAACACTAAAATAATTTTTGCGCTATCTTTAAAATTTACCGAGTTATAAAGGTTTGAAATTCAAGATTAGACAGAGAGGCACATTGAAAGGGATATATTGAAACTTAAAAAGATCACTGTAAATTCGTTTTCCTACCGATTCTGTTTTTTTTCTTCGCGAATCGTCTGCTACATCTATATTTTTAAATTAATTCATAAAATATGGTGTCAAATACCCTATTATTAGTAAACTTCATCATGAAAAAATAAGTACATAGTACGATAAAAATAAAAGAGAAGAGACCAAAATTAACAGCCGATAGCGGTTTGCGCACTTTTCTTTTTTTCTTTCGTAGCTGCCAGCACTCACGGAGAATACGGCCAGTAGCCAACTCAAATTGCTACGATTCATATAAAATTTAAATTTAGAACATAGGAGTAAGCTGTAATTAGACTGAAATTTCTGAACGAAATCACTTTGCCGGCCAAGGCCGCTTGAGGGCACAGTATTGGCCGCCGCCGTATTGTATGGGGCAATGTTTCGTCCAAAAATGAGTCACTCCAGGCCAGGGTTTGTGAGGTTGGTTGTCGACCTTACACCCACACGATGATGATGATGATGATGGTAAGTCACTTCGCGTACTGTTTTTTTTAAGTAATCGTCACATTCGAACATGTCGGAGAAAAAAATGTGATCATTACTGCCAAAAAACAGTACGCGAAGTAAACATTTCCCCATACATAACAGCGGCCAGCAATGTGCCCTCAAATGGCCTAGGCCAGCAAAGTAACTTTCGTTTAGAAATTTCAATGTATTTGAGTCTTTTTACAGCATACTCTTAAGCCGTGTCTCCTGCGAATGTTTTGGTCTACACACTACACAAATCAGTCTACACATACACAAAAACAAATGTTTCAAACGACGTCTCCTGCTCAGAAATGTTTCGGACGAATGTCAATAAGTTAAATAAGTTTGGGGCGCATTCTGAATCAGACTTTCAGCGCTGTCAGCGATCAGAAAAGCAAAAAAATGTATGGCTGACAGTGATTCGGAACGTGATTACGGGTAATTTAATCGATTTCAGCGCGTCTCGGAACCGAATCAGCAGGCAAAACTCATAAGTTTTATTGCTTTTCTGATCGCTGACAGTGCTGAAAGTCTGATTCGGAATGCGCACATAGAGAGACTCGGAAGAGGAGGAGGAAATCATTTCTGAACGAATGTTTTCCATGGTAAATGCAAAACATTTCATAGACAATTTGTGTAGAGGAACCATAGACAAACATACATTTTTTTATGTTTTGTGTAGATGTTTTCTGTGTACTGTGTAGACCAAAACATGGCAGACCAGACACGCCTTTATGTTCTAAATTCAAATTTTATATGAATCGTACACTCGGAGGCGTACACGAATAGTAGGGATTGGAGTTGGCTGTATGCTCTGTATTACACTGGCATAGAACAAAAAAAAGAAAAGCATGCAATATGGCGGTTTGTAATTTTCGTCCCTTTTATTTTTATCGTACCTACTATTTTCTTATTTATCATGATGAAGTTAACTAATCATTGAATTAGGGAAATATCATAACAATGAATGGTTCAAGAAGTTAAAGTAAAGGTTAACGTGATAACGATTAGAACTTGTAAGTTTAGTACGATACAAGAAGACATCTAAAGGTACCTACCACAATATTTTTAGTATTTTATCATTTTCTCGCATATTTCAGAGAAAAGCACTATACAAGCCTCGGCTGCAATAACTCTTGCTGGACTCGTACATAATAAAAGTACATTTATACGTGCCCTCGTCCACCAATAACTAATTTTGCGGCCGCGGCAGTAATGTAATGTTCTTAGTTTTTTTTCCTGTATTTCAGCTATGCAGCGAGAACGAGCGCTTGTCGTTGCGCACGTGCGCGGGCGCCATGTGCGAGTACGGGCTGCGGTACGTGCAGCAGCGCACGCCCGACGGATTGTACGCGCAAGTGCTCGAGCCCGACGTGTACAAACAAGCGTTCTTCGGTGAGAGCATAGATCAAGTTATAATACAATATACTTGCTAAAAACTTACTTACATTCCTCGTATCCCCATAGATATAAGTTTTTTAAGCGCAACCTTATGTTATAGGTAACGCTGAACGTTCCCGGCCGCCGCCCGCCGTCCGGCAAGCCATCGCGCGCGAGCAACAACTCGAGATGATACGACGCACTGAGGACATGGTACGTACCATATCATCATCATCATCATCATCATTGGGTGCCATCTTCAAACTGAAGTTTGGCGATCAGTTGGCAAAATTGCGATCCCATGCGATCTTCTTCTTCTTTGCGTTTCGATGACAAATTAAATTACTCCGGCCCAGAACTTAGCCACTTCGACTGCACTATTTGTGGCGTCCATTAACCCCTTGTCTACCACTGGTGCATACGCTTTACCAGGCCAAAATAAACCTCATCTACCACTGGTGCATACGTTTTACCGGCTCGGCTGCGTTCAAGTTTTCACTTTTATTGAATGAACTACGGACCGAATACGTCTGAATGTTATAATAATAGCTTCGGCGTGAAGTTAGCCGCTTGAGAAAGCATAGACAAGCCACAGTCTCGAAGAAAAAAATTAAAAATATGTGAAGTGAAGTTCTGTTGCCGCGCTGTTAACAAGATTGACATTACTTTTAACTTAAAATAGCTGTTTTACGTTAAAAGTAATCGTTATTTTATTGTTTATTTATGTTATTTAGTGCAATAATATGAAGAAAGCAAAACTGTTACCGGAGTTTTTGGTCTAATAATTTCGAAATAAAAATCACCAAGATTTGTTGAAACAAACACCATTTTTACAAATTGTCCTAAAGTAAACACTAATAATATTACAATAACAAAGCGTAGGGTATCCTAGTGGGAACAAGATCGTTGTTTATACATCTGGCTCACAAAAAAACATAACAAGAACCCAGTATGCTTCCACCTAGTAACGGGACAAGCTTTTGTATATCATAAGTGCTCGCGCGCCGCGCGGGTGTCAAGTACCGTGGTAGATGGGGGGTCCGAGCGCGCGCGGGGCGCGGTGTACAACAGGTTAAGTCCTGCTGCGAACAGGTAACAGGGCAGGCAGGACAGGAAACTAGATGAGTCATGGACTGTACCGCTGCTCCACACACACAGTGTCCCATGCGATGCGCTTCAGGTTGCTATAATTAAGTCCGGTCCACGCTTTGATATCATCCATCCATTTTCGTCTTGACGACCTGGTGCTCTCTTTTCGGTACGTACTTACTATATCAGATATTATAATCCTGCTGCTACAAATAAGAAGATCAAATATATAGATCGATTAGGTTTATTAAATTAACACATGTACACTGAATCACACTTATATTATTAATGTATGTAATGTATGTAGAGCGGATGGGAATAAGAGGTGTGCCACTAGACTTACTTAGGGACTACCTAACGAACAGACAGCAAGCAGTAAAAGTTGGTAATTACATTAGTAAGGGCGAGGAGGTTACATATGGGGTGCCTCAGGGAAGCGTCCTGGGTCCAACTCTATTCATAGCGTACATAAATGATCTCTGTGACATGGCCATGCAAAACGCTAAAATATTCTCCTACGCTGACGATACTGCCATTGTCCTCAGCGGTTTGACATGGAAAGACGTCAAAACTAATGCTGAGAGAGGACTGGCCCAGGTAGCGTATTGGTTGAGAGTTAACCTCCTTACTCTAAACGTTACTAAAACCAACTATATATGTTTTGGTATTGACTCGCGAAACCAACCAGATTCGAACTTCGGTATAAAAATACACTCGTGCAGTCTAAAGGACAATATTGCGAACTGTAATTGTCCGAACATTGAAAGAGTTACGGAAGCAAAATATTTGGGTGTGATGGTCGATCAAAGATTGGCATGGTATTCTCATTTAGAACAAGTAACAAATAGAATAAGAAAACTATCATGGATTTTTACACACTGCGTTACGTTGTAGCAAAGAACCCCGATTCACATGTACAGCATCCCCCTAATCGCCTTTTAAATTATATATATACTGCTCTAGCTCAAACGGTTTTAATGTACCGTGTCACGGTGTGGGGAGGTGCTGCTAAGACGCGGCTTCTAGGGTTGGAGAGAGCGCAGCGTTCCTTAATTAAAATTATGTACTTCAAGAAAAATCAATTTTCAACCGAATCCTTGTACAAAGAATGCGATCTTCTTACTGTTAGGTAATTTATATTTATATTGTGTGCTAAATAAACATAAAACTTTAAAATTTAATCCATCTGCAAACGATAGAAGACGAAAAGATACCGTTCTTACAGTACCACGGACCAAAACTACCTTTGCGCAAAATCAATACTATGTAAGATTTTCATGCCTGTATAATAAAATAAATAAAGAGATTACAATATAATATGACAAAGTATATCATGAAACAAAAAGTATCATCACTAAATGGCTTAAGAACAAAAACTATGATCAGACAGAATACCTTCTTACAAAAATAAAGTAAACACCTTACCTTAATTAATTAAATACAAACACTACTACTAAAACCTCATCCCAAGCACCCACACACACATACACACACACACCCCTTATACATCATACACCAAACACACAGACACACAATACATATTAAATATGTTTCTAATTATTATCATATATATTAATTACATCTTTCCTTCTTCTTTCTTCCTAAATAACGGTTTTTACCTGAGCCTTTTGTTAAGTGCCCAAGTTTTTTCATATTGGAAGAGCGGAGTCTCCTGATACAGGCTTCACGCTTAAAAGGAGACTTCGATCACTAAATTAATGTGAGTAGTTTTCTAAGTGAATAAAATATTTGTATTTGTATTTGTAATGTGAAAATATATGTGGATGTTAAATAACATTTACTCGAATTTCATGGAAACTTACTAAGAAGGCATAGTTTCTTGTCGGAAACGACAGATGGCGCTGTTAGTTTTCAGAACTCGGTAACGGTTGGTTTTATCAAACACTACTAGTACTGAGGCGAATTCCGCTTCAGTAATTTTTCTATGACCCAAACAGAGCTGGGCAAAGGCCTCTGATATGGATTTTTTTTAAGAGTAGCTTCCACTCACGTGGACGTGTTGCTTTATTTATAATAGTTATGGAAGTGGCTGAAAAGATATTCTTAAATTATATATTTTGATAATAAAAGGAAACGCTGCCAGTCTGTTGGGCACCATGTCTTGTGGAGATGCACTGGAAGATGTTTTCTATTTGTAAATACTGTGTATAATTTTTTATTTTTTTCTATTATTATTTTTTGTTTGTTTTTTCTTTTATTGTGTACCTAACCCTAATGTAATATTTTGTAAATACAATAAAACAAAAAGAGACTGGTTATCCGTTATTGAAAGAACGAACGGACACGAACGATTAATTGAATGAACTTAACCTATCCATTTTGAATAAATAATAATAAAAAAATGAAATTTAAGTGTCACCCTTAATTTCAGAAAATCCGTTTTTCTTTGTGTATTTTGTTCCATTCCCATATTTATTTCCCCATTGCCATTTTTTCCAATGCGTTATTTCCATCAGTACTCAAATTTAAATTTATCACTTATTATTTCTTTCTATGCTCTAAACTAAATTTTGTAGGAGAATTCCTGTTGTTTTTTAAATATTATATTATTTACCTACCTAAATAAAATGCTGTTCGCTGTTATTGTATCACCTTGGTAACGGCTGGAGCGATTTAGCTTATTCGTTTTTTATCATCATCACCATCAACAGCTCATATATGTCCCCACCGAGGGGCTCGAGCCTACCCTGAAATAGAGCGATCAGGCCTTAGTCAACCAAGCTGTCCCAGTGCGGTTTAGTTGACTTCACACCTTCACACCTTTGAATTTCTTCGCAGGAGCGCAGGTTTCATCACGATGTTTTCCTTCGCCGTAAGAGCGTCGAATAAAGGTTCTTATGAATTTGTCACCAACCCCTACTCTTCCCGTGGGTGTCGTAAGAGGCGACTTAGGGACTACACATTGAACAGGGAACGGGCAGCAGCGCTCTCTGATACAGTAACCTTTTAATCTGCGATCTCCAACCCGCCTGCCAAGCGTGGAGATTATGGCAAAACCAAACACTTAAGTGGAGGAGGCTCATAGTCCAGCAGTGGACTGTAACGGGCCGTTGATTTGATTTTTGATGAATTCGAAAACATAATATTATATCGCATGTGGTGTGGAATGTGGAGAAAACCCGCGTCTACCGGACGGGAGGTAGCGGCGCGCCAATAGCACCGCCGACGGGATTCTTGTTTCATGCCCGTAACAATTCGTAATATTTCGAGTGCTTTTCACAATTAGAAAAAAAAAGTTGCCCGGAAAGTAGGAAAATTAGGGAAAACTCGAAATACATTTTAATTTGTCGGGTCAACGTGTTGAATAATACACAATGAAGAAAAAAAAATTAACACCAAGTTCTAACATTTTTGATTGTCAGTTTTGAATATTTCGCTTCACACTCTAAAATAGTGGGACACCTTGTCACCACGCCCCAGAAATCTTTACTATTTAAAACATTTTAATATAACGCTGTGTGTGACACCTAGGCGCTGTAGCCGCTATGCGATTGACGCGTTTCGACGTTGTGTTAGCCTGTGCGCGAACTAGATGGCAGCACTTAAACAATAGCACAGACAATAGACTGGGTGTTGTTATTAAAAATAAGTTATCGGTTGGCCTCTGTATGAGTCTGAGAAGTATAAATTATGTCATGCCATTCATGCCATTTCCAACATAATACAAAAGGAAAAGTGTGACACTTAATATAAAAATAACCATGTCGGAATATTGCCGCCTTAAGCAGCGAATTAAGATTAGTGTGAGGTGCAGTGAAGGTCATCAAAGTCACAAACAATTACTAGCTGAGCTGAAGGAGAAGTTCAAAGACAAAATCAACTCCCCCAGAAGATTGGAGGAGATAATACAATTAGTCTACTCTTGAAAAAGTTAGAGAAAAGAATCACTCTGTCCGAAGTTGATGTGAATCCTCTGAAAATAATTGCCTTAACTGCCGAATGTCTCGGAACTTAAAGATATGATATCACAGTACGATGTGTCATAGTCAAACATAAATTACTATGGTAAGAATAAGAATTTATTATTAATTGAATTATTTTCTAAAAAATATTGTCACAATCTTAAGAATTTTTACTTTCTTCAACAACTTCAAAAATAAATAAATATTTTTTGCTGTACAGAAATATTTTGCGCTGACAAATATATTAATCGTCAGATATATAAATCCATATATTTAACAGAACTAGAGAGAATCCATGCCAATAAGAGACGAGAAGCTGTTACAATTAAAAACCATTTGGACATATGGATCCTGTGAAAAAACAAGAGGTTTTACAAGAAGTTGTAGCTAAGATTGGAAAATCCTGGATACAGTGCTTGGGGATTAGTGAAAGAGATATCAATTACATAGACTATAATTGGCAATATGTACAAAGTAAAGCAACAGCACTTTTCGATGAATACATGAGATGCAAACCTGATAACTTCTTTTTTAACTTTGTGAAGCGTTGGATAAGCCTAGAAAAAAGATTTGTCTAAATCAGTAACAAAAATAGTTACAAGGTATCCTTAAAACGGAGTATACTATAATTTAAACATTTTTCTTTCTACCTTAATAAATTAGACTAAATAAGTAACAATGGGGGTAGGCTCGAGCCCCTCGGTGGGGACGTATATGAGCTGTTGATGATGCAAACATATTGTGTCCTTACATTGTTTTATGTAACGCCTATGTCGCTACGATCCCGTCCGAGGTTATGTTTCTGATTAGTTTCCAATAGTTTTCTATGAATCAAAGATATTTACAACACGTTACGATTATTTTATTATTGATTGGTACGTGATTTTTACATGTTTTTTGTTTACGTGAGTTTAATAAAAATACTCGTACATTACGAATACACAAAGTGCCAATTAAATTGCGCAAAACCTGCTCGTAAAGTCCGTGAAACTTAAACTTTTGATTTAGATAAAAATATTTTTTCATACAAATTAATTAACAGCTGACCGAGTCAACACGCATGTATGACAATAAAAAAAAATGGATCCTTTGAAATTATTTGCGTTATTTAAATAACACGTTGTGTTGTCTATATTTTAGCTTCGAATACTGGCATATGGCAGGTCGTTGAGGCCTTGACTTTTGTTAATTTTTAGACGTTTCAAATTATGGCGGCAGACAAATATCCCATTAATCTATTTCTTATTCCCACAGGCAGCTAAAGTAGTCCAGCGGCCTGGTCAAACGGACCCCAAGTCCAAACCTCCTGCTGCTTCCACCCCTCGAGGCCAGGAGCCAAAAGAGTCCCGCCTGCCCAACCATCTGCAGAGGCTCAAGCCCAAAGAAGTACAGAAGATCACACCACAGGTATGTCATAGTCTTGTAGCAGTATACTGCTATCCTCAATAAATCAGCCTATTGCAGTCCACTGCTGGACGTAGGTCTCCCCAAGGGCGCGATCACCCGCTTTCCTCATCCAGCCACCACCAGCGACCTTCCTCAGGTCATCAGTCCACCTGGCAGGGGGGCGTCCCACACTACGTTTCCCGAGACGCGGTCTCCATTCGAGAGCCCGTCTGCTCCAACGCTCATCGGTTCTGCGACAGACGTGGCCAGCCCACTGCCACTTCAGCTTGCTACACTTCTGGACGATATCAACCACCTTGGTCCTCTGCCGGATGATTTCGTTTCGGATTTTATCTCGTAGCGAAATACCAAGCATAGATTTTTTCATAGCTCGCTGAGTGACATGTAGCCGGTGGGCCAGCTTCACCGTCATGCTGCCATCCTACCTTCTTCTGCTATTTTGTTTCTGGCAATTCAGTACTTTTAAGTACTGGCAGTCTCATAATTCATTTTCAATTTAGGCTAAGTTTTTATTTACTAACACTTTAATGAACCGTGTGAGCAACTATCTGGACTGAACTTGGTGTCGCTTGTTGTGTAACTTAGACTTTTTTTTAACGTCAATTACTGCTGTTATTATTTATTATTACTTTGACATAACAGAGAAAAAAATGGGAAAGGAATAAGAATTGGTATCGCTGCCCTAGCCGTATAACATTCCTAGTACTCGTTTGAAGACCAAACCTTGGTTCGTCCAAGCCCGTAGCTATTCTACCCTAACACCTGACCCTTCATCCAAACTCATTTGACCCTCACTAACCCCGTCACAGTTTTAATCAGCTGCGGTCGGAGTGAAAAGAACTCGTTAGTGACTGAATGGCGAGTGAGATTACAGTTTACTCGCCCAAAGGAATGAACTAGGAGACTATTTTAAGGCATGCTAACTTGCTAACCCTACTTCGTATATCATCGACATAGCTTTCAGGATAAGTAAGTTGAAGTGGCAATCACACACATCACATCATCGTGTGAATTGAAAGGTTGACAACCGACCTCACAAACCCTGGTGTCAGTGTTATAGAGTCGCCAAAGGCCACTGACATGGCTCATGTAACGACTTGATAGTAGCCGGAACCAACGGCTTATCGTGCCTTCCGAAGCACGGAATCATCTTTCTTTTCGGACAATCAGGTGATTCAGCCTGCAAAGTCCTAACCAAACTGGGGAAAGTCTCACAAAGAGATTTTTGCTTGACAGTGTCCCCACCGGGAATCGAACCCGGAACCTCCGTAATGGGCGTCGAAATCTCTACCACTCGGCCACGGAGGAAGTGGCAATGGGCAGGCCATATAGCTTGACGAACTGATAACCGATGGGGAAGAAAGGTTCTCGAATGGCGAACACGGGCCGGAAGGCGTAGTGTTGGAAGGTGAAGGTTGCTGGGCGCCGGTGGATGCAAGTAGCGCTGGTCCGTTCACGGTGGAAGCCTGTGTTCAGCAGTGGACGTCTTCCGGCTAAGAGTACTTCGGTCAAATTGTCATTACTTCTTGAAAGCAGTATAAAAAAAATGTTTATTTTAGTATATGATGCAAGATTAGGGGAATTATGCTCCACATGTCGACTGGGTCGGGTAGGTAAAACACTCTCAATAATAAGGTGCAAAACAACAGAAAATATATAAAGATGGAACTGTATTATTATAGAAATTGGCAATGAAAAAGCAGAAAGAAAAAGTGTTGCCAACTACTCCAAACAGCGCACTCATCATTTTGGTCTACTCTTGTCGCAGTGTAATCGTGTTGTAAACGAGAAAGTGTGTTTTTTGATTAATTTGTTAGCTTTTTCGTAAGTATAGTTTAGGGTCAGAGATAACATAATATGTACTTTTACTGAGGGAAAGAAAAACTTATTCTTACGGGAAATTGAGAAAAGAATGCGGGAGTAATTATATTTCGAAACCACTTTAAGAGGGAAGAAGTACGTGCTCGTCCATACAAAAAGAGAAAACGTTTTTCCACTTCTAAATATTTTCCAATCTCCATGATTTTTTAGTATGTTATTAACACAATGAATGACTAGTTATATAGCTTTTCTTATTTTTTTCAAAATTTGCTATAGATTCAAACTTATAGGCACCTCAAGTAATGTAATTTTTGTGATTAATACTGTGTCGAATTAAGCCGTTTGTTGAACAAAAACAAAGAATTTTATTTTTAAAAAGCGAAACCTATAAACCTAGTATATATTGTGCTGAAACGATCGACATCAAAATTAAAGTGATTTCTTGAAATTTAGTTAGCGGAAACCGTTTTCTCCCGAAATGGGAATTTCATCAAGAAAAGTACCTATTGTCAGTCGCGAGCTGCAACGCTCTCTATCGCACGATTGGGGGTCGCATGAGCGCACAAGCGATAGCAAATGTTTTCCTAAATACCTATTTCGTTAAGATCGCGAAGCTATTCTTCCCTCTTAAGTCCACTTTACACTTTCGTGCATTACAGTGATATACCTATAACTTAAGAAAAGTTCCTTACGCCAGCATGTTATGCCTTCAAAAGAAAAAGCTTTCTGCTTTATAATTACAAGTTCATCAAACCATTACCTTAACAATGTCTTTCATTATTAAAAAAGTCCATTAAAATCATAGCGCAAAATATTAGAAATCTTATCTAAAAAAGTTAAACGGAAAATGTCAAACAACTTCCTCGGCATTTTTAATTCCCATTAAAAATAACGGGTTTTCCGAATTTTGTCAATATTGCTTGGCGTCGGTCGTCGGAATTTTCCGCTTTCAGATTTGTAAGGTGGCCAAGTTCGCATAGCAAAATGATTGAAAATCTGATTAATTAAAAGTTAATCTTACAGCATTACATAATGTTCCCCAAGAATTAATATAAATGTACAAATCGAAGCCAGAGTAGATTAATCAGAACTAATCCCACCACTAATTGATTCGTAATTTTTCTGGACCTCTATCTGCGTCCAATTTGTAGGTGACGAGAGGATGCTATTAGCTATCCTTACTAATATTATAACCGCGAAAGTTTGTATGTATGGATGGATGTTTGTTACTCATACTATGCATCTAAACATGCTTGATAACATCTACCTTTTAAATTGTTTTCAGCATTTGGGCTTCAAACGATCACCGGTCTCAAAAAAATAATTAATAAAAACACTTCAATATCAGCTCAGTAATTTTTAAGAAAAAACGCGACTATCCTATTCAATCTTAGGTAAAAAGTAAAATTAACACAAAAATGATATCCAAGTGATATTAAATGAAAGAGACTTCGCTCTTTAAGAATTTCTCTCCCGTGCCCCTTCCCGCGGTAAATACAATAACTAATCACAATAAAAGGGTTGTGGCTCTATTAAAAACTCGCCAAGAATTCCAACAGAGGGTTGATTCGGGGCAACGCACAGTGAGATTTTACACCGCGGCGGTTTATGTAAAACAAAAAAACTACTTATTCCAGAATCGCAATGAATTAATGGGTAGGATGGTAAAAATTAATGATTGTCTCTAATCATAATTAGAAATACGTTTCTTGTTTTACTTTTCAAGGTGTTAAAGGTATGCATTAAATAAATTTAAAAGACACGTCAACGTTTTAAAATTACTTCACATATGCCCAGAACTGTTTTTGTCCCCATATACTGAAAATTTGAAATATTTTAGCGCAAGAAATTGCAGTTTTTAAACTAACTTGGGTAGGTTGACGACCCAATGGGCATGTATGGGTAAGAACTGCGCCATGTTGGTTCCAATTTCATATTATTTTCGCTTTTCCCTAACTGACCTAATCGCTATTTCTACCAAAGAGGTAATATAGCGGGCGCGGACTTGAATTTTTGTGCGTGTTTTTGAGTGCCTCTTTAAAGGTTAGCGGTGCTGCGCCGCAGTGTGCGTTGAGCTTTATCATCTTTTAGTATTTGATTTTTGTCCAAGTTTTTCCCCTCGCTAATGGGCTGGCGGACGGTATGATGCCGTCAATTTGTATTATAATTCCCCTCTGCTTCAAGGTATTGTTGCAGACCGTAGTATTTCAAAGACTGTTACCTAACAATAACTTTTTTAACTTTTGCGATTTTACAATATTATTTGTGATGTATTTTTTTATAAAAAAGATAGTAGGTAGAAGCTTGTCCAGGCCGAAATGAAATGACGTGCACACACAATTTTGTTGTTTTAGGTTTTAATTTTTCTGTTTGACCATGATGTAGGCATACAGAACGTAGTTCACGTAACAGTCGATGCTCCCACACAGATGAAGTGTCGTTGTTAATATTGCACTCGCACATCTAAAACAATAAGTGGTGGGGCGTGTCATTACAAACTGGACAAGCTTTACCTCTTTAATAAATTTCGCAACAGAGCCTGAATCTTCGTCTTCGTTTGTTGATTAAATATTCAGCCAGAAATCGAACTTATTTTGACCTCACACGTGTCGTTGGTATTGTGGCTAGGGCCTACATTAAGGTAATAGGGAATGTGCACATTTTTTTAAATTCATTAATTGAAATATTTCAAGTTCCAGATAAACACATAAAAATAAATTTTCAAATATCTTGCTCAGAAACAAAGTTCTTCAAACAAAGGGCTTCAAAGTTGATGGTTAGACAGAGAGGTCCGACGTGACATGTGACGTCATATGTCACGCGGGCCATACATCCGCCAAAGAAAATTTTGTTTTCGTCAGAGGGACAAATATATTTGTTTAATAATGTTGTATTTTCGATCTTCATTTTCGATTCTTCCAGATTCTGTTTTGACCACGGAGACAAATACAAAGAGGAGCTGACCTAAGACGTTTTCTATATGATAGCGGGGGTCGCCATTGGGAGGGGGTGCGGGGAGATGAAGTTCTGCAAACCATCTAGCGGTCAATAGCAAAACTAGCTAGACACTAATGAACCGTACTTAATTTCGCTATTACACACAAGATGGTTCTGTTCGTTAGTTCGTTACGCTGTATAATGTTGCCAGGCAAGTGAAAAAAACAAAAATTTCGGACCATTTTTTTTAAATTGATCTCTCTTCTTTTTTGTATTATGTAGTCGTTTTTAATGTAGGATTACCTTATAATATGAGCAATTGTGATATACAGGATGGCCCATTTAAATGGGTTTTATGAAGATGATAAGAAGAAGATCTCTTAATTATCCTGTAAATTTGTTATGTTATATAAAAAGATCTGTTCAATTTTGACTTCACGTAAGTCCTTTATCATCATCACTTACTTACTACCAAGTATAAGGAAACATCCTTGCCCAAAATGTGATATTTTGATGTCATGTATTCAAATATAAATATTGAGTTAGTTCATCAATATTATCTGCATTATTTAATTGTATGCTACAAAAATAAATATTTTATACAAATATATTTTTTTAGATTCCATATCTGGCCACCCAGCTTACTATACAAAATTTTATTTATTTATTTATTTATTTCATAGTAAGTGAAGACCTAATACATCAGGAGATAAATACACATTAGGTAGGTACTCCTAGGTCACTAGGACGATTTACAATAGACCCCTGCACTAGTTTGCACTGTATCGCAGTAGGCTATTAAAATAAATGAATGAAACAGGTCATATAACCTTCTACAGTCAAGAAGTTATTCTACTTGGCGATAGATGGCGCTGCACTTTCTCGAAGGAATAAGTTACGAGCATTAAAAAAATACATACGAGTGGAATTATGTCTTTTTTTCGTTAGAAATAGTTGTATTACTCGTACTGTTGCACGATACAATACAGCATATAATTTTTGCGTCACTAATTTCAATTAAAATGGTTGTAATCAAACCAAGTCATATTCGTGTCGTATCCATAAAATCCAAAGTAACACTGACAGAAGCGACGCCTGGTGGTTAATAGCTAGTAGTAAGAGTACTTAGTCCGCTATGAGACGGGACTAAGTTGCTTGTGGCATCTCCTCTTTGTATTTGTCTCCGTGGTTTTGACTGTCAGTATTATATTTTTGTATACTTTCAGATGAACAATGAAAAAAATAACTAATATTTTTTTTTATGCAATTTTATATTGACCGTTACTGGCCATTGATAGCTAAACTGCCGGCGCAAAGCACTTAACAGAATTCCACTGGGCGGCGGCGTATAGACTCGTGCTCGGCTGTAGGGCGACCAAGTTGGCTGCACTACAAAAATATAAGTAAAACTATCAGTTTTATTCGTAAAATTCGAAAATATAAGTAAATCTATCAGTTTTATTCGTAAAATTCAAAAATATAAGTAAAACTATCAGTTTTGTTCGTAAAATTCGAAAATATAAGTAAAACTATCAGTTATAGAGAAAATGGAGTTGGATAGGGCACTGCCTAAGAAAACCCGACAGCTACATCTCTAAAGCAACCTTGGACTGGAACCCAGTTGATGGTCGTAGAAAACAGGGTCGCCCTTTCGCCACCTGGAGAAGATCCATTCTCGATGAACTGAAGAGACGCAGCATTTGACGTCACATGGCACATCAGACCTCTCTGTCTAACCATCAACTTTGAATTATAACTTTGTTTCTGAGCAAGATATTTGAAAACAAAATTTTTATGTGTTTATCTCAAACTTGAAATATTTCGACAAATTATTAAAAAAAAATGAATATTCCCTATTCAGTCTGTAATATCTTAATCGAACTGAAGACAGTCATAAAGTAATTGTAGTTTAATAATGCGATATTAATCCATGTTTTCCCACTACACGTCTCAGGAAACTTATACCCACCCTACAGTCTGTGAGCTAGCACCGCTAACAGCGAGTAAATTTATTAGAGGGGCGTGAATTCCATTTTTGTGCGCCCTAATGGCGGGCGGGGCGCGCTTAACGCAGCCTAATACACTGACAGGATCGCCAACTGAGTAGTTAATCGCTTATGTGAAGGAAAAGGATTTTCTTTCTATTGATTGAAGAAGCTGTATGCCTAACTTAGATCCGGCGGTAAAGCTTACTTTATATTTCTTGAAAGGCAAAAAAAAGTAAAAATTCTCAGGCCAATGATGTTTGTCCTGCATCTGAAAAGAAAAAAGGAAAATCGGGCAGGATTATGAAAAATACACTCTGTTGGGTAAGACGTACGTTAAACAAAGCGAAAAAAGAAGAAACTAAAAGAAAACATCGTTTAAAGTTATAAAAAAAGAGTAGTCCGATCCCTTATTATTTATATATTACCCATATCCCTCGTCGGAAAACATAAACCCTTAACCCTAGAAATGTTAAAGCAACTATCTCAAACACTTCCACAAACGCTAAGTGATCTATAGTGAAGTGATTTATACAGATATTCTGTTTATACAGATATTTCGGTCGACTTTAACAGGAAAACCGCTAGTATTCAATAATTTTATACAGGGACTGGGGAGTCTAGTACGGAAGTAATAGCTGGGTAATAGTCCTGGTATAAATGTCTACTATTACTTTAGCTGGCATTAGAAGCGAAACAAACGGTCTGGAGAATCGTTAGCCGTGGCCGTAATACTGTCTGCTTCGGTGATCACTTAGCGTTTGTGGAAGTGTTTGAGATAGTTGCTTTAACATTTATAGGGTTAAAGGTTTATGTTTTCCGACGAGGGATATGGGTAATATATAAATAATAAGGGATCGGACTACTCTTTTTTTATTGTATAAATCTAAACTTCTTAGTTTCTGCTATCGAACACTAAAAGAATGTTTGCTCTATCTTTAAAATTGACCGAGTTATAAAGGTTTGAATTTCAAGATTAGACAGAGAGGCACGTACCCACTTGTGACGTCATTTGTTAGTAACGCCATATAATCTCCATACAAAAAATCGTTTTTGAAAGAGACAGACATATTGAGACTTAAAAAATCACTGTAAATTCGTTTTTCAACCGATTTTGTTTTTTTTCTTCGCGAATCGTCTATATTTGCTACTAATCTATATTTTAAAAATAATTAATAAAATATGGTAAATTTAGGAGCAGTCCGATCCCCTATTCTAAATCGAAACCTAGGTCGTTTTACCAAAACAAAATGAAGTCCAGGCACCAATAGGGAATATGCACATTTTTTTTTTTAATTCATTAATCGAAATATTTCAAGTTTCAGATAAACACATAAAAAATATTTTTTTCAAATGTCTTGCTAAGAAAACAAAATAATAAGGGTTCAATGTTGATAGCTAGACAGAGAGGTCCGACGTGACCTGTGACGTCATTGGTCACGCGGGCCATACATCCGCAATAGAAAATTTAGTTTTCGTAAGAGGGACAGATATATTTGTTTAATAATGTTGTATCTAGTTTGTTTTTCGATCAATTTCGATTCTGTTTTGACTGTAAGTATTCTATTTTTGTATACTTTCAGATGAACTATGGAAAAAACTAATATTTTTTTATGCATATTCCCTATTACAGGTCTTATTTCGTTCAAAGAAAAACAATATATAATATAGTATAATTTTGACAAAGTACTATGTCCTTCATTGTTATTATATTCCTTTAGTAACCAATGCCAGCTTTCATATCTTGTGTATTCTGTAACATCAGGGGTTGTGTGTATAATAATTGAAGTTAGATTAACTTTTCGGTGCTGATCTTTTATACTAGAATAAGAGCTAAGACCAACCCGCACTGGGCCAGCGTGGTCGACTAAGGCCTAGTCGCCCTAATTCAGGGTAGGCTCGAGCCCCTCGGTGGGGACGTATACGAGCTGTTGATGATGAAGAGCTAAGACTCGGAAGTCAGAAAATGAAAATATTAAGTTGAACCGTTTTCTCTTTACTTCTTTTTTTGCCTTCTCCACAATCTACCCTAACAACATTATCGTTTACTAAGTTCAGTAGAAAAACGCAAGTAATTAGTATACATCAGGCGGTAATAGACTCAGAAGCAGCCCTCGTCCTCAGTAAGAGCACATTAAGCCGTTCTCGTAACGTCGGGTAAACGAATATGTGGGGAAATTGGCCGCGCCAGCAGATGCGATTGCCAGAGCGTACAGGGTTGCCAGATATGTGGGTTTCTACCAGTTTAGTATACAGCATGAAATTTATATCGTTTTGTTCCCGCCGTGTAGTGATAGTGCCCGTCTAACTGAACAACTTTTCACGAAAAAAAAAGTCCTGCAACAAAAATATTTTTGTGCTCTCCATACAAAATGGGTCGGTCGGGAGTCTTTGGAAAAATCGCAGGAATTTATTTTTAATTTTTTTCTTGATCATCATCGTGTGTGTTGAAAGCACTTGAATGTCGACAACTGGACTTGTTGTCGGTGTTATGTAGATAGAGCTTAAGACACTATGTAAGTATTAACGATATACTTGGCTCTCAGCATGAATTATACTTATCCGTTATGAAATGTCCTAGCGAAACTTATATTTGAAAGTGTTCTAGAATGTATCATTACTCTTATTTATGTGGCGAAGAAATAAAATTTGCACTTAAAGTAATATGTACCTCTTTTTCTTTATTATATTTTTTATTCTTATTAGACAAAAGCTATGTTTTTTTCTCGTATCTTCTCGTGAGAGTAATAAAATATTTAAATAGTGTCTCTAGTATTGTCCTATTCTGGTCTCGAAAACAACACATCTGAAAAAAAAAAAGCGTATTTAATTAATCAATTACCGAACTCCAACTGGTAACCCTGACCGGATACGGGCAATCATCAATCTGCCCCCTCCCGCCTGACGCCGCCCGCGCCCTCTATCGTAAATCACGCGCACAATGCCCGAAGGAAGTTCTTAAGAAGAAAAACTATAGGTCATATCCTTCCGGGGAGGCGGCCAATCGGAAGCCGGGAACCCTCGCGCCCCTTGGACTAAGAGACTGGGGAGCGTTTGGGAAGCAGAAATTGAAATTAGAATTGCGGGGAATTGAGTGACGGTTAATTAAGCTGTTAGAGGTCTGATTGGAGAAAAATGTCGTTGATTGAAATATCTGTGTTGATTACATAAGTAATTAGAAAATTGTGTATTGTGAGGTGTGGGCCAGCCCTTCTGGCTAATAATCAAAGTTGCCACCTTCGTTACTAGTCGTCGCGTGCGTCTGAAAACTGTACGCTCTCATCTATTTTTGGTCATTTAAAAAAAATACCTTGCTATTATTTTCTGAAGGTTTAAATTCTCTTTTCAATCAAACCCTTTCATACGATATATTGCTAGAATTTGATATATTGAAGAAAAGAATAGCTTAACTTTGGAATTTCTTGAAAGATTATAACGAAAATTAATTTATTGCTCATATAAACCAAAATATTATGTTCTTTTTCAACTGACTAATATCAGACAAAAGAAAGTTACAAATTCAGTACATTGTGAATTTAATTGATATCAACTAATCTTTTCAGAATATCGGCTACTAAGTACACTGAACTATACTTAGTAAATCGTAGCGTTAGTAAATGTGGCTTTAAAACGTTACAAATCATGCATACTCACCCCTCTTTTAGATCAAGTTTCAGCCGCTGTCTCTTAGTCTATGAAGGGAAATTCGTTTAGGGCAAGATTTTTCCACGTCTCGCTGTCGACGCGGCATCGTCCGTCACTATGCGGATTATGCGTAATCCTAGCGAATGGGGCCGCGCACGCACGCGATACTACATTATTTATATTGATGTAGACTATGCGATTGACGCCAAATTGCTTGGGCGGTAGTACGTAATTTTGTTGGGATTACTCGTTTAGAAACTTTAATCATAGTTAGGACGTTGCAGACCGAATCTCCTGACTGTTCGTAAAGAAAGATGATTTGGAAACACGTGAAGCCGGACATCAGTTGTCTTGGCCGATCTGGAAGTCTTTAAATAGACTTCGGACTCTAGTCGGTCGGAGTAAAGATAGCATGTCCATTGTCCAGGTGGGGATTCTCCAATAACACTGACTGTTTACGCCATCTATTAAAAGAAATAACTACTAAAATTGCAAATCAATCTAATTGGACAATAGATAACTAAGATGGATGCACAGCTATTTCCTTCTTCCTCGCACTAATGTGCTTCCTATATCTATGTTCCTTGTCCCACTTACCTGCGACCCCGCCGATCGGTGGGTCAGTTCGCCAAATGCTTCCGGTGTGAAAGTACGCAAAAAATTAAAACAAAATAAATAGAGCCCCCCCCTGATCTAAAACTTGTGAAGTGCCATATTGAATCTGGCCATCAAGATATAATGTATATTTGTATTATATTATATATGTATGTGTGTATGTATGTATTTGTACTTATATTATTATTGTACAAGGGCTGCTATTTATGTATCCGGAACTGGCCACTTACATAAACAATATTTAAAAATAAATTATAACATTTAAAAATAGAACTCTTTGGCTGTAAAATAAAGTTTGTTTCATTCATCTGTCAATTGTTTTTACATAGTGGCGCCATTTTTAAAATTCATTGTCTATCATCACCATGGATTTGACTCGTGAAAATTTTCGTGCTATGATTTATTACGACTTTCGGCGTGGATTAACTCAAAAACAGTGCATGGATCAACTTTTGTCGACTTTTGGGGAGGAAGCCCCATCGAAAACCACTGTGTATCACTGGTTCAATGAGTTAAATCGTGGTCGTCGTATGCTTGCGGACGATTTTAAAGAAGGTCGCCCTAAATCGGCTGTTGTACCACAAAATTTTGATGCTGTGCGCGAACTAATAATGCAAGACCGTCATGTTACATATTGCGAGATAGAGGCATTTCTGGGCATTAGTATGACGAGTATTTATAAAATATTACACGAACATTTGGCTGTAAAAAAAATTTCTTCTCGTTGGATCCCGCACAACTTAACAGTTGAACAAAAACAGGCTCGTGTTGATTGGTGCAAAAAATGATAGAAAAATACAAATGTAGTACATCAAAAGCTGTTCATAATATCTACATAGGAGACGAATCTTGGATATATGCGTATGATCCCGAAACTAAACAGCAGTCAACGGTTTGGGTGTTCCAAAATGAGCCAAACCCAACTAAAGTTGTTCGTGCAAAAAGCACTTTGAAGCAAATGGTTGCCTGCTTTTTTGGTATTAGTGGACATGTGGCTACAGTACCACTAGAGAATCGTAAAACGGTTAATTCTGAATGGTACACCACCATTTGCTTGCCAGAAGTCTTTGGAGAAATACGCAAGAACAATCGACAACGAAGAATAATCCTTCACCACGATAACGCCAGCTGTCACACCTCGGCCGCAACAACGGAGTATTTAAATAGTCAAATGATCGAATTGACGGGTCATCCGCCGTACAGTCCCGACTTGGCACCCAACGACTTTTATTTATTCCCAAGCGTGAAGAACAAATTACGTGGACACCGATTTTCGACGCTTTCAAAATGCACGTTTTGGAGATAACCGATACAGAATGGAAAAAATGCTACGAAAGTTGGTTTCAACGTATGAAAAAATGCATCGATCATCACGGGGAATATTTTGAAAAGCAATAAAAGTATATTTGGTTATAGATGTTTGTTATTTTTTGTTATTCCGGATACATAAATAGCAGCCTCGTATATGTATGTAGAATGTAGATAGGTATCTATTTATCGTAGTTTTATTTATTTATTTGTTTAGAATAGGCGCACCGACCCGCACCGTTTTTATCCAATTTAAATGTCTCCATGTTAACCGGTCGCCTGGAAGAAATTGCTACCTTAGTAATGAGGCCGCCAATTGTACTATTTTTACTTCTGTAATTACTGTATGTTTCTGTCTGTGTGCAATAAAGCATATTTCATTCATTCATTCATTCAAGAGGCTAAGACCTGGGCGCCTAGGAGAAGAAACTCACTGGAAAATAGGTATTGAAATACCTAAAGGTGAGCCCGCCATTTCCCATCCCGTTAGCTGGCTGCGTCTTTTATATTTCTAAAAATAAATAATTAAATCGTGAGAAAACCTAATTAAACCAGCGCAAATTTTCCACTTACTTAAACTGTGTGTGCGGAGAAGTACAGACGATGGCCCTCCTGATTTCATGTCTTGCGTGCCCTGCCACCTGCACGCAGCAAGATTTGATGGACGCCATACAATCCGCCGTCCAAGTGGCCACATTCTGGGCTACAACAGTATAAAATTCGACTTGCCATCGACTCGCTAAGAAGAAGAAGCACGTTAAGCTGTGGGTATTGGCTTCTATCTACGAAAGTATTAGATACACGAGCCCTAGGTCGCCATCATGAGTGACCAATGCAAATCCATGGTGTCAGTAAAGAATATTTGGATTGTTGTATAGACCATAGTCAAATAAAAGAAAAAAAAAGCGGCTTGAAAAGTATTGCAACTGGGCTGACTAACAAACCACAGAGAATAGTCGTCCATCAGAATAGGGTATTTGACTACTTTGTTTTAATTTTATAAATCCAAACTTGTTAGCTTCTGCTATCGAAAACTAAAATAATTTTTGCTCTGTCCTTAAAATTTACTGAGTTATATCAAGATTAGACAGAGAGGCACATACTACCTTGTGACGTCACAGGTAATCTCCATACTAAAAATCGTTTTTGAAAGAGACAGACACATTGAAACTTTAAAAAATCACTATAAATTCGTTTTCGAACCGATTCTGTTTTTTTCTTCGCGAATCGTCTGCTACTAATCTATATTTTTTAATTAATTCATAAAATTATGGTAGATTTAGGAATAGTCAAATACTCTATTCAAAAGAGACCCAGCAGTGCAATAATGACCCTATTGCACCTGGACCTGATTGCGCTGCGCTGCGTCGAACCAAGCTGCTGTTACATAATGTGGATTTGGTAGCGAATAGCCTAGGGCGATTACAAGCATTATTGTAAAGGTTAGGTTAGAATTTTCCTCATAAACCTTCCCTGTAAGTGTGTACGGTGATGGGTTCGAACTGAAACCATAAGGCAGTGATTGTAACCGTTACACCATTGAAATATTCACAAAAATAAATATAGCGAAGGGGACTAAACTAGGGAGCTAAGGGTTGCAGAAATTAGCGAAGTGTTATGAGATAATATTCACAATTTTTACACGCTGGCCACGTTGAGCTAGCCCAAACATAGGCACTTCGATCCTGTGTCTCAATGGGGGATTTTCTGACAGCCAATTTAAAAAAAAAAGTTCATAAATCTTCGATTGATGGCGTTGACGATTCGTGTACCCGAAGAAATCCGGCGAGTCACCCAGGGCCATAAAAGGATTTAAAAAAGAATCCACGAAGTACACCTGGCGCCATCTATCGTCTTAATTAGAACCATTATTTTTGTTTTTTAAAGACCTGTCAGAAAATCCCTCATTAGAACTATTATTTTATTTTTTTAAAGAGCTGTCAGGAAATTCCCCATTAACTAGTACTTACACAAAATTGGCAGGTGACCATGAGCGCACAAGCCGGACGCTAAGATTACAATGTCACCTAACTGCTGAAAGTGGTGTAGTACCAAACACACGAACAAAATACAGTGCTGAAAGAGACCTTGCAACACCACAAAAATGCGGACATCAATAACGTTACAGTCAAACAAATAAATTCATAGCAAAGGGTGCAAGTAAAGTAAGGTGGCAAAAACTAGCTAACGAGCGTAACAACCGCTGCTGACGTGGTGCCACAGAGCGAACAAGCTGCCTGCGCCCGCGGCCCTCTAATGCACAATTTGTAAGCCCGCGGGGCTCGCCGCGATCTAAATTCAAAATTCGGTGCGAATAGCGCAAATCCCAAATGAATGCGTTCACGGAAAGAAATTTTGTAACGTTCAACTTTGATGTTGCAGTAAATTGGCGATTCCATTTTAAATTAGATTCCACCATTTGGTGGAATCTAATTTTTTTGGAAGTGAGACTGTCTGAAATTTAGAAGATTCAGTGTATCCATCTATCCCTTCTGGAAGGATCGGCTTAAAACTCTCGAGTTTGACCAAACGAAGTAATCACACTAAAATTATAAATGTGAAAATATATTTGGATGTTTGGATGTTTGTTCCACTTTCACGCTAAACTTAACTACTTAACGGATTGGGATGAAATTTGGAATGGAGATAGTTTGTACCCTGGATTACCACATAGGATACTTTTCACGGGAAAAAGTCTTATTCCCACGGAAAAAATTTACATGATGCGAGCGTAGCCGCGGGCGGAAAGCTAGTATTACATACAACATACGAGGGCTGATTGATAAGTTTCCGAAACGACAAAGAAAAACTTTAAAAATCTATTTAAAATAATGTTATTTCTCAACGTAGTTTCCTTCTACCTCGATGCATTTAGTCCAGCGCTTCTCCAATGCCGTTACACCAGTTTGATAAAATGTTTTCTCCAACCCCTCAAAATACTCGTCCACGGCAACAATGACTTCTTCATTTGATGAAAATCTCTGGCCACCTAACCATTTCTTCAGGTTTGGGAATAAGTGGAAGTCACACGGGGCCAGATCCGGGGAATAGGGTGGATGCGGTAGCAATTCGAACCGCAATTCATGGAGTTTGGCGACTGCAACCATTGACGTGTGTGCAGGTGCGTTGTCATGGTGGAACAAAACTTTTTTCTTGGCCAAAAATGTGGTAGTTTTTTCTGGATTTCTTCACTTAATTTTTGCAGCAAGCTTGCGTAGTACTCTCCATTTATTGTTTTTCCTTTTTGCAGATAATCCACTAAAATAATCCCTCGAGCATCCCAAAAAACAGTCGCCATCACTTTGCCAGCCGACAAAACCGTTTTTGCTTTCTTCGGCGCAGGTCTCCCGCTCTCAGTCCACTGCTTAGATTGTTCTTTTGTCTCGGGAGTATAATGATGTATCCAGGTTTCATCGACTGTTACATAACGCCGCGAAAACTCGTTAGGATCTCGGTTAAACAGCGCCAAACACTCCGATGAATCGTCCACTCGACGTTGCTTTTGGTCAACAGTGAGCAAACGCGGCACCCATCGCGCGCAAAGCTTTTTCATTCCCAAATGTTGGTGCAAAATATTAAAAACGCGTTCAGATGAAATGCTCACCATCTCTGCTATCTCTCGCAACTTCAAGCGCCGATCATTCAATACAATTTTGTGATTTTTTTTTATTATGTCCGGATTCGTGACTTCATTTGGACGGCCAGACCTGTGGGCGTCTTCGCAGCTCTGTCTTCCACGTTTAAAATCAGTTACCCAGGCGTGAATTGTACTCAATGCAGGAGCAGAATTACCTAAAACACTGTCTAGCTTGGTTTTAATCTGGGTTGCTGTTTTCTGTTTTAAAACGTAAAACTTTATCACCGCACGAATTTCGTTTCTTTCCATTGTTAAGAAAATTTACGACAGAGAAAGTTCTACGTCCTATCAAACAAATTCCACCAGTTCGATTAAATTCAAATTTGGCGTTCTATTTTCAAAAAGATGCCAAAATATAATGTAATATTTTTTTTTGCGTATCATTTTTTTAAGTTCGTCGTTTCGGCCAGTTATCAATCAGCCCAGGTACATAACTATTATACTATACGGGGTTTACTTTCGGTGGAATATGATTAATAATCGTGGGCTGAATATGACCTATCATTCTATGGAGAACTGTCACTTACACGCTGGCACAACAATTTATACAACATACTACGAAAAAAAATAGTTACGCAATAGTACAAACTTGATTTTCTTCGATATCTTAAATTCCTGATTGTTTATTTTATTTACTTATAATATTGTATTTATTTATAACTCTAATATTTTGTAACTCTAGTTTTCAATTTTCTCGTTGACTCCCTAAACCGACATGTGTTACTATTAATTGTATACTTCACTTAGAACCAGCAGAGCGTTAAATACGTCTATTACAAACAATAATACGTATAACACAAGCAATAACAGCCAGGGACGGAGCGGGGAACAAATTGATCGACAAACAGTATCAATAACGACTATAGCAAAACAATTACTAGTTTGTTTCTGTTCTGTGGCTCGAGTACAACTTCTGAGGGTGTGATAGAAGTAACAAAAGATGAGAGTTAACCATCACATCGTGTGGGTAAAGTTGACGACTGACCCTAAGCCAAAGAGAGTCAATGAATTCAGGCGTTGCCTTGCAGAAGTCCCTTTTACCTGAGAAAAGAAAATAGTACCGTATATTAGTAGTAGCAGCGGGGGTACCGCACAAAACTATGGATGCTTCATGCGTTCAAATGCTCGGACAACATTCATCGCCACTGTACTCGTATTTCTCCGACTATGGCTCCATGGCTGAGCGGGTGAAAGTTTGCCTTGTTCCAGAGTCAGATGATTCCATGCTTCGGAAGGCAGGTTATCCGGCGATTATCTACTAAAATTTTCTTAACATGAGGCATGTTTTTGAGACCTTTGGTAACACAATAAATTTTGGGTGTTCGGTCGTGACCCCACATTATAACTACAAAATAAAACCTAATAAACGGCAGTTCTTCTCAATGAAAAAACATCAAGCTTCCAATATTACCCCACGCAACTTGTTCTTCACGTCGCTGTCTCTTCTACCTTGTACTCGGTAGTATCTTCGTTGTATCGCAATATTTCTGATTTCGGCCCGCTCACGCACTCGACTACCCCATAAACACTACCTGATTAATAGGGTCTCTATCTCTAATACTACGTATCCTACAATAATTACTTCAATTTGCCGCTATATTTCCAACAACAAAAAATCAAGCTTCCAAAATTACCCCACGCAACACATCGCTGTCTCTTCTACCTTGTACTCGGTAGTAACTTCGTTGTATCACAATATTTCCGATTATGGTCCGCTCGGTATTACCCCGCGACACATACTCTCGCACTCGACTACCGCATAAACACAATTTGTCGCTCATAAAAGTTATCGCCGCGCGCGCGTTACGATCTCGCGATCTACGAGATTGCATGGATTGTCAATCACTGAAGGGGTGATATCGGATTTTTGTAAGTCTTTTTATAAGTGACAACTGATAATAGACAAGATATGCTTATATCGTGGATTAAATAAAGGTTTATATCGTGGATTGTATAGATTTGAATACTTGTGTTTTTTTTATTTATTTAGGTCTTAGGTGATGTGGTTGTTTCTCTTGAATTTTCTACTGGAAAATAGGATGTTACAATATGTAAAAAATCATAAGTTCTACATTACTACGCCGTAACCGAATTGTAACGCTTATGTAAAATGGCTCATATTTTGTTGCTATTCATATAAATTGACTTAAGTTTGCGACCTCACAATCAATCCTTCTACTTTAAAAGTCCATCTATCACCCGCTCAATTGTCCTTGCCTAAACCCAAACTAAACTATCCATAAAAAGCTTCAGCATCCAATCTCAAATATTTATCGCGAGCACACAGTGTAGATAACATTTTTCCAGACGAGTTGATAGCCAGGGGGTAATAGCGGGCGGAGGGGTTGTATCAATTCGCCCCGCCCCCCCCGCAAACAATACAATCAGAGCCAATCTGCAGCGCAAATAGGAAAATAGAGTGCGCGACGAAACAGAGCCGCCTCGGGCGACGGAAAACCGAGGGTAGGGGTAATTACAATCGGCTCAACAAATATGCTAGTGTAAATACAGACTGATTAGCGAATTAGGTAAGCGTTTATTGGAAAGCTTATTTTCTGGGGTCTTATCAGAATAAAAAAAACACTTACAATTTAAATAAGACTCGTCTGAGAGTGAGGTGCTTATAAAAAATATAAAGTGCACAAACTTTAGTAAGTAAAAGTAAGTAAAAACATTAAACTTTTAAAAACTGACTAAGGGAATAGGTTTTTTATTACTCCTTTTAGTTGTCATGTTGACATCTGCTTGTTTGTATTATAATTTTCACGGCTATCTAAAATCTCATTACAGTCTGTGGTCCGAGTGTCACCCAAAATTCTATTCACCCCATATCTTCTCAAACCATGCGTATCTCTTCATCGATTCAATGGTGTATTACATCAAGTATTTCAAGTTTGAAAATATGTATATAATGCCGAGTCCGCGCCTGTGTTCTCGAGATCGCGCGTCCCCGGTATCCGTTCCAATCCGCGCAATTTTCCCCCGGTCATCTTTCATTGTTTCCCGCGTCCCGTCTTACCCCACACCCCCCGCCTCGGGCTTCAGGCGTAACCCGATACCTACAAGCTGAGTGCAGCGTTGCAAATAGAAATGGCTTGTTGGAGATTTTAAAACATAAATTCATTATTTTGAATAGCATAAAGATTTTTTATATAAAGAGACTTTTAATTGACCGAGCGAGTGCGAACGTTTCAGCTTGCCCAAAATTGCTTTTGTATGTCTATCTGTTCATCTGTCTGTTTGTTCCACTCTACAAGTCGCGCTTCTTAACCGGTTCTCGTGAAATTTTGAGAGCAGGTTCGATAAGTTAATCGATATTTTTGTCGAGTCAGTTTTTGGAAATTTAAAAAATGACGGAGTTATGAGGGTTGAAAACGTAAAAAAATCTTAAATCCGCCACTTAAAAAAAAAGAATATACTCGCGTCGCGAGTTCTATAGCTCACAGAGCAGCTAGTATTGTCTATCAGACGGTAATCCTTAAAAATAAAACATCTTTTTGGGTGTAAATCGCATCACGTTTGCGTACAATCGCCAAACTGGCAAGAAAATGAAATAGTTCAATACTATGATCAACTAAATAAAGCTTAGAGAAATGTTTAGTCATTATTTATTTACCAACAACTATTGCATTGCAAAATATTGCAGTTATGTCTTTAAGAGGTAATTGTGTTTATCAACACTTCCTGTAGCAACACTTAGCATAGAACTATGAAAAAGTAAATTGTTTATTTCCTTAGAAAAGTACAGTCTTACATATAATAGTTTCCGGTGTCTCCTAGTAAGCGTATATACCTATATATGTACGTGCATCTGTGTCAGGAGACACCGCTCCTCCCAAATATATTTATATTACAGTAGACTTTTTAGTTTTAGCTAAGTAATGGAAATAAAATAAAAGAAAAACAAACAAAATATTGAATAAACAAAAAAGGAAAAAGAAAAAAAAAACTATGCTATATTATAATTATTGTTAATTGGTTTGTTCTTCTTTCATGGGCCAGAATTTTTACACCCACAATAAAAATCCAAAACAACGCAGACAAAGTTAGCTATTAGACAATAGTACAAGGAGTGTATGAGAAAGTATTACATTTCTACATGTTCTTATTTCTGCACCACCTATCTGGTCGTTGGTAGTAAATACACAAGTTCTTACAACAGTTTGTGTTTACGGCATATGAAGGGTGTTCTTTAGATTTGCGGGCAATTTCCAGCGGTTACCCACAAATGGAGTTGCAAGATTACTTCCACGGAGAAATAACAGTTTCAGGGACAGTTTCTTACAGTTTTCAGCGCTGGAGTTTCAGAGATTGTTGTTTTGGTATACGAGTAGGACGTATAGTATATTTTATTTTAATTTAAAGTGGTTTTAAAGGACCTACTCCCGTTGTATTTGATTGTTGTTGTCAGTTCAAACCCCGGCCCCGACCCTGCTTATTTTCAAAACTTGTTAATTTACAGTCCATCTACGGAAAACAATTTACTTTTCCCGGTAAAAAGTATCCTATGTGTTATCCAGGGTACAAACAATCTCTATTCCAAGTTTCATCCAAATCCGTCCAGTAGTTTAGGCGTGAAAGCGGAACAAACATCCAAACATCTAAATATATTTTCACATTTATAATATTAGTGATTTATAAAATAAAAAAATCTAGTGAAAGTAGCCATAATAAGCTTAATTAAAAATCCTTTTTAAATAAGCTTTTAAAGCCGTGGAGTAGAGTATCCTTGTTAAAACAAATCCAACGAGCCCAAACACGACTAGGTTGTGGTGTGTGTATTTAAGGAGTTCCTATGGACACCTTCCGGCTCCATCATGAGACCCTGGACATTATGTATGACTAAAGATCTTGTTAAGACAAATCCAATGAGCCCAAACACGACTAGGTTGTGGTATGTATTTAAGGAGTTCCTATGGCCACCTTCCGGCTCCATCATGAGACCCTTGACATCACGTATGACTAAATATCTTGTTAAGACAAATCCAACGAGCCCAAACACGACTAGGTTGTGTTGTGTATTAGAGGAGTTCCTATGGCCGCCTTCCGTCTCCATCATCAGACCAGCTCCATGCTACCATAATATTGCATTGTCATCGCGGTTACATAAGTGTACCAAATTTCAGCAAAATCCAATGGCAGCAAGTGCTTCAAAATTGAGTTGCAAGATTTCGCTCGAACATACCCACATACATACAGTGCAAGCTAAATAAAAGCTTGTAAATAAAAAAGACTCTATTTATTCGTCAACTTTAAGTATAAGTATATTACACGACTAATAATAGTAAAACCTTATTTACCTGCGTTGAAACAAAATGTTCATAAATGCTTGTTTGTAACCCAAGTTGTATAACGTAACCCATTATTCATAAATACATTTCACTCTGAGTTACTGTTAGTAAATGGCCGACCATTGTACGAGTAGCATACTCGAACATAGAGCTGTAATACTTTTTGAGAGAGTAAAGATAGGAAAACTGGATTAGACTAGAACTTAATCAGAAGAGAAGCAAGTAAAGGTTTATGAAGACTACGAATTACCTCAAGATAATGGTGTTAAATACTGAGAATTCTGAGTCTGTAACGGTTCTCCGTTGAATAATTAGCCGACACAGCATTTTATCACTGAATGTTTCTCAAAAAAACCTTTCACCTGTGAACGTTTGTCCGGCATTATCTTTCGCCAACGAACGATTCGCCGACAGTCTCTTCGGCCGGCGATTGGTTCAGCGGCGATTATTTCACTTAGAGAATAAAAAAATAAAAAAAATATGTGGGGACATCTTCACACACGGCCATCTGATCCCAAACTAAGCAGAGCTTGTACTATGGGTACCAGACAGCTGATATACATTACATAAATATATAAATACATACTTATATAGATAAACAACAACCAGACACAAGGCAAACACAAGTGCTCATCACACGAATATTTGCCCTGGGCGGGATTCGTACCCGCGACCCTGTGCGTCGGAGGCAGATACTCTACCACCTGGGCTACAGAGCCGAAAAGTTAAAGAAGTGAAAATATTCGCAACTAGCTGACTGCCTTGCGTGATCACAGCTTTTTTATCGTATCTAAGCTGTTAAACCAAGATGAAACATGCAACAGTTTTTAAGTTAGACCTCCAAACTGTCAAAACCGCCTCCATTTTTGTGCTGTAGTCTTTGCGTGATGCGTTTACAAACGTACAGACAAACATATTTCTAAATATTGTTGTTTATTTTCGGTGGCTATTGCATTTTTAATGACCCCCCCCCCCCCTCCCCTTTATTATTTGTTTTTAAACATCTATTAGCCAGCCAGGCATATTAGCCGTGTGGTGATGGCAGAGTAGAATACATTTGTCACCAACCCCTACTCTTCCCGTGGGTGTCGTAAGAGGCGACTTAGGGACTACACATTGAACAGGGAACGGGCAGCAGCGCTCTCTGATACAGTAACCTTTTAATCTGCGATCTCCAACCCGCCTGCCAAGCGTGGAGATTATGGCAAAACCCTCCACTTAAGTGGAGGAGGCTCATAGTCCAGCAGTGGACTGTAACGGGCCGTTGATGTTGATGTTGATTGGCTAGCTACAATTTTATCATATTTATAGATACTTACTCCCATTTTGTTTCTCTGCGATTGCCCTTTGTCCCTTCATCGATATTATATTGCGATCGGGTAATGGTCCGGCTTTATTTCATCCCGCAATAAAGGAGATAGAAACGACCCTTAAGGTGCATTCAGACTGAGGATTGAGACACAACTCGGACACTCCATACTGGTACAGAGGACAAAAGAAGACAAAGGTCAGGCCAGGCCGCTTGAAACGGTTTGAATTTTCTCAAGAGATTTTATATGGAGATTTGATATGATATTTTTTATATGAAATTTTGTTTAATTATGCGAAATTTGATCACAAAGCATAAATAATTACCAGAGAAAACGTAATTTGTTTCAAGCAGCCTGGCCTGACTATATCCTTTGTCCTATGTACGTACTAGTATAGTAGACGGGCTGGTTTCCGTAACTTATCGTTGTGGCCCAGCAGCCGCCATGCTGCCGGGCACCACACGAAGAATGTTGTAGACAAATAAATTATAGGGTCTGGCAAAAGAAACCAGGGTTCAGTCCAGGTAAAAGGTAAAGGTATTTATTTATGTATTTATATAACATATTTTATAAAACTGGAAGATAATAACATGGACAAGTTTTCTGTTAGAGATCAGGACATGAAGTCAGAAATTTAGCAGAAAAAAAGACAAAATCGAAACGTAAGAAATCTAAATTTGAAAATGAATTTAAAATGAAAGATAAAACTGCCAGCAAGAAAGATTGCCAGTCATAAAACAGGAAAGAGGACGAATGCCTCGTTACAACGTCTAGTTTTGAGAAAGAGTGGAAAGATCTCCTCAAGAAACCTCAGCATACCATGAATAAAATAATGAAGATCGACCCCGACAAATGTTCAAACGGTAACGATCCCAATTTCGAAATTCCATTACAATTATCTTTTATATACATATAAAAAGAGGTGTTTGTCGTATAAACCTTGATTGACGTATAAACATAGAATATGGCGCTACTGGACCACTCGTTGTAGTGCGAAGTAAATCCTCTAAATTAGAATACGCGTTTTTGAATGACAGAGCAAAGAGTAATCAGCTGTTCAATTCGAATGATGACGTCATCTTGTGCTTTTCGTGCGCGGCTGCACTCAAACACTCAAATCGCACTAGTTTGCGCAATCTTTCTCGACTTGTCTTTAGTCTGAACGCACCTTAAACAACCGCAATAATGGAAAAATATGGAAAATATAAGTAATATGCTTTTACCGTTAAAAGGCTTGCTTATATCTCGTAGTTAGTTATTGATATTGACCAGTAAAATATTATGATAGGCGATTTTGTGAGCGGTTCGTTTAGTGGTTTAGAAATCGTAAGAATCCTTTTCTACCTTATCATACATAAAAAATAAGAGCAGGTATAGTTTTGTATTTACTTTTTAGTAGGTTTTGTATTGAAGTTTATCGCTGAGTTTATTTCTTATATATTACTTCAACCCTTCAACCGAGCAATTTTCAAGCCTTTACCTTCCAAGTATTACATACAACGTGTCATTTAAATAGGTTACGCAAAACCTCTCAGTTTGTCCGTGACAACAAATTCAGTTACAGCTATTCCTTAAGGGTCGGGCCACACTTATCGACGGCGATCGACGGTTTGCCTATACAAAACCTAAATCATTCGCCGCGTCCGATGCGAAAGGATTTCCATACTTTGCGCGCGTTTTGTATAGGCAAACCGTCGATCGCCGTCGATAAGTGTGGCCCGACCCTAATCTAAAAAAAAAAACTTCATGCAAATTGATCACGAGAAAGAATACTTTACACGTATCATCTCATAGTTTGATACTTTTCTAATGTTGTCCAAAGGCAAAGCAAGGCTGTAACATAATTCGCCGAATATTATCAAGAATGGTGACACCCGTGACATTGTGCTATTAGGAATATTACCCGCTCCAACAATTTGTTAGCAAAAATCTCGTTACGTATCCCAGGAGGCTGATCGATCTACCACCACCGGGTCTTAAATTTTCAAAGAAGCAAAACCAATATTCAAAATTAATAAGAATTTTTCCTTAACTTCCCGCTGTTTTATTTGACGTCGTTCTATCTGAATTAGTTTTAAGTCGTTTGTAAACTCGTGTGAAAACTTCATATAAGTGTGTACTAATTTTAATTAGGTTAAATAGGTTTAATTATGTTATTTTTATAGCTACCTTATTTATGGAAAGTCGTCACTAAAAAAGATCGTTGGCTGACTTGCTGGTTAACTAAAACAATTTTTAAGATACATTGTGAATATTCCATTAGGTCCACTTAAGGCGGGGTTATGTGGAAATACCGCCCATAGTCGCTACTTTGACGATCAAATACTAGCACTTCTACTGATGCTATAAATGTAAAAAAAATGTGCTAACAAAATATATCCTTAATTAAATTTTAAATCGAGTAGAATTTTAAAATACGTTATAATAAATTGGAAATAAGAAGCACAAGATTAAAAAAAAAAAGCAGCAAAAATAGTTTTTTTTCGTTAATATAACTTGCCTATTATTGACTTAGATTTTAAATCGATTACATTTTTCATAAATTCTGCCGTTTTCTGTTAATAAGCAAAAGAGTTCAAGAAAAACGAGTTTTTCGCACGATTCCTGCGCAGTGTCGGACGTAACTACCGTGAAGCATCGCACGCTAATATGAACGTTATTTCAGTAGTGCGTCGGTTGAACTTTCAACTAAAGCGCGTTGAGTTACAAATTTTTGCCATAACCCAGCCTTAAATGGACTCTAGTTACAGATAACATTGGAAAATTCTTTTTTATAGGATACATTTCCAGACACATGTCAATCTCGATTAGCTGACAAGTGTGAATCACGAATAACCTTTTTTCTGCCAAACATATTTTTTGTCTTTTTTCCAATGTTATTTGAATTGCTGCAAAATGATATTGCATTCTGAGTCGTTTCTATCCAGAGGTAGTCCGACTGTGTTTGAACTGCATCGTGGCTGCATCATGGAGACGTGGCTAGAATGCAGTCACTAAAACTGCAGTCTGTCTGTGTAGTGTAAACCCAAAGAATAAAATCCTTAATTGTCAACATTATCATACGAGTACATATAGGAACGTCGAAACCGTACATATAAATACAAAAACGCATTGGTACGTGGTGAGGATTGAACGCGCGTCTCCCGGACGGAAGACAGCAACCCTAGCCACTAGACGGCCGACGCTCTTACGGGGGAAGAAAACATCATGAGGAAAGCTGCACACTCCTGCGAAGAAATTCAAAGGTTATGTGTGAAGTCGGCCAACCCGCACTGGGCCAGCTTGGTCGACTAAGGCCTGATTGCCCTACTGCTGAGTAAGCTCGAGCCCTTCGGTGGGGATGCATATGAGCTGACGATGATGACATCTCGGAAAACTGGCGAGATTTAAGAGAAGAAAAGAAAATTCTCATAATTCTGATACTTGGTTAACTAAAAATAAAATTGTGAATTGATACTCCCAGAGCGCTTGATCGATCGCCTGTCACTGTCCGAGTTAAGCTAAAAATATAATAACACGGCGAGTTAAGCAAAACCAATATCGGAAGTTGGAACAAATTTTGTGAATTATTGGGAAATTTGCTACTTATTCTGTTAAAAGTTGTTTTTTTATTAACAAGTTTGAAGGATTTTATGAAGAAAACCGCTTTTTTATTTACGTTTATAATGCTCTCTTAGGGCGACAGAAATGATTAAACATAAGATCTTTTTATCTTCCAACATTATTTTCTCGGAGCTCTTTTACCTAGCCAAAATGCGAGTATCCAAGTGGTCTAAAATAATGAAAAGTTAAGCGGTTCTTAAAGCGGGCGCATTCAAAATGCAGCACCAATTTGCGGCGCATTCATCCCATCAGCTTTGAGTTCAAACGCAGCGGTATAAAAGAATCTAGCTCAAACAAATTGTCATTAACTAGAGCTTTTTAAGACTCGTTTACTGGTACAGTCGACTGCACGTCTAGTATAACTTTATCTTTAAACTAGCTTTTCGTTTGCAGTTTTACGCGTTTAGTTTTAGGACTGACATCAATGCCATGGAAAAACTGTTAACAGTAAATAGAAGGGGCGGGTGACTTGATTAAGAATGATTCTAATAATACCGTATCGCATGAACAGATTGATTGAGAATCAAATTTTTGAGAAGCAAAAGTAGCTAACTCTGGATTAAATAGTAGAATAGAATAGAATAGAATATACTTTATTGCACACAAGGATATAGCTTGAAAGTACAAAAGATAAATGAAGGGGTGTACAGATAGGCGGCCTTATTGCTAAGGTAGCAATTTCTTCCAGGTAACTTAGTAGTTTACACTAAGTAAAAACTTACTCCCGTTTGGTCAAAGAGGGCCATAATCTGTTAAAAAAAACGTAGCGCCAAGTCGCCATGTTGACCGTATACCGGCAGCCGCAGGCCCCTTGCGCAAATCAGATAGGGGCTCCAATATGGCACATGTTTGCCGAGGTATAATAGCGGTTGGCAAGACAAATGTTGCGTTTAAATACTAATGGGTTGACGTGTAATGTGAGGCTGCGGGGGACTCGTTTTAGAATGCATGTGCGTTCTTAATAAGTAATTATGCTTCGTCGATATTCGAAGCAAGACAGAGACGGCTAGTTGGATTATTTTGATGGATTTTGACGGCTCCGTAGCCCAGGTGGTAGTGTATCTGCCTCCGATGCACAGGGTCGCGGGTCCGAATCCCTTCCAGGGCAAACATTTGTGTGATGAACAACTTGTGTTTGCCTTGTGTCTGGTTGTTGTTTATCTATATAAGTATATATTTATCTATTTGTGTAATGTATACCAGCTGTCTGGTACCCATAGTACAAGCTCTGCTTAGTTTGGGATCAGATGGCCGTGTGTGAAGATGTCCCTACATATATTTTTTTATTATCTATAAATTATAATTTTGATGGCAGGATTGACATCAAAAATGATGATGATGTGGATTTTGGCGCAGAAGTGAAATAAAGTCGCACCCAGGACTTTTGCGCAGTAGACAGATACACAACTAACTAAGCTATACCATTTATCTTCTATCAATGACATAAATAAATTATCTCTACCCTTTTTTCAATAGAATTCATGCACCATTAATGTGTTTTCATTTATGTTTGACGTTTCTATCGGCTCAATCTTTAAACTGTACTCAATAAAATATAATTTACTATTACCAGTTCTTTAACGCATATCATAGAATTTGAACCTCAATTGCTTTTTTAACCGCATCCCAAAAAATTACAAAACAAAGCCGCGGGCGGTGCATATGGCGTGGCGCTTTCAAATTCGAAAATTACACGCTTGTTTAAATTTTGGAACCGCGTTATTTGAGCCCATTAGAATTTGGCACGCCGTAATCGGGCCGGGGGACAATTCTGGTATTATTAAGTAAGCTATTGTCAGTAAAAAAGAATGGTATATTATACGAATGAATTAATCGCATTCGGTAGAAATTGATTCTGGCAAGATAATCTTCAGCAAAATAAGCAACACAGAATAATTTAGATTGGTAAATTTTGCGAATGGAAAAATTGCTCATAGAAAAACAAGATTTTGGGAAAAGTATCGCCATTCACGTAAATAAATAAATAAGTACTGTCGATTTTGAAAAACTTTTTAAATGTCTATACAAGCGCTCTTTTATTCCTAAATTTTTCAATTTCTTATATGGCCTGGCGATGTGTGAAGCGAAATACATTACCCTCTGAGACTAGAGACTATTAGCATAACAAAAAAAATATGTAAAAAATTTTTTGTTACTTACTTTTAATCTAAAAAGATTCTGTCTATTTAAAGACGAACTATGTTAACGCCTTCTCTATCAACCCTAACCCAAATCCTACAACAGTTCACAGAATAGTCCCCAATGGCTTAGTGACAAGATTAGTTACAATAACGTGGGGGGCGACAAGTGTAATCCTTGTCATTCCGACTGATGCGAAAATTGCCACCTAATATTTTATTAGCGAACAGAGGAGGGTAGCAATTGAGTGACGGTGCTTCTGTGAGTAATCATTTCTTGGTTGTAGGAGTAAGTGGTAATGATTGAAAAGAATTCATTTGAGACTCAATACTGTTAATTTTGGCAGTTTTTAAGTTTGTGTGTTTCAAGTGGCAACCAAGAATAGCTTTGCAATACTTTGAATGCTATTGACTGTATTGTTTCATTTATTGCGAATGTGGTAATAATGTTATTTTAAACTCAATCTTGTCAGTAATGTGTTACTTTTAAGTCAAGCAGTTTATCCTTTGGAAAATATAACAATGAGAAAGAATCGGTCAGTACTACACCTAAGGTCTACTTGATTACGTTTCGTAGAACCTGCTACGAACTGCTACATGGCGTAGCTATTTGCTACGAGAATATTTACTTCTTAATTAGCACCTTACACATATACATAAGATCACGCTTTTATTCTTAAAGGGGTGGACAGAGCTGCGGTTAGCTCATAAAGATACGCCGATGTATTTAGTACCTATTCTATCAATTATATTATTAACAAAGTTAGGTTTTGTTACGATTGTTCCTAATGATGCAATAGGACACATTTGTATATTCAGGTTAAAATATTTTAAGGTATAAATTGACCTGTTGATGATGATGATAAATAGGTACCTATTTATAAAGTTAAACATACGAAATCTCCGCAAAATACTACAAATAAATATTAGTTTCTTTAATTTTAAATTAGTAATATTAATAACAGAGATAATAATAGGCACAATGTACTGCTTTCAGTGAAACAAAAGCAATTTCAGCAAAGCGTGTGTGAAGCACGACCACTTTTGCGTTGACAACGACACTTTTGTCGCGATAACGACTCGACGTCGTCGCCGCAAACGACGCTAACGACGTGGTCGCGGCTCGTGGCGATAATTGGACGAGCGAAGCCTCGGGCTAAGCTTGTCTAGTTAGAATCACGACATTTTTGTAGTTAGCGAATTGAGAATGTTAGACTTCAGAATAATGACTGGGTTTATTAGTGATGTGATGTTGCGCTTGCGACTGGTTGCTACTGAGGTCGGAATAGTCGTGTGTTAAGGTTTTAAAATTTTCACCTACCTTTTCATCATTAACTCTTTTTTTATCACTATCAACGAATTATTCACTTTTTCACTGCGAGATACAACGCGGCCGCCATATTGATACATAAACAAAGCGCTTCCAGCGCCTCTATCGGCAACTAATGTAATAATTTTACGATATGATCAAATAATCTTGATCATTTCATGAAGTAGCTGCGTTTTTAGTTGAACATATCGACAGACGATTTATTATTATTGACAGTGAAAAATGTCATGAAATGCGACCACGTCATGAAATTCTACGACATGGTCACGACATATACATATAGGTATGACAGGTTTATGAGATGGCGAAAATTAGAGTCTTGACTCGGTTTTTATTCTCAATTATTTACCTAATATTATAATTGTACAATGTTTGTTGCAGGTCCACAAAGATTTCTTCGGCAGAATCGTCCCACTCTCACAAGTGCAAAGATCTGGTAAGACAATTTTAAATAATACATGCCACTGCGGCATACTTACAGCTTAGGTCACTTAATTATTTATTGTAGTTTATGATAAAACTCGTGAGATTGCATACTAGGGACGGGTTGTGAACGAATAATGAAGTTCACAAGTTTTTTACGGCGACATTAATTTTTAACGTAATTTTCAAAACAAGACCTGTGTTAAATACCATAGTTAAATACTAGTACATAATATTTACTATAGAACAATTAACTGCAGTATAATCAACGTTTCGTCGGCACTTGCTCGTATGTAACGTGAAAACTGCGCGGGAGAGGGAGGCGTGTTTGCTCTGTCTAATTGCTGTGCGCCGCGCCCGCACATACCTATACAGTTATTGTTACAACCCTATTCTACACAGAGTGCATGGAACGGTCTCCACAAAATGATAGGTGAATTCAGCCCTGATTTGGATATGAGAAATTTGTTTCCGGAAAATTGTTTGTATTGGTAGTTTGTATGGTTTTACTAAAGGTACAATTTTAAAAAAATATTATCCAGTACATTAGATATACAGGCTGTGGTTTATGTTGTTTCCTAAGAACAGATCTTATCTGTGGATGTTACACCCTGTATAGCGATTAGAACATACAAGAAAACTAGAGTAATATTTAGGCAACTGAAAAAATTTTGTTTCAAAATTTTAATTTTTGCGGTTCACTAAAAAACTGAAGGAAATTCCTACCAGAATCATCGGCTGAATGTACCCTTTTCACACCTTTGACATTATAAAGTTCTGTCATTACTTAGTATAACGAACTACAATAGTCAAGACGAGTAACCGCCTAGCGAAGCCCGCTAAAACATAGCACCTAACTCGCACAATTAATTTTGACAGACGACTACAGACAGGCAGATGAGGACACTGTTGTTCATTGAAGCTTACTTTCGAAGTTCTTACAAACTGAGTCATATAAAACATCATTGTACCCCGTATTCAAATATGGTATAGTTTTTTTTTTCCCCGGCTTCTTTGATATTCATTTGGTGGTCATATCAAGTTTGAAGCGTAGTTACGTTTCTCGACTATAGATAATTCGTTGACTTAGTATGTATATCAAGCATAAAACTATATACTTAAAGCGTTCACCGATAATACAGTTGAGTAACAATCAGAGCATTATCTTGGGACGGTTAACTCAAACAGCAAAGTCGATTGTGAACCGCCCACAGCCCAGAGCGAAGTTCTAGGGTTGACACCTGCTTCAATAATGAGCTTTAATAACTCTTCAATCAATCAAACAGCCTATTGCAGTCCACTGCAGGACGTAGGCCTCCCCAAGGGCACGCCAAAGCGCACGATCACCCGCTTTCGTCATCCAGCCACCACCAGGGACCTTCCTCAGGTCATCAGTCCACCTGGCGTCCCACACTACGTTTAACTAACATAACATAACTTAAATAACTATCATACTAGATTTTAATTTAATTTCTTCGCAGAACTTTAGAAATCACAGATCTTCAGAGATCATTTTACTTACGATATCATTTTTAAACGCTCTCAAGAAACTATAATGTTATCTAAAAGAGCTGCTTAGTGTTCGTAATCTATGGTATAATTCAATACAAATGGCGGCCAAGCATAAAGGTGACACGCAGCCACCGACCATTTTGCCTGGCCGCCATGAGGTCACCTCACCAGCTCCTTTAAATGACATTATACGAGTATCACTGATGTTTGTAATGCCGTTTACAGTGAAAAAATAAAGAAACCTGCACATGCCTGTGAAGATACTTTCACGTCGTGTGTGTAAAATCGGCTAATCTGTACTCAAGCCATAGAGAGTGAAATCTTTTCTGTTTTACTTAATGTATTAGTAAAAATTAATATACGGGATCAGTCATTCCAAAAACAACACCTGTTCATGTTCACTCTTGCTTTAAATCTTTGTCATTAAAATAATCATAAATATCAATTAAGTGTCAGCCCTACTGAGGCACTGAGCTCAACTGCTGAAACAATCTACTTACGACTTACAGAGCTTCATTACAACTCACGCTGTTTCAATATAAGCGTAATTAACTTCATACAACTTCGGCTCAGTACGGTAAATGAAAACATCGTGATGAAACCTGCACACTACTGCGAAGAAATTCAAAGGTTGTGTGTGAAGTCGACCAACCCGCATTAGGCCAGTGTGGTCGACTAAGGCCTAATCACTCTAAATCAGGGTAGGCTCGAGCCTCTCGGTGGGGACGTATATGACCTGTTGATGATGAACGTAGACTTTGTGCCAACCGCGCGGAATAGAAGAAGGGTTTTCTCCTCAATCTATGCCAAATTGTTCACTCACATGGTTTTATATTTTCCTCACCTTTCCACTGGCTACAACTCTTACGGTGTTCAGTAAAAACAGCCTTAACAAGCAAATATTTTACCGCTGTGTAGCCATACCGTAAAAGTAGGTAATACTACGTTAGTACAATATTCAAATCAAATCAACGGCCCGTTACAGTCCACTGCTGGACTATGAGCCTCCTCCACTTAAGTGGAGGGTTTTGCCATAATCTCCACGCTTAGTACAATATTAATTCTGTGGTAATACTCTTAATTCATATTTACTACAGTAATCACTGCCTGCCAATGTATAGCACATTTTCTGCATAACTGTAATTAGGAATAAAAAAAAAAACAAAATTGCAAGTCGTTTACATTATATTCGAAGAAGAATTCAAATTGCAAATTATTATTTGTTCTCATAACTATTAAGTCATAATAAGATATACTTACTCGCTAATAAAACGTTTTATAATCTTTAGTAAGTTCGTGGAACCGTCTACGGAGAATTATGAGATTTTAAGACAGACTTAAAGCGGGTAATGGTCTTTGTGTAATTTAGAAAATCAACTAGATACTTAATTTAAAGACCTACTTAAGTAATACTCAGAAATAAATTAATTATTTATTTCAATGATGTCCACGACTTTGTGCACAATTTACAAGAAACCTCGTATTTTGGTTTTTGTTTATCTAATAGTTGTACCTACATAAATAGAGAGCGTCGGTGGTCTAGTGGTTAGGGCCGCTGCCTCCCGTCCAGGAGACGCGGGTTCGATCCCCACCACGTACCAATATGTTTTCGAATTTCGAATTCTTATTCGACGCTCTTACGGTGAAGGAAAACATCGTGATGAAACCTGCACACTCCTGCGAAGAAATTCAAAGGTTAGTGTGAATTCGACCAACCCGCACTGGGCCAACGTGGTCGACTAAGGCCTAATCACTCTGAATCAAGGTAGGCTCGAGCCCCTCGGTGGGGACGTTTATGAGCTGTTGATGATGAATGAATAGTTGTACCGTCTCCATGGTATAAATACTCTACCCTTAACCATCGGGTCGTAAACCAAGTACAGATAGGCGATACAAATATCTTCCTTCCCCATCCAAGGTTTTATATTCCAAAAACATTTTAGTGGTTAATTTTGAACGGTTTATCTAGTATATTATGCAATTATTTTGGTATTTTTCAATTCAAAACGAGACCCTCGTACCCACTAAGCCTACGTTAGGCAAAAATAAAGGGCCATAAGAAACGTTATTTTTTTCGATGTTTATTGCTCGACCTGAATCGATGGTACGGAACCCTTCGCGTGCGTGTCCGACTCGCACTTGACCGGTTTTTGGTACCGCGCTTTAAACAGAGATATTTTAGGGGTGAGGAAGGTGGGGGGAGAGGGTGATCCACTCAATCCCATTAGAAATCGCGTTGAGATTATTAAACAGTCACCTTAACGAGAATTGTGGGCGGCCTTGGGCCTACTGCGTAAGGCTAGGTGGAGACCACTGTCAAAATAATATTTATAATTATATTTTATACTGTTATTTACCTTTTGTCCCACTGCTGGGCAAAGGCCTCCCCATTGTTCCGCCATTCCTCCCCGTTCTGGGCAAGCTCCCACCAGTCCAGTCGATAGACGTTTAAGTCGTCGCGCCATCTTTTTCGGGTCCTGCCTCGGCGTCGGTCCCCGTCTTGAGGAGTCCACTGCGTGCCGACTCTCACCCACCGTTCTGGATGCATGCGGCTTAAGAGCTCAACAAAAAAAAAATTCCGACTGAACATTTTTCTACACAAAACCCAACGAATTACGTATAGTCAAGAAACGTAACTTCACTTCAAACTTAACCCCACCAAATGAATACCAAAGAAGCCGGGGAAAAAAAAAACATTACCATACTACATTCGAATACGCGGTACAATGATGTTTTATTTGATTCGGTTTGTAAGAACGTCGAAAGTAAGCTTCAATGTACAACAGCGACATCATCTGCCTGTCTGTCGTCGTCTTCGTCTGTCAAATTTAATTGTGCGAGTTAGGTAGGTGCTATGTTTTACGGCTTTGCTAGGCGGTTACTCTTCTTGACTATTGTATTTGGTTGCATGTCTGTGTGGTGTCTCTCCACAAACAATGGCTCACTGTACTACTGTCTTGCCCAGCGTGCCCCACCACCTGTAGATATGGCATTATCTGTGGCATTATAGAGGTCTTCGCGTGTACTGGTCGAGAGTATATGGTTCGAGAGTATTGGTCTTCCCAAATTTAGTCGCCGAATCGACTCGAAAAGATAGAAATTGTATTTGTTTAATAAAACCCTTGAAATGTTAGATAGATCCTTGTCAATCAGTCTAATCTACAAACGCCAATGCATTTTAGTAGGTAACAAAAATCTGTGTAGATATACGATGAAATCCGTGTACATTATCTACTGAAATTCGAGCCTTATCAGGAGGCTAGAGAGGCGAGGCGGCTCAAAAGAACCCTGACACCAGGGTTTATGAGGTCGGTCATGGACAATAACTCGCACGATATAATGACGATGAGAGAAAAAAAGAGAAAGAAATAAAGTTTTTTTTTTTTGTTGACATATGACGTAGTCGAAAACATAATAAAACCTAATTCTGCTAATGATAATATTGATGACATTCTCAGTTTTATCGTTCAACAGTGTACTCCAGCTTTTAACAATTTAGATTTGGAGTTTAATTTCGGAGTTGTATTAAAATTTCTCAAATCCGCGAGGCAATTACACGCGATTAATACCAGCCAGGCGAGCATGAGAGAGGCAGGGTTACCACCGACGACAAACGAAGATGTGAAACAATGTATGAAGTATAACATGATTACTTATAGAGCTTTTCTCTGTGATTAAATCATATTTTTTATTCATAATATAAAGCCTAAAGAGTCACAAAACTCCAAGTCGCATGTTGCATTAATAACAGCTAGAGGTCGGTTTGAAGCCAAAGTGTTTTTGACTCTTCGAAAACGTTCATTTATTACATGATCTTACGGTGAAAGATACATCGTTAGAAAGCGCGAAATTAAGAATTTATATGCCTGACTACTATCCTCCTTATGTAATATGTGAACTAAAAAGTGGGCCTATCCGAACTATGTTCGCGCAGTCGAGTGAGGTTTCATCGCTACCCTTCGGCGGAAACATAGCAATATTCATCCATATGAGACTGGTCCGAGTGGACGAGATTTCGATGCCTATTACAGAGGTTCCGAGTCCCGGTGGGGACACCGTCAAGCAATAATCTCTTTGTGAGACTTTCCCCAGTTTGGTTTCCCCAGGACATTGCAGGCTGAGTCACCTGATTGTCCGAAAATAAAGATGATTCCGTGCTTCAGAAGGCACGTTAAGCCGGTGGTCCCTGCTACTATCTATAGTCGTTATATGAGCCATGTCAGTGGCCTTTGGCGGCTCTGTAACACTGACACCAGGGTTTGTGAGATCGGTTGTCGACCTTACAACCCACACGATAAAGAAGAAGAAAGATATGAAACTGGTCCGAAATCCTTTCTTCTTTAGTGCATATTTTCTTTAGTTCGGATGCTGAGCGTTATCTGATAGCGACCCGCGACTGCCCACACTCAGATAAGACAAAGAATGCCTTTCGAACACACTTTTACTCGTATATGTCCCTACCGAGAGAAAACCTGCCTTTCAGGGCTTTCGGTCACGCTCAATGTGGGTTAATCTTTCCAACCTTTTTTCCGCAATGGTAACCCTGGCTTCAACAATCGTCTGCGATTACGTTTGGCTGGCTCAGGTGTGAGCCGCTCCACTGACGGCGGAATGAATATTAACAACCCTTCCGTTGTAATTGAAAATAATAGCGCGGGTAACTCGACAACGGATTACCGTTATGCGATCACCGATACGGGGCGGGGGTGGGGGGGTGTTAACTGGAATTTATGACACCAATTCTATATCGTAATCAAGTAGAAGTGCTCAAATGAACGCGCAGTTGTGGCCTGTACTCTGTACTTGCTTTTAGAGACTTCCACATGGCGAATTTCTGCAGTGCGATTGACGAGGAATGTCATTTCCAATGTAAGTTGATGCACATTGTTATAGCTAAAGTTCTGCATCTATATACCCACTGCACTTGAACCAGTCCTATTTTTTTTTGTTTTAATATAGTAACGCGTAATAGTGCAAGTATGCCATAACAGTGAATAATCTACAAAATGTAGTATGTCAAATGTAGTTCCCTCTTTAATATGTGTAAGCAATAACATCATCATCAACGGCCCGTTACAGTCCACTGCTGGACTATGAGCCTCCTCCACTTAAGTGGAGGGTTTTGCCATAATCTCCACGCTTGGCAGGCGGGTTGGAGATCGCAGATTAAAAGGTTATTGTATCAGAGAGCGCTGCTGCCCGTTCCCTGTTCAATGTGTAGTCCCTAAGTCGCCTCTTACGACACCCACGGGAAGAGTAGGGGTTGGTGACAAATGTATTCTACTCTGCCATCACCACACGGCTAAGCAATAAAGTATAACTTATTTTCTTGTTTTGTCCAGACGGTCTCTCCGACGTGATATCGTCCAGCAGCGTGTTCTACCAATATCGGGAAGGCTTCAACAACGCTGTGCGCAGAAACGTGCGCACCAAGGACTTGCTATGATCAAGTATGAACTCCTAATAAGCGACAAATTAATGAGACGCAACACCGGAGCAGACTTGCAATGCAACTCTACGGCTTTCGATTCGGCTTCATTGGCTTTCAAAGCGATAGAAGAAGAATGGAAACTAATTAGACCATCTTAAAAAGAACCCGTTTTTTATGTCTGGTCAGACTATAATCTGATTTATGTTATATCTAGAAATATTTAATTCGTACCTTGTTGCACTGGAATTAATATTTTATATGCGGCGCGCGCGATATTGTAACATTCCTTTGTCTGCGACGCTTAACGTCGTCTGCACCGCTCTGCGTCAATACGTCTTGACAGCCGCATACAAGGAGTCGTAAGTGCATCTAATTGTTTTTTTTTTCTCAATCATTCAAATGTATATATTTTTAGAGGCCCTTCGTAACATACTGTATTAATGTTCTACCTTATACAAAAACATCTTTGCCATGTTTAAGTAAAATACTCGTACCTAAAAACATTCACATTCGCCGTTTTCTTAAACAATAAATTGCAAACTTCTGCTAGCACCTGCTCGCAGAACTTTCTACATAAATCCTAACAACATGTTCTCGTACTCAAATGAAGAGACTCGTAAAATAAACAATCATTACTAAACTTTGTACATAAATACATCAGTTGTGTTATTTACTACGGCTCTTCTAGTCGACGCTAAGATTAACTGATGAAGTTGTGATTTTAACGTAAGATTTATAGTTTTAAGTAAACTGTGTATATTAATATTTTTTTATTTAGGTACCATGGAACTGTTGTCGGTTTTGTTAAATAAATCCGATGATTTTCTTAAATCATGTTGTACCTTGAGATTTTTTTAGAGAAGTGTATTGCATTTAAACGTAATACACTTCTCATAAAAAAAATTGAAACACCTTGCAAGTTTATGCTTTGTAAGGAACAACAGAAAAATCTGTATATTTAGGAATATAATATGTCAAATTTCTTTTAATAGTGAGTAAGTATGAGGTTTTCAAATCCTATGTGATCATTCATTTTTTTTTTTTTTTTTTTTAAATGGCTTCACGTCTAGATTGGTTCATTACTCACTATTAAACGACATTTGACATTATATTCCTAAATATACCTACACATTTTTCTGTTATTTAGATTTTTTTATGAGAAGTATACATACATATTATTATTATTGCGGGTAATATCAGATGATAGTACCAGCTAGGTGCATTACAAATCGTTTTTTTTTTATCTCAAGAAACTATAAAATATATCAATACAATTCGTATTTTGCTACCTACAAACTTAATCTGTCTGCCTAAAGTTTTGCCCTCCTATTACTAAGTATTAATCTTTTAATAATGTAAGTCAAATAAAAAAGTAATACTCGTAAACATGTACGTACAGTCAATTCCCTACGATACGGTAACAGGGTGACTCGAATCGAAAGCAATGACGTATTCTTAAGCAATTAATAAATAGGGAATATGCATAAAAAAATATTACTTTTTTTCATAGTTCATTTGAATGTATACAAAAATAGAATACTGACAGTCAAAACAGAATTGAAACTAATCGAAAAACAAACTAGATACAACATTATTAAACAAATATATCTATCCCTCTTACGAAAACAAAATTTTCTATGGCGGATATACGTCACATGTCACGTCGGACCTCTCTGTCTAACCTTCAACTGTGAAGCCTTATAACTTTGTTTCTGAGCAAGATATTTGAAAAAGTATTTTCATGTGTTTATCTGGAACTTGGACTTTTTTTTATTGATGAATTTAAATAAAAATGTGCATATTCCCTATTATTTATGCTTTAATATAAGGTTTTTATGCTGCATGCAATAATAGTTACATTAGAAAACTTCGTCGATATTGAATCACCAATAAAAAGTGGAACTGATTTTGTAAAGTAGATGATTTAACATTAGATATGTACAAAATGCAAGAACAGCTTAGTAACTTTTAAACTAGTTAAAATAAATAAGTAAGGCTGTTTTTGTAAAATACTTGTATCTTGCTAAATGAATAAATTATTTAAAAATCTACCTATTGATTTTTTCAAATTACCTGATCTGCGCAATGCAAAAAGTCAATACAGTCGCGTCACTACCACAGTCACTACGTAACGTCATCGATTTTGAACTTTGTTGATATTTTATAAATCCCGATTTTAGCCCTGCGCTGCGTTCCGAGACGCGCTGTAATCGATTAAAGCACCCTTAATCGCGTACCGAATTACTGTCAGCAGGCAAAACTCATACGTTTTTTTGCTTTTCTGATCGCTGACGGCGCTGAAAGTCTGATTTGGAATGCGCCCTATTTTTTTTTATTCGTTTCGCTCCTTTCTGGAGCAGGCAAAGGCATATGCCATGCAGCCGTCGTCGTCTTGATAGAACGCACCAACTATTTAGCATATCTAACTGAACGAACGTAGTCGAACTGGTTTTAAAATTGAAGTGATGATATTAGTAGAGTAAGAAACTACCTTTAACGTAACTCCCGCGCAGTACTTACTATCTGTTTTGTTTATGAGAATCCAGACTTCTTATTTCAGTCACCCTTACGAGTACTGTGCATAAATTCGTTCATGTGTCATGCTCATGCTGCATGCATGACTCAGTAGAATGCTTGGATTTCATGTTCAGAAGCAACTGAATCTTTCACTTTATGTGATTGAAATTTAAACTTCAAATTTATAATACCATCCGATTCGTAAACACTACTTTTTATTTTAATTTGATATGTTGGTGATTTTTATAAATGCACTTTATTGCAGTTTTTAGGGATCCTTGAAAAAAAAACAACATGTTACTTGTACATAGTGTTATATTTGGTAATAATTAAACAACTAACACGTCTACTGAACGTCTGCATTTACATGTACATTATAATATAATACAGGGTCCTACCACAACATGATACAAGTGGAGACATGAAAATTAACATGTTAAATTAATCATACTACAGTTATTGAATCAGCCAGTCTCATGCCAGCCATGCCGTTTTTAACCGACTTCAAAAAAGGAGGAGGTTCTCAATTCGTCTGTATTTTTTTACTGACTAAATTTATTCTATCCTCCATCTCTGTTATCAGATAGCAAACTTTTTGTGACAGTCATTGGGAACTTGTCATGATGATTGCAGTTTTTTCTAATCAGTTATTTTATATTTGGTGAAATACCTATACCTAATAAAAAAATAACGATCGACTTAATTGTAATAAAGGCGATTTTACGAGTATTTTTAAACAAATGTTGATAAACTAGCGTCTATAAACAAATTGCCTATTGCTGTTGTTACATGGTATTTATTTGTTTGTTCTTCTGTCTTACAATAACTAAAGACTATTATAAAGCCCGCGCCACAATTCCCGACATTGTGCATAGTGCAGTGTCCACACCCTCGTCTCTAGGCGTTTGCCTGACACGCGGCCTGCGGTGGCGGGTAGTAGTTTTTTTTAATGCTTGTGTCGCAAACTAGACGTTTCATACCGGACTTTTGGGGTAGCGGAAGGCTCGGACTTCGACCTAGGACGTTGCCATGGCGCAAAAGCGCAAGGGAGAGGTATGGCTGATTGATAGGCCGTTCCCGGATTATGCAGAACGCTCGTAGATTCCAGCTAGATGTATTTAAGAAAACGAAACGATAACTGCCTTCGGAGATAGACTAATCTGTTAGTGCTAGGTGCGAGCGAGACGCTCTACTAAGCAAAAAACCCGACGTGACGGCCGGGCGGGAACTGTACTTAACTACCGCGCCAACACAGAACAAATCACCTTGTAACTAAAAACGCGTTCCAAAAGTTGATTTGGAAGCTATCAGTAACGATAAAATTAAGTGAACCTAAAGAAAACACGGCGGAATCGATCCCCACCACGTACCAATGTGTTTTCGAATTTCGAACTCATATGTGCGTTTATCCGACGCTCTTACGGTGAAGGAAAACATCGTGATGAAACCTGCACACTCCTGCGAAAAAATTCAAATGTTGTGTGTGAAGTCGACCAACCCGCACTGGGCCAGCGTGGTCAACTAAGGCTTGATCGCCCTAATTCAGGATAGGCTCGAGAGCCCCTCGGTGCGGACGTATATGAGCTGTTGATGAAAGAAAATACTAAAAGAAATTGTACTGTTTTGATTCGTATTCTGGTCGTGAGCTGGTCGTGAATATTGATCACACTTTGTTTGCCGTCATGACTGGATGACTGTGGTATGTATGTATATTATATTTTATGTCTAATGGGGGAAGAAAACATACTGCGCCGACCCCAAATGATGGGGTATGGGCAAGCGAATGATGATGATGTCTAATGGGGGACGCCTGCGACGGAGCGCAGACGGGTGACCTGCTCTGTTTAAAGAACTATTTCACCCCTAATTCCCAGTTCGGTTGTCGCCCTTCGGACTCGCGGTGCATCGGACATTTCTCCCTATTCCTTCGCTCTCCCTGGACGAGTTCTGCCCCCACATGTCTACTCTCCCACCACTCCAGGTAAGCGCTTGTTAGAGCGTTCTAGCCGATTCACTCCCGACAGAAGGGGGTACCGCTTCGTGGGAAGGGAACCTGAAGATTCCTGTGAAGGATGACTGTGGTGGTCAAAAAGTTAATCCATCCTCTAATTTGCTTTTAAGACAACCGGCCACAAACGCAAAGCGCTAGTCTGGTAAACGCCTTATTACTATGTACTACAATGCAGGCGCGAGCTTCGCTATTTTGCTTTTAAAATTGTATAATTCTATTAACATTTTATACAAAAAAGGAAAGCATGAATAATATTAATTATGAAAACTGTGTAAATGTGAAGTTTGTTGGAGCCTCAAAAAGTAAAGTTGGCATGATAATTACTAATTAAAACTGTTGTTTGCAAATGTGAAATCTGTGAGTCGCAAAATAGGGGATCGGACTACTTTTTTTTTTTTATTTTATAAATCCAAACTTCTTAGTTTCTGCTATCGAACACTAAAAGAACTTTTGCTCTATCTTTAAAATTGACCAAGTTATAAAGCTTTGAAATTCAAGATTAGACAGAGAGGCACATACCCACTTGTGACGTCATTTGTTAGTAACGCCATAAAATCTTTATACATAAAATCGTTTTTGAAAGATGCAGAAATATTGAAACTTTAAAAAAATCACTGTAAATTCGTTTTTCAACCGATTCTGTTTTTTCTTCGCGAATCGTCTACTAATCTATATTTTAAAAATAATACATAAAATATTGTAAATTCATAAAATATTGTGAACAGTCCGATCCCCTATTTATCTGAATTCTAAATTACAAAGTAAATAAAGACCGTTTAGATAATAGCTTAGGCGACATTTTTAATGTAATATAATGTGGTAAAGTTAGTGACAAAAGAAGAAAATGTTAATAAGTGAAAAGATGGAATTTTCTCTATTATATTTTAGTAGCGTAAAATTTAATTAAGTATCACTTATTAGGTACTTCATACTTCTTACGATATTTATATCTAATAACTTACAAACATAATATAACTGTGCTATTTACAACTACCCACAACTGACAAACACCAATTCTATGAATTTTAGACATTATTTTTATCTTAGTTAAAAATTATAATTATTATTTATATACACTTATTGCTTATCAAAATGAATATACACAACAGTTTGGTCGAATACTGCAATGGCAAAGTATTTACAAATAAACTTGTTAGTTGCTAGTATTAAAAATACTTAAAAACTAAAACCAGGTATGGCACAAAGCATTGGCACAAGGTAATGGGTATGGCACAAGAATTCGAGGATATAACACAATATAATGTTATGTACTTAATACGATGATCGATGTATTTAAATTACAAATAGGAATGAAGTGCGTCCCACATAGGCTATTTCGCTATAGGATATTTACAGAGGATAAACAGACTAAATCAAAAGATAAAAAATATAGGTCGGATGGATACCTAGTCTGCGCCATATAAACGTACAATAAACATCAACAACAACACCTAGAAACTTCGCGATTTTTACCTAGATTTTTTTATAATTTTCCCCGCATTTTACCACAATATCCTTCCCATAGGTTTTCAATGTGCTGTTTCTGAAAATTGCGTACATAAATATGAAAGATTGTGTGGACATTATTGCACAATTACATGGCGCTAACTTCTTAGACTTTTCGATCACAAAAACCGCACAACTTCGTCTGTAGTGGTTTTTCATTCGAGCGGTTTAGGCGTGTCGTGCGGTTGCGGTGCGGTCGGCGCGTGCGGTTCCGACAGCAGCGGGAAAGGCAGCGGTGGCAGCGGCAGGAAGGCGCGCGACTGGAAACTGGCCAGCGAATGAAGAAGCGCCGCTGAGTGCTCGTGCGCCTTGCGACGAAGCTCCGCCACGCTGGTCGAGCGAGCCTCTTCTTTGGGGCAGCACGGGCAAGGGGCGCCCCAACCTGATGACATGTAGTGCTTTTAGCAAGGAATGAAATTGACAGTGAGTCGAATTACGACGATCTTTGATCTTTTTTTTGACATTGTTGATTATTAAAATGTTCATGAATCGTTGCAGATATTTTTTTTGTGGTCTCGAATTTTGATTTTCTACAGGACTACGACTGATGAAGACTACACTGTGCAGATATAACATTGCCTGATGTTTGAAATGAAATGAAATACTCGTAAATAGTTTATTAACTTTAAATCTCTTAGTTGCGTTGGACTCTATCGTTTCCCGTCCCAGGAAAACTGGTTACTTACAAGAATCAAGGGTAAGAGGATAAAGACCTACCTTTTAAAGGGAAGAACGGTTGCGAGAGGTGGTTCAGATGTTGCGAGAGGTGCGACAGGTGCGGCGGCAGGAAGAGCGGCGGCGGGGGAGGCGCGTCGGCGCCGGTGCCGCCCGGTGACGTGCGAAACGCACCCGTGCTGTAACAATAACATAATGTTTTAAGGATCTTTCGGGGTGATATATCATCATCATCATCAACAGCATGACGTATATGAATACGTCCCCATTGAGGGGCTATATAGTATGAATAAATCTTTTGGCGGTCGAGTGAAGATGGAATTGCCACGGTCAGATTGTATTGAAGGCGCCGAATTTGCAGTTCCAAATTCGCTTATACACCAATAACGTTTTTTGGATGATAAAAGTTTCAACTCCACTTTAGACCGTGTTAAGACCGTGTACTTTCTAAAGTTGCAAGTCCAAGTCGAAAACAATCCTTAAAAACGTAAGTAGTAACGGGCCGTAGCTGACCGTGAGATCATCTTTATATACAAATATAAAGGGTATCAGTGCACATTATTTAGACCATAATATCACAAACTTTCCCAAACTAAATTAATTTGGTTGAGTTTGGTTGAGACTGGGAAGAAAAACGCTAAAAAAAGTCTTCCTATAAAAATGCTGTTTGCTCTATTTTCTTTAGAAGGTTGAAATAAAACTTTCTTTCTATAGTCATATAGCTGATGTGGGTACTAATCTATATTATATACCTTTATATGCACGAAAATCTAAAACTCTTTCCAATCTACTCGTAGAACTGAATGAATTAACATGAGATATCCATTCGAAACAACAAACTCCATAAAGAGTATTTTATTGTCCACCGAAGCAAAAGACATCAACGCGATCTTTCACATCAATATCCAATTTATTATAAAAGTCTTCGAATCCAAGGCAGATCTAAACGGGATATTTTATTTAGATCAATTTGCAAGTTGGAGCGAGTGAGCGGGACCCACGCTTTGATGTGAGGCGGAGAGATCGGCGGTCAACCAACCAAGTCGAATTTAGGCCCGGTTTCCACCAAAGCTGAGCGGAGAGGAGATGTGTTTGAATAACCAATCAGATTTCGTTATTTCCACATCTCCTCTCCGCTTAGCTTCAGTGGAAATGGATCGAGTGGAGCGGAGAGGATATGTCTAATTTTTCTATAGCAAGCGAGACGCGGCTGTGCGAAGATGTGTGTAGCCGGGCGGCGAGCGGCGAGCGGCGAGCGGCGTGCGAGGCCTCGCGACGGCGCCCGCGCTACCCACTCCCCGCCCCGCTAATGCCCGCGCTTCGCCGCTACGGACGCACAGCTCACATCTCCTCTCCGCTTTGGTGGAAATAGCCAGCCAACTTCGCAGCTCAGCTCGACACATCTCCTCTCCTCTCCGCTTTGGTGGAAACCAGGCCTTAAGGGTACTGTAAGGAGCGACCTCCTTTGAGCGTACTGGCTGTTCGTATAGTTCGATAGAGTTTAAAGATTTTGAAATACGAATGGTTCTTTTTTGCTTTTCTGACTCGGGACGTCAACGGACTACCGAGTAGATGATATTTTGATTTGGAGAGTTTAAAAAATAATAAACATCTGATATATCTCATCTGTGTTCGTATATTTAGCATAGCGCCCATCTGGCTACCGCCCCCCGTTTTACTGTACCTACACCCTACACGCGCTGCGAGAATGGCCCTGATGCAATTTGAAATATCGAAGTAAGATTTCTATCTTAAAACTCATTAAAAACTTAAGTTAATGGATGGATATATAGAAAAATAATAATGGATATCCTTTAAATGTTGTTGCTCTAGTGGCAGGACAAACTAATTAACAGCTACGACGCCTGCTATGCACCTACCACGTAGGTGGAGCGTGCTAAGATTGCCGTGCGCGTAAACCCGCCTCGTGGTGCATAATTTCCTAATGTGACTGCGCGCCCCCTACGTCGTCGTAGGTGCGCTGTTACCAAGTTCCTCGAACGTATCCGGCGCACCTACCGAGGCGCATGGCTGTATTATTGCGTTACTTTTGTGTTGCCTTTCAAAGCATGGAATAAAATATACTCCTTTTATATGATCAGACCTGCCGTTGTTGTGCCTTTGTAATAGTGGTTGTACACTATATAAAAAGTGGCTGCTGTGTCACGACGAGCGCTTTTTATAATAATAATGTGAACAAAAACATTAAAACAGCATTTTTTCGACGGCACTTGTATCGTCAATGTTAAGATGATGATGACTAGCCAATACTCGTAGTACAACTGGTCCACAGCGGTCTGTCGATAAGGAATTTAGTGAGCCTACTAATTAGGTTTTGTAAGAACAGTGCAGGTTCATAAGTCGATCCATATCAAGTGCGTCTATACTTTGAAATAACTACACTGAGAAAAATTTAATGAGCCGCACACCTTACATAAGTAGCAAAGCTCTAGAAAATACGTAGGAAAACGGGATAGACTCATTACGTCCAATGAGCTAGACACATGACGTAATGAGCTAGACGCATGACGCGTATGAGTTGGACTCATTATAAGTACAATTGCTACTTAATTTAGAGTAATTCGTCGACTCATTATAAAGATTGACTTACCCCAGTGCACTTTTTGCGCAGTGTATTTTTCTAAAAGCATTTTCTTTTCGGTCTTTGCTATTATAGATGAAGTGTGTATCACTATTTACTATTACCTATCTGCCGATACATAGCAGGTTCTAGAAGTACCCGCTTGGCAGGTACATGCACAAAGCGGGTATTTGCGGGCAGAAGCTAGTATTTGCGGGCAGGCGGTGGCACTCGCGCGCCATCAATTATTACCGCGCTAACGAACGCAAATCCTTTGATTCCATTGAACGAGTGCCCCGGGGTATTCGAGGGTCGAGTTACAGGCGACAGCGGATAGTATCTACACGTGAGTTTCTCTGTTTTTTGAACTTCACTTAAATAAATACAAAGGGGGAGTAACTCTTGGACAGCTATGATTAAATTGTAATATATTTTTATTTAAAATCAATATTTATGCTACAGTAGTAGAAGTAGTAGTAATCATCATCATCATCGAATGGGTTGTAAGGGACAACCGACCTCACAAACCCTAGTGTCAGTGTTATAGAGCCGCCAAAGGCCACTGACTTAGCTCGTGTACCGACTAGATAGTAGCCGGGACCAACGGCTTAAAGTGCCTTCCCAAGCACGGAATCATCTTTCTTTTCAGACAATAGGTGATTCAGCCTGCAAATGTCCTAACCAAACTGGGGAAAGTCTCACAAAGAGATTTTTGCTTGACAGTGTCCCCACCGGGAATCGAACCCGGAACCTCGGTAATGGGCGTCGAAGTCTCAACCACTCTACCACGGAGGCTGTTAAGTAGTGATTAGTAGCTTCTATTATCATGTCAGGTTCAATGTTTGTTCTGCAACTGTAAACAAATCTGAAGGTGCATATAGCATGTCTATCGAGTAAAGTTGGCCAAAGTTTTGCTTTTTGAGACCTACATATTTAGACACTACTAAGTAAATAGGTATAGGTAGGTAATTGAACCTCTAAAATGTTAAACTGATGTACAAAAACAAAACAACTTTTAGATTTAAACAACCGCAAGTTCGCAATACAGAAAAAAAAAAGAAAAAAGCACTCGAAGATCGCTAAAACTTTATGGTCCGGAAGGAATGTCTTATTTCACAAACAAATTGGAATCTCTTATGTTCGTTTAAAGTGTATCCTATTTCCAAATGTATTAAGCTCTTGTCATATTATATAAAATAACAAAGGTATATAATACCCGCTTTCTCCCGTACCCTGCGCCCGCGGCGTCGCGGTACATCAAGTATGCACTGAGGGAATGCGGGAGCGGGCGACACCTCCGCTATTTCATTGTCTACACACCAACACTACTACACTACTGCCATGATAACCGGTGTTGCAAACTCCGGTGTGACAAAATGGTACACGATTTAAGATCTGTATGTGTCCGCCCGCCTTGTTATAGAGATTTTCCTATGTTTTTCCTATTTTCCTGTGGTTTTCCTTTTTCTTTTGTTTTTTTTATCCTGCGGTAAAAAACAAACTAATTAGCTATGTGCACTTTGTGCAATAATAAATTTTATCAAAAAAAAGCCTGTTTCAATTTTCGGTCCATAAATTAACTTTGTGCGAAAATGTAAGTAAACAATTCGTAGAGTTTTAAATAATTGCTAGCTTACTCGCAAGAAAATTCTTTTTTAAACCGATAAAAATTGTTTATGTATGTTTTTAGATCACAGACCATTTCAAAAGGCAAGTTAAGCGCCAAATCAGTGGCCAAGTAACGGCTTGAAATCTCTGACAACAGACAAATAAAGCCGAAACACGTATCCAATCATACTTTTTTGTGCCAAGTTTTAGTTACGAACATTCTTCACCAAAGATAGAAACTCTATAAACTCTGACGACTTTGCAGCACTCGACGCAAACACTACAACACTAGCACTTTGACACTATGCAGTTTTCCATTCAGGGCGTATCCTGTTAGCGGCGCCACGTTAATAATGGATATCCCGGTGCTGATTCTGGACTCAGCCAATCGGAGATTCTAGCTAGTACTTTACTAAAGCTCTGCTCACCCGTTTGGGGGTGTTAGCGTGACTTTATGTAGACCATAGACAATATTAATTTAACATAAGACATAAATGATATAGTCATATAAAAAATAAACTATAAAAACAAGACAATATACACAAACATGGAATAAGACAAACGAATGAAAAATACGAGTACGTATCTATAGAAATTTAATAAGAGATCCAAGTTGGGTTGTGATGTACGCTTTTGTTGTCAGCTTATATAATAACATTGCGTCCCCATCAAAGGGCTAGAGCCTACCGTGTATTAGTGATCAGACCTTATGACCACGTTAGCCCAGTTAGTCGAATTCACACACAACTTATGAATTTGTAGCAGGCATGTGCAGGTTCCATAACTTAAATATGTTTAATTTTTTTACTTTTAAGATATAACAGAAAACTAGGATTCATTACCTTGCTCAGAAATGTCATTTATTAGACTATGAAAATGAAGATAAGTGCGTTCGTGCGCAGCAGTTATTATACTTTCCTAACTAAAAGATGCTAACTACCGATCATTGCAGTGTTTTATAAAAACACAGTTTAAGCACTCTGCAACACAATTGAGCAAATGCTAAAAGAAAAACTATTCTTCCACTAAATGCCGCGGAGTTTGCAGTACTCGTACTTAAGGAAACACTAGCACTTTGACACTATGTAGTTTTCCATTCGGCCGTATTCCGTTAGCGGCGCGTCGTTAATAATAGATCACTCGCTGCGACAGCGACTCCGGCGCTGATTCTTGGCGAGTTTATCACGCTAGGGCTTGAAATATACAGGTATATTGATCCATGGGAGAATCGATAGATTCTGAATTCGAATTTAATACTTAACTGAGACTCTAGTAAGTAGTTACTAATAAAAAGTACGTATAATGATCGTTTTCTTATTGGTGAAGACTTGTTTTTGGCCTAACTCTTCTTTTCTGTTATTCTATCTGATTGTTTATCTATAAATCCTCCAAATATAAACAATAAGATTACGCGGTGGATGGTCTTAGGAGAGTTATGATAGCCGTCAGTTTCCGATATTTTGAGGTGTGATCGCGTCCTTATAAGAATCGAATGTTGTCCTTTTATTTATCGTGTGTAATAATGTTCCATTGTTGAATGTTTTCTTGCGTAACATAGTTCTATTCATAATGTTGTATTTTTCCAGATTCAATATTATTATTATTTTTTAATTCTAAAATTGATATGCAGGTTAATAGTAATGAAAATTAAACATTTAAAATAATTGCATGATAGAATATTAAATAGTAATTTATTACGCGAACAAAATTGAATTAATTTGCAGTCAAATGTGAAACTAAATGTTTATATTAATACCTATGTACCTACCATTTGATCGCAAAAAAATATGAATTACGAAATTATGAATTATTTATTTAAATCACAAAACGAGCTGAATTTTAGGTTTAAGACGTTCCGTTACTGCCAGGGGTCAATATTGCAACCGAAACTAAATCAAGTTCCATTACGTACTTATAGAGGGTCACTCCATCCCGCTCTAACGAAGCAAATCTAAAGGGAGGAGGCGCTCGACACCTCCTCAACACGCTAATATAATATAAATATTCAACTACATCGAACACGGCACACAAAGAGAATTGATGTAACCCGTTATAATAATTTATTGTTTTAATTACAAGGTGCCTGAAATTGAGTGGAGTTGAATATTGAATATGCATGTTTCTTGTCATTTTGAGACTATAGTTACAAGACTATGTTGTTATTTAATTAAAACAAACAAAGGAAGTAAGCAACCTTTTAGTCATTAGGAAATAGCGTAGCACTTTGCTATGAACTACGCCGTAGCCGCTCGTAGAGCGCAAATACAAGGTTCAATTACATACATTCAAAATGTCACGCTCATTTAGAGGGTTGCGCAGAGCTTTAGTTAACTCACTGACAGCAGACACAATCATTAGGTTACGATTAGGTATAAACGCACCTAAACAAAATGTACATTGAACTTTGTGTTTCTTACTGAAGCATCTTATTTTTACATATTTACTAAATTAACAGCACTGTTTAACTATATGGTAGAACTAAGAAATTCTAAACACTATCCAACGACTTAGGCCCAAAACCTATTATCGTACGTTTATGTACAGTAAACTCGATAGGCGTGTAGTGTAGTACCTTATAGTGAGTGGCTGAAGGCAGTATCGTCAATTATTCATGCAATTAACAGATTATAGCGACACTAGGCCCTTTTGGACCTCCCCTCGCCCCCCCAGCTCTCCCCTCACAGTCACATATAAAGGTAGATGTGTAGGGTTTATACATGGTGTTACAAAATACTCTGAAATCAGAAAGGGATGTTACAATCCATGAAACTGAACAATTTTTCCAAAGGAACATAAGTTTTCAGATAAAAAATAATCGCAATAGTACATCGATCCGCGCAGTTGTTTATGAAAATACCTATATTTTTGTCATCTATCAGCCTGTGTTCCTTGAAGAAAGTTGTTCAGTTATTCATACACTGAATTTCCCAGCTTCAAGGAAATTTTTTAACATCCTGTATTTCATTTCATGGTTCGGTAATTACTCAATCAGTGATGCTAAATTGTTTCATTGGTATGCAGTAATTATTTTATTACTATTATTTGATTTATCGATTCGTTGATGAATGGACAAATCTGTTGTCGTTATCATGTTAGTTGAAAGAAAATGCTTCGTAGCATTAATTTCGCCTTTTTAAATTCTTCTTCTTTTCGGGTTATTACCCCGTTGTTTGTCACGTTGTGTGTGAAATCGGCAACTCCGCACTGGGCCAGCATATTTAACTAAGGGCTAATTCAAAGTAGGCTTCAGCTTTTAATAAAGTATCGCCCTTAGTTAAATATGTTGGCCTGGTGCGGAGTGGTCGATTTCACATACGACGTTTGAATTGCAGATGTGTGTTCATCATGTTATTTATGATAGTTTGAAATAAAAAAATATTTTCACAAACCAAAACACGAAAATACGTGGGGTTTAAACTTGCAATGGATGAATGAATGAATTTATGAAATATGATTTATTGAACACAGGGACAAAAGATACAGTAACTACAAAAGTAAAAATAAAAACAATTGGCGGCCTTATTGCTAGGGTAGCAATATCTTCCAGACAACCGAAATATGCTTAGATCAAATATAGGTATATGCATATGAGCATAATCATTTCCTCCGCTCCAGACTATGTTTGTATCAATTTCGTTAAAGTAACTTTCCAGCATGTCGTGCACACCTCATTCCTGATAATTGTGAGCATAATTACCACCTCGGGAAGTCGCATTATTGCGTAATGTATGCAGAAGAGAGCGAGCAACTTAATACAGCTTGCCAGGGAGGGACTCGGCAGCACATAAGTGAGGCAATAAATTACTGCTTAAGAAAAATAAACGAAAAATAAAATTATGGCTGAAAATTTCTATGAATGGAAGAACTTTTTTGAAGGTATATTCTCAACTATTTTAAGTAAATATCGATTAGTGTATAATCAGTATAAAATATAATTATTGTAAACGAGGTATTTACCGAACGAACGATAACGGACACAACGATAATATTTAACGATGGCTGCGTGTATTCCCGAAAAATTAATTGATTCACGTAAAGAAAAAGCCTATTCTAACCATTAACCCTGAAGGGAAGTAATCTCACATAAGCGAACGTACGGATTTAAATTAAATTTAGCATTTACCTAGATAAATACATATGCTAGCGCAAAAACACACCTTTTGCCCATAGGATAACGTAAAAATCGCAGTCGGCCAGCAAGTTAAATATCTGGGGTGCCAAACACCCTGAAACCCGCCCTGGCTGTACTGTACCGCCGTGCCGACGCTGTATCATGAAATTAGTGTCAATTTATCATGTTGCATAATTAATTTTCATTTGGTGTGCGGCACTAGAGCTGTTATTAAAGGTATTAGGTATCTAGTCGCACCTGTTATTAAACGGTAAATTCATTTAATATGAGCTTTCGTCTGCCGCTTCGCTTTGCTAAATTAACACATAATGTAAACACGAAACCTCCAAATGATAACATTTGATGAATAAGATGCATAGCATAGGAGAATCTTATTCCAATTAACGGTTGTGTTCATCAACAGCTCATACACGTCCCCACCGAGGGGCTCGAGCCTATCCTGAATTAGGGTGATTAGGCCTTAGTCGACGACGCTGGTTCAATGCGGGTTTGTCGACTTCACACACAACCTTTGAATTTCTTCACAGGAGTGTGCAGGTTTCATCACGATGTTCTCCTTCACCGTAAGAGCGTTGAATAATCGAAAACACATTGGTACGTGGGGGGGATCGAACCCGCGTCTCCCGGGCGGGAGGCAGCGGCCCTAATCACTAGACCACCGACGCTCGTGCTGTCACCAGATTATGTTCTATTCAGGACTTCGAGCCTAACCTAAAATTGGATTTGTATAAAAAAAAAACTATTTTGGGTGATTTCTGAACACCAAAAACAGTGTCCTTGATTAAATTGTGGTTTTGTTATATATATTTGCCAATATACATCCTACTAGCAAGGTTGGCGATTAATAAATTTAATTATTGTATTGAATTTATACGAATAAGGGTTGTACCCGAAACTAACCAGTGCCACTTTTGTTAATTAATTATTTTACAATGTTTTCGCAAAAGGTTTAATTTGATATTTTGTAGTGTGACTAACTTATATCTTAGTATATGTATAGATAATATTATACTCATATAACCCAATCCATGAATTTCCTTGTTTTTATCGGTTAATAAGACCCAGTCTGTATAGAATCTGTTATTAACCTGCTTAATCAGTAGCAGCTGGTTTAATTATAATGTGTTGCTTTCCCGCTCTCCAGTTTAGTTAGGATAATGAGATGATTAACTGTAAACCCGGTTTACGCGTTACTTAATTCCCAAGCTAGCTTCAGATTGAGATGAAGAGAGAGAGAGAAGTAAGATGTTTTGTGATATTATGTTGGGAGATAAAAAATTGCAACAGTCAGATGCTCCAACTGATACGATGTAGTAAGCAGAAGTATGTGTGCAAGCAGAAGAAGTATGTAAGCAGAAGTCAGATTACAATGTCCTTCAGAGTAGCAAAATAAGGGTTTTTTCCTAATTCTTTCTATTTGGGTACTAATCAAGTTTTCGGCGGACCCATTCTTTTTTTATTACTCGTACAATAACTTGCATGCAAACAATAACAGATTACTTATTTACCTCGGGTTTTATTTGTAAACTATTTTTAACATACTACTCTTCTTAATTTGAGATATACGTTACGTACACCATACAAAAAAAACACAGATTTACCTATATTTTACTATTTACGACGTAATCGACCCCAACATCAATAAATGGGGATCGGACAATTTTTTTTTATTTTATAAATCCAAACTTCTTAGTTTCTGCTATCGAACACTAAAATAATTTTAGCTCTATCTTTAAAATTGACCGAGTTATAAAAGTTTGAAATTCAAGATTAGACAGAGAGGCACATACCCACTTGTGACGTCATTTGTTAGTAACGCCATATTATAATCTCCATACAAAAAATCGTTTTTGAAAGAGACAGACATATTGAAACTTTAAAAAATCACTGTTAATTAGTTTTTCAACCGATTCTGTTTTTTTCGTCGCGAATCGTCTGCTACTAATCTATATTTTAAAAATAATTCAGAAAATATTGTAAATTTAGGAACAGTCCGATCCCCTATTGCATAACAATTAAAAATTCTTAAGAAACCCGCAGACTAAAACACAATTTCAAAGAGTAACACAGAAACAAGATATTAAATGCTAAAGCGTCCTAACACTCTCTTTAAGGGGCAAATTAAGTTCCACCAGTAGGGGGAGGGAGGGGTAATTGCCAATTTTCTCTTTGCGCCATTTTTTCAGCTTTTAAGGAGAAAAATTCGTTAATGCATATTTAATAGCCATAATCGTCTGCCCTCAGGGATTATGAGCGGTGTGTTTTTATTTTGCTCTCGACTCTATCAATTTGGAGTTCGTGTTTTGAGCCTAATTTATATTCTTTATTTGTTGTGATTCAGTAATAACTTTACTATTTAAATATAGCGGTATGATGATGCTAAATCAATCTAAAACTATTAACAGTCTTAATATGCAATTTAGAAAAATTATAAAGTAAATTACAGCTTGCAAATCCCCCTTTTTTATTCGATAAAATTATTGAATATGATATTTTTTTGCAGTATAAATCGGCTTATATTACATTGTTTGAGTAGTCTATTGATATTATCAAAAGAATTGACATACCAAATAAGTTTAACGAGTCAAGTACAAGTACTATTAACAGACCTGAGACATCCGCCGCGGCAGATCACCATTTAGGTTAGAAAAAACGTACTTTCCTCACGCTTTGACAGATCTCGTACCTAAAAGTGTTCTTGGAAACCCCGAGGGCCTCCGGGTAATCCACTCAGTTCGTCTCCACTATCCGGCCGCACACGACCTAATCCTGTTCATGTATAATGCGCGCATATAAATTTCAATTTTAAGTCGGCGCGGCTCGAGTTACACCATTTGCGGAATTAGGTACTGCGAGGGGCGAAGGGGATTGGAGTATTTTTCAAATATACGCAGGTGCAGTTATGAATGATTTCCAAGTTTAATGTTGTCTATTGTATGTCCCCACCGAGGGGCTTGAACCTAAAGGTGATCAGGTTGTCGAAATCGCTGGTTGGTTGATTTAAAACAACATTTGACCTTTGGTTGCAGTATTCCTCGAGATATTTTCTTAATTCATAAACGCCAGTCTCCTGGCCAAGTGGTTGAAACTTCGACGCCTATTACGGAGGTTCCGGATTCGATTCCCGGTGGGGACACTGTCATGCAAAAATCTCTTTGTGAGACTTTCCCCAGTTTGGTTAAGACATTGCAGGCTGACTCACCTGATTGTCTGAAAAGAAAGATGATTCCGTGCTTCGGAAGGCACGTTAAGCCGTTGGTCCCGGCTACTATCTAGTCGTTACACGAGCCAAGTCAGACACTAGGGTTTGTGAGGTCGGATGTCGACCTTACAACCCACACGAACATGATGATGTTGAACGCTTTCCTTCGTGGTTTGGTTCGAATTGGCGTCTTCCGGATGGGAGATAGTGGCCCTACCCATTATACCTTTGATTCCGAGATTTAAGAAGTTTTTTTGGCAAATCTTTTTTACAGAAAAATGAATTTGTAGAACGCACAAAATAATATGGCTCTAGACTAGAGTAATAACCAGTGTTTTGTAAAGCGGTATGAACTTCTCCATGTATATTATAAACTATAATTTTTCTATAGGCCTTGATCAGCATTTACCTTAGAAAAGTCAGCTGTTTTAAAGGTCTATTTTTAACATTTATTTAATATACAAAACAAGTAACAACATTAACAGGTGTTCCAATAACATCAAACTTAACATTTAAATCGGGGCGGATGGCCGAATACCACGTGCTTATTACAAATTACAGTCAAAGCCAGTAAAACATACACTCTACAGTTCAAAAATAACCTGTAATTCAAGGGGAGAGAGTTTAAAGTGTGACTGTGTTGGAGCGTACAGGCACTCGCGCCCTAAGGTCATATTTGTATCAAAAGTGGTAAGACAAACGTTAATGCGAGGGGGTTGACATAGAGCAAGGGTTGATTTATAAGAGTGCGTATGCTAAGGATAAAATAAAATTAAATTAAAAACTGAAAGGAAGACAAAAACTAGCCATATGTGAGGCCTTGGGCGGCTTCATGAATCTGACAGCATGATTAAAGAGGTGATGGCGGCCTTACAACTCACAAACTAAGAAAAGTTAAAAAATGTGTATAATAGAGTTCATCATTGATTAAAGGTTTGACAGAACAAATAAGAATTATATAATTAACTATGAGCTTAGGTGTGGAATCGCATTTTTAGTTCCTATGGGAATGTAGAGTTATACATAATATCATGACTTGTCTAACATAAAACACCAAAGACAAGATCTTCCGTCTCGAGTTTTAAAGCAAATCTCAAAAAGTGGTTATTAGAGAATTAATTTTATGATATCTCAGATTTTGTAAAACTACCTGTATGCCGTTAATTTGAATGTAAATAATATAGGGTGAAGTGTCTCTTCTCAATATTAATTAATGTCAATGTATAATTGTAATGACTACAATATTGTAACTCGGAATTTCCGCCGTCTTCGTCCGTGCCGCGTTTCTACAGGGCTCACGGAAGATCAGAAGGCCAATTCTACTAAATAACCGCAACTGCACTGCTACGCGACGTGTGTCAAAATGAGCAAATTTTGACGTTTCGGTATTCTGTTAAGCAGTCCTAGTGCAGTAATGTTGTAGTAGCGCAGCAGCAAATGAATAGCTATTCCACTAAAAAAACGTTACTGCAGCTGCACGTTCACTGCAAAATAATCGTATTCTGTTAATTTTTTTGACATTTGAATGGCATTGGCAGCAGTTTTGTTGCAGTTTTTTTGAAGTTAAACTTGAGCAACTTTTGCATCACAGTTTAACTTGTAATATACGGTTTTGCATTGTGAAAAATGTTTGGTCTCTTTTAGGAGGAGTTTGTAGGACATGAGGAGGAACAATCTATTGTTCCGCCTCAATATCACCTACCCAGGCGATCAATTTCATGTGTATGATAAATGACCCGTATTAGTTATATTGCAGGTTGATTGCAGGATTCGTGTAGTTGCGGTGCAGGAGCAGTGCAGTAGTCGTGTACTCGTAGTTTTAGTGCAGGAAATTTTAGTAGAATACGTCTGTTTGAACTGCACTGCTCCTGCACGACTCAAATGACAAGCGTAAACGTGCAGTTGCAGTTATTTAGTAGAATTGACCTACAGCGCTTTTCCGATCAGGCTTTTGCTGAGTGAGGCCCTTTTTGTCTGGGTGTCGCAACACAGGGGCAATTTTGTAAGTATGTTGTTTTTGTATTTTCATTTCATTTCTGTTGCATTATGTACTATTCTTTATGTATGTGTTTTGTGTTATGATGTCCTACAAATAAATGTATCTGATTTCTGAATTTAAATGTTTATTAACAAAATGTATGACTGACTTGTAACAATGTTGCCAATAAAGAAACTGAACTGAACTGATCACAAAACTTAACTTTGAGATCTTTATATATCAGTGGACAGTCTTCGGATGATCTCATACGTCTTACGCGTTTATACTACATCCTTTAACGAATTTCTTACATCCTTTAATCGTAGAAAAAACTGACGGGTCGTCAGTTTGGAGTAATCCTCGCGGTAGAAATAATAACATTTGCGGGGATCCCTGAATCTAATGTACCAGCCCCTCACCGCACCCCACCGCCTCTTCCCCGTGGACTTTAAACTGCTTATATCCAGTTAAAAATCCACGTCGGCTTTGTTAGAAAAATCCTCTCAAAAGACTCTCAGGAGGAAGTAGTAGATTTGGTTTAGATATCGTATTTCAAAATTGATAATTTATTGATGGGAGTTTTATCGATTTTGGAGTCGAAAACCCGAGTCAATTGTAGCAAGTTTGTGCTCGCTAAAAGGGTGGGTGGGTTTTGATAATTTCCCGCAAGTATTTGTCCTTTCATATGAGTTGTACCTATGTATGTTCTATGATCGACACCTAATACGTTATTTTTATGCCGGTTGTTTCGTATAGCTTTAAGGGTCCCGGAGACGGTCAAACGGTTTGACTCAAACCTTACGTGTTTGATCAAACCGTTTGAGGTCGGTTTGAACGGTTTGTCAAACGGCTCTGCGCAGTCTGATTCTGTACGTTGTCGTAATTGCACTTCTGACGCGTCAAACACAACAAAAACATGAAATTGCATCAAACATGCTTCAAACACGTAAATGTTTGACAAACCGTTCAAACCACCTTTGTAAACGATCAAAATGGTTTGAGTCAAACCAAACTTCACGTGTTTGAATCAAACCGTTTGACCGTCTCCGGGGCCCTTTATACTCATACAAACGACTACTAACTCTAGGCAGAACGCGTTCCTAGTGCGTGCGAGAAAGCGATTCAATGAATTATGCGAACAACCTGATTTCGATCCGTCAATTCTGACTCTTGCGACGGTGAGGCGTAGGCTGGCGGCATGCGGCATCGTTTTTCAGTGATTATTAAGTAAGATTGAAGATTGTTGCTAAAAGGAATTTCATTCCTTCTTAAGGTGTGAACACTAGCGCCACTTGGATAAAAAAACTTAGTGAAAACACAAAATATCAAAAATATGAACGATCAAATTGTTTCACTAGTCTTGTTGTATTTTTAGAATTGATAAATTCAGTTATCTATTGTTAATTGTAGTAACAGATAGCGAAAGTGCTAATAACGACCGTTTTTAACACTATCGCTCTCTTACTACACCGTATAAGATTTTATAAAATTCGGTATTTCTAAAAATATTATAAAATGATCGTCCACTTTTTAAATATATTTAGTTTTTTCGGAGTTATGATTTTTTTTCGAAGTGGCGCTAGTGAGCAGTCAGGTAGCCCCTTGTGGCCCGGTTATATGTGTCGTGAGCACTGGCTTTCTAAGTTATTTTTAAGTTTTACTTGTAAACCGTGCTTCACTCTTATGTATTTCACAACGAGACTGGCTAAAATTAGGCGATTTCTTTTGTTTACTTCATTTTATATTAGTCAAGACCTGTAATTGGCTGTATCTTACATTAATGTTTTTTAATATGGTTTTGATAGCTGTTGGTTTTCCTGAAAATTAAAATAAAAAAAAAAATGATAAAAGACGTGCAGCTTTACAAAAGCAGAGAATCATACTAATATATTTACTGTGAAATGTGTTTGTTGGTTCGTCCAACGCAACAATAAATCTTATTTCCACGAGAGAAATTAAAGGCGTAGCCTCGGACGTATAATTATTATAATTATTACGTCGTACTAAAGTGAAAAGGTATTTTTTATTCAGCTGTCTGTTTTAAGAATAAGTGAGCGTAAATGATGATGATAAAAGATTAGGTATTTTTGTTTTTTCTAGGAATAAAGGTATTTGATGAATGAATGAACTTAATAATACAAATTGTTCGCGAATCAGTGGCATTTTGTGCTAGGAATGCGCCCGCGCTGACGTAACCATTCCGTTTTGATTCAATTAGGTATATTGCGTTCAGTTCACTCGAGTCGCTTCCCATTTACTCGGTATCTGTACTATCGGGGACATTTGCGCCTGACCACCACTAAGCACATTTTTGCTTGCGCTCGAAAAATGAACGCGCTCTCTAGCTCGCCCACTTGACGCCAAGGTCAAATAGTTCGTCCGTAAAATTCACAAAAGTAGTACACAGGATACGTCACGAAGCTGCGAAGTGCAGATTGCAACTAACGAGTTATCGAGTTATTTTCTAATAGGCCAAGGGGGCGTGACACGGCGCTTCCGCACGAGCCAGGCAAAAAAAATTTACTGAAAAGTCCCCGATAGTACTACATACATACGTACATCTACTATATGTACATCAGTTAATATAATATAATATCATCATCATCATTGCCGTAAGACGTCTACTGCTGGACGAAGGCCTCCCCCAAGAAAGGCTTCTCGTGACCTTCATTCACCAGATCGTCGGTCCACCTTGTAGAGAGCCTATCCACGCATCGCCCTTCGGATACATACATAACATAACCTACACAAAAATCCACTTGTTTGATCCAATTATAAACCAAATAACTTTATGTTGGTATGTCTTTTATCTCCATATAAAAATATTAGCTTATCTACATGCGAAAACCACTGGAGCGCTAAAATTTCATTATTTTTGTTGCTTGTTTCGTGCCGAACCAAACAAATTTTATGAGTTTCCTATTGAATATTGATAGATAGTGGATGTAGCTCTAAACGAGACTTGTTAGAAAATTATGGGTTGTTTAAAACCAACTCCGATAAGTTAGCTATATCCATTGGCAGGCATCGCGCCGCCTAGCGTCCGAAGAGAAGTTGCAAGCTCAGTCGAGAAAGCGAAGTAGGAGCTGGACGCCAAGCATCCCATGTTCGGAAACTGCCCTTCCTAGACTTAAAAGCCGTAGAAGTTTCCTCGCCACTGTAACTGCGGTGGAGGAGTCCTCTACTCAAGCTAAATCATGTCTATGGGGGAGGGCGTTCCCCGTTATGGAAAGCTTTATTCCTCAAGAAGTCCTTCCTCCACTGTGTGGTGGTGACTTGCAGTGGCCAATATGGAAGTCCCTAAACCGGCTACGAACTTAAGTTGGCCGCTGCAAGGACAACCTCTGTCGGTGGGGAGTCAATGCCAGTGTGGTGCCACCCCGCAAACAATGGCTCATTTATTGACTTGCCCCTCGTTCCCTGACACCTGCACGCTACGGGACCTGTGGGAGGCTACCGACAATGCTCGTCGGGTGGCTGTCTACTGGGCTAACAAAATATGATACCATCGATTCGAAAAGAAGAAGAAGATAGATATTGATCCAGAAATATAAAATTGTGTAACGTTTTGGTTGTGTTCACACGTCGTCGCGTCGTCTATTATTACTTTGCCCTTTGAAAAGCATTGTCCAACAATTAAGCTTCAATTTAAACAATTTATCGCTCCATAACACCCTTTAGCGACCTAAAGAGTTCTCATAATCGTAATCGAAACACATTTGTTCGAATTACGCATATAAATTGAGACGGTACGGTATTTTGAGAGCTTTAGTCATAAATTTTAATAAAAACCCCGGTGCCAGTGATCAAATTAGAAAAATTAAAAGATGAATTTGGTCCAATTAAGTGTTATTGCGTAAAAAAGGCATAAATTAGTGAGTTGGGGACACGAGACGGCAAATGAAAACACGCGAGCTAGTGGAGCAGTGATGGCGGAACTTTTAAAAAATATGTCGATGTTATTCAGTTTTTCTTCTTTTTAAAGTATTTTATTCTTAATAAGAATATAAATATTTTTATGAAGTAAATAATGATTTATAAGTAACTAGCTTTTCTACGCGGCTACGCCCGGGACTGAAATTAATGAAAAATAAATTAAATTGGATCCAAATATAATATATGAAACTAAAATAACATTTAACATTTTTTTTTTATTTCACAAATATAGTAGCCTATAGCCTGGTCAGTAATCTCTTCTATCGATTGGTACAAACCGAATCAAAATTAGTGCAGCCGTTCTCTAGTTGTAAAAGGACAAACATTCAGTTCCTTACAGTAGATTCCTTGATATTCAGCATTGCATTATTATACAGAAAAAATGAAATATATTATTTTAATAAAATGGTAGGTAAGTTTATAATAGTTTTCTTTGTTTGACGTGTAGACCAATAAAGACAGATTGTTTTTAACTGAACTTGAACTTCACTTAACGCATACACACATGGCCGTGTGTGAAGATGTCCCCCCCCCCTTTCTCCCCCACACACGACTCTACAACATGTTAGCTAAAAAATGCAAAACCAAATGAAACGAAATGACTTTAGTTATATAACTTCAAAAGTATTAAAAAATAATATGTTTACTTCATGCTTCGTACAAATTGAAGAGAAGAGTGTCAATGTAAAAAAATATATATATATAAATTCATAAAAGTTGTTTAGTTTGTGAGATTTTGCATTACTTAAAACGTTGCGTTGTATAATTTCCATATATTTATACACGTCTAGAAAATTAGAAATCTGTATCATCGACAACTCCAATCCCATCCCTCGGCCACGTCACACGTGTCCTCTAATTACGCGCTCAAATTGTGTTAATTAGAGCGCGCGCTAAAGGGTGCCGTATCGCCATTACAATTAACAACCAGGCAGCATTTGCGGCGGTATCTCATACAATTACTTGACTTATGTTTTCATATGACTAAGTACGAACAGTACTGGGTTGCGAAACTCATGTTGCAATGGCAGCCGGATTTGTCCGTTCTGTTATATCTTGTTATGTGCCGTGTGTTGACAGCAGAGTAGAATACATTTGTCACCAACCCCTACTCTTCCCGTGGGTATCGTAAGAGGCGACTTAGGGACTACACATTGAACAAGGAACGGGCAGCAGCGCTCTCCGATACAGTAACCTTTTAATCTGCGATCTCCAACCCGCCTGCCAAGCGTGGAGATTATGGCAAAACCCTCCACTTAAGTGGACTGCAGTGGACTGTAACGGGCCGTTGATTGATTTGATTTGATTTCTGGTTTATCGTAAAACTAATAGTATAACCTGCTGGATAAACTCAAGGAAACGACTAAACGATTGTAAGATTATTTGGCAGGATCGACTTGAATGCGGATGGAACATGACCGTGAGGAGTGGCGCACCTTCGAACAGGACATTGCCCAGCAATAGTTTAAACGTTGACCTTGGATTCGTCTAAGACCTGGACCGACAATGATAATGATTATGATGCATATTTTACAACGAACCATGGCTTCATTCATGCATAAAATATGCTTTGTGAAATAACATTGGATTACTCCAAGAAGAGCGTCGGTGGTCTAGTGGCTAGGGCCGTTGCCTCCCGTTCGGGAGACGCGGGTGCCATTTCCACCACGTACTAATGTGATTTCGAATTCATATGTACGTTTATTCGACGCTCTTACGGTGAAGGAAAACATCGTGACGAAACCTGCACACTCTTGCGAAGAAATTCAAAAGTTGTGTGAGAAGTCGACCAACCCGCACTGGGCCAGCGTGGTCGACTAAGGCCTAGTCTCCCTAATTCAAGGTAGGGTCGAGCCACTCGGTGTGGACGGACGTACATGAGCTGTTGTTGACTCCAATAATTCCCATTGACTTGCCCCATTGATTGTGATGTCCGGATTATTTTTTTCAAAAATCCCCGTAGAATATTGATTGAATATGTATATGGATATATAAATTTTGGTCTTGCATTTTAATCTGCAAATGAACTTCTCCTAGGAATAAAACGTTTTCTTATTTGAATTCGTTTCGCTTTAAACGAAGATCGTTCTTTAAATTCAACAAAATACAATAATATTAACTACGCATCTCAAAGGTATTTGAAACAAAGTGGAATATAAAAAGAGCTTAAGACGTTTCCTCATCGCTCACTGCCCGTAAAACATCGCTATTACCCGCATAATATCAGAATATTGTATCAGAATGTAATCCGAGACAAATGGCCTTCGAAGATCGAACTACGAGTACGTCTCAACTGCATAAATAAAAGCCAAATAAGTTAGCTTACAAAAAATAAAACCCAACCGCTTATTGCAGTCATTTGAAACAATAAAAAGTATATTATCATTTCATTAGGCGTGACTAAATTAGGTATTACGCTTTCATTTTGCGGAGTATCATGTTGCACAGATTTCTGATGTAATTTGAAAGAGAGATAATGCGTCTAGGTAACGCAAGTTAAACAGCATAATAAAGTTTTGTCATAATCAAGAAGGTTATGTAATTTGGGCACTATCAGAGTATTAACAACATTTTAAGGAAATTTTACTAAAAAAGATACTTCATAGCGCCCTAGAACTTATAAAAGAAATACCTTATTAATTGCAGCACAAATAATACAGTTTCAAACTTAATTTTCCATCAAAAAAATTACCCAAGGAAAGCGTAATTTCATTCTAACACAAAAACATATTAAAAGTATTTGAATACATGTACTGAATATTTATATAATAAGATCTTTTCACTGTATTCTGGCAAATAAAGACTTCTGATTCTGATTAAGTAAGGATGATACATATAAGAAAAACATCGACGCCTACTCTGCTTCTCGCAGTCGGGTAAACAGCAACATGAAAAGGAGGTATTATGAAAAATCGTAACGCGTTTACTGGGCGGACTTCCCTGCATTATTCATGGCGAAATTGCTCCCGATACCTGTTCCGGAGCTGTTATTTACTAGTACAATAACAGTTATCGGTGTGGCCCCGCCCCCGCCGGGGGAAGTTAGGTAGATTAAGGGGTGATTTATTTACGTAGGTAAAGTTCCACCTACGCTCATGTGAGGTGAACTCATCTTTAAAAGTGTACTTTGTATTTAACACTTTGAACTTAGATACTCGGAACAAAAAAACATCAAATTGTAAAAAAATAATATGAAGAGTACTTTGTGAAGTATATTTAAGCAAGCAGGTTGGTTGCATAAAATAAAAAAGAAAGAAAGAAAGAAGAAAAGAAAAAAATACTGTTTTAGCAAAACACAGATACAATGCTATACAAATTTAAAGTTCAATTAATATTTAGAAAACACTTTATGACGTAATAATTTGTATATTTACAAAAAAAAAATTATACTAAGAGTTCATCAGTTCATATCATCCATAGAAACACAATTAAAGAAAAAAAATGAGTTTCGCAGCGCGTTTTTTTTTTGTAATATTGATTGTGTCGTAGCGTTCAGCTCATATACGTCCCCACCAAACACATACTAATATGTCTAAGTCAAATTAGTCTAAATAGGTTTTTAATGTTCTAGTGCCTTAGTCGTAACAAAAAGGTAATTTCTTTCCCATACTCTTGTAGAGATTTGTGCAAAAATATCTAATTTTCTCTTCGTTAGCAAGTCTCGCCGTCTAGCTACGTCACCAATGACACCACCCCCCAGGTCGGGATAAGGTTTCCTTGTCCTCGGGCGATGGGGACGCAATCACTTGTTATTCGGTAACCTCGTTAGATGGCGACACTCGCTCGTGACTTGAGAGCACAATCTGAACAAGGCACCAACCAGTGTAAACTGGTCTTGCAACACCAATGTAACTTTTTTATAACGTGTAAAGGCAGCGTTTTAAACCGATAAAGTTTTCTCAGGTGTAATTGGTATTGGTATTTTTGGTAGGTGTATTGGTTTATCATGCAATTTCGTGTAATTGTGTAAGCTAGTAAACTGTACAAGTACCTATACATAAAATCTTATGTAAATATACAAATCATCTCTTGAAAAGCTTGCTCTTCTTCAAGGCCTATATAACAATATCCTTTGCGACTGCACTAGTGAAGACCATTCAAGGAAAATGGCATTCGTAAGGGTCTTCATTGATAAGACTGCCTGAGACTGCCGCATCAGACTGCAACTAGAGATAGTTCTTTGCCTGGTGTGGAAGTTTTTCTTGTGGTGGGAACAACCAGGCTTACTTTTTCTTTAGAAGCCGTTGAGATAACTTAAAACCTAATTGATGCAAATTCACCTACAACATTCAAATGGTTAAATAAATAAATATATTTCTATCGCCTCCCTTGTATTTAAATTACGAGGTAAAGTAGATACCCCAATATTATAATCCAAATGCGAATTAAGAATTGAAATAACTCCCAAATCCACGTAAAATGATAAACTCGAAGCGGGGCCCGCTCTGTAGGCAAAACTCAATTATCATATTTTATACCTCATAATACTTACGAAAAAGATATTCAATTATATAATTTTTCCTCTGAAAAGGGAATCCCTTTTCATTTCTCATTTGGATTTTTCTCTTAAGCAATTATTCGAGCGCCTGGGGGCTGCGCTCGCCGCTCGGCTACCTACCTCGTCCAATGTCTAATTTACGTTTTATATATTTAACAAGCTACGGGATGTACGCTAACTTATGCGTTAGCTGTGTTTTCGTTTAATAAAAGTGTGTTGCGCGGATGATTTTATGAGTTTCAGTGAGTTAGGGATTCGTTTGCGCGCGGAATAGAAATGAGCTCATTTCATGCTCCCGCGCCCGCCCCGCCCACCACTCCGGACACGATACTTTATTCGCCATTTATATTCCACTAAGCTTTATGTTTTCAAATGAATAAATGAAAACGAATCCAAAATGAATGATTAACAATGCGTATTAATAGGGAAATCTGCAAGCAGTTTGCATGCCGATGCCTTTGACAAACTTGTTCAATTTTAATTCGGTAGGCGTTGGCGACATTGTAATGCAAACAAACGAAGTTGTCTGGCGGGGTAGAGGCGGGGGTCAAGGGGAACCCCCCCTCCCATTCGCTCAAGTGGCTTGGAACTCGATTCCGGCGCGGATCGGATTCCGGCGCAACTCCCGTAATCGCATCGCGCGGCCTGGAACACAAATTATTCGTGCGCCGAAACTCGCTAACTTCGTCAACCCTATAAAGGAGGTAAAGAACAAAGCGGAACCACAATTGGCCGTAGCGGGATCGATCCTCTACCTGGGTCTTTGGAACTTTTAAAAATGGCGGCTCTTTGTGCGGGAATTCGATAAGGGGCGCCCGCGGGACGCGTAAATGCAATTTGTGAGGAATCGCTCGAGTCTTTGACGTCGGCGCCGGCGCGTCGTTTGAAGATTTGCTTGTTTGCTCGTCGGTACTCAGCAAGGCACTCCATGCGGTACGTAAACTAGAAAACTGCGTTACCGATCTCCGCGCTCAACACCAAATGTGTTTTGATTGCCAAAAGAAACGTCCAAACTCAATTGGACGACAACGGGAGTGTCGATGTGAAAATGAATCTGTTATTCTCTCCATTATGCGGCAAAATAAGGCTGTGAATACATAAGTGGGTAAGTAGATGGTGGCGCCGGTTGGCGGAGGGAAATGATCAAAGTTGTAAGTGGATCAGCATAATTTTTATTAGGTAAATCATTCCGGCGAGGCGCGCGAATTATTTCAGCGGCAAGTTTGTAAGAGGATCGCCCGACACGCTTTGAGGTGACCACGCTGCTGGACTGAGATAGATTCTCAAAGATATAATAAGCTGTTATTAAAAACATAATAAATATTATAATACTTTAAGCAAGGATATCTGACTAGGTAGCTAACAAATATTCATGGGAACTATACCTCTTATCAGGGCTTTTTTAAATTGTACGAATTTTAAAACCACCGATGCCTATGGAATCTCTTTAGCAAGTTCTTCTCCAAAAAATAACGCAGTGACGCAGAACATGAGTAAACTCGCCTAAAATAAAAGTTGACGTCATGAAGCGACTGCAAAGAATAATCTTACATTGAAATTAACATTCCAAATATTTCAAACATTTGTAAACAAAGTTTCTCGAAAACGCAATCTTCTATAACTCAATATTCTCTTCCCAGACAATTTTTTACTTTCCAAATCTACACAATGCTATCACGTGAAAAAGTAAAATCCAAATAAAAGGTTCGCAAAGTTGAATTTACGCAGCAAGCAAGCGCGTAGCAAAGAGCTACGCGCTGACTACGACGCGCTGTAGCAGTTGTCGTAGCAAGCAGTTGCATGTATAATAAAATACTGATAAAGTTATTATATTTTTTTCTTTAATACGACTGAGATTGTTTAATAGGATGACAAAAAACTAAACTGGACTGTGGCCGTGTTGTAATAGCTATTTTCCTTACAATTAAGTTTGGTAACAAACGTTTGTCAATAGCCGCGGTCGCTTGTTTGTTACTAGTTGTTGTTGTTTGTTTGTTTGTTATTGTTTCATTCTGTCGTGAATAAAGACAATAATCAGATCCAGACAATACTATCTAAGAGCAAGTTCTGTAATAATAAAACGTGGCTACCCTACCTCCGCATCGCGATGCAAATTGCAAGGAATGATAGAGCGACTCGCGAACAATATTCCGCAAATTTTAATTTGTTATTCGACAGACGCAATTTGCGTTACTATTTAACAAGATGGCGGCGGCGGCTTGAAAGTTCGTCTTATTAATTTATGTGTAATTAATTCCGTAATATTTTGATGTTTTACTATGAAGTATGTTTTTAAAAAATTGCATCAAAAACTAACTTCGCACAATACTTTTACAAAACTTTTTAACTTCCTACATTACCCTATATTTCACCATTTTGTTTTTTTATTTACATATTTTCTTACCTTAATACTGAAAGCATCTTACATGTGTATTAAAAAGTAAACATCGTACAATACAAGGATCTTATGCTACTTAATTGTTATAAACTCATTCAACCTCCACGACCCTTTGGAGAATTTAGAAACTAAATCTTCGAAATTCATGACTTGAGTTCCTATTCCTAGTATCCTTTAATTAAATAATATCAACTATGTGATAGTACTAATTTGTATATAGCGCTCCTGCCTCCTACGCTACGCTACGCTCGTGTTGTGTAAGATTTTCCCGTGGGAATAAGATAATATATTTTCACACTCATAAATTATGTATAAATATAAGTGTGATTTATATTACAATATTAGTGCGATTTACTAAGCAGGCCGACCGCAGATAGCGGCTCCTACTTTTAAAAATACCATGTCAGTGGCCTTTGGCCACAAGTGTTGTGTCAAATTATCCTAGTATTCGCCTTTGTACTAGTAGTATTCCACAAAACCAACCGTTACCGAGTTGTGAAAACTAACAACGTCATCTGTCGATTCTTTTTTGTAACTACATCTGTGATGGTTGGTTCTTTATGTTGAGCATGAAAAAAATAACAAACTCTTAGTTTAATAATTTATTGAAAAATACATTGTCTATTATTATTTGATTATTGAATCAAATCATCAATAATTTGTTTATTTGACCTTAGAATGCTGCGGATACTCACATTACCTATTGTTATATTATTGTTTAGTTTGAACATGTATCTAAGCAATGTTTTATGAACCACACCCTTTATTTATTTATTTAGTAGCATATAATATGCTATTGGGCTCGTTGGATTTGTATTAACAAGATCTTTAGTCATACGTGATATCCAGGGTCTCATGATGGAGCCGGAAGGTGGCCATAGGAACTCCTTAAATACACACCACAACCTAGTCGTGTTTGGGCTCGTTGGATTTGTCTTAACAAGGATACTCCACTCCACGGCTTTAAAAGCTTGTTTAAAAAGGATTATTAATTAAACTTACCTCATAAAAAGTATCCTTGGTGTAAATCCAGTTTACAAACTATTTCTATTCCAAATTTAATTTCAAACCCGTTGAGTACTTTAAGCGTGAAAACGGAACAAACAAACGTCCAAATATATTTTCACATTCATAATTATCTACTTATAATATAAGATTTACTAAGCAGGCAGAGTAGAATACATTTGTCACCAACCCCTACTCTTCCCGTGGGTGTCGTAAGAGGCGACTTAGGGACTACACCTTGAACAGGGAACGGGCAGCAGCGCTCTCTGATACAGTAACCTTTTAATCAATCTGCGATCTCCAACCCGCCTGCCGAGCGTGGAGATTATGGCAAAACCCTCCACTTAAGTGGAGGAGGATCATAGTCCAGCAGTGAACTGTAACGAGCCGTTGCATTGAAGAAGCAGGTCGACCGCAGATAGCGGCTCCTACTTTTATAAAAATACTATGTCAGTGATTTTTAGACAAATTGTCCTAGTATTCGCCTTCGTACTAGTAGTATTCCACAAAACCAACCGTTACCGAGTTGTGAAAACTAACAACGTCATCTGTTGATTCTTTTTTGTAACTACATCTGTGAAGGTTTGTTCTTTATCTTGAGAATGAAAAAAATAACAAAGGCTTAGTTCATTTATTGAATAATGCATTGCCCATTATGGTTTGATAATTGAATCAAATCATCAATAATTATGTTTTCAATACACCTTGCTCAAAAATTGAACTTACGAAGGCAGTAAACTGTGCGGTAAATGCGTTTTACCGCACTAGTGCGATTTTATTACATTTTATTTTTAATTCCCACGGTCTTCAGAATTAATTATTCAGCCAGGATCATTTTGACAATAAAAAATATTTAAATCGATTCATACAAAGACAAAAGTATTTTATATTTCTTAATTTCAACAAATTGTATCAAAAGTATTATCAGCCAGTAATATTTTAATTATAAAAATGAAAATATCTCGATTCAACAAAGAATCAATTCGTAGAGGCTGAATGTCCGCCAGAGCCTTTTCTCCATAATTATGCTTATAAAAAAGAAACATACTATCGTTTTGTAGTTGGCGCCAAGTTTGTAAAATTTTCATTTAATTGTTTTACATTGAATGTTGTTTTATGAGTGATTAAATGTTGATATTTAATGATAAATGTGAATAGTAAGGATACTCAAACTGCGCGCGATATAATAAAGGTTAGTTTTTACAACTTCTACATGATCAATTTTACCTGTAGTATACTAGCTATGTTGTTGTGTATAGCTTTTGTAGGGTACTATGTGCCTTTCTTAACCATTTCAATTTCATTATTTACTATCAGTTTTCTCACAAGTGTATTGAAAAACATTGTACAATACACGGATCTTAGGTTTTATAACAAACTCGTGATATTATAAACCCTCGCCTGTGGCTCGGGCTTACAAAAGTCACCTCGTTTGTAATATGCCACCTACGATCCTTGTATCGTAATGTACTATTATTTAATCTTAGAATGCTGCTGATACACACATTTTGTGTACCTATTACCTTTTGTTATATTATTGTTTAGTTTTAATATGTATATATCTATATGCTATTAGCGTTTTTTAAACTAAATAAATGAATAAATAAATAAAAATGTCTTTGATTTTGAAACACCGAGTCCGTGTCAATATACCGAGGTGTCCGACAAGGGGACACTCTCTCGCCCAAACTTTTCACCACTGTCTTAGAAGACGTAATGAAGACGTTGGATTAGAGTGAGAGAGGAGTTAATATTAATGGGGCGCGCTTGTCGCATCTGAGGTTTGCGGACGACCTTATTCTCGTTGCCGAAGGCGTCCTAGATCTCCAGAATATGCTCGCAGAACTGCACGAAGCTTCCTTAAAAATCGGTCTTAGGATGAACATGTCCAAGACCAAGATCATGACGAATTGCTATGTAAATATGCCTAACATAAGCATAGGCCATTGCCTATTTATTCATTGGTTATTTACACCGTTCAGGTTGTCAGCGATTACGTCTATCTTGGACATCGTTTATCCTTTGACCGAAAAGCGCAGGTAAAGGAGATCGAAAGGCGCATCGGATTAGGCTGGGCTGCTTTCAGGAAACTAGACAACGTTTTTAAATCCAAACTCCCGCAATGCCTGAAGACCAAGGTGTTTAACCAATGTGTCCTGCCGATCCTCACTTACAGTGCCCAAACATGGACGCTCACTAAGCAAAATATGCACAAAATTAAAGTAGCACAAAGGGCAATGGAGCGTTCTATGTTAGGTATCTCACTCGTTGACCACATACCAAACGTAGAAATTCGTCGGAAAACTAAAGTCGAAGACGTAGGTAAGCGGATAACGAGATTGAGGTGGAGATGGGCGGGGCACTTGGCTAGGCGGGACGATGGACGTTGGACCAAAGCAGTCACAGAGTGGTGGCCTAGAGAGGCGACAGGGCCAGTGGGCAGACCACCAGCCCGATGGTCAGACGATATCGTCAAGATGACGGGATCTCACCGGATGAGGCTGGCACAGGACCGTGAGAATTGGCGCTATAGAGAAGAGGCCTATACCCAGCAGTGGGTTGATGTGGGCTGAGAATGATAATGATGATGATGATGATGATTAATAAAAACGAAAAGGGGTGTGGTTAATAAAACATTGATTTTAGAAAACATCCATCAGATTAATATTAATCAAATTCAACATGATCAAACACAATAATGAAATTTTGTACCAGCATCAACAGCACATATACGTCCCCATCGAGGGGCTCGGGCCTGAATTAGGCGATTAGACTTCACACACAACCTTTGAATTTCTTCGCAGGAATGTGCAGGTTTCATCACGATGTTTTCCTTCACCGTAAGAGCGTCAAATAAACGTAATTCAAAATTTGAAACCACGTTGGTACGCGATAAGGATTGCACTCGCGTCTCCTGGAAGGAAGACAACGGCCCTAGCCACTAAACCATCGACGCAAAATTTTGTACGTTTATTTTTAATTAACCCTTTGGCGATTCAGCCCGCATACGTGGACAAAATGGCCGCCATAAAAAGTGGTCGCACGCTACATCACCACTCAATCTTTCCGCGCTATCGGTCGATTCTGATTTATTTCATTTATTTAGGTTTTATGAGCTTTTGAGTGCGTAGATTTGGTTGCATGCAGGCGTCGCTAATCAGGGTAAGGGTTGAAGTTTTGGGCGGAAGCGGTGGCGAGAAGTTGTTTAGCTATCTTGTATTTTTGATATTTTTTGAGAACCTAACATATTTTTTTTATATTGGCAACGACAAAACGTAGGGTATTTCATAATCGTAAAAATATTATTTTTGCCAGATTTTTATTTTATGTTTCCTGAAAAAGTTTCAGATACTTATTCATTTCTGAATTGTCTTAAATTAACAGTTGACGCCTTTCGTCTGAGATGATGATGATGACCAACCATCGTGAGTATATTGGTAAAAAACTGTAACTAACTGCGTAATAAAACACAAAACCATATCTGCGACATAAGGCATAGTTTACACTACAGCTCCGGCACGCGCGCGCCGCATGCGACAAGCGATATTGGTAACACCCGTGACGACGCAGCGGGACGCGGCTTTGTGACGCGCGTTACTGACCAGCGTAAAAAATGCGCGCATTGTACAAATGTTTTTGGTAGAAGTGGCAAATTAAGTGGAAAGTGATAGGGGTGGGCTTGATTAGGAGGTGCGTGGATACATTTTATTTTGTATTGACGTCAATATTGATAGACCAAGCCGTAAAATAAATGTTACTTAGATTTATAATAAATGTGTTATTTAGTTACTTGTAGATTTTATAATGTCATTTTGTTATACTCCCACGAATATGAAGTAAACCAAATAAGTTAAGTATTTTCACTGTGTGCATCAGAATAATTTTCCATCAAGTTCTCTACCATGTATGCCCACCACGATAAGAGCACGCAAAAAATGTGTGTGGCAGCCTCTAAGACAGTAAATCAAACAGAAAATAAACTAAAGGAACCCTTAAAGTCATCATCAAAGCATACGCTGTTTATACCCACAAGGGGTATTAACTCTACACGACACTTCACAGCGCAAATTGCGCGGAAAACAGTGAAAAACAAACACCTTATGCTTGCAATCTATCGCATTCCCTCAACAGAAGCCAGTCGTGTGTGTGAAAGAGAGGAAGAAGCATGCTGTGAAGTCGAGCGCGATTACCCCGATGATGGCGCGAAAACAACGGCGCACGCGGCGGCACGTGCTCCGAGGGCGGCCATTCTTCGCGCCAAATCTAGCGTAATTGGATCTTGATTTCATTGCGCTGATGAATCATTTATAGACGCTAGTGACTGTATTTAGTTTCGACTCATTGACTTTGTTTTGGTATTGAAGATCTTTTTTCGTTTCTATTTAAATTATCATATAATAAATTATGATTGAATGAACTCGACGGCATACTTTTACTTCAATTAAATTAAATTTTGCTGCCATTTAAATAACTTTTTTTTTTTAAATCACAGGCTACATATTTTAATTATCTCTACCACTGTCTCTCTTCTTCGTCGTACTCGCCTCTAATGTGGGTTTTATTTTTTTGTGGTCTGTAGTTAGCTACTGAAACTTTATTTTTCGTTTATATTATTTCTTCTGTTCTACATCTCGAAAAACGACGAAATGTGAAAAAAATACATTATTTCCAAACAAACAATAGTGAATCACTTCTCTGCTCTCCCTAAATGAGCCAGCTAAACTACTTTGTCAAATGCGACAATCCCCGATTCTAATGACCTTTAGTTTTCTATCGCGCAGCGGGTCGGCGTGCCCCATTGTGCACGCGGCCTAATCTACATCAGTTCGGCCATTATGTTTTGTTCCACTGACATCAATTTTTTTTTTCATCTTACTGTATTAATGATCGTCGATCATGGTGACAAAGTTACGAGTTTTTTACGATATATTGATAGAGTTAAATTTTATGATTCTATCTAATGTGGTTATTAATTAATACAGTTTCATTGCATTTTTAGAGATTTGACTAGTTGAAATAGTTCTTGCCTAATTGATTTGCATTTGATCAGTGAAGATGTTACATAGAACAGAACAATATTTACAGCCTCCGTGGCCGAGTGGTCGAGGTTCCGGGTTCGATTCCCGGTGGGGACACTGTCAAGCAAAAATCTTTTTGTGAGACTTTCCCCAGTTTGGTTAGGACATTGCAGGCTGAATCACTCGAAAGAAAGATGAAGGCACGTTAAGCCGTTGGTCCCAGCTACTATCTAGTCGTTACATGAGACAAGTCAGTGGCCTTGCGGCTCTATAACACTGATACCAGAGTTTGTGAGGTCGGTTGTCGACCTTACAACCCACACGATGATGATAATGACAGAACAATAATATCTTGCTTTGTAATGTCAAAACTTTTTACATAATTTGCCATCTAATCCAATAAAAAAATAAGAATCTGAAAGATGCATAATAACTCCTCATCTTTACTTTAATTGACACCATTGACTATTTACAAAACAAAACATTAATTCATTTTAAAAGTAAAAATTCAGCCAACAGGCGGCCTTATTGTAAAACCGCAAAATGCATGCTGTCAATCATCAACAGCTCACGTCCCCACCGAGGGGCTCGAGCCTACCCTGAATTAGGGCGATTAGGCCTTAGTCGACCACGCTGGCTCAGTGCGGGTTAGTCGCTTTCATACACAACCTATGAATTTCGTCGCAGGAGTGTGCAGGTTTCATCACGATATTTTCCTTCACCGTAAAAGCGTCGAATAAACGTACATATGAATTCGAAATTCGAAAACACATTGATACGTGGTGGGGATCGAACCCACGTCTCCTGGACGGAAGGCACGGCCCTACTGACGCACTGATGCTTGCTGTGTTTGCCAGTAATTTGGTCAACAACTCGTTTATATTACAAGTATTACTTTTGTTATATTTTTAAGATGTTTACCTTTTGGCAAATCTGATAAATAAATAAAGATACCGCGACATAGAAAAGGTAAAGCGGGTTGGTGACCAAGTTTGCATACTTAACTTGCTTTTTTAATTTATATGTCATTCAGGCAAAAGTCTTTGTCAGTTAAGTCAACAAGTCCATAAGAACAAGGGATCTGCGCGGGCGACGCCCAACCCATTCATTACTGCGGTAATTAATGCTTAATTGAGCCAAATAGAGTATCAATTTAGTCGCAATTGAATCATGTATGCCCGCGCGCATGCGAACTCGTGTTAGCGTGCTAGGTTTTCTAGATCAATTTTATTTTGTCCCGAACATGAGGTTGGGTTAGGAAATACATTAAAAATAAACTTTATAATATAATAAAATTAAATAAAAAATAAGAAGATTAAAAGACATAGACAAGGTAGGTAACTTTATTGCTAGGAGGCTAGGATAATAGTCCCTCCAGCCAGACAATCTCTAAGGTTGGTTAAAGAAGTTATAACAGGCAATACTCACAATATTTTATAAAATGTGTGTAAATGCTAGTGCCCTAGTTTAGGTGGATTTAGGGATCACTACGCTAATAAATGAAACTGTAGACTGTAAGTACAAAATGCTGGTTATAATAATATGAAGACAAAGAAAATCTCAAAGTTACAAAAGGTCGTATGAATGCGTTAACAAAAGGCTAGTAAGTAACGAACGAAATGACATTTGAATTTGAAAATAAAGGTGGCCTTATTGGTCTGTTTAGAAAGATAGCTAAAAAAAGTATACAAAGACAGTTATTAAAAAAACATAATATAATTAAATTATAGTAAAAACGAAACGTTAGTTTGTAAAAAGCCATGTTCTTAACAATGTGAAAAAATCATAAAACATAAGCATGTGGAAATTACGAAAAAAAACGTTTTTTTTAAACATAAATGGCCCAGACTGCTGACAGTATTTTCTGCTTGCTCACTCAAGAAATAAATGCTTCCCTAAACACAAACATTAGAATATTTATAGAACTCGCAACAAACTAAAATATTAAATATAAAAACGTGTTAAAAAATTGATCGAAGTATTAAAAGTGTCTGTCTCGACTAGTGTGTGTACATGAGTCATTGTTTCGTTCCGTTCGCGAAGTGCGTCCCGGCCGCTTCATTAGTCCTTTAATTGACTTAAACAGACAAGCAATTACTTACGCTAACCGAAGCTTGTTCATGCGATTATAACTACGTCATACCTACTGTGTATCATTTATGTAGGATAGTTTTTACGACAATTTCCATTAAATGTAAGTATTTAAGTACTTCTTTTCTATTTCTGCTGCTCTTGTCTTGAAATTTCCTTGAGATTTATATTTAATTTTAGGAGAGTCATACATAAAAAAGATGAAACACTAAACATGTCAATGTCGTGAAACTGTTGCGTTGGTTTGCGTTGTAAAAAGTAAGAAATAAACTTTTTAATACATGATTAGTCAAATAAATAAAAAGAGCTTAATCCAAAACAACATTATGCATAAGTTGAAGCTAAATAGATATTTTCATCAATGGGATCAACGAAATGGCTCAAGTGTGTGCAGGCGCTGGCTGTCGACAAATGGCCGACTAACGAGCTTACCCGCCGACAATCGCTCCCAGTGTGCACTCGCCTTAAGGTTGGCGGATTCGCAACAATTTATTTGATCTAAAAAGCACTAGCACGCTCGTCTCATATTTTTTTTAACGGAGTGTGCTTGAAGTTATAGATTTGGTAGGTACAGGACGTGACTTTTAGGCAGTTTTAAAACAAGATTAGAAATTAAAAAATTACAGGTTTTTTCTTATATTTTCGTAATCCTGTTGTTAACCTGTTGTAATATTTTCATTGTATATACTCATTTTTTATGTAGAGGCGATCCCGACTAAATGCTGTTTTTTCAACACGCAAAGTTGCCTCCGACTTAACATTATCACACTTTGATCAACAAAATGAAATCAAAACTTGGAATCTAAAACTATCAACTTATTTCAAAAATCTATTCTAAACTTAAAATCTAACACAGTATCGAATACGCTTACCTTACCGTGATCCTATTTCACATGTCGGTGGAACGCGTCGATGTGAATCTATTTGTCATATTAATGTGGGCAATTAGAGGCATGCGGGCAGCGAACGGGTTAAGGGTTGCCGCGGACGCCGCGCGCGGTTCGCTGGCAGCCGAAGGGTTAACAACAGGATTACGAAAAGCCAATTTTTGGCTGGAATTAGTGGGCTAATGGTAGTAATGGACCATAAAACTTAACAGGACATTGAGGGCTCATTATTGGATGTTGCTTAAATAATAGTACTGCTGGGTCATGTGAATGACTAACCATCATACCTGGGCTGATTGATAACTGGCCGAAACGACGAACTTAAAAAAATGATACGAAAAAAAAAAAACATTATATTTTGGCATCTTTTTGAAAATAGAACGCCAAATTTGAATTTAATCGAACTGGTGGAATTTGTTTGATAGGACGTAGAACTTTCTCTGTCGTAAATTTTCTTAACAATGGAAAGAAACGAAATTCGTGCGGTGATAAAGTTTTACGTTTTAAAACAGAAAACAGCAACCCAGATTAAAACCAAGCTAGACAGTGTTTTAGGTAATTCTGCTCCTGCATTGAGTACAATTCACACCTGGGTAACTGATTTTAAACGTGGAAGACAGAGTTGCGAAGACGCCCACAGGTCTGGCCGTCCAAATGAAGTCACGAATCCGGACATGATCAAAAAATTCACAAAATTGTATTGAATGATCGGCGCTTGAAGTTGCGAGAGATAGCAGAGATGGTGAGCATTTCATCTGAACGCGTTTTTAATATTTTGCACCAATATTTGGGAATGAAAAAGCTTTGCGCGCGATGGGTGCCGCGTTTGCTCACTGTTGACCAAAAGCAACATCGAGTGGACGATTCATCGGAGTGTTTGGCGCTGTTTAACCGAGATCCTAACGAGTTTTCGCGGCGTTATGTAACAGACGATGAAACCTGGATACATCATTATACTCCCGAGACAAAAGAACAATCTAAGCAGTGGACTGAGAGCGGAAGACCTGCGCCGAAGAAAGCAAAAACGGTTTTGTCGGCCGGCAAAGTGATGGCGACTGTTTTTTGGGATGCTCGAGGGATTATTTTAGTGGATTATCTGCAAAAAGGAAAAACAATAAATGGAGAGTACTACGCAAGCTTGCTGCAAAAATTAAGTGAAGAAATCCAGAAAAACCGACCACATTTGACCAAGAAAAAAGTTTTGTTCCACCATGACAACGCACCTGCACACACGTCAATGGTTGCAGTCGCCAAACTCCATGAATTGCGGTTCGAATTGCTACCGCATCCACCCTATTCCCCGGATCTGGCCCCGTGTGACTTCCACTTATTCCCAAACCTGAAGAAATGGTTAGGTGGCCAGAGATTTTCATCAAATGAAGAAGTCATTGTTGCCGTGGACGAGTATTTTGAGGGGTTGGAGAAAACATTTTATCAAACTGGTGTAACGGCATTGGAGAAGCGCTGGACTAAATGCATCGAGGTAGAAGGAAACTACGTTGAGAAATAAATTTATTTTAAATAGATTTTTAAAGTTTTTCTTTGTCGTTTCGGAACTCGTAGTTGCGAAGTTCATCCTTGAGAATGTCAAGGCAGCGAAAGTACATAATTCTTGTATATGTATTGTAGTACCATCAGACAAACTTTACTCAAAAGGTATCATCTTCTCATCATCACCATAACCTGCCTTTTGACTAAAAATTGTCTTTACATTTTAATAGAGTTTTATGTATACTCTAATAACACTTAAATGACAATAATCGATGCGATGATTCTAAAATAATAAAAAAACCATGAATAACGGATTTCATCTACCGCGTGTCTTACCTATCTAGATGAAACCTTTTCCGAGAAACCCATTAATAAGGTATATTCGTAATTATTGAAATAAGAATTGTTAACCTGAGCAGCAATAGGAATTAATGAACAGTTTAAAAAGTTAATGAAATGACTGCTCTCATAATGGCGCAATGGCGCATGCGTGCTAGTAATTAATGCATTTGTTTTAATTTTAATGTACACCGAATGAAAGTGTTATTTTAATTCGGTATGATGATGAATTAATTATTTTATTATGGGGGTGATAGCGATAAAAGAACGGGTTCAAATGTGGGTATTCAACAATTGCACGGCAATTTATTTTATTGATCATTATATAGTATGGATTTGGCTACAACCTAAAATTGTGACTAACCAACACACATTTCATACATACAAGTATAAACCCTGAACACATTTCTTGAGCAGTCGTGTAATAAAACTGATAGGAAATGAATAAAAAGATGTTTTGAATAAACGCGATAACGTAATCAAAATTACTTTTTTCCTATTGTTTTATTATGTTGTTGGTTTTTTACACGTGCTGTTTAATTAAAGTTTCAAATTCTATGTTTAACCACTCTGGCGCTATCTGAAGATATCATTTTCCACATTTTTCCAGGTTTTGTACAGACCAAATCTTGGATTCTAAATTGAAAAACATGAAACGGGCGCACCAGGGTTCACTTTAAACGTAGGTACTCAACTTTCGAAGGCTATAAAACTGCAAAACTGCTCTCAGCCCTTCACCAAAGTGCACATCTAAATATGCCCCATTTTCTGACGTAATGGCCTCGATTCGGGATGTCATGCTCTAATTCTAATTTTGAAATCCAGCTATCCTTTTTGTTTTTATGACCAATGAAAGAGAGGTGATGAACGAATAATATTAATTTGAACGAATGATAACCTAAAATAAGGGCATAGCTGTCAGTTTAATATTTTTAAGTCGCATGTTTTAAGTGCTCTCTAAAATTGTGCCATCGACACGGCTATAAGGTTCATATTCGATGTTTGACAGCTCTAATATTAGAATAGCCATCTCCTGTCCCTTTTCAATCTTTAAAGGGTAAAAAGAACATACTAACTTAAATTAAGGATTAGAGCGTGACAGTGTGTGAATCCAATATCAACAACTTTTCCTACTACTACCGTAGTCTGTTATCCAGTCTGCTTTTTCTACCGACGCCATTCCTCTATCTAGATGTAGTTATCGCCGGCTCTCGGCGCACGCTTACACAAGATGGCGGCGCATCCGGCTTGACCGGAAGCAGGCTAATGCGATCTGCCCAATCCCAGCTTTTCGCGCCCCGGGCGAAAACATTACGTGCGAACGTATACGTGTTTACGTTTTACGCACGTGTTGGCAAGCGTTTACGTTTACGTGTGAAGTAACTTAGTGAAATTTAAGGTGTTTATATCCCTTCGGCCACCTACGAAACCAATGCTACGTAAATAGGTATATTTTCTGTAGATTATTGTCTTGAAGAAGATCGTTAATCGGTATAATTAACTAAAACTGTACATTTAATTAAAATAACAATAAAAAAAGACAAAAGCACAATGTATGGCATAAAAAAGTTTTTTCAAAGGCTTGTAAGCCCATTAAAATTCACATCATACTAATATTATTAGGTAATCTGAAAATATATAATTTGGATGTTTGGATGTTTGTTCTGAACGGATCAGGCTGAAGTTTGAAATGGAGATAGTTTGTAGCCTGGATTAACACATAGGACACTTTTTACGGGAAGAAATCTTATTACCACGGGAAAATCTTACGTAACGCGAGCGTAGCCGCGGGCGGACATTATACACTATATCATAAGATGTTTCTAACATTACTCGTATCTGAAAAATGTCATAGCTATAAAAACTGAGTAAGTACTAATTAAATTGATGTTTGTAATGAGTCTACTCCTGCGTAACAAATGAAATTAAAACCTTATTTTCATAGTAAAATGTTGCTGACTTTAGACACTTTAGATCACTTAAAAGTGTCTCGAGTAAAGTGTAATCAAATGAAGATCAGAATTTTGTAGTCAGTTACAATTACGAGTTTAACCTTCAATCATCATTATGGAAAATTAAACTTAAAGTGCTTACTTCAACCCGATTCGATTACTCTGAATCTTTGAGTTTGTTAACTTTGTGTTGTGGTGTAAAACATAAAAGACTTACCGCAGAACAAATCATTATACTTAAATCAACCAATCAATCAATCAATCAGCCTATTGCAGTCGACTGCTGGACGTAGGCCTCCCCAAGGGTACGCCAAAGCGCACGGTCACCCGCTTTCCTCATACAGCCACCACCAGCGACCTTCTTCAGGTCATCAGTCCACCTGGCAGGGGGGCGTCCCACACTACGTTTCCCGAGACGCGGTCTCCATTCGAGAACCCGTCTGCTCCAACGCTCATCGGTTCTGCGACAGACGTGGCCAGCCCACTGCCACTTCAGCTTGCTACAATTCTGGACAATATCCACCACCTTGGTCCTCTGCCGGATGATTTGTACTTAAATAAGCACATGAAATTGAGGGAATGATGGAATGGAACAATCACATGGCTTAAGAGGATAAGAGAAGAGGCTGCTGACTATGTATCAAAACACAAATGTAAAAAAAATATCAGTAAAATTGTATAATGGCGTCATCATCATCATTTGTTTATTGATATATCACTTACAGCTACAGCCAAACATGATGATGCTTAGATATTTAAACTTATAAGTAATAATACAATTTCTGTGGTAAAGCCGAGAATTGGAAACCTTGTCAAATCGATGCAAGCACATCCATCATTGATTTTTGTGTAACTTTAATGATTATCTGGGCAGAGGGGGGTGGGCGCGGAAATATTTTTTTTTGTAGAAAGGGGGTGTGGCCCAAATAAGTTAGGGAACTCCTGGACTAGATAGTGTCTCACAAAGAGATTTTTGCTTGACAGTGTCCCCACAGAGAATCGTACCCGGTTTAGGTAGAGTCAGATCATCTTAAATCTTCAGATGATAACATCCATAATTACAATCCATTTCAGCATTTTCTCTGTGAAGGAGATGCGTCCGAACGACTTGACTATGTTAGAATTCGTTTTATGTTTCTTTGAATATCCTCAATGGATAATGATTTGTGATAAATTAAGAAATCTGACTCGCCTTTTGTATCCATTATTCTTTTCTTCGCCTATTTATGAACTTTTTTTAATAGGAAAAATCAATTTCAGTTTATCTACGCGAGTTCTTATGACTGATCCCAAACCCGACGAGACTTAAAACTTGAACCTATTTTAAACTCTCAATTAGGTAAATTAACTTAAATGTTTAAAATTGTTGTGTCTGATCAATTTCACCTAAGATTTCATTTGGATTTAATTATTTATCTCAGACAATTTATAGATAAACACTTAGTAAGAAGTTTATAAGTGCGGTCATATGTTCTTTCTGCTTCACAATGACAAAATCTTGTAAAAAGTGATTTGCTAACCAATCAAATACAAAGTACATGCAATTCCTCAACACAAAAAATCTCTATCAAATTAAGAACTTTATTCGTTCAAAATTATTGAGCCTAAATTTGTGTTTCTAAATTAAAAATATACCATAAGAGTATTGCACAATTTTCGCCCCTTTTCAGGGTAGGCTCAATCCCTGAAACCCCTCGGTGGGGACGTCCAGGACAACACAATTTTAACTTAAGCCCCAATTGTATACTGTTTTGCTTCTAACCTCTTTACAAGACCTTGATATCTCAATACGAATGAATCGAACACTGCGGTATTCAGGCCACCGCACACTGATTGATATAATTCGCTGGCGTTTGTGAACAGTTCGTAGAGGTGGTCCAATCATGCCTTGGAGGTCGTAGGAATTGTTATTAACGCTCATTATTGTGCTTTATTGTTTTAGGTTGTGAGGCTGTATTTAAAATGATAATAAAATTGTAATGGAACGAAACAAGGTTTATGTTTGTCTTTATTTGTTAAAGAGATGAGCTAGCTGTAATGGGTATAAGTTACTTTTTAATTCTTGCAAATGATTTGAATTGATTTCTAAAACCACATTTAGCCTTCATGACAGTAGTCTGCTACCTAACCTTATACTTTACTGCTTTTCTTTGTTAAATTTTTTATTTTACTTTACATACGTCGATAATGATTAGGATCTAACCGTTTTATAACGCCATCTATAACGAACGACCTCCGAGCGTACAATTCTACAACACAAAATAATAATGATAATCATAATAATCCACATAATAATAATATCCATGGTAATTGTAACTGCCCAAACATAGAAAAAGTAACACATACTAAGTACCTGGGAGTTTTGATAGATCAAAGACTGTCTTGGCATCACCATCTTGAACAAGTCACGAACAGGGTTAGGAAGCTAATCTGGATCTTCAAAACTCTCAGGTACGTAGTTCCGGAAAAAGATGATAGTCTACAGTCCACTCCAAAAATACTTTTAAATCAAATATACACCTCATTGGTACAATCCGTATTGACCTACTGCATCCCTGTTTGGGGTGGTTCAACAAAAACTCATTTTCTAAACCTGGAACGGGCTCAACGTACACTAATTAAAGTCATGTACTTCAAGAAAAGATTGTTTCCAACTGAGGCGTTGTATAAAACTAGTAATTTGCTCTCAGTAAGAAAATTATACATCGTATTCACAATTACTAAAAAACATAAATCGCTGCCATACGACTCTGCTCTTACAAAGAAAAGGCGTAAAGACATTGTTGCTAATGTCCCTAAAACAAAAACTATGTTTGCTCGCTCTCAATATAACTCACGTTCGGCCTATTTATACAATAAAATAAACAAAGAAATATATATATATGACAAAAGTTACCGGGATTGTAAACAGCTTTTAATGAAATGGATACAGAATAAGTCCTACGGAGATACAGAGCTTCTACTGGAACACATTACATAAGATATTTTGACATTTAATTTTTATTAAGTACCATAATACAATATAACTACTAAACATATATTATATATCTACATAAAATAAATATAGCTATAATATATATATATATATATAAAAGATATACACAGACATATAAACAAACACACAACACACATAAATATAGCATTAACACAATAAAATAATTGTAACCTTAATTGGATGACTAGCGGAGTAAGCGGATAAACATTTATTTGAATAGATTTTATGTCTAGGTGTTAGTAAGTTAGTAGTTTTAGTTAGATATAAGTATACGCATATCACCTGTTATTAATGGCTCTAATAATAAAATAGCAAGTTAATAATATATAAGGAAGAGCGGTCCCTCCTAACACAGGCTTTCTAGCTTACAAGGAGGGATCAGCCACTATGTTGTATTAGCCTTAAGTATACAGAAAATAAATTATTTTATTTATTTTATTTTTATTTTTTTTATTTAACTGACTATGTGAAAATTCACATTTTGATAGTGTTCTTGCCAGTTTCAACGCGATTTATAAATTATTTAGTAGATTTTTTTCAAGACCTCTTTCAGCTCTTTATAACTCTTTGTTACTAGACAAATGAGAAGTACCTAGAGTGGATCAAGCAACAATGAGCGCAACATAATTACAGTTAACGAACCCGCTTTATTGGACTAATTGTGGACACTCGTCTTCATAACTGCGTGCGTATGCGCATGATTCACTTAGCCGTTATTAGATCAAGGCGGTCGTCATGTTTTCTCAGTAATGAAATACGGCTGGACTCTTGGACGATACTTTGAGAACTATTTAGTCGATTGTGTGATGGGAAAACGAAATAATAAGAAATTGGTCATAGTGCTTGCAAAATTGAATCTCGAATAAAAGTTTGTCACAAAGATTCACCAAGATATTTTTCAAGAGCACGTCGTCACCTTGCTCTCTACAGCGTCTTTCTTTTATTACTCTGAGGTTTGTTAATAGATAAGCCTCAAATCTCAAAATACCAAATCTGAAAAACCATCAAAATGTGCGACTAAGAATGCGTTTTTAATTTCTTAATTTAAATATGCTTTCATTGCTCAAATTTTGAAAATCTCCTTTCGTCTATTTGATCTCACAACTAGGAACCAACGTACTTTTTTCCTTTTCAACGCACTGTACAGGAGAGTTACGTACCACTTTAGCCTACCAATGAAGTGAACTAAAAATTAATATCCAAAGTTATAAACAAGAATGTTCCTTTTTTTTTTTTTTTGACGGACCTAATCACTATTTATACCAGAGTGGTAATATAGTGGGCGCGGACTTGCGGGGGAGCAGAAGGCTCGTACCCCTTAGTAATTTTATGACAACGTATCTGGGGGCGCCCTCAGACGCACAATGTTCCGTTTTCAACTAAACTTCTTCAACTTATTATGCGCTACTACTAACTACTCTACTAACTACTACTCACTGGTCGAAAGGTGAGAAGAGGTGATGCTGCGGCCTCTGCTCCGGCGCCGCTTCCCTAGATCCCGCGCTGCCAACCGACGGCGCCGGCGACCCACCACTCGCGTCCGACCTTACAACACGACAAAAGGGTTCTAAATTTGAAAGTGTGTTCGAAAATGGTTAGAATGTTTTATGTGATGGAAGACGTAAGAGACTTAGAAAAGAATAGCAGTATGATCACCGATGAATAAAAATCCCTTCGAGAGGACCAAAAGTATTGTTATAATTTACTTGTGTAATAAAAAATCAAATCAGCCTCTTTCTGTACCTAATTCTCTTTTTATTTTTATATACTAGTATGTTTTCTTCTCTTTCCAATAGGGGATCGGACTACTTTTTTTTATTTTATAAATCCAAACTTCTTAGTTTCTGCTATCGAACACTAATATAATTTTTGCTCTATCTTTAAAATTGACCGAGTTATAAAGGTTTGAAATTCAAGGTTAGACAGAGAGGCACATACCCACTTGTGACGTTGTTTTTTCGTAACGCCAATAATCTCCATACAAAAAATCGTTTTTGAAAGAGACGTATTGAAACTTTAAAAAATCACTGTAAATTCGTTTTTCAACCGATTCTGTTTTTTCTTCGCGAATCGTCTACTACTAATCTATATTTTAAAAATAATTCATACAATATGGTAAATTTAGGAACAGTCCGATCCCCTATTTGATTGTTCGACCTGCTTATAACATCGGCCTTGCTGCACATCACAATAATTTGATTTAGTATAACCGTGGGCCGTATTAAAGTTTCCAGAATCGGGGTGTCTTCAAAGCAATTGATTGAAGTATATGTTTCAACCTTATTCTTCCAACTGTTCATCAAATGACGTTCAGACACAAACCAGTCAACATAAAAGTCACAAACCTGTCAGGTCTCGGCGACCTCGTTGGTGACCGTCTTGGCGACCGCAATGGTGACCGTCGTGGGGACCCTGGAGTGACCGGGGGAGAGGCGCGGGGAGATGCCCCGGAGACAGGGGAGGCTTCTGCTGAACCCCGGGACATGCCGCACTCGGAGGAACCCTGGAGAACGTCACACATTGGTAAGAAGAAAAAAAAGAAAAAAAGGAAAGAAAATATTCATCAACAGCTCATATAAACGTCCACACCGAGAGGCTCGAGCCTAACCTGAATTAGGGCGATTAGGCCTTAGTCGACCACGCTGGCCCAGTGCGGGTTGGTCGACTTCACACACAACCTTTGAATTTCTTTGCAGGAGTGCGATGGTTTCATCACGATGTTTTCCTACATGTGAATTCGAAATTCATTGGTACGTGGTGGGGTTATCGGAACGGGAGGCAGCGAGCGGCTTTAGCCACTACACCACACCGGCGGCGCTCCCGTGATGTATTAGAAGAAAATATTAGATTAAAGGGAACTTATTGTTGGCTAATCTACCACCTCCTTAACCTCTCTTGTCCTTGCGGTTTAATGAAATGTAAAATATTATGAACTTATAAACGCGGGAAACAACGCGAAAAAACGACATATGGGGGATAAATTATACTTATTTTATATAGAAAAGCAGGAATTGCAGTCGATTACACCTGTTCTCTCACACTCTATACTGCGTAGCATTTTGAAGGGCTATGTAATTTCGGTTTTTGCTAGTCAAGCACAGAAATGTACACTTACCAGCGCATTCGGCTGGACGCTTTGACCTTAGAGCTCCTTTATTCGGTAGTAGTGAGTACGGTATTCGTAATGCAAGTATCCATTCACATGCACTTCCAAACACTGAAGAAGAAACTCCCGCGCGGTCTAAAGGAGTTTTTAATCTGAGTTTCCAAACAGTATATAAAAGAAGAAAACCTTATCATCCGACGGGTCTCTCTTCGTCATAACCTCGGCTCCTTCCCGTTTCCTCTGTTCTTCTTTTAACCTCTCCGCCTTGCGCCATTTCGCTCGCCGATTTTGGAACCACACCTGCAAATAGAAAGTAATTTTAACAAATTAAAGCATTACCTACGATTTTGGACTCAAAAATATTAGATAGATATTTTTGATAAGTATAGAGTTGAGAGATGGAGATTCATGGGAAGGAAGGAAGGCTTTTGTTCAGCAGTGTAAAACGTCTTTCAATTGAATTTCTGATAGCTAAAAGCAGATACGAATGTATTTTCCTAGCTAATACTTTTTATGTCAATATAAATATTATATATGTACTACTTAAATAAACAAATAGTGTAATCAAAACCGGAATATTGATCTGAAAATAACCCCACATTTGATGGTCCGAAAACTGAGTACATATCTCGCACAAAATTGACGATTATGGCCCTCTATCCTCAATAATAACACATCATCTGTAAGCCGGGGACCTGTCAACACTGCGCAGAATCTAATAGCCGTCATTACCACCCCTGCACGAAGATTACAGATCATACGCCACAACAGATGTATAGGGGTGTCGCACCCACTTACCACTACACAAAGACCTCTCTTACAACGACAACAACCTTTCAGAATAGACCAAGATATACCGGTGGATATCGCTACAAAACACCAGAGTAACAGATCTCTGTTTTTAACCAAGGTGTATGCTACGAGGTGTCCGTGTAAAGTGGAAACAGTAAGCTGGTTAGCCAAACATGGAGGGCCACATTTGCAGTGCAATTTCGGCAATTTACTTTTAATAAGCCTCTGTTGGGTGAGTGCTATGAAATCTTGTGGTGATTATGTGGGAGTATTTGATAGATATGGAAGTAGGTAGAAAATATCGTTCATAATAAATTAAATTCAACAAAGTTGAACAGCCCGACAGGTTGCAAGACTAGATTGATAAGAGTGAGTGTGTGTGTGTGTGTGTGTGTGTTAGAAAACATGATTGGTTTCTCTAGGAATCATGTTTATTTTTGACATCACTTTGTTTAGAGTTTAGTTCTCAATTTTCTAGACAAACAAACAAAACTGATTGGTTGTGAATTTACATAAAAAACTTTTCTGCTGAAATAAATATTGAGCTACGCATAAAAATCTAGATTCAATAAATCATAAAATTAATATATTGCGGTCAATGACATTTACATTAAAGAATAAAAATAAAACATTCTCAATAGATTTTTTTTTTCGATCACTGTTTTCGTGGCTTTCACCTCTTTATTCGATTGCCTAATCTTTGCCGCGTCCTTACGCCCGGTCTCCGGACGATCGTAAGCTAATTTTGTTAAAATAATAATCGGGCCATAATCCAGCGGGGCCTAATAGTTTTTGTCTGTACTTACAAGGGTAGAATTAATATTTCAACGCGATGGTAACAACCCCCGAGACGTAAAGTTGAGTTTGATGGTTTTTTATTGAGGGGTGCTATTTTTTGAGGATTTTACAAAAGATATGACAAAATTAAAAAAAAAAAATTTGTCGGATCCGTAGCCTAGCTACAAAACTCAGGGTTGCAGGTTCGAATCCCGCCCAGGGGCAAACATTGGTTTGATAAACACTTGCGTGAGCTTTGTTTAGGGACCTGGTTGTTGTTTATCTATTTATGTAATTATGTATATCAGCTGTTCAACTCCCATAGTACAGGCTCCACCTACAGATAAGTAGTACCTATGGGATCAGATGGCCGTGTGTAAGATGTCTCCGAATATTTATTTATTCATTTACAAGTCAAATAGACTATAGCAGACTTGATTTGACACATCTATATAGGAGTATGTAAAAATCAATTGCTGTTCGTTTGTCTCGCTAGAACTCGAGAATGGCTGGACTGATTTGGCTAATTTTGATCTTGAAATATTTTTGATGGTGAAATAATAGTCACAGAAAAAAAAAACGACAATTTAGTTTTCCAATACAAAATGGTCAAGGGTAGGTGTAGGCTAGATGTATGGTAGGTGTAGGGTAGGTGTAAGATAGGTGTAAGGTAGATGTAAGGAAAAATGGCAGGACAACGTCTGCCGGGTCAGCTAGTATAGATCGCGCCAAACTTCTAGATCGCTCTGAAGTTGCTTTTACCTATATTTTGCAGTAGCAAATCGAATCGTGCCGTGTTCAGAGCGATCTAGAAGTTTGGCGCGATCTATACTGATATATTTATACCCTCGTCTGTGATGGCCTTTATCACAAGCGGACATCTCGTACATTACATTCTACTTTATTATTTGAAACAATCTGTTTATATCATTTTTGTTAAGTTATCACGCTTGTTATTCAAGTGGACCTACAGAATGTTAAATAAAAGTTCCCATTGTATTAACAAAGCCCACACCTCGATAATTAAGCAAACAACTGTAGAGCAGTCTATTCAGCCCAATGTTTAGGGTGTTTCACACTGTTCAGCCTGCTGTTAGGGGTGTTGCACACTATGGGGTTCCACGCCGCGATTACCCGCTACGCAAACGTTTGGAGTGTTTGCTATCGTTACACGCAGCATTGAGTCTACAGTCTACACTAGGGTTAACTGCTACTGCTACAAACACTCGATGTGGAAGAGGGTAGTTATTAAAGTGAGGATACTTGATTTTGTTTATTTTCGGCACAAAGGTTTTGTTATCAATTTTTAATTGAGCTATTAAGATTTTTTTTAAGCTATTGATCGCGCTGATGACGGTAAACAGTCAATTCAGTTTCATTAGACTTTTTAAAACTACGTTAATGTGTTAAAGCTGTTGAGATAAAAATAACCGCTAGTCTGCGTCTTCTCTATTATTAGTCTGAGTCTGCAATAAAGCCAATAAAGTAAGTTGGGAAAATATTTAAAATTAACGAAAAAAAACCTTTTTTAAAAACAAGCTTTTATTATTTGGAAAATGAACTAAAAAGTTAAAAATAAATTAACTCTAATTAGAAGTATAACACTTTATAAGTTCATTGTAACCTTTAACGATAATTAAGCTTCTTTGTCTACGACAAAATAATTCCATATCGTACGTAATCATATATTTTTAACACCAAAACTTTACACCTTAATTATTAAATCTTCCCGTTTTTATTACAGTCTCAATTTTATAAATAAAAAAGCGTGTTACATTGTGATAGCTTAATTATACCATCAAAATGTAACACGCTTTTATTATTTATAAAATTGAGACTGTAATAAAAACGGGAAGATTTAATAATTAAGGTGTAAAGTTTTGGTGTTAAAAATATATGATTACGTACGATATGGAATTATTTTGTCGTAGACAAAGAAGCTTAATTATCGTTAAAGGTTACAATGAACTTATAAAGTGTTATACTTCTAATTAGAGTTAATTTATTTTTAACTTTTTAGTTCATTTTCCAAATAATAAAAGCTTGTTTTTAAAAAAGGTTTTTTTTCGTTAATTTTATTTTTAACTTTTTAGTATGTTTAATTCGAGATTTACTACGACGTAGTTAGTAGCGCGTAGCAGCGTTTTTCCGTTATGTAGTCCGTAGTACGTTCACATAATAATGTGCTGCTTTGAGCACTTAAAGTTTATGTATTTTATTTATATTTAAATATTTAATTTTTTTTGTTTGTAGTAGGGTAAACTAATGTTTAAATTAGTTATGTAATCACAAGTTAGTTATTTGTAACATTTCTCATTCTATCCATTTCTTTTAATGCATCAACATTACAAGGTTTCTTCGAAGTCAACTTGGAGCAGTCAAGTTCTTCGATTCGAAGTCCTGCTAAAGACTTAACTCTGCTTAAAGCCACATAAGCTTGACCAGCAGCAAATAATTTAGAGCCTAGATAAATAACAGCATGATCTACAGTAGTTCCCTGCATTTTGTGCACAGATGAAGCCCAAGACAAGACAATCGGAAGCATTCTTCTTTCAGCTGTGCCGTAATTAAATTTAGCAGGAAATTGAATTGATTTAGGCTGTATTATGTGAATGCCATCCTTGCCGAGGTCCATTGTAGAGGGATAAGGGCTTCAGTACAACAGGGTTCGCCCTGGTACCCTGAGGCGCAACGTTAGCGATATGAAATGTTTATACACTCTCATACCATTCAGCCCTCGGCACGTGCTCACCTTGGCATTGGGGCATCCATCTAATCAATCAGACATATAATAATCCACATTCATAACAAACGGAACGAACTTTTTCCCAAATCTGTTGGAGTTGCATATTCACGCCAACTAAGATGCTCGTCAAAACGAATCAAACTAAACTGCCTCTCAAAATACAGGTTTCCTAGTTTGAGAGACAGGGTTACATTTCAGCTACTAATCTGGCCACCTTTACTTTATTCTAAATTGTATTTAAATGTCTATTTACCTACTTGTCAATTTTATTGTAATATAAACTGTACTCTCTGTATGGGTGGAAATAAATATTTTTATTATTATTATTATTATTATTAAATGAGCGCAAACTCGATCGGGTTGCGTCGTTTAATTACGGAGTTCCTATGACCACCTTCCAGCTCCATCATCAGACCCTGGTTACCATGTAGTATCAAAGTACTCGTCAAGACAAATCAAATGGGCCCAAACTCGGTGGGGTTGCGTCGTTTAATTACGGAGTTCTTATGGCCACCTTCTAGCTCCATCATCAGACTCTGGTTACCATTTAGTATCAAAGTATTCGTCAATACCAATCCAACAAGCCCAAACACGACTATGTTATGTTGTGTATTTGTGGAGTTCCTGTGACCACCTTCCAGCTCCATCATGAGACCCTGGACATCACGTAGGACTAAAGATCTTGTTAAGACAAAACCAACAAGCCCAAACACGACTAGGTTGTGTTGTGTATTTAAGGAGTTCCTGTGGCCACCTTCCGGCTCCATCATGAGACCCTGGATATCACGTAGGACTGAAGATCTAGTCAAGGCAAATCCAACAAGCCCAAACATGACTAAGTTATGTTGTGTATTTGTGGAGTTCCTGTGGCCACCTTCCGGCTCCATCATGAGACCCTGAACATCACGTAGGACTGAAGATCTAGTCAAGACAAATCCAACAAGCCCAAACATGACTAAGTTATGTTGTGTATTTGTGGAGTTCCTGTGGCCACCTTCCGGCTCCATCATGAGACCCTGAACATCACGTATGACTAAAGATCTTGTTAAGACAAAACCAACAAGCCCAAACACGACTAGGTTGTGTTGTGTATTTAAGGAGTTCCTGTGGCCACCTTCCGGCTCCATCATGAGACCCTGGATATCACGTATGGCTAAAGATCTTGTTAAGACAAATCTAACGAGCCCAAACACGACTAGGTTGTGTTCTGTATTAGAGGAGTTCCTATGGCCACCTTCCGTCTCCATCATCAGACCAGCTCCAAGGTACCATAATATTGCATTGTCATCCGATTTATACATGAATGCAAAATTTCAGCTCAATCGGAAACTGGGAAGTGGATCAAATTTAACTTGCAAGTTTTGATTACAGACAGACAGACAGACAGACAACGGGACAGGTGAAACTAAATAAAAGCTTGTAAAAATGTTTAGTTCGAGCACATTAAAGATCTAGTAATAGAATTCTGACTTTTTCTCAGTACTGTGGTTCATTATACTGTGAAATTTACATCGTTTTGTTCCCGCCGTGTAGTGATAGTACCCGTCAAACTGAACAACTTTTCACGAAAAAAAAAAATTCCTGCGACAAAAAAATTTTTGACCTCTCCATACAAAGTGAGACTCCCGACCGACCCATTTTGTATGGAGAGACCAAAAATTTTTTTGTCACAGGAATTTTTTTTTTCGTGCAAAGTTGTTCAGTTTGACGGGTACTATCACTACACGGCGGGAACAAAACGATGTAAATTTCATGCTATATACTCACCGGCACAACTAACCGCCTGCCCTTCATTTCAGGGAATACTCGTGATTCTTTATTCTTTAGAGCTGATGTTAGTTAAAAAGTAGTAAATTTAACGTTTATTTAAGTCAATTATAATTTATAACAATAAGCGTAGTTTAAAATTAACCCGAAATACAAGGGTGGGCGGTTAGATGTGCCGGTGAGATATTTAACTATACTTTTAAGACCGTGAACCCCTGTACAGTAACACTGTGTGTGTATATTGCCCTAGTGCAGTAGTAACATGGTTCGGTCGTTTAGCGGGCGGTCTCGGGTAATTGCGCCCTTTGTTGCACACCACTACCAAATACAATGCAATCAACGCTAACACTAAATTCATATTCCATGCCGTTTTTAGAGTACTTTGATAGTTAGTAAACTATGAACCAGGCTGCGTTTGTTAGGAATATTTATTTAAAAGTATCTATGTATTTATATTATTTTTTGTGATTCTAGGCAGGTTTTATCATTTAGGTATTTTACTTCATACCAATGGCAAGAAACATGTGACTAGAAATATAACGAGCTATGGAATAAACTTCATATTGATTGATCTTAAACCTCTCGAGTGGTAGATAGGTCAAACCAACCAGCCTGTAAAAAATATAGAATTACTCTTTCTACAAACTTTATCGTTCAAAATTAACTAACTTTAAAGCATAACACCGTCACATTCGTCAACTCCAAAACCGCACGCAAAATGCTAACATCAAAAGTTTAATTCGTTAAAAACTTAGCCGACTCCAAAACATGCATTAAAACTCCACTCGTTGGCAAAATAATTACTTAAACTCTAAAAAGCGTCCCCTAAAACGATCCACATACTAAATCCCCAGTTAACTGATTGCTAACTCGTAACTTGAACTCGCCACTTGCGCGCTAAGTTAAAAGTTTAAGTAAAAACCTCTCACCTACTTAAAAGTTAGCGCTTCCTAATTATGTCAGCGACGATAATGTTTTAAAACAGTTCATATGCAGAGTTACGGTTGACAGGGACGGACTCGGAGTTTGGATTTGACCCCCACTAAAATTCAGGTGTGGGCTGTGTTTTATACCAAGATAAAAAACAAACTTAATATTTCTTGAAATGAGGAGATACGTAGAAAGACTAATATCATCGACATAGCTTTCAGGATAGTAAGTTGAAGTGGCAATGGGCAGGCCATATAGCTCGACGAACTGATAACCGATGGGGAAGAAAGGTTCTCGAATGGCGACCACGGGCTGGAAGGCGTAGTGTTGGACGGCCCCCACAAGGGGGACAGATAACTGGATCCAAGCAGCGCAGGACCGTTCACGGTGGAATCCTATGGGGGAGGCCTATGTTCAGCAGTAGACGTCTTCCAGCTGATGATGATGAATATTTCTTTGTTTCTCAAATTTTCTCCCGTATGTGGCGTATGATTCTAGTATTCTATTTCCACTTTACTGAATAAAACGTGCTGTTTGTTTGTACAAACGTTACAGCACTTTAGTAGTCATAACTACAAGGGCTGCTATTTATGTATCCGGAACTGGCCACTTACATAAACAATATTTAAAAAGAAATTATAACATTTAAAAATAGAACTCTTTGGCTGTAAAATAAAGTTTGTTTCATTCATCTGTCAATTGTTTTTACATTGTGGCACTATTTTTATTTTAAAATCCATTGTCTATCATCACCATGGATTTGACTCGTGAAAATTTTCATTTATTCATTATTATTTTTTTCATTTATTACGACTTTCGGAGTGGATTAACTCAAAAACAGTGCGTTGATCAACTTTTGTCGACTTTGGGGAGGAAGCCCCATCGAAAACCACTGTGTATCACTGGTTCAGTGAGTTTAATCGTGGTCGTCGTATGCTTGCGGACGATTTTAAAGAAGGTCGCCCTAAATCGGCTGTTGTACCACAAAATATTGAAGCTGTGCGCGAACTAATAATTCAAGACCGTCATGTTACATATCGCGAGATAGAGGCATTTCTGGGCATTAGTATGACGAGTATTTATAAAATATTACACGAACGTTTGGCTGTAAAAAAAAATTGTTCTCGTTGGATCCCGCACAACTTAACAGTTGAACAAAAACAGGCTCGTGTTGATTGGTGCAAAAAAATGATAGAAAAATACAAATGTGGTACATCAAAAGCTGTTCATAATATCTACACAGGAGACGAATCTTGGATATATGCGTATGATCCCGAAACTAAACAGCAGTCAACGGTTTGGGTGTTCCAAAATGAGCCAAACCCAACTAAACTTGTTCGTGCAAAAAGCACTTTGAAGCAAATGGTTGCCTGCTTTTTTGGTATTAGTGGACATGTGGCTACAGTACCACTAGAGAATCGTAAAACGGTTAATTCTGAATGGTACACCACCATTTGCTTGCCAGAAGTCTTTGGAGAAATACGCAAGAACAATCGACAACGAAGAATAATCCTTCACCACGATAACGCCAGCTGTCACACCTCGGCCGCAACAACGGAGTATTTAAATAGTCAAATGATCGAATTGACGGGTCATCCGCCGTACAGTCCCGACTTGGCACCCAACGACTTTTATTTATTCCCAAGCGTGAAGAACAAATTACGTGGACACCGATTTTCGACCCGGAAAGAAGCCGTTGATGCTTTCAAAATGCACGTTTTGGAGATACCCGATACAGAATGGAAAAAATGCTACGAAAGTTGGTTTCAACGTATGAAAAAATGCATCGATCATCACGGGGAATATTTTGAAAAGCAATAAAAGTATATTTGGTTATAGATGTTTGTTATTTTTTGTTATTCCGGATACATAAATAGCAGCCCCTCGTAATGGTATATTTTTTCTTGGTAGGCGAATTATAGCGTTAGTAACAGCAGAACCCAGGAATTATAGTAGAGTTCGTGTTCGTGTTGTTAGTGTATTATTGTAGTGTGTGTGTTTGGCTTTGTATGTGTCTATTATCTTCTGATTTTTAGTATCTTGTAGTTTATTGACAACACATTGAGATTGCTTGGCCAAAGCATGTTTATCACTACATTTGTAAATAGTTTTAATTACTGTTAAATACTATATTATTGGGTGTACTCAACAACAAGTCAAGTTGATGTAATTTTCCAAACTGAACCTTATTTTTATCGTATGAGTAGAAAACTGACAGAAAAACATCGCGACCCCCTGTACTTTACTCATCTTAAATCCGTACCTGTCTCTACCCGAACACAGGACGAAGTTAGGTAGACGCTGAAAATATTAAGAAAGCAACTCCTGAGCGTGTGTCGCTACCCTAAGTGACGGGTCGTGTGAAGGGGCTTTAAATACCGCTAATGTATTGAAATTGGCTGTCGGATCTGCGCAGGAGGTGGAAATAAGTAACAACATGAACATAGCAGAGGAATGGTTTAAAAAATATATTAAAAATATAATGCATTGAACAAGAGCCCTTGCGTCTTGCATGCATGGATTGACTTTGGTAAGTACAATTTTAATTTTAATGATTGACGTAAAAAGGTAGATTAATGATTCATGAAATTAAAAAATAATTAAAAATGTATTCAACTGTTTTTTTTTATTATTATTAAAACTGTCATTAATCACTGTAATTAATCGTGAGTAGACCGAATCAATTAATTAATTACAAAGCTCTTTTTCTTAACTTTACACATAAAATTTCAGTGTTTTTATGCTTGATATTCTAAGTCGATATTTGAAAGAGCGAGTGAGTAATATGAAAATGTGATTGTCACTACCGATTATCTGTGCAAAAACAAACTAAAATCAGTAGAGGAACTAATATTAACTAAAATCAGTAGAGTACTAATATTCCAGTCTCCTTAACATTCCCTAACATACCTACTACCTATATAGGTAGAATGTTCTAGAACTAAAATCAATACACCACATAATCCCCTTCAGCAAGTTAGAGCGTTAAGTTTTTCATCACATGATTAGGAGCAAATTATCCCTCTCCCGCCCCCGGGGTCGGCATCCGGCAAATCTTCCCTTATCCGGGATAAGGCTTGTAGCTTCTTTAGCTTCGAGTCAAGATCAATGAATGTACTATGGTTCTTAGTGGATGTGGTGTTCTTTTGTTATTTTACTTAGAGGAACAAAAGACGATAGCTGCGCGAGGCGACGACGCGCGTCCGAAATCTTTGTTTTTTTATTAGGCTAAAAACAACTTTCGAGTTGGTGTTGGTGTTGGTGTTGTCAGACTCGTAGCCAACTCGAAGTTTTCAAACCGTCAAGTGGATCAAAAGGAAAATGACGAAAACGGAAAGTAGACGAGGTTCTCTGAAGGGAAATGAGCCATGACTGAAAAGTCAAAGTCAAAATTATTTATTTCCATAGGATGTTATTAAATCACTTAGATCCGTCATTACATTTTTTTTGGGTGAGTTCACTAACACATTGGCGGAATCTGTGGAGAAGAGCTCACCGAAGAAACTCCACAGTCGTCGCATCTTTTGCGTTTCCTTTTTTAAATAAAATATTGTCAATTACAAAATTAATGCTTATATATCGAAATAGCATGCTACTCAAACAATCTATTCCCATGGACATCTGTCCTCTAAGTAATCAGATATCTACAACGTGTAACAAAAAGGGGGTATCAACAAGAAAGGGAAAAATAGTGTCCCTTATGTAGATTCTTTGTACAGAATTTCAGTAAAAAATAAGCACTTTCGAAAATTATTAAAATTCTTACGATATTACGATTTTTATAATTTTAGGATGTAAACAAATGTGGCACATCACTATGAGGTCACCGCCGCTCATTACAATATTCTCCTTGCGAGTCCTGGGCGCCTGGTACTCCAGTTCTCGCATTTCACTTTATCACTTGCACTTGCACCATTACAATATTCTCCTTGCGAGTCCTGGTCGCCTGGTACTCGCTGGTCGTCTTCACTTGGTTGAGGTTCGTAGCCAGGGCAGTGCGACGCGTTCTGATCCGTGGGTTGTCTTCGAAATGCTCTAGTACGGCTTCTTCAAAATTCGGATCTTGGGTTGTCGTGCGACCAGTCGCAGGTGACGAGTGAAAGGACCCGGTGGAATACAAACGATTCACCATGCGGCTGAAGCAACGCAATGAAGGCAGATGCCTAATTTCAGCAGCGGGTCTACTTCTATGAATCGCTGCAGATCCCGTACTGCACTGTAAGTTTCCGTCGGTGGCACCCACGCAGAGCATCATTTCGTAATATGCCTGATTATTATTACTCGATAACAAATACAATTAGTGTCCGAAGTACTTAATTCTAAAACAACACAAATTTTCTAACTAAACTTTTTTTATTTCGATTTTCACACCAAAGCAGATAGAGATCGACTGAATAATTTAAAAAAATGAGTACCTAGGTATTGCCTAAATGTGCGTAATTATCGGAATTATGTTTCTTAAATTTTTGGATGAAAATAATTAAAAGTAAATTACATAAAAAACAAAGGAGATGGCCGACTATTCGCCCCAGATATTCGTTGAATATCTGAATAAACAATAATAACTAGAGACCTGACAAAATCGTATTGAAAAATCTTTGTTTATAAATACAATAGTCACTAATGATTAGTGGATCCTACGTATCTAGCGGGGTTATTAAATTGTGTAATGGAAAAGTAAAACACTGTGTTTCCTTTTAGTAATGGCGACAATTGATGGTTTTATTTTACTGTTTTCTCTTAGCCAATACATTTTTTAATCAAACCTATCGTGCCAATTCCGGTAAAACACAGTATTAATTATGTCATTACTTCATATGTATTACTTATGATCGTGACAAGTAACTTTAGTCATAAGTTATGTCCAGGTTCTCTTGCAAAATTGTATACACAGAGGACTTAAGCGCAAAAAATAATTATTAAAATAAAAAAATATTTTTAGCATATCACGTTTTACGTTGGAACGGACTAAAAAGTATAAAATTTGTTTTCTTTTATTATTGTGCACATGTACACAACACACACACCTTAGTTTTAAACAATAAAACATTTTAATTAAACTTGTAAAAAACTACAAACTCAACTACAAACGAAAAATATAACATTGAACATATCCGGAACCCATTTTGATAAATGTAATGTTACCAGGAGCACAGCTAGGAGTGAAAGAGGTGGACACTATTCTGGAAGGAGCGGTCGAAGTTCAATTCCCCTAAACAGCTGATTGCTTGCTAGTGTTGTGCGAATTTAAATTTATTAAATGAAGACCTGGAATTCAATTATCTAATTATTAATTAGAACGTGTACTTAGAAGGCTAATATGATTTGTAGTCAATGTGTCAATGTGAGAGTTGGTGCACTTCGGGTTGATACCCCCTTTTAGTTACACGTTGTATACTGAGTTTAAGGACTAATATATATTCTTTAAAAATGGTAGCAAAATTAAATTGCATATAAATATTTTAGACAAAAAAGAAAATTTTCGTATGCGCACGAGTATAATTATCGTGACATATCCATTCAGATTTTAGGTTAGGTTAGGTTTCACTCTTTTACTTAAAAAAAATCCTGTGAAAGATCTTCTTAAATGCCTCATCCATCAGTATCTTCGTTCATCCAAAGCAAAGAGTAATTAGATTCGACGTGGAGTGTGGTGTAATTTTCGTATATTACAAAACACAAGCAACTAACAACTTTACCGGTATTATCCGTCTAGAGAGGATATTCCAAAGTTCAACGTTACCCAGACTAACCAATGTAATCACTATCCAGCTTGGGAATATTTCCTTTCTCTTAATTTTACTCTGTATGCGGGCTCAAGACCAAACCAAGTCACCTACAATGGTAGTCGGACAAAGCGTGTGTGAGAAGCGCTTTAAATAATTTATTCCACACGGCATGGACTACTACAAATAAAAACTAAGTGAACGAACAATAATCTTATCCATCATCCATAATGAATGAATGTCATCATCATCATCATCATCCTCTGCCATTTGTTGTCCAGTCTCGGACATACGCCTCTTCCATCTCCCTCCATGCTAGGCGATTTTGTGCCTTACAAACACATCCAGTCATGGCCTCTGTGTATGTCGTCCACCCATCTTTTCCATCATTAAAGAATGTGTATCACAATATTTAAGATCACGATATTTTGCTATATTTTGTAGTAAAAAAAACTCTCGTTAAATACCAGTACTTTGATATATCTAAATCAATATATTTTTTATTATAGCGTATATTTCTGTTAGACTTTTTCTTTTGATAATAATGCTATTATCGAGATCGTATTACAGTTTACGAAGACAGTTTAAAAAAGATTCAATAGAATAAACCATGGCGTCTTCACGACTCCATAAAATTGCCTAGACGTAGTGCAATAAGATATTTTTCGCGTCACTGCACCACAATTGCTCCTATCAGAACTTGGAGAGATCAAATCTAAGCATGTTATATTTATAATTTAGATTTTGTGTAACTTTCATCTTCTTCTTCATCGTGTGGGTTTTTAGGTCGACAACCGACTTCACAAACCCTAGTGTCAGAGTTATAGAGCTGCCAAATGCCACTGACTTGGCTCGTAGATAGTAGCCGGGACCAATGGCTTTACGTGCCTTCCGAAGCACGAAATTATCTTTCTTTTCGGACAATCAAGTGATTCAGCCTGCAATGTCCTAACCATACTAGGGAAAGTCTCACAAAGAGAAAGAGACAAAAAAACTCCATAAACCTAATTAAAATTTTACTTTTAATTCTCCGTTGACGTTGACATAGACTCTCAACTCGCTAAAACAATAGACGACGACACGACAAACAAAAAAGTCGTTATAACAGCTTCAATAGCACTCTCATAGCACTTGTTAAACACAGGGGCAGCTAACAATGTTTACAACCTCTTGTTTGACATTCTGGCTATTGTTTTTTATGTAACTACGTTTGTGTTTAGTAAAATTAACCTTTAATTTGAATAAAATGAAAGGTATTTCATGTTTTAATCGAGAAGTGTGATTGTGCTAACTAAAAACCCGATTAGATAACCTTATGCAAAGTTTTCAGTGCGGCAGTAAAATGAATTAATCTTATTAGAAGATTTTGGGTGAAAATTTTAAATTATGATGTTCAATTAAAACAATTTTGCTCAATTTATTTTGCTCTTTGAGTTACGTTATTAACAAACCTTGTCTCGTAGCGCAAGTATATTATTTTACCTGCTACATTGGCTACGCACAGCTACGCCGGCGTAGCAGTTCTACGATAACACAGTAAAATCACTAGAAAAATATAAACTCAACTGTTTAAGAGTTAATAATGACTTAATAAGTATCTGGGCCAGCGTGGTCGACTAAGGCCTAATCGCCCTAATTCAGGGTAGGCTCGAGCCCCGCGCTGGGGACGTTTATGAGCTGTTGATGATGAATAAGTATCTACACAATAATAATACATATATATATTTTATATTTACTTACTTGACTACAGAAATTACCAAAAATAAAAAAATGCCTTCTAATAATAAGGGAGACTAGCAAATCTAATAACATTTATCTATCAAATTATGAGTCTATTATTTGGCGATAGTTAATCAAGTAATAAGCTGGTTCTCCAGGGATGTAGGGGCAACCCTACACACGTGTGACACAATGCGCCATGTTGCACTACAGTTATACCTATTGGAATCTTTTGAAAGTCTTATTTTATATGTTTTAGATAGATAGTCAAAAACCACCACACCACCACCACGCCACCACCACGTTAGTGTATATGGTTTTGGTGGTGGTTAGTGGTGGTGTAATAATTATGCTAATAAAAAGAAACCTATTGTTTTGAGGTTGGCGCTAATTTTATATAATGTTAATTTATGTGTTATTTGGATTGTTGTTATATGAGTGATCAAGTGTTGATATTTAATGATAAATGTGAATAGTACAGCAACTAAAACTGCGCGCCATATAATAAAGGTTAGTATTTACAACTTTTACATGATCAATTTTTACCTATAGTAAGTATCGCATCGCCGTGTGGTGACGGCAGAGTAGAATACATTTGTCACCAACCCCTACTCTTCCCGTGGGTGTCGTAAGAGGCGACTTAGGAACCACACATGGAACAGGGAACGGGCAGTAGTGCTCTCTGATACAGTAACCTTTTAATCTGCGATCTCCAACCCGCCTGCCAAGCGTGGAGATTATGGCAAAACCCTCCACTTAAGTGGAGGAGGCTCATAGTCCAGCAGTGGACTGTAACGGGCCGTTGATTTGAAGTATCGTAGTTTTTATTGGGGTACCTTTCTTAATCTTAAATTTAATTATTTATTATCAGTTTTCTCACAAGTGTATTGAAAAACGTCGTACAACGCACTCGCCTGAGGCTCGGGCTTACAAAAGTCACCTCGTTTATAATTTGCCACCTACGGTCCTCGTATCGTAATATATAATTAAAAGCATTATTTATCACAAGTACCTACTTTTTTTTTAATCTTAAGAAACTTCTAAGAATTAAAATAAAATCAGTGAACAAAAGTGAACGCTTTCTTCCAACATTTCCAGTTTAGCACTTTATCAATTTTTATTTTGTTTTTGCCACTTGACGCGAGCGCGCGTGGGCGCAGCTTCGCGAGCCTCTCCATCAATCACTTCTGCGACTCTCGGATTAAATCAAGGGTGAAAATGAAATATGTCACCTTGTTTTGTGGCCCACCCTAATTTGTGTAAATGGTGTCCCTAAAAATTGATGTGTCCCTATGTATATAAAAAAACAATTAAAAATTTGAAAATGTATTTGGATGTTTAGATGTTTGTTTCGATTTCACGCCTAAACTACTGAATGGAAACTAGTTTATACCCTGGATTAACACATAGGATACTTTTTACGGGAAAAAGTCTTATTCTCACATAGAACGAGCGTAGCCATGGGCTGACCGCTAGTTTATTTATAATTTGCTTTCTGTGGATTGGTATTGGTTACAGACGAAAAAACTTTCGGCTGTGGTCATGTATTTAATTGTGTTTTTTTCGGTGTTACATGTTCCCAAATATTACAAAGCACAAACCATTCAAAACTTTCTTACACTTTGACACTTTAAAAATGTTGTAGTCTTAAAAATCATACGGAACAAATAAGAACTAGAAATAATAGGTAACCAATTCATTTCTTCTACCGAGTTGCCTTACTTACTAGTCTGTCATGTTACACCCCCATTTAACTTAGACGTGTCTCTCATATCACAAAACATTAGTAAGAAGGGTTGCAGAGGGCCCTGCCCAACCCGCTATGTCCCACGCGGATAGAGTTGCGACAGACGTCTCGCTCTAATCAAATTAAATTATGATATATCTATAATTTTATGATTCATAATGTACGTTTATTCGACGCTCTTACATCGTGATGAAACCTTTACACTTCTGTGAAGAAATTCAAAGGTTGTGTGTGAAGTCCACCAACCTGCACTGGGCCAGCGTGGTCGACTAAGGCCTAATCGCCCTAATTCAGGGTAGGCTCGAGCCCCTCGTTAGGGACGTATATGAGCTGTTGAAGATCTCTATAATTTTATTTCAATGCGTTTCAAAGTCAATATCATTATTTTGAGCTTAACGTTGGGCCCTTGCATGCATATCTTTGTGGTAATATATATTTTGTGTTCTTTTAAACCGATTCATATTCATATTCATGTATTGCATTCAAATGGTACACATTATGGTCTTACATTAAAAAAAAATCACATTTGATACCTCGTAAGGTATTGCACTATGTATCCCCTTAATAACTAAAACATAATTAAATTAATTTGCAATAAAAATATGAAATAAAATAAACGATTCCAAAAAAGATGAGGTAATCTTATTGTAACAATAAAGTAACAATCTGAAAAATATTAATGGTACATTACGATACAAGGATCGTAGGTGGCATATTACAAACGAGGTGACATTTGTAAGCCCGAGCCGCAGGCGCGGGTTTATAATGTCACGAGTTTGTTATAAAACCTAAGATCCGTGTGTTGTACGACGTTTTTCAATACACTTGTGAGAAAACTGATAGTAAATAATTAAATTGAAATGGTTAAAAAAGGTACATACATAGTACCCTACAAAAGCTATGATACTACAGGTAAAATGAAATATGTAGAAGTAAAAACTAACCTTTATTATATCGCGCCCAGTTTGAGTATCTTTACTATTCACATTTATCATTAAATATCAACACTAAAACACTCATAAAACAACATTCAATGTAAAGCAATTAAATGAAAATTTTACAAACTTGGCGCCAACTACAAAACGATAGTATGTTTCTTTTATAAGCATAATCACGGAGAAAAGGCCCTGGCGGACATTCAGCCTCTACGAATATTATTTGTTAAATCGAGATAATGTTATTTTTATAATTAAAATATTACTGGCTGATAATATTTTTGATACAATTTAATGAAATAAAAAAAAATATAAAATACTTTTCTCTTTGTATGAATCGATTTAAATATTTTTTATTGTCAAATTTATCCTGGCTGAATAATAAATTCTGAAGACCGAAGGAATAAAAAAAAATTGTAATAAAATCGCACTAGTGCGGTAAAACACATTTACCGCACAGTTTACTGCCTTCGTAAGTTCAATTTTCGAGCAAAGTGTATTGAAAACTTCTTTATTTCACCTTCAAGGGTAATTTTTACGACGACACCGGCCATTGGCAATAAACCATCAACAGCAAGCCAGTGCTGTACATCTGTTGTCGCTTGTAAACAAGCAAAATCAAGCTCGTCAAAAAGTCACATAAACACCCTTACGAGGAAACCTGACAAAAGTCAGTCACTGAAGCAAAAAATTTACAAGTAAGAAATCATAGAGTAACGGATTCATGATATTTTTTGCATGAAGGGTAGAGGACCGGAGAGTGATGTAATATTTGTTTTAATAAATTCTAATTTATTTTAATAAAACTATTAATAACGATAACAAATCAACAAATAACAACACCAAAACGAAAACGACCGGATCCAGAAAAGGCTCCAAAACACGTCCCACATTTCACCTTTCCCTTTATAAAACAATATTTCAATCAGTCGAAAAAGATCGCAGCATTTATCATGATGTGTACCTGTGGCTGGTAATCCAATATGTCTGCCGCGACGGCTGGCGTCGGTTCGGATCCCGGCGCTGCCTTTTTATATTTTTCGGCCGAATTATCACCGACACTCCCCGGCCAGCGAGGATGCGAATCAAATTGAAAGCCGACTCAATTATATTACAGAGATATTTCAGGGTTGGCAGCTTGGCAGGGTGTACGTTTGCTTTTTTTGATTTTCGTAGCGACATGTTTTTTTTTAGTATATAATACAGCGGGGAATGGGACTGCTGGGCCATTTTGGTTCTGTCCGATCCTGTCGATCCCATTCAGTCTGCTGTTGAGTTAGCCATTGCCAATAGAGTACACTCCACAGAATGCCCTTCTGGTAGCAACCGCACCCGCCGGCGGGGACGCGGTAGACCCAATCAAGTTCTGCATAATCCTGGAAGACCCCGTCAGGGTCATTCCTCTCCCGCGCGCTTCTCGCCATGGCAACGTCCTAGGCCGAGGTCCGTGCCCCCAAGTGGGCGCCCTTAGGCTGTTGCTATAATACTAGGGGTAAGAGCCTTCCGCTCCCCCAAAAGTCCGGTTACGCTTATTGATACGTCGATTTTGCGACACAAGCATTAGGTCCAAGTCAAAAAAAAAAAAAAATGGGTCATTTTGATATACTCGACAATTGTCCGCCGCTGTCATGCTTTTCTTTTATTTCTCCTTACGAGGTTCTAAACGTCTGCCTCTAACTCTAATGTACCCTGTCATCGTATAAACATGTCATCATTACATCATCATCTCAGCTGGAAGACGTCCACTGCTGAGCATGGGTCCGAAACGTTTACATAGGCCTCCCCCATAGGTTTCCAACGTGAACGGTCCTGCGCTACTTGCATTCACCGGAGCGTCCAGCAACTTTCACCAAGTCATCTGTCCACTTTGTGGGAGGCCGTCCAACACTACGCATTCCGATCCGTGGTCACCGTCCGAGAACCTTTCTTCCCCAGTGGTTATCAGTTCGTCGAAAAATTAAGCTACACACTATGGCAATATTTGCATACTTACATAATAGTTTCGTACATAGGCGTTCAAATCAAAGCCATATCGGTGGAAAATGAGAGTCGAATTGTTTTTTTATACCTTTGCGTGCAAGTTGCTTATCATGTTGCATTTTATTTGCAATTGTTGTAATACCATGAGTGAATATGGTTGAAATGTGTAAAATCGTGAATTCAATAGTTAAGGTTGTGCTGTTATTGATATCGTTCTTATCGTGTAATGTACTTACGTATCACGTTATGGAATCATTCTTACCATCCTTGATCAATGTGAGGCCAGTGATCCAGTTGAGGAGGTTCAATTCCCTTCGCGAACCTAAGGTCAATTACATTGAGTTAACGAACATGACGTATAGAATCCACCCCCGGACCTGCGGTAAATGCATAGATGGCGTCATGGTGGTCGTTATGATACACAGCTACGTCGCCAACTTCGAAAGCAGAAAGGTTATACGCGATACATGGGGGAAATCTTCCAATTGCATTGAAGTCTTATTTTTCGTCGGAAGCACCTACGACAATGACATTATGAAAAATATTATAAATGAAAGCATCGAACATATTGACCTTATCCAAGGTAACATCGAAGATACCTACAAAAACTTACCTTTTAAACACATTATGTCTTTAAAATGGGTCAAACTATTTTGTCCAAGAGTAAAATATATTTTGAAAACTGACACCGATATAATAGTAAGGCTCGAAAAACTGTACAAACTACTGGAGAATGATATATTGGGGTCGACAGGGCTGATAGCTGGTCATATAGAAAGCAAAGAGAAGGTTTTGAGACCAGAAACTGGTATTATAAGCAATAAGATAGTTTCATTGATGGAGTACCCAGAAACTTTCTATCCACCATATTGTTGGGGTAAGTCCATTTCAAACACGCAAAAGTCAGTTGTTAATGCGAATGTTACGGAATTAACATTGAAGGTCCAAATTCGATTTTTATAGCTTCAAATGCTATTCTTCTGTCCTTTATACCCATATTCTTTGGCTCCGTAGCCTAGTTGGTAATACGCCTGCCGCCAAAGCTCAGGTCTGCGGGTTTGAGCCCCATTCATATAATGAGTGTTTGAGTTTTGTCTGGATGTTGTTTTTCTATATAAATAATTTTAGCTCCCCATAATACAGACAGGTTTTTTCTAGTTTGGGATCAGATGACCGTGTGCGAGATGTCTTCACGTCATGTTAATTTTTATTGATTTCTCTTGAAAAGGCGATGCGAACGGGCACTCCAAAATTTTATTTTCAATGTCACTCTGGTGTGGCTCAAAAAAAACCGGGCGGGAGCAACGTCATATCGTGCTTTCCGAAGCATTAAATCGATCGAACCTACAACCTCCAGAACAAGAGCCGAATGCTCGAACCGCTAGGTCGTGCTTGATGTCCAAATATGGTTTTGCCAAATCTTACTTTCTGATTTTGATAACATATCGCATTTCAGGTCAATTTGTCCTGTACTCAGCAGATGCCGCATTTAGTATTCTAGAAGGATTCAAGACAGCACCTTACTTTAAAATTGAGGATATCTACGTCACTGGCATTTTAGCCAGATCTATACCAGGAATAAGACATATAAATCTTGTACCGAATTGGTATTTATCCAGAGAGATTCTCTTCAACTACACCATAGAGAATGCTAAAGAAGATTATGTGTATGGTCCATATAGTCTGACCCTAGACGAAATACGAAGATATTGGGATTTAATTGTAAAATATGAACAAACTATTCGGTCCTCCCCCAACCTTACAGTATCCACCAGTGTCTTAAAGCCTTCAGTCAAACCCTTATCGCCGTTCAAACACCGTTCGCCGCAGCCAAAAGAAATTAGAGGAAAAGAGGCCAAACCCAGTTCATTGCTACCAAAAACGTCTCCCAATAACCTTACTAGAACTAAACCTAAAAATATTAGAAAAGCATTTCATTTATATCATATTTTTAGGCAAAAACCAATTTTGCGTAGCAGACGCAAATACGGGAAAAGACGTTTTCGTAAATCCAACTCTACCAAATACATTATAAAATCATTGTCTACCGAAGGCACAACGGAGAGCTCCTACTCCTCGCCTCAGTCTACGAGTCTTATCTTTGGAACAATTTTCATTTAGACAGCATTAAATTTAAATCATAAAAGGAATCATTAGACATTGAAGATCTTTAAAAATGACAAAGAAAAATACGCAATAAGTTGATATAATGTATTGTTCTGGTTTATGTAATGATATTAGTCAAACTATTTCAAATGATGACATCTTTTGAATGATGTTTAAATACAAATTTTGAAAAAAAGAGGGCAAGAAAGGTCTTAGACGTGGACGGAACATAACTATAAGAAAAGACTGGAAAGATCTTTGCTGGGGGAATAAAAATTACACCAATGACTTACTAATTTTTAAATTACTTTTATTGAAAGTAGTGTGTTTACGTTTAATTTAGTTCGTTAATAATAAATGTTATTCCATCTAGCTTTCACAGCATAATTTGTAAAGAAATATCCCAGTACGAGTTACCTTAAAAAACTCAACTGAAACTATCTAATCTCACTTGAGACTTGTGAGACAACCCTTAATCCCTGAAGCACGCACCGTAAGGTGCCACCGGGGGTGAAGGAGGGAAGGGGAGGTGCGTCATACTGTAATACCATTCCGAGATGAGCGACTTAAACGCGTTACAGACCACCAACATAACATGAACCTTCCTGGCTCACCACTGATCTCCAGTGATAAGTATCCTGGAATGTATATTGACGACTTCACAAAGCCATTTGATTTCAACCAATTTGAGGCTGATAACAGTAATATTCTTCAGAATTACAATCTGTTGAAATTAATTAATTTAAGAAATATTGAAATTAATACACAAGACGTAAATTATTTTTCTCACCTTTTTCAGCACATCAACCCTCTGCTATGGGAATCAATTGTGCCATTTGTACTGTTCCTCTCAATAATGTGAAAAACCTTCGAACTGGTTAGGAAACAGGGCTTGTTGTTTCCTCTGTGATTGCTTTGCTCTACCAGCCATCACGTCTAGCCAAGTGTCCTGCTCATCTAAATTTCGTGATATTCTTACACACATCTTTAGATTCTACCTTAAACATACACTCACTTAACGATTAATAAGAACCCCGTTTACACCAAATGTCAGTCTATAGGTATAGTAAGTTCTAAGGACCCTTGACATTACTGTATCCAGTCCAAAATACTAGCGATAGAGGTCACTGCGTCTAGCTCAGTGATACGTCTGTAAAATTCAATGAATGTTCGAAGACCCAACGCGATTGGTTAAATTTAGTAGCTGTTCTATTGTTTTGGCTTTTGGGTGGAGTGGGTTTTGACAATGGGCATTAGTTAATGGACCGTCCGTATCGAATTGGCCGTATCCGTGAGTTGGTTATGTGGATTGAAACGATTATCGAGATGGGACTGGCAAACTGGCCGAGTTGAGTGGAAGGTGTTCGTCTGACAGGTGATTTAGCGATTGCTTGTAATGCTCCCGATGAATTGAGAAGGTTTTGTGAATAGAAGTTTCGAGCCTGCCAAAATAATAAACCTGTTGTGACGTTACTGCGAAATAGTGACGACCAAAATTTTTTATCCTTAACTCTTATTCTTAAATCTTTAACAAATATTTTGGTGTTGCTAGTACCTAAAATTAGTAATATTAATTAGCAGACATTTTTGAGGGCCTAAGCGCTAAACAATACCAATTTTCTAATAGTGGGTTTACTTCTGTGACCTTGCCAACCTTATTCCACATTTAGTAGAGGTAGTATAGGTACCTAAATACTTAAAAGACTATAAAACAAAAAAAATGTTTTGAAAAGGCACCAAATCGAAGGTTTTGGAATAGGGAAATAAAACAAAAGACAGACAGAAACTAATAACTAACCAAACATTATACCTAAGTATTTGGGTAGCAGCGACACTCGTAAACCCTACACGGAGTGGTGCGTGCTCGGCAGGAGAATTGGGCAATTTTTATTTGTCCATAAATAAACCAGTCGGTTGGCGCGCAATTTGCCTAAAACCTGGCGTCGCGAGCCGGCTGTACTACACGTATCCGGATCACGAACCGCCAGTAACCGGTTATTTATAACCGGGTGAACGTAGTTTCTGAATATTAGAGATTCCTCGGGTGAAATGCAGATGATTATATTATGTAAACAGTTTATAATAAAATAAATACTTTATGAATAATTGGAATATGAAGTTGAATAAACGACCACAAAACACACACAAGTAGATTATTGTTTGATTTATATGGAGCGAGATATTTCGTATGTGAAAGGTTAGAGTACAGATTTATATTCCATTGGGTATAGAGTATGTCTATGAGATTAAAGGACACTTTGGACCCACCACACACCTGTGATGTTATGGTAAAGTTGATTTCCAAAAAGCCTAAATAGTAACTAAAATTCTCTTTAAGAAAACCTCTAGAGAATCCTCACTACATTACAGATACCAAAGTACATAGGTAACCTATCTTTTCAGCTTTGAATCGAAAGAAAATTCTATTTGGGACCTGTTTCACATTCTACCCTCGGCTAAGCTACTTCCATCTGCATACCAATCCGGATGAAAAGCCAAAACCAATTTGCTTTTAAAAGTATACCCGGGTGCAGGTAAAAAGCATTGGATCAAGAGATTACTTGCTTGCTTTTGATTATTTCCGTATAAGGGTAGAATTACGCAATTTTGCTTAAATATAGACTCTATATGCGTGCATGCGATTTTTTTTTCTAATAATTAAAAAAAATATATGAATACCCAACTGGTAGGCGGAGTAAATGTTGGAAAAGAAGAACAATGAATGAACTGAGTAAACTGCATTTGATAAAATGATGATGTCAAGCCAAATTATTTTTATCTTTTCTGTTAGATAATAAATAGTATAGTATAATAGTTAATAAATTATAAATTACATAGCTAATTTACAATGTTTATAAATATGAAGAAACTAAAAAAATGTCCTATAGGAAGTACTCTCGCAACCCAACTACGTCTACCTATACATCATACACTGTGCTAAAACAATTTGTAACATCTTTGCCAGCAACGACATCAAGTTGCCACTGCTTGTAAAGTTGACAATTTACAAGTGTGGGGGCGTCACGTCGCCGCCCCGAGCGCCCCGCGCGGGACAGCCCTGGATACCCCGCTCCAGTCAGTAGGGTTGCCAGTCGTGTTGCATAAAATAACCTTTGTTTAGTGTACTATATAATCATCCAAAAATGAAAGAAAGAAGAAAGAAAGAAAATAATTTATACATCACACAATGGAAAAAAAGTACACACAAAACACAAACGAACACATTACACTCCTTTTTCGGGCAATCGTGTACAAATAGGTCTTTACTGGCCTCTTATCTAACTTGGAAAGTGCTTATTGTTGTAATTTATATATGAAAACACTACATTGATTATTAATATTATTATTTTATTTTGATAATTTACTAGTTTATTTCTAATTACGTAGATTGTATTAGTAGGCAGTTTATTTTATTAAGTAAATGTATTGTTCATTTTGGTCTTACTCCAATTGGTTGGACGTATGACCAATTAGATGGCCATACGGCAACCAATAGAAGGACAATTGTTGTGGTAGAGATGAGTGAAAGGGAGAGGGTTGGTAAGCGAGGTGGAAAATAGTAGTCAGTCGGTAAAAGATACGTGAGGTGGATGGTATTGATTACTGGATACAGAGTTAATTTTGTGTTGCTGAATAATTGATAATATAGAAAGTGAATCATAATTATTGTGTTATTTTATATTTTAAATCCCGATCCCTGAGTTTATGATAAGGTGTCTTCATATTATGTAGCAGGTTGTCTTATTTGATGCAAATTAATTGTGTTAACAGGAGGATTATGCCCTGCAGTAGGTGATGGCAAGCTGATGTTGTGAAATCTGTTAAGGTATTTCTACTTGAACAAATTGGGAACTCTGAATTACCTTATACGCTAATAGGGGATCGGACTGTTCACCATATTTTATGAATTTACCATATTTTATGAATTATTTTTAAAATATAGATTAGTAGCAGACGATTCGCGAAGAAAAAAGCAGAATCGGTTGAAAAACGAATTTACAGTGATTTTTTAAAGTTTCAATATGTCTGTCTCTTTCAAAAACTATTTTTTGTATGGAGATTATATGGCGTTACTAACAAATGACGTCACAAGTGGCTATGTGCCTCTCTGTCTAATCTTGAATTTCAAACCTTTATAACTCGGCCAATTTTAAAGATAGAGCAAAAATTCTTTTAGTGTTCGGTAGCAGAAACTAACAAGTTTGGATTTATAAAATAAAAAAAAGTAGTCCGATCCCCTATTCATTTGTTTTTTTTTTAACTTTAGCATTAATTAATATTTAATAAGGAATACGGAGTTCAATTGTTGCATTATTGCTTTTAAAAATGTAGTACTCGTAACTTAGACAAAAAAGCAAAAAATCTGATTGTATAAAATTAGACTGATGCCGACATGAATATTTCAAATATTTTAAAGTATTATTTGTCCTAGAGATAGTGTATGAGAAAAATAATGTCAAGTTTTTTTATTTTAAATTTATACATACGTTTATTCAAATATCCTGTGAAGGAAAACATCTTGAGGAAATCAACACGCGCCAGCGACGATATTCTAACGTCATTTGTGTTAAGTCGACTAATCCCACTGAGGTCGCCAATAATGGCTTTAATTCAATCAGTGTAAGCTGCCCCTCGGTGGGGACGAGGACGTATTCAAGCTGAAAACAACAATTTCGTCCCCATTTACGTGCGGCTGGCAACCCTGCACCCTAAACGCGTCGCCCCGTAAATCATACAGTTACGACTCTCCATATCAAATGTAAGGAGCCTTTTCTGACATGAATAATCTCTAACTTTGTAATACTTACTCGGTTGGCTTATGTACTTTGTTTATGACATGGGGTTGAAATAAAATGACGATTGGGGTTGGCAGCAGTAATCTTGAGTGCCAGAGATTGGTATGTGGTATTTTTATAAAAAGTATTTTTTTAACCTGTATTAAACCTGTTAACCTTATTTCCTGATGATTGCAAAACTTGTAATCTGTTTTTTTTTCGATTGATGCTGTAAAAGGTTATATAGCGCTTTGCGTGGACTGTGCACTAAAGAGATGAGCCTAAGAGTGCCCCAAGTCGGGGACGGACGGGGGCAGACGTCTAGGTAGAGTAAAACGGAGGGCGGTAGCCAGATGGGCGCTACGCTAAATATACGAACACAGATGAGATATATCAGATTTTTATTATTTTTAAACTCTCCAAATCAAAATATCATCTACTCGGTAGTCCGTTGACGTCCCGAGTCAGAAAAGCAAAAAAGAACCATTCGTATTTCAAAATCTTTAAACTCTATCGAGCTATACGAACAGCCAGTACGCTCAAAGGAGGTCGCTCCTTACAGTAGGGTAGCTACATTATTTCTTCTGTGGTAGGGTATTATTTCTTCTGTGATAGGGTTACCCTATCTAGACGTCGTCTGCCTTAGAGAGGAACAACCCTACTATAATAGGGCTGCCCTGCGAGGATTTTGTAAAGCCTAAATATCCTTACTAATATTACGTGAAAAATTTGTGAATATGGATTAGACATAGACATAGACAACTATATATGGATGGATGTTTGTTACTCTTTCATGCAAAAACTACTGAACGGATTGAGATGAAATTTGGAATGGAGATAGTTTATAACCTGGATTAAGACATAGGATACTTTTTACGGAAAAAAATATTATTCCCACGGGAAAATCTTACATAACGCGAGAGTAGGCGCGGGCGGACCGCTAGTACTTAATATGACGTCAAAGCAAGACATCTCATCGGATACAGTTTGTACCAAGTCAAGGGACAAGCAGTTAACTGGTCAATATTATATGTAACGAGTGGTCTTTGTTTGACACATAGCAACGTCTGTAAACCTGTAAGCTGTGAAGTTGTCCTAATGTTGTTGCTGTGTTGTGTATCTAGAAACATTGGTAGAAATTAGTCTAATCGCACACGAGGTGGAATGAAGAAGAAGAGGAAGAAGCTGCACTGACCTGCACGCGCGCCTCGGTGAGGTTGATCTTCAGCGCCAGGTCTTCCCTGGTGAACACGTCGGGGTAGTGGGTCTGTGCAAACGCCGTCTCCAGTTCTTCCAGCTGGAAAATACGCACACTGTAAGCTGAAATCGAAGTTATGTACCACAATGCACCTGCCAAACAAAAACTACCTTACTTCACCAAAAGTTCTAATTCTATTATCATTCTTAATTAAAATCTCTACGCAACTAACTTTTTGTCAACCATGCGTTTGTCTCTTGTTTAAGGTGAATCAATCAGCAGTCAAGCAAGAGACTTCTATATTATATTTTTTTTTTTCTAGGATTTATAACCTTGTCCATTCACGAAGCCTAATGATAAACGCCATATTAAAAAAAGAATTAAATGTCCTAACTTTTTTTTGTATTATACATTTAATTACTTATTTAATTATATATTTTTTAATTTAATTATACTTATTTAATTTTATAGGCTGTTTTTATTATTATTTCCTGTTGATATTTACAGGTTACGACCACCCCAATCTAAAAAGACAATCAAAACCAGCGCCAATGGTTTAACTTGTCTTTAGAAACACGGAAATCGCTCTCCTCATTTACCACTAACAGCCACCTATCCTAGCTGTTAATGATGATGATGAAGACATTCACCTGTTGTAGTGTAAACGTGGTGCGGTTCCTCCTCTGTTTCCGACGGACGAATGTGTCATCGTGTATCGCCGGGTGGTAGGAGTAACTAGTATCTGCAACAAAAATAAACTAATTTATTTCTGTATAACTTTATTTCTGCCAGGTGGACTGATGACCTGGGGAAGGTCGCTGGTGGTGGCTGGATGAGGAAAGCGAGTGATCGTGCGCTTTGGCGTACCCTTGGGGAGGCCTACGTCCAGCAGTGGACTGTAATAGGCTGATTGATTGATATTCCTAAATATCTGGTCCGTCTTCACTCCAAGAGCGCTTGAACATTGGGCACAAATCCAAGGCCCCAGAATTATTTGGAGCCCCCAAATGCCCCCAAATGACAGATATACCTATAAACTATTTGGGACTTCAAGCTCACGTCAACTCACTGTTTATAGAAGTAGTTAAGTTATTAATCCATGTCTGTGCTTGTTTTCATAGGTTCAGATAGCCAGGAAAGTAGTTTACAGTTCTGTATTAATTTATTCATTACAATTTAGTTTTAATAGTCGTTCACTGTGTAACTGAAAATTGGATAATGACACTTCACGTGCAATCTTTTTTTCACATGACATGACTTCCTGGCAACACTTTTCAAAATGTCCGTCCCGTACTTATAGTATGTTATTTTTCACAATTTCATAGTCCATACAACTGAAGTGGAGGAGGCTCATAGTCCAGCAGTGGGCTGTAACGGGCCGTTGATGATTGATGATAGTCTTCCCCATGTGAAGTTAGCCGTGTGGTGACGGCAGAGTAGAATACATTTGTCACCAACCCTTACTCTTCCCGTGGGTGTCGTAAGAGGCGACTTAGGGACTACACATTGAACAGGGAACGGGCAGTAGCGCTCTCTGATACAGTTACCCTTTAATCTGCGATCTCCAACCCGCCTGCCAAGCGTGGAGATTATGGCAAAACCCTCCACTTAAGTGGAGGAGGCTCATAGTCCAGCAGTGGACTGTAACGGGCCGTTGATTTGATTTGACTATTTGGTATCTGACAGATCGATCTTCAAACGAAAAAGATTATTCTATTCATTAATAAAATTACTTTCAACCTAAGGGTTTCCTACAAACTTTTGTTCTACTGTATGTTCCTTTTAAATTCAGCAAAGTGAGGGGGTGTAAAGACAAGACTATGACCTCAAATTATACGCATGAAATATTACGAAACTGCTACAAAGCTATCTGTAAATTGGCTGAATTAAAACTACTGATTTAACAAATATCCTTCAAAAGAAGTCATTATCATTATCAATGAAGACAGTGCTAATGGCCGAATGACATTATCGGCCGAGTAATAGAAATGTGAGGGTCAGCCCTACTGACTATTGTAGGGGAATCCATTGCAGTGTACTGTGACCATGGCTTACATATTATTAGAAAACTATTTTTATTCATCTACAGAGGTTTATTTGAGACGTTTGTCCTATAATTATTACAATAATATAGTTTAAACAACTATATCTGTTATCCAAATCCACAAATAAATGTTTTTGTATTTGTCTATAATCACATCAACAGGTCATATACGTCCCCACCGAGGGGCTTGAGCCTACCCTGAATTTGGGCGTCTACAGTCACGTATGGGGAAAAATAACAAGATATTGAGTTTGTAATGGAAGAAGAATATTCAGTTAATGAAAACATTTTTTCGTAACATTTATAAGACATTATTTACAAAACAAATTTTATGAAACTACGAGTATGACCGCGAATATTAAAAAATATTTTTTCGTACTAGCAATGAATAGTGTCTATGTTAAATTAAGACAAATTCGTATCAAGGACCCGAAAAAAGATAACAAAAAACAAAAGAAAGTCAAGGAACCTAAGTAAGAAGACGAAAGAAGTCCATATCTATCCGAAGGTGCAGTGTCCCTACCCCATCAATTCCCACAGAGTAGGGTGGCCATGATAATGGTATTGGACTAACAGCGGGGGCGGCGATTTAGCACCCGGCGCAATGGGCCGCGCTTCCGGGATCCTCTTCAATTTATGGCCACCCTAAAAGGTCTTTTAGCAATTCCTTACACACGTTAATTTTGTTTGATTTTTGGTGGAAGTTAATGTAATTTTGATGGACGCATTTTTGGTGCTTTTTTAAGTGGATATTGTTATTATCTAATGAAAGTTTAACTAGTTGAAGATTTAAAAACAATGGTCTAGTGCGTCGAAGTGCGTGGAAATGTCACACGAAGGGTTCCGTACGATTTTTGTAGGGGCTCCTATAATTTTTTTTTATTTTAATAATTTTAATAATTTTTTAGGTTTTTTTTATCATAGCTGAAATAGAAATACACACTCTCTGGAAATTTCAATTGTCTACCTATTATGATTTGGGTACAGAACCTTTAAAATGATAACATACAAATTAGTAAATTAAGTTAAATATGAACATGTTACAAATACAAGTACTTTAGAATCTGTCTTCTCCTTACATCCAAACGTTAAAGGAGAGGTAAGGCTTGGAGGTCTTCAAGTTGAACAACTTGTTTTTAAAGAACTTACGAAACAAAATTGTTCTTTTATCAAATTCCTTTCAACTCGTAAAGGTAAAAGCTAATAAAATAATAAAACTTCTCAACCCAGGTGGTGGAAATATTAAACATAAAGAGAATACTTTGGAAGATAAAGTAGGAACTTTTGATTTACAATAAAAACTAAATTTGGCGAATAAAAGCGTTTTGAATTAAAAATTTTCAAACACTACAAAATCTATTCTAGGATTTGTTCGTAAACTCTAGAACTTTTGAAATGGAGCTTCACTTCTAATAAGAACAACGTGAGAATTTGAATTTTTTGCACCTAACTAATAATACAGCATGAAAACATCGTTTTGTTCCCGCCGTGTAGTGATAGTACCCGTCAAACTGAACAACTTTTCGCGAAAAAAAAAATTACTGCGACAAAAAATTTTTTGCGCTCTCCATACAAAATGGGTCGGGAGTCTCACTTTGTATGGAGAGACCAAAAATTTTTTTGTCGTAGGAATTATTTTTTTCGCGAAAAGTTGTTCAGTTTGACGGGTACTATCACTACACGGCGGGAACAAAACGATGTAAATTTCACGGTGTATTATAAAAGCTTAAGTAATTCAGTCTGTCTTTCTGTCTGTCTATCTGTTATGCTATCACGGCTAAATTACTGAACCGATTTTGATGAAATTTGGTACAAATAAAGTTTGGTACCCAAAACCGAACATAGGATATTTTTTATTACGGAAAAAAATCTTTTAAAGAAGATGATTACTAAAATTTAAAAATTTGCAGGGCCATGCCTGAATGTCCTGAAACGCTCTAGGAACTGCGTATCTCCGCTTTCATAGATGTTGTTAGAAACAAGGAAAATACACAAACAACTTTGTGATAACTGCGGGTTAGGTTATTAACAAATAAACTACATACTTAAAGTTTTTAAAATTATAGTAAAAAAAAATCTTCCATAATATCATACACCACCACTTAAATATTAATTGGATTATTTGAAAACGGGCTTGAAATTCAGTTGGCTTAAATTCTTGCGCTCGTTAAAAGCGTTTTGACGCTTAATGGAAGCAATTATTTGGAACAGTTTGTATCAATGCGATCCACTCAATGGATTAACTATTATTACTTCAATTAGTAGTGTGCTGTCTCAATTTATTTGTCTCTATACTAGAAATAAAAAAAAAACTTTATTTAACGACAATTTAAATGAGGCAAGGAAATTTCAGAAAATAAAGATCAATTAACTTGCAATCTCGGCGTGATATCGACCTATCATCTAATTAAAACTGTATACGCAACTCTACTTATATATTTTTTAAATGTATGATGTATGAATTGAAAAATAAATAGAAAGAGTTGCGTAAACTACCACTTATTGAGAATAAATTTATTTCATTCATTTATAACGGCTTCATGTACCTACAGAGATAAACTCTTTGCACATCGATCACGTTACAGAGGTGTAATGTTGCATTAAGCCCAAGTCACACAGAGCCGTGCCGGGGGCGATCCGGGGCCGGGAAAGCGGGTCGGTGCTATGACGTGGCATAGCGCCTTCCCGCTTGTCCCGGCCCCGGACCGCGCCGCTCCCGCTCTTTGTAGTAGGTTCGATTAGTAGATTTAGAGCACTGCATTGTTACAGTTTCATTAAGATACAGAAGATACTTTGAGACTTCTTTACATCGCACTATATTGAAGACACGCGTTAGAGCTTCGATATAGCGGGTCGGAGCAAACGTCTCACGCCACACTTGCGGCGTGAGGTCTTCATCAACAGCTCATATACATCCCCACCAAGGGGCTCGAGCCTACCATGAATTAGGGCGATCAGGCCGTAGTCGACCACGCTGACCCAGTGCGGGTTGGTCAACTTCGCACACAACCTTTGAATTTCTTCGCAGAAGTGTGCAGGTTTCGACACAAGCGTCGAATAAACGTACTTACATATGAATTCGTAACTCAAAAACACATTGGTACGTGGTGGGGATTGACCCCGCGTCCGGACGGGAGGCAGCGGCCCGAGCCACTAGACCACCGACGCTCTCGCGTGAGTTCTTATTTTGAATTAATGCGGTTGTTTAAGAAAACGAATGGTCGTAGGTAAGAGATTATTTATTAGAATTACCGGATTTAGGTACTCGGAAACTGGCTGTAGCGTAATAATTACGAAATTCTGATAAAGCCAAGTCGATCTAGCAACAATCAGCTCCAACATCAATTTAACGTGTTAGCAAAATAACACGGGTCACGGGTTTGTGAGGTCGGTTGTTGACCTTACAAACCATACGATGATGATGAGCAAAATAACGCAAAACCTCTCTTAACCAAAACCTTTGTTCCACTACTTTTTTAAATACGCATTTTTTTTACTCTCATACAAATTGACTTTGAGATTATGTTGAACTTCTGGAAGTTGTGCAATTTCTGACCTACGACCCTAAAGATAGATAGATAAATAAATAAATAAATAAATATAAATATGTGGGGACATCTTCACACACGGCTATCTGATCCCAAACTAAGCAGTAATTGGCTGTATTTTGATAGCTGTTGGTTTTCCTGGAAATTAAAATAAATAAATAAGCAGAGCTTGTACTATGGGTACCAGACAGCTGATATACATTACATAAATAGATAAACAACAACCAGATAGAGTAAAAAATTGGATCTACGTAACTGAATGCTCTGTGTATGCAATTATGCACGTATATACAGGATGTGCGGAGGGGAGTATGGTAAAGCGCGGCAGGTGCGGCACTAATTGCCGACTCGACTGTGTAACGAGAAACAACACCCTGTGAACTGCACACGCTTACACCTCCCTTGTTGCAATTGTGCACCTATACTTCGTGCTATTTAAAGGCCTCGGTGGTTTAGTGGTTAGGGCCACTGTCTTCCGTCCGGGGGACGCGGGTTCGATCCCCACCACGTATCAATGTGTTTTCGAATTTCTAACTTTCATATGTACGTTTATTCGACGCTCTTACGGTGAAGGAAAATATTGTAATGAAACCTGCACACTTCTGTGAAGAAATTTAAAGGTTTTGTGTGAAACCGACCAACCCGCACTGGGCCAGCAGCGTGGTCGACTAAGGCCTAATCGCCCTAATTCAGGGCAGGTTCGAGCCACTCGATGGGGACGTGTATGAGCTGTTGATGATGATGATTATCTAAAAGCCCATTATTCTTATAAGTAATATGGCGAGTTAACTTAATCCGTTAAATAAATTTGTTAATATCGATTATGATAAGTAAGTACGCAAAAAATTACGCTTAAGTATACAAAATTACTCGGGTAACTTGATCAACTCCGTTCAAGTAAGTATTATGAAAGTTGGTCTTTTTTATGGGCCAAATTATTGACAACCATGGTGACGAAAACCATCGTGTAGAAACCTGCCCACAAAGCACTGGGTGGAGTTTCTTCAGTGAGCTCTTCTCCACAGATTCCGCCATTGTGTTAGTGAACTCATCCAAAAAAAAATAATGACGGATCTAAGTGATGTAATAACATCCTTTGGAAATAAATAATTTTTGAATTTTGACCGGGCCAGCGCCTACGTCACCCTATTCCCTTGCGGAGGGGACATAATAATATTACCTATTATTTGAGCGTAACGTTGTTGTTTGTTAAGATTATTATAAACCTTCTTGTTAGTAATTAAAAATAAAAACTATTACCATCTAAGTTTAACTTCCACCGGATTACCTCCAACCGTTTTAAACTTACACAACTCTTTAAAAATGGACCGTTCTGAATCAAATTCGCAGATCCCTGGAAAAGAAATTTTAAGAATGTAAAGCTGGCTGGTTTTACGGATTATTTATATTTGGATTAATTGGATGTGAATAATTGAGTGGCCATCAGGAATGGCTAGAAAAATCCCGGAGCAGCGGAAATTAAAAAGTGCGGGGCGTCCGGCGTCCGGCGTGGCCGCCGGGATAGACTGCAATGTACCTCCATAGTTAGATAACAGACGCTTAAATTATTAACGCTAAGTAATAAAAAAAAAACTGATTTCTGAGTTATTGGCCTCGATTCGGGATGTCGTGCTCTAATTATAATTTTAAAATCCAGCTGTCCTTTTCGTTTTTATGACGAATTAAAGAGAGGTGATGAACGAATGATATTAATTTGAACGAATGATAACCTAAAATGAGGGCATAGCTGTCAGTTTGAGAAAATTTTAAGTTGCATGTTTTAAGTGCTAGTGCAATCGACACGGTCTTAGGTTCAAATTCGTTGTTTGACAGCTCTAATATTAGAATGGCCATCTACTGTCCTTTTTCAATCTTTAAAAGGTAAAAAGGACAGACTAACTTAAATTAAGGATTAGAGCGTGACAGTGTGAATCGGGGCCAATTACCTTAATCCATGAATACTTTAAGGTCATCAATAGCTCATATGCGTCCCCACTGAGGGGCTCGAGCCTACCCTGAATTAGGGCGATTAGGCCTTAGTCGACCACGCTGGCCCAGTGCGGGTTGGTCGACTTCACACACAACCTTTGAATTTCTTCGCAGGAATGTGCAGGTTTATCACAATGTTTTCCTTCACCGTAAGAGCGTCGAATAAATGTATATATGAATTTGAAATTCAAAAACACTTTGGTACGTGGTGGGGATCGAATCCGTGATTCCCGGACGGGAGGCAGCGGCCCTAGCCTCTAGACCACCGACGCTCTCCAACTCCACTCCGACCGCACTCTAAGGTACTCGGACTTCGGACTTTAAATTCATTTACATTGCAGCTCTATTCTGAAATACCTTGTACTATTTATTATATTATAATACCTATCACTGATAAATATGTACCATTTGATACTGCCGTTTACTTTTTAGGAACAAATAGTAAGTATTAGGAACACTCTCTCTCTCACACACACACACACACACACACACACACACACACACACACACACACACACACACACACACACACACACACACACACACAGTCACATACACCAACTGTTGTTTAAGATATAAGTCTCACAATTTCCCTACCTTTATTTCTTAGTAAATTAAAAACTCGACACTGGCAAGAAAGAAAAAAGCTTTGTTTCTTTGTTTCTTTTCTTTTTTGTAATACTGGTTGTATTATTATTAGTTTATAAGATAATTAGATGGAAGTTATTTATTTATATAAAATCTAATCATGGAAGAGCGGGGCCTCCAAACACAGGCTAATTGTGCCTACATGGAGGTCTCAGTCGACCAATTTATTAATTATAACTTTTGTTAAAGAGAAATAAACTAATTTATTATTTATTATATTTAACTAATACCGGTGAGCCTGTATATGAGTACTTGCGCCTCCCGGGAAAAAAACAAGAAAATGTCAATAACACAAAAGAAAAACGACACAACAGGCCTACTTTTTGCTAAAGAAATATCTTCCAGCAGACCTACGGAAGAGAAAAGGAAGATAACAATAGACGCAGATAAAACGTGCACAACTTAAGAAATAAAATACAATGATAATATAGGAAGAACTAGATAGATACAGCTATCCGTTATCATTGGCTGTCTGTGCCAGCATTTCTTCTTCAAAGATGTTGTACAGGATAATATTATAGGGTGTGGCAAAAAAACCAGGGTTCAATCCGAAAAGGTATTTTATTTTTATTTTTTTAAAATGGCTTCACGTCATTTATTTATATGCAAAATTACAGACACTGACATAAAGTAAGAATGGTAGAAAAGGTATGTACTTTCGGAGATCAGCACATGAAGTGAGAAATTTAGCAGAAAAAAGACAAAATCGAAACGTAAGAAATCTAAATTTGAAAATGAAAGATAAAACTGCCAGCAACAAAGGTTGCCAGTCATAAAACAGAAAAGAGGACGAATGCCTCGTTACAACCTTAATACACTTCCATTCAAATTCTACCCACCATTCTGCTGTATTAGAGCAAATAACGTGGCAACGGTGTTAATTACAAATCCTTTCATAGCTTCAATGACGTCATACATTCAGCCTTTCAGCAAGAAAGCGCTTTCAGAACGAGACGGACTCAGATGCGATTGCTTTACCTCCCAGCGCTTCAGAACGCAAATTGCTTTATACATTTTTAATAGATTCGTTTAAGCCGCTTTTTTATCCACTGGCTTCCACAAGCGCTAGCTCGCCGCGCTTTTTAAAGTAAGTTGGGGGGCGGGTTGTAGTGCAAGAGCTCGAGGCGTTTTGGTGTACGAACTTTTTTACCTAGCTTAAAGGCTTTACTGGCATTACGATTTTTTAAAGACCTAGATTGCTTACTTATTTAACACGATTTAAATAATGGTTTATGTATATTTTTTAAACACATTTTATTAATATTTATCTTTTCTCCTCTTTCATTTTGCAGATTAACTTTAAAGAATCCAAAAATCTGTTCTTAAATCTGTTTTAACTCAAAACCTCTCGGGTGGTTGATCAGCCTATGAGACTGAACAACTCTTGTTCCAATCAACAGCCTCCGTGGCCGAGTGGTCGAGATTCCGACGCCCATTACGGAGGTTCCGGGTTCGATTCCCGGTAGGGACTGGGAATACTGTCAAGCAAAAATCTCTTTAAGAGACTTTCCCTAGTTTGGTTAAGACATTGAAAGCTGAATCACCTGATTGTCCGAAAAGAAAGATGATTCCGTGTTTCGGAAGGCACGTTAAACCGTTGGTCCCGGCTACTGTCTAGTCGTTACGAGTCAGTGGCCTTTGGCGGCTCTATAACACTGACACCAGGGTTTGTGAGGTCGGTTATCGACCTTACAACCCACACGATAATGATGATGATCATATTAAAATGGAAAAAAAGAATGAGAGTATCTAATAAATATTTTGCTATAACTGAGTATAACTTTTTGCATTGGTATGTTGCGAAAAGAGGCTTTAAATAAAGATTTCTGGCTGCTGAATATTCGCAGGCACGCATCTGCAGCTGCTGTACTATAAACCGTTCAAATTCCAGCAATTCGTTAATATATTTTAAAAATTAATAAATATTTACCCAATTACGCCAAATTACGCAGACGGGCCCGGCTGTCATTTTTGACTGCCCTTATTTCATTAGGGTGCTCACTAACGACATTACTCCTGTCCTTTGATCGTTGTTTTACGAGCTAAAAAACCCTACGTACTTGTAATCAAAAGTGACATGATCCTTATTAAGTTACTGTGTAAGTGAGTTAGGCCGGCGGTGCGACTCAAAAACTATTTTATGAATAATAGATAGCGCCGGTGCGGCCAATCCCCGGGGAGCCCCGCCCACTTCCCCCTCCCCACCCCGGGCCCCCCACCCCGTTCTCTATTCATTAGCACATTACCACCCCTCGCACGTGAGCCAGTTTGGGTAACGCGAAGAAACTGATTTTTACCTTTTCGGGTTAAAGTGGCACGCTAATTTCTGTGCGGTTTTACGCGGTTTGCGTGTTTTTTGCGCGGCGATTTAGTTTTGAGACTGTAGTGTTTTTGTGGAGAATTTATGGTTTTACTTTGCTAGGTCGGGTTTTTGAGTAAATTGTGCCTAAATTGACCATTGCTGATTTATCACTTGGTCTAAATTGTATTATTACACATTACAAGAGATAGTAAAATCTTTGAAACCTAAACTGTAATTTCAAAAAGATAAGGGAACATGCTCATTTTTTTTAAATTCATTAATCGAAATATTTCAAGTTCCAGATAAACACACAAAAAATAATTTTCCAAATATCTTGCTCAGAAACAAAGTTTTATGGCTTCAAAGTTGATGGTTATACAGAGAGGTCCGACGACACATGTGACGTCATATGTGTCGCGGGCCATACATCCGCCATAGAAAATTTTGTTTTCGTAGAGAGGGACAGATATATTTGTTTAATCATTATTAACTACATAACTACATAGTTTGTTTTTCGATCAATTTCGATTCTGTTCTGACTGTCAGTATTCTATTTTTGTATACTTTCAGATGAACTATGAAAAAAACTATTTTTTTATGCATGCTCCCTATACTCGTATTATACAGGGTGTAAATAAATTAGCTAACACTATTTTAAAGGATCAACCTACCCATGAAACTGAACAACTTTCCCCAAGAAACATAGGCTGTCGGACAACAAAAAAGTTGTCCCTTTCATACAAAACCGCGCAGCCAGCTAATCTATTTAGTATGAAAGATGCATATTTTTTTCGTCCGACAGCCCATGTTTCTTGGGGAAAGTTGTTCAGTTTCATGGGTTTCATGGATTTACACCTTCTATACCTATTATTATTTACTGGTATAACTTCTCAGAAGAAGGAGGACTTTGCCTAACAGTTACAAAATATTAAATTTAATAAACTATTAGAATCTAGAGGACGAGAAAATACAGACGCTAAATATCAATCCCAGCCTTAACATCGATTATCGGAATTGAAATCGAGTTCGGTACCAAAATCGAGTTGTAAATCGAAACAGGCTGTAACAAGACAAGAGCTTTAACGACAATAATGTAGTTAGACCGGGAGCAGTGGCTTCAGAAACTCGTTTAGGGAAGTTTGCCGACCGATAAGTGAACTAATCGACGCTCGACTCTCGGACTAGACTAGGAGCCGCACTGCAAATTAGCGAACGTGATTTAGTACTGTCAATTCAATTAGGTGTTTACTAAATCTAAATAAAAAAAAGATAGGTACTGATAAACAGATCTAACGTTATCTTTCACGAACAGAATGGCACGACAATGACGTCAAGGTCACGCGCCATCTGATCGCGGCCGGAATTAACCTTAGAGAACAAAGCAGGTGAGCAAAAAGCGCGAAGTATAAAGCATGAAGAGTATTTGTATTGTATTGTATTATGAGCGATACCTTTTTTACACTGAGGGTTAAGGAGAGCTATTTATGATAGCACAAATAAATAAGTGACATTTTGATGTTAATTTAATTTACATAAACGGTCTGTTACCGTTATCCACGTTGTTTTGTTTACGTTAACGAGAACAGCAAAAGCACAATCACATTCCAAATTCCCCACTAATAATCAATTTTCGGAGCAGTCACGGAAACATACATTCACAAAAAGACCCGAAACCGATATTTGAAATATATTGAACCCGTTATCTATTGCGCAGAAAGAATCTCTCCGGTTTGTCCTTATCGATGCATGTGAAGCGTAGAAGTTAGACCTTTCGTGTTTCTTAATTTGCTGTGTGGTGACGGCAGAGTAGAAACATTTGTCACCATCCCCTACTCTTCCCGTGGGTGTCGTAAGAGGCGACTTAGGGACTACACATTAAACAGGGAACGGGCAGCAGCGCTCTCTGATACAGTGACCTTTTAATCTGCGATCTCCAACCCGCCTGCCAAGCGTGGAGATTATGGCAAAACCCTCCACTTAAGTGGAGGAGGCTCATAGTCCAGCAGTGGACTGTAACGGGCCGTTGATGTTGTGTTGATGTTTCTTAATTCCGCAACTGTTTTGGAAACCATATTCCCATAAATGAGAGTACTTACAAGGATGTGATGCTGTAAACGGGTACTCGATGGTGGGCAGGCGGTGCTGGTGGGGCGGCAGACTGGGGGGGCAGTGGTAACAGAACAGGCTCCGGCCGCCACCGCCGCCCGCAGCCAGCTGCAACAAAAAAAATACACCGTGATGACCTGTCTTCAGCTCCATCATAAAAAAAACCAGGAAAATTACTTCAAAGAGAGGTTAGCAATTATCATTGGCACAGAACCAGAAAATGTTTAATTCCAAAAATTTTTAATCAGAACGCGATTGCACTAGATAGAGCCTTAAAAAATCAAAAGTGTACCCTTAAGAAAAAACTTAAGAACTGCATGTTAGGTCAGTATTTAATACAATGTGTACTTATACTCGTAAATAAACACTTTTCGTCGCCTTGGAGTGAAAACCTCGGAAACTGATTCCAGTCAAAATTTATTTCTTTTGTTTTTGGAGAAAAGAACTCACAAAATCAAGCCCTAATTTTTTTTTCTTATGAAATCATCCAATATTCTAATAAATTAATAACACGACTTTTTTTAAACATTGGTCCAATTATCTTACACGACGCTGTTTTTTTATTCCTCTTGAAAAAAAGATTCTTACACACTTACGAGGTTTTCACTCTAAAGCGACGTTTTACGTTTTCGTGGTTGTTAATATTAATGACACACATATCTAATGAGTTATTACCACGATAAAGCTAATTTTAAACCAAAATCGTGGTATTAAACCGGTAAATATGTGTGTAATGTGTAAATAAATAAATGTATTTAATATAAGTTTAGTTAACGTGGATGAATACAATCGCCATTCCGCCATTGTGTTAGTGAACTCACCCAAAAAAAAATTAATGATGGATCTAAGTGATGTAATATAACATCCTATGGAAATAAATATTTTTTGATTAGATTTGCCAATAACTACTCTGTAATTTGGCAAAGTAGAATTGTGATATAATGTTTTCTTTTTTCGTAATAAACGTTTAAAAAAACATATTAGCAAAAAACGTTAACTGCTGAACAAGGGTTATTCTAATAATCCCCGTTCACTTGCCCTATTAAAGAAGATTTCTTTGGATCAATATAAATGATATCAACAATTTTTATTTTTGCTTAAGCTTGAGGTTTCGGCTTCTACCGGTTTGTTAGATAGATTTCGCGAATGTTATAATTTTATCCCGTGTGGTGATGGCAGATTAGAATACATTTGTCACCAACCCCTACTCTTCCCGTGGGTGTCGTAAGAGGCGACTTAGGGACTACACATTGAACAGGGAACGGGCAGCAGCGCTCTCTGATACAGTAACCTTTTAATCTGCGATCTCCAACCCGCCTGCCAAGCGTGGAGATTATGGCAAAACCAAACACTTGAGTGGAGGAGGCTCATAGTCCAGTAGTGGATTGTAAGTGGCCGTTGATGTATTATTTTATTGCAGCGATTTTTAGTCGCATTTTTTAGCGAAGCAAATTTTTATGTTTGATAGATTTCGCTAACGCATTAGAAACTGGCTGACTCTATTTTCCTGTTTTCTAATAAGGATCAAGATTATTCCTCGACTATCAAGTCAAAACAAAATAATTTCGACACATGTAACTCTCACACACATCTTATGCACCAAGTTTCGTTTCAGCCAGTTCAGGGAGCAAAACACAACTAATTATATATAGAACTCATACATAGATACTTCTAGATCAACGTTGACGTGTCTAGATAAATGTCTTGCTTTGACGTCGAAAAATGATTTTGTTAAATCTTACTTCGAATAAGAACACTTTTATCTTTTAGATAATTTTCTTCATCACTCCACTCTATGCATACACTAAAAATACGGCCAACTCACGCGTCTCTATGCATAATCATTCGAAAGAATCATCAAAATTAAAAAAAAATCATCATTGTCTCATAAATGTTATCATCAAGATCGTCATCAACCAGAACCAATCAGCTCAGTAAAAAAAAATAGTCGCGAATGCAAGGTCAGATCGAGATGCAGTATGCGGATGCTAACTGCCACCGGTGGGTGTTGTAACGTGGTAATGACAATAACATAAATAGGTTTACCGGCCCCACGCGCGCAGACAGGACGCGGTGCCCACTGCCAGGGGACGGACTCGGGAGAATAGATGAGCTGCCAATACCGGTTCGTTTTATATTACATTCAGCAAAAATAAAAAATAAAGAAGTTGCCTGGAAGAAATTACAATAAAGCAATAAGGTCGCCTAACTGTACCATTTCAACTTCTTTCATAATTAATGTTTTTTTTTTTGTTACTTTATGTATAACCTACAATAAAGTATAGTTTTTCATTCATTATTTCATTCAAAAATAATGGCCTGAATATCTAAAAGGTGTGGCCAGGTGAATTTAAAATTATTTTTAAATGTAGGACACAGTCCACTGCTGAGGTCTCTCTAATAAATATAAGTATTATAACTAAGCATAGCTAAAGGCCGATTTACACTTCGACAAGTAGCAAGTTGAAATGTTGGTTTTGACAACTTGCACTTGCAACTCGCACTTGTACTTGTCAAAGTATAAATGCAAGTGCAAGTTGTCAAAACAAAAATTTTATATCTTCCTGTTGTCAAAAGCATATTATTTCCTGTTGCCAAGGTAACACTTGTACTTGCAGAAAATAGACCAGACTTCTATCTTTTGCAAGTGCGAGTGTTTCCTTGGCAACAGGAAAAACTTGTAACTTGTAACTTGCTACTTGTCGAAGTGTAAATCGGCCTTAACGTTTACCTAATTATAGATCTGCTACGGCGCATATTACTTTGATTTTACATTCTTATCTGTATTTCATGACACGCAACGTTTACAAATCTAGAAAGGCGTTTTAATCATTTCTATAATTTATTTTCAAGTAAAATGAAAAGTCAGTTCCTCTGAACTAAATAATCACACTCAATTATCACACCAGGGGGCCGTTTCACGAAGCTACAAGTTACAAATTATAAATACAATTCGACGTACATTGCGTAGACAATGAGATAAAACGGTAAGAATTGGTTAAGCGAATTGGCTACGCAATGAATATCAAATTGTAACTTGTTACTTGTAAATTGTTGCTTCGTGAAGACCCAGGGGTCGGAGGAAAAATCCGAGCACCAGGGTGATACATAAAATAGTATTAGAAACATCGCCATGTGAAAGCCGCATAAATGACTAAGAATTACGCATACTTAGTCTTTGTGACCATAATGACGAAGAAGATGGCCGTTTGCTTCAGAGTTAGAGTGAACAGGCACCTTCTGGGCGAACTCGTTCCATCATCGACCGCATCTCGTCCCTCGCAGACCTGATTGTGGTCAAAAGTAAGCCCAGCAAAAAAAAAAAAACAAACACTGAGAGATATGATTTTGATGTAATGAAAAAACACCATAATTATACTGTGCACTGACATCACGTTCATCATCACAAGCGCCCGCGCATCACTTAGCTGATCCACTTAGCCATCTTTATTCGTCATTTATTCGAGCGACACCGCGCTGATCGCACGTGGGTCATGTCTGCAATTGGATATCATTGCCATTTTCCTCCCGCTAACATAGTTATGTCACAGATTTGAATCTGGAGCGTGCACGCCTACATTAAATTGTTTAATACAATCTGACTAACGTGCTCCGCATGTGCTACAAAAATCTTATCGTTTTCAAGCCACATAAAGAAGGCATTTCACTTGACTTAAAGAACTTCAACTATTCAAATCAAATCAAATCAAAACGGCCCGTTACGGTCCACTGCTGGACTATGAGCCTCCTCCAGTTAAGAGGAGGGTTTTGCCATAATCTCCACGCTTGGCAGGCGGGTTGGAGATCGCAGATTAAAATGTTACTGTATCAGAGAGCGCTGCTGCCCGTTCCCTGTTCAATGTGTAGTCCCTAAGTCGCCTCTTACGACTCCCACGGGAAGAGTAGGGGTGGTGCCGTGTGGTGACGGCAGAGTAGAATATATTTGTCACCAAACCCTACATACTCTATTAACACTCATCGATTAAAAAAATCATGCGCAAACTCATAACTTCCTGCCTATACTCCTTCACACACAAATAACATCCAGGCGTGAAAGATACGCATATACAAACTATTTTTTTTTTTTTTTCAAATAAATTGCTCGACTTGGAATAGAACCCGAGACCATCGCGCAGCGGACAGATGCACTGCTAATGCCAACTTGGCTATATCGATTTTAATTTTCTAATGTAAAATATGACTGTTTTGAAACATTTCATTTGTATATTGTCAGCTTATAATACGTCCCCACGGAGGAGTTTATTTATTTATTTATTTGGCTTACCAACAATGAGTGCACTAATACAATAAAAAAATAAACAATGTTGGGTCTTATACTAAGTGCCACATTACTTATAGGTAAGCACAACATGCACAGATAGGTACTAGAAAAAAAACCTACTACTATTTAGCAACAGTGAAAGCTCGAGCCCATTAGCAGGAGCCCCTGAGGACCTGAGCTGATAACACCGTTTTTCTCCCTAGAGGGCGTGATGACGATGATGATGATGATCTATCCGACCGATTTCGGCCATGGCGACCACTTCTACTCCTAGTCAGACGGGCGCTGGTGCAGAGGGCGTACACTGGTAGTGACCGTGCCATCCATGATAGCTTTGACGTAGAATAATGATTTGTAAAAATCTTAATTTGAATAATTTAGATTTTTTTATTTTGAACAAATAGCAACACAACTATTCAAATTACATAAATTTTATCTCCATTGGAGAACACATGTATTGAAGTGAAATAAAAAGGTGTAATGTAATCATGATATAAACTTTATATAAGACATGTTTTAATGTGAAATAAGTTTCACATTAAAACATGTCTTATAATGTGAAATAAGTTTCACATTAAAACATGTCTTATATAAAGTTTATATCATGATTACATTACACCTTTTTATTTCACTTCAATACATGCAATATTACCAAAGTTATGACCGCGAGAATTTCCGAACGTGTGACGTCATATGCAGGCGGTTGCGGGCGGTGTAATAGGTACGTTGCGTGCATATGACGTCACAGCTACCACTCGCCTCGTGCGGAAGTGGGCACTTTGATCGTTAATAACTCAGTCATTTTTAAAAATATAAAAAAATAAAAACACAGTATTTTTTGTATTTTTTAATAGAACATTTTGGCATTTTCAGCTAAAATCATTGGTCAGACCCGTCAACTTTATTATAAATAATATCCTAGCTTACTGACAAGTTTTAATAATTTTAACGAATTTTGATCCGAGGCACAGACAAATGATAGATGTCCACAGTTCCAGCTTGAATATACATACATACAGTCCTTCTTATACATACAAAACTTATGGAGCACGTATGAAAGATTTCTAAAACATATAATAATCCACCTCACCAAGTAAAACATTATTTTATCCCCAAAAACCGCAAACAGCGTCGTGTGTATCAACAACTATAAAGTAGCTACAAATAAATGGGATGAGTATAGCTAAACCGATCATCCTGTGAGTGCATATCGCGCTGGCTGCAATCCGGTGCGGTGCAATCTAGCAATTTACTCATCGAAATTAAGGGGCTGGTGTGAGCAAATGGCCTTGAGCGTTCCAGTTCCGCACCTCCCTTCATCCCGCACCGTTCGCCGCGCTGACGGATTATACGAGTTCAACGAACCTTTTTAAGTGACGCCATCTATTCACATCAGAAAGAACTTTTACGTCCAGCACCATCTGTGCCATTCTTAAAACAATTTCTCATTCTTTGCTCGTATCCCAACCCATCACTAAACCAAACTGAAATACTTTTGTATTTTGTAATTTAAATTTGATTATTCTCTTTTTTATTTGCATAGAAGATTGTTTTTATTGAATAAAATATAACAATTGACAAAACTTTTGATTTAGCTACGTGTAATAATTTTATAAACTAACAAACGTGAAACAACTACTTTACATACCTACTTTACCTATTATTCAGTGCGTATTTACACTATAAACAAGTAACAATATCTCAAAAAGTAAGACAACTATAGACTTGGGTGTTCTGAAAAGCCGGATGACGACCGACGACAGTTAACCATAATAATATACTACGTTATGACAGAAATAGTGGTATTTATATTTCTATTTTAATGATATTTATATTATTATTTATGATGTTTATATTTATATTTAGTTTCTTTGAATAAAACAAAATAACTATGATGGGTAATCAAAAGTATAATTTTCACAATATTGAGAATATTGAACATGTTCTCATTGCTTTCGAGACGTCAATTTTTCTTTCTTTTTTTTGCTGCTTCTTCTATGGAATGTGGGTCTTTTATTGGCATTCCTCGTGGGTGACGCGGGTCAACAAGCTCAGGTAATAAACAATCCATGTAAAATTTTACCAACTTCTCTTTCATGTTTTTTCCCAGAACTCGTCATCTTTGTAAATGGTCGCCGTTTATTCCATCGATTCTTTCAATCGAATTTCTGTAAAGAAATAATATTATTAGAAAAAGAAAAAATAACTACCGAACGACAAGGATTGAACTTCTACTCTGAAACCAATAATCTGGATTGATTACGACGACGCCACGGCGGCTTACATTTACTATGTGAAATAAGGATACTTACCCAAAGCAAAGACAATAATAATATTTTCGATGCCTATCGTGTCGTATTGCTAATAGTTTGCTAATAGATAGGTAGGTCTCACTAAAAATAAATACACACATCTCATGAACGGGAGTGGTTGTTCCACTGCCTTTATCAATGTTATGTTCTGCATTTATGTCTTCAATTACATCACACGTCCGTTTTCTGTAAAAATATTTAAAAAATCTGTCATACCTACCTTCTTAAAAAAATAAATAAAAATAAAAATGAAACATCCATAGTAGGTGTAAGGATCGAACCAAGTACCACCAAAACAGAAATCATCACTTGAAATTCTTGCGACTTTCCCAAGACGCCATAGTGTCTTGGACTAGACATGCGAAATAAAGATAGACTAACTATTGTTGATCAATGAATTTATAAGCACTTTTTCAATAAATATTGCAATTAGAATTCGCAAATTATAAAATAATAAATAAATCACACCATTTCTTACCTTTTCACTTCCAACATGTGTAATGCATGATTTTTTTTGGCCCTTTTTGTTGTTTTTTTCTTAGCATTGTCTTTGTGGCCCATTTTATATGTTTATTCACAAGTCTTACTTTGTTTTAATATTAAATAAAAACATACAGCACATCACAAAACGAAATACACACGAATATAGGAACAAATCTCCAATCATTTAAAATATTAGTCGTGAATTGCGCGCGAGTCGGTGGAGGATGCGAGCGACACACGTCCGCCTAGCATCACGTTTCGGCCGTCACTGTCAGGCGCTGCGAATTAGTGAAGGAGACAAGATTTGAAGTCGCTCGGAATTATTAGCGTAAGTGACAAGTAACAATTTTTTAAAATTTTGAATTAAAAATGGATCAATATCAAGAAAATTTACCTAAACGGATGAAGTTAATTATGGTTAACATTTAGAGACAAATTTCAGTTGGTTCGTGGCTTTTAATAATCATTTAAAACATTTTTAAAATTTTGTAAGACTGAACTTTATGATATAATTTTATCGAATGAAATTATTTCCATCGTGTTTTCATTTTTACCAACGGACTATAAATATCATTAACATTACTATATACATAGTTCAGCTACAGACATTGCGATTTACGTCAAATATAGCTTAGATAAAACATGGAAAATTCGTGACAAGCCCCTTAATTGATTTATGTGCGCGCGCGCGTCCTTTGCGACTCCTCCGCGCGGGAAGTGCCTGGATTCAATCCTGCCGTGTTCGCTGATCTCGTGATACGAGTATAACAGTGTGGAATTTGCAAAAGTTAAGTTAGTATCTAATTTAATATGTAAACACATGGTTATCGATACCAAACTGTCCGCTGTCTGTCTACCATTTATATTGGCTCCGGCCTATACAAATGGTAGACAGACAGCTGATATACGTATATAAATCTCGGATATAAATAGATAAATTTATACAAATATAGATAAGTCGGTGTAGTCGGTAGAGCGTCGGTGGTCTAGTGGCTAGGGCCGCTGCCTCCCGTCCGGGAGAAGCGGGTCGATCCCCACCACGTACCAATGTGATTTCGAATTTCAAATTCATATGTACGTTTATTCGACGCTCTTACGGTGAAGGAAAACATAGTGATGAAACCTGCACACTCCTGCGAAGAAATTCAAGGTTGTGTGTGAAGTCGACCAACCCGCACTGGGCCAGCGTGGTCGACTAAGGCCTAATCACCCTAAATCAGGGTAGGCTCGAGCCTCTCGGTGGGGACGTATAATGAGCTGTTGACGAATAGATAAGTAACATCCAGACTTCAGTTCAGTTTAGTTCACTATGATTAAAATTTGCTGGCTAAAGACCACCCCTAAAAATTTCTACATTTGCCGGTCCTGCGCTGTTCGCATCCAACGGCTTCCTGCGACCCGCGACCTTCACCAGACTGTTATTTACTTTGTTGGCGCTATTTTCCGTTCCGGACCGTAATGTTGAGTTTGCAAAATGTTAAATTACCAAAACTCGAAACGAAGTCCTGTCTTATAAGTCTACTAGTCTACTAGACGTCCAAGACTAGACGTCAAGAGAAATAAGATAAGATAAAATTTATTTCAATAACAACTTAATCTAAAACATTACAAATATTACAAATTAAGCAGACAAAATATGAATGCGATGCCTAAACTAAGTATTTCTAAAAAAAAAAACAAAAAAAAAATTTATTTCTTACTTGTAAATAACACACGATTGCGAAAAAAAACTAATATTGTGTGTAAATTCGTAAATTTTGCTCTGGACCCGCTTGGCCTGGACTAAAGCCCAATCATCCTTATTCAAAATTAGCTCGTGCCCCTCGGTGGGGACATATAGATATATAACAATAAATCAACATCAACGGCCCGTTACAGGCCACTGCTGGACTATGAGCCTCTTCCACTTAAGTGGAGGGTTTTGCCATAATCTCCACGCTTGGCAGGTGGGTTGGAGATCGCAGATTAAAAGGTTACTGTATTAGAGAGCGCTGCTGCCCGTTCCCTGTTCAATTTGTAGTCCCTAAGTCGCCTCTTACGACACCCACGGGAAGAGTAGGGGTTGGTGACAAATGTATTCTACTCTGCCGTCACCACACGGCTTAATATAACAATAACAACACTTAACTAACGGCACGGAACGAAAGTTTTGTAACCTTGTCATAAAGCGTCGATTGTGTAGGAATAGGTTTTTAAATAGGAAACTATCAAATACTTTCATATTTCTGTACACATCGTTAATAAAAAAGAAATAAAAAGTAAGACGCTTTTTTAATGCAGTTCACATCGAAGACAATGGAACACGATATTGAATTGTGCTAAGAATGAACTAAATCGGTAATGACAGAGATCTATACGATCTATAGGTACAGGCCTTGATTGGAGATCACCACTTCGATGATTGCAGATTACTATAATACTCGTACAACAACTATTTGATCTCTTGCTTTAAAAAATTGGTGTCGATTCGGTATACGCTCAACTAAACTAAACTAAAAATTTGTCCTGTCACTTTCTACCATTTTTAATTGAAAAGAGACCGAAGATCATCGGTTTTGTTTTTGTCTTTGACTTCACGACTAACTGTCAATTTTAGTGGCTTTTTATTCGTCATGGTTAAGATACTAATTATAGCACGAGGCGCAGCCAGCTCTCTCGTCATCATTCACATTTTATGCAAGTCAAACAAAATGGCGAATCAATCAGTGACCGGCCATTCTGCTTGACCTCCGCTTTGCACACAAAGTGAATGGCGACGAGAGGGTTGGCTGCCTCGTGCTATAATATCGTATCTTAACCGTCTGTGACGCTCTTAAAAAACAAAACATTTATTAAAGGAAGGTACATACACAAAAAGAAAGAAATACAATCAGTAGAGAACAGGAGATAAAAGACAAAAGTAAAGAAAAAGAGAAAATGCGTCCCTCAACTAGGGCCAACTCAGCATGTGCTGTGACATGAGGATCACCACACTTCACAGCGCTCGAAACCGTCGTCGATCCCGGCTAGTATCTACTGTACTGATATAGTCATTACAAGAGCATTGGCGTTCAATCATTCTGACACTAGGGTTGGTGGGGTCGTTCGTTGAACTTACGATCCACTCCATATGAAATAGTCGTATCATTCAAGGCAAGTTTTAATCTTCTCTGATCAAAAACTAAAATCCGTACACTTATTAAATACAAAGTACAATACAAATCGATCTTATATTATAAATCCCACCCAACCTAGATCGTGTGATTACTCATTACACAACCGATCTAATTCACCACATTACCATAGAAACGGCGCCGCAGGTAATCATAAGGCGCGTCCACAATGCCTGCGCGCGCGCAGCATGCGAATGTGCGCGCAAAGCACCGACTGCAATCCAAGGGACATTAGTGAATGCTAGTTAATTCATAGTTTGATTGAATGCGAGAGACGGTTGTTAGATCGCAGTTGTTTTATTAAAATTTGTCTTTATGGTGAAAGGATTATTCTCAAGATGCTTATAATTTTGATTACTCACATAGATAATTTCTCGCTTTTGAGAGTTTGAGACCCTGTATAATGTAAACTTAATCTAAATATGGATTCTAAAATAAAAACATTGAGTTTTAATACCATTATTCTAACAGTCATTCTTACACTTAACCAACATATAAATAAAAAAAAAATAGAATGAAACCACAATCATATTTTATTAAACAGGAAAAGAACGCCACGTCTTTTGAATTTCGAAGATAAAATCACTCAGGCCACTTATTTTATTATGCCTTCCATAAACGGATTGTGCCACTGTTCGAGCGAAAATAAAAAAAAGATCATTCGGTATTCAAAAAGTTTTTGTTTTAACACAAATAACTGGCTGGTTCGTTGGTTGATCTATTTATATTTTTTAATGTACTTGACACAAATATGGTGAGATTCTTGTCACTACCACAGGTACTTGGCCGCCAGTCACCACTATAGGCGTCGTTGAGTTCCTCTTTTGAATGAAGTTTGAAAAGGTTGTGAGAACTGATGAGCAGATATCGTATTATAAGATCGTTTATAAAATTAGATTGTACGAACCTATATATTTTTTTCAGGATTTAAAAACATCGTTTTCACTGTTTTCACTGATTTAAAAAAGTAAACCTATAAAAGAACAAAATATGCAAAGCAGAAATAAGTATTTATTGTAAATCAACAACTGATGTTTTACTTGCAAAAAGATTATCTACCTACGTTTATAATTTACAAAACGAAAATAATTCTCTTATTACGCGCAATTACTAATTACAAACAAGTACCTCAAGAATGAAAACTACCAAATAAAACAAAAAACCTTTCCTTCCTTACACACTATACGAAGTGCAATCATAACGTAGAATTTTCACTTTAAATTTTCGTATTGAATGCATATTCCATTTATTTTTTACATCTACCCTCCCATCTTCATTTTCCGAGCAAACATCAAATCGTTCAATACCGAACGCAAACACAATTTCTGAACGAAATTATATTTGTGCCAGTTCCGAACTGAATTCACTGAATTAATCAATTTGATTATATCCGTCCAATTCCCGTAATTAGGTACGGCTTTAATGGTGTTTTAATTGTGTGTTTACATTACATCTGATGTTGGAATTGGCTTTCTGAGTTTCAAACTGAATATGCGGGTGAGTCCAAAACAAGAGACTTTACAAAATTATTTAGTTAAACGATGTACGACTATGTACTATTTATTTAGTTACAATATTATTTAGCTATAAATGCCACTTCAACCAGCGATAAACTGTCATGTGCCGTGATGTGCCGTAGGTTATATTATGTCAAATATTTTTTTCATAAAGATATCGTAATTTAAAAATTATTCTGATTCTTCTAATTATTGCTCTATATTCTGTAATGCACTGTAGATTTTTAATTCATGGTATGGTATTTTTTTACAATCAGCTTTTCATCTTTCAAAAAATCTTTTATACATACAGTAAAAGCTCAGCTCTCCTCCACAGATTCCGCCATTATGTTAGTGAACTCAACCAAAAAAATGTAATGACGGATCTATCTTTTTTTTTTTCTTGATGGGAAATAAATAATTTTTTACTTTGACTTTGAAAAAAGTAAACCAAGAAATTGAATCGTGAATGGTGTGAAATAAAAGAAAATAAACTCTTCAAACAATAATCTAATCACGACATCTAAATATAATCACCGTCATTTGACTTTAATCCGAAATAGGCACAAATGGCTTTAGGATTCGTAATAATATTTAACGGGAGCGAGGAACGATGATAATGAGTTATATTACCAGTAATTTAGATCCGAACTGTCCAAGTTCATTATTGGATTTGTCTGAATTCAGTCGCCCGCGCCGCCGCGCCGTAGGGCTGCAGTGAGGAACAAATATAATCACCTTTGATTCGCGCGCGGGAAACCGAAGATTGTGCCAATATAATTCTGACATTTTGTAAAAAAGATAGATGAAAACTTTATAATTTTTTATTTTATTTTATTCGGGACATCAAACAGTAGTACATTATAAAGTATTATTTCATAACAAGGAAGAATATACTACCTACTATAATATCCACAGCTTACTAAAATAATTAATGGAAGCCGCTCGATACGGTGACAAAAAGTTTAGGACTAGTGAAATGTGACAGTGTCAAGTTGTTGATTAAAAAGTCTCAATAAAGAAATATAAATGGTTTTGGTTTTCTGGTACTAGAGTTGTGTGGTTTTTACCAGATCCAAATTCAACCCATATCAAAAGAAAGTTTTTTTCTTGTTAATCTTCCCGTAGGGGGCAGAAACATTTGTGGGCAGACGGATATAACCCGTTTTATTTTTACTTCAATAGCTTACTCATAAAATGTGAATGAACTATTTAAAAAATATATTAAAATAACTATACAAAAAAACTACTGTAGCTAAATATGATTAAGTATAAATAAAAACCCAAACACGTTTACGAAACACAAATCGACTCAAACGCAATTGAAACAAATTATTTTACGATTCAACCCGCTTGGAATCGATCTAAACAATCAATAATATTCAATATTAATCACTTCGTGGTCGCCTCATTCAATATCGGACTTTTATAAACTGTAATGGAGATCAATTGAACAGTTTAAATTAAATATTAATAGTAGGCAATGGATCAATCAGTGCATACTAGGCTTCAACAGAAAAACTTGTTCCGAGTCTGTAGCGTGAGCATTATACTTTTTTTTTTTTTACTTTGTTTGTATTGCATAATAATATATTGCTATTGTTGTTACATATTATCAATTTATATACGACCACACCGAAGGGCTCGAGCCTACCCTGAATTAGGGTGATCAGGCCTTTATTCAATCACACTAATAATAAATGTGATGTTTAGACGTTTGGATTTTTGGATCTAAACTACTGGACGGATTTGGACAAAATTTAGAATGAAGATGGTTTGTAGCCTGGATTAACATATACAACGTGTTACAAAAAATACAAAGAATATTCTTTATCACAAGCATTTAATTAAAATTTTCCCATCTCTAGTGTCAATTGACACCTAAAATATAGACTATCGATTCTCAGAACGGAAAAGCATTTGTACACCATTTGTCCTACATTTTTAAAAGAGATGTACTTAAATCAATTTATGTTAGAAAATATTTTCTTTTTTGCCTTAATTATCTTGTTTACGTATTTACAAACACAAATATTATTTTGAAATATTTAGTTCATTAATTTATTACTCCATAACAATTATTTAACAAAGCTTTGTTTTATTTATTTGTAGTTTTTTTCATTTTGAAATTAATTGTTCTAATGTGAATGTTATAGTACAAGTAGTACGTAAACATTGGTCTCGAGAGGTGGATGGTAGAAGGGATTTAACCATAGCGGTAAAAATAGGCACCTAAAATTACATATCTGGTCCGAATATTCTTTGACACAGCTGATCGCTAGAGATAGGAAAATTTCAATTAAATGCTTTGATAAGAATATTCTTTTTTTTTTTGGTATTTTTTGTAACACGTTGTATAGGATACTTTTTACCGGGAACAGTCTTATTCCCACGGGAAAATCTTATATAGCGCGTAGCCGCGGGCGGACCAAAAAAAAAGAGATGCATTGAACCAATACATTTCAATATCATTATATTGTTTTTTATTAAAAGATATGTATTGAACCAATAGATCGATAATACAAAGTAATTCCTGGAAAAATACACTCAGTTCAAAGATCTGTATAGCCAGGATATTCAAATAAATGTACTACAGATAGGGCTGGCATAGCAGGAGTTATGTGTATGTAACTAGCGACCGTGTCAGCCCTATCTCCACCTGCCACTCATAATTTGCGTAACCGGGTCCTGCTCGCCTTTAATCGGTTTAGTCGACGATACGCTACATCATACATTTCATTCAATTTATGTTATTGCTCCTATTTCTAGAATAACATATCCTGTGACGTCAGCAATCTTATATTTAGTACGCAATTGATTTATTTTAATTGTAGCTGTTTTTTAAAGTTTTTTTTTATTTGGTCGGAAATTCGACTGTTTCTTCACCTTATATTTATAACGAACAAAATATGATTAATTATTTACTTAATTAAAAAGTATCGACCTACATGACCAGGTGGATAACCTAATTAAAAGATTTATCTAAAATATCAAAATAGTTACATTACCCATATATTTATGTATCCGGAATAACAAAAAATAACAAACATCTATAACCAAATATACTTTTATTGCTTTTAAAAATATTCCCCGTGATGATCGATGCATTTTTTCATACGTTAAAACCAACTTTCGTAGCATTTTTTCCATTCTGTATCGGGTATCTCCAAAACGTGCATTTTGAAAGCATCAACGGCTTCTTCCCGGGTCGAAAATCGGTGTCCACGTAATTTGTTCTTCACCCTTGGGAATAAATAAAAGTCGTTGGGTGCCAAGTCGAGACTGTACGGCGGATGACCCGTCAATTCGATCATTTGACTATTTAAATACTCCGTTGTTGCGGCCGAGGTGTGACAGCTGGCGTTATCGTGGTGAAGGATTATTCTTCGTTGTCGATTGTTCTTGCGTATTTCTCCAAAGACTTCTGGCAAGCAAATGGTGGTGTACCATTCAGAATTAACCGTTTTACGATTCTCTAGTGGTACTGTAGCCACATGTCCACTAATACCAAAAAAGCAGGCAACCATTTGCTTCAAAGTGCTTTTTGCACGAACAACTTTAGTTGGGTTTGGCTCATTTTGGAACACCCAAACCGTTGACTGCTGTTAAGTTTCGGGATCATACGCATATATCCAAGATTCGTCTCCTGTGTAGATATTATGAACAGCTTTTGATGTATCACATTTGTATTTTTCTATCATTTTTTTGCACCAATCAACACGAGCCTGTTTTTGTTCAACTGTTAAGTTGTGCGGGATCCAACGAGAACAATTTTTTTTTACAGCCAAATGTTCGTGTAATATTTTATAAATACTCGTCATACTAATGCCCAGAAATGCTTCTATCTCGCGATATGTAACATAACGGTCTTGCATTATTAGTTCGCGCACAGCATCAATATTTTGTGGTACAACAGCCGATTTAGGGCGACCTTCTTTAAAATCGTCCGCAAGCATACGACGACCACGATTAAACTCACTGAACCAGTGATACACAGTGGTTTTCGATGGGGCTTCCTCCCCAAAAGTCGACAAAAGTTGATCCATGCACTGTTTTTGAGTTAATCCACGCCGAAAGTCGTAATAAATCATAGCACGAATATTTTCACGAGTCAAATCCATGGTGATGATAGACAATGAATTTTAAAAATGGCACCACAATGTAAAAACAATTGACAGATGAATGAAACAAACTTTATTTTACAGCCAAAGAGTTCTATTTTTAAATGTTATAATTTATTTTTAAATATTGTTTATGTAAGTGGCCAGTTCCGAATACATAAATAGCAGCCCTTGTACTAGGTCGGATTATTTTACCATTGTCACAAAATAAAATTCAGTTATAAAGTAATATAATTAAAGGCACTGATGTGACAGAAAAGTAGCTTACGTCAACGTAAAAGCATTAGATTTTTGTGATATTAATGTTCTTATTTAATTTGCTATTCTTTCTTTTCGAGTCGATTCGGCAACTTTTGGGAAGACCAATACTCTGCCACAGATATGGCATTATTTGTGGCATTATAGAGGTCTTCGCGTGTACAGGTGGTTGGGTACGCTGGGCAAGACAGTAAGTGAGCCATTGTTTGTGGAGAAACACCACACAGACATGCACTATCAGATGTATATCCCCACCTAAGCATGTTTTCTTTACTTCGACTGACTTGAGTCTGGAGTCTGTTAAGAGACTTCCACGTCGGCCAAGGTAAACTATCTGACTTGATATTTCAAAAATGATGTAAGAAACAAGACCAATACTCTGCCACAGATATGGCATTATTTGTGGCATTATAGAGGTCTTCACGTGTACAGGTGGTTGGGTACGCTGGGCAAGACAGTAAGTGAGCCATTGTTTGTGGAGAAACACCACACAGACATGCACTATCAGATGTATATCCCCACCTAAGCATGTTTTCTTTACTTCGACTGACTTGAGTCTGGAGTCTGTTAAGAGACTTCCACGTCGGCCAAGGTAAACTATCTGACTTTCAAAAATGATGTAAGAAACACAGAAATACGTTTTTTAAAGGAAACATACCTTATTTATTATAAGATTTTATAGCGAAGTATTATAAAATAAATGCGTAGTGGCATTTCACACACGCACGGCCATCTGATACCGAACTAAGCAGAGCTTCTATCTTAAGCTTCAAATAAAGTCTAGAAAGTTATAGGTATAAACCTTATTCAATTCAGTATAAGTCGCAAATATTCACAGTAACACGTCTATGGAACATGTGCACACGCACGATTCAATTACGGCTCATTTGCTTCGTTTAGTCGACGCGCGCACGAGTTGAGACCGTTCATAAACTCACAGAGGCATTTGATACTGTGAATATACTATTTTGTTAGCTTTCCGATCTTAGTAACAAAATTTTGAAATTATATGATATACTACAGAAAGGGTTGATTCTAAGCACCTGACCTATTTCGACATAATACCTAAACATTTTTGTTTTTTTTTAATCTGTCTTTAGGAGTACTGCAAGGTTGTTTGATAGGTCTTTTCCTTTTATTGGCAAACCTTGGTCTTAGTGCTCTGTGGCTTAACTAAGCTCTGCTCACTCCTTTAGCAATAAGAGTAACTTTGTGTGTCATCAACAGCTCATATACGTCCCCACCGAGGGGAATTAGGGCGATTAGGCCTTAGTCAACCACGCTGACCCAGTGCGGGTTGGTCAACTTCACACACAACCTTTGAATTTCTTCGCAGGAGTATGCAGGTTTCATCGCGATGTTTTCCTTCACCGTAAGAGCGTCGAATAAACGTATATATGAATTCGAAATTCGAAAAAACATTGGTATACGTGGTGGGGATCGAACACCCGCGTCTACCGGACGGGAGGCAGCGGCCCTAGCCACTAGACCACCGATGCTCTCACTTTGTGTGTATATTTAATTTATTCCAGCACATACATAGTTTGTCTGAAACTCCAAACCAGTTTCATGAAATCGCATAACACACTAACTTTATAATATATTCCTGAACATTAGCAAAGTTGTGTACGGCAACTACAAATTGAACTTAGCTATCAGGATTAAGCAAATCCAGTTACCATACAGCTGAAAGCCTTTTGAAATTCCGCTAACTAGATACAACTGGATATAACTAGATACAACTTGATTCCGTTGATACACTAAAACAGGGTTATAGTACCTGTATGTATTTTAATGATAAAGTAGTTAAATAAAGGATAGGATCGTATCCTTTATTTCAGGAATCTCTATTTAAAAAAAAAAGGAAAAAATAAAATGAAATAAAATGACATTCAGAAGCAAAGAAGTTTATTACTGGCAATTGTGTTACTAAACTGATAACCTTCATTTTTTATCAGACTATCAACTAGTAATTAGATGAAGTATTAATAGTTTTCCATTTCAATTTTCATTGGTAAGGTGTTAATTAGGTATCATTAATTTATTATGTCTAGCCCTTTGACTGGCAACCCTGCCCACGATTTATATGCACCGCGCCTCCCCGCATCGGGGGAGCATTATTCCACTGCTTTTGTGAATAACTAAATGGCTCTGTATTGCCAGGCAATTGCTGCGACCTGACTCCGACGCTATTCAACTAATCGTATAAAAATGTTCTAAATTCGGAAGTGTTTGTTGGTTTGTCTTTATTTCACGCAGTAATCAACGTGATTGTATTAATATTTTACATACTTAATTGCACACGCAGGAATAAAACCTAGTAGAATTAAGAAGCGGCCTCATTGATTCATAGCAAATTAAAATTCCAAAGTCCCAAGCAATTAGTAGTACGTAGACACTTCTTTTGTAGTACGGGATAGTGCTTCTTCTTCGTCCTAGCGTTTTCCCGGCCTAGTGCTGGGGTCCGCTTTCCTACTCAATCTTCTCCACTTTGCCCGGTCTTCGGCATCCTTAGGTGTGAGTTTGTTCTCTCCATATCCGCTTTCACGACGTCCAGCCAGCGCTTTTTAGGCCTACCACGTAATCTAAGGCCCTGGACAGTGAAGCCGAAGCATCTTTTTCCTACATAGTCTGACGGTCTGCGGCTTATATGACCATATCATCGGAGGCGACTTTCCTGAAGCTTATCCGCTATAGTGCTTCTTACAACAATAAAAATAGGAGAAAATATACTAAAACAAAATGGTCATAGGTTACTTTTTTTACGCAGGAAAAAGTGTTATCCCTACGGAAATACATCTATTAGCATTATAAATGTCTCCGCCTAAGGAGGTCGAATCAATAGATAACTCAACAAGCCCGAATTGATTAGGATAGATAATATTTATTAGGTTATATACGTATTCAAAATTAAATAGGAAGACCGTTATCTGAAAGAGTTAATAAATTTTCTAAAAAACAAACATTATTTAGGATATATTATCATCACAATATTATCATATATTATCATGTGTTTCTAATTGCAAAAATACACAAGCGACCCATAGAACGATGTCGTGCTAATAACGTATGATTTACTTTTTTTTTGTTAGTGGCAGATATTTTAATTAAAATGCCAATTTTCTTCTTCCTTGATGATTTGGTGTACTTTATTTAGGTACCTTCGTTATGACAACAAAACAAGTAGGACTCGAACCCATATCACTTAAAAGGCAGCATCTCCAAATGTGACGCTGAAATAAAAGCAGTTTTCATGTCACAAAGGTTGCTTGGAAGAAATTTCTATGAAGAAATAAGACCGCCTCACTGTACACTTCTTCCTGTTTTTACTTCTGCTATGTTAGCATTCCTGTGTTTGCAATTAAGAGTTATATGATGCATTGACTCGTTCAATCAAAAATACTCGTAGCGACCAACGTCTACGTGACATCTACGCGGGTGCTACGAAGACGCTACGCGCGCCATGTTCGTAGCAGTTTGTGAGAAAAAAAATGATTGGTTTATACGGGAAATATTGTTGTTTAACAATTTGATTATTTATTTATTTTTGATTAAAACTGTATAATATATTCTTAATTTGTTCTGTTTTGACTTGTTTAAATAATAAACCCAATATAGGTGATCAATTGATCTGAGGCGGTACATTGATTGCGGTTTCAGTAATAAATAAACTACTATTAAATTACAGCTGTTGACGTGTGTATGTATCTTAGTATCTATTTTTAAAATGAAAAGCTGTTAGATACTTGATCAACTCCTGCGCAGGGTATATCCCGTCAATTGCCCAGGCGCCGCCGGGGCCGATTGCATATCAATACAATATAGTTATTGTTAATTTGAGTGCGACTCTGCCCGCTTAGTGGGCTTCTTTCCGATGCTCCATTATTTTCGTATTAATATAAAAAACAAAATGGTGGTGTGAATTTTGTACACAAAATAATTATGTGAATATAATAAAGTACACAAAATTTGGAAAATTTTAAAAAACTATATAGAGAAATTTAAATTTAGAAACATCATTCTGCAATGGTCTGTCGTCATCAGTATCTATTTTTAAATATATATATATATTATTTCATTAATGATCTGACAAGAATTTTGCACAGCTCTTAAACATCCCCACCAAGGGGCTCGAGCCTATCCTAATTTCACTCTAAGAGGTTCAAATATTTTCAAGCTCATTAAATCATGTAGAAAATTAACGAATTACATGTCAATCTTATCTGTGATATTTTGCATAGCACACAGCTCCAATGTGCCTGGTACCTATATATATTTATGTTTCTACACTTGAAAGAACTCTCCAAAATGTTAAGACGTGATTTGTAATATTACCTTTTATTATTGCTATAAATGTTGATAAGACGAGACATGTTCAACGGAAATCTAGCTTTAAAATTGATTTTTGGAGTGTTTTGTTTCAAGAGCCAAGAACAAAAGAAATTTATCCCTTGTTAACATGTTTACTACAAGTTTACGCGCACTGTAGAGAAGTAGCCGACAGGAAATCCATCTTCTGTACTTTAAAAATAAAATATAAATGTTAATGTTCATTAAACATTCTTAATGGTTCCTGTGCCGGGTTGGAGCATCCGTTAGCTGGAGCATATTTTATAATAATATTATAGGATTGTGATAAATTAGTGTAGCGCTAAGGAACGACCCGCTTATTGGCCTTTATTGTGTTACTCGCAACTGATTGAGACTGCATTCGTGACGTCCACAATGAGACAATTGCTATCATTGGTCGTATCGACACAAGGAATTGTTTCTTGAAATTAGATGTCATTGGGGTTGATTTGTGCTTCTCCTCTTTGACAGTTGAATTTTCATGTTATTTTATTTTTACACGTCTGCCCAAAAAATTTATATATAACATAGTGTTTCTCGCTTTTATACGTATAACATAGTGATAGTGATTGTTGGTCCCATTAGGTTATATTCTTAAAACTCTTTTTTAATACTTGGTACCTACTTATGTTTTACTTCTTCGAAGAGTAACAAAATGATCTTATTTTTTTTTAAATATCCCTCTTTAGCTAAGTTGGTAATTTTTTTGAAAATATCCTTTTTGTAGTGCATACGAGTATATACAGGGTGTCCAAAAAGGGTGTTGGCAGTTTATACCCAAAAATTATATATGAAAAATATATAATTTCATAATTTTATTACTATTTGCAAAAAGTACATACAATGGAAAGTTTACGACAAAAAAAGTATGTTGTCCAAATGACGTCCATTACGTCTTAATCCATTTTCTAATGATATTCGCACTGGGAGATAAAGAAATGTCCCGTAATTGAACTGCGCGCGATGTAAGCGGCGAGCTGTTATTATCGAATTATTGTTTTGATAATAAGCTCTTACACAAAATGCGCGCTGAGCTCCGGTATACGAATCCATTTCAACTAAACCAATAAATTCCACGTATGACATTATATTTGTTTTTGCTATCTATCCTCATTGAGACGATTTATTGATATTTAAAAGTGCAAATACCCTTTTTGGACACCCGGTATAAAAAAATCCGTTAGATATGTAGTTTAAAATATAATGTTAATAACACACATATCTATAACCTATATGTGTGCCAAGTTTCATCCCGATCCATTTAGTGGTTCAAGCGTGATTCGGCAACAAACATCCAAACTTTCGCATTTATAATATTATAGTAGGATGGTATGTCAGTGGACTTTGGCGGATCTACGACACTGGCATCAGGGTTTGCGCTGTCAGTTGATAATCTTACAACCCACACAATGAAGAAGGTGAAGAAGACGAAGAAGAAGAACAAGGTTTTATAATAAAACATCCGTTGCAAACTAAAACGCTTTTTTAAATGTCACTATGTTTAGAAAATATTTATTTAATTGGCGTCAATTATTGTATTCGGTAATAGTTAAAACTTTACCGCAAGTGTTTAAAATGTAATGTTTTTTTTTCCGAAATATAAAATATTGCTATTTTCAATAAAACTCCATTATAGGTTTTATAAATTACTAAAATCGCGACGGTAAAACAAATTATCGATAAAAAATAGTTTCTGGAGTTTTTTAACAGAAAGTTGAAAATTATAACCACAATTCAATACATAAGTTGCTTGAAAATATTTTATTCCTATCTGTACGTTCGCTAACGCGCCAGAGGCGGTACGTAGCGCTCCGTAGTAGGTGCTACGATTTATCTGAGGGCTACGGCGTAGCAAGCGTAGTAAATTACGATCGCTACAGTACGTGAAAAATATGGACGATCAAGACACACTTAAGTTGTTGCGCTACATTGTCGCTTATAAATTACAATGCAACCTTATTGACATTTAATAAAATACTTACGTTATAATAGTTTCAAACTATGTTACCCACTTGTAACTAGTGTAACTATTTAAAAAATATAGTCAGCTATAATATTACTAAACCAAAATATTTTCTTCCCTTAGCAAACTTTTTGAAACTTCCTCCGAGTTACAAACTTAAACTAAAATTACCTTATTAGCGTCTGAAAATATTTTGACAGTTGCTGGCGGGAAATATTCCCGCTTACTCCTCGTGTAAAAATAGTGCGGTCACCGCGACACTGACATCGTCCACACGCGGTCGCGCGCGTCTCGCGACACCGACTGCCGACACTCGACACTCGCCGCGACACCGCGAGTAATGGCTCAGAAACCGCCCTCGCCAAACAAAACCCCACCCGCCGTAAAGAGCATTTTAGCACGCGCGCCTCCCCTCCCGCGCCCTGATTTAATAGCGAACGCGGGCACTGATTCACTTAGCCGAACGCAACTACCCACTCTCTCTCTCTCTCGCTCCCGCTCAAACGGTAATCCACTGAACGTCTCCCCTCCCTTTCACACGCGCGCTTCCAACTACAATCGGAAAGAGACGACGCGCGGCCGCGGACACTTCTTTCCTCCAACTCGATTTGCATGCGAGCGGGGGTCGCTCCGCAAACTTTATGTCCTCGTTTCGTAAATTATTTATACCTTTGGAAATACTTTTAACGGCGTGCTCGGCCCGCCGAAAAAGATTGCTTTAAAACGAGGCGAATTAAGTGACCGGGCTGACTACGCGACGCGACGCCGCTAATCGGATTGCAACTCTCTCCCTGATCGCTTTTGAAATGGAAATCAGATGGTGTTTGCTCCGTGTTCAAAGTTCGGACGCTTTGAAGTTCCAACGGTTATCGAGTTAGCTAACTTCACGGCTAATTTTCAATTTAGTTTAAAATCTGAACAACTTTGGTCCTTCAAGCCGGACAAAAGATTAATAAAATTACAAACCTTCCACTTCAAACACAGTATTTCTGAAAGCTATTTCAATACACTTCGAAATCAATGCGCACCTCGTAAAAACCAAAGCAAAAACAACTGCTACTTTGTTTCCCAATATCAAACAAAAACGGTCATATCTCAACTTGCGCCCACAAAAATACCAAAACAAAACTAAAACAAGATAGAGCCACTAATGAAGAGTGGATAACGTGATCTGGGCAGGTGATGCGAGCTGCTGTAAGTCAATTACTCCAACTGCTGGAGTAATCCGGTTTCGTTACACCCTTTACGCGCGACCTTTCCTGGACGCCGACCGCTGGGAGATAAACTAATGCGGCCAGGTCGATAGCAATGTTCAAAACTTACTTTGTTGTATATGAGAACCTTGAACTATTGACCATTATATAAATTGGATACCACATTTATTTATTTATTTATTTATTTATTTATTTTAATGGTACAAAAACAGATAACAGAATAAGGAAGTATAGCACATAACATTTCACAGTAACAATATAAAACTGCTATCCTATTATAATTGTACACAGCATTCACCAAATCATGTTAACAATGCAAATAATACATAAACCAAAATACACAAACTAAACAGAACCAGAGTAGAATCGGTATATAGGAAAAAGAAAAGGAAACCAATAATTATGTTCTATTTACCAGATAAAATTTTGTATAATACATTTCTCAAAATGTTGATGCCACAATCAAAAATGTCCAAATGAACACAAACTTCGTTGTAACTTGTGCACAATCTCAGTAATGGACTGTTTCGGGACACATTATTATTAGTAGGAGGAACAACAAAAAGTTGTGGATTTCGCACAGATCTGTTTGGAACCTTAATCTGCAACCTTTCGAGCAGCTGACCGTCGGAATATCCATTGACAATTTTGTGCAAGTTGCACAAGTCAGAAACCCACCTTCGGTCTTCAAGAGTACTCATTTTAAATCTACTTAAACGTTGGGTATACTCAGGAATTTTGCGTCTAATGCCCAACCTTGCACACAAAGTCCTGACAAACCGACGCTGGATAGACTCAACTCTGTCCTTATGCACGTTGTAGATTGGTGACCAAACTGTAGAGCAGTATTCCAGAATGCTACGGACCAGTGCACAATAGAGAACAATCCAAGAAGTTTCCTTTTTAAATGGTCTTGCAGTTCGTATGACAAAATTTAACATTCTATTGGCTTGAGTACAAATATGATCATAGTGTGACCTGAAAGATAAGGCAGTATCAAATATGACACCTAAATCTCTTACAGTACTTACATGGCCTAGGTTATTTCCATCTATTTTATAATCAAACAGTAAAGGACCCTTGCTTCGAGTGAAAGTAATGACTTGGCACTTCTTTGTGTTGAGCGCCATATGATTATCAACACACCACTTGCTCAGGATCTCAATGTCATTCTGAAGTAATAGGCAGTCACTGGGGTCGCATATTTGACGGAAAATTTTTATGTCATCTGCGTATGCAAGACAATTGCTCCTAAATGTGCCCAGTAAGTCGTTAATGAAGACTAAAAACAACAGCGGACCAAGATTTGAGCCCTGAGGCACTCCAGATGTCGCAAGGAAAGGAACAGACTCGAAACCGCTCAATGCCACAAGTTGGGAGCGATCAGACAGATACGATGTGAACCAACGATGTAGGTTGCCATGGATACCCAGGTGATGAAGCTTTGTTAGAAGAACAGAATGACTTACACGATCGAAAGCCTTAGAAAAATCTGTGTATATGGAGTCTGTTTGATATTTACTGTTAAAGCTCTCACAAAGGTAGGTGGTATATACTAATAAATTAGAAGTAGTGGATCGCCCGGTAACAAACCCGTGCTGGTAAGGACTAAGAATATGCCTAAAGTGAGCATAGACCTGTGTATACACGAGACCCTCAAAAATTTTAGCAAACCAAACCAACAAACTTATAGGGCGATAGTTGGTTATGTCATATTTTAGACCACTTTTAAAAATAGGTGTAATATAGGCTATTTTCCATAACGATGGAAATACGCCACACTCCAGAGATTTGTTATAAATAATAAATAGTGGTATCGCTAGTTCATCAGCGCAGAAACGCAGAAAAATTGGTGGAATGCCATCAGGACCAGCGCTTTTAGACAGGTCCACATTTTTTAGTGAGGACACTATGTTACATAATGACACTGATAATCTAGATAGAGTGAAGTTAGCAGACGGAAAACTCGGAACGTAACCAGAAGCAGAATGTGCACTGTATACCGAAGAGAAATATTCAGCAAACAGATTGACGATGTCTTGGCCATTATTCACAGTGCGGTCATCATATCGCATTTGACTGGGATAGTCGTTTGTAATTCTTTTGCTTTTTGTATATCGCCAGAAGGCCTTAATGTTTATTGAAAGATCACATTCCACTCGCGAAATATAAGAAGAGAAGCATTCCTCAAGAAGGATTTTTACTCTTGACCTTAGCATTGAAAAAGTGTCATAATCCCTAGGGTTACCGTGAACTTTGTAACGTTGGTGATATTTAAATTTAATTTTGAGGGTTTTAACAAGACTCTTCGAGAACCAAACAGGATATTTATTGCTACGCAATTTAGTTTTAGGGGTGAATTTGACAATTATGTCCCAAAGACGATTGTAGAAATATTGGACAAACTCGTCACAATCCATGGAAGATGCACTAAACTCCCAATCAATCTCCTGGAGGGCCCTTTTACATTCCTCATAGTTGGTTTTGTAGAAACATAGTTTGGTAATTAAAGTGTCATTCAAAACCATACTACGTGCGCGTTTGCATGAGATTAATATTTCGAAAGAAGGGTGGTGTTCGTCGAGACGACTGATCGGTGAGGCCTCTGCTAGTGAGAAGGAATCAGCGCAGTCCACAATCGCCAAGTCCAGTATCCTATTATTATGATTTAGTACATAATTCAGTTGTGTAGTATTGGTCATTTGAAACATCTCGTAAATAGCTTTAGACTTTTCACAGGCACAGTTTAAGGGTACATCAGATACGGGTGACCATATAACATTAGACAGATTAAAATCACCGACGATACAAGTTTTTGCATCTTGGCAAGAGTCAATAACCTTAATACATTTTTGAATGAATTCAACAAAGATACTGGAAGGCAAATATTCCGGTAGATAAACTGTGCACAAGTTAACCGTAGTAGTGTTGTTCAATTTAATCTGAATCCATAAATCCTCAACCAGATCAGATTGCCAATCCTTCCTCAAAGTATATTCGATACTCTTTGATACAGCTATTAGCACACCTCCTCCATGGTGCTTATTAAAATGCCTCAAAAATCTTTCATTCCGCACATTTGCAGAATGTGTCCAATAAAATAAATAAATTTGTGTATGCTTTAAAGCAAATACGGCGCATTACGAACACAGAAACTGCTGTTACCGCTTATCACGCGTACGTTGAATCTGTGCTACGTTACGGGCTTGTTCTTTGGGGAAATGGTAATAGTGACAGACTGAAACGAGTTTTTTCTAGTCAAAAAAAATGTTTAAGGGCCATGTGTGGTATCGCACCTTATGAATCATGCAGACCGGTGTTTGCCAGACTTGGATTACTACCACTACCCTCATTATATATATTGGAGATAGGTTTATTTGTAAAAAAACATAGCACGTTATTTAAGAAAGCATGTGGTGTAAACCCTAGATTAAAAAGAGACATTTATAGATTAATTTTAAATGAGGTACCAAAAAGCGCAAAATATGCTAAGAACTGTTTATCTATGTGTGTTAAAATTTATAACAAAATTCCAAATTATTATAAATCATTTAATCTGGCTTTGTTTAAAAAAAATATGTATGGATGGCTTAAAAATGAAAATTATTACAGTGTTAAGGAGTTCCTCGATGACCGCCATACTTAACTAGATAAAATTGTGACATAATTTGCATGCTACTTGACTTTAGCTTAACATGTTTGCGCTGAATAAGTATTAGTAACATCTGTAACCCACCATGTTTAATGCAAATAAAGACTATTCTATTCTATTCTATTCTTAATGTGAAAGCTACCCACCTATGGAATGCTCTACCGAAAGAAATACGTCATTGTAAGTCGTTAGCTTCTTTCAAATTGAAGGTTCACAAACATCTCCTGGCACAACCTGTTTGTAATCATTAGTATTTCCGTTATGACTTTGATATATTTATGTATGTATGTATTATATTTGTATGTTTATTGTATGTATGTATTTGTAAGTAAGTAAGTAAAAACACTTTATTGCGCACAAAAGGAATATAAAGACAATTGATTTGTGTATTTATTGTACTTTTAACTTATATGTTTTACTGTATTATTTTATTTTTACACTCCTGTTTTCTTTTTTTTCTTTTTTTTGCTCTTGCACTACCGCAGTCTTCTTTTTGAATGTCCTCTTCCCAAAGGTCGTCTGGAAGAGATCGCTACAAGCGATAAGGCCGCCTTTGCGCACTAAAGCTATATGTTTTTGTTTTATTGTTTTATATTCCTTTTGTGTGCAATAAAGTGTTTTTAATTACTTACTTAATTTGCGAATAGAAATTCTATATTAAGAAAATGATCCTCGTATGCACTAAATTATTTTTGCACATTACAAAGTGCGCCAATCAGTCATCATGCACTATCAAAAGTAGTGTTCACTATACCTACATTACGGGTAGGGACTTTATCATAAACAAATTAACCCTAGCCAACAATTTGGTTTTTAACTATTATTTATTTAAACATGAAAGGATTTGTTTTTTAATCAAAAGCGATAAAAAGCACCTTTAACTTATATAAATTAAATATACTGTTTTGTAAATCATTAAAAGATCTTTATTTAGACTCTACAATATTCATTTGGAAAGCCTGAAGCCCTGAAGCCATAGTTTTAGATTTTGTTATCTAATGCTATTAATTTAAAAGTGCTCAAAGTGGAGAATTAACCAATTAGGAGTGTGAAAAAAGATAAATTCTGTAAATGTTTACAATATCCGATAAAGAAATGTTCTTTGTATCCATTTCTTCATTTTCCAACTCCTTCATAGTTTTTACTACAAGTGTATGACAAATCAACACAAGATGAAAGGTTACGAAAAAAAAAAATTACTCTGACAACCTCCGTGGTCGAGCGTCGAGCGTGGTTCTCATTACAGAGGTTTCAGGTTTGATTCCAGGGGGCTCTACGTGTTTGAACAAAAATCTATTTCTGAGACTGTCCCCCATCTTGGTTAGAATATTGCAGACTGAATAAACTGAATGTCCGAAAAGAAAGAAGATTTCGTTCTTCGGAAGCCAAGTTAAGCCTTTTTTAGTTCCGGCTATAGTTTACGGAAAATAGTCCATAGCTCTATAACTCTGACGCCAGGGTTTGTGAGGTTGGTTGTCGACCTTACAACCCACTTGATAAAATGAAGACACAGTCCCATGACCTGGCTAGACTTTAACGGTCTCGGTCTTTTAACTCTGATAGAGTTTCTGAATGTAACTGCAATAGAAGCGGAATCGGTCGCTCTCTTGTCGATTTTAGTTGATTACTGTGAGAACCCGAACAGCGGTATACTCTAAGATTTACCAAGTCTAGCGATGCAGATTTCTTCTTAATTGCGGACTTTTATTGGCATTCCTCCTAGGCTCATGCCCACGTATCATCATCATCATTTCAGCCTGTTAAAGTCCACTGCTGAACATAGGCCTCTCCAATCGCACTCCAGCGCAACCGGTCCATATTCACCTGCATCTAACGAGACCTAGCGATCCTCACCAGGTCGTCGGTCCATCTCAAGGACTTTCTTGCCCCATCGGCCATTCGCGCTATGTGGCCTGCCCGTTCCCACTTTAGCTTGCTTTTCCTACGAGGGGACGTAAGGGCGACCTTCTTTAAAATCGTCCGCAAGCATACGACGACCACGATTAAACTCACTGAACCACGACGACGACGACCACGATTAAACTCAGTGATACACAGTAGTTTTCGATGGGGCTTCCTCCCCAAAAGTCGACAAAAGTTGATCCACGCACTGTTTTTGAGTTAATCCACGCCGAAAGTCGTAATAAATCATAGCACGAAAATTTTCACGAGTCAAATCCATGGTGATGATAGACAATGAATATTAAAAATGGCGCCACAATGTAAAAACAATTGACAGATGAATGAAACAAACTTTATTTTACAGCCAAAGAGTTCTATTTTTAAATGTTATAATTTCTTTTTAAATATTGTTTATGTAAGTGGCCAGTTCCGGATACATAAATAGCAGCCCTTGTATATGAGATGATAATTGGTTTACTGAGGGAGGTTAATCCTGAAATTTTGAAACCGGTAAAAGTCTGAAATAACTATAAATACAGAAGAGTTCGGACTTATATCATTACTTTACTTTCTTCTTCTTCTTCTTAAAACTTGGTAAATTTTGGCTTATACCACAGTTAGGCCTTTAAAAGTAACATAAGTAAAGTAAAAACACTTGATTGCACATAAAAGGAACATAATAACATAATAAGAGCGTCGGTGGTCTAGTGGCTAGGGTCACTGCCTCCCGTCCGGGAGACATGAGTTCGATCCCCACCACGTACCAATGTGTTTTCGAATTTCAAATTCATATGTACGTTTATTTAACGTACGTTTATTCGACGCTCTTACGGTGAAGGAAAACATCGTGATGAAACCTGCACACTCCTGCGAAGAAATTCAAAGGTTGTGTGTGAAGTCGACTAACCCGCACTGATTCATTAATCGCCCTAATTCAGGGTAGGCTCGAGCCCCTCGTTGGGGGACGTATATGAGCTGTTAACAATGGGTTATTAACAAATTAGTTGAGTTCGCAAAGGTGGTCTTACTTATCTCTTCCAAACAATTTTTGGGAAGAGGACACTTATTAAGAATACTGAGCTAGTGCATGCGCAATGGCCTTGATTCGGGATGTTATACTCTAATTCTAATTTTAAAATCCAGCTATCGTTTTCGTTTTTAAGACCAATGAAAGAGAGGTGATGAATGAATGGTATTAATTTGAACGAATGATAAGCTAAAATAAGGGCATAGCTGTCAGTTTAAGAAAATTTTAAGTCGCATGTTTTAAGTGCTCTCTAAAATTGTGAAATCGACGCGGCCATAAGGTTCAAATTCTTGACAATGTTTGACAGCTCTAATATTAGAATGGCCTTCTCTTGTCCCTTTTTAATCTTTAAAAGGTGAAAAGGACGGACGAACTTAAATTAAGAATTAGAGCGTGACAGTGAGAATTAGCCTCAATAGCAAGAGATTAAAAATAATTAGGACGTATGAATGAGCTGTTGATGATGATGATATGTATAATACATAACATATTATTTAAGTACATGTGTATCAATAGATAGAAATTAAGGTATCATATTTCTAACCACATTTACAATCAGATAACTGTATTAGTGTTGGTGTAGTTTCGATTCCCGACGTTGTTAACCTGGCCAATAAAGCGATTATTTCATTACATTAGCACCGGTTCGAGCAAACCAACTTCTAATGGGATGTCCGTGACTTCTTTACCAACATCTTATTATATTTTTAGTATTAGTATAAAAGTTAGTAGTTATAATAAAAGAGTACAAAGAGTGTATGAAATTGTCTTATTTTGGATTTATTTTCCGAATGGATTTACAAATTTTCCATTATATAATGATCTGTTTATTTGAAATCATTAGTTTTTGGTATATGTAGGATTTTAAGGTGTATAAATCGACACTAATTGATATATGATTTAAATATACAAGACATCTTAAAATATCCTGCGCATCTGACCGCTTCCGTCTAATGGACTCTACAAGACTCGACGCTTTTACGGTGAAGGAAAACATCATGAAGAAACCTGTAAGAAATTCAAAGGTTGTGTGTGAGGGCGACCAATCCACACTTGGCCTGATCGCCCTAATATGGGGTAGGCTCAAGCCTATCGGTGGGGACGTATATGAGCTGTTGATGATGTCTGAGTCGAAATTTGATTTGGTATTACATACATAAACTAAATTGGAATTTAACTTTTATTAGATAATTTTGCATTCTTAGAAGTAGATACTTATCCGTTTTGTAAACTTCATGTCTACTTAATTTTTCAAAAATTTTCAGTGCTTACAATTCTGTTTTTAGGAGAAAACAATATTCAAGTAATCTTCTAAGTTTATAAGGAAACAAAAGACGACATTATTATCAAATATTCTCGGACAATCCAAAATAAGCCCCTTAATACTTTATAAGCAATCGTTTCAGCGTCTGATTCTTTAATCACAGCGCTGATTCAAAATTTACTTGTCTTGTATATTCCTTTGCAAAGTTAACTTTGCGCTTTCCAAACTTACTGAAGATGGAAACTTGAATCTTAAGTTGCTAAGTGGTAGGATTGTGGAGGCGCTTTGAGTGGTAAACAAATCTTGGTGAAGGTGTAAGTGACAATAAAATGGGAGCTTAGCTCTCGGGGCCGTCTTCAAGTGGAACGGCGGGGGGTGCGGGAGCGGCGGGGTAGGAGGAGGAGCGAGCGACGTATAGCCGTCCCGCTCTGGCGCCGGAGTCGCGCTCATCCGTTTTATTTATTTCTTGTTTGTCCCGTTTGTCGGCCGCGCGCCTTCTTCCCTATTCGCTACATAATTTATTTTGAGCGGGCACACTTAAAAAATTGGCTGAGCCGCGTACGAGTTTTGGCGTCGAAATGGAGTTTGCGGGGGGGTTTAGGGAGGTTGGTAAATGAAAATAATATGGTAAAATGATTTCATTTGAATTGCCGTTTTGGCGTAATCGTCGGGGGCGGTAATGGTGCGTGGAAAGTCCCGGGCGCCATTGTCCGTGCCGTTTCATTTGCACGACGAATTTATTTTGCGAGGTTTTATTGCCACTTGAGTTTTATCGCCTTTTATGTTGCCCCCATACATATTCAATGCGTACGACGTCCTGTCTATTCGGAAACTATATCTGATGCTGTTTGCGACGCCCCGTGTGCTCTCGATGGCACCTCGTACCTAATTTATTTGTTTATCTTAACTTTGTGAGTCGTTAAGTAGTCTGCATAGGAGTGGAATCAAGGTCCTACCACTTTTTATTATTTGCGTTATTTATTTCTTCCAAGTCGTCGTAGCACCTTACGTCAAGCGGAGCGGAGAGGGAGTTGTTTTTGGCTACAATTGCTACGCCGCCGTAGCCCGTGCTACGTCGGTAGTCACTTCGTAGCAGACGCGCATCTTTTATCGTCGTAGTTCAGTTATAGGATTAGAGTACAGAATAGTTAAATAAGTTATTACGACGTACTGATATATTTATAGTCACATTCCTTACGGGGTGAACAGAGAATTAAACCATCAAAGCGAGCTTGATTATCATTAGTAGTTGACTGTTTAAATATGCCAATTTAAAACATTATGTAGGTAATTGTAAAATCCCTGAAGAGAGTCCTGAAGGAACACAAAGAAAACCAGCAGTCCGTTCCATACGACATATATTATGAAAGTGAGAAATTCGGTACAATGTAAATCTACCTACATTACACCTCCCTGCTAAATCACTTAATTTACTACAAGAACTTAATAACTAGCAAATAACACTAAGTAACATGAATAAGATACTCTTAAAAGGAAAAGTAACAGGTGTAACTAACAGCAAACTATAGAATTGACATACGAAAAACTTTAAGTCACTTACAATAAGCCATCAAATATTAATTAAGCACAGGCAAACTATGAACTCAACCCTAATTGATAAACATACAATCTACATGAAATTAATGTTTTAATACTTAGTACCTATATGTATGTATAAATGTATAATATTTAAGTAACAATAAAGAAATGCATAGGAATGTAAAAATGCCTATTAAGCAATAGCTACTTATTTAATCAATTTCAAACCCAAATCTATTTGGTGGCTTGCGAGGTCGCTCACTACGCCTCACGGGCGTCGTCCCAGGTGGCTCAGACATTAAAGGTACACCGGTTTCACAACTGACTACATCCTCTCCCTGTGTCCTATCAGGCGAGTCAACTTTTGAGCCACCCTCAGACTGCTGCTGCTGCGCCACAACATCCTCATTACCGGTATCCGATTTATCTCGTGCAGAGACAAAAGGATAAATCACACTTGACCTGCGAGAACTGCGTCTGATTTGATCAACGTGTCTAGTTAAAAGTCGACCATCATCGCTATCCAACAAGTACCTACGAGTACCTTCCCTACTGACCACCGTACCTCCAACCCATTTGTCCCTAGTACCGTAATCCCGCGCCCAGATCGCGTCGCCCGGCGCGAGCGCGCGCGGCTCGGTGCCGCCGGCGCCCTCCACCTGCTGCTGCGCTCGCTGCACGCGCTCCCCGAGGGATCGATCACTACGCAACAGGTCCAAACGAGATCTCAACGATCGACGCTGCAACAGCATAGCTGGACTCTCCCCGGTTGTACTATGATTGCTATTTCTGTACGCTAGCAAGTACGTTTGCAGAGCTGCGTCAACATCATTACGATCTCTATTGGCTTTTTTAATAGCGCGTTTGCACAATTTGACCGCGTTCTCCGCTGCGCCGTTGGAGGAAGGATGATACGCTGGTGAATAAGATTGTCTTATACCGTTATTAATCAAGAAATTTTTAAACTCTATACTAGTAAACGGCGGACCCTGATCCGAAACAATTTCAGTAGGTAACCCAAAACGCGCAAAAATTTCTCTTAATACTTTAATTACAGCGGACGCATTCGTCTTTGCCATTTCAAAAATTTCAATCCATTTCGTACTCGAGTCGACTAAAACAAAAAATGTTTTACTATTGAATGGACCTAAGAAATCGATATGCAGCCGAGTCCAGGGCTGCGGCGAGTACGGCCAGGGACATGGTGGCGCGCGCGCCGGCGCCGGCGCCTCTGCCGCGCACACCGCGCACTCGCGACACGTCGCCTCCACCTCCGAATCTACGTTCGGCCACCAAACATAGCTACGTGCTAAAGACTTGGTTTTAACTATGCCCATATGACTCGCATGTAGTTGATTTAAAACTATTTTACGTAACGTAGGAGGAATAATAATTCTATACCCCCACATTAGACAACCTCGTTCCATGTACAATTCATTACGCCTAATGTAAAACGGTCTAACCTCACCACTAGGACAATTTGATGGCCAACCTGACTGTACGTATGTCATTATCCTACTGAGCATGGAATCCTTCGCGGTCACCGCGCGCACGTCATCATTCGTCACAGGTAAAAATTGTTCTACAAAATTAAGATAAGTTACCTCCGATAAGCTATTTTTTTTAACGGATCTTTGTGGTAGCCTCGACAAAGCATCCGCACAATTTTTAGCCGACGCCACGTACTCAATATTATAACTGTAACCTGATAGCAGGATGGCCCATCTTTGTATCCGCGATGCTGCCATAACTGGTATGCCTACCTTATCACCAAAAATATAAGTAAGCGGTTTGTGATCGGTGCGCAGTATAAACTTCCTTCCATACAAATATTGATGGAATTTCCTAACTCCATAGACGATCGATAACGCCTCCCTGTCGATCTGAGCATAGGCTCGTTCCGCAGCCGTAAGCGTCCGCGAGGCGTAGGCGATGGGCCGCTCCCCGTCCGGCGTGATGTGCGAGATGACCGCGCCGACGCCCGTGCCGCTCGCGTCCGTCGTCAGCACCAGGGGCAACTCCTGCGAATAATGCACTAACACGTCGCTCGAACTCAACGCCTGTTTTATCTTTTCGAACGATGCCTCACATTCCCTACTCCAAAAGTACTTAACATCTTTGCGCAATAAATTGTACATAGGAGCCAGAATAGTGCTAACATTCTTTATAAACTTGCCATAATACATAACCATCCCAATAAATGCTCTTAGCTCGGACACGTTTTTTGGTGGTGGAGTATCAACAATTGCCTTTACTTTGTCAGGACAAGTATGCACCCCCGTTTCACTGATGACATGACCTAAATAATCAATCGTTTCTGCAAAGAAGATGCACTTCTCTCTCTTAACTCTTACCCACTAGTTTTTAAACGTTCAAATACTTTATGAAGATTCTCCATATGTTGCTTTGTTGAAGTACCTGTGATGATGACGTCATCGAGAAATACGCCTACATAAGGCAAATCAGCAAACAGCTGTTCCAGCTGTCTTTGAAATATGCCTGGGCTCGACGACAACCCGTATACCAGACGCTTGTACATAAACAGCCCCTTATGTGTGTTAATTACTGTGAATTTCCTCGACTCGTCGTCCAGCTCAAACTGCGCATAGGCTTGCGATAAATCGATTTTACTAAATCGCTTTCCCCCATGTAAGCGCGCTAACAGGTCCTCTACTTTTGGCAAGGGATAACGGTCGACTTCTAATACCTTGTTTAAAGTAAGCTTAAAATCAGCGCAGATCCTAATCGCTCCATCCTTCTTAACCACGGGCACGATAGGCCCAGTCGGAGCGGTCGACGGGCGTGAGGATGTCGTCGCGCACCAGCTGCTCCAGCGCGCGCTCCACCGGCTCGCGCAGCGCGTACGCCAGCGGCCGCGCGCACGTGGACGCTCACTGTACCGCCCGTGAAACGCCCCAAGCCATCCGCAAACACTTCACAATATCTGGAACTGAATTTTTGTAAATTAAATTCCTCTCTGACATTATTTACCGAACTATACACCGGTATAGACAGTTTTATACCTAACTCGGACAACCATTGACGACCCAATAACATCGTTTTACCGTCATTGATAACGTACAGTTCTAACTCCTTTGACTTATCTTCGTACTTCACTACAGGTCTTATTACACCTACCGGTCGTACTAGCTCCCCCGTGTAATACTTTAAAATGAGTTTACTAGGCTTGATAGTTAAATTACTGAACATCTTTTCATAAAACTCTAAACTGATGCAAGATATTGCACTACCTGTATCGCATTCCATTTTTATATCTTGGCCATGCACATTTAAAGAAATCATTATTGGTTTACACTGCTTTACTGACAAATTATTAAAGTCAATGACCATTACCTCGTCACTGTCGTAATCGTCAACCCCTTCTTGCATAGTCGCGCCACTCGGAGTTACTACGACGTTGTAATGTCCCGTCATATTAGGACACATACGTTTGAGGTGCCCTTGCTTATTGCACACGCGACAGACATAACGTGTAAATCGGCACGATGCGACATCGTGTGGTGAGCCACACGCACGACACTGTTGCTGTCGCTGCGCTTGATCCGTCCACGCTGGTATTTTGCCAGGCCGCCCCGGGCTCGGGCGCTGCCGCCGCCCCGTGCCCCCGCCAGGTCGAAATCGCCCATCACCACCACTACCGCTGGCGCCGCCGCCGCCACCGATATCGGTCGCTGATCGCATCGGACGTTGTGACTGTGGGCGCCCGCCGCCGCCGCCATTGGAGATCACGTGACAATCAACGGCGTTCTTTGTGTTGGACGCCGTACTTGTATGACCTTGAATGACTTCTGCCGCATTCTTCTCTGCTGCTTCCAAGTTTACCGCCAATTTGTATGCCGTTTTGTAATCAATAGCATCCTCAGCGAACAGACGTTGACGGATAGTTTCACTCGATAAGTTACACACAAATTGGTCCCTCAGGTTTTCCTCTAAATTGCCATGGAAATCGCACGTAGTTGACATTCTTTTCAACACTGCTACATAGTCCGCAATACTCTCTCCTTCTTTTTGCTTTCTGTTACGGAACTTATACCTTTCGGCAAGAATACTCGGCTTCGGTTGTAAATGATTTTCTAAAATGTCTGTTAATTCTTTAAAAGTTTTATCCTTCGGCTTTTTTGGAGTACATAAATTTACTAATAGCTCGTAACACTCTGCGCCCACTACTGTAATCAACGTGGACACCTGCAATTCCTCATCAATTTCATTCACTTTGAAGTATTGTTCGAGTCGCTCCACGTATAACCTCCAATTATCACTATGCACGTTAAACTGTTCTATTCTGCCGATCGTCATGTTTTTTGTTTCCTCTTGTACACAAAACACACGTTAAGTTTGATAATCCTCGTCGCCACTGTAAAATCCCTGAAGAGAGTCCTGAAGGAACACAAAGAAAACCAGCAGTCCGTTCCATACGACATATTATATTATGAAAGTGAGAAATTCGGTACAATGTAAATCTACCTACATTACAGTAATCTTTTTGTTTGATTTATTACAATATATTTTTAAATACCTAAAGGTATAGTTAGCTGCAGTCAATTCAGATATTAAGTTCTAACTTCTTTATAAATTAAATTAACATGAGTACCTAATTTACCTCATTGCAAACAAATTCATAAATAATAATATTTCAATCTACTGAAATTTAAGACAACTGGCGGATTGCTGAAAAAGGAATTTCTTCCAGACATAATATTATATCAGAAGAATAGAAGTTATGACAATTAAAAAAAAAACAAAAAACAAATCAAATAAAAAAAAACTAAAAAATTAAATATTAAAACTAAAATGAATGAATGAATGACTGAATTGTAACAATTTTAGAAGTTATGAAATTGCACAAGGTCTTCAAAAGCAATCTTCGTAATTAATAAGCCAGTTTCGATCGATCTCCTTTGGGTAATCAAATAAGAAACATCTCTTGAGAAGGCTAACAACGAGGACTATAATGAAATATGAGCCTAGTCTCGGCTGATCTCAGTATTAAATCCTCTTGGTAATGTTGTAAATACCCATTTAAGTTGAATTTTTAATCAGCTAGAGATATTGGGTCGTTAAAGGAGACTACACACCCCGGCAACATAGCCCGGCGATATTTGTCGGCAAAAGAATTTGACAAGAATTACTATTTAGTAATTTAATGGGCAAATCGAGTTAATAAATGAAACTAAACTAAACTATACATTACTTAAATAGATAAATACATGTATAGATAAACAACATCCAAACACAAGGCAAACACAAGTGCTCATTACACGAATATTTGCCCTGGGTGGGATTCAAACCCGCGACCCTGTGCTTCGTAGGCAGGCGTACTACCAACTAGGCAAAACGGGGCAAATAAAAAATAATAATTATACTTATCAAAAACCCGTTAAACTACCTATACTATTTGTGAATTTAAAATTATCTACTCACGATAATATCAGGTAAAATCTAAACCAAACAAATCAAATCAACGGCCCGTTACAGTCCACTGCTGGACTATGAGCCTCCTCCACTTAAGTGGAGGGTTTTGCCATAATCTCCACGCTTGGCAGGCGGGTCGGAGATCGCAGATTAAAAGGTTACTGTATCAGAGAGCGCTGCTGCCCGTTCCCTGTTCAAGGTGTAGTCCCTAAGTCGCCTCTTACGACACCCACGGGGAGAGTAGGGGTTGGTGACAAATGTATTCTACTCTGCCGTCACCACACGGCCGAAATAAGCCAAGTTTTATAAAAAAAGTATTAGTTAAATATAGTGATGGTCTTTTCGACCGTTTTCATCCATGGCGACCACTGCTAGTCATTTCGGGCGGTGTGGTGCACCCGAAGATGGTTTATTAGCAAGTAAGTATAAAAAGTAAGTGGACTGTAACGGGCCGTTGATTTTTGATTTTGAAGTATAAATAGCAAGTAGAAGTGGTAATGTGCAGGCCATATAGCTCAACGAACCGATAACCGCTGGGGAAGAAAGGTCCTCTCCTGGCTTGCACGGGCCGCAAGGCGTAGAGTAGGACGGCCTCTCATAAGCATGACTTGGTGAAGGTTGCTGGGCGCCGGTGGATGCAAGTAGTGCAAGACCGTTCACGGTGGAAACCCATGGGGGAGGCCTATGTTCAGCAGTGGACGTCTTCCGGCTGAGATGATGAAATCGCAAATGAAGGCTCACGACAGACCCAAGATGGATGAAGACGTCGTCGCGCCAGGTTTCGTTTGTATGAAATGCATAGTCTTTTCTGTCGAATTACGAGTTACTTCGGCATTTGTGAATATGGGGACCTGGTTTAACATACCGGTCAACAATACTAAATAAATGTGAAAGTATGTTTGTTCCGCTTTCACGCCTAAATTACTGAATGGATAAAGATGAAATTAGGAATGTAGATAGTGTGTATCATAGATTAACACGTAGGATACTTTTTATGGGGAAGTCTTATTCCCACGGGAAAAATCTTTCACAACGCGAGCACAGCTTAAGTTATATTTTTATTATTGGTAAACGAGTAATTAATTTAATACTTCATCGTGAAAATTCTCGAGGAATACTGTTACTAAATTATCTGTAACTAAAACATCATCACGGGCTAATAAAAAAGGCGTAAGAGTGATGACTGGCGCAAACCATAATCGTTCCATAATAACTACATCAATGGTTGCGTAATTGTATCTATCCATTGTGGAGGCAACCCTCTGAGAGGGCTTAGGAGGGTGACCAAGTTTCGGAAACTTTGCGGACATAAAATAAAAAAGCGTAAAGTATTAACTTTGTTAAGAGAGCACATGGGAGAATATCAGTAAACTAGTGGCTCTCGCTCTCTCTCTCTCTCTGGCGACGCGAGTCCTGCATATTTATTTTTTCTCCACAAAGATCCCCGAGACCCCGACCCCTTGAAATTTATTTCGTTTTTTTTTTTTTTTTTTTTTTTATTGTGCAATGTGACCTGTAGAGGTAAACAGCTTCAGCGGTAGACCTTATAAGCTGGCAACCCCCATAACTCCGTCATTTTTAAAAATTTCCAAAAACTGACTCGACAAGTAAATTTTATTAATTTATCGAACCTGCTCACAAAATTTCACGAGAATCGGTTCAGAAACGCGACCTGTAGAGTGGAACAAACAGACAGATGGACAGACAGACAGACAGATAGACATACAAAAGCAATTTTGGCCAAGCTGAAACAGAGACGCTTCGCTCGCTCGGTCAATATAATACAGGTCAGATAAATAAATCAAAATTATTACCTAAGAGAGATTTAGATATTTTTTTGTCGTCGTCGTCGTTGTTATCGTTCAAGCAATCTCCCGTGCCGAGTGCCGTGCCATAATATACAGCGAAAAATATTTTATACGCACTGAATACCTGGGCTGATTGATAACTGGCCGAAACGACGAACTTAAAAAAATGATACGCTAAAAAAAATATTACATTATATTTTGGCATCTTTTTGAAAATAGAACGCCAAATTTGAATTTAATCGAACTGGTGGAATTTGTTTGTTAGGACGTAGAACTTTCTCTGTCGTAAATTTTCTTAACAATGGAAAGAAACGAAATTCGTGCGGTGATAAAGTTTTACGTTTTAAAACAGAAAACAGCAACCCAGATTAAAACCAAGCTAGACAGTGTTTTAGGTAATTCTGCTCCTGCATTGAGTACAATTCACACCTGGGTAACTGATTTTAAACGTGGAAGACAGAGCTGCGAAGATGCCCACAGGTCTGGCCGTCCAAATGAAGTCACGAATCCGGACATGATCAAAAAAATTCACAAAATTGTATTGAATGATCGGCGCTTGAAGTTGCGAGAGATAGCAGAGATGGTGAGCATTTCATCTGAACGCGTTTTTAATATTTTGCACCAACATTTGGGAATGAAAAAGCTTTGCGCGCGATGGGTGCCGCGTTTGCTCACTGTTGACCAAAAGCAACGTCGAGTGGACGATTCATCGGAGTGTTTGGCGCTGTTTAACCGAGATCCTAACGAGTTTTCGCGGCGTTATGTAACAGTCGATGAAACCTGGATACATCATTATACTCCCGAGACAAAAGAACAATCTAAGCAGTGGACTGAGAGCGGAAGACCTGCGCCGAAGAAAGCAAAAACGATTTTGTCGGCCGGCAAAGTGATGGCGACTGTTTTTTGGGATGCTCGAGGGATTATTTTAGTGGATTATCTGCAAAAAGGAAAAACAATAAATGGAGAGTACTACGCAAGCTTGCTGCAAAAATTAAGTGAAGAAATCCAGAAAAAACGACCACATTTGGCCAAGAAAAAAGTTTTGTTCCACCATGACAACGCACCTACACACACGTCAATGGTTGCAGTCGCCAAACTCCATGAATTGCGGTTCGAATTGCTACCGCATCCACCCTATTCCCCGGATCTGGCCCCGTGTGACTTCCACTTATTCTTAAACCTGAAGAAATGGTTAGGTGGCCAGAGATTTTCATCAAATGAAGAAGTCATTGTTGCCGTGGACGAGTATTTTGAGGGGTTGGAGAAAACATTTTATCAAACTGGTGTAACGGCATTGGAGAAGCGCTGGACTAAATGCATCGAGGTAGAAGGAAACTACGTTGAGAAATAAATTTATTTTAAATAGATTTTTAAAGTTTTTCTTTGTCGTTTCGGAAACTTATCAATCAGCCCTCGTAAAATACAATACAATAAATATTCTTTATAACAAAATTTTTTGTAATCTACTTTGAAAAAAAAAAAACAAAATAAAAATAATATAAGAATTAAAACCCTAGCTATCATTGTTACCCTGGTTCCCGGGGTTTTTTCGACCCCTCAGTGATTTATCGAAGAAAGCTTTTAAACCCTTGCGGTCGCCATTGTGCAGATTTGTCTTGTCTGTATTGTTGCGGGACGGATCATTACCCGGCCCGTTCTATTAATATGATGTTTGTGTCATTACGACCGTTGCTTTCAAATGAGAAAATTTCATTTTGGGCGTAATAATAAAATTTTATCTTTATGAATTTGCTATACTCCCTCTGTTTACTTAACTAGTCAAACAATTTGCAAGGTACCTAATCAAATGGACTTCTTACTGTAGTTCTTGTTTGTTATATAGATGTCTCTCCACAGTTTTGCAAACTGCACCTGCGCAGAGTAGACGCACCCCATCACAAATTTGACGTTTATGAATTAAATCTATGTGAGGAAACGTCTGCGAAGAAATTCATTGTTGCAAATGCTGAGTGCGAAGAAAACGGCCACGCATTAGCCCCGCTTTGACAATAACTCTCTATTCATATCCCAATACTATCTTTTGTGCTTGTCCTTTGTTAAGTTTTTTACAAGCTTTTTATTAGCTTGCACTGTATGTGGGTTTGTGTGTATGTGGGTTTGTGGGTATGTTCGGGCGAAATCTTGCAACTCAAATTTGAAGTTCTTGCTGCCATTGAAATTTGTTGAAATTTGGTACACTTATGTAACCGCGATGACAATGCAATATTATGGTACCATGGAGCTGGTCTGATGATGGAGACGGAAGGTGGCCATAGAAACTCCTTTAATACACAACACAACCTAGTCGTGTTTGGGCTCGTTGGATTTGTATTAACAAGATCTTTAGTCATACGTGATGTCCAGGGTCTCATGATGGAGCCGGAAGGTGGTCATAGGAACTCCTCTAATACACAACACAACCTAGTCGTGTTTGGGCTCGTTGGATTTGTCTTAACAAGATATTTAGTCATACGTGATGTCCAGGGTCTCATGATGGAGCCGGAAGGTGGCCATAGGAACTCCTTTAATACACAACACAACCTAGTCGTGTTTGGGCTCGTTGGATTTGTATTAACAAGATCTTTAGTCATACGTGATGTCCAGGGTCTCATGATGGAGCCGGAAGGTGGTCATAGGAACTCCTCTAATACACAACACAACCTAGTCGTGTTTGGGCTCGTTGGATTTGTCTTAACAAGATATTTAGTCATACGTGATGTCCAGGGTCTCATGATGGAGCCGGAAGGTGGCCATAGGAACTCCTTTAATACACAACACAACCTAATCGTGTTTGGGCTCGTTGGATTTGTATTAACAAGATCTTTAGTCATACGTGATGTCCAAGGTCTCATGATGGAGCTGGAAGGTGGTCATAGGAACTCCTCTAATACACAACACAACCTAGTCGTGTTTGGGCTCGTTGGATTTGTCTTAACAAGATATTTAGTCATACGTGATGTCCAGGGTCTCATGATGGAGCCGGAAGGTGGCCTTAGGAACTCCTCTAATACACAACACAACCTAGTCGTGTTTGGGCTCGTTGGATTTGTCTTAACAAGATCTTTAGTCATACGTGATGTCCAGGGTCTCATGATGGAGCCGGAAGGTGTCCATATGAACTCCTTAAATACACACCACAACCTAGTCGTGTTTGGGCGCATTGGATTTGTCTTAACGAGGATACTCCGCTCAACGGCTTTAAAAGCTTGTTTAAAAAGGATTTTTAATTAAACTTAGTACATCAAAGGATTGACGGTAATAATAATATAATAATAATATTTATTTATTCAGTACAAAGATTTAAAGACTTATACAATATAAGACTTAATAATAAAGTTGTACAAGATCATTAGAATGACGGGGCATCTGTCAGGACCTAAACTAGGGTAAACCTGTAATATAGGTACAGACAAATGCAATGGTTGTCATATACGAGAGGCTCAAACCTACTATAAATTAGAGTTATAGGCCTTAGTCGAGATCGCGTCGTCGTCGTCGTCGTCGCCGCCCACGCCGCCGCGCCGCCGCACAGTGGGGCAGGATAGCCTTATAACTGCCATCAAATAATCTAATGGTTTTAGAACATGTTATGCGCATTTAATATGTTCAATAACATATGTAGGTACTAATATATAAAATAGTTTTTGGTATGGAAAAGTATTTTTATTATATAAAAGTCACATAAAACATATTTTAAAAGTGCGTCTGTGTAATAACTTTTTTAACTCGTGAACCATTGTCATTATTTCAATATAGTTTAGAGAAAAGATTAAAAAATAATAATTAAGCTGAACATAATATACCTATCTAACTACCCTAGTAAAGTACTTAGGTACTATAGTTACCTACCAATAAATTAAAAATAATAATTGGAAAAAAAAACCACCAATCTATAAAAAATAAAAATAATTCAGAGCATTATCATCATCATCATCTGTTATCATCACCCGACACATTGACGGATGGAACTTTCAATAAAGTCATATCTTTTTGGAATATTTTTTTGAACTTTGTTTTTGACTATCTTTTGCTTGCTGGTCACAGGACAGATCGGAGCTTAGTAAAAAAAAATATCCCTATTCGATTTTTCCTTACTACATTTCCTAGAATTATGTTCTCTGTACCTATCTCTTGATATCCTTGTTTCGTGCTTCCTGGAACTGTTCCGTCCGTCTTCAGCTGATAAACTATGTTGAGGTTTCAAGATTTTTTATAAGCTTCTTGATAAAGCTTAGCATTCTCTGGAAATATCTTTTAAGACTTTTGAGGCTTGAATATTTATCTTCAGCTCGTAAACTCATACATGTAGCGTAAACTAATGTCCAGGTAGAAGTTGAACCACGCAACTGTTTAGTCTTAAATGTCGGCCGCGTTTCTTTATTGATACCACATAAATGAAATTGATGTTTCAAGCCAATATTAATTATTCTTTCTAAACTTTTCTTTTATTCTACACGCTTTCAACCATTTGGATCTATATTAAAACTTGAAATTCGATAATTTCTTCTTTCAAACTTCAAGATTACTACTTGTCCGATTTTCCATCTCTTTTAACAAAAAAATGTAATTGCTGTTCAAATTATCATGTCCAGAACTGTGCATAAGTCCTTGTCTCGTAATAAAGTATGTATAAGAAGCCAATCCTATACCAAAATAAATAATCATAAGTAAAATGGACGGTTTTGAATAAAAATATTTTTTTATTTTTATTTAAGTACCTATCAAAACTCGATTTAAATTATAAAGTAGCACAAAGTAGCAATTTTTTACTGTGGTTTCTTAAAGCCTATACTGTACTGGAATTTATCAAATAAAAACTATTGCTTAAAAATGCTTAGAACCTAATCAAAATATCTCCTGAATATTTCACTTCTTAAAATTTCACTACTCTATTTATATTTATTTACCTACCTAAATCTGTTTACATAATTGAAGAATAAACTAAGTTGAAATATAGTTGAAATATACCTGAAGATGAAGGTTCCATAATTAAATAACACTAATATTATCAAACTGTAACGAAAATCAGCTTTGAATAAATATTAAAATCATTGATAAAAATTAGCTCACAGTACAAGTTTAAGTTTAGAGTACGGTAGTAACGAACTGAATATAATACGAAGCTTCTGATTAATGTCAAATGGTACTTTGGTTAGTATTTAACTTAACTAATATAAGAGGGAATGCTGAAAAAAACATTGAACTTTTTGAATTCTCGGCAGTTTTTGAGGGTACCTGCCCCAGTGTGCGCCGCCGCCGCCCCCGTTTCAATGTGGATCGGTATCTTTTAATTCTTGTACAGTTTCCTCACAATTATTTCTTTAGCGAAAACATCCAAACAACACCACACGGCTCCTTAGCCCAGATGATAGTGTATCTGCCTCCGACACACAGGGTCGCGGGTTCGAGCCGCCCAGGGCAAACGTTCGTATGATGAGCACTTGTGTTTGCCTTGTGTCTGGATTTTGTTTATCTATATGTATTTATCTATTTATGTAATGTATATCAGCCGTCTGGTACCCATAGTAAATTGTAAAAGCTTAGCTTAGTTTGGGATCAGATGGCCGTGTGTGTGAATATGTCCCCACATATTTATTTATTTATAGAGTTCGAACATTTAGCACTAAGACTTGATAAATCTTATGCATATCGGTAAATTCCAAGATTTTCCACAGTTTGGGCTTTTGCAGCATACTACTTTATACTACGATTACAACTGTTTTCCAAAGGAACATGGGTTGGAAGACGACACAGAATAACATTAGTAAAAGATTTTTTAATTTAAACGGTTTTATTGAAAAGAAAGATTATAATAATGTACTAAAAAATCTAAAAAGTAATTAGATAGAGGTCCTAGGCGGTTGACTGTTGATAGAAAACGCGCCGCCGTAGATTGATGAGGAAGGTGGTGTGAATTGTGATGAATGAAGGTTCCTACTTAATTATTTTTTAGCTTTTAGTATCATCTTTATCTTCAATGAAACCGTTTAACTACAAATATTTTTTACCTATATTATTTTCAAGTTGTTAGTTTTTATTTAATTATTTCTTTACCTATACTTGGGTTACTATAGGATGAGCTCTGACAGATTAAAATTTTAAAAACTTTTTAAAATAATTATTTATTTATTATTTATTTATCTATTTAGTAAAATTACATACTGTTTGAGGTGAAGTTACTTTTTTTTATATTTTAGCTATTGGTTTTAAAACTGAATATTATAAAAAAAGTTGCTAACGTCGTATGAAAAATTTTGAAGCTGTCAGAACTCATCCTTAACCAGACTATAATCACCATTTTGTGTCGGCGACCATCTTAGATTTAAATTTTTTCATAGTGTACTGTATTCTACTAGTCATGCCCTTTCATTTTGATACCCATATTGAGAGTCTTGTGAAAAAAAATGTAATCGAACATTTTGCAGCGGCGGCTATCTTGGATTTGTTTTTTTTTTTTTTCAAAATGAAAGGTCTTGACTACTAGGATACAACCATTCTAGTAGTCAAGCCCTTTCATTTGATATCCATAAGGATTCGTAAAAAACTTAAAAAAAAACATGTAATCCACCATTTTGTCACGGTGGACGGTCATCTTAGATTTACAATAAATAACCCCTCGGTGGCGACGTATATGAGCTGTTGATGATGATTGAATATATTTAGTTGTATTGTCATCAGAAATTAGAGTGTGCACCAAATTTCAGATCAATATGTCATCAGATCGATTGTAGCATCCGTCAATGGTCTTTTTTGTTTAGTTTTAGTTTTTTTTTGTTTAGTGTATAATTTTGATGGTGTATTATCCAGTGAATGACTCGGAATAATAAACTTTAATAGGACAATTGAAACGCTTGCAGCGGCCACGTGGTGGCTTCAGTCCACACCTTCCGATCCTACGTCCTAAATCGGAAGAAATCGAACAATTTATAGGGCAATAGGTCCTAGTTAGAACCTGACGTCTTAGATCAAATGCTGACGTGGTTAGGACAGTGTGTAGAGAGTGAGGATATCTGATTTAGTAGGATCGGAAGAATGCTACTATCATATCATATTATTGAAGTCCTTCACCGTACAAGGCACTCTAGTCTTAGGATTAGGGCTGTCTGTGACACACTAGTCTACTCTGTGTATCTCATGCTACTTACTTAGCAAAACCACTTGAAATTACTGGCGAAATACTACAAGTGAAACGCCATAAATAAAAATTAGAATTAGAATCTGTCATCAGGAAAGGGGTGAAATTTCAATTAATAGATTTGACACAAACAAACAAAAAACATAAACAGGGCAAGCCTCGCTCCGAGGGGCAAGCTAAATAAAACCGTTTAAAAATAGACCGAAAATACAAAAGCGCTATCAACTCGCGCACCACTTCTATGGGTGGATAAAGGTATTAGTAGGTAAGTGTGTATAGATATTGGGTGGATAGTAATCGTTGCATAGCACAACGTTTTACTCAAAATTCAAAACTCGTATCGTAATATAACTCAGAGGTTCAAAAATAAATTTTGCTGCCTTTTAATTTCTACTAGTGACATCTAGTAAAAAAGTTGGAACTAAACTAAAGCCAGTATTCCAGTAGCACACGCACAGAAGTTATAAAATGTGTTTTTTTTGCAGTAAAAAGCATTTTGTAAATTACTTACTACTTCTAATTTTCTCTTATCATATCACAGAAATAATATCTTATATAATTTCTTATCGTGAAGAATTATTCTTCTCGTATCGATGAGGGTGGTTAATCTCTAGGTCTAGCCCAAAAATGTAGCCACAAATTATATAACTATGAAAATTATGAGTAATTTAATGGTTTTCACGTTCTTTTAACTAAAGAAATAATGAATGTCATTATGAAACTCGTTTTCTATTAAAAATACTTACAAATTCTTGTCAATCTTGATATTATGCTTGAACGAAGGGCTCCCGTTTCCGCAATTAGACTCTAAATTGGTCCGTTTTACGTTCGGTTTTGGCTGGTTACTCCAACCAGCCCAGCTCCTTCCAGAAGCTCAGAAGCCTCCTGGGACTGTCACAGGCTTCGCGGAGCGACCCCACATTCTGGAGGATTTTCGCCCGTTGGTCAGTCAACCCTACGCATTCCAGGACTACGTGGGTGACCGTTTCTTCTGCTTCCAGACATCCTCTGCATAGAGGGCTGTCCGTCGCGCCGATGGTGAATAGGTGTTTATTGAGAGGTATGTGACCTGTTAAACTGCCTACAACTATTCGAAGGTTTTTACGGTTTAGGCTGAGAAGTCTGTGTGTTAGTCTCGGCGATAGTGTTGGGATCACCGCCTTCGACTGTCTGCAGCTTGTTAGACTAGCCCATTGGGCGTTGTGTTCGTCCCGGGTAATGTTGCGCAGCCATGTTCTCAGTTGGCTGAACGGTATCGGCAGGAGAGTCTCAGGGCCCAACACCGGAGCCTCCGATCCCCTTCTAGCCAGTTCATCAGTCGCATCATTACCCAGTGATCCGCTGTGTCCCTTTATCCATTGAAGGATGACCTTATTCTTTGCACATGCTCGTTCTAAGGCTAAGTGACATTCGAAGATAAGCACTGAGCTGCAGATGTTGCCTCTAAGTGCTTGGAGCACAGCCATGCCGTCGGAAAGTATTCTGATGGTGAAATCTTCAACCTCCCTTCTTAGGATGGCGGTGGCTGCCTCGGTAATTGCTACACATTCACATTGGAAAATAGAGCTATAGTCGCCTAAGGCCAGTGATATTCTGATGTTTAAGTCTAATGAAAATACTCCTGCTCCGGTTTCAGACTCCATTTTAGACCCATCAGTGTATATTCTTAGTTCATCCGTGCCTGAATAATCTTTACTAGCTTCAGATAGTTGGATTTCGTAGTTCTTGGTGAATATGTAGGTTTTGAGGACCCTGTCGCATGGAGCTTGGCACATTGGCTGTGATACTATAGCATCTTTCCAGAGTGCCGCGACATGGCCGTACTGGTACATCCTTTCGCCCGAAAGTTTTCAGCGAAGGGCCGACATCCTCGCCTCATGTTAGATCCATAGGTCCAATGGCCTAAGTCCTAAAATAATTTCCAAGGCGGCTGTCGGGGTGGTGCGCATACTGCCCGTGACTGCTGTGCAGGCAAGTCTTTGAAAGCGCTGTAGCTTGGATTTGACGGTAATTAGCTTGGTCCTGGGCCACCAAGCAATGGCACCGTATGTGATTATAGGCCGTATAACAGAAGTATATCGCCATAAGGTGATCTTCGGCGATAGACCCCAGGATTTCCCGACGAGTACATTGCCAAAAGGTGATGCAAGCTTTTTGTAGCTTGTGGTCAATATGCTTATTCCAGAGCAACTTACTGTCAAGGTGTCACTCCCAGGTACTTGACTTCATTGGTCAGGTATAGCTCGGTATTGAATAACTTTGGCAAGCTTGAACCAAGTATTACTGATGCGTTTTGTAGATATACAAAAAAGCGCACCTTATTCGTCAATAACGCCATCTATTGGTACTTAATAGAACGAAGGCACTGTAAAACGTCGATGTAACAGTGCTTAGGTAGATGTGGTATCTTTTAATGATTATTTAATTATATAATTTAATTTGAGGCCTAAAAATATTCAAAAAACCCAAACAAATTTTATTTTGAATTATTTTTAATTGTTTGAACCAATATTGGTGTTTTATTGTGTTTGGAAAATTACACATTATATTTGCCGCCAAAGGCAAGCGGCGTTTCGGCCATTTTGCGAACCCCGCGACAGGAAGTGATTGTTGAAGGTGCTACGCAGGCGCAAATTGACCTTTCGGTTGAAGAACCCGTCGGTCACATGTGAGTGTCGATAAATATCTTAATTTTACCGTGAATCCTCAATAAAATAGTAATCATTATTGTTTTCGTAAGTATTTTATGTGGTGAACAAGTTTTTGTGTAAGTGCGGCGATCCTGCGGTGTGGAAATAGTGTAAATAATGAAAAATTATTGTACCGCGGCGCCGGCACGTTTGTCAAGCTGCTATTTTTTTTCGTTATCGTTTTGGTTCAGATTATAGATCAAGTTCAATATATCTGTTGGTAAAGTTAAAGTGGTTATAATCAGAGGATAGGTGTTTAGACGGTATGTGGTAGAATTGTGGAGTGCTTTTCGTTGTATCAAAGACATGCCCAAGATGTCTGTGAGAAGCCACATGTTCGTCCTACGCACGGGCAAGACCGCGCCGTCACCTCTTCGAATCAGGCCTGCTTTCCATATATGTGTTGCATATTTTATTAAAATAACCTACATCTTCAAGTAAACCAGTTTCGATAATGATTGAAAACCTCGCATACAAAGGATTTTTGCACATCTGTAGGTGGGGTTAGGTCGTGTCAGATTTTCAATGGAAAGTCGAAATCGTGGGTGTCCCTTTGATTTCACATAACCCAAAACTTTGTTTTTACTTTATTTACCAATGGTCTAATGATTGTGCACTATTTGAGCATGATTCATGTTGTGCTTCATCTAAAATAGGCATGACATATGTAATTAGCAATGAAGCATGGTATAGGTGGTAATTTATTTTCATGAAAATATGAATATGAGTTTATTTGTGGTGTTAGTCAATACTTCAGTCCTGAAGGCCATAGTGACTAAACTCTATAACTAAATATATTGTATGTGGTAACATTTCTATGAAAGTAAGACTGGGCACTACAAAACATACCTATAAATACCTATTTCTTTAAATTTACGCATTACTATAATCATATTAATAATCTTAAAATGTTCAAATAAAGATTCCAACATTATTATAGTATCAACTATATGGCACCGCATTTTGTTAGCCATTCATTATTGGTGGGTTTTAATATAGCAAAGCATTGGCTTCATAAAGATTAATATGAGATTTTTATGTATTTTCTTCAGGTTTTTGAATATCTCTCGGCTTAGACTTGTAGTCTGAAAACAGAAATAAGTCCCGTTCTGTCTTCAGGTGGCATGTTTTACTTATTATTTTATGCATCTTTTTCTTACTAGGTTAATTACAAATTCTATTTTCTGTCTATTATAGCCCTACCTTAGAGTAAAAGAACTGCAAAAGAAGCTTAATTAATTAATTTTAAACCAAATTTTAAAAATAGTTTTGTTTGACATGTATTACTAGATCCAGTAATAAAATTAACAAGTAGATATTGCTTACAAAGATATTTTTGAAATTCATCAATCACAATACTGAAGTGTCCATGTTCATATTCATAAAGTTTCACTAAGTTTAGAAGAAAGACTAGTTTTATATTTCTAGTCCTATTTATCCTACAAAAGTCATTGATTTACTTTTAAATCAGAAATTATAATTGTTCTTCTTGAAGTCTTTTTTATCAGTAGTAAGGTAGGTATAGGTTATCATCTACAGATTATGTAGGTAGCTGTGCAAAAACAATCTCTGAATAATTTTCTGTTTCATTCATCATGTTTATCAAAAGGAATTCTTAAGAAATTCAGTTTTACATTCCCTTGTATTTGGGAGTTCATTGACATCTGCAGGTCAATAACCTGGTGCTAATTTTCTTCACTGCATGGGCACAAATCATGCAGTACTGTTAATGCCAAGGCTTCATTGATTAGGAGGCTGTTTTGTACTGTATAATAAACAGTTTTTTTTTACCAAATTAAACTGTCATTTTTTTAAATCCATCAAGGTATTTATTTACCATAGATTCTAGCTGTTTTTTTTTTACCAGCTACTTGCCTCCAAAATTGTACTGCTAAATATATTTAGAAGTCTATATTGCAAGTTTTGCAAGCCTATGGGCGCATTTGAACAGAACAGGTCTATCAGAGAATGATCTGCAGATTTATTAAATACAACCACATATTAACATCAGATTTATGTTAATTGACAATTTCTTCAAAGTTCAAATGTATGGTATGTGAATGCTTTTAAAATCTTAATCTAGGCTTCCCGAGGATAAGGAACAATGGAGGATGCTGAAGGAAGCCTATGCAACTCTAGAGATGAAGTGATTTTTTTTTCTTCTCTAAAGGCTAACTGAATAAAGTAAATAAAAAAATTAAAGGTAGAACACAATAAAACCTACAGTTGCATGTGCTCTTTGGGACTGCATTGACCCAATCCCTTTACTTAAATCATAGTGAATTTAATTAGGTCTAATTGCGAGCCCATAGAGTCGCGAGTGCAGTTCTATGCTGCTTTCGTGCTGAGGGTACTCGAACATTATACACCAGTCCCGACTATGCGTCTCACTTCACAACTGTGTTGTGGGATCACCGTCCAGGGGTATAATTTTAATTTTCATAGGTGCATTAGATTCTTTAAGTATCCGTTTCTCTTCACTACAAACAACTAAAACCTACACAGAATAGGATCTTTACTTAGTTAATCTTAGGTAAGGGCCACAGTTTTAATTTTGTTAGCATTCTTACGATACAAAATTCATCATGATATTAAGTTTTGTTGTTGGATTGGCTTATCTAAGCCTAAAAACAACTTTCTTTACAATTATTGTTACATGTCTTGAACATATTGAGTTCTACACTGAGTTAATGTATTTGAAAAGCAGACATTGACCTCTTATAAAGTACCAGTACCCTCAATCCTTTAATTTTATTCTCTCTCTCAAATGCACCTGTCTGGAATCACATGGTTGACCCTTGTCGGACTTAGGACCCTCTTGTGACTATTCATATACCTTCCATGCAAATATAGAACTGGTTTTTTTTAGGGAAGTGGTTTTTTTATGCAAATGTGTGTTATGTATAAATCACTATTCATCTTCCTTGAGTTTACAAGTTTTTTTTGCAATGAATTACAACTACTATCAATTTTTGTAGTTTTTAAACTAAGTTATGCAGGATTTGTTGCACTTTCATAATAATCTTATAGATTTGAAAATTCGGTTGCGTCAAAACTCGAAACAGCAAAAAACAGAAGTGCACCTCAAGCTATATGATTATAACATCCTTCTTCATCCACAGATCACTCCTGACCGTAGCTAAATTTCGGATACCACCATGGGTGACATTGAGGATACACACTTTGAGACCGGGGACTCCGGGGCGTCGGCCACCTTCCCCATGCAATGCTCGGCCCTGCGCAAAAACGGCTTTGTGATGCTCAAGGGTCGCCCCTGCAAGATTGTCGAGATGTCCACCTCGAAAACTGGCAAGCATGGTCACGCTAAAGTCCATCTTGTTGGCATCGACATTTTCAATGGCAAAAAGTGAGTAACACAATCATACACCTATGTAAAAACATTGTTACTTTTATTAGTAAATTAAATGATACAGATTTTTATTCCTTCATTACACACAAGAAAATTTTTACAAAAGCAATTGTAAGAACAGGCTAATGAACATATAAGTGCACAACATGAAAAAAAAAAAATTAATAAAACCCTGCATCATACCACTTCCTAAGAAAAACAAATATATTCTGACACAAATGGATTACATTAATTAACTTCAAACTAATCAATAAAAAATTAAAAGATTTAAAAAAAAAAACATGTAATTGAACCATAACTTCATCATTGATAACACCCATGAAAGTAATTATATTATAAATTAATTATAAAAACAAATATACACTTATGCACATAATTAAAACTTATTGTAATTGACGACTAAATTACACAGTAGGTAATAGATAAATGTAATTTTGCACAGTACCATATCAGAGCACAAAGACGATTTTTGAAAATTAATTAGAATTTTAAATAGATAACAGTTCAGTTTGCATTGAAATCTGGCTAGTACAGTTGCATAATAAGTTTCAAAACAAAATTAATTTCAAACTGAGGTTGAACAAAGTTGCGAGCCCATAGAGTCGCGAGTGCAGTTCTATGCTGCTTTCGTGCTGAGGGTACTCGAACATTATACACCAGTCCCGACTATGCGTCTCGCTTCACCACTGTGTAGCAAGATCACCGTACAAGGACACAATTTTAATACATTTATAAGATTAATTTATAATAAGTTTCTCTTTATATGCTGATATTATTACTGGTGCATTTATTGTATCTTGCCAATCAATTGAACGGTCATCCGTTTCCGAGTTGGCTGCGAGGGTGTCGCGATCAATAATTAATTATAACTTATCTGTGATCAATTAACATGCACTCCACTATCGAGTTGTCTTGTTCTTACAACAGCCGCGATGTGAAAACGAAACTACTCCATAGTCTAGTTGGTAGTAATCCTACTTACGAAGCACGCGGTTGTGGGTTCAAATCCCGCCGAGGGCAAACATTCCTTAAAGACACTACAACACATTTGTGTTTGCCTTGTGTCTAGATGTTGAATTTATCTATTTATTATGTATGTGTATCAGCTTCTTCATATCAATGATATGGCGCTGGGCAATGCCAAATTTAGGTCTTCTTTAGTACAAGTGGAGGGACACAATGGGCAAGAGAGCAAGTGTTCCATGCTTTGAGACGGGGCTCCACAATCACAGTGGTTATGCGTCTGGTCTATGAAACCCCATCTAGCCAAGTTTTCTCTGCAGCGGCCAACCTGGGTACGCAAGCGATTTAGCGACTTCCAAATCGACCACTGCAGTTGATATCTAGGGATTCCGCAGCCATAATAAAGTCCGGTGGTGCTGGGAGTTTTGCACGTTACAATTGCTCTCTTGCCGATTTCGGATCGCAAATAGTGCCAGAAGTAGACCTCAAAAAGCTCTTGACGGCTCGAGGCGGGCAGTGGGAGTTACGTAGTCACGCAGTGGGAGTCTAGATTCTTCTTGTTTATTCTTCTCCACCACACAAGCTACTTCTCACCGCATCAGCTGACTATGGTTGTGTATTAATGAGATATCCGCACATAATTATAGTTCGCGCGCCATCTGATTGCAACTCTGATGTGCCACTAAGGGTCACAAGTGCATTCAGTTCGCGCGAGTATTATTAAAATCAGAAATCAGAAACATTTATTTGTAGGACAATTATTTTTTTCACAAAACACATACATAAAGAATAGTAGTACATAAGGCAACAGAAATGATAATACAAAAACAACAACAGTAATAATAACCGTAGTAATTAGTACAGCTCAACTGATTGCAGCTACATAATCCCATGGTTTTCTTACCTGATCAGGTCAAAAATTTGTAAATAACTTTTATCCCAACAAAAATTAACCAATGTTGCATCTCCCACCAGATACGAGGATATCTGCCCCTCCACCCATAATATGGATGTGCCCCACGTAAAGCGCGAGGACTACCAGCTGACCGACATATCTGACGATGGCTACCTCACCCTCATGGCCGACAACGGAGACTTGCGCGAGGATCTGAAGATCCCTGATGGGGACCTGGGCACCCAACTGCGTGCTGACTTTGATTCCGGCAAAGAGTTGCTTGTAAGTATCATATCCTTACTTAATCATAGAATTGATTAATTGATTATTTAGAACAGATTATTTGTGTTAGATTGCAATGGATTCCTTCGCACATCGGGTTAAGGGGCAACGAAATCGCGGATCGACTAGCTCGTGAAGCAGTTTGTGATGGTCCGGATGTGACGTGTAAACCATACCTTACAGAGGTCTTTCAAATAGCAAAAAGCATTTGTATTGATAGGTGGAAGCATTATGTTATTGAGTGTTCAACTACGAAGGGCTTGTGGTATCAAACCATAAATAGTAGGCCAAACTTATTGCCTTGGTTTGACGATGCCAGTCTCTCTAGAGCCAGTTTAGTTGCTGCAATGAGGTTACGTTCCGGTCATGTTCCACTCAACAAGTTTTACCACATGATTGGAAGGAGAGAGTCTCCTCTGTGCGCCCATTGTGGCGTTACAGAGGACATACTTCACTTGTTGGTGGAATGTGAACGGAATTGTGACCTCAGAGACAATGTTTCCTAAGGGTTTGCATGGGGGGCAAATAAATGTAATATTGGCGTCGCCTTTATCCAAAGACGCGGCATTACTGTATAAATTGTACAACTCATCTATAAAGGGTCGATGATAAATTATATGGATAAATAACTTGTCTAAAACTATGAGGCTGGCATAGTCGCCAAGTGCGATTAAAGCCTCGTCAAAAATTAGATATAAAAAAAAAAAAAGTTTCTTTCTCATCTCATGCTTCATCGAGGGGCCCGAGCCTACTCTAAATAAGGGCGATTAAGCAAGCCTTAGTTACGCTGTTTCATTGCGGTTTTATTGACTACTAATGTAACAGAAGGATAGCAAAAATGCATGAATGTATGACTGTAACCAGGGTTTATAAGGGCGGTCGTCGACCTTACATACAACTCACATGATTTGATAAATAGCAAAATACTGAGTAGTCCTACATTACAGATCCGTTTCAAATATCTTGCTGTCTACAACTTTGTTTCAGTTCATATGAAAGTAAGAACATGTTAGTAGAATTCGTAAAGAATATCGAACCTGTGACTCGTGAGAACTAAACCGCCCCGACCTTGAACTATCGACCTGGTTGATAAATAAACCATCAAAATGTCCGCTGTTACGCTGATCTAAAGCGCAATTTAACACTCGTAAATAAGAAATAGGGTAGATATAACTGTCAGCTAAAGTTGGTACTAAAAATCTAAGGTTCTCTTAATAATAGTTAGAAGGTTATGTTAGAAATTATACCGAGTATAGAGTCTCTGGCACATTTTTATAGTGTGCTGGTGCTAAATCCACTCGAAGATTAATCCTCAGCCTGAAACCTGGGCTAGTGTTGTCACTGGTCATATGGACATTATGGGTTTTGAGGACATTGAAATATTGAAAAGCATAAAGTGTTTTAAGTCACCTTTTAAGCCAAAATAGCTGCTCGATATTAGAATCCTATTACTTATTACGTTTTCTACCTGATTGCCCTAATTAAGGGTAAGCTGTAGCCACTTATAGGGATATTAATGTTTTAAGTTTACCAGTGCTTTGGATTTTCTGTAATACTGTGTTAAATACAATTTTAAATAAATAATTTATGAGCTGTTTGTAGCGCAACAAAGAAATGTTAAAATTATAGCACAAAGAAAGGAAGCTTACTTTTTTAACACAATATGTCTTGTCGTGAAGAGATAAGGCGTTGTGTTGCGGTGTCGATGAAACAAAACATGTGACTTGATTTATTTATATCTGCGTTTTTGCATACAAAAGACTTATTGTCTTGAATATGCATATAAAAGCTTGCATTCTACCTATAACAAGATTTTGGTTTTGGTTAGTTTCAATTTATTAATGAACTGATAATGAGATATCAAAATATTTTACATTTGCTTGATATTATGATAACATATTGTTTATATTGATAAATAAGTTTACTAGATCACTATTTTAGTTTCTTTCTGTTGAGTTTTTGAATTGCGTTTTGATAAGCCTTTCTGCGTCGATGGTGTGGTGGCTAGGGCCTCTACCTTTGCAAAAGCGTGGATTTAAACCCCACCAAGTATATTTGAATTTAGAATTCATAATGTACGTTTATTCGACGCCCTTGTGATGAAAAAAAAATTTGCTTAAAAATTTCTTTCATCGCATATGCAGTGGAAGCTATTGAACAAAAAAATGTTCTACAATGGTGTTGAGTAGGGTAGAGGTAGGAAAAATGGTAGTACAATATTTTAGGTAGTATGTAAGTTAAAGAGTCCATAATGTAAAGAATAGGATTTTTGTTTTGACGTTGATCTACCCGCGCGAATCCGGGGCGGGCCGTTTGTTCAAGAATATAGTAGATTTAAAAATATTTCTGTCTGGAACGTTCCCATGTCATCTGCACTAAGCTCTTGAACGTTCTATACATTTTACTGACGTGTTGTTTTCATTTGTTCCAGTGCACCGTACTGAAGTCCTGCGGTGAGGAGTGTGTGATCGCGGTGAAGGCAAACACGGCCCTGGACAAATAAACCTAAACAGCATTTATAGGGATATAAAACAAGCGTATAATTTTTTTACAATCAACAACTCTTACATAAATGTAAAACATAATATTATGTATAATTTAACATAAAATATTCGGCACGGCGCGGGGCTCGCTAACTTATCTAAGGAGAGAGAGAGAGGGAGCTAGTAGCGAAAGGATACCGCAAAGCTTCGACGAGATACCGTGGACTTTAAGTCAGTGCGCGATTGTGCGCCTGCGTCCGTTCGCGTCTCGCTTCGAGCGGCTCTGGGTTACCTTGCAACACTGGCCCCCGCTCGGCCGGCAATCCTACCGCCGCGCGATTAGTAAATGCGATAACACTTGTATTAAGGAATCGATTCTAGAGACATGTAAGATGGTTATAGGAATGTTTTGGGCTCTAGTCCTTGTACAAAAAACGCTTCGTTGGGTACACTTAAAGCACAGGCTGTTGTGTAACGAAAGGTTTTTTGTAGAGGGAATCGTTGGCCTATCGACATTGCTTCGGCGACGGGGGATTGCGGGTGGTGTGCGGGCGGCGCGGTATTTATTGGCCAGTGGGGGGCGCCGCACGGGGGGGGGATGTGCGCGGGCGCCGCGCCGGCAAAAGCAACTTCACGTTTGTTTTGTTTTGTTTGTTCTCTTTTCGCTTACGTCTACTAAATTTACGTTGCGCGAGTCGCCGTAAAAGTTTGTTAATGACATCGGTGTGATGAAATTCCGTGTGGTGGATATTAAATGTTTTATAGTGGTTTATAATCTTAACGAAAAGATGGACGCAAACTTGAAGTTATTACCATATTTTAATGCTAAATTAATTAAATACATATAAAAAAAATCAAGAAAAAAAATAACAAAAAAATAGAAATAAATGAAAATTTCTGAATGTGGTGTGTGATTGATTAGTCCTATGTGGAGTTGTCTCGAGACGCTCCGGGCTTTATATCCCTTCTTGTGTAACACTTGCCATCTGTTCAAATGCGCGTCGCTCGCACCTCCGGACCGTACGTGCTAAATCTACCTTGAAGACTGACTATGAACTGTCTTTAAATTAGAAACCCGATATCTTCAGCGAAGACTGAAATGCATTTTAATATATCAAATAGTTTATTTTTTAAACCGGATCAGTACTCTCATTACCGGCCTTTCCTTGCTCTCTTTAGTTGTAATATTTGAACACATGAATGAAATGTTACACAATATTTGAGTGGCTTATGATTGCCTAAATTCATGTAAATGTTTATCGCCTCGTAGCATCAAGTGTTAACACGAGGCAAGATAGGGTAACCGTTCATTGTATGTCAGTAGACTTATCAATATCTTTTATTATTTATAACATCAAATTGTCAAAGACGATTGATAATATACAAAAAAATTAATGTAAGGTAAGGCCCTTATAGGAGAAATATTTTTTTAAGCATTCAAAATTCTTAAATCGCAAGTAGTTAACACTCAAGGCTGTTAAGTCTCCGAAACAACTTTTTTTTACTTGGTCACACTCAACTTTGTACAATTTTCGAAATTGCATAATTGTTGTTGTTGATGAAGTTTTTTTGTAATCAGGTTTTTATTTTACAAATAAAGTATTTGTAAAGACGTCGGGAAATGTGTAAAAATAAAAGGAACATTTACTTAGAACAATATAGCTTTCATTGTGCGTGGATTTGAGAATCCCAAGACCTGGGTAGGTGATGATGTGATCCTAGTTGGATGTATCCGAGTTTAGGATAAGGCTGATGTGGGTACCTACTCCATTTTTAGAATTATTCTTGCACCTAATGAGTTATCGTTAGAATTTGATAAGTTTCTCTGTAAGATCCGTTGCTGTAAGGAAAGGTGATATTTTTATAAAGCGAACGTTGGTTATTGGCCATGCGCGGGCGCAAAATTGCGACTGATTTTGAATTCGTGTGTCTTTGTAAACTTGTGCCAATTACCATTAGAGCCCACGATTGTTTCAAGGATTGTTAACGAGCAACAGGTCTTGCGTCGAGAACGTCAAATGCTAATATAGATCCCCAAAGTGCTGATTTTTATTTAGGAAAACTTAAATTATTTTTTATAAAGGGGCGTAGGTCTGGTTAAATAACTAAGAAGTCTGTATATACGTAAGAGCGGAGTTATGAACATAAGTAACTGACACTTGAGAGCCACTCTGTATGTTAGTCTCAAAAACGATTCAAAGAAGGATCTAAGTTTAAACGTAGACTATTTCCTTCTCGCTCTAATCGTATATGTGCGAGTGAGAGGGAATGTTTGAAAGCGTTACAGATCCAGTATTAGTACAGTCTTTCATAAGTCATGTCAATAGAAGCAGTCTCGAATTTAATAGTAATGGCCAATAAATGTAAATGCAGTAAATATTTAACAGTCTGTCGAATTAAATCTGTACAAAACGATCGTGAGTTGTGATTGATCGCCTTTTTAGTTTTAACAGGAACCTCGTAACATGTTGTATGAAGTTTCTGTTTTGTAGTTTTTTTACTTACCCTTTTTTCTTTTTTAATTTTTCTATAATGACATCAAAAGTGGGATATAAAAACAAAAAGCCAGCCTAGTTGGGTACTTAAAATCGTTTATTAAAGGTCACAGTATGGTATGCGAAAATATTTATGAATTTAGGGTCTTCACAGACGAACTGCATTTATTTTAGACAGCATTACTGCAATATGGCGTTTGTTATGCTGCAGCTCGATGCATTCATTTACATCATCAACCATGATTTACTGCATTCTTACTGGGTATAAAATGGCAGCTAGAATACAGTATAAAAGCAGTCTGTCTTGGCAGTGTGATGTTAGACACAAGCCGCATCAAGATCAAAAACTCACTGATAAAACACATGAAAATTTGCTGTTTTTCAACTTTATATTTGCATGGCTATCGCCAATCAATTATATTTAGCGTACTAATAAAATAAAAGATTAACAAATAATACAGAACTGTGATGCTAAAATACCTAATATACATTACAATATGTGGTATAACTATGATTCGTTTACGATTTGTTTACGATTCGTTTTCGTTTACTTAAAAAAATACTTTTGATAATAGTTTAAACATATTGAACATAGATCAAATACTTATTATAACTATTTTGTTCATAACAGTAACGAGTAAAATGAAGTGAATGTTAACATTGGCAGCATAAAAAAAACACGATGTGCACGCATGAAACCCCCAGTTTGGTAAAGCTCCAACCATGCAAAAAACTTATACTCAAGCAGATATGTACACAAAAAACGGAATAAACTTTCTTTAAAAAAAATGATTTAAAGCCAAAATATACATACAAGTTACATGTCTAATACAAGTTTTGCAAAGATACTTTGAGCTGCTTTGCAATTTCTTGTAATAGTAGAAACCCAATAAGAAAGTTTTACTACGATAACGTGGTCCGCCGCTCCTCCAGACAGACTAATAAATGAATTTATGGTACAGTAAACAGCACATCAAGCTTTACATAATTTAATAAAATAAAAGTTTGCAACAAAAATGTATGGTTTGATTAGCTGTCCACTGTACCTACAAGCCTCATGCTTGTGTCGCTAAATCGACGTATCAAGCGTAACCGGACTTTTGGGGGAGCGGAAGGCTCTTACCCCTAGTATTATAGCAACAGCCTAAGGGCGCCCACTTGGGGGCACGGACCTCGGCCTAGGACGTTGCCATGGCGAGAAGCGCGCGGGAGAGGAGTGACCCTGACGGGGTCTTCCAGGATTATGCAGAACTTGATTGGGTCTACCGCGTCCCCGCCGGCGGGTGCGGTTGCTACCAGAAGGGCATTCTGTGGAGTGTACTCTATTGGCAATGGCTCTCTCAACAAAAGACTGGATGGGATCAACAGGATCGGACAGAGCCTACAGGATCGGACAGATTCCTACAGGATCGGACAGACCTACAAGCCTCACAATCACAACGCATGTGTGCGTATCTACATGCAAAATTGTTCATACAGGCAATCTAATTTGAAAAGGAGCGCGCGGGTCACGTTATCTTAGTTTGTATCTTAAAACTAACAATAAATATCAGTCCGATTCAACTACAATCTCTTCATCAGAGCTTCCATCATCATCAGACGAAATTTCTATAACGAGGAAAGGATCTTCAATATATATAACTGACGTGGTATAGTCATTGCCCAACTCCTCTAGCATTTGTACAACGTCCATCGGTTCTTGTTTGACCTTCACTTCTGTCTCGTCATCGCCATCTTTATTTCCATTTTCTAAATCTAGTTCAGTCTTATTAATGTTTTCCTGCGATAACTTCACTTCCGGCGGTTCAAAATTTGAATCTTCGTCACTGATCAACTCGCTACAAGGGCTAGGTATTGGCTCGTCGTCATCAATAACCACTGGTTCTTGATCGCAGGGTTCATTTGGCTTTTCTAAAGTAGGTCCTGCGTTTTGCTTTTGTGGTGGTAGATGTTGCAGATTGACGTACCTGAAAATTAAGCGTAGTTACAGTTTTAGGCGTAATAATTCAGTTTTATGTAGAACGGTTTTTTTAAACGGACCTAAATCGCTATCTACCAAAGGGCTAATATAGCGGGCGCGGACTTTAGGATTTCGCGACTTTTTCTTTACGCAATTCGTCATAAGGTCTTAAGACGTCTCTTGCTCAGAAATGTTTCGGACAAATATTTCGGTTCCGAGACGCGCTGAAATCGATGAATACACCGGTAATCGCGTTCCGAATTACTGTCAGCAGGCAAAATCATACGTTTTTATGCTTTTCTGATCGCTGACAGCGCTGAAAGTGATTCGGAATGCGCACATAGAGAGACTCCGAAGAGGAGGAAATCTTTGCAATCAAGATTTCTGAACGAATGTTTTCCATGGCAAATGCAAAACATTTCATAGACAATTTGTGTAGAGGAACCATAGACAAACATGCATTTTTTTTTTGTTTGTGTAGATGTTTTCTAAGTATTGTGTAGACCAAAACATGGCAGGAGACACTTGCCCAACGAATTATAATTATCTATAGTCTAGACTCTAGAAGAACCGCCTAGCAAGCTAAAATATAGCACCTAATTAATTTTGACAGACGACGACGAGAGACATGCAGATGTCGCTGCTGTACATTGAAGCTTACTTTCGACGTTCTTACAAACCGAGTCGTATAAAACATCATTGTACCGCGTATTCGAATGTCGTATGGTATAGTTTTACTTTTTTGGTATTCATTTGGTGGGGTCAAGTTTGAAGCGTAGTTACTCTTCTAGAATATAGATAATTCGTTGCTCTTGCCTTTTAATTTAAATTATTATTATTATTTTAAGAACTTGATCGTGCCTGTTGTTTAAAAAGGAAAATAAAAGCCTCGATTCACACAGTCATGCTCTAATCCTAATTTTAATATCCAGCTATCCTTTCGTTTTTAAGACCAATGAAAGAGAGGTGATGAACTCAGACGAACGAATGATATTATTTTGATAACCTAGCATAGCTGTCAGATTAAGATATTTTTAAGTCGGTTGTTTTATGTGCTCTCTAAAATTGTGCAATCGACGCGTCCGGTTCAAATTCGATGTTTGACAGCTTAATATTACTATGGCCATCTCCTGTCTCTTTTTTAATCTTTAAAAGATGAAAAGGACTGACGAACTTAAATTAAGAATTAGAGTGTGAATCGTGGCGACTATGTTGATAGTTGCAAAATAAATACTTTTTAAAATTCAAAGATCAGACTCAGAACAACATACCTATCCAGTATATCACATTCGTTCTTCAAGGCTACCTTCCTGTTCTGCTCCAGCCGCCGCATCAGCTCGGGATGTTCGTCGGCAGGGTCCGCTTCAGCCTCCACCTTCACCATGGCCAGCAAGTCGCGGTACTCTCGGCGCTGACGCTGCTTCTGTAACGCGCGACCGCAGTGCGTGAATAGAGCGTTCGCTGTAAAGATGTGAATAGATGATTTAGAATAGAATATACTTTATTGGTATGCTTCTTCTATGCTTGGTATTTCGCTACGGGATAAAATCCGAAACGAAATCATCCGGCAGAGGACCAAGGTGTCCAGAAATGTAGCAGCTGCAGTAGAAAATAGTAGTAGAATTTTTTTTGGGGAAAATAGTGAATATTGGGAACCCTGTATCGTGTGACCTATTAGACCTACACAATTGAATTAGGGCTCAAACTGTCAGGAATTTTGTACACTTTAAAAAAGTAGTAGTGACCTTTATCGTCAGAGCCTTCCAATGTCGTTTTTGGTGGTTTTTCAGCAGCTACTCAGCACGCGAGTAGAGGCGTTCCACAGGGGTCTATTTTAGGGCCATTATTTTTTATTATTTTGATAAATGATATTATAAGTTACATGAATAATGCTATACCAGAAGCAAAAATGGTTATTTTCGCGGATGACACTAATGTAGTTTTATCTAATACCAATTTAGAGGAACTTGAAAAAGTGGCAAATGATACATTGGCCGCCCTCCATGTATGGTTTGAAACAAATAATCTCAAAGTTAATATAAAGAAGACTAACGCCATACTTTTTAAAACTACTGCCAATAATAGAGGTACTCTAAAATTGAAACTTTGTGATAAAGAAATAGATTTGGTTAATTCTGTAAGGTTTTTGGGTGTAGAAATTGATAGTTTGTTAAATTGGAAGGTCGAGGTGAATGCTGTTGAAGGTTCCATTAGCTCTGCCTGTTATGCCCTTAGAGTTTTACGTGATGTACTTGATATTGATCAGCTTAGGACCATATATTATGCTTTGGTTGAATCTAGGCTTCGCTATAGTATCAGGTATTGGGGTAACAGCTACAATTATAATATTACCAAAGCATTCACGGTACAAAAAAGGGCATTACGCACAATAGCCCGGATCCCTCCGTGGGAATCATGTAGAGCTTACTTTAAAAAATTTGAGATTTTAACAGTTCCGGGGCTCTATGTTATGATGTTATTGGCAGACATAGTTAAGAATAGATATAAGTACGAATCAGAACAAGAAATGCAATCAAGGCTGTGCACCAGAAGACTTGATCTTTGCAACACTATAGTACCCAATTTAGTAGTAATCAAACATAGTGCTAGGTATCAAGCTGTTCAGATTTTTAATAGGTTGCCGAAAGATTTAAAAATCATTGTCAATGTGTGTACTTTTAAGAATAAACTAAAACTGTTTTTATTGGATAAGGTTTTATACAACGTCAATGACATGTGATTTTATTGTGTAGTATGGATTATGTAGGTATTACTTTTTGATTTAATTGATTTTAATTTTTATATTGGATGAATTTTTGTATGACATTTTAATTTTATGTTGACTTTTATTTAAATATTATGTGAATGTAAGTTTTATTGAATTGAATGTTATTTGACTGTAAATTTTATTGATTTAATTATTGTGCTATCGATCGTCCGATGATGTATGATAACTATATTACTATTATTTTTATGAGAGACTTTAATTTTTCTGTTTCGTCATTGTATTATTATTTATTTTTTTCAGCTGTAAGTTGTAGTTTTTTTGTTATTCTTTATTATTATTAGTAATGTAAGATAATATTCGCACACGGGAAACCGTTATTGAATTGAATAAATGAAATGAAATGAAATGATCTGGATAAATACTATCCAGGTGGACCCATACAACATACCAAAAGAGCAAGTTTACCGCAATTATGTCTATTTCGAATGTAACATATGACTGGCCTAAGATGAAAGTGCCATTGTTAATATTGCACTCGTCATCTAAAACAATAAATAAGTGGTGGGGCGCGTCATTTCAAACAAGACAAGCCCTACCAGTGAGATCGGTTATCGATCTTACTACCTACACAATAAAAAATGGATGTCATGTGCTTGTGACCTCGGCCACTCCATACAACCTTCGTGTGTTTACTAAATACTCTATCTACTAGTAAAGTGCACGCAAAGATTCGTTGCTCGCCTAGGATGCTGTGAAGCGACGACTGGCGTGGCGATAAATAGGGGATCGGACTACCTTTTTTTTTATTTTATAAATCCAAACTTCTTAGTTTCTGCTATCAAACACTAAAATAATTTTTGCTCTATCTTTAAAGTTGACCGAGTTATAAAGGTTTGAAATTCAAGATTAGAAAGAGAGGCACATACCCACTTGTGACGTCATTTGTTAGTAACGCCATATAATCTCCATACAAAAAATCGTTTTTGAAAGAGACAGACATATTGAAACTTTAAAAAATCACTGTAAATTCTTTTTTCAATTGATTCTGTTTTTTTCTTCGCGAATCGTCTGCTAATAATCTATATTTTAAAAATAATTCATAAAATATGGTAAAATTAGGAACAGTCTGATACCCTATTATTAACTGGAGGGTGTAAGTGGTATTTCTGTCTGTACATAGTACTCACTAGTACTATATTAATTATGTCATGTGCAAACTGCATACAAGAAATATTTAATCTTAAATCCTACCTTCATTCATAACCTGCGGCTTGCTCCACCCCAGCCTATCCTCAATATTGGCGACCATCACGCACTTGACCACATCACAGAAATCAGGAAAGAGGGGGTTGCCATCTTCACCAATATTATCATTGATGAAAGTCTCCAGCCTCCTGACCGGTCCAGGTGGGTGTTCTTCCAAGACCTGTAGTCTGACTTTCCGTCGCTTGATCGGTTCCTCTCCAATAAGATTGCAAAGTTCTTTGTACAGTTCCACAGTTTTTATTTTAAATCTGTAAGAGATTGAAGGTATCAAGGGTTTTAATATTTTCGACATCTTGGATTTGCTTTAGAAATATTCCTATAGTTTTTGACCAAATCTTGATAGCATATTTTTTATCATAAAAACACATTTCAGGTATAACATTTAAGGGCATCACAGACGGAGCTATAATATATATTATAGCACGAGGCTGCGGATCCAGAGGTAATGATGGGGCGGACGAGCTAGCCAGGAGGGGCTCGGACCAGGATGCTATTGGTCCTGAACCTATCGTGCCTATCCCGGCAGGTCAGTATCGTTCCATGCTCAGGGACCGCACTACTGAACAACATAAAACCCACTGGACCCAGTGCGGAGACTGTCGGCAGGCAAAGGAAGCCCTCCCGACGGTCAATCACCGGGTAACACGTACGCTGCTTCAACTCAAGAAGCCACAACTACGAATCGCAGCCAGTGCCATAACTGGTCACGGTTCTTTTAACAGGCATCTGTTTAATATAGGTGTCACGGACAGCCCTTTATGCAGAGGATGCATGGAGAAGGAAGAGACGGCCGCCCACGTGCTGTTGGAGTGTCGGGGCGTGTCAATGTACCGGGCAAGGTATCTCGGTTCGCCGGGGACGATCTCCGAGGTGCTGGGTAACATCGGTGGTATGCTGCAGTTCCTCGAGGAGATCGGGTGACTCGAGCAGTGAGCTACCCTACCCACACGCAAAATAGGCGCATCAGACGTCGGTTTGCGGAAACCAGCCCGCTATACCATACCATAGCACGAGGCAGCCAGCTCTCTCATCACCGCACCATTCACTTTGTGTGCAAAGCGGGCCGCAGTGACCGGCCATTCTGCTTGATTCGCCATTTTGTTTGACCCCCGCTTTGCGTGAAAGTGAATGGTGACGAGAGAGCTGACTGCCTCGTGCTATAATATATATTATAGCTGCCGTGTGATGCCAACAACTCATTATTATAACATTATATATAACTGTTATTTATTTTACTATATTATTTGCTTTCCCATACGCCACTAGTGGCAATCGAGTAGTGGTAATTGGGAGTAACCGAAACTAATTTATAAATGAGTTTTCAGATAAAAAGATGTAGGTACTAAGATTGTTCTCAGTTAGCTGCACTTGCCTGATGTGTCATTGTTGCAATACTCTTGTGTAACTTTCACACTCTTGATTGTCTGGTTTATACTTACTTTTCACATAACAGATAGGGAGATGCAGCACTATCATCCTCCACTTCAGCTTCTTCTAACCTGGCTATGTTCTCTTTGCAGCAAGCTATTTGGGATTCTATCATCCGTATCTTCAAATAACGGTCATCTGTTTCTACTGTTGCTGAACTTAACGGTTCATGTTCAATAGGTGTTACTTGTTGAGATAACATATTAGTTTCTTGAGTTCTTTCACATGAAACTTCTCCTCGTGGTACCAAAAAGTGTTCTTGGCTATTAGAAATATTTATATTTTCTTTAATCTCTTCTAGATTCTCTTTCTCTTTCTCAATGTGTCTTTCATCTAGATCAACAATCTCAGTTTGATCATCGTCTAAATTGATGGTGGGTATTTCTTTTTGTTCATCGTCTGAATCTAATATGATGCTATTGACTCTTGATTTTTTTGAAAGGCTTTTATTCTGTGTGATGTTATTTTCTGTGAAATAAGTTAACTGGTTTAATGCTTTAGTTAGGAAATATTTTGAATTACTTAACTAGTCTTTATTTTATAAAGTGTCTAAATGATAATATAAATTTGGTGAAAATGTAGTGGTGTTGGTATTCTGAACCATGCTGTTATAGTTTTGATCATAGATAATTTAAAGTAGGTTTTGATATACATCTGGGATTGCATTAATAACTTGTGGCCAAAGAATTATCTATAGTCAAGAAACGTAACTACGCTTCAAACTCACCCAAACAGACCCCACCAAATGAATACCAAAGAAGCCGGAAAAAAAACTATACTATACCACATTCAAATATGCAGTACAACATCGAAAGTAAGCTTCAATGTACAGCAACCATATCATCTGCCTGTCTGTCGCCGTTTTTGTCTGTCAAAGTTAATTGTGCGACTTAGGTGCCATGTTTTAGAGGGTTCTGTTAGGCGGTTACTCTTCTTGACTATTGTAGTTCAACAGCAGCCTCTTCGTGGCATTAATAGCGTAATGGGGGGGGGGGGGGAATATAACGGGAAGTATAATGGGGGGCTGCCCTGTCGTAATAAACAGCGAAAAAATGTCAAACAGCACTACGTATCAATTTTAATATCTATCTGGGGATCATTACCTATTGATTAAAAGCAAAGTTGACATAAGAATCATGACACATCCATACATCTTAATACACATATTTAAAAAGACACAAACAATAGACTAGAACAATAGACTGGATAAGTGGTTGAGACTAAATAACAATAAAAGTGCTTGTGATAGTAGTGAACTTTAAGAACTTATACACACACCAGCCTAGACAGGCACATCAGCCAGTGGCTGCTCGCCTATTAAAATATACCAATAATAATAATATCTCTTACCTTTTAAATTAGTGGCCAAAGTCGTTAACTGGACCCTCTTCTTAAATTTGTGAAAATTTAATGTCTCAACAAAGTATTTGACATGGGAGAATTTATGATCAGGGTCCGTGTCTAACAGCTTTATTGCCTTGAGCAGAACTCGTCTAAATTCAGCCGACTTCCTATATTGTATATCACTCTGTTCGTATGCCTTTATCACAGTTCTATTCACAATACGAACCATCCCATCTGAGTTTTCTAGGTCCAAGCATTTCTCTATGAAATCGGAAAATAGCTCATCCTCCCTATGAATCTTTTCGAATTTTGAAAGCATGATGTTGTATTTCGTTGAGTTTTTGCAGTCAGGTATCTCGATGATATTGTTGTTGTTAGTCAAATTACATGGCTCCTCATCCAATATAATTGTTTCAATTAAATCTCTGTTTTTATGTTTTGAGCTACATTCTCTCCTTTTCCTTTTAGTTTGTGATTCTTCATGACCCTGTATAACAGAACAAGTGGTAATTTAGCTTCACTTATATGGTTTTTTCGCATAAAATTATTATTTTAATAGCATTTTATTATTTTCATAAATTACTCTGGGAGCCAATTATAGGTTAATAATTTGTTATAGTAGCTTCGTTAGTTAAGTAGGTACGTAAAGAAAGTATTTTAATTTTAGGGATTCATGTGAATTTCTAGGTACATGCGGGAACTTCGGACAATAAGCGACATTCAAGAGGCGGGGCGATACATAGCCCCCTTTTCCTCGTTGCCTCGGCTACACCGACATCCATCCATCCACCCACGAAATTGATCAAAAGTGAGAAAGAAAAGATACAATCCAATAAATAAGGGTAATCATCTTTTGTGCTCATAAAATATTCAAATATACCTGATCCGGGGGCTCATCATCCGATAACATCACACAATCGATGCAATTTATCATTTCTTGCTTTTAATCACAAGTAGAAAACCACATAGAAAACACACAAAAATAAAGAGAATCAAGGGGCGTATTCCGATCCAGACTTTCAGCGCTGTCAGCGATCAGAAAAGCAAAAAAACGTATGAGTATTGACAGCTGACAGTAATTCGGAACGCGATTATGGGTGCTTTAATCGATTTCAGCGCGTTTCGGAATGCAGGGTATGATTACTGGGTGCATTCCGAATCAGACTTTCAGCTCTGTCAGCGATCAGAATAGCAAAAGAATGTACAGCTGACAGTGATTCGGAACGCGATTACGGGTACTTTAATCGATTTCAGCGCGTCTCGGAACGCAGGGACTATAACTATATATACTCTTTGATCAAGGAAGTCGACGACGTAAAATGCAGTAAATACGGGGTATATTCCGAATCAGATTTCACGGCTCAAAGTACTGACAGCGATTACTCGCGTACCGATTCAGAAATCGCGATAATACGGCTCATGAGCGAAATCAAAACGGAACGGCATTTGAGCGCGTTTAAACTGCTTATAACTCAGTCTTGCCAGATGTTGATTACCGTACTAAAACTGGCAAAATTCTAAATTATTATACATATTAAAAAAGTATCGTACAGCTGTGAAAACAGCACTTTTCGCATGGCTAGTACCCAAAATAAGAAAAGGTATGCGAATTTTTAAAAATGGAGATGTAAATAGGCACATGAAATAAAAAAAAAACACAAAAAATAATGTTTGATATTTATATTTATATTTATCAGATTGCCTATGATATTATCTTATGTATGTATGTGCTTGAGTCAAAACTATCGTAATATATACATAACCTACTCGATACTTTTACTATCGAACATCTGGCAACCCTAACCTACAAAACTGATTGATTTAAAATATTTCAGTAATTTATCGCCATTTCATAATTGAATAACGTGTTTTTAATTTTGTTCAACCAAATAAATATAACGTTAATTTTACATTTAAACATTTAACTTTTAAAAGTAAATAAACAATATGTCAATGTCGAATGTGACATTACGCTTACGTGAATTTTGCTCTGGAGCATGGGCACGTTAGCGGAAGATGGCGGCGGTCATGACGCAATCCGTGACGTCACAATGGCTGCCGTAATCCCAATGACAGTGATTCGGTACGCGGTTTTGGGTACTCAAAGTGCTGTCAGCGCAAATCGGAACGCGGCCTGACAGTGATTCAGTACGCGGTTGTGGGTATTCAAAGTGTTGTCAGCGCAAATCGGAACGCGGCCACGGACGAAACCATAGACGAAACGATCAACGAACGAACCGAACAGCAGTGCAGTTTTTTTTTTAATGGCATGGTGCGGTTTTGGACGCTTTACATGCAGTTAATCTGTGCAGTGCAGTTTTTTTTAATTCATGGCCCGGTTACTAACCTTTAAGTCGTCTTTTTTAAATTTAACTGTCACTTCACTTCGTCGCTCACGTAACGTGCCTTCCGAAACACGGATAAGAGGCCCTGTGTGACTCGCCGGATTTCTTCGGATCCACGAATCGTCAACGCCATCTATCGAAAATGAGCTTTTTTTTTATCGGCTGTCGGAAAATCCCCCATTCGAACCCAGAATTCGAACAAACAATGAAAAAAACAATATGTACCTAAATTTATATTTTTATTCAGCTTCAGTAATTCACTTATCCCTTTCAGAACCACTCAATACAATTGTGACGTTTGTAAAAATCATTTTTGTCAGCAAATTATTTATTTAAACTGAACGGAGACGACTTCACACGATTGCGCGTAAAACGAACTTTGACCTTGATTACAATTTTCGCGCGTATGTCAGTCGGCGAGCAGGCACAGACCTGTTAAGTTGCGTGAATAATTGTGCTCCCGCCTTGGATGACTGTAAGTACAATATTTCGAAAATTTGTTTGTTTTATGTACTAGTTTTTGCGTTAAACATGAATATTATTGTTTTTCTTTGGAAACTTGTAAAATTTTACATTCGAATCGCTTGTTTTGGTGTGCGTATGGTTAACCGAACTTTTCCGGCACAATTGTTCCGAGCCGGGCTGTAAGTTACTACTTATTACTGTAGGCTCGTGTGTAGGACTCGCATTTTATTTATGTTATTTTACAGGTTTCCCAAAATGCCACGCATTTTAAACGAAGAGGAGATTGGAAACCTGCTGCACGGGTCTGGTGATGAAGGCAGTGATGATGAAGACCAGCCAGATGTGCCAGGTCCAAGTCAAGAGGACACTCAATCCGAAGGTTCATCTGCAGATAGTTCTGGATCGAGTAGTGAAGATGATGTTCCTCTGAGTGATCTTAGGTGGAAGAAGAAGAAATTTACATCTAAACCATTACCAGTAAAAACACCTGATCGGGATGAGAAAGCAGTATTAACTCCAGCGCAGTACTTTGAACGATACTTTACTCCAGAATTAATGGATAAATTTTCCTTATCGACAAATCAGTATTACATGACTGCAACAGGTAATCAAATGAAACCTGTAACTACTGCTTCAGAAATCCAAAAATTTTTTGGTATTCACGGTATGTTTTCATCACTGATCTCATTTCAGAAGTAACTTTGAGACTGAGAAGTAATACTTTTGACTGATTAAAGCTAATACTTTTGACTGAATATTATACTAATACTTTAAAACAAGATAAAGAACTATTTGTTAACTATTTGTTGTACCTAATGTTTGTTGATTATGCATGTAAGTAAATAAACAGTAAAATTTTTCGTAAAGAAACATTGTATCATTTTACACATTGAACCTTGTACAGCCCGGCTTGATACAATTGTGCTGCATCACAATTGTAGCTTTGATATTTTTGGCCTGTATTGATACAATTGTGTGGGTCTAAATTTTCCAAGATGGCGGCCGGAAAATGGAAAAGTAATTACAGATTCTTCATCAGCGGCCCAATTTATGGTAGGAAACACTTTTTTTTCGGTAAATTTTGGGCTAGTTTTCCCGTCGGTCCGAAAGGGATAAGTCTCATACATTTTTTACAAGACTAATATTTGTATTGTATTGACAAAAATAAAAGGCACTTTTACTCAGATAAATATTTTCTTTATTTATGAATTTCTTATTATATAAAGCCTTAATTTAAATACAATAAACTTCTAGTTTACAATAAAAATACTAAGCAATAAAAATGCAAAAGAAATGAGATGGGTTATTGGGTAAAACTTTCTTTTAAGCGTAAAACAAAAAATTATGTTATTTCTTAATTATAATAAGTATAGTTTTACTTTTAGTAAACTATCAAATACTTAGTAATTTTGTGTTTGATTGAATTATCATTTTAAGTTATTGTATTAAGGTTCTACGCATAGATATAAGTGCAAAATATTTTAAGTAAAACACCAACTAAAATGTTATTCATAATTTAGGTTTAGTTAGGACATAATTCGCGATAAAAATGTTCGTTGCTTCCTACGTTAACTGCAGAACACAATAGAAGCACTTCGGGTAGCACTACTCTTTGAAGATGCTACTTTTCCCATAAATCACAAAACCGCTTACTTTACACCCCATTCACATGATTCAAATTATGCCAGTGCTTGACATGAAACTAATTCCTATACACTTTAAACTAATCCTATTCCTTTTTTCAAAATCCGTTTTCCTTAGTACATGAAATCGCGTTCCGTTTCCTCGTTTTGTGTGGCAATGTGCAAATAGCATTCTGACAAAACGGAAGAATTACATTGCTGATACCAACAATGCTGCAAACTTTCTAGGTAGATACTTACAGTAAAATAGCTAGGTTTCTACTGTAAAACTTATGTTGACTATTATTATACTCCGAAATATTTTACACTTAAAAAAGTAGTACCATGGTAGAACCTAGAACATTGCACAATATACAGCATGATTTTGTAATCCCTAGCAAAATTTAAATATGATGTTCAGACCATCATAAGCAACAACTTTTCCCAAGGAATATAGGTTGAAAACCCCCAAAAAAATCTACTTTTCATACAAAATACACAATCAACTTTACTAATTTGTATGGGAGGTCGAAAAATTTTGGGGGATTTTCAACCCATGTTCTTTGGGAAAAGTTGTTGCTTATGATGGTCTGAACATTATATTTAAATTTAGCTTGGGATTACAAAACCATGCTATATTACCTTAGAAGTCTCGGAAATAGACAAATTTTATTCTGGACTATTTGTTCAAAGCACCATTTGGCTGCATTGACTTCTATACCTACTAAGTTTAGGTAAATACTCTGATTTAGTGAAGAAAAATGCAGTAATCTCTCTCTTACACTAGGTTTGCCTCCATACCCAAAGTCGCCATCTCATCTGAGAAAAAAAAAGAAAATGCACACGTAAGAAAAACTAAATATAATATGTCTGTCGTGGCCATATCGTAGAATTGACCACATCATGAAATTTTCGATCATTTCATGAAATTTTCATTGTCCATTGGCCACATCATGATGTGCCTAGGCCAGATCAATGATAAGAAATCGTTTGTCGATATGTTCAACTAAAACGCAGCTACTTCATGAAATGATCAAGATTATTTGATCATATCGTAAAATTATTACATTAATTGCCGATAGAGGCGCTCTGGAAGCGCTTTGTTTATATGTACCAACATGGCGACCGCGTTATTTCTCGCAGTGAAAAAGTGAATAATTCATTATTAAAATGAGGAAGAAAAAAGAGTTTATGATGAAAAAGTACTCTGAAAATGTGAGTCGGACTTAGAGAACAATAAGTACCAAACATAATTTAGATTCTTATTAAATATTTCGTGGACGCCCTATTTTCACGATATGGCCAATCGTGGACGACAAAATCGTTAAATGTTCACGATTTAATGATCTGGTCAAATTTAGTTGCCCACATCATGAAATGGTGACATTTCATGAAATGATCGAAAATTTAATGATGTGGTCAATTCTACGATATGGCCACGACCACGACATGTCCATAATTTAGTTTTTTTTCAAACTATTCTAAATACAGGCGTGTTTTTACGTACACTATTTATTACATACATTACTTATAATGTTCAAGAGCCCTATTTTATTCAATGGATTACCTACTTACCGAGAAGTAAATAATTCATCCTGTTAAGTTTTGTTATATAAAAAAAATAAGTTAGATAAAAGTGAATTACAGTGGGACACCTCAGGCTAATAATAATAAGTGAAATAAACACAATGGTGTCGATTCCCACAGCGAAACTAAATTAAAATTTTATCTTAGTCTTGTCACTTTCTGACCCACGACGATGAAAAAGGACAGGAGATTGTCAACCATCGTAAGCGCCAAATTTTATAGCGCAAATGTCTAGTTTTGACACGTGACGTTTGTGACATAAAATTTGACGTTCAAAAGAGCCGACAATCTCCCGTCTTTTTTCATGGTCGTGGGTCAGAAAGTGACAAGACTAAATATAAAATTTAAATTTAGTTTCGCTGCGGGAATTCACACCAATGACATTCAGTCATTCTGGTTCAATTCTTCTGATATAATTTTTTTAATCAGGGTGGGTCTAACCGAGCACCCTTATAAACTTCAGATTATGTGCTGATAAGGAGACGCCACTTCACATACTCTGTGAATGCGACGCTCTTGTGAATAGAAAAAGAAGAAGATAAGAACAAGTATGGTATAAGGCGGCAGGACCCAAAATTGTTAGGGTCAGCGCACACCAAGAGCAAAGCAGAGCAGAGCATTTTCTGAGAGTACTGAAAAATGTATCTTATGTAATAATGTATATAATATATTCTTATGTATTCCATAGGGTCAGCGCACACCGAACTGCAAAATGCTCGCGCGTGGTAAGCAGTATTTGGACGTGTATTAAATTTCGCAATGTATGAAATTGTAATAAGATAAATTTTTCAGTCAATCAATCAATCAATCAATCAGCCTATTGCAGTCCACTGCTGGACGTAGGCGATACACATGGAGGAGCCAAGTAGGCAGAGTCCTTTGATTGTAGTGGTTATCGGGACTGCATAGCCCGATCCTTACTCAAGAAATCATAATAATCCCTTGCTGACCAGTTTGTTTGTTGAGAGCGCTGATGGTGTATTGGGTCTACCCGTTGCCTCCTGACCGGGAGACGCAGTTCGATTCCCACCTCGTATTTATATGTTTTCGAATATATGTACGTTTATTCGACGCTCTTACGGTGAAGGAAAACATCATGATGAAACCTGCACACTCCCGCGAAGAAATTCAAAGGTTATTTATGTGTGAAGTAGGCCAACCCGCACTGGGCCAGCGTGGTCAACAAAGGCCTGATCACCCTAGTTCAAGGTAGGCTCGAGCCTTTCAGTGGGGCCGTATACGAGCTGTTGGTGATTTATTATTATTATTATTATCATTCGGCCTCTCATAAAATAAAACCTGCATTAAAATAAACTACAAACTTATATTCAAGTTCTGTAACCAGTCCACAGCCGCTGCAGTAAGCTCATGGAGCTCCTCATATGCTACTTGCTCGAGCTGTTGGTGATGTATAAAAAACATAGATGTAGGTATGTACTGAGAGTCGTGTACCTGTTTGTTAGTGCGATCACTCTGCGCGCGCGACGTGCCGGCGCTGCAGCGCGTCTGCCAGGCTGCGCTGCAGGTCCGCGTTGCGGCGCTGCTCGTCTGCAGACACCACCGACCGCAGGCCGTTCACTATGTCCTTAGTCTTGCCTGGAACCGAAGCATTGCATTATGATCTCGGTAGACCGATTTGTGGAGTTGACATAAGCTGAAGAATATACAGATTACTAGCGGTTCGCCCGCGGCTACGCTTGCGCTGTGTAAGATTTTCGTGTGGGAATAAGACTTTTTCCCATAAAAAGTGTCCTATGCGTTAATCCAGGTTACAGACTATCTCCATTCCAAGTTTCATCCAAATCCGTTGAGTACTTACTTTAAGCGTGAAGGCGGAACAAACATCTAAACATCCTAATATATTTTCACATTTATAATATTAGTGTGAAGTGTGATTCTATTCGACATAAACCCTTAGCAACAGGTAGCCAACCTGTCACCAATCTGGCATTAAACTCAATAACATTCAATTCTGTTCGCAATATTTAACAAATATGTAAAACAATTATTCAGAGTATTTATGACAAGTCTAAACCTAAGTATGTTTTTCATTTCATCTATGAGATTCAAATAATTATTTCCAAAGATTAAAATGTTTGGTCAAAAATTATAAAACAAATCCTTATTAAAATCAATATTTCCAATACTTGAATTAAGTGTCCAAAAAGTTGATATTTTGCTGAACATGCAAATCAAAGTTGCGTGTAACTTTATACTGATCTAAAGGCATCAGGAGCTAATACTTCAATCAATGCCACTGCTGGACGTAGGCCTCCCCAAGGGAACGCCAAAGCGCACGATCACCCGCTTTCCTCATCCAGCCACCACCAGCGACCTTTCTCAGGTCATCAGTCCACCTGGCAGGGGGGCGTCCCACACTACGTTCCCCGAGACGCGGTCTCCATTCGAGAACCCGTCTGCTCCAACGCTCATCGGTTCTGCGACAGACGTATGGATGACTAATACTTACCAAAGTAAATATCATTGAGCGTGTTCCGAATCTTGTTCTCCATGTCTTCGACCATGCGACCGATGTTCGCGATGTGTGGCGTCACGTCGCTTACTGCACAGTCTTGTTCAGCCTGCAACCAACACAAGACTCAATAGTATGAATAATCGGATCAAGAAACCATATAACCATAATATCACTGCATTGAAAAGTTAAGGTTGTGTGTCGCCAACCGAGCGTAATTTTGTGAATTGTGAGTCGCGTATCTTCGGTCGCCTAATTTCTCTTGCATTCAGTTTCAAATAAAAGAACATTTGTGCCACGCGACGACGCAAAATGAGTTGTAATTTTATATGAACAGAAATTACGCGACCGAAAATACGCGACTCACGACTCACAAAGTTCTGTTTGTTTGGCCTCACCCATGATTTAGGTAGAAGGGATCAGGCAAATTATGTCCCAATGACCACTGCGACCCGAGATGGATCTATTGTAGTCGGTGGCCTCACCCATACAGTGACTGTCCTGCTGCTAGTAATTAGCAGGATTATTTTAAAAAATTACGCCTGTAGATGATTTTTGTACATCAGCATCTTTAAATAAGAATAGGGCAACATCATGTGAATCTTGAATGGGCAAAGAATAAATAATATTATGTGTACTTTTGTACTTCTTCTTCATTGTGTCTGTTGTAAGGTTGACAACCGACATGTACTTTTGTACTGATTTTACAGAATGATGTTGTATCCTGTTGAATTGTGCCTGATATCTTGTTACTCATATAACTTTGGACTTTCTTCAACTTCATTCACAAACATTGTATTACTGAGATAAAAGATAATTTAGAACTGTTTGACTTGGTAATTAGATATTTGCAAAAAATTAGTGTTTTATCTACCAGCTGAAAAATCTTCACTGGCTTGACATCTTTAATCAACATTGTGTTTTGTAATTAAAAAGCATCAGTACATGAAAAGTCAAGCCATCTATTCCCAAGGATATTTACCTGTCTAGTAAGGCTACCACCGAGGTTCATCGTACCGCTGCCCTCCTTGTTAGTCTGAAGCCACAGCATAGCAGTGGACGTGAGCTTGTAATGTGCGTTGCGTCCAGAACTCTTCTCCACTACTTCTACCACATGGATGGAGTCCCAACAGCCTTTGATCTTCTGAGAGCCATCACCGGCTTTCTTTATAAGGATTACTCCTGGAAATCAGAAAAAGGTGCATCGGTCATGTTTCTGCATAACCCTGTATAGGAAAAACATAGCCTTATCTATCAGTTCCTTTACAAGTTCTTAACTTCTCTGCTTTTCATGTAGCTATACCCTACCCATATTGTTATAATTTGCCTATCATGTTCAATTTCAAGGATTCTGATAGAGTTTTCTGCGTTCAGAAGAAATGTTTACGAGTAGTATGTGGAGCGAATTACTTAGATAGATAGTTGCCAGCCAATATTTAAAAAAGAAAAAGTATTACCGCTTCCATGCCTATACATTTACGAGATGTGCATCTTTGTACACACTCATCTCGAACTGTTTCATACATTCTCTGACCTCAGCACCCGCACTCAAAGAAATACTTGTAAAAACAAACATAAAGTGCCAAATAAGCAAAAACTTGCACTTTACCGAAAAAATATTTATTGTATGGCAATAAAGCTCTATAATCGACTACCTGATAACTTTAAGCAGTTCAATACTACACTTTTTAAAAAGCATGTGTTTTCGTACCTTTTGGATAAGTGTTATTACTCAGTACACAAATGTTTTTAGGTATGGGTATTTAGATGTTTTGACATAATTTGAATGAACTACAAAAATTTTTATTTTTGATTATTAATTTTATAATAATAAAGAACTGACTTTTTAATTGTAATAATGGCACAGAATTTTGTTTATTTTATTGACTATATAATATTGTAAGTAGACATTAGATAATAACTGTAATATTTGCACGCTCCTTACGGCAGAATATGTGGGAATTGTTTGTTATTTGGACATCTTTATTGTATACCATATTCCAGCAAATAATAAATATATGAATTTTAATGACTGTGCAACCTCCCACCAGGCTCATCCATGCCTAATGAAATACATAGGTATTTCTCAATGCCGAATAAACTATTCCTAGTATGCAACAAGAAAAAAAGCAGCCTATCTTATCAGATAGGCTACTATAGTACTTTTTTTCTTGCATTGGTTATTCGGGTAATAATGATTCTTTATTATCAAATCATTAGCTCTCTATGCTTTTTTTCCAGGCCTTAATAACATAGCCATCATCTTGGCCAAAAGATCTCCATGTTTATCAAAATATTATTAACTATTTATAACATGAAAAATAAAAACTTTGTATATGTGATATTTACAACAGACAATCTATACATTAAAATAATAATCCATTGAACATTATTATATTTCTGACATTTGATTGATTTATTTAACCTATTGTATACAATAAACAAAAAAAAATACAGTAATACAAAATTATTGAAATTGATCTTGGATTTAACAAATTTTAAAGTAGTTTTGCATTAGTAATTACCATTAATTTCTATTTTGTAGGTAAACAAGCTACTTTAAATTTACATAACAGATAAAGCAAAAGCCTTTTACTGTTATCTTAAAACAGGAAGTTAAATAAAAGATAAGAAAACACAGATAAGAATACACAGTACAGTTCTGTGATACAATAATAACTCCTTATTTAGCTATTTTTACCTGCAAAACCATGATCCATGTCCCATAGATACACAGAACTCACTCCGCCTTCAAAGTACATCTCCCGGTACTGGTCAAAGGCATGGTTGGCATCTATCTCCAATTTCCTCAGCCTCTCAGAAGGCATTGACCCATCTTCTAACGGAGGGTCGTAGGTATTCGACCATGGAGACCGGTACGAGTCCCCGTCGCGATTGTAGTCGCACAGTAAATAGTCTTTGCCATTACTCCTGTCCTGTGCTATTTTCAATGGCTGATCTACCGACGAAAGCAGGTCTTCACATAAGCTTGGCACTAAGTCGATCAGATCTGTTAAATTCTTTTCGATCTGCTGCGGAGGCAGCCTCCGCATCAAGTCTAAAGCGCAATCCATTTGCTGTTCCGTCTAAAACAAACAGGAATTGAGAGAAACACCCTTTAAATTCCAAGTATTAGTCATCACAACAAATAGACTGCTACAAGGATAACCAAGAGTTAATACTACATCGAGCAATTGAGGATAAACCTTACCATTATTATTGTACCTAAATATTAATATAGATTAGAGGAGATGGTTAAAATATTTATATTATTAACAAATCGTCTCCTTCCTACACGCTACAAAATTCTCAAATTGACATAAGCAATATTCGTTCAGAATTTTAATTTACAGGTTTCGGCCGCGCAAGTGTCTCTCTCTGCTCATTTCGAATTTCCGAACGCATCTGGAATAAAGGTATAAAGCCGTGTCTCCTGCGAATGAATTAATCATTAATATTTCTATATATACCTATATAATAATATATATTAAAATTTTTCCAAAACATAAACATAAAACACTCGCACTTAATTTCGCACTTCGCATTTAACTTAAAATTAACTAAATCGCGCCTTTCCAAACGTGTCAAGTGACAGGCCACGCCCACCAACTTATCCGAAAAATAGAAAAAGTTCTAATCTACTTATTTACTTGTATG